>CM062810.1:322219937-324619937 GCA_031772625.1 Pinus tabuliformis | reverse complement strand
GATGTGTATTGAACTTTTTTAGTTGATGTCCAAATAGATTGAACTGCTCTTGTATATATAGCCTCTTATGTGGGTTGAATTGTCCTCTTGTAGGCTGACTTCATCAAGTTAGAGCCGACTTGGTGTGGAGGTGACAAAATGCATTTTTGACTCAATAATAATTTTTTTTACATCATACAAAAGCCCAAGAAGGGTCACATTAAATGGACAATCACTCCAATGACTTAGTATAAAACCTAGAAGTCCATAATGGGGACTTTGACCTATAAAAAGATGACCCAAGCATGAAACCCATGCTTTAATAAGTCATTCCAATAATAATAAAAAAGTCTTTTTCATTCTTTGACTCAAATATAAATATGAAGACCGAACCTAGTTACATTCTTCAACACTCCCTCTTAACTAGGGAGGTATTCTTAAATTACACATGTATATACAAGTACAAGGAAGATCTCAAAACACAAGAACTATGAAGAACTTTGGCACACAAGTTGCTACCAGACTAGATTCCTGACCAGGGCAATTTATCCGGGTGGGACTAAGATGGACTAAAGCTTTCAACCTCTCTAGGTATTGTTAGGATTACTTGCTAACCATTAACCCAGGGATCTAGGTGTGTAATACAAGGTCAAAGCTCTATGACCAACGCCACCCTCCCTACTGTGGGATCTAGACATCAACACATATGCCGACCAGATGTCCTCCCAGACATTTTGTATCACACAAGATGCCTCCTCTAGTCTCTTCCAAACATCTTTCGTTAATGAAATCAATAATATCAACCAAACTAAGCATGCTTCTCAAATACTCAGTTTTTATTTGTTAAATTTGGCAACTAGGGCGAAACTCCACCTTGGACAACTTATATGATGGAGATGATATTTTTGTTGGATTCCTCGTACCTAGAGGTGTAGGATTGATCTAAAGATCGTCCCATTTTGACATGTATAAATGGAATTATGATTTTATTTTTTCTATGGACAAATTGTCAAGGTTGGTCAGCAATCTAATGTAGGCTTAGAAGCCCAAAAGTCACGTCTCTCCATCCTCAACGTTGCATATAAATAGAAGGAGTATCTACCTCATTTGGACATTCATCATCTCACACATATCTCTCTCTCCTCATCTGATTGGGTTGTATGAATTTCAGGACAACTTATTCCTTTCCACACGTGCGAAAGTTTGACTGGGTTTTTTCTGATTTCTATGTTGACCGAGTTGCAGCTAACTTTGACCAGCGTTGACCGGTCAATATTTGACTTCGTTTGACTGTGATTTTTGTGGGAATATCTCTGTCTGGGCAGGCCGCATATTTGGGCCCAGAAATCGAGTTTTTCTGCGCTGTTTGACCAGCGTTGATTGCAAAAGTTTGATTGCAACATTGACCTGCGTTAACCATCTTTGGTCGAGAATTTCCAGACTGTTCTGGGCTGATTTGGACTATCATTGAAGGTTGAGTTGACTAGGTTTGACCGAGCTGATTTGGAGGAGTAATTCTGCTGATTTGACCAACATTGACTTTCTGGTTAGGGCATCCTGTTGACTGCAGTTTGACTAGTCAGATTTGACTGTGTTTGGGCAAGTGAATTTTGTATATTGTACTCTCTCTGCTGAACTTTTGAAGAATAATAAGATGATTTGATCAAAGGGTTTTCCTCACATTGGGGTTTTTCCCTGGCATCTGCCAAATATTGTGTCCTCTTGTCTTGGCTTGTCTTTTGGTTATTGTTTATGTTCTATCTGCGTTTACTATCAATGTTAATGTGACTGCTAATATGGAAATTGATTTTGGTCTAATAAGAAAAATTGAAGTAAATTGCTTTAAAGCATATAACATAGCATTGTTATCAAAATTAACATGGTATCAGAGTCGAGGTGAAGACAAAGCCCAAGCAAGAGTGAAAAGAGCAATCACTAAGATTTGTTGGACAAGGGCAAGATTCAGTGGCCTCTACATCTTACTTCAAACTTGATGACAAGCTCAATGATAAGTCTGATTATCATGCATGGAAGATGTCTCTTGATTTGACTTGGGAAGAGCAGGATGTTATGGACTATGTGTAGAGAAAGATTACTGAACCTCCTTCAAATGCACCTGCTTCCACTAAGACAAATTACAGGAAAGGTGAAGTCAAAGCTAAGAAGATCATTAGGGATTCTATTAATAAGCATTTGGTTGCATAGATCTCTGATTTGAACACATCTAAGGAGATGTATGATAGGTTGGTTGGCATGTTCAAAGTTAGCAATGCAAACCAAGTCCTCTTTCTCAAAAACAAGTTGAAGGACAAAAAGAAGGGAAGAGGTGAAGATATCGAATCCTACTTCATGAGGATTACCGAGATCAAAAATGATCTTCTTTCAATTGGAGAAGTTATTGCTCACTGGGAGCTCACTCTCATTGCCCTTGGAGGTCTCCCTTGTGAATGACATGTGTTCAACACTTCTATCCTCAACAATGACAAGATTCCAGGTTTTGATGAATTGTTGACTAGATGTACTCAAGAAGAGACAAGGATGATGGAGAGAGACATGCCTTTAAATAGGAGTGATCCCACTGCATTCTCTGCTCATGCTAAAAAGAAGAACAATGCAGGTTCAAAGAAGCAATGTCAAGGAAGACTGGGATTCAAAGATGGAAGGAAGGGAAGATGCTTCATTTGTAACAGGCTTGACTACTATGCTAGGGAGTGTCCTGATACAAGGGATACACCTTGGGATGATGACAACAACTTCCACAACAATTTCCGGGGCAACAACAATCAAAGGAATGGAAGGTTCAACAACAAAGGAAAAAGGAATGCTCCCGCTATTCAACATGGAAATGGTCGACCTCCCAAAAGATCAAGAAACTCTAGGTATGATGAATCTAATGTTGTAGATAACAAGAAAAAATAATTTTATCTTATATCTGCCCTCTCTACTGCCTCCCCTCTAGATACCCTGGGAAATTGGTTGATTGATAGTGGTGCCTCAAGGCACTTCACTGGGTATAAGGAAGCTCTTTCAAATCTGATAGAAAAGAATACAAATTTGGAAATCATTCTTGGAGACAATGCCACCGATCCCGTGTTGCGAGTTGGGAATGTTACTCTTCAGTTGAATCAAGGTAACGCCATTCATCTACAAGGAGTACTATATGTACTTGATCTAAAGAAGAACCTGGTCAAAGAGAAGTGGAGATAGGTCATGATGTCACGTTCGATGAAGATGCTTCCCTTGGGAAGATTAGGAACTTTCCTTTTCCAAGGAAGGACAAAGAAATAGATACAGGAAACCAGGGAGAACCGCAGGATGAGCTGATGTTCAATGTTGAAGAACCAATGGATCCCAGTGATCCACCTCCTCATGAGCCCTCCTCAAAAAGGAGACCCTCATGGCTTAGGGAAACTCCTGAAGATGCTGAGAGACGTATTGCACCAAGGGGGACCTTTTTTGAAAGTAAGAACCGAATAGGTACCAAGGGTACTTAACTGCCATGAGCACCATCATTCAATCCGAGCCATGCACATTCGAAGAAGCTGTGAAGCACCAAGTATGGAAGGGTGCTATGAACGAAAAGTATGAGTCGATTATGAAAAATGATGTTTGGGATGTGGTCTCTAGACCCAGGGGAAAATCTGTTGTCACCTTTAAATGGCTCTACAAGATCAAGCATGGAGCTGATGGAAGTGCTGAAAAGTTCAAGGCCAAGTTTGTTGATCGAGGCTTCTCTCATAAGGAAGGTGTGGACTATGATGAGATATTTGCACCAGTTGCCTGATATACCACCATCCGTTCGATCATTGCCCTTGCTGCCTCACAAGGATGGAATTTACATCAAATGGATGTCAAGACTGCCTTCTTGCATGGTTCACTCAAGGAGGAAGTCTACGTTGAACAACGTGGGGGGTTCGAAGTCCAAGATCGTAAGACACATGTATGCAGGTTGAAGAAAACCCTCTATGGGTTGAAGCAAGCTCCCTAGGCTTGGTAAAAGAGGATCGACAACTATCTGATGAAGCTGGGATTTACAAGAAGTGAAGCTGATCCGAACCTTTACTTTAAGGTTGAGAATGATAGACCTCTCATCTTGGTACTCTATGTGGACGATCTCTTTTTGATAGGTGCAAACCCTCTCATTCATTAATGCAAGAAGGAGTTGGCTTTCGAGTTTGAGATGAAGGACCTAGGATTGATGCATTATTTCCTAGGGTTGGAGATCTGGCAAAAGGTAGGTGAGATTTTCCTTTCTCAAGGAAAATACATTGTGAAGATACTTGAAAGATTTGGGATGGTGGATTGTAAGTCCGTGCTGAAATTTGATAACTTAAAAAAGTTAGCTGCAATCCCAACCCAGTTTTAATTTCACCTTATCACTCCCATTCAGTTAAATTCCCTTGCTCATAAACATACATTCAACATATAGAATTCTGGAAATGAAATTTTCAGATTAAAACACATGGGACTGTCAACACACGCTGAAAATAAATATGGACATAAATAGACCAGCAACACACATAAAAATACACACCGATTTTTGGTCAACTTAGACCCAGGGAAAACCCCTTTAATCTTCTCTGGGAAAAACCTGTTAGAGAGCTCTTCAAATTTATTTATCTTTCGAGTTCAGGAAAAATACATTTGCAGACAAAACAAAACAACAAAATACAACTTATCTCTTCAACCCAAAACTCCTTGAAAACCTTGCCCACTTTGCCTTGATTTTCGTGCCCACTTGAAGCTGAAAATATGCACTGTACGAATATGTTGATCTAGATTGTCATTGATGTCAATATGGAAATATCCTAGGTACTAAATGATGATATGAAGCCAAGGAGAAGCAGAGCAGATCCGTGAAGAAACAGGAGCGAGAAGCCATCGTGAAGCCAAAGTGTAAGAACGAAAGAGTGAGGAGAAGCCACAGGAAAGCCAAGCCATGAGTAAGAGTTTGTTACAAATTGTTCTTATTAAAATATCACATATGCTCAAGAGTAAGAGCCATATTAGAGATATCACATTAAATATCGGAGGAGCCAACATATCGGAGGAATCTCAAATTTGAGGCCATTCTAATGGTGTAATCTTTGGGAATCCCAAGCCTTAGCTCTAGGACCGAATTTTGCCTAGGCATCCTGAAGGCTAGACACTAATAGGATCAATTCAACCTTTTGAAGTAAATATTCTTGTTTGGTCCTTTCCCCTTACCTTGTCCAGGATAGGAACATCATTGGCTACTACATTCCATCCCCGAACCTGGGCTAGGTCCACTTGGCCCCGTGTGGTCCCACTTGTCAATAAAGACTATTTGTCAAAGACCATTTGGGAATCCAAGTTCCCTAGGATTATAGGGATTGAGAAACTCCTTTATAAGCCTATTCTTTCTCCCTCAACGCTCCAATCTTCACCCCTTACCCCTGGTGGACCAAGTCCCTTGCTTAAAGAGCAAGCAAGTTCCATTTTTCACTCCATCCTTGGGAAAGGGTTTTCAAGGTCACTTCTCACCTATCCATTGACATCCACTTTACAAAGTGATCCCTACACTACTGGGACTTATCCCATCAGTGAAAGTCCGAAAAGCACAGGGAGATTTAGCTGTGGTAATAGTGGGCTAAGCCTCCACCGTTTCCCTTAACCTAGCAATTGCCCTCTTAGGAACCCCCTTTAGGTCCCTTGCTGGTTTGAGTGGTAACAGGGTCGATTTGGTGTGGAGGTGACAAAATACATTTTTGACTCAATAATAGATCTTTTTACATGATACAAAAGGCCAAGAAGGGTCACATTAAATGGACAATGACTCTAATGACTCTGTATAAAACCTAGAAGTCCACAATGGGGACTTTGACCTACAAAATGGTGACCCAAGCATGAAACCCATGCTTTAATAAATCATTGTAATAATAATAAACTTTTTTTCTCATTCGTTGACTCAAATATAAATATGAAGGCCAAACCTAGTTACATTCTTCAACAGACAAAAGCCTCTTTCAGATTTGGAAAATTCATTTCTAGCTATTCGAAAACCGTGCCTGAATTTACTTCCGTTTATAGGAAAAAACTGAGTTTTAATTGACCATTTTTACAAAAATGCACTAACACTCCTGTTGTCAGCTCTTTAACCCTGTTTATTACAAATTTGCGCTGACACTTCATTGTCAGTGCTTTTAAAATATTTCAGACTAAGCAATGTGATAACAGCTGACTTCACGAGGATGTTGTCGATCATGAATGGAAGCAAGAACCCCATAGACCAAAGGCCTAATCCATTGGGCTGATCCCAACTCAACAACTGCAACTTGCAACCTACACTTATTCTGTAACTGAATAACAAACTAGAAATTCACATGATTGCTGAAAATAAATGCTTGGCCAACAAGTTATTGGACACTCATCCCACACTAAACTTTTGAAATAACTTCTCAATCAAATAAAACAAAAATGCCAATGCAACCAATCCAGTAGCTGCTGATTCTTTGATTGAAACCTGTTTTCATCTCTCCTTCAATTAGAGAGAAATATTTAAAAATGACAACTCAACATGCTCAATGAATTTATCCCCATAATTCATGAAATCTGCAAAATTCACCTTAACTGATGATTTCAACAAGTTTGCAAGAGGGTCATCGGAAACATGAACAAATACTTCTTGTTGATCAACGAAATGAAGACACTAGTGGTGATCTATAGTTGTTATTTGTTGCTCCATTTCATTAAACTCAAGATCATTTTCAAAAGAAATAGCAGCCATCTGCTTATCTTCTTTATCATCCATCTCGAGAGAAAGAATTGTACATTCTTGTAAATCTTCAAACACAACAACTACATTATTCATAATAGGAATATCCTTTTGACTATCAAAAAAATTCTGAATTTGTTACTTCAAAAGGTGCAAATTCCTAAATGACATCTTTGTTTTCAAAGGAATCTAGGACAACCTTTTCTTCTTCACTGTTTCCCTTAAACTCTAATTCATAACTGTCATGAACTGGCTCATTGTCTAGAGTTTCCAGGCATGCAATTTCAAAACTCTGTTTTTCACAAGTTTCTTCTTGCAACATACATTCAGAAAATGAATGATATGAAGAACAATTCGATTGGAAATTTTCATTCCTATCTTGGTCATTTAAAATCTGAAAATATTGTTGGCTTTCTTCAACAAGGGAAGGAAAATGAGTCTGAAAATTAAGGTCCTGATTTCCTTCATCTATAACCAAAACAGAAACTACTTCATGCTGAATATTTTCCTGAGTATGATGGCAACCATCGTCTACTATTTCCTCCTGATGAGAAGATAATTCAGAGAGGGCTTCTTTGATTTCTTCATCCATTAAATCTTCATTATCAATGTCAATTCCCACATATTGAATAAATCTTTCGAAAGATTCACAACAATTCCCAAAAAGTGATGAAGATTGGGAGCATTCCTTATAATTCTTATAGAAAACAATATGAAAATCTTTAAGAGAATAAAGACTAGCAGGTGGCAACCTTTCATACCAGGATCTTGCCTTTTCTTCTAAGGTTGCCATAAACATTTTCATCAGGCAGTATTCATGAAATTTAACCCCAAGCCTATGTATATGCATATGAAATTTCGCCAAATGAAGAGCAACATCATCCCTGTCCTCATCTTTGAATCTTGGCAAATATAATTGCCAATCTATACAAGGAATACGATTTGGAAAGCCAGGAATATGAGCACGATTCATAGGAGCATACCTTGCAGATTGTGGATCCATCTCGAGACAGTGGAGTCGCCAAACAGTTCTTCAGACAACTGAGTCTTCGGCCAGTGGAGTCATCATGAAAGTTTTGAGCTCTAGATTCAGTTGAGAATGGAGTCGCCAGGTGAATGATGCACAACTTGATTGATGTCTGACCATTGTTCACCATCAACAATCAGAACTGCATCTTTGTCGTTCTCCCAGGGATGATTTGACATGAAACTTCGCCTCCCTAACAACAATGCCAAAATGTTATCACTTAGAGAAAACCTTGACTGTTAGGGAAAAACTCTAAGGTAACCTCTAACCAATCTTTTGAATTGAAAGCTAGCCCTTTCAATCCGAAGGGAGATCCCTTCTATAACTCAGCCAAAACTGACTAGCTATTTGATGAGCTTGATGGCTAGATCATATGTAGAGTGAGGGGTTTTGAAAAAAGGAGTTTGGTTGGGAAATAAAGACAATCCATTGTGATGGAGTTAGGCACATGAAATAACAAAGATTTGCAAGATGCTGGTTATATGGTCAATGATTAGCAAAGGCAAGGTAGACAACAATTTCTTAGACATTAATTTATCATTGTAGTTGAAGGTTGAAGGAAGGAAACAATACACTATAGTTCGACATACAAGATGAATCCAAAAGTGGCTATACAAGACAAGGGTGATAAATATATGAGTACTATTGAAACAAAGCAGTGAAGAATTTTGATTCATTTATCTCTACTCAAATACTGAAGCTGAAACATTAAATGAATTAACTGAGAAAGGAAAAACAATCACATAGAAGAAAAAACAGCAGGAAATTGCTGGCACAAGAATCTTTGCATCAAATAATAAGTACTTATGATCTTACAGTCTCAATTAATCAAAATCTGAAGAATACAAGGCCTTGAAGTCTTCAGAACCCAACCTCTGTTACATTACATAGCCTTGCTTTATAAGAAAATTACAAACTCTAACAAGTTTCTCCTTCATACTTAATTACAAATTGCTAAAATTAAAAGAGATAAAGCGTATCTCTCAAATACATGCACATAAACATATTTTCAAGCCTATCTGCATCTAAATATCATGCTGTTGCTAGAGATAAGGATCATCATGTCGAATTTGATGAAGTGGCATCCAAGTCAACAACTGTCCATGAGTTTTTTCCTCACGAAATCCTGAAAAATAAGGTCCAGTGATCCCTTCGAAACTCCAAAACTGTGATAGCTGTTAGAAAACCGAGAGATATTTTTTTAAATGGGTCCATTATGGACAAAAACCTCTTTCAGTTTTGAAACATTCATTCTCATTTGTTCGGAATCTGATTTTGAAAATAGTTACTAAACCAAGATTGCAAAATCCTGAAAAATAGGCTTTAAAGATACCTTCGAATCTTTCAAACCGTGACACTTGTGTAAAAATTGAGAGAGGTTTTTGTTGATGGCTCCATTGTTGACAAAAGCCTCTTTTAGAGGAAAATTTGTTTCAAGATGTTTGAAGACCGCGGCCGGATTCACTGCCTTTTATAGGAAAAATAGAGTTTAAACTGACCATTTTTACAAAAATGCGCTGAAACCCTCATTGTCAGCTTTTTAACCCTGTTTATTACAAATTCATGCTAACACTCACGTTGTTATAACAAAAGCATGACTGCTAAAGATAGCTTGTGCGTGAGTTTACGGAATGGAAAAAGGTAAATTCCAACCAACTTGAATTAGGAGATTTTACCATTGCAATGACATTTCCATCAAATAAACATCAAAAGATATCGAAAATGAAATCAACGACCAGTAAGACACTTCTAGTAGGTAAGTTGAAACAACTCAAAATGAAGAAGAAAGGTACAATCTTACCATAAATTAACCATTCAAAGTATATCTTCTTGCAAGTATTTCCATCAATGACATTTAGAAAGTGAAACCCAATACACATATTTCATAGGATAGAAACTTTGATCTTGCATAACCTTCTAGATGTTCAACTAAGCTCAAGGGGAAAGGACCCCAAATGCAATCATGCAAATGAGGGAGAGAGCAAACCCTTATATAGGTTTAGCTCATCTCCTATTGCAATAAAAATGTTATTTTTTCATCTAACTATCCTCATGAGAAATTTCAACAACAATAGAATAATGAGTTGGCTAAAATCACCTCCAAAAATAGCCAAGAGGGCAACCTTCTTAATGTTGGAAATGTAACTAGTGTTGGTCTTCATAATGTAATCAAACATATCATTGATGTATTTATTATATTCATCATTATTATTTTATTTTATTCAAAGCATGTTCTTCATGCTTATAGGGTCAATTGAGTGAAAAGAGAATTTATTATGAGTCAAAAGAAATGTAATCGATTCAAGTTCCATTTGGACTTCTTGTAAGAAAAGGACTATTATTTTTATTTTGAGTCAGGGTCAAAATGTCATCCACAAGACCAAGTCGGCCCTTCTTGGACAAGTCGGCATTAGAGACAACTATTCGAACCTCTTGGACATGTATAAATACAAGTTAACTCGACCATTTGGAAGACCAATCATTCATCAATCATCACATCAATTTCTGTGCAAGAAGGAGAAGAAAAATCAACGAAAGTCTAAAGATAGAGAGCAAAGTCAAATGAGAGAGAAGACAAACTGTTTTTGCCCAAAATTTGTCCACATGTGCTAGTTTTCTATGGGTTTTGAGAGGCTGCTACAGGGCTGAAATTTGGCCTCTATTGCAAGAGCGAAGTTTCTGTGGTTTGAACAAGAATTTTAGAAATTTGACCAGTGTTGACTTTGTTGATTTTGACTTGATTGGAAGTGACTTGGAGGAGGGCTGACTTGGAAACTCTATGACAATCTTGGTCTTGGTTTTTGGATCTTGGATATCTCACTTTGATCCGATTCTATAAGAAGAGGATTTTTGGGTTTTCCCCCTTGTGGGGTTTTGCCTAGGTTTGGAGCCTAATTTCTTGTGTTCTTTGTCTCTTTATGATCTTAATATTTTGGTAATTGCTTGATGAAGAAAATATAAATTCAATAAGAAGCCAACAAATGCTCAAGTAATTATCAAGTAAGAGAAATCAATGATTATCTACTACCATCTTGGTTTCAGAGCTATAAGGTGAAAGGGAAGGCAGCTTGAAGATCACAAATTGTAGCTTGAAGACTCTATTAAAAGAAGGCTTGAAGATCACATCATTGAGTTCTTCCTCATAGCAAATGTCATATCCCCAATTTTGATTTTCCACATTAGAGACAATTTTGGAAAGAGGAGACATTTCCGACTTTTGCATTTAGGAGATAAAGGGAAAATTACAGCTCTAATGGAATGTGGGGGCCACAAGAAAGAGAAATTTGACCCAAGGAGGGAACTCGCACTCTTGGAGGAGAGAGAAAAGAGAAGGAAGTGAGAATTAGGAGAGAGAGAGAGAGTGGGGACCACAATGGGAAAAGAAGCCAACAAATTATAAATAGTGCTTGAGGACCTCACTTTTAGCATCTTTGGTCATTTTACAATTTCAACATTAGTTTTCTTGAGCTGCTTAGCGAAGACAACCATGCTATTCAGCATAGGGAATTTATGAGTGGGAATTCCATCTCTACCTTTGTTAAACTTCGAGTGTCACGCTAGTAGAGTAAGAAGGAGTCCATCTCAAGGCTTCTCTAGGAGCTACTTTGCAGACTATTTCTAGCTGGTGCGTGTTTCTCTTACGGCACAGAAGGAAATTCAAAGGGCTGTGAGAAGCTAGCAAACAATGGAGTTTTCGTTGAAGAATTGACAGAGATTTATCCATAGGGAGGATGAGTTTTTCCTTGGTGACTTGCAGGGCTGAGAGTGCAGGATTTTGGAGGGCTAAATGTATCTATTTCAGGGTCTACGTAGGGGTCACTGGTCAACTATTGCACAACCATTTTGGTAGGGAGAGTTCGGAGTTCAGGCTAAGGAGAAATAAGGAGACTTGGAGGAGTGATTTGCAGGTGTTGGAGGAGATTTTTCCAGGGATTGATTTGGGCATTTTATAACAAAATTCTCTTGCAGTGCATTTTGCTAGCTAGTTAGAGCCATTCACATTTCTTGGGTTCACTGGGGTATGTTGGATTTAGCGCAAACCCTTTTTGGGTTTTTGTGGGGCTATTGGGAGGAGTCTCCAGCTAATTTTACAAAATGTTTCGGGCAGTATTCGGGTCAAAATCCTACATTTTTATAGCAGGGCATATTGCTGGTTTAGCTGGGGAGTTCGCACCACTTTGTGGGTTCAGTGTTTGCTTGGATTTGAGCCAAACCCTTTCTTGGTATTTCTGGGTTTGAGGGGAGGAGCCCGTGGTTGCAATTCCGAGCATTATTTTGATCAGAACATCTAGTTCCACTTTGCGGCTTGTAGCAAATTTTTTGGGTAGTGCACATTATCAGTTTGGAGCCATTTCAGGAGTTGGATCAATGGGATTTCACCTGGGGTTTGCTAACTTGCATAGCATGTCTCTGTTATTTGCTATAATTTTCAATTTGGAACATTACAACAAGCAATCTCACTCTCTTGAAGACATTATTGAAAGCTCTTGGAAACATCATCAAGTTCTTGCTCTCTCATTAACACTCTTGTCCTCGCATCAACACTTTTTAAGACATCATTGTAGCAACCATCACTCAAGGACATCCTTGGAAGCCAAATCAATATTATTGACAATTTTTCCTCCTTTTACAAGTAAGTACTCCTCTATACTCTATGTCTGCAGTCTAAAGTCTATATCCAAGTTTGAGACTATGGTCCGAAGCATCTGTCCAAGAGGTCTGAAACCTTTATCTGTTCTTTAAAGTTCAAAGTTACATCAAGAGGTCTGTGAGAATGACAACTAGGCTGAATCCTAAAAGAGTCTAGACCGAGACTGAAAGGATAAATCCAAGACTATTGTTATCAAAAGGCAAATATGTCTCTATAAGCAAATTTTATGATGAAATTACGAGATCAAGACGATGACATATCAAGCAATACTCTCTAATATCCTAATCTGGGTAATGCCAAACCTTTGAAAGTCTGTTTCATGCAAAATTTTGAAATTTGTATCTTTGAGATACATATGTATAGAAGTACACTCATGAAAGAAATCAAAGGTCTGAATTGAAGCTCAACAACATACTTCTGAGGCAATTAACAATTCATTGAATATACATCTCTGAAGCATGACAAGAACAATATAAAAATTTCAAAAGTATAGAAATCGTTCAAGGAAGACTATGATGCAAGCCACAAGAAAGACATTATGATGCGAGTTACAAGAAGACAAAAATGTTGTAATGTGAGCTACATCAACAAGAATTCATGATGATACCAAGAAAGTACACTTACTATACATGATATATGAGCCTTCTACAACAAGTTTACAATATTCTCTGTGATTTGTGGAGGAAGATGAAGAGTACCTAGTGAAGTTTGAAGCCTTTTAACCATCTATTCTAGCTCGCTCTTGCTCAAGGTTGAAGGTCGAGTTTATGAGAGTCATCTTTATAAAAGGATCAAGTCTGTCCAGCAACTTATGCAAGCGAAGTTCTAAGACATCTGAATCCTACTGTAGCAACATATTTTCAATGATAGAAGGTCCATCCAAAACAATATATATGAAAAGTGAGAGTTGTAAAGTTATATCTCTATGGTAAAACAAGGATTTCGAGACTCCTACTATATGCAATACTAGAAGGTTCAAGGGTCTCTGTGATGCGAATTTCTCTTCATGCTATATGCGAAGCCTTGAGAAATGAATATACTTGGGAACTTGAGGAATTGAATCATCTTTGAAGCTATAGGCCGAGGCTTTGTAATTCAAATTACTCAGGAGCAAGCTTATCAATTTAAGAAGCAACGTCATAACTCTTTATAAGAAGGATTGTGAAGGTATAAGAAGTTAGTGGTACAAGTATTGGAAGATGATATATACATAAAAGAAGGATGATCTACTTCAATGAAGCTGACCTGTCTATGAAGATAAGGTAAGACTAAAGAAGGTACGTATAAACCTTGTTCATTTATAGTGCATATAATATAATAACCTAATAATCTAATGATCTCTTGTAAGATAACAATACATCATAAAAGGATTTGTGTAGAGGTCATTAACATGTTAGCATTTGAAGTATCTCCTTGCATGTGTAGACTAGGTTTTATGATCAAGGAATGCAATCTCATGCATAGAAGGCTTGTCAACAATATCATTAGGGCTTTGTGACTAACTCTCTAGTATGTTTGTCGAATTTTCAATTTTTGAATGGTAGGTATTGAAGACTTTGGCATCTAGAGTTTGTAAACCCTTACATAGTTTGGATTAAGAACAACCTTAGGAACAAAACCCTATGTAATCGTTTATGCTATAAGAGGTAGATCTAACCCTTGGTGATAATGACATCATGCTAATGTAAGAACAAGGTTGGTGAACAGGTCCAAGATTAAGAGGGAGCTATCCCTTCTCATAGTCTTCTAATAAAAGTTGTAGGTCAAGACAAGATCTCTCGAGTCTCTAAGCTTGACTGGTAGATGGAAGAATTGGAAGAACATGGAAAAGCATGAAGATTAAGGAGGAGGGAGCAATTTTCCATTATATGGTAGCATAAAAGGAAATAAGTTTACCTACCTTCTTTGAAAAAGAGGAAGCTCTGATTGGTTCGATTTAGGAACACATTGATTGGGATGACAATACTAATGTCGATAGAGATACTACTGATGATTAGGAGCTGATATGATTTCTTGGAAGAGCGTGAATCATAATTCTATACGAAGAAAGAAGATGTGAAGGCTTGTGCAATCAACTATAAAGAAGTTTGACTCCATAAGGTGTTTGATGAACTACTTGATGACATGTTGGATTCAAATCTGCACAAAGATTGTTAGAGAACCAGGAAGGTCGAAGTGCTTTATGATTCAAGAGAATGTTGTAGACATGAGTTGAGAAGCTATAATAGATCTCCACAGAAGAAGAGGCAGTCGATACATTGATGAGTATTTTTGACAAAGCTTAGGATTTGGTTATTCCTCCCTGTTTGAGAGGGAGTGAGGATCTCCTCCCTAGTTGAGAGGGAGTGAGGGTGGGCACCGTATTCTCCATGTGTCATGTACTATGGCCATGACCAATAGTCGTAAGCCTACTAAAGGCACTAGCTTGGAGAATGGTGGATTGGATAAGCATCAGGGACGCACATTCTTAAGTCATGTATTGTGATTGACTAGGATTAACATCCTAGGTTGGATGCATGGACTTGGTGAAGAGTGATTCGAAGGGCGTACTTTTCCTTGGATTAGGGAATGGTCCTGTGAGGTCACACGTTAGAAACACCTGCGTGGGGTATGTCCTGAGAGGCGATGGTGTCCAAATTTTTGCCTCCCAGCATTGTGCTCTGATCTATTAGGAAGATAGAGTTTGTTAGTCAAGGCCTTGCTATTTTTGACAACATTGACTATGATGATGTAAATTATCATTTATGCTTACCAATCCGGATCCTTTCTTACACAAATATTTCAACTTCAGTATCTTGTTGTGGTATCCTGTTGTGTCATTATGGATACCTCCCTAGTTAAGAGGGAGTGTTGGAAATGTAACTAGTGTTAGTCTTCATAATGTAAGAAAATGTATCATTGATGTATTTATTATATTCATCATTATTATTTTATTTTAGTCAAAGCATGTTCTTCATGCTTATAGGGTCAATTGAGTCAAAAGAGAATTTATTATGAGTCAAAAGAAATGTAATTCAGTCAAGTCCCATTTTGACTTCTTGTAAGAAAAGGAATTTTTTTTTTTAAATTTTTTTTTTTTTATTTTGAGTCAAAGAGTCAAAATCTCATCCACAAGACCAAGTCGACCCTCCCTAGACAAGTTGGCCTTAGAGGCAACTATATGTTAATTTTCCAGTGTTCTATGCTTAACACAATCATGTATTCCAATTCCTCTTCAATTAGCAATCAATTTATCCAATATAATTCAATCTTTCATCAACAGTAAGACAACCAAGAACAAGAGAGACAGTATTTGGCAGGGTTGCTTGGGAGTGAAAGCGGGAGTGGGGAGTGACATTTTCAAAAGCTCCCAGGTCGGCAGCGAATCAAGAGCGATTTTTTATATATATATATATATTTTGATGCATATATGTCAACAAAAGCATGTAGAATGATGAATTAGTGATGAAAAACATAAAAGTATGGATTAAACCATATAACATCATTCGACTAGTGGTTATAATCTTCATCAACCACATGTCCACAAGTTAGTAACATACAACATATTGAGTCTCATGATTCATCAATCTTAAAGTTTCAAGCTTTCAAAATTCAATATATAACATTTGTCGTTAATGATGATCAATGAAGTTGTATTTGTAACCATTACCATTACCAAGTAACCAAACTATAACAATGAATATCTAACATGAAATGAAATGTTTCAACTTTGAACTTTCACGTAGCATGATATTCATGATTCATTACCAATGGGTTATAATTGCCAACTTCAAACTTAAAAGTTAAATTGTCATATGTTGTTTACAAAAAATATCATAATAAATATGAAAGAGTCAATAGTTATAAAAACTACTAGAAATTAGAAAAGACTAGCAAATCTTGTTGAAGATTCTAAGTTTACTTAGTTAGAAACCCTCCATGCACTTTATCTGATTTATTCCTACCTACTTGTTATTTTTCCTTAACAAGTTATTTACAATGTAAATACTGAAAATGAACACTAATGCATACTCAACATATTATAGATCAGCAATTAAAAGAAACAAGAACAAACACACCATATGACACCATTATTTTTGGACTAATGTCCCCGGAAAAACCTAATGCGAGAAAACCAATGCAACTATTTAAGGGTTTTCTTATTAAGCAATATCATAGTACAATCTGGGTGCCGAAACTGGCCTACCCAACAGAGAATTTCCTTAGTAGTAATACCTCTTGGTTTCTGACAAATCTACTGGCTGAAACCCTAGATAATCCTTCCGGCAACTACTAAGCACCAATTTGCCCCAGAAACCCCAACGCCTGCCCAATCTGGACTGCGTCAGCCTCTCCTAGCCTAGTGTTTGCACTGCGTCAGCCTATCTTGGCTTGCGTCAACCCCAAGAGGCCCTGCGTCAGCTCTCTGAGCCTCTTCTTTAGCTATGTTGGCCCCTCTGGTGCTCTGCGTAGCACTTAGCTGCCTCTACATGGCCCTGCGTGAGCACTGGCTGCACCTGCGTCTCTCTCTGGCTGCTCTGTTGCTATCCCGACACTATCTCTGCCTCTCTGTCTCTCTGTACTCAATGCCCCTTAGCTGCTCTTCCGATCATTGATTCTATCTCTTTTAGCAAACCCCGCTCTAGAGAATAGAATGACTGATCACTTTGGTGTATTCTCCAAGTGACTCTCAAGCCTCCTCTTATACTTTTCCTGTTGACATCTCAACGTCCGAGATTAAGTCCCTAATCAACAACTAAGATTAGATCTGGCTTGATCCATGTCTTTGGGACCATTCTAACACAGATTCATATTAATACATATTAATATTTTATTTTCCCTAAGTTTAGACTTAGGGACTCCATTAAAAATATAAATTATTTTAATATCTCCTGATCTATTTAGAATCTGCCCAAACCCTTTTTGGGTATTGGAGATCTCATGTGCCCCAACCTCTCCACCAAATTTCGTGGCTAGAGCACATCCGATGCTACCTCAAATCAACACTCCCTCTTAGCGAGGACTGTGCTCTAGCAATACTCCTCACTAAGTATTACTCTGATCATCCGGCATCGGTACCTGTGCTAATGCTAGGCCTTCCTGCCCAACATCCTCTGCACTGCTGCCTCCTGTACTGCTGCCCATGGTTCTGCCACTGCCACTGCTACATCTGTACGACAACTCCCTCTGAATTCGTGCTGCTGCTGGTCCTTCCTCCCAACACTGCATCTACACTGCACCTCCTCTCATCATGTTGCATCATGCTGCCCACTGCTGCACTACAACTCAGTTACTGAGAAGTAAGTAACTGATCTCCCAACTGACCTCCCTATTGGGCTAGAAACACCCTTGATGCTGAAGCTCCCTCTGCCGCTGACAAGTGCTCCCTCTCTGATCTTTGCGCTGCTGCAACAACTCCTTGCATCTCGCACTGTTGCACACCTCTCTGTGCCTTCTTGCACTGGTGAAACACTCTGTGCCTCTCGCACTGCTGCAGCCTGCTAGCTCTGCACTGTCTCGGGACTATCTCTGCATTGTAGCTCTCTCTACTGCTCCATCCGCATTCGTCTCTACCCACTTAGCCAGTTTTGCTACTCCTCGACGGGGCTCCTGTTGCAAGGTCTAATCCAAGAGGCTGGGTACCTTTGGATCCTGCCCCTCATCGCCTGTAGTCCACCTGACTATAGCTCGATGTCTCCCCACTTCCGCTCAAGTGGTGCGTGTGCACTCATGGCATAGTCATCGTCTGTCAAAACTTCCTTCTCTGCCCGTGCTGGCGCTGCCTTAGTCTCGGAAGACTCTCCGTTACTCTTCTTTCTTGGACATTGGGCTGCATAAGGACCCAGCTCCCACAGTGGAAGCACTTGATCTTGGAGAGATCTTTCTTCTTTTGCTTTTCCTGCTTCCCCTCAGATGCTAGGGCCAATGTTGCACGAAGCGGGAGCGAAGCGGGGACATTTTTTGGAAGCGGGGTCGCGGAAGCGTCATTTTCCAAATATCTAGGAAGCGAAGCGTCCGCGGAAGCATCTGCTATATATATATATATATTTATATTTTTTTGCATTTATACTCAAAACAAACATCCCAAATAGCAAATTAATTGTAGAAGACATGAAAACATGCATATTTTTGCATAATTCAAGATAGCTATGGTATCCATGATTCCATTGTAGTTACTAGTATGTACAACAATCATCTATATTCTAGCTATTACAAACATACATCAAATTTTTAAGCATATTATAAAACATAAAACATTTAAGCATATTATAAAACATAAAACATAGAGCATATTATGATTTATCTAGCAAGTGAGCAACTGTCAACATTTGTCATGTCCAAAATTCAAATAATAATGTTTACAAAATATGTCACGTGGTCACTGCCAAGACAAAAAAGGTTCAAAATTCAAATTCACAAGCCTACAAGTCTAATGAGTAATCAATGACAAAAAGTAGTAGATTGTGAATATATCTACTAATCTCTGCTCCTTCCACCACGAAGAGAATGTGGCGGCGGGCCTCCACATGGTGGCAATGAAGAAGATGGTGCCTGTGGAAGTTGTGGCACTGAAACTGATGAAAAAGAACCCCCTGCTGTTGGTGTTGAACCATGGAACCTAGGAACAAAGGGACCAGATGGGGGTGGGGGTGGCATATCAACACGATCATCATCATCCTGGAATCGCTCAAAAAATTCATGCAAAAAAAAAGAACTAGTTAACAAAAAAATAAAAAACATGAATTAGAGAAATGCTTTATAAGGAAAAATTGGAAAATTCATACCACAATGGACATACCTGGATAAGAGCATCCTCTAATTGCTCTAATCGCAACACTGCATCCTCCAAATTGGGCTCCTTTGGATTCTTGTCCCAAATCAACAGGTCTTTATTAGACTTTGCATCTTCACAGTAATGGGACAACAATCGCAAGTTGTAATGAACATAAACCAAGCTCTCTGCCCAGTCTAAACTCAACCTGTTCCTTTTAACACTGTGGATGAAAGAATAAGAGCTCCAACACCTCTCTGCAGAAGAAGTGTTTACCACCTGTGATAGCTCCCACAATGCCAAAGCCTGTAGAAGTGGAGTACCCCCTCCATGCATGTTCCACCACTCAAGAGAAGAAAAAGTCACTCAATCTTTAATTGCATGCATGCTCCCAAATGGACCAGTGTTAAGCGTATAGTTGTTCACCTGTCTCCGTACCAATGCGGCCTCCTCCTCATCAGGGATTAATTTACTCAATGCAGCCATATATTTTCTGTGAACCTCTTGATCTTGGTGTGGTTTTCTCCTGCTCCCCCCTCCCCCCCACCCACAAGTGCTGGTGTTGAAAGCCATGATGGATGATAGTATTTAGGTGTCAAAACATATGCTAATGCATGCAATGGAACATTTAGCATATCTCATCGGTTTTCCACCTCTACACGAATATAATTGTACAAGGTGGTATCTCTAGGCTCAACAATGTCTTTAATTTGCCCCAACATGCTATCCATTTGCTCATACACCTCCCCAATTACTGGTCGATCTGAATCTACAAACTTGATCATGTAATAAATTGGTTTGGTGAATTGCAAAACATATTTAACCTGTGCCCAAAAGTAACTGTCAAGAACAGTGCCCTTGACTGCATTAGCACCATCTATGTCAGTGTTAATTTCATCCCATGTTTCAGCACACACTAGATTAGTTAAAGCTTGTCTCACCTTCACTAGCCGCCTAAAGGTGAGGTAATAACTAGCAAATCTTGTCTTTGCAATTCTAAGCAACTGCAACTTGGAGTAAGTGCCATAGAAGTAGTTTACCCTTGTATGCCCTGTGATGAATTTAATGAGTTGCTTCCCTCTCCTGTAAAGCTCAGTAATCCACCCACATTCTTTGTGCTTCACAATATCATGCATCAAAAGGTTCAATGTGTGAACCAGGCACCCAGACCAAAAGATGTGTGGATGAGTACGCTCAATAATTTTTCCTGCTGCCTTACAATTTGCTACATTATCTGTGATCACTTGAACCACATTATTCAGACCAACATCTTTGATTGATTGCAATAGGAGATCTGCAATGTTTTGTGCAGATGCACTGATGGAGGAGGAGTCATGACATGTAATAAATACTGCACCACTAGAAGAAACACCAAGAACATTTATCAAATGTTGGTTTCTAATATTTGTCCACCCATCTAATACAATGGATACCCCAGAATCTACCCACTCATTTGTAAAACGTGTCAAAGCTCTTTGAACCTTAGCTTTTTCTCTTTCTAATAACACTCTTCTAGCTTTCTCATAGTTGGGGGCCTTGTATCCTTTTGGGGCTTCATTGATGGCCTTTACCATTTCATGCCAATAGGGAGAGCGAAGCACATTAAATGGTACACAGCAAGCACAAAGAAAACGGACTATCTTTCCATCCACATCATCCCTCCTAGCAACATTAAGGAAATCCCCTATTGTTCTTCTACCTCCAGAGCTTGCAGAAGTACCATGAGGAGATGAGCAGTTACCAAATTTAGAGGTTGCACTTGATTCAGAATGAGTTTTTTGTTTCTTGTTTTTTTGTTGTGCAACCATCTCTATTTGGATGTATTTTCTTCTTTCTTCAGTTGAAATGTTTGTTCAAATTTGTACCCCCCACAGGACCCTTTTTTTCATCACTGTCCAGCACCCCACAAAGATGCCTCCTCAAACGGGTATATGAACCACAATATGGTTTTCCTCCATGAAAACCATGAGGGCACACAAATTTGTAAGATCCACCACCCTTTCCCCCATCAAGTTTGGTCACATAGTTCCACAAGGGTGTTGATGTAGCTTTCCCATCTTGTGTTTCAGTGTCCCCTTCAGGTTCATCCCCTTCCTCTTCAAACCCTTCCTCCCCATCATACATTGGGTCACTCATATTGGGACCACTGTCCTCTTGTGTTTCTTGCCTTCTATTCCTATTCCCCTTTGCCATCATTAAAACCAAGAGTGGAATGATACATAGAAGCCAAAAGAATACCATCTTAGAATATGGATATAGGTGGTGGACAACCTGTAAGTAAAGGAGCAAGTAGAAACAATGGGAAAGAGTAGGAGAGGGAGGAGAAAAATACAAAAAAATTGTCAAAAAAATAAGGGAGTTTGGGGTTTGAACTTACCTCTTTAGCTCTTGTAGATGAAGTCCTCCAAGCTCTTGCTCCAAGCTCCTCCTTCTCCTAGCTCCTCCTCCTTCACTCCTCCAAGCTCTCCTCTCTTCTCCTCTCTTCTCTTCTCCTCTCCTCTCTTCTCTTCTTCAACTCTCATAAACTCAAAGTGAGAAAATGAGGAATGAATGGGGGCTTTATTCTCTTCATTCCTCATCTTAACCTCACTCTAACCTCACCCTAACCCACCCCCTTTATGCTAAGTTAACATAAATTAAAAAAATATTATTTTTTGCCTTGCGCGCGGCCTCTACTGGAAGCGTACACTTCCTCCTCCGTAGCGCCACGCTTCGGAGGCCCGAAGCGCCGCACGAAGCATGCTTCGGAGGCCTGGAAGCGGCGCTTCCGTACCACGCTTCGAAATTTCCAGGAAGCGGCAAAAAAATAGGAAATGGCGCTTCCGAAATTCGGAAGCGCGCTTCCGGCCAAGCTTCCTAGGCGCTTCCGTACGGGACGCACTTCAGGGCTTGGAACCGTGGGGGGGGGTGCTTCATGCAGCATTGGCTAGGGCCACATCTTCTTCCTTCTGCTTGACTTTCATCCCCTTGCTACTGCTACTTGTCTTCGACTGCCGTCTGATTTCTTCCTGGCAAAGAGCTGCCCACATCTCGTCCCACGGTGGAAGTGTCCCTCTTCCCAGTATACTCTGGACAAACACTTCCCAGTCTTCTGAGACAACATTCAGGGCTGTCCTCACCATCACCTCCTGATCCAGTGTCGTTCCTTTAGTAGTCAACTAGTCTCGGATCTCATTCAGTCCTCCGAGGAAGGTGTCAATCGATTGCCCCTTCTTCATCTGATACGACCTCGTCTGATTCTCGAGCAACATTCTTCTCTGCATAGAAGTACGCTGATACATCTTCTTGAGAGACTCCCACATCTCAAATGCCGTTTCCTTCTCAGCTATATGTATTACCACATGATCCTTGACCTCGTTAAGGATAATGCATTTGGCCCTTGCCATCGCCTCCTCGTACCTGTCATTATCACTAGGGTCGACTGGGATAGCTATTACCTTCAAGGCGAAGTTCTTGACACAATTCCTGTCAAGCACTGATAAGATTTTAGCCTTCTAGACTATGAAGTTCGATGCTTTGTCCGGTCTATCCTGGTCTCTTACCCCGTGTAGTGCCATGATGCTCCTCTACTTCCCCCTTGGAAGTTCTCTGTTCGACTCCTCTGAGTCTCTACTTCCTGTTTGGAAGTTCTCTTCTGGACTCCCTCTGAGTCCTGATTTCCCTCCTGGAAATCCTTCTGCCACTTGTTGAGATGCCCCCTACTCTGATTGTCTTGTGCAACTACACTGCTGATCCAGGTTCCTCAGCTATAAACCCTCGATAACAATTCCTCTGGCCCTGTTCTGTCGGGTACTGTTCTGACTATAGTACCTCACCAGCCCCACTCTGTAATATTCCTGCAGCCTTCTAGACCCAAGCAACTGCCTCTCTGTGAATTGCGTCAGCCCCTCTTTGCCTCACGTTGGCTCTGCTTCATCCTGGATGGGTTTGCGTCAGCCCTGGGATGCCCTGCGTCAGCCCTTTAGCCCTCTGCGTCAGCAACGATGGCCTCTCTTAGGCTTTCCGCAACTCCCGACTGCCTCTGCGTGGCTCTGGATGGCTCTACGTCACTCTCCTTGGCTACTGCGTTGCTAGAAACAACTTCTGTCACCCCAGGACAGTTGTTTTCTACTGCTATTGCTCCGCTCAGCTGATGTCTCTTAGTCCTCTTGTGATCTGCAATCATGCTTTGATACCATGTTGAAGTTTCTAAGTTTACTTAGTTAGAAACCCTCCATGCACTTTATCTGATTTATTCCTACCTACTTGTTATTTTTCCTTAACAAGTTATTTACAATGTAAATACTAAAAATAAACACTAGTGCATGCTCAACATATTATAGATCAGCAACTAAAAGAAACAAGAACAAACACACCATATGACACCATTATTTTTGGACTAATGTCCTCGGAAAACTCTAATGCGGGAAAACTGGTGCAGCTATCTGAGGGTTTTCTTATTAAGCAATTTCAGAGTACAATCTAGGTGCCGAAACTGGCCTGCCTAATAGAGAATTTCCTTAGCGGTAATACCTCTCGGTTTCTGACAAATCTACTAATAGAAACCCAGGATAATCCTTCCGGCACCTAGTCAGCACCAATCTGCCTCGGAAACCCCAACGTCTACCCAATCTGGACTGCATCAGCCTCTCCTAGCCTAGCGCTGGCACTGTGTCAGCCTATCTTGGCCTGCGCCAGCCCCAGGAGGCCCTGTGTCAGCTCTCTGAGCCTCTGCGTCAGCTACGCTGGCCCCTCTGGTGCTCTGCGTAGCACTTAGCTGCCTCTGCGTGGCCTTGCGTGAGCACTGGCTGCTCCTGCGTCTCTCTCTCTGGCTGCTCTGCTGCTATCCTGACACTATCTCTGCCTCTCTGTCTCTCTGTACTAAATGCCGCTCAGCTGCTATCCTGATCACTGATTCTATCTCTCTTAGCAAACCCCGCTCTAGAGAATAGAATGACTGATCACTCTGGTGTATTCTCCAAGTGACCCTAAAACCTCCTCTTATACTTTTCTTGTTGACATCTCAACGGCGGAGATTAAGTCCCTAATCAACGACTAAGATTAGATCTGGCTTGATCCATGTCTTTTGGACCATTCTAACACAGATTCATATTAATGCATATTGATATTTTATTTTCCGTAAGTTTAGACTTAGGGACTCCATTAAAAATATTAATTATTTTAATATCTCCTGATTTGTTTAGAATCTGCCCAAACTCTTTCTGGGTATTGGAGATCTCATGCGCCCCAACCTCTCCACCAAATTTCGTGGCTAGAGCACATTTGATGCTACCCCAAATCAACAAATCTATTATCTACTGCTTGGGCCTCTTGCCATGAGAAATGTCTAATTTCTCAGAAGCTCGTGGTCTATTGGGTGTCTCCTTCTGCATAGTTGGACGACCATGTCCAAAACTAGAAGTAGAACCAGAAGGTAAATGACCTGCACGTGAGGTTATAGATGGAGATGGCAACATCAAAGCTTGTGGAACTCAAGCACTGTTACCAGATGATGGTGGTGGCATGGCTGCTGCTCCATCATCATCTTTCAAAAGTTCTGCTTTCAAGTCTTCTAAATGTAGAGCTCCATCCTCCAAATTATCTTCCTCTTGGTTGTTGTCCCAAGTCATATATGATGTATCAGCACGAGCCCACCCATAATAATGTGTCAACAAACTCAAGTTGTAGTGCACAAAAACCAAGCTCTCTACCTGATTTTCATTGAGGCTGTTTCTTCTCACATTATGGATGAAGCTATAGGTGCTCCAACACCTATAGCAAACTTGGTTGGGCAAACTTGCACCAAGGCATGGGGTTAGGACCAAACCCCATTAAGATCCAAAAGTACAAAAAGGGTATATGGTAGCATTAGACAAGCTAGTCCCTGATAGGGAGGAGTGTGCTAGATTGCGTGGAGAATTAGGCAAATATTTCACTCAAACTGGTGGGACATGTATGGTGGCAGGGGACCTTTGGCAAAATTGGCAATAAAAGTGCTTTCACATGTTGTTAATACTTCTTCTGCAAAGAACTCGGAAAGCGTTTTGGGAAGTTCCACCTTAAAACAATTTTATTAAAATAATTAAGATTTTTTAATGGGTCCCTAAGTCTAAATTTAGGAAATTAAAATTATCAATAGATATTAATCTAATTGTGGGTGTAACTTCTAGAAGAAGACGAGGATCAAGCTAAAATGATCTTACTTATTCATTAACTTTTAGTCTGGGCCATTGAATGTCAACAAGAAGATTTTTTAGGGGAGCTTGAAAGTCATTTGGAAGACACACCGAGAGATCAAGAGATCGAATTTCTGAAGTGAGAAGTTCTCAAGAGGAAGTTTTGATCGAGGAGATTTCTTGTAGTTGTGGGGCAGGGATAGCATCCGGAGAGAGAGAGATTTTCACAGTCGAAGAATCATCAATAGACAGAGGCAAATAGTGATCCAACAACGCTCATGCAGAGGTTGATGGAGGGTCATGCAGAGGCAACGTAGGGGGTGAGAGAGAGTCCGAAATTTTGCTTGGTAGAGTTAGTTTTAGAATCCGGGAGCTGGGGTGTGAGACCAGGAGGTTGAGAGCAGTGGCTCTAGGCAGCAAATCGATCAACTGGCTTGGTGAGTCAGTGTCTAGAGGGGTTGACACAGGGACTGTGCAGAGGCAACGTAGGGCCTGCCAGAGGCACCTCATCTAGTGTTTGAATTAGCCGGGATTTTTCACAGTGATTGTGTGAGGTAATCTCACAAATATTTTTGCCAGTATTTCTCTTTGCAACTCAATAACCCTTGAGGTATTCAGAGATGTATTCAGAATTTTCTACTGCTTAATAATGAACCCTCAGATCTGCTGCACCAGTTTTCCCGCATTGGGTTTTCCTGGGGACATTTGTCCAAAAATAACGGTGTTATTGTGTTGTATTTTCTTTCTTGCTCAGTCTCTTGTTTCTGCATATAAATTAATTAAGTGAAGGTTGCAGTGTATGTATTTCAATATTTTCCGTAGGAAATTGCAAGTAATTTGTTTAAAGGAATTTAACAAGTAGGAGAAATATCATCAGTTGCTGCTATAGGGATTTCTGTTTAGGAATTTTCACATGGTATCGGAGCTGCAGGGGAGGCAAGAAGAGCAGAGTTGGTAGATCCAACACTGAGCAGAAGAGGGAAATTGAAAGCTGCAGGATGCAGCAGTTCGAAACCCTAGAGGGTTTGCGCAGTTCGGAGCCGGAGGGCTGAAATTTCGAGGCAGTCTCTTTCCGAGAGAGTCGACGGAGAGAAGGGCTTCCAGATCGAATTTTTGTTGGGGCAGAGGAAGCAGCTCTAAAGCCTCAGCGTGAGGAGAGCTGGTGGGACACAACTTTTCTGCAGGTATTTCGCTGACCAGAAAATCGTCAGAAGAATGAGGAGAAGCATGACTTAGGGAATTTCTTTCTCAGAGAATTCCTAGCCAAGGAATTCGAATTCTCTAGAGCTGAGCTACAGCAAGGGGTAGCAGTTTTACTAGCTCCAACAGGGAGTGCGTAGGCCAGCCCAACAACAACACAAAGGAGAGAGGAGGTCATTCGACTTTCTATTTTTTGGCAAAAATGGCAACCCGTGGCTTGAGGGATCAGGACAGGTTGGACGAAGCATCCAACTATGTCATCTGGAAGGCTAAAATGTCATTCCTTCTAGATGAGCATGCCGTCAAGACATATGTCGACAACGTGGTGGTTGTGCTTGCAGATGCAGATTCGTTGAAGAATTACCGATCAGAAATGGCGAAGGCCAAGAGCATGATGCTTGATGGAGTAAAGGATCACGTAGTGTGTCATGTCGCTAGCTGAGGGACTGCTAAGGAGATGTGTGATGCCTTGGCAATGCTATATCAAGGATCTTCCGAGCAACGAAAGATTAACTTGGAATAGACGCTGAGATCTGCTCAGATGCAGAAGGAGGAGTGTGTGGATCCATTCCTCACGAAGCTTAAGGAGACCTGTGATGAATTTTCCGCTGTGGAGCATACACCTCAAGATTCAGAGTTGATTAGACTGGCCCTCAATTCTGTCTCAGATCAGTGGCAAGTCTTTGTCCAGAGTATCCTAGGTAGAGCAACGTTGCTAAATTGGGATGAGACGTGGGCAACTCTAAAACACGAGGAGCTGAGGAGAGACTTAGTCAAGGTCAAACTTGACGGAAGCATCAACATTGGGTCGAAGCCCAAGGAGGAGGAGGATAATGCAGCCCTTGCATCGAAGGGACAACAGGAGCAACGAAGACGCAATAAAGACGTCTTGAAGATCAAGTGTTTCAGGTGTGGTGAGATGGGTCACTACGCTACTCAGTGTCCTCTCAAGAAGAAGGACAAGGATGAGAAACACGATTCGAAGGCTGCGCCTGTGAAGATCAAAGAGGAGTTCGACATGACAGCCGAGATACCTCCAGGAGGGAGGTGGGCTGATTTGGAGTTGTAGTTCGAAAGAGCTACAAATGGGCAATATCCTTGAGGAGTCCACCTCTTGGATCATTACCTTGCTACAGGAGGCCAGTTTTGTGGTAGCAGGATGGACTAGTGTCGGATGGTGCCAAGGAGTGTCGGAGAGACAGTTGCAGTGGCTAGGAGCGCCAGAGACTGAATAACGCAGTGCAGAGTTGGCAGCAATGTAGTTGGCACAGAGTAGAGGTCAACAACAACGTAGTAGATTCAGAGGGTCAGCACAGAGACTAGTAAGAGTCAGGCTCCAACATTCACGTGGTATCATACTGAACATAGTTAGTTCAATAATTTTAGATGTTTTTCGTTGCTGATGGAGTAGCAACAACAATTTGCAATGCAGTAGCAGTTGGCAGTGGCAATGCTAGCAATAACACAGATGCAAAACTTGAGAGGGAGCTGTAGTACGAATGCAGTGTTGACAATGGCAGTGTCAGCAACAGTACAGTTACAGTGTCAACAAAGTAGTTGGTGGACAACATGTCAGACATCAGCAGCGCAAAAGACGATGCTTCAAAGTTCGAGTAGTATGCAACAACGTATATTGCTAGAGCACATTCCTCGATAGAGGGAGTGTTGATTTGGGTAGCATCGTATGTGCTCTAGGCCTCAAATTTTGCAGGGAGGCTTGGGCACATGTATTCCAAATAACCCAGAAAGCGTTTTGGGAAATTCTACCCAGAGACATTTTTATTAAAATAATTAATATGTTTTAATGGGTCCCTAAGTCTAAACTTAGGAAATTAAAAATATTAATGGTATTAATCTAATTGTGGGTGTAACTTCTAGAAGAAGACGAAGATCAAGCTAAAATCATCTTAGCCATTAATTAGCTTTTAATCTGGGTCGTTGAATGTCAATGAGAAGATTATTTAAGGGAGCTTGAGTGTCATTTGGAAGACACACTAAGAGATCAAGAGATCAAATTTCTGAAGTGACGTTCTCAGGAGGAAGTCTAATCGAGGAGATTTCTTGTAGTTGAGGGGCAGGGATAGCATCCGGAGAGAGAGATTTTCACAGTCGGAGAATCATCAACAAAGAGAGGCAGACAGTGATCGAGAAACTCTCACACAAAGGCTGACACAGGGCCACGAAGGGCCACCAAGAGGCAATGCAGAGGGTGAGAGTCTGAAAATTTGTTGGGAAGAGTCATTTTCAGAAGCTGGGAGACGGGGTGTGAGATCGGGAGGCTGAGAGTAGTGACTCCGGGCAGCAAATCGATCAACTAGCTGGGTGATGCAGTATTTAGAGGGGTTGACGCAGGGACTACGTGAGGATCGCGCAGAGGCAGTGTAGGGCCTGCGAGAGGCACCTCATCTAGTGTCCGGATCAGCTAGGATTTTTCTCAGTGATTGTGTGAGGTAATCTCACAAACCTTTTTGCCAATATTTCTCTCTGTCACTCAAAGAGATGCGTTCAGAATTTGCTACTGCTTAATAATAAACCCTTAGATTTGCTGCACCAGTTTTCCTGCATTCTTTTTTCTGGGAACATTTGTCCAAAAATAACAGTGTTATTGTGTTGTATTTTCTTTCTTGCTTAGTCTCTTGTTTCCACATATAAATTAATTAAGTGAAGGCTGCGGTGTATGTATTTCGATATTTGCCGTAGGAAACTGCAAGTAAATTGTTTAAAGGAATTTAACAAATAGGACTCAGGGGAAATATCATCAGTTGCTGCAGTAGGTATCTATGGGCAGAAGCTTGCAACACAACAGTGTATATCCAGAATAGAACTCCTCATAGAGCATTGGGGAAGAAAACGCCCGAAGGAGTCTTCACAGGGAAGAAGCCGAAAGTCAGTCATCTCAGGATATTCGGAAGCGTGGCTTATTGTCACATTCCAGACAAGAAGCGCAGTAAATTGGATCAGACTGCAGAAAAAGGTTATCTTGTAGGATACAGCGAGACCTCAAAGTCATACAAAATCTACATTCCTAGCAGCAGGAAGATTGTAGTGAGACGAGATGCAAAGTTCATGGAGGACAAAGCTTTCAAGAAATCTCGTGAGATGCCTGCAAAAGATCAGTCAGGAGATGTTCCATTAGTCCAAGAGTAGTAGGGGTAGCAAGGAGGACAGGCAGGAGGACAAACACTTGGATCGAGTACAGTGACCAGTACCAGTATCTCCTCAGAAGGAGGAAATGCAGATAGTTCTCAGCAGATGGAACGACAGGATCAGGAGGAGGAGTTGGTTGAGCCTCCCACCGCCAGTGGTAGAACCAGTAGAGAAATATGGTAGACACTGAGGGACGCAGAGGAGTTTGTTGGAGCTCATAGAATCGAGAAAAGGCACCGTAGACAACCTGATAGATAGTAGGCAGAGTTCCTAGTTCCATTTAGCAGTCGGTAACATAAATTGTTGGAGGAGGATGCAGTTTACTCTGGGACCATTTCTACCACTTGGGTTCGCGAGATATTTCTAGGTTTTGTTGAGCTGGTGGAGTAGTGCCTATGGCTAATTTCTCAGAATTTTTGGAGTAGCTTGGAGGGATAAACCATTAGTTCTTTCCTACGGGAGCAATAGTTTTTCTGGGTGGACGCAAATTTGGTAGTAGAGCCATTTCCAACATTTGGGTACCATCATCTTCACCAGGGATCTTCCCTTGCTTGTTGTAACAAGTCTAGGTTCTATCTTTCCTATTATCTGATGTACTCAATTCTCCACATTAATAAAATGGCTCAATTATTTGCCCTATTTCTTCTGTTTTTATGATTGGTGCCTATGTAGAAAAAATATTTTCCATTACTTGTTCATGCATCTATTATCTACTGCAAATTTCAATTTGGGATATTACAGTGGTATTAGAGCGTGATCTTAGCCAATTGTGGGATAGCCAACAAGATCAAGGAAGAGTTGAGTGTATATGCACTATGATGGGTGAACCATAGACAAACCCATGGTTCAAGCGAGAGTGAGTAGCATTGAGGGAGAAATGACCCTCACCCACTTTGATGGTTCAACTAGGAGTTTTGTCAGAAAATGGGTACAAAAATTGGACACATATTTTCAGCTAAACCCCATGAGGGAGGCAAATGCTATTAGATATGCCACTTTGCACTTGGATGGAGATGCTATGGAGTGGTAGTACTGAGGGTTGATCCCTTTGGGTCATGCACGTATCACATCCTACACAGAGTTCACGTGGAGGCTCGTGGATAGATTCGACTAAAAGTACACCAGACCCCCTCAAAGGGAGTGGACAGGATAGGGACAGTTAGAGGGTTAGACCAGGGAGCGTTTCTGTTGGTGGAGACCCGACTTTAGACGTTAGGAGCTTGAGGAGGAGGTTGAGCAAGAGGACACAAATGATGGTGAAGGTCACATCGATATACCCAGTGTGGCGCACGAGTCATCATTGTTGGAGACCTCTTTGATAGCACTAGTTGACACCTTGATGGAGAGAGTAGAGCATACCCCCATAGTGTGAAAATTTCAATATCGAAATCCTCTTGCAACAACTGGAATCTATTTTTCTAATTGTTAATTAATTTAACAATTTATTTTCTACGACAAATATTGAATAAATCACATTGCAACCCTCACAAATAAACTGCAGAAAAAAATAACGTTGGAAACTAGAAAATACTAGCACACACACATAAAAATTAACACAGTTATTTTTGGAAAAATGTCCCTAGAAAAATCCAATTTGGGAAAACCGATGCAGCGGCGGAGGGTTTTAATATTATGCAGCAGTGAAATTCTGAGTACAATTTGGATGCCTGATTGTTCCAACCCCTGGTGGGCAATGAACTGCCCCACCTTAAAAGCGAGAATGCACTGCCATATCTTATACATCATGCTCTAACCCCTTGAGCCTCGAGTAGTTAATCAAAGAAAATCATAAAAAGGCAAAAGGCATATAAATAAGGGTGGAAAAACCAAGGCTGGGGCACCTCATGTACCATGATTACTCCCTCCTATACATTATAAATCCAAGTGTGGGCTTCCCTCTTATTAGCTACTCTTGTAGACCAGCATGTGACCCAGGGCTGCCCCTTGTCATCCCCTACTCCATTCACCTATCTGTCACATGCCACCACCGTTTGAAGGATGTACCTCGACTATATTACCCCCTTTAGAAGTAGAGACCACCTAATAGGATGCCTGGTTAACACCATTAGGAGTTTAGGAGACAATGGCATATCCCAAAGCCCATTATGGAAGGGCAGGGCATTATGAAGTCCCCACCTGTGGTCCACGATTAGGTAAGCTCATTTACTTGGTTTCTCTAATGACTTGTTGTACTGGAGGCCTAGGGGACGCATTTGATCTTCTGCAAAATTCGAGATGGTTTCCATTTGGGGTTTGGTCTCCCTATACGGTGGCACATATAGGGTGTGTGTTGAGATCCATGGGCCTCCACAGCAGCAGATTTCACTTCATGGATCCCCAAAGCCATTCAGAGATTACTCATGGTTCACTTATTGGACGAGGAGGATGCACCTGATCCATCATGCCCAACTGGCCCTAGATCTATACCATACACTTGGCAGATGATCCAGGACTTCTATGATGATGTTATATCTCCTACATTATCATCCTATCCCTTGGGGGCAACCTACATGCATCTTCGACTTGTTTGGAGACGCATGAGGACACTTGTGTGCCCCCACAATCATTTGGAGCACCACAGGTTATTACAAGGGGCCAACCCCTTGTCAACTACTTTTGAGGGTACTATGCTTCATTGTGGCGCCCATGGACCTCATTAGGCCTCTTAGAGGACCCTACGACATGCATGGATTATTATTTGTCCTCTTGAGAGGCTTACTTTTTCATTTGTGAGCTAATTTGGTGGGCTTGTCACCAAAAGGTTGTATTATTAGCACATTATTTTATTTTTGGGGCTTATGTAGGCCAAGGAGGCTAATTCAAACTCCTTAGATGTGTATAAAATACAAGTGAGTTGAGATCATTTCTCATAATCACTTTGGATTGGATCTCTCTCTCTTTAGATAATTTTAGACTTTTTGTTTGAGGATGAATTGGAGCATTTATGGATGAATTTTGATGTATGGTTATTCGTTTATCTTCTCTTGGAGCTTCGTTCTTGTCATTTGTGAATGGTTGGATATACTCTACTGCACTTTAAGTACGAAATTGTTGACACTATTCTTGTTACGTTGTCATATATGCTGGATGGGATTTTCGTTGTTTTAAGGCAAATTACTGCATGCAAATTGTTGCTTAATATTGTGGGATTGTCTCTATCATAACGTTCTCTCCATGCATTGGCCCTTGTAAAGCGAAATCTCCTAGAGGTAAAATTTGACCTTGACAAGACATTCCTCTTGTGCATTTGAAGTATGAAAGATGCAAGATTGCTTTCACTTGACCTAGAGGGTTTGTGAAGCAATTTTGAGGCCTCCTTGACTGGAAACCATGAAATCTTACACATAATAAACATATATTGCATTCTCCCAAGTACTAAGGCACTGATCTACCAAGGGTGGTCACCAAAACTTATACTCTTTCACCTTCTCCCAAGTCTAGCCACATTGGGGTTTCCAGGGCATCAATTTACCAGCAAGTTAGCCACTGAAAAAGTTCAATCTCCTAGGGTCTACTACGTTGGCCTCTCTTCTAGCCCTCCTCCAGATTTGAAGACATTCCAACGGTGGGGTTGGGAGAAAAGCCAAGCCCTAGCTCCGGGACCAAAACTTGCCCTGCCATCCTCAAGGCTAGCAATTCCCAATGTCAAAACAACATCATTGAGTCAAATACTTTCTTTGATCCTTGCCACCTTGTCTAGGGTAAGAAAATGATTGATTATTTCATACTTGTCTCATACCCTAGACTGGGTCCACTTCGCCCCGTGTTGTCCCACTGCTTTAAAGGACTATTCTTAAAGAATCATCCCAGATACCAACTTTAACAAGGATTTAGGGTGCGAAAATTCCTTTCAAAGTCTATTCTCATACACCTAACCCCCTCCCCCCCGCTACCCACCCAAAATCCTCCTCCTTTCCTTAGAAGCACATAGCCCCTTGCTTAGAAAGCAAGCAAGCCCATTCTCAAAAACCTTCTCGGAAAGGGTTTGGGTCACTCATATCCATTGATTTGTTACACATTAGTGACTCCATACATACTGGGTCTCCTCCCATCATTGAAAATTTGTAAATAAGAGGGAGCCTTAGTTGAGGTGACAGTGGGCTAAGACTCCATTTGTTGCCCTTAGTGTAGCATTTTCCCTTTTGGGATTCCCCTTAGGTCCCCTACTAGTTTGAGTGGTAACAGAGCCTTTTCCCTTACTGGGACCTTTCTTCGCTTTGCAACTCACACTAGACAACTTGTACTTCCTTTGACACCTGTCTTCAACAACTGGAAGTCGATCTTTTGTCCAGATCTGCAATATGACTAACTCGCACAAACTGCTTTAGGAATCTCATACGACCATCTATGATCTAGTTGAAAACTTCCTCTCCCCCTCTGCTAGGCTATTGGATCTGCTAGTCGCACTCCCTTTTGGAGTGAGAGGATTTGCCCACAACCACTGCCAATCTGCAATTGGAAAAATCAGATCTCTAAAACTCGAGATCCCTTGAGAGAAATTTTCCCTCTGTGTGTGCTCTGTCTCTTTCCACCGAACACGGGTTCTGCTCTAGCAAACTACTACAAAACCCTCTATGTGTGCTTTGTCTCTTTCCAGCGGACACTGATTCTGCTCTAGCAAACTACTACAAAACCCTCTGTGTGTGCTCTGTCTCTTTCCACCGGACACGGATTCTGCTCTAGAAAACTATTACAAAACCCTCTGTGCCCAAACAAAAATATGCTCAACAAAAATACTAAGCTGCTGCTGCTCCCTTTGCTTGTTGGAATCGCTTTTTTGGACAAATCGAATTTTATTGCAACTGCAACTGCAGCTGGAAAATCAAACCCTTGCCCAATAATTCGTACTGCCTAGCTAGGCACTACGCAGCGCCAAAAATTTCAGCCCTCTGCTTCCTCTGAACAACGAAATTTTCTTCTCCCACCTCTGAGCTTCCCTGTCTGATCAATCACACTCTGATACCATGTGAAAATTTCAATACAAAAATCCCATTGCAGCAATTGGAATTTATTTTTCTAATTGTTAATTAATTTAACAATTTATCTACGACAAATATTAAATAAATCACATCGCAACCTTCACAAATAAACTGTGGAAGAAAATAGCGCTGGAAACAGAGAAAATTCTAGCGTGCACATAAAATTAAGACAGTTATTTTTGGACAAATGTCCACGGAAAACCTGAACGTGGAAAAACCGGTGCAACAACTGAGGGTTTTATTATTATGCAGCAATGAAATTCTAAGTACAATCTGGGTGCTCAAAATTGGCAATTCACAGCAAGAAAATTTGGCCAAAATTATCTAAGGGAAATTCCCCTCCTCCGCAAGCAACCCCGACACAACTTTGCTTCAGAAAACTCGTCCTCTTGGACCTTCTGCGCAGGTTTCTGCACAGTGTTTGCGCAAACCCTTCGATGTCTAAAATTTCCTATCAACAGGAGCTATTGCTTGACCATTTTTCAACTGTTGGTGGGAGGTTGCAACTCATTTCTTAGCAATATCTTTGTGGTGGGACGCAGAGCCAGTGAGCCAAGGAATTCACAATTTTTGGGCCTGTTGGGTTGGTAGGAATTTGGCCATAAGCTTTCTGGGTTTTCGTGGGTTTTATGAGGGGAGGCTAGGATTAATTTTGCAGAATTTCCTGATCCCTCATGAGTGCAAAATTCCTAGTTCCATTCAACAGTCGGCAACAAAAATTGTTGGATGATGCAGTTTATTCTGGGACCATTTCCACGACTTGGTTTTGAGAGATATTTCTGGGTTTTGTTGAGTTGGTGGAGTAGTGCCTGTGGCTAATTTCTCAGAATTTTGGAGTAGTTTAGAGGGCTAAATAAGCAGTTCCTTCCAGTGACAACAATAGGTTTTCTGGGTGGACGCAGATTTGGTATTAGAGCCATTTCCAACATTTGGGTACCATCATATTCACTTGGGATCTTGCGTTGCTTGCTGTAGCAAGCCTAGGTTCTATCTTTCGTATTATATGATGTACTCAGTTCTCCACATTAATAAAATGGCTTAGTTATTCGCCCTATTTCTTGTGTTTTAGTGATAGGTGCCCATGTAGCCAAGGGAAAAGACTTTGTGACCAAGTAGCCATGGTCAAAGGTACCAATTGATGGGGTGTCCACATCATAAGTGTATGAATGTAAATGAGGGAGCAATTGTGGAGGCATGAGTTACTTGCTCGACCTAATTTCTCCACCCCTCTTGTGCACCTTTTACTTCTTCTTGATTATTCCTTGTATTACAACATATAGCTCAAGGGTTAGAGCTTGCTCTTTATGATGTAGGATTTTATTACATGTTAAGATGAGTCAGTTTAGTGCTCATTAGAGTTGGGACATGCAAGGGTTCCTTTTTTGATGTAATAGAGCATCATATGCTCAGGAATCAAGTGATGGCCATATGAGGAAGGTAGAGTTCATGTTAGGCATTCTCTCATGTGCTAATCTTTATGTCCCAACCATCTTTTGCATGTTGAATTTTTATCTTTTGTTTTGTTGTGGCCATGATATGTTTTTTCTTTTCTTTTAGCTGCATCAACATCCAAGGAAAAGTTTTCTAGCCCTACTGAAGGGCTAGAAAAGACTTCGTGGCGAGGTAGCCATTGTCAAAGGGACCAATTGATGGGGCATCCACATCCTAAGTGTATGAATGTAAAGAAGGGAGTAATCGTGGAGGCATGAGTTACCCGCTTGACCTAATTTTTCCACCCGTCTTGTGCACTTTTTACTTCTTCTTGATTATTCCTTGTATTACCGCATATAGCTCGAGGGTTAGAGCTTGCTCTTTATGATATAGAATTTTATTACACGTTAAGATGAGTCAGTTTAGTGCTCATCAGGGTTGGGACATGAAAGGGTTCCTTTTTTGATGTAATAGAGCATCATATGCTCAGGAATCAGGCGATGGCCATATGAGGAAAGTGGAGCTCATGTTAGGCTTTTTCTCACGTGCTAATCTTTATATCCCGACCATCTTTTGCATGTTGATTTTGTATCTTTTGTTTTGTTGTGGCCATGATATGCTTTTTCTTTTCTTTTAGCTGCATCAGCATCCAGGGAAACGTTTTCCAACCCTACTCAAGGAGTGTGAACATATGGTGCCAAATACCAAAGAACTAAGTTAGACTTGAAGAATGAAAGTGAAATATGGGCTTGTAATGTAGGATGGAAAGTGTTAATTGTGGTATAGGGGACAATGAACATGCTATCTGAATCATAGTTTCCCAAGTGGTGCCCCTCCTATAACCCTAAGGGGCCTTACGGAAGGTCCCACTGGACTAGGGCTAAAGATTAACCCCCCGGTAAGGTAAGGTGATAGAGCAAAATTACAGTCAAGATCGGTTAATCTTCTAGATTATCTCTTTATCTATACTACATTCCCAAAGAAAACAAGTATAAGCACTCGATTGTAAAATGATCAAAGTACCTTTTGAATAGCAACCCACCTTCATCCAAGTGTAATGCCAAAGGGTGAGAGGCACATGGCTAATGCAAATGGTGGAGGCACATGGCATATTGTCGTTAAATAGTGGCTATCAATGGCTATTGGCTGGCTGGCTATCCTGTGAAAATTTGAGAATCCCACCCGAATCTACTACTGCAACAACTGATTAAACTTCTCCTATTTGTTAATTACTGAAACAAATTATTTATTGCTTCTTGCAACAAATATCGAAGCTAATACAACTGCAGCCTTCACTTAATTAATTAATTTGCCCAAAACAAGAATAGAACAATAGAGAAAGATGCACACAAGTGACAATATTTTTTGGACAAATGTCCTCGGAAAAACCCAATGCGGGAAAACCGATGCAACAGATTTGAGGGTTTTTATTATTATGCAAAAATATTCTGAATACAACTCTGGATGCCCTCCCGACAATCCAGTTACAGAGAAAATCACTTGGCAAGAAAGACTGGTGAGATAACCTCACTCAACACTACTGATCTCGGCTGATCCGATAGCTGAATTGTGAGTTCCCCGACTACTTCTGCGCTGCCCTTGCGTCATTGTCTAAGTCACTGTGTCAGCCCAACTGAGAATTGATCTGCCTTCAAGAGCCTTTTTCAACGTTCTCGACTCATAAACATCTCCTTTAGCGAATTTGGACCTCTACGCTGGAAGCTGCTGCGCTGCTCTGCTTGAGCCCTTCCTGGATCTGTGTCACCCTCTCTGCCCTATGCGCTGCCTCCTTTGCGTGTCTTTCTGCCTCTTTGTTGAGTATTCTTGGATTTGGAGAAGATCCTCCGGCCAAAACTCTCTCTGCCCCTCTCTGCAACAACTCACTATTGAAATTCTCCCAGCAGTTGCTTTGCTTCAGAAAATCCAAGTGACCCTCAAGCCTCCTTAACTAATCTGCTCGGTCACATTCAACGACCCAGATTAGAAGCTAATCAATGGCTAAGATCATTTTTGCTTGATCCTCGTCTTCCTCTAGAAGTTAGACGCACAATTTATATTAATATCCTTTAATTATTTTATTTTCCTAAGTTTAGACTTATGGTCCCATTAAAATTAATTAATTATTTTAATAAAACTGTTTTTGGGTGGAATTTCCCAAAACGCTTTCTGGGTTCTTTGGAATACATGTGCCCAAGGCTCCCTGCAAAATTTGAGACTTAGAGCACATTCGATGCTACCAGAAATCAACATATCCGACTGGCTGTCAAATGTAAGATAAAATTTTTCTCCTATGGGGTTACCCATTTTGGTGGATAACAAAATGATACCAACCACTAATTGAAACAACATGAAATATCGTCTAGCACATTAGAGATCAGGGGCATGGGAAGTGATATGCCATTGTGAATGACTAATGAGCATAGGAATGTAATTGATGAATGGAGAATAACAAGTCCAGAGTGATAAGAGAATATCATCCAAGTAGCAACAGATCACTTCAACTAAGTGTGTCTCTACAAGGGTTGCCTGACGTGCAACAGGAACCGAGTATATTTCTTGAGGCTATTTGCTCCAGAGATATCTAGTGCTGCATAATTGAAGGTCTTATTAATATGCTTCTTAGAATTCAGATTTTTTCAAAAAAAAAAGCTGGAGTTGTATGTGTATATGTATATGTATATATATATATATATATATATATATATATATAAAGACATTCATATCCAAAATAGTAAGGGATTTAAATAGTCTCAGACTCTTAGCCCTAGCTGTAGGGGAAGCTTTTACCCTCGCCCGCACCCCACCCTCAATCTCCTGCTCCTGAAGCTCACTTCAGAGGGGAGTGCATTCCTGGAATGTTTCTAAATGCTCCCAAAAAGACTTCCAATGCTCTCGGAACAATTCCTGTTGCTCAGTGTTTTCAGAACTAACCGAGCCAACTCTGACTCGGTCGACCCAGACCGAGCCAAGGCCTGGCTGGGTTGGCTCGGTGGATTTAAAAAACGGTTGGCCAGTTTGTTACCGAGCCAGTCATCGACTCGGCCGATTTGGTAACAAACCCGCCGACTAGGCTGAGCTCGAGATAACTCGGTCGGCTCGGTCAGCCACTTACATGCACGACCAATGGGGTCTTTTGGGGGGGGGGGATTGAACCCCACAGTTAATTATAATTTTCTTTAGGGTGATTTGGAGGTCCATTTACCTCTCCCAACCCTATAAAAGCTACCCAACTCCTCTCATTTCATCACAACTATCTCATTGCATTTGTCTGAGTATTTGTGAGGAGTTTGTGAAGAGTTGTGGAGTTTGTTTTTGGAGCAGCAGTGAGGAGCCTTGGGCAAGCATTGGAGCAGCAGTGAAGAGCTTCTTGGGCAACCATTGGAGCAACAATGAGGAGTTGGTTTGTTGGAGCAACATTGGGGAGGCGGTTTGTGCCTAGAGGTATTTTTTTTTTCACTTCTAAAATCTGTTTTTGTTTATTTATTTATTTTGTGCAAATCTGGAAATTGAAAAGAGCCTCTTTTGTAAAAGAAATGAACATTGAAGCAATGTTATTTTTTTTTCATTTTCAGATTTTTTCCTTTCATTTCCAAGTCAAAAGATGGCTCCTAGAGAGAAAGATGTCGCTTGGGCATATGCTGAAATGGTTGATAATCAAATGCATTGCAAATTTTGTCATAGAAAAATTAAGGAGGATCCTGGGGGCATTCATAGGCTAAAACAACACTTGGCTAGTATTAGAGGCCAAATCACTACATGTGAAGCACCATCAGTACGAATTGGGGAGATTAGGAAGGAGTTGTTAAATAGCTTTGAGAAGTTTCAGGAAGAAAAAGCTAGGCAAAAAGAAATAGGGGCTGAAATTTGGAGGAAGAGGAGTATACAACAAATGATGGCTACCAACCCCCATTTTGATTTTGAGGGCTCTTCATCTATCCCTTGTACTAATGCATCCAACCCCTTCTGCTATGTTCCTCCCTCTTTGGAGTCCATGCAAGAAAAAAAGGGTAAGGGTAAAATGAAAAAGAAGAGTGATATGAATATCAAAATTTATTTCACTGTCACACCCTACTCTCCATCAGATGCACATGGTCCTCAAGCTAGTAAAAGTCATATGCAACCCACTTTAGATGACCATTGGAAGAAAGAATTGAGGGAGACTTCTTGTGATTACAGAGCTAGATGGTGGTATGATGGTGATATCCCCTTCAATGCTTCCCGTTCACCATATTATGAGCCTATGTTTGATGCCATATTTGTTGCTGGAAATGGCTTCAAAGGCCTTACCATGCATGAGTTAAGGGGGTCTCGTTTGCGAAAAGAAATTTCCTCCATTGGTTAATATTTGAAAGATTTCAAATGCTCATGGGAAAAAACAGGATGTACCATCATGTCCGATGGGTGGATTGATCAAATGAATCGTACCATCATAAACTTTATTATCTTTTGCCCATAGGGAACCGTGTTTCTAAAATCAATTGATGCATCTGATAGGGTGAAAGATGGACAATTGTTTTGTTAGTTGTTGGATGAGGTTGTTGAGGAGGTGGTGTTGATTTGGGGTAGCATCAGATGTGCCCTAAGCCTCAAATTTTGCAGGGAGGCTTGGGCACATGTATTCCAAAGAACCCATAAAGCGTTTTGAGAAATTCCACTCAGAAGTGATTCTATTAAAATAATTAATATTTTAAATGGGGTTCCCAAGTCTAAACTTAGGAAAATTAAAATCTTAATGGGTATTAATCTAATCAGGGGTGAAATTTCTAGAAAAAGACATGGATCAAGTCAAAACAATCTGAGCCTTTGATTAAGATTTAATCTAGGCCATTGATTGTCCAATAGGAAGATATAAGAAGGGGCTTGAGGGTCATTTGGAAAACACACAGAGATCAAGGAAATTGATTTTTCTGAAGTGAGTTCTCAGGAGGAAAAATTGATTGAGGAGATTTCTTGTAGCAGAGGGGTAGTGAGAATCCGGAAAAAGGAATTTCCGGAGAGTACAAGGGAGAGAGAGAACGGAAAGACGTCCAGAGGAAGGCTAATGCTGGCCCATGCAGTGATGATGCAGTAGAGGCAGTGCAGTCCTTGAGGGGAAGTCGAGTTTAAGTTGCCGGAAGTTGGGGTGTGAGTCCGAGAGGCAAAAGTTCGATTTTCTCAGCCCGCAGAGGATCCGGAAGAAGGGCAGTGTAATTCCTAGGATGGGTGACGCAAGAACTGATGGGAGTGACGCAGTTCTGTGCAGAGGCCCCACAGAGGGTGACGCAGAGCCTCCAGTTTAGTAGGATCAGTCACTGATTGTCCAGTGATAGGGTGAGATTATTTCACGAGTCTTTTGTTTAGTATTCTCTCTGTATCGGGTTGCTAGTTGAGCATCTTAGAATTGTACTCAGATTTTCTCTTGCATAATAATAAAACCCTCAGAGCTACTGCACTGGTTTTCCCGCATTGGGTTTTTCCGAGGATTTTTTCCAAAAATAATGGTGTCCTATGTGTTTCTATTTTCCTTGCTTAGTTTCTATGTTTTAGAATCATATTTAATTTGGTGTAGGCTGCTTCAGCAATTTACTTCAATGTTTCAAGAAGAAATCTGAAATAAGCTTGTATTGTAATTTACAATCTAGGTGAAGTAGATTCAGTTGGTTGCAGTAGGATTCCTGAGATTGTTAGATCTAGGAATTTTCTCATGGTATCAGAGCTGTTGATGGGAACCAGGAAGAGAAAATCTAGCACTGAAGCAAGGGCCAACTTGCTGCAACAAGCAACAGTTCGAATCCCCTGAGGGACTGTGCAGTTCTAGCCATGAGGGCTATATTTTCATGGGTGTCTCTCTTTGAGTGAGTTGACAGAGAGGTAAGACTGCCAGATTGAGAAATTGTTGAGGCAGAAGGAGCCATGCAGAGAATCAGTGCAGAGATAGAGGGATGCAGTTTTCTGCTAGATGATTGCTGGGTAGAAAAGCTGTTAGAAGGAGGAAGCCAATCACATAGTCGGGGAATACTTCCTCATTGATTTCTTGTCGAGGAAATCAATATTTCTTATTTGCTGAGCAGCAGAGGAGCAACAACTTACCAGCTCCATCAGGGAGTGCATAAGCCAACCTAGAAGCTACGTAATAGGGAGAAAGAGGGAGTTGTTTGACATATTTCGGAGGGTATGGCAACCAGTGGCTTGAGTGATCAGGACAGGTTGGACGGGGCTTCCAACTATGTCATCTGGAAGGCTAGGATGTCTTTCCTTCTAGATGAACATGCCCTCAAGACGTATGTTGATAGTGTGGTAGCTATCCCTGCGAATGCAGATCCGCTGAAAAATTACAGAGATGAGATGGCTAAGGCGAAAAGGATAGTCCTAGATGGAGTCAAGGATCACGTGGTGAGCCACATTGGTAGCAAAGGGATTGCTAAGGAGATGTGGGATGCCTTGGCCACATTGTACCAGGGATCTTCCGAGCAACGAAAGATGTACTTAGAACAGAAGTTGAGACTGCACAAATGCAAAAGGGAGAACGTGTGGATCCATTCCTCACGAAACTGAAGGAGACCTGTGATGAGTTGTCGGCTACGGGGCACACGCCTCAAGATTCAAAGTTAGTGAGACTGGCTCTAAATTCTGTCGCGGATGAATAACAAGTCTTTGTCTAGAGTATCCTGGGTAGAGCAACATTGCCAAATTGGGACGAGATGTGGGCAGCTCTAAAACAAGAAGAGCTGAGGAGAGACCTGCTCAAGGTCAAACTTGACGGACGCAGTAGCAACAGTGGGTCGAAGCCCAAAGTAGAGGAGGAGGATAACGCAGCCCTTGCATCAAAGAGACAATAGGGGCAAGAAAGACAAAAGAAGGACGTCTCCAAGGTGAAATATTTCAGATGTGGCGAGATGGGCCACTATGCATCCCAGTGTCCTTTGAAGAAAAAGGACAAGGATGAGAAGCATGATCCTAAGGTTGCAACCGCAAAGATTGAACGAAGGAGGAGTTCACCATGACAGCCAAGATACCTCCAAGAGGGAGGTGGGCCGATATAGAGCTGTAGTTCGATAAAGCTACAGATGGGCAGGATTCTTGAGGAGCCCACCTCTTGGATCATCACCTTGCTACAGGAGCCCATGATCATTAGTAACGGGATGGAGTTTTCAGTTGGCGCCATGGAGTGTTGAGTCGATAGATGCAGTAGTTAGTAGTGCCAGAACGTGAGTAGCGCAGAGTGGAGAGGTGATAATGCATGGAGGCACAGTGCAGAGCTTCAACAACACAGTGGCTTCAGAAGACAGTGTGGGACTAACAACAATCAAGATTTTAGCACTGAGGTGTATCCACTGGATACTTGTCCAGTTCTGGGTGTTTTTAGTTGCTTATCTCAACAACAACATTGCAGTACCAATACAATGTTAGTAGTGGCAGTGCTAGCAGCATAACAAATGCAACATTTGAGAGGGTATTGTAGTATATAGATGTAACATTGGCAGTGGCAGTGTCAAAGGCAGTAGTACAGTTGCAGCAACAGCGCAGTAGTTGGTGGACAACATGTCAAACATCAACAGTGCAGAAGATGATGCTTCAGAGTCAGAGTAGTATGTAGTAGAAGTGTATTGCTAGAGCACATTCCTCGCTAAGAGGGAGTGTTGATTTGGGGTAGAATCGGATGTGCTCTAAGCTTAAAATTTTGCAGGGAGGCTTGGGCACATGTATTCCAAAGAACCCAGAAAGCATTTTGGGAAATTCCACCCAAAAGTGATTCTATTAAAATAATTAATATTTTTAATGGGGTTCCTAAGTCTAAATTTAAGAAAATTAAAATATTAATGGGTATTAATCTAATCAGGGGTTGAGCTTCTAGAAAAAGACACAGATCAAGCCAAAATGATCTAAGCCTTTGATTAAGATTTAATCTCGGTCGTTGGTTGTCCAACAGGAAGATATAAGAAGGGGCTTGAGGGTCATTTGGAAAACACACTGAGAGATCAAGGAAATCGATTTTTCTGAGGTAAGAAGTTCTCAAGAGGAAAAATTGATTGAGGAGATTTCTTGCAGCAGAGGAGCAATGAGAATCTGGAAGGAATTTTCAGAGAGTACAAGGCAGAGAGAGAACAAAAAGACATCCAGAGGAGGGCTGACGTCGGCCCACGTAGTGCTGATGCAGAGGCAGTGCAGTCCTTGAGGGGAAGTCGAGTTTCCTACTTAGGGAAGTCGAGTTTTAGTTGTCGGAAGCTGGGGTGTGAGTCTGGAAGGCAGAAGTTTGATCTTCTCAGCTAGCAGAGGAACCAGAAGAGGGGCAACGTAATACCCAGGAGGTGTGACGCAAAAACTGCCGGAAGTGGCGCAGTTCTGCACAGAGGCCATGCAAAGCCTCTAGTTCAGCAGGATCAGTCACTGATTCTTCAGTGACAGGGTGAGATCATTTCACTAATCTTTTGTTCAGTATTTTGTCTGTATCGTATTGCTAGTTGAGCATCCTAGAATTGTACTCAGATTTTCTCCCGCATAATAATAAAACCCTCAGAGCTACTACACCGGTTTTCCCGCATTGGGTTTTTCCGAGGACTTTGTCCAAAAATAACGGTGTTCTATGTGTTTTTATTTTCTTTGCTCAGTTTCTATGTTTCAAAACCATATTTAATTTGGTGTAGGCTGCTTCAGTAATTTACTTCAATGTTTCAAGAAGAAATCTGAAATAAGCTTGTAATGTAATTTACAATCTAGGTGAAGTAGATTCAGTTGGTTGCAGTAGGATTCCTGAGATTATTAGATCTAGGAATTTTCATAGGTGGGAGTGGCTAATGTTGTTTAAATCATCACAGATAATTCCTCTAACACTGTAGAGCATGCTAAAAGCATAACAAAATGTATCTACAATCATTCATGGATTTTGAGCCTGATGAGGAAACACACAGGGGGCAGGGATATTATTAGGCCTGCCATCACTAGATTTGCAACTCATTTTTTGACATTGCAATCTATGCTTTCCCAACATAGAAACTTGCAAAAGTTGTTTTCCAGTGATGATTGGAATGGAAGCCATTGGTCTCACAAACATGATGGCAAAGATTTGAAAAAGAAAGTTAATGAAGAAATATTTTTGAAAAAGGCAGCAAAGATTGTGAAGGTTGCTGAGCCAGTGGTTAAGGTGTTGCGGTTGGTGGATGGGGAAAGATTGGCTATGGGTTTCATTATGAGGCTATGGATCAAGTAAAGGAGCAAATACAAACATCATACAAGGATAGAGTGGCTAAGTATGGGCCCATTTTGGAAATCATTGATGAAAGATGGAACAATCAACTCCATCGCCCTATACATGCAGCTGGGTATTTTTTGAGCTCAAAGTATCATTATAAAGCTCTGGAGGCATGAGCTTTGGGTGGGGAGGTTAGAGATGGATTGTTTGACTGCATTGATCGCATGGTCCCTATGGAGAGTGATAAGTTGGAGATACACCGACAGATCACTTGTTTCAGCAAAGCCATAGGTATCTTTGGCAAGAACCTAGCTAGGATTGCAAGGGAAGCAGATGAGCTAGGTAAACAAACAATTTCAATTTTCAAATTCTATGTTTATAATTTCAAAGTTGGATATAATTTGTAATTTTGTTGAGCTAACTCATTACACAACTATGTTTTTAGCAACACAATGGTGGGAGGCATTTGGTAGCTATTGTTCTCAATTGCAGAAGTTTGCAATTCATATTTTGAGTCAAACTTGCAGTGCTACTAGGTGTGAGCGCAATTGGTCTATCTTTGAGAGGATTCACACGAAGAAGAGAAACCGTTTGAATAAAAAACGGTTAAATGATCTAGTTTATGTCCAATACAACCTCGAGCTCAGATGCAACCAATTGCTGAACGAAAGCCCTGATTCAGATCCCATTGTGTTGGAAGGTATTGATCCAACATCAGATTGGGTAGTGGAGATTCATCGAATAGAGTTTGATTCTGATGAAGATCTTGATTTGGATTTACAAATGGAGGCATTAGTTGAAGGAAATGTTCAGTGAAATGCAGATCCACTTGTACCAGCCTCAAGCTCAGCCCCAAGTCCTCCAGTTGTAGGCGCTTCCTCTACTCAGCCACAATGGAAGCACATACCTCGTTTATCTCAGCGCGCAGTTGTTGCGCAGCCTGCTAGTGCTACCACTTCTACTGCTACAGTTGCACTTGGAGATGATGATGAGGAGGAGCCATGGGTTTCCCTGTTTGACTCTGATTCAGAGTTTGAGCCAGATGATGTTGGCTCCTCTAGCAGTAGCCAGTAGTGCTGTGACTAGTGATGTTTTGCAGTTTACTTTTGTTGTAGAGGCCATTTCTAGCCTCCTTGGTTATGTGTTTTTGTTTTGATATCTATATTGTCATTCATGTATGTATTGGACAGTGCACTAGGTGTCATTTTGATATAATGGATATATTCATGAGCCTACTTTGATCATATGTTGTTTTCTCTCTATATTCTAAAGCTGTGTTTGGAAACATGAATGAAAATCTTTAAAATTATGTTTTTTTTAATAAAAAAATAAATATTTAATGTTATAGATCTGATCTGAAAATATATGATAATAGAAATAAATTCAAGAAATAACAAGATTTGAATATAGAAATGCTTCACTTTATTAATATCAAACCCTTAAGGTAGGGTAACACCATACATTCATTCCTTAAGGAAGGAGAACACTCTATAAGCCATATGCCTGTTCATACAATAACCCTTCACACCTCTCAATGGGGAGTCTCTAGCCTCTATATAAGCCTGATACATACAATACCATGGGTCATTACCATGGTTCCCTCAATACCATTTATCTAATACCATGGGCTTATTACATTATTGCTAACTACTTGTGGTCCCTTACATGATACGGGTTGACCACCTTATTTATTACTATGGCCCATCCCATTATTACATTATTCTCTTGGGTACCTCCCTTTGTACCCCATATTATCCCCCCTAGGTATACTACATTCCACCCCCCTTAAACATGTTTCGTCCCCGAAACATAAGAAGAACACAAATAATAAGATATACTCAAAAGAGTAGTCCACTAGTACCATGCACGTGCATCTAGCCATCCCAGAGAAAGATGAACGCTCGATCTAGCTAGTGCCTCGCTCGCTTGAGATGGAAGTTGACTATGGCGGCTCTTCTGTGTTGATGTATAGTAGGTGGATCGTCGTCCCTCTCTATCTGTCAGGTAGGGGTTGTTGTCATTGTGGATAATTCGTTGCTATCTTGTTGGGTGTTTTCTTGCGGGGTGATGTGGGTGGTGATATGCTGAAGTTTTAACCAACGGTGTCTTTTTCTTTAATTCACCACCTAATGGAGCCTGATTGGTAGCTGGTACATGTTGTGGTGCCGGCGGTTGTTTCTTATATTCCAATATTACTTCAACCACTGAGTCCTCATCTGATGTGTTAGTACCTGTAATATTTTCTGTTTCAACCTTCTTGGATTCTCCCTGTATTTCTGGTACCTGGTTTGATGTTTGTGTTTGGTTGTCAACCACTGAGGGCTCATCATCTGATGTGTCAGTGCTTGGAACATCTTCTGCTTCAGCCACCTTGGACTCTACCTGTTTATTGATGGAAATATCCTGTGATGTAATTTTCTTCTTTTTATACCAGAGCTTTAGGAATTTCTTCTGTACATTGATATTGACAGTACCCACAGATTCCATCTAAGGATATCTCAAAACAACATCCATGTTATCCATATCTGAAGTATAAAAATCACAATGCAACACATACTTATCCATAGAAAGCTTAAAATCTTTATAAACTTGAACATCTTCATTATCAACCTTTGTGTTTTCAATGTGTTTTGCTAGAACTTGCAATTTTTTTGCCAAATTAACATTGATAAAATTATGCTTGCAACTAGGATTTATAAACACAATGATTTTCTCCTTCTGAATCAATCAATGAACCTGCAATAAGGAGATACAAGTAGCAAATAACCGCAGAATTTTTTCAAATTCTTTATCTGAAAGTTCGGACAACTCTTTGTTATAAAGTGAGATCCACCATCTGGCAGGCTCATCTTTAAATTTAGCCACTACCCAAAATTTCCAATGTTTTTCCCATAATGATTTTTGTGCTTTTATATGTTCTTCAATAGTGGGACCATCATCTTTTCCTGTAAAATATATAACTGCCATGAAGAGTGTTTTGAAAATTCACTTACTTGGCGAAAATTTGAAATGGCCACAATTTATTCAATATTGCTTAGAATCCTTATTATGACCTATTTTTTGAAATAGAACACAGCCCTTCTGCTTCTTCTTATGTGATAGAAATCCCGATCTAGGCACTGGAATTTTAGATTTGCTCTGCACTTGTCCCGCTGTTACAAAAAAATTCTGAAAAAAGAGTTGTTTTTAAATCAATAATATCTTTCTCATGCAGACTCTGATTCGACTGATTTTTTTTTGGAATTGGGTATTTTTTCGCCAACAACCCAGATCTGCAATTAGATTTTGCAGATTTTGCACCAGAACGTACAAATCTGATCTACAAACTTGCCGCCCCGAAAAATGTCTGCAACGCAGCTGATTTTTAAATCAGTGATATCTCCCTTATTCAGACTACGATTCGGCTGATTTTTTTTGAAATTGGGTATTTTTTCGCTAACAACTCAGATTTGCAATTAGATTCTGCAGATTTTGCTCCAGAACGTACAGATCTGATTTGCAAACTTGCCACCCCAAAAAGTTCCTGCAAAAATAAAAATAAAAATCTCCACTTTGCCCAAGAAAGTGCTCTGATACCACTTGTTATAGATCTGATCTGAAAATATATAATAATAGAAATAAACTCAAGAAATAACAAGATCTAAATATAGAAATGCTTCACTTTATTAATATCAAACCCTTAAGGTAGGGTAACACGATACATTCACTCCTTAAGGAAGGAGAACACTCCACAAGCCATATGGTTGTTCATACGATAATCCTTGACATCTCTCAATGGGGAGTCTTGAGCCTCTATATAGGCCTCATACATACAATACCATGGGTCATTACCATGGTTCCCTCAATACCATCTATCTAATACCATAGGCTTATTACATTATTGCTAACTACTTGTGGTTCCTCACATGATACGGGTTAACCACTTTATTTATTACTATGGCCCATCCCATTATTATATTATTCCCTTGGGTACCTCCTTCTGTACCCCATACTAACCCCCCTTAGGTATACTACATTTAATGTATTTTTTATAACGGCCGAGTCATTGAAATCAAACTGACCAAGTCGATACCGAGTCGGAGTCAGAGTCAGAGCCGACCCTCTGCCATTTCTGAACCGGAGTTGGAGTTTTAAAACATTGCTGTTGCTACCAGACCAAGGAGGAAGAAATTAGAAATTGTTCATGCAAGAGGCTTAAGAGAGCTTATAGATAGTATAATTAGTTGTCTTTTTTCTGCTGAAAATCTAAATCCGAGAACTTAGAATTATTTGTCTTTGTTATTGCCTGTTTGGTAACATATAGGACTGTTGAAGTTTGAACTGTTGATTGCATATTACAACTCTTTGGTCGTGGTGCTCTTTTTAATTTCGTGGTTGATGTTTCCTATTATAGTGTGTTTATGACGAATGTTATTTGTTGAAACTTGAAACTTGAAGATGGATATTATGGTTGATCATTTGGTGAAAGTGCTATAAGTTATGATCACTAGATTTTTGATGTTATTTGCGTACTGTCGATGCTTTAATGATTATCATTAATATACTAGAAATATCTACATTTCATATTTTCTGCAACTAATTCACCATTTGGAATGCTTTCTTCTAAATAAATGTGCATCAAAATATATAAAAATATATATTTTATAAAAAATTCTCCTGGAATGCTGCACTTTCAAAGTCTTTTGGAAGTTGGTACTCCACACTCCTTTGCTTTCACTCGCAACAACTATGTGATCTCACCCATATAAGCTTAAGCTTGCCATAATTGTCCTGCTATTTATATCTCGAGCCATTCGAGATATAGGTTAGAGTTCAATACCTTGTCAGTGCTATTAATGTACTGCACATCCCAAACATGCCACAATACTTCTGGCCAACTTTTACCAAGCCCATTGAAAACTTTCTCTACTTTGGTCTGGGAATGCTTAGGCATTTCATCTGTCAATATCTGTAAGATCTTAAATTCTCAACCAGTCAATCCCTTCTCATCCATGTAAGAAGGTAACGAGAGAATTATGATAGCTTTCTCCTTTCTTAATCTTGTTCATGCTAAAGAAAGTTTTTTCTTGCACATGCCTCCTGACTGGAATTATTCCATTTGAACTGATGCTTCTTTTCTATTTCAATGCATGAACAAATGAGCACTCTGGAAGTATGCATATAAAAAAATATCGTACTTTCTTTTCTGTCCCATATGTTTTGTGCATTCAATGTTTTGACTGCAGAATCTTGCAGGTGTTTCATATGCCGAGAAGGAAGAAGTGCGGACTCTACTTAGAGAGGTTGGTAGATTGAAGTTTAAAGTTTATATGTAAGCTATATATGGATAAGTGAATTACATATATGCATTACTTTTTCTTTTCAGAATACCATTGAAGTCCTTCTATTTGTTTTTTAATTTTAGTATATTAGAAGATAAGGTAGAATATGTTCTTCTGACCAGTAATTGTATTCTTGAGTCCCATTGACCTATTTCTTGGGCATTTGTAGACATTAGTAAAATTATGTAATCTAAGCACACATTAGATCCAATTGATTAAGTCACAAAACGTGTCTGGAAGTATGCTGTTTATTGTCCAGGAAATATTCCTATTATGCCACTAAAAGATTAAAATGGCAGAATAAATGAAAATAAAGGGGGAAGATTTTAAATGTCCACATCACTCAAAATAAAGGGTCAAGAGTAAAAGGCCACTTGAGTGACAATCATGGTCCAAGATAAATGTTACTCAAGTGATGATCAATTGTCAACTTCAAATAATAGGTTAGTATGTAACCTTAATTGTCAACTTAAACGATCTATAAGTATGTGTTGTTAAACTTGAGAGAGACTTAAATGTATGTTAATCACTTGTATTGTAGATAGAACTTTGAGCATCATATGGGTGAGGATTGTCTATACGCTTGGATTTCTCAATAAGATTGAGAGAGATTTTGATTTTTGGGTTTTCTTCCCCTTGGGTTTCCCAATCTAGATCCTAAGTTCACATGTGGACGCTATATTTTTGAATTGCTTATTTACAAGTACCTAAATATCTTCATATAACAAAATAGCACATCTGGGAATGTGATTTTCTATATTAGAGCAGGTGGTTTGTAAGATGTCTCTATTTATATTTTTTTATGGTTTGTTTTTAGAATTTTTTTGGGTCATAAAAGCCTAGCTTCTACTAAAACCTTATTTTGTAGTTATTTTGAACATTGTTTGTAGGCAAGATTGTTAGCATTTTTGAGCTTCATATGGTGATTTTGAGTGAAAATGGATTTTCCAAAATTTCCCAGGCTCGTAATTTTTTCCTCTTCCTCTCTCATTTTGTGGATTTTGAAAATATTTCAAAGGAGAAAGAAATAAATGTCTCAATTCTTTTAAATATTTGTTTGTTTTTATTTAGATGTATCAATAAAAAATTGTGGAGGTGATGCATAACGCACAATAGTTGTAGTGTCTCTCTTTTTTCTTATCAAACCATTTTAGATGTACTTCTACGCATGCTACTTCTGAATAGACTTTAGTAATTGTTACCCACCAAAAGTGGGTGACCCCATAGGAGAAATTTTCTCCTAAATTTGTCTTCAGCCGGCAGCCAGCAGCCCCTAACAACCACCAGTGTAGTCAATATATTGTGCAATTTGATCTCCGCTCCTTGAGCCAATGATATGTCCCCTCGCCCATCTGTCGAGAGCGTATGTTTGAAGGTGGGTAATCCAATCCTAAAGGTATGTTTTTCATTGTGCAATTGAGTGCTTATGCTTGTTTTTCCTTGGGCATATTGGGCATGGATTATTGGGTGACTTGGAAGAAGGAAGGGTTTTGATTGTAGTTTTGTTCCCTCACCTTAAATTGGGGGTTAATCCTCAATCCTAGTCTCGTGGGATCTCTCTTATTGGCTTATAGCTTCAGGAAGGGCACTATTTGGGAAACCCCGATTTTGGTAGCGCGGTCCTGTTTTCCTATTTCACATTTTTCACTCCCCTTTGCACATTACAAACCCTATTTCATCATCTTCCCTCTTTGGGTCCACATGACCACTGGGTTCACACGACATCAGTACACCCCATCCCCTTGTCCACATGTTTGGGTCGGGCTTGGAAATGTTGCCTCGGATGTTGATGCAGCTAAGAGAACATTAAAAGCATATCATGGCCACAAGCAAGAAACAAAAGAAAAGAATATTATAAAATGCAAAATATAGCCAGGACATTAAAATAGCATGTGGGAAAAAGCCAAACATGAGCTGTACCCCTTATCATTATGGAAATCACCTTGGTTCCTAGGGCCCCATAAGTGCATGCACATCATTAAAGAACCCGTGCGCATCCCAACCGATGGAGGGCGACAAACTGCCCCAACTAAAGGGGGTAATAACTGCTTATATCATACACAACATGCTCTCATCCCCTGGAGCACCGTGCTGTAATACAAAGAAAAATCAAGAAAAGTAAAAAGGGAAATGAAGAAGGGTGGAAAAACAAGGGGCCGAGGTAACTCATTTATCCATGATTGCTCCCTCCTACATCTATACACCAAAATATGTGGACATCCCTCATTATTACCATCCTTGAACCCATGGCATTTGGTTTTGAGACCCCTGTGTCCCCATCCATCTCATCATTATTTACATGACCCATATCAATTGAAGGATGTTCCTTGGACTTGTCTTTTCCCTTAGGGCCTGGGAACACCTAAGAGGCTTGTTTATTAGCCACTCCTACCTAGGAAGGTAACACTATTACAAGCTTAAAGCCCCAAGTTTGGAAGGGAAGCCCATTATGAAGTCTTAATGTGACCTTGATTAACAAGCTTGGTTCACTTAGATGCACTAATGAATTATTGTACCTCATGGTGAGGAAGCACATTGGATCTTATTTGTAATTGGCAGGTGGTTTCATCATGAGTTGGGCAACTTAATTGGGGCCCAATCCCACCAGAGGATAATATTGAGACTTCTAGGGGATGCTTTGAGAGCCATGGGACTCCATCATGTGTTAGAGCATCATTTCATGCCACGGGCACCTTCAACACCCTCAACAAACTGTTCCTTACCCCACATTATTCGCGAGATGATGCACTTGGAAAAGTGTGCCCCGATCGGCTTAGCATATTTTATGGTAGTTGATCCAAGGCTCAACAGAGGTTTATCTCGCCCTTAAGACATGGGAAGGAAAGCACCATCGTCAGAGCCCTCATCATTGGACTAGTACATGTGAAAATTTGCTGCAATAATTGATTTATTTCAGCTACTTATTTATGATAAGTTATTTACCAATACTTCAGTAAATACCAAAATAAATTCAGTTGCAGACTTCACAAACTAGAACTAAAAATTAAACGGCAAGAGAAACATCAACATATGAACAATCACATTGACCCTTGGTTTTGGACAATCATCCTTGGAAAAACCCAATGTGGGAAAAACGGTGTAGCAAATCTGAGGATTCTTATTATTGGCAGTAAATATTTGAATACAATCTAGGATGCTCATCTAGCAATTGTTTACAGAGAAAATACTGGCAGAAAATCTGAGTGAGTTTTACCTCACTTCACCTGGCAGAATTTCGGTTGATCCAGCACAAGACTGTCTAACCCCGACTATTTCTGCGCTGGCTCTGCGTCAGCCCTTTGTCACCTTCTTTGCCCTCTGCGTCAGCTCTTCCGGCTGTTCCGATAGTTCCCGGCAGTTTCAGCATTTCTTGGCAGTTCCCGATAGTTTCGGCAGTTCCAACAATTTTGGATTTTTGCGTGACAAGCAACTTTTTTGCTCTGCACTGGCCCTTCTGGCTTTGCAAGCTCTCTCCGCCACGCAGAGGGCCAAAGGGATTGCGCAAAGGCTACCCGGCCCTGCATGAGTGATGCAGAGGGGGCTAGAGAGCCAATGCAAAGCATCAGAAGGCTGACGCAGAGGGTTCCAGGCTGACGCAGAGGCCAGGAGGGCTGACGCAGAGCCTTAGAGAGGCGTTGGAGAGATTTTCGTGGAGCAGACTTGTCGAATAATTGCTTTTGAAGAGAGGTAATATTGCTAGATTGATTTCTCTGTCAGGTCAGCTAGTTTGGCACCCAATTGTACTCCAAGAAAGCTGCTTAATAATAAAACCCTCAAAACTGCTGCACTGGTTTTCCCAAGTTGGGTTTTTTCAGGGACGATTGTCCAAAAATAACAGTGTCCCTTGTTTGTTTTTCTATTTCTTTCAGTTGATGATTTGTAGATGGTTGAGACTGCATTTGTGTTTATTTTTCAGTATTTATATGGTTAACTAACTTCTTAGGAAATTGAACAAGTAGGTGAAATAAACCAGATAGTGCAGGAAGAATTTCTAACGAGTTAGACTTAGAAATTCCAACACAGACTCCTTACAGAAAGCTATGGTTTCCTTGGATGTATGTTCTCCTCCATTATCGAATCTTAATATCTTTATTCTTCTTTCTGTAAGGTTCTATACTTCAGGTTTGAATTCTTGAATTTTTGTAAATGCTTCATCCTTGGATTTCATTAAGTAAACCCAAGTAGGGTTGTAGCGGAGCGCCCCTCCCCCCCTCTGGCCCCCCCTCACGCCCCCGCTCCCAATTCGCGCTCTGGGTGGGAGGAACTCGGGAGTGGGTTGGGAGTGCGCTCCTGACAAAAAAAAAGTGCTCCCTGGTTTTTCGGGAGCGTTTAGTCTTTTTTGCGAATTCTTTTTTACAGGAATATTCCAAATGCAATTTTTTTTCAAGGAAACAAATAAGTTTTGAGTGGGGCAGCCTAATGATCAAGCATATGGCCCTAGTATTGATATGTGATTCATGGTAATGTTAAATTCTTAAAGTAAAAGTGACATTCTCCTTAATCTTCATTTTCATCCTTTTACGTAAACTTTTAACATTACCATGAAATGACCCAAGATGTTTGAGAGTGGTTCTGACCTCATTGGATTTCATATGGAGAAAGTAGAATTTTAGATTTCATTCAAAATCCAGCACACTTATCAGTTTTTCAGGGTTTCAGAATTGAGGGGATTGCAATGTTTCCATTGGATTTTGTCATGTATTAGGGTATGGAACTTGTATTTAATCAAGAGCATCAATCCCTCTATGTACCTTGATGTTAGTGACATTGGTTGTCGAACTCCTCTATCATGATCCTCCTAAAAATGTACACATCACTCAAACAAAATTTTGACTTGACATGCTATGCTTTTTCTATCTTATGTTAATACTTAGAGGGTGATATTAATGACAAAGATCTTGATTTTGCAACAAGACAAAAAATTAGACATTTCTCGTGGCGACAAGAGGCCCAAGCATTAGCAATAGATAATAGCTTTACTTGTCTTTTCTAGTTTCTAGTAGTTTTTATAACTATTGACTATTTCATATTTATTATGATATTTTTTGTAAACAATATATGACAATTTAAGTTTGAAGTTTGAAGTTGGCAATTATAACTCATTAGTAATGAATTATGAATATGATGCTTTGTGAAAGTTGAAAGCTATTTCATTTCATTTCATTTTATAACATTCATTTCATGTTAGATATTATTTGTTGTAATGGTTGCACTTAGCTTACAAGTACAACTTTAGTGATCAATGATGATAAATGTTATATATTGAATTTTGAAAGCTTGAAACTTTAAGATTGATGAATCATGAGACTCAATATGTTGTATGTTACTATGTTACTAGCTTGTGGACGTGGTTGATGAAGATTATAACTTCTAGATGATTGTTGTTATATGGTTCAATCTATGTTTTTTTATATCTAATTCATCATTCTACATGCTTTTGTTGACATATATGCATCAAAATATAAAAATTATATATTATATAAAAAACGCTCTTGGAATCGCTCCCAAACCGGGAGCTTTTGAAAATGTCGCTCCCGCTCCAGCTCCCTATTTCTGCTCCCGCTCCCAAGTAACCTTGAACCCAAGTCTTCCTTAAAGGAACAAAACTCAAGAAGAAGACACGTCAGTTAAAGAAAAAACACACTCATATGTTGAGACGAAGGAAATTCCAAGTGAAGATTTTGTAACCAACTCGACGAAATGGAACCTGAAGTAAATCAGAATCTAGCCACACACATGATAAGGGAAACCAAAAGAACTTTTTATCTACATCCAAATCACAAGAACAAACATCTCAATCAATCTACGAATCCGTATCACTCAGAACATAAACAACAAACTTATGTTCTGAAGAATATTGAAGTGCGCACAACTCAGTCCCGTGATAACAGTTCATCACAAGTTTCTAGTAATCAAAAGATTTCACAAAAGATTAATTTAGGATGGTCAGATCCTTCCTCCATGCAACAATTTTATATATCACTCCAAGGATCATATCAACTTGTATTGACAAAGATGACTGTCCTGAGATGAGAAGACATTCGTAGCAGAAAAAGAGATCAAGCCCTTCCATCAACAAGTTTTGAGGACAAAGCTTTTTGAAGAGGAAGGCAATGTTATGAATATAATTATGTAAAAGTAATAAATATAGATAATAAATAATAAACATAATAATATGTAAATAAGTAATAATTAGTTAAACAAAGAGGCATGTCTAAGGAGACATGACCGTTCATAAAGGGACACCTGCTTGGTATATAAGCAAGCCCCTCACTCTCAATTTTATTATCATTCTTATTTATACATTTTAATATATATTCTTCTATCTCAATGGAGGTCTTTATATTCCAAATCTTCTAGAATATTTAACTTGAAGAACAAACTTTGTTCGTTACAACATCTCACAAGGCTTGTTCTGTTTTGAGGCAATAGGTACACCTATAGAACTACTCATAGCTTGTTTTTTTGGTTGGGAACTAAGATATACACATTTAAATATTATTGAATTCAATTCTTAGCATCAACCTTTTGCAGTGAAGACTTTGAAAGAATCTTTTGTCTTTTGGGAATGAATTTACAATATGATATACTGATAAGTAATTACCTTTTCATTGCCTGTATCTTTGTTTACTAAATGCTTTGCATTGAGTGGTTGTATTTAGTTACCATAAAGATGAATCGAACATATAGGCTTTAACAGGAAATTAGTATCCACTTTTTTCATCTAGTTCATTTCTGTTGTTGTGGCTTGCAACTGTAGGTTTAAGTAGCTTATGATGGAGTGTCAGGAAACGATTGCAGGCGAGTTTATCATACTTTGTCCAAATTTCTAGCATGAATGGTTAACTGTATAAGATGAAGACACAAATATTTGAAAATAACAACATTTTTGTGAATTCTACAATCAGTAGCATCGATTGATCTCAGGGTAGTTTTCTTTTGACACATGTTGTGCTAAAAGATATTAGCCTAACCATTTTATTACTATTACCATAGTTTTGCATATGTTGTATGTTTTTTTAGGTTACTATGCTTTCTTTATATATTTAATTCTTTCTAGCTTCCAACTTCAACCCATTGAAGCTCGCTTTGTGAAAGATAGGGTCTTGGTAACATAGTTCTTGTTCAATTGATAATCAAAAGAACTTTTTGTATTAGCTATGAAAATTCCTAAGCTAGAATCCCTACTGCAGCAAACTAATGTTAGTTCTCTTACTTGATTAAATCATACAAGTTATTTACTGTCTGCTACGGTAAATTTTGAAGTAAATACATCTGCAGCCTTCACTTAATTTACATATATGTGGAAACAAAATACTGAGCAAGAAGGAAAAATACAACACATAGGATAGTGATTTTTGGACAAATAGTCATCGGAAAAACCCAATGCGGTAAAACCGGTACAACAACTTTGAGGGTTTTATTATTATGCAGTAGCAAAATCTAAATACATCACTGAATACCTCACAACGTTATTCAGTTACAGAGAGAAATACTGGCAGACGCTTTGTGAGTTTACCTCACACAATCACTGAGAAAACTCTCGGCTATTCTGGCTATTGGATGAGATGCCCCTGGTAGGCACTGCGCTAGCTTTGCACTGCCTCTACGTTGTCCCAGCATGAACCCTTGCAGGCACCGCGTCACCTAGCTGGGAATTCAATCAGAAGCCTAGAGTCACTGCTCTCAGCCTCCCGGTCTCACACCTTGGCTTTCTTCTGCTGAAATTGGCCCTCTGCTTTGATTTTTGACTCTCTTTCTACCTCTACGTCACTTACGCGTGGCCCTTCTGGCCAGGCGTCAACCTTTGAGTCAAGGCTTCTGGATCACTTACTGCCTCTCTCTGTTGATGTATTTCTAGTTGAGAATCTGTCTCTTTCGAAGCTACTATCCTTGCCCCTCAACTGCAAGGATTTCTTCAATCGATTTTTCCTCCTGAGAACTTCTCACTTCAGAAAATCAATTTTCTCTATCTCTTTGTATGTTTTCCAAATGACCCTCAAGCCCCTTCTTATATCTTCCTGGTTGACAACTAACGACCTAGATTAAAACATAATCAAAGGCTTAGATTGTTTTTTCTTGATCCATGGCTTTTCCTAGAAGTTTCACCCCTGATTAGATTAACACCCATTAATATTTTAATTTTCCTTGGTTTAGACTTAGGAACCCCATTAAAAATATTAACTATTTTAATAAAATCACTTCTGGGTGGAATTTACCAAAAGGCTTTCTGGCTTCTTTGGAATACCTATGCCCAAGCCTCCCTGCAAAATTTGAGACTTAGAGCACATCTGATGCTGCTTGAAATCAACACTCCCTCTTAGTGAGGAATGTGCGCTAGCAATATACTGCCTCTCTGCATACTGCTCTGACTTTGAAGCATTGTCTCTGCGCTATTGATGTCTGACGTACTGTCCACCAACCACTGTGTTGCTGCGGCTACTATACTGCTGCCTTTGACACTGCCACTGCCAATGCTACATCTGTACTGTCGCTGCCTCTCAAATGTTGCATCTAGCTATGCTGCTAGCACTGCCACTGCTAACACTGCTTCTGTATTGCAACTCAGTTGCTGAGAGAAGCAACTGGAAACACCCAAAATTGGATAAGTATCTAGTGGATACTGCTCGGTGTTGAAATCCTGACTGTTTCTAGTCCCACTCTGCCTCTGAAGCTACTTTGCTGTTGAAGCTTTGCACTGTGCCTCCTCGCACTGCTGCCTCTCTGTTCTGCGCTGCTTAGTATCTGGCTCTCCTAACCACTGCGTCTGTCGAATCAACACTTCATGGTACCAACTGAAACTCCACCATCCTGCTACTCCTAATCATGGGCTCTTTTAGCAAGGTGTTGATCTAAGAGGCAGGCTCCTCAAGGATCCTACCCATTAGCAGTCCTCCTGACTACAGCTCTATATCAACCCACTTCTCTCCTGGAGGTATCTCGGCTGTCATGGCAAACACCTTGTCGTCGATTTTCACAGTTGCAACTTTCGGATCATGCTTCTCATCCTTGTCCTTTTTCTTCAAAGGACACTCGGATGCATAGTGGCCCATCTCGCCACATCTGAAGCAGTTCACCTTGGAGACGTCCTTCTTTCGTCTCTGTTACCCCTGCTGCCCCTTCGATGCAAGGGCTGTGTTATCCTCCTCCTTTACTTTGGGCTTTGACCCACTACTGCTGCTGCTCCCGTTAAGTTTGACCTTGAGCAGGTCTCTCCTTAGCTCTTCTTGTTTCAGAGCTGCCCACATCTCGTCCCAATTTGGCAATGCTGCTCTACCCAGGATACTCTGGACAAAGATTTTCCACTCATCCGAGACGAAATTTAGAGCCAGTCTCACTAACTCTGAATCCTAAGGTGTATGTCCCGCAGCTTACAGCTCATCACAGGTCTCCTTCAGTTTCGTGAGGAACGGATCCACACATTCTCCCTTTTGCATCCGAGCAGATCTTAGCGTTTGCTCTAAGTACATCTTTCCGCTGTTCAGAAGATCCCTGATACAATGTGGCCAAGGCGTCCCACATCTCCTTAGTGGTTCCTTTGCTTGCAATGTGGCACAGCATGTGATCCTTGACTCCATCCAGGATCATCCTCTTCGCCTTAGTCATCTCAGCTTTGTACTTTTTCAGCGGATCTGTGTTGATTTGGGGTAGCATCGGATGTGCTCTAGCCACGAAAATTGGTGGAGAGGCTAAAGCACATGAGATCTCCAATACCCAAAAATGGTTTGGGTAGATTCTAAACAGTTTGGGAGATATTAAAATAATTAATATTTTTAATGGAGTCCCTAAGTCTAAACTTAGGGAAAATAAAATATTAATGTGAATTAATATAAAACTATGTTAGAAGGGATCAAAAGTCATGGATCAAGCCAGAGTTAATCTTAGTCGTTGATTAGGGACTTAATATCGGCTGTTGAATTGTCAACAAGAAAAGTATAAGAGGAGGCTTGAGGGTCACTTGGAGAACACACTGAGTTGATCAAGGTTTCGATTTTCCGGGGCAGGGTTTGCAGAGGAAGTCGAAAGAGTGATCAGAGCTACAGTTGAGGGGCGGTGAATACAAAAGCAGAGAGGCAGAGATAGTACTAGGAGGATCAGCGCAGAAGCTGGGAGAGAGGGACGCAGAGCCAACCAGAGGTTCACGCAAAGCCAGCCAAGGCTCACATAGAAGTAGCCAGGAGCTGCGCAGTGCCTCAAAGAGCCAGCGTGGGTGACACAAAGGCTCTAAGGGCTGACCAATGCCTCTTGAGGCTGATGCAGGGCAAGCGAGGGTGACACTGGGCCAGAAAGGGCTTATGTAGTTCCTAGAGGTTGATGCTGGGGTTTTCATGGGGCAGATTGGAGCTGGGAGCTGTTGGAGTCTTTATCGGGGTTTCAGCTGAAATATTTGCTTGCGAGTAGAGAGGTACTACTGCCGAGATTATTCTCTGTTGGGTGAGCTGATTTTGGCACCCAGATTGTATTATGAAACTGCTTAATAATACAAACCCTCAGATCGCTGCATCAGTTTTCCCACATTGGGTTTTTCTGGGGACATTGGTCCAAAAACAATGGTGTCACTTGTGTGCTTGTTTTGTTTCCTTGAGTTGATGATCAGTAAAGTGTTGAGCATGTACTTGTATTTATTTTCAGTATTTACATGGTAACTAACTTGTTAATTAATGAAAACAAGCAAGCAGAAATAAATCATAAAAGTACATGAAGGGTTTCTAACAGTTAGACTTAGAAATTCCAACATGGTATCAGAGGGTGGTTGTAGATCACAGGAGAACTGAGAACATCAGCTGAGTAGAGCAACAACAACAAAAAACGGATGTCCCGAGTGACAGAAGCTATTCCTAGCAGAGAAGCAGCAAGGGGTGATGCAGTGCCTGCGTCATCAAGTTTGAGCCGGGAAGAGGATCAGCGCAGTGGCAGAGGGGAGCAGACTCGACCTACATACTGCCCAGTCATCTTTCTCAGTCAGGAAGGATTGATGCCCGTGGCCAGGAGGTGCGGATTTTGCTAGTGCCGGGATTGTGCAGAGCCTAGAAGCTCTAACATTTAGTTTGCTGGGGTTTAGGAGGTTGTGGGTAAGTTGCAGAGTGAAGCTGGTGGGGTACTGTAGTCAGAACAATACTTAACAGGGCAAGACCAAGGAGGAGGGAGTTGCTACTGAGGATTTCTAGCCAAGAAATCCAGATCAGTGGTGTCGTTGCACCAACGATCGAAGTGGGGGCATCTCGACATTGGCAAAAGGGTTTTAAGGAGGGAAATCGAGGCTCAGAGGGAGTCACATCGAGAACTTCCAGAAGGGAAGTAGAGGAGCAACGAGATGGCAGTGAACAGGGTAAGAGACCAAGACAGACTGGACAGAGCCTCAAACTTCATAGTCTGGAAGGCCATAATCTTATCTGTTATAGACAACAACCGTCTCAAGCACTTTGCGTTAAAGACAATAGTGGTCCAAGTTGACTCGGCTGATAACGATAAGTACGAGGATGCAATGGCGAGGGCCAAGAGTATCATCCTTGATAGGGTCAAGGATCATGTAGTACCACACATTGCCGAGAAGAATACGACAAATGAGATGTGGGAGGCCCTAAAGAAGTTGTATCAGCATACTTCCGTGTAGTGGAAGATGCTACTAGAAAATCAGTTGCGGTCATACCAGATGCAAAAGGGAGAATAGATCAACGCCTTCCTCGGTCGATTGAAGGAGATTCGAGATCAACTGACTTCCATAGGGGCCACGTCGGATCCAGAATTGATGGTGAGAACAGCCTTGAACATAGTTTGAGAAGACTGGGAGGTGTTTGTCCAGAGCATATTGGGCAAGGCGACCCTTCTAGATTGGGAGGAAATGTGGGCGGCTCTTTGCCAAGAAGATATCAGAAGGCTAAGCAAGGTGGGAAGTAGCGGCAAGAGGATCATAATCAAGGAGGAGGAAGAGGAGGATGTTGCCCCAGCATCTGAGGGAAAGCAGGAGAAACAGAAGAAGAAGGGCCTCTCCAAGGTCAAAGGCTTCAACTCTGGGGAACTGGGTCACTATGCGAGCCAGTGTTCGAGGAAGAAGAGAAAAGGAGAGGCTTCCGAGACCAAGGCAGCGCCAGCAAGGGCCGAGAAGGAAGTGGAGACAGATGATGACTGTGCCATGAGTGCTCACACACCACTTGAGCGGAAGTGGGGAGACATCGAGCTGTAGTCAGACAGACTACAAGCGATGAGACACAGGATCCTTGAGGTACCCAACCTTTTGGATTATACCTAGCTACGGGAGCCCCAAAGAGGAGTAGCATCGGATGTGCTCTAGCCACGAAAATTGGTGGAGAGGCTAAAGTGCATGAGATCTCCAATACCCAAAAATGGTTTGCGCAGATTCTAAACAGTTTGGGAGATATTAAAATAATTAATATTTTTAATGAGTCCCTAAGTCTAAACTTATGGAAAATAAAATATTAATGTGAATTAATATAAAACTATGTTAGAAGGGTCCAAAAGTCACGGATCAAGCCAGAGTTAATCTTAGCCGTTGATCAGGGACTTAATTTTGGCTGTTGAATTGTCAACGAGAAAAGTATAAGAGGAGGTTTGAGGGTCACTTCGATAACACACCGAGTTGATCGAGATTTTGATTTTCTAGGGCAGGGTTTGCTGAGGAAGTCGAAAGAGTGATCAGAGTTGCAGCTGAGGGACAGTGAATACAGAAGCAGAGAGGCAGAGATAGTACCAGGAGGATCAACGCAAAAGCTGGGAGAGAGGGACGTAGAGCTAGCCAGAGGTTCACGTAGAGCCAACTAGGGCTCACGTAGAGGCAGCCAGGAGTTGCGCAGTGCCTTGGAGAGCCAGCGTGGGTGACCCAGAGGCTCTAAGGGCTGGCAGAGTGCCTCTTGAGGCTGACGCAGGGCAAGCCATGCCGACTGGGTTAGAAAGGGCTGATGCAGTCCCTAGAGGCTGATGCTGGGATTTTCGTGGGGCAGATTGGAGCTGGGAGCTGCCGGAGTGTTTCTTTGGGGTTTCAACCGGAATATCTACTTCCAAGTAGAGAGGTACTACTGCCGAGATTATTCTCTATTGGGTGAGCTGGTTTGGCACCCAGATTATATTCTGAAACTGCTTAATAATACAAACCCTCAGATAGCTGCACCGGTTTTCCCGCATTGGGTTTTTCAGGGACATTGGTCCAAAAACAACGGTGTCACTTGTGTGCTTGTTTTGTTTCCTTCAATTGATGATCTGTAATGTGTTGAGCATGTACTTGTATTTATTTTCAGTATTTACATGGTAAATAACTTGTTAATTAATTAGAACAAGTAGGCAAAAATAAATCAGAAAAGTACATGAAGGGTTTCTAATAGTTAGACTTAGAAATTCCAACAATCTGCATCTGCATGTTCAGCCACCATATTATCAACGTACATCTTGAGGGCATGCTCATCTAGCAGGAAGGTCATCCTAGCCTTCCAGATGGCATAGTTGGAAGCCCCGTCCAACTTGTCTTGATCCCTCAAGCCATTGGTTGCCATCTCCTCCGAAAACTGTCAAACATCTCCCTCTTCCCCCCTGCTCGGTAGTTCCTAGGTTGCCTTACGCACTCCCTGATGGAGTTGGTAAGCTGCTACTCCTTTGTTGCTCAACAATTGAGAAATGTTGATTTCCTTAGCAAGAAATCTCTGAGGAAGTATTCCCTCACTATGCTCCGCTGCTTCTTTCCTCTGATGTCTTTTCAGTTGAGCAAAGCTGCCTACTGAAAAATCTGCGTCCACTAACTGCTCCTTACACTGAGGCTTAGTGCTGCTCCCTCTGCCATGGCAAAATTCGAACTGGAAGCTCTTTCTCGTCGTCAACTCACTCGGAGAGAGAGACTACCTCGAATTTTCAATCGTCCGACTAGAACTGCGCAAACCCTTTGGGCGTTTCGACTTGCTGCCTCCTATAGCTTTTCGATTTCCCCTTTTGTTCAGCGCTGGTGTTTCTGGTTTTGCTCTTCTTGTCTCACCTGCACTAGCTCCAATACCATGTGAAAATTGCTAACCTGGAATCCCTACTGTAGCAAACTAATGTTACTTCTCCTACTTGATTAATTCATACAAGTTATTTATTGTCTTCTACGGTAAATTTCGAAGTAAATACATATGCATCCTTCACTTAATTTACATATATGTGGAAACAAAATACTGAGCAGGAATGAAAAATACAACACATAGGACACAATTATTTTTGGACAAATAGTCCCTGGAAAAATCCAATGCGGAAAAACCGGTGCAGCAGCTCTGAGGGTTTTATTATAATTTATTATGCAGTAGCAAAATGTGAATACATCACTGAATACCTCACAAGGCTATTCAGTTAGAGAGAGAAATATTGGCAGAAGCTTTGTGAGTTTACCTCATACAATCACTGAGAAAAGTCTCGGCTGTTTCGACTACTGGATGAGATGCCCTTTGCAGGCACTGCGCTAGCTCTGCGCTGCCTCTACACTGTCACAGCATCAACCCTTTCAGGCACTGCGTCACCCAGTTGGGAATTCGATCAGAAGCCTAGAGTCACTGCTCTCAGCCTCTCGGTCTCACACCCCTGCTTCTGGTTGCTAAAACTGACCCTCTGCTCTGATCTTCGACTTTCTCTTTCTGCCTCTGTGTCACTTCTGCATGGCCCTTCTGGCCCTGTGTGAGCCTCTGCGTCAAGGCTTCTGGATCGCTTACTGCCTCTCTTTGCTGATGTATCTCCGGCTGAGAATCTCTCTCTCTGGAAGTGTTAAATTGGCAACTAGGGCCAAACTCCATGTGGGTTAGCTTATTTCTGGCAGCTGATATTTTTATTGGATCCCTCTCGTCGAGAGGTGTAGGATTGATCTAAAGATCATCCGATTCCGATAAGTATTTATGGAGATATGAATTTATTTTGTTTATGTAATTATTATCAAGCCGACTAGCACTTATGTAGGCTCTAGAAGCCCAACCGACGTGTCTATTCATTATCCACATTTTAGTATAAATTGGTGAGGATTTGAAGTCATTTTGGATAGGTATTCTTGAGGTGATCTCCTCTCCACGTCTGGGTTTTTGGAGAAGGAGAGAACCAAAAGAATACGCTGGCCTAAAAGGAGCCCCAGCTGCAAGATGATGCCCTACGCTGGTCATGAAGACATATTTACGCTGGTCATGGAGACAAGTCATACGCTGACATTACAAATGATGCCCTAGATCTAAAACGCATGAGCATTGGTCATGAAGAATTCTATTCCCAACAAGGGGAAGGGTCTATCCACAGCTGCAGAGAAGACTCTCCATACGAAACTACAGTAATGGTAATGAAGACGCAGTAAGCCCTAGCTGCAGTGGCCGTAGTGAAGCCCTAGCTGCTGTAACCGTAGTGAAGAAACCTCAACCCTAGCCACAGTAAGCCACAGGCTTATGAGGAAATCTTATACGCTGTCCAATAGCACTTAAACGCAGTCAAAAGATGGAATCTCTATACGCTGATACGTTGTAAACCCTATACAACATACACGCTGTTCATAAAAGATTCATATGCAGGGTATGGTGCAGACATGGCACGCAGAATTGTTGACACTCTTGATGTATGCGGATCTAGCAGTGTAAATCATATACGGAACCCACAGGTTGAAACACAGTTATATACGGAATGCTATAGCCAAGGAATGAAGCCCTCAGTTTGGATTATATATGGAACGCAGATCATGCCATAACCCTGGATCCGTAGTCACATGGAATCATTACACACAGTTCATGGACAGTGAACGTGATGCCTAGAACAGCCGCAGTCATAAAGTTATTAACACGCATTCAATGCTGTTCATGTTATACACACTATATATATATATATATATGCTGTTCATGAGAAATATATTCACGGTTAATGCAACACAGCATGGCATGTAGCAGCATAGCAACCTGCAGCTATATATATATGCTGTTCAGAAATACGCAATATAGGAATGAAGATATTCATTATATAAACACCGTCATGATGCTATTGGAACACAATCATATATGGACGCAGCTGTATGTAGACAGATATTGGAACGCAAATATATATGCTATTGGACAGTAGCTGTATGTAGACAGATAATGGAACGCAGGTATATATGTCATATTTATTATGTAAATGCAGTCATAAAAGAACACATTTATATATTATGGAACGACAACAATTGTATGGAACGCAACATGATACAGGTCTTATTCATTATGGGACACAGTCACATTAATGATGTATGGAACACATGAGTATATACATACGCTGTAGTACACAGTCATATACACACGCTATATGTGGACAGTCATATATATAATGGAACACAGCCATCAGGGATTATATACAGTGTTCATAAAGTGATATTGCCTAGGTATATAAACTTCGGTGGCATAGAGATAAGAATGTTGTGTGATTTGGACACATATATGTAACACAATATTGGGCAGCAGCATGATGCATGAGATATTGTGGATGGGCAGCGCAATGATACATGGAGCATGAGCAGCAGCATGATGGGTAGCACAATGATACATGATATATGGGCAGCGTGATGTATGAGATCATGAGCAGCATGATAATGCATGATGCAGCATGATGGTGCTACACAATCAGGGGCAGCAAATGGACGAGATGTAGAACGATGATAGGTGAAGGAGTCACCTTGAGAATCAGTTGAAGAAGAATGTCTTCAACTGATCTCATCATGATACAAAATGATCTATGCTAGATCTAGATAAGTCAAAGTATTGACTTCTGTTGTAAATGTACTCTCTCTCTCTCTCCTTCTCTGCTGAACTTTGAAGATAAAAGAAGATTTGATCAAAGGGTTTCTCCACACATTGTGGGGTTTGTCCCTGGCTCGCGCCATATCTTGTGTCCTCTTGTCTTGGCTTGTCTTCTGCATATTATATTTATGTTCTATCTGCAGTTTATTGTAATGCTAATGTGATTGCTAACTGTGAAAATTTAAATAAATTGCTCTAGCATAGAACATACCAAAATTAACATGGTATCAGAGCTGAGGTGAAGACGATGCCCAAGCAAGAGTGAAAGAGCAATCACCGAAGACAGTTGGGACAAGACAGAAGGATCAATGGGTTCCTCATAATTCACCTAGGGTAAAGTCAAAGCAGAGAATGTTATCAGAACGACGCAACGAAAGATTTTGATGGTCCATCTTAAGATCACTTCATTGGGAAGTTCGGATCTAAGGGTGGAAGAAAAGGCGGATGCCTTGTTGAAATAAGTTCGGCCGTTATATGAAGGAGTGTCTGAATGGCAGAGACACATATCTTGATGAAGATAAAAATCATTCCTGGGACATCTTCCATGATCAAAAGAATGACTGGTAATGTAGGTCATCAAGGAAATGGTCGACTCTTCCACAAAAGCAAGGAACCCCAAAATCTCTTTTATGTACCTGATCGAACCAGATGTCCATCTCGGAAATGGAAGTCAAAGGTTACAGGGTGGCACTTATCGATGGAAAGGTACGTGTTTTGAAAATAGATTTTTTAAAGATGTTTTTGAGTTCAGGGTTGTATCAAGTTGCAGGAAGTCCACTGGGGACCATTTCCATTGACTCAGCACCGGAGGTCTGTGAGTCAGATGGTGACTAGGATCCCTGAATTCAAAAAGAAGCATGAAGGTACATGTACCGAAGGAAAATATTATAAGGGGACCATTCCCCTCATGCAGCAGGTTCACAGGTTTGGAACAACCCGAGGAGTTTGAGAATCATGATCAAGGAATCTCATGTGTACAGGTGGAAGAAAGCCCTCTATGGCTTGAAGAAAAACACCTCGGGCATAGTATGAGAGGATTGATAGCTATCTAATGCAGCTGAGATTCACTAGGAGTGAAACTGATCCAAACCATTACTCAAAGGTTGTGGATGATAAACCTCTCATACCGTCACCTATGTCTAACAGGTGCGAACCCTCTCATTTATAGGAGACAGAGGGATTTGGATTCTGAATGTGGGAAGATAAGCTGCAAGCCTGTGACTACCTCGAGGATCTTAACTTTTAGAAGTTATATGGTAATGATGTTGGACCAGATTTGGGAAATGCCTCTGAGTTTCATAAACTCATTCGCGTTGATGTTCTTGGAGAACCTCCGTTCGGACATCTGTGTTGCAGTTAGCATGGTGAGCTCATATTTGGTTGAGCCTCACTAGATTGGTGCCAAGAATCTTCTAAGATATCTTCAGGACACAATCTCTCATGAATTGAGATACACTGTCGGAAATATGAAACCACATGATTATTCGAATGATGAGTGGGCAGGAAGTATGGAGGATCACTAGAGCACTTCTCAGTGCTGTTTGGATGAGCAGGAAGCAGAAGTCGGTGACTCTGAGCACCACCAAGGCAGAATACATTGCTGATAGTATGGCCTTCTGTGAGGCAGTCTGGTTGCTGAAGCTCTTCAATGAGCTGTTTGTACACATGATGAATACCACTGTGAATCTCTGTGACAACCAGAGATGGGATTCGATTATTGAGGAATCCCGTATTTGACAATTGCTCCAGCAGATAGACATCAATTACTGCCTTATCTGGGATATGGTAAGTCGATGATCAAGGAGGCTCCATCACACTGAGATGATGTACAGGACAGAGCCCTGAGGAAAGATCAAATTTGTGATTTTCCCGAACGACTTGGAGTTGTCGAGAGACCTTTGTAAAAGGGTCCTGCATGTTGCATACGTTGAGCTCTAGAAGCTTTGGGGGGCTTGCAGTTCTATTGGAGCAACATACGACCACAGGGTGACTCACCCTCCCCTGGTGGTGCGCACTGAAACAAGATGATTCGCTCTCCTGTGGGACAAGATGATTCGCTCTCTTGTGGGACAAGATGATTTGCTCTCTTGTGTAGCAGGATGATTAGTTCTCCTATGAGGCCTGGATTGATGTGTTCTCCATGGCGATTGTAGCAGGATTGATGTGTTCTCCTGTGAGGCCTGGATTGATGTGTTCTCCATGGCGATTGTAGCAGGATTGATGTGTTCTCCTGTGAGGCCAAGATTGATGTGTTCTCCATGGCGATTGTAGCAGGATTGATGTGTTCTCCTGTGAGGCCTGGATTGATGTGTTCTCCATGGCGACTGTAGCAGGATTGATGTGTTCTCCTGTGAGGACAGGATTGATTAAGTTCTCCTGTCGAGGCATCCTACCCATGCAGTCTGGGACTCATGGGAAGTACCTCTCATCTGATCAATGAGCAGGGAAATGAAGTTAGGGACCATAGTAGTACCGATGGACGCATCGTTGTATCTACCGTACTCCCTACGCTAGGATGTCCTCCATTGATCTGGGATCAATGATACTGGTCTGGGACCAGTGGTAGGAGTTGTACATGCTATGACACTGACTTCGGGTTGGTTGAGACTGGTCTGGGACCAGTGGTACATACTCCGAGACTGACTTCGTGTCAGTGCAGTACTGGTCTGGGACCAGTGAGAGTGGTACATACTATGACGCTGACTTCGGGTCAGTTGAGACTGGTCTGGGACCAGTGGTACACTCTCTGAGACTGCGATACTGGTCTGGGACCAGTGGTAGGAGTGGTACTTACTATGAAGCTGACTTCGGGTCAGTTGAGACTAGTCTGGGACTAGTGGTATGCACTCTGAGACTGACTTCAGGTCAGTGGAGAATGATATGACTCATTCTCGATCAATTCTTCTTCTTCATAGTTCAGCGGAGATGAGCAGAGCAGAGCAGAGCCAGTAGAGCAGAGCAGAGCAGAGCCAGCAGCGCTGAGCAGAGCAGAGCTAGCAGAGCCAGCAGCGCTGAGCAGAGCAGAGCCGAGCCAGCAGAGCTGAGCAGAGCAGAGCAAAGCCAGTAGAGCTGAGTAGAGCCAGCAGAGCTAGGCAGAGTAGTGCAAGGCACTAATGGCAGAGATAATACAGTTGTACATATGGATCAGCGGATGGAGTTCTCCCTAGTTGAGAGGGAGTGTTAAATTGGCAACTAGGGCCAAACTCCATGTGGGTTAGCTTATTTCTGGCAGCTGATATTTTTATTGGATCCCTCTCGTCGAGAGGTGTAGGATTGATCCAAAGATCATCCGATTCCGATAAGTATTTATGGAGATATGAATTTATTTTGTTTATGTAATTATTATCAAGCCGACCAGCACTTATGTAGGCTCTAGAAGCCCAACCGACGTGTCTATTCATTATCCACATTTTAGTATAAATTGGTGAGGATTTGAAGTCATTTTGGACAGGTATTCTTGAGGTGATCTCCTCTCCACGTCTGGGTTTTTGGAGAAGGAGAGAACCAAAAGAATACGCTGGCCTAAAAGGAGCCCCAGCTGCAAGATGATGCCCTACGCTGGTCATGCAGACATATCTACGCTGGTCATGGAGACAAGTCATACGCTGACATTACAAATGATGCCCTAGATCTAAAACGCATGAGCATTGGTCATGAAGAATTCTATTCCCAACAAGGGGAAGGGTCTATCCACAGCTGCAGAGAAGACTCTCCATACGAAACTACAGTAATGGTAATGAAGACGCAGTAAGCCCTAGCTGCAGTGGCCGTAGTGAAGCCCTAGCTGCTGTAACTGCAGTGAAGAAACCTCAACCCTAGCCACAGTAAGCCGCAGGCTTATGAGGAAATCTTATGCACTGTCCAATAGCACTTAAACGCAGTCAAAAGATGGAATCTCTATACGCTGATACGTTGTAAACCCTATACATACACGCTGTTCATAAAAGATTCATATGCAGGGTATGGTGCAGACATGGCACGCAGAATTGTTGACACTCTTGATGTATGCGGATCTAGCAGTGTAAATCATATACGGAACCCACAGGTTGAAACACAGTTATATATGGAATGCTACAGCCAAGGTATGAAGCCCTCAGTTTGGATTATATATGGAACGCAGATCATGCCATAACCCTGGATCCGTAGTCACATGGAATCATTACACGCAGTTCATGGACAGTGAACGTGATGCCTAGAACAGCCGCAGTCATAAAGTTATTAACACACATTCAATGCTGTTCATGTTATACACGCTATATATATATATATATATATATATATATATATATACGCTGTTCATGAGAAATATATTCACGGTTAATGCAACACAGCATGGCATGTAGCAACATAGCAACCTGCAGCTATATATATATGCTGTTCAGAAATACGCAATATAGGAATGAAGATATTCATTATATAAACACCGTCATGATGCTATTGGAACACAATCATATATGAACGCAGCTGTATGTAGACAGATATTGGAACGCAAATATATATGCTATTGGACAGTAGTTGTATGTAGACAGATAATGGAATGCAGGTATATATGTCATATTTATTATGTAAATGCAGTCATAAAAGAACACATTTATATATTATGGAACGACAACAATTGTATGGAACGCAACATGATACATGTCTTATTCATTATGGGACACAATCACATTAATGATGTATGGAACACATGAGTATATACATACACTGTAGTACACAGTCATATACACACGCTATATGTGGACAGTCATATATATAATGGAACACAGCCATCAGGGATTATATACAGTGTTCATAAAGTGATATTGCCTAGGTATATAAACTTCGGTGGCATAGAGATAAGAACGTTGTGTGATTTGGACACATATATGTAACACAGTATTGGGCAACAGCATGATGCATGAGATATTGTGGATGGGCAGCGCAATGATACATGGAGCATGAGCAGCAACATGATGGGTAGCACAATGATACATGATATATGGGCAGCGTGATGTATGAGATCATGAGCAGCATGATAATGCATGATGCAGCATGATGGTGCTACACAATCAGGGGCAGCAAATGGACGAGATGTATAACGATGATAGGTGAAGGAGTCACCTTGAGAATCAGTTGAAGAAGAATGTCTTCAACTGATCTCATCATGATACGAAATGATCTATGCTAGATCTAGATAAGTCAAAGTATTGACTTCTGTTGTAAATGTACTCTCTCTCTCTCCTTCTCTGCTGAACTTTGAAATTATTTGATCAAAGGGTTTCCCCACACATTGTGGGGTTTGTCCCTGGCTCACGCCATATCTTGTGTCCTCTTGTCTTGGCTTGTCTTCTGCATATTATATTTATGTTCTATCTGCAATTTATTGTAATGCTGATGTGATTGCTAACTGTGAAAATTTAAATAAATTGCTCTAGCATAGAACATACCAAAATTAACAGGAAGCTGCTATCTTTGCCCCTCAATTGCAAGAGATTTCCTCAATCAATTTTTTCTCCTGAGAGCTTCTCACTTCAGAAAATCGATTTTCTCTATCTCTCTATATGTTTTCCAAATGACCCTCAAGCCTCTTCTTATATCTCCCTGTTGGACAACCAACGACCTAGACTAAAACATAATCAAAGGCTCAGATTGTTTTGGCTTCATCCATGGCTTTTTCTAGAAGTTTCACCCTTGATTAGGTTAATATCCATTGATATTTTATTTTTCCTAAGTTTAGACTTAGGAACCCCATTAAAAATATTAATTATTTCAATAAAATCATTTATGGTTGGAATTTCCCAAATCGCTTACTAGGTTCTTTGGAATACTTGTGCCCAAGCTTCCCTGCAAAATTTGAGGCTCAGAGAACATCTGATGCTACCTCAAATCAACATTAGCTCCTTTCTATTGTCCATAGCTAGTATAACATCTTTCTAAGTTTATACAATGTGATAACTCATGAATTTTATGGTCATAATTACCTTTAAGAGTATGAGTGTTGACAAACAGTTCAAGTCATTACTCTTTGGGTAACATGTCTGAATGATTGTGGACAAGTTACACTAATTTTTGTATAAGTAGACCCGAGTGGGGAGCTTGTACTTGATTCATTAATTGATGTGTCTTTGAACTTCTTTATGTATAATGGTAAGCCTTTTCCAAAGTCTAAATGACATTCTTGCCTTCATCAGCTGTTTTCTCATTATTTGCAAGCTTTTTAGGCTTTTTGTCACTGTTTCTCGACGTGTGTAGATTCCATTGTCACTTCATTTTCTGCTATATATGCAATAAGAGATGGGGGTATTCTAGAGTTTTTACTTGTTTCTTTGTAAAGTGGTTTGATAAAATCTGTATTTCCTATATTTTGTGTATTTAATTGGTTCAAATGTGTCAAAATAATCACAAAGTATGACATTGAAAGGATTTATGGTAGGATAGAAAAAGGATAAAACCTTGCCACAAAGTTCAAAGTTCTGGGATGTTTATGTCATGAGTTTTGGAAATTATGTTTGTATATCATATAGAATTTCAGGACTACCAGAAGTATTCGAGGATTTGTCATATGTGTGATGTAAGTTTGTAACTCAAATTTAAGTGCAATAGGAATGCCACATTCATTATGTGCTTTTTGTTGATCCCAGATTATTTTTCATTTTGAAGTTTATGGAAGCTCTACATCAGCAGTATTAGTAAGATATTAATAATCTGAATTGATGCAAATTTTCAGGATCCAAAATTTTGGGAACGCAGACCGTTAACATTCATGATGAAAAAGACAGCTGCAGATGATGTTCGCTTTCTCCTTCACATTTATAATAAAATGATTGAAAAACTGGAACTTCATTCTCTATGGCAACTTGCTGTGAGAGGATCTCTGTATTGCCGCTGTTTCTGTCTCAATGATAATGATTGCAATGATTGGCCTCCTCTTCCTCCTATACCAGGTTGGTTACCTTTGTCTAATTTATAGAATTTAAGAAGGGTATTCTACATCTTTCTTCAAAACAAAATTAAAGTAATAACTTTCAGCTGCATTATTAGATTTATAGATTTTGAGAAATAAATTCTCAATCTATCTCCTAGACAAAATTAAGGGAATAACTTTGAGGTGCATTTTTGACATGCAATTAGGGATTGGTTGGTAAAATGCTCATTTATTTCTGACTTTTGGAAAATGCATCGTATATTTCATTACTAAATGATAAGAATTTTATAAAAAATTGTACAACATAGATCCAAATCAATTTTGTGCGGGAACCTCTCCCTAACCTATTGGGATGCACACCCTGTGTTTTACTATTCTTTGGGGAAGGACACATCCTGGAGGACATGGGGGACTTTTCTTACATTCTGTAGATGTAGGGGACACCCTTTCATGGTTTCGAGGACATCTGGATGTTCCCATTTCAAATTAGTGTGTGTTGTTGAAATTGTAGCTATGGTCTGTCTTCATAAAATTATTTATTTTCATTGTATATGAGAAAAACAAAATTATTATTTTTATTTATAATTTCAAGTGGCTACACAAGTGTTAGGCTGGCTCTTCTAGATGATCAAGTCGACTTGCCTAGAAGATTACATGATGGCTAGATGGCTTGCCTTGAAACTCTCTTATTCGGATCACATGATGGCTTGTTGGCTTCCCTTGAAACTCTCTCATTCGGATCACATGATGGCTAGTTAGCTTGCCTAGAAACTTACTCATTCGGATCACATGATGGCTAGTTAGCTTGCCTAGAAACTCACTCATTCGGATCACATGATGGCTATATAGAGAGGTTAATTTGCTCTCCTTGGGATGCAATTCGAACACACATACCTTACTCATCTGCTCTCCTATGTGAAGTGGTCCGAGATCTGTAGATCTGCTCATTACATTTATGATCTGAAATCAGTGATTTGAGATCTGCTCATTATACTTATGATCTGAAGTCAGAGGTTCAAGATCTGCTCATTACACTTATGATCTGAAGTCAGTTTTATTATACTTATGTTCTAAAGTCTGGTGACCGAGATCTGCTTATTATACTTGTGATCTGAATTTTGGTCACCAAGATTTGCTCATTATCAGAAGTCTGTTCTGTTCCTGACTAAGATTAGGGTGTGATCTAATTCTAGATCCGAGCTCTAATCTGATTGTGATTCTATTCAAGGTATAAACTTCAGGAGATCTATTATCTGAGCCTTGTCTTCTGTGGTATGGTGAGAGTATCAACCTCTCGGTGGTGAACTCATTGGACAGCTTATTGACATTGTATGTCAGACATTTACATTGGAGACTTAGCACTTGTGGAGGCCATCTTGTCGGTTGTATTATCTATGTCTGGGTGTGCTGTTGAAGGGTCTCTCTAAGGAAAAGCTTGGTTGGGTTTTCCCCTTTGTGGGATTTTGCCCTAGTCTTTGACCTAACCATTGGTGTCTTTTCGTATTGTTTACTGTGATCTCTTCTTTCTCTTTACCAGTGAAGCACCACCCCTATAAAACGCACGGGTAAGAACAGGTCATAAGGGTGGATGGGTAAACTTCATCAAACCCTCAGTCTTTACCCTTACCCCTCGGGTTTAGTACTAGACCCGCTTACCCTTGTAAGACCCGCAGGTTTAATACAAGACCCCTATTGGACCCCTATAAGACCCTTCGGGCAACAAAACGTTTAAACTGTCCAAAAATTCGATTTTTTTTTATTTTTCTTTTTCTTTTTTAGAGATGAGGTGGAGGAAAAGGGAAATTGGAGGGAAAAAAAAACTTTATAAGCACCTCTCTCCCTTCTATTTCTCATTCACTTGTCATTTGAGTGTTTGGCTAATTTGTTTGAGTGAGACTGAAGCTAAAGGAGCGTGAAGGAGCTGTTGGAGGAGGCTAAAGGAGCTTTCACCGAATCAGACTAAGCTTCAGATAGGCTTCATGAACCTAATTAGAATGTTTTCCGTGTATTTATTTTTGTTTTTGTTTTGTTTTGGTTTTTTTTAATGTTTGCAATTTTTTTTTATTGGGAATGCCTGTGGGTGAGAAACTCAGCTACACAGGGCCGCTGTGTGGCTGAGAAAATCAGCCACCTGTGCCTGATTTTCGCAGCCACACAGCGGCCCTGTGTGGCCGAGTTTCTCACCCACACAGCGGTGAGAAACTCAGCCACCTGTGGTTGATTTTCTCAGCCACACAGTGGCCCTGTGTGGCTGAGTTTCTCAGCCACAACCAAAAAAAATTGCAAATTAAAAAAAAATTCAAAACCAAAAAAAATAAATTTTAAATCGAATTTTTTTTTAATTTTTTTTTTTTTTTTTCTTCCAGATTTTGTTACCATGCCACCAAAGGGTTTCAGACAGTCTCGTGATTTGGCATGGGCACATGGTCAACGAGTCATTCCCGGTAATGACCACAATATCAAGTGCAATTATTGCAATGCCACAATGTATGTTGGCATAAACAGGCTGAAATACCACCTAGCTAGAATTCTTGGGCATGGTTTGGGTGCTTGTCAAAGTTGCCCTGATGAAGTCACTACTGAAATGGTAGCTGCTTTGGAAGCCATTAAAGAAGCAAGTTCTAAGAGGAAAAGAATGAAGGATGAGATTGTTGGGATAGGTAGATCTTCACCTCAGAGTGAAACACAATTTCAAAGTCTAGGTATTGGTAACTCCTCTTCAATTGCTATGCCAAACAAGAGTATAACCTCTTCTTTCTTCAGTCCTCGTACAACTCCAGGATCTCGATTCTCAACCAACCTTGGACAATTTCAATGATAAGAAGAGGAAGGAGGCAGATATGGCAGTGTGGAGGTTTTGGTACCATAACAGTCTTTCATTCAAGTATGCAAAGTCTTATTTTTATCAGCCCATGGTGGATGCCATTGCATGTGCTGGCCTTGGATACAAAGCCCCAACTTATAATGCACTTAGGGGGAAAGAGCTAGATGAGGAGCTTGAGTGTGTCAAGGAACAATTGGAGAGCATTAAAAGGTCATGGAAAATTACATGTTGTACACTTATGTTTGATGGGTGGACAGATCAGAGGGGTAGAACAATAATAAATTTTGTTGTAGCTTGCCCTAAAGGAACCATGTTCCTAAAATACATTGATGCATCTGCAAATGTAAAAGATGCACATTTGATTTTTTTCATTGTTCACTGATGTGGTGGAGGAAGTTGGGGTTGCAAATGTTGTCCAAGTAATCATGGACAATGCAACATATTATGTGGCAGCTGGAAGGTTGCTTTATCCCAAATATCCCACCATTTTTTGGACTCCATGTGCTGCCCATCGCATAGACTTGATGCTAGAGGACATTGGGAAGTTGGAGTGGGTGCAAGACATTGTGCAAGAATGCAAGCATATTACCAAATATATTTATAATCATGCTTGGGTGTTGAACCTTATGAGGGAATTCACACAGGGTGAGCTTAGTTGCCCAGTTGTCACACGGTTTGCTACAAACTTTCTTTCCCTCCAAAGCCTTTTGTATGAGTACCACACTTTGAGAAGAATGTTTTGTAGCCAACAATGGGTATTCTGGAAAGATAGCACAGAACCGGAAGCAATGTCTGTGAAAACATCTGTCTTTGCTGATAGTTTGTAGGACAAAGTGACTGAGATTGTCAGCTTCACTGAAGCCCCTTGTGAAAGTCTTGAGATTGATGGATGGAGAGAAACCTGCAATGGGATATATTTATGAGGGCATGGACAGGGCCAAAGAGGCTATCAAGACTTTTTATAAGGAAAATGAATCTAAATATATCCCTATATGGCAAATTATTGATTCCAGGTGGGACAGGAAACTGCATTTACCATTGCATGCAGCAGGAGCATATCTCAATCCGAGCTTATTCTATAATGAGGGGTCTAGCATTCAAAGAGATCCCGAGGTGACGAGAGGTGTAATGTATGCATTGAGAAGATGTTCCCGGATGTAGATATTCAGGACAAAATCAATTTACAACGAGATATGTACAAGGAAGCATCTGGCATGTTTGGATTCAGCTCAAGCCAATGTCTCAAGGGAAAGAAAATGCCTTGTAAGTGCAAATTGTTAAAACTTAGCTTGTAATTTTGCTAGTTCTCTTTTATATGTTTGGTATTGCAAACTAATAATCTTTGTTGTTATTTTTTTATAGCTCATTGGTGGATAGATTGTGGCATTGAGGCACCACAATTACAAGAATTCGCCATCAAAGTTCTGAGTCAACCTTGCAGTGCTTCTTCTTGTGAGCGCAATTGGTCAGTGTTTGAGCACATCCACAACAAAAAGAGAAACAGGTTGGAGCATGAGAGGTTGGAGAAGTTGGTTTTCATCTACTACAACCTTCGAATGTTGACAAAACAAGTGCAACCAAAGGATACAGATCCAATTTTATTGGATATTATTGATTTAGAGTCTGATTGGGTTGTGGAGGAGGAGGCCCCTGATTTGAGTTGGCTTGATGAAGAGAATGAGGATCTCTCTAGTTTTCCATCTCAAATGGAGACTCCAAATACACCTCCCTCACAGTTGCTACAACCTTCTGATGTTAGCACTAGCTCAGAGAGGGCTTATTGTAGGCGTAGTCGTCCATGAGTGATGAGACACAAGATTGTTATGAGAATCATTTATCATTTATGACATAAGTATTTGAATTTTGAACTTGCTGACATTTTTTATTTTAATTATGGAATCATGAGTCCTTTTCTTGTTCAGTATCTAAATGTTATTGAATATGTTATGTTGTACTTTTATAGATATGAGATGATGTTATGAATTATTGCATATATTGTGGTTCTTATAACTTATAAGGATTGGAATTGTCATTAGTTTCTATTTTGTGCTTAAAATTTACCACATTTTAAGTTATTTTTGTATTTTGATGAGTCTTATACGAGTCTTATAAGGGTCGTTCCTGAGTCTTATATGAGTAGACGAGTCGATGCCTCGCTGAGTCTTATACGAGTATGACTCGTGCAACATTGCTCTTTACTGCTATTGGTTGAATTTCTGAAGTATAATTATTTGATGAAGAAGTCTAAATTGTAATAAGCTCACAAATAATTATCAGTAGATCAGAAATATTGCTTGTACATCTTGTACTTGGTTTTTCAACATGTGTGGCACTGATTCTCCTCACTCGTTCAACTCTTAGACTTTGACAAATATTATCTATGCAATGCGTTTGAAAATACCTTGGAGTGTGTTTTGTACTGGGGATAATTGTAGAAAGAAGTGTGACTCCCATGTTTGGTATGTTATTGTACCCTACATACATTCTGTTTTTTTTTCAATCAGGAGTCTAATATCCATGCAAGCAAGGTCTTCCAGAATCCAAAGCTCTTGTTTAAATATTACTATTATGCAGATGTATTATAGTCATCTGTTTTAAAAGTTTTATTCTTTTTCAATGTTCTATTTTATTTCTCAATTTTTTTTTCCATCTCCGTCCATGCAACCTTTCGAAATTTTGGAGTACCATCCAACCATCTCTGAAATTCATGCCGTCACCCCCCCATCACACCCTTGAAACTTGGTGCAACACAAAGATGACGTGCAATTGTAGAAATTACCCCTCCCTACATAGTCTGTGAGAATTAGCATGCCAGCATTGGCTCTGATATCAATGGATTCTATGTATTTGCAGAAAATGCCAATCCTAGGTGAAATATGTGAAACCAACTAAGATCTAAAATTGTTGACTTCTCTAAAATGGAATATATTAGTCACTTTTACAGCTAAATCTTGCACTTCTGGAGATAAAGTCACAAAGCTCATGTTTGAGACCCTCTGCACCTTAGAGGGTCCACTGTCACCTAATCAACCCCTTTGTTGCTTCTGGCCAGCTCTTTTCTAACTGAAGGGGGCTTCTCCGTGTTGATCCTGGAGATCTGAGGGCCCAGTCACACCAAGCCAAGAGCTCTCGGAAGCTTCTACTTCGCACTCCTCAAATCAAATGATCTGATTTTTTAGTGTTTAGGTGGAAGATAGGATTGCTAGGTTTCTTAGGTTAATAAGGGCTAGAGTTAAAGGGAATGCCCACAAACATTATAACCACAAGATTTCCTGGAGAGTGGAAACCTAGCAAAATGGTTTTTATGATTTACAAAAAGTATAAAATGATTTAAAAAAGGTATAAAAGGATGAATGACTTAGCTTATCAATGAATTTCTGGGCATACAGAGTCAAACAAGGAGTAAGTCATGGAAAAGGACCTCTTACCCACCTATTTGTTGGGTAACCATAGAAGGGGTCTCAGCTAGCCAGGACAATGACACTTTTCTTGGACAAACATGCATAGGCATTGAAATGTGACCTTAAGTGCCATGAAGCAATACTTCTGTTCAGAAGTTTCAGCTATACTTACTTCCTGAGGTAGAGTAGTGAAATTTTGTTCAATGAATATGCCTCAGATCCATCCTAGAGAGATATAAGCATGGAATGCAGCCACCTATGAGGAAAGATAGAGGTAATATCTCTCTCTCTCTCTAAGGTCATGAAGAGGGATTAAAGGATGAAAATTGTTCACATCAGACCTGTATGGCACTTGTGTATTGCAGAGCAAGTGATCAGCGAATTGAATAAGGTATTCACTTGTAGTCTTTGGAGAATAGGGCAGTCCTGCTTATGGATAGGCTTTTCCCACCCAAATAATAGAGTATATCTGAACATTGACTTGGTGCAGCCTCCTTCTGTCGTAGTTTTGGACCGGATCTCAGAGCATCATGAACCTCCCTTCATTAGACTAAATGGGGAGTGATAGGGGTTATATTTATATGGGAGCTTTGGGTAATTAAATGCTTGGAGCTGATCTGTACGTCCACTTTAAAATTAAGGTAATTTGAATTGAGCCAACCTGTGAGGAGCATGGAATTACAATTTGAAGTCTAGAAATAGCAGGGCCGACCTCTATGAAGTATTGGTGGCGAGGCCATCTTCTTTGAATGTCGATAAAGGTGTGGATGTGTTGGAGGGCTGAGTCCCTTTTAAATGATTGGTTTGTGAGCTGAAAGAACCCAACATTGAAGTTTTTTTTTCATGGCTAGCTGTTGTTTGCAAGCCCATGTCGACGCATATAAGAAGACTTGGGGTTTCTTTTTTCCCACATTTGAAAGATGTACTTGATACCACGAAATTTAGCAGGCTTTGGAGAGGGAACCCTACAAGGCTAAATCTAAACCAAGTGCTAACAATGGGTAATGGCCCATTGTCACCACAGCCAAAACCCCCTACACTTTATGGACTTTCACCAATGGGAGGAGTTTCGGTAGGCTAAGATCACTTATGAAAGATATCCAACGGACAAAGAACAAGGTGATCAGCTAGGGTCTTTTCAATAAAGACTCAATATTAGGTCCAAGGATTCACTAGGAAGCAATTTGCTTTCTTCAAAAAGACCTAAAGAAAAATGCACAAGACCTTGGGTTTGATCGGTCAAACGAGTGTTGGAGTTCCCAAAGGTCAAGGCAAGGGGAAAATGTTTGTTATGATTGATTTCAACAAAGTCAAGGCTCATGAAACCTTCAAGAAAGTCCTCAAGTTGAGAAATAAGAAACCAGGGTTCCCTCTTAGGGCAACAACTTAGGGCAAGAGACTTTATGGATGAATTTTGAGTGGATGCCCACCAAAATGATAAATCATGTAGCCAAGACCTATATCTTGATGTTTAGGCTCTCAAAACTCTAAGAAGCCTCCTCCCTAGAATTTCGCTTTAAGCCCTAGGTCTTCCTTCTAGCTTTAAAAGGACCGAATTTAGGAGACATTTATGGACAAAATTATGAGATTATCACCAAGTGATTGGACTAGTGCCTTGTCCAATGGGCATATGGAGTCAAGGATGCTTAAGATAAGCCTAATTCCCTCCAAGAAGGTCGAAATTTGATGTTGTAGCTATTAAAATTTCAACAATTACCCACTTAATGGAATGATGGATTTTGATGGAGAATAACAAGTACTCCACTAGGAACATTCATTACATGTTACAATGAGTAATGCATACAACATTCATCTAGATATTCTTCAATAAATTGACCTTCAACAAATTAAGGCACAAAATTTTAACCTAGAATCAATAGTTCCATGCATTAGACATTCAAGAAAAAGATATTCAGCAATAGATTCCACTTACAAGATAACATGCGATATATCCTTCCATTAGACCAAGAAATAGCTCCAAAGAATGTCAAAATCAACTTTCATACATCAAAATGCATCCAAGTATCTCCAAAATCACTCACATGAAGCAAGTGTAAGTTCTCTAAGAGGTTTTATATTCACAAATTTGATGATGATTGATCACAATGGAGTGATCTCCAATATATACATGTCCAGCTAAATCAAATTATGCCTAAAATCCCCTCCAAATCGTAAAGTAATGTGAGAGAAACACTCTAGGTCACATGCTGACCTAGTAACCAATGTGCAAGCATAATAATCAACCCACAAGAGGGTTCAAATGCTAGCATCATGCATGCATAGGCCTCTTGAAGGTATGCATTGAGCTCCTCAGGTGACAAAGTTAGTGTAGAGGGATCCTAAAATCAAGCCTTAGGGGTTGGTCCCTAAACTTCTATGCATATCATCCTATGGACCTCAATTTTAGGTTTGGGGCACAAAACTGGTTTCATGGGTCTGTCTCCGCTCCAATGTTGAGGGCACTGAAGATGGTGCTAGCCCTTCCATGTCTCAAGGTATGAGATAAACCTCATTTGGGCCTTAGATCAACTGCCTGACGCTCATAAAGTGCTAAATCGATTGGGGGCATGCTTGTCTAGGTGCATCATCCGATGACTAATATAGGGAAAAGTGTAGAAGTTGTGGTTGTTGAGGATGCCATGGCTATGAATGATTCTATAAAATGCTCCGAAGTCCCATGGCTCTCAATGCATCACCTGTTGGTGTCAATATGTCCCTCTAGAGGACTTGGACTATAGTTAAGTTGCCCAAACCTATAGTTGGAACGACTTGCCAATAACACACAATATCCAGTGCTGCAACTTTCATCATTGAGTACATTAATCATTAGTGCCTCTAAGTGGACCAAGATTGAAAGAAATGGGCATAATAATACTTCATATGTGGCTTCTCTTCCAAAATTGGGGCCTTATTCACATAACGGTGTTACCTCCCTAGGTACGAATGGCTAATAGACAACTTTATTAGGTGGTTCCAACTCCCAAAGGGAAGTGACATGTTCTCAGTCCTCCCTAAAATAAGTAGGTGCCAAGTGAATAATCATGGAATGGAGAGTGGGGAAAAATAGAACTTCAAGGCCAATTGCCATGGTCAAAGCGACCAACTAACATGTGATATCTCATCCTGGGTGTATAAATGTGAGGAGGGAGCAATCATGGATGCATGAGTTACCTTGGCCTTTGTTCCTCCACATGTCTATATTGCCTTTTGCTTTTTCTTGATTTTTCCTTTTATTATTCCTCGTAGCTCAAGGAATGCAGGCTTGCTTTGTATGATGTATAGTGTTGATTTGGGGTAGCATCGGATGTGCTTTAGCCATGAAAATTGGTGGAGAGGCTAAAGCACATGAGATCTCCAAGACCCAGAAATGGTTTGGGCAGATTCTAACTGGTTTGGGAGATATTAAAATAATTAATATTTTTAATGGAGTTCCTAAGTCTAAACTTAGGAAAAATAAAATATTAATGGGTATTAATATAAAACTAGGTTAGAAGCTTCCAAAAGTCATGGATCAAGGCAAATCTAATCTCAGTCGTTGATTAGAGATTTTATCTCGGCTGTTGATGGACCAATGAGAAAAGTATAAGAGTAGACTTGAGGGTCAGTTGGAGAACACACTAGAGTGATCAGTCATTCTATTCTCTAAAGTGGGGTTTGCTAAGAGAGATAGAATCAGTGATCAACAGCGAGGGGAAGTGAATACATAGCAGAGAGGTAGATTTGGTACCAGAGAGACAGTGCAGAGCCCGAAGAGGTTGACGCAAAGGCAATTGGGTGCTACACAGAGGTAGCCAGGAGCTGCGCAGAGCCAAGAGAGGTCAACGTGTGAGATGTGTTGATATGGGGTAGCATCGGATGTGCTCTAGCCATGAAATTTGGTGGAGAGGTTGGGGCGCATGAGATCTCCAATACCTAGAAAGGGTTTGGGCAGATTCTAAACAAATTAGGAGATATTAATATAACTAATATTTTTAATGGAGTCCCTAAGTCTAAACTTAGGGAAAATAAAATATTAATGTGTATTAATATGAATCTGTGTTAAAGTGGTCCAAAAGATGTGGATCAAGCCAGATCTAATCTTAGCTGTTGATTAGGGACTTAATCTCGACCACTGGGATGTCAATAGGAAAAGTATAAGAGGAGGCTTGAGGGTCACTTGGAGAACACACCGAGGGAGACCAGTCAGTTTAATTTCTAGAGCGGGGTTTGCTGAGAAATTGAACCAGTGGTCTGGAGAGCAGTTAGGAGGCAGCAAGTACGAAACAGAGAGACGAGAGATCAACGCAGAAGAAGCAGACACAGAGCTGGAGGAAGCCATGCAGAGGCAGCGGAGACTGCGCAGTGCCAGAAGGGCCTGCGTCATCAACACAGAGGCTGCAGGAGTGACATAGAAGCCCAAAGAGACTGCGCAGAGCCTCAGTAGGTTGACGCAGAGGGTTTCAGGTTTTAGGAGAGGTCAGTAGGGCCTACGCTGGGTTTAGAAAAGTGCTGGAAGTTTGTGTATCTGTGGGTAAGCCAGTGTGGCACCCTGTTGTACAAGAAAATTGCTGAATAATAAATTCCTTCCTTGCTGCACTGGTTTTCCCACATTGAGTTTTTCCGGGGACATTAGTCCAAAATAATTGTGTCAATGTGTGCATATGTTTGTTTCAGTATTACGGTGTGATATCTGCAAGCAATATTTATTTTAATGTTTGTTGAAGTAATTTGATGAATAACTTATGATAAAATAAGTAGGAAAAGTAAATCAGTTGCTGCAATGATAGATTTTTCACATGGTATCAGAGTGAGTAATCAGAGACAGAAAGGGAAAATTAGTTATGGGTCGAGACCACGATGCAGAGGCATCCACCTCAGGGGACTCACGCAGATTTTCAGAAGATTGCACAAGAGAGAGAGATTTCGATTTCTCTATGTTGGCTTCCGGGTTAGAAGAAGAAGTGGCGTGCATGACTAGTGCTGCATCATCAAAAGTGTGGTATATAGACAGTGGAGCCTCGTGGCATATGATGGGAATTAGGGAGTGTTTCTCAAAATATCGAGAAGAGAAGATGAACTTTCAGATCACCATGGGGAACAAGGCAAAGTGTACTCCAGTAGGAAAGGGTACCATAGTTTTTCAGACAGAATCGGGAAAGCGATTTTGTGCCACAAATGTGTTGCATGTGCCAAGATTGGGGATGAACTTACTTTCTATGTCACAACTACAAGGCAAGGGCAATGATGTCTACTTCATCAAGGAAAAGGTATACTTCAAACACTCGAGTTGGAAAAAGAAAGTGCAGATCGGGATCAAAAGTAATCGGTTGTACATATTACAACTAGCATCTCTAATGGCACTAATAGGCAACCATGGGTACAAAGACTTGAATGAACTATGGCACAGAAGGATCGGTCACTTGCACCATGGAGCTCTGAGAATTCTCAGGAGCACTGTACTAGGAGTTTCGGATTTGAGTACGGAACGAGATGATGTATGCAGGGGATGCGCTCTAGGAATGTATGCCAAGGCGGCATTTCCTAGGAGCAACCACAGGGCCAAGAGTGTACTAGGGTTGATAGACTCAGATATCTGCGGACCTATGTCCGTCAAAGCTCTCAACGGTGCCGAGTATCTCCTTACCTTCATTGATGACCACTTGAGGAAAACTTGGATCTATTTTCTGAAAACCAAGGATGAGGTTTTCTGTCGATTCAAGGAGTTCAAGGCTCTAGTGGAAAATCTGATAGGTAAGAAAATAAAAGTCTTGTGCTCAGATAATGATGGAGAATATGTCGATAAGGACTTCACTGATTATTGTGCTAAGGAGGGCATTAGAAGAGAGTGGACAACTCCTTACAATCCGGAGCAAAATGGGGTGGCAGAAAGGAAAAACATGACTATTGTAGAAGTAGCTAGGGCCATGCTGTATGATCAGGATATGCCAAAATTCCTGGGGGCAGAAGCATGCAACACAACTGTCTACGTTCAGAATAGGAGTTCTCATCGGGCATTGGGCAAGATTACTCCAAAGAAAGTCTTCATTGGGAAGACACCTGAAGTCAGTCATTTGAGGATATTTGGGAGTTTGGCATCTTGTCGCATACCCAAAGAAAAGAGGAAGATGGATCAGACTGCAGAAAGGGGGTATCTGGTAGGATATAGCGAGAACGCTAAGGCATACAGGATCTATCTTCTAGGGAGCAGGAAGGTAGTAGTACGACAAGATGTAAAGTTCATGGAGGAAAGAGCTTTCAGAAGATCTCACAAAATTCCTTCTAAGGAGCAGTCGAAAGAGGATCTGTTGGTCATGCCTCTTCAACCAACGAAAGTGAAGAATCCTTCCTCAGATCAGGAAGATTCTCAGGATGAGGAAGAGGAGTGAATAGAAGCACCTGTTGGCAGAGGAAGAACCAGCAAGGAACTTCGTCAGATTCTGCGTGATGCAGAGAACTTCATTGGAGAGCCAAGGAATGATAAAAGGGAGCGAAAATAGCCAGACAAGTATCAGGCATTAGTAGCTCAGGATGGAGAGTCTGCCAACTTCAAGGAGGGAGCTCAACGTGAGGTCTGGCTAGATGCGATGGTGGAGGAGTATAACTCCATAATGGTAAGCAATGTTTGGGAGGTGGTGTCAAGGCCTCAAGACAGATCTGTGGTAGGTTCAAGATGGATCTACAAGATCAAATATGCTGCGGACGGTAGTATTGAAAAATACAAGGCCAGGTTTGTGGCTAAGGGGTATGCTCAAAAGGAAGGGATTGACTATGAGGAAATCTTCGCCCCGGTAGCTAGGTATACATCTATTAGGACCATGATATCTCTTGCAGCCCAGACGAGATGGGAGATCCGTTAGATGGATGTCAAGACGACATTTCTGAACGGAGTAATAGAAGAAGAAGTATACATTGAACAACCAGAGGGCTTTGAAACTCATGAGAAGAAGTCTCATGTATGCAGACTAAAAAAAGCCTTGTATGGGTTGAGGCAGGCACCGAGAGTGTGGTATGGTCGAATAGATGGCTACTTGCAAAAGATGGGGTTTGTCAAGAGTGATGCGGATCCGAATCTCTACTATCTGGTTGTAGAGAGCGAGCCACTTATCTTAGTATTATATGTGGATAATCGCTTCCTGACAGGGTCATCCAGACTCATTGAAGACTGCAAGAAGAATCTAGCCACAGAGTTAGATATGAAGGATCTGGGACGAATGCACTATTTCCTAGGGTTGGAAGTTTGGCAGTAGAAAGGAAAAATCTTCCTTGGGCAAGGAAGGTATGCTACAAAAATCTTGAAAAGGTTCGAGATGGGAGACTGTAGACCTATGGCTACACCAATGATCACCAACTGGAAGAAGATTGATGCATCAGAAGACAAGGATGTCAATCCCACCATATATCGACATTTCATAGGGTCCCTAACGTATCTTGTCAATACCAGGCCAGATATTTGCTACGCTGTCAACACCCTCAGTCAGTTCATGGTGGAACCAAAGAGGGCTCACTGGGCAGCAGCCAAGCACGTTCTCAGATATTTACAGGGAATAGTTGATTATGGGCTCTTGTACAACAAGGGGAAGGATATCAGGTTGAGTGGATTCACTGATGCAGATTGGGCAGGAAGTTAAGTGGATCGGAAAAGTACCTTTGGGTACTGTTTCAACATTGGATCAGGAATAACCTCCTGGTGCAGTAGGAAACAGAAGTCCGTGGCTCTGAGATCATCTGAGGCAGAATATATGGAAGCAAGCACAGCTTCGTGTGAGGCCATATGGCTTAAAAAACTGCTGGCAAACCTATTTAGAAGAAATATGGAGGTGACCAGGATCATGTGTGATAATCAAAGTTGCATCAAACTCTCTGAGAATTTAGTATTTCATGATAGGTCAAAGCATATCGATATCCGGTGTCACTTTGTTAGAGATTGTGTCCAACGAGGAGCTGTACAGTTGAGCTACATTCCTACAGGGGAACAAGTGGCAGATATCCTCACAAAGGCCCTTGGAAAGTCAAAATTTGACTACTTCAGGGAAAAGATGGGGATGGTAAAGAACTCCTTTCAGAAGTAGTGTGTTAGTAGCACGAATGAAGAGGGAGTTGCAGTGCGGATGCAGTGTTGGGAGAAAGGACCAATAGCAGCATAGATGCAAAGGGAGTTGCAGTGCAAATATAGTGTTGGGAGAAAGGACCAGTGGTAACACGGATGCAGAGGGAGCTGTCGTACAGATGCAGCTTTGACAGTAGCAGTGTCATGGGCAGATGTACAGGAGGCAACAGTGCAGAGGATGTTGGGCAGGAAGGTCTAGCATCAGCACAGGGACCGATGCCGGATGATTAGGGTGATACTCAGTGAGGAGTATTACTAGAGCACACTCCTCGCTAAGAGGGAGTGTTGATTTGGGGTAGCATCGGATGTGCTCTAGCCATGAAATTTGGTGGAGAGGTTGGGGACATAAGGTCTCCAATAACCAGAAAGGGTTTGGGCAGATTCTAAACAAATCAGGAGATATTAAAATAATTAATATTTTTAATGGAGTCCCTAAGTCTAAACTTAAAGAAAATAAAATTTTAATGTGTATTAATATGAATTTGTGTCAGAGTGGTCCAAAAGACATGGATCAAGCCAGATCTAATCTTAGCCGTTGATTTGGGACTTAATCTCGGTCGTTGAGATGTCAACAGGAAAAGTATAAGAGGAGGCTTGAGGGTCACTTGGAGAACACACTGAGGGAGACCAGTGATCCCAGTGGACCCAGCTGAAAATGAGAAGTACGAGGAGGCAATGGCCAAGGTGAAGTGCATCATCCTTGACGGGGTCAAGGATCATTTGGTGCTGCATATTGTCGGAAAGGATACGAAAAATGAGATGTGGGAGGCCTTGAAGAAATGTACTAGCATACTTCTGTGCAGAGGAAGATGTTACTTGAAAATCAGCTGCGGTCATACTAGATGCAGAAGGGAGAGCAGATGGATGTCTTCCTTGGTTGATTGAAGGAGATCCATGACCAGCTAACTTCCATAAGGGCCACGCTAGATCAGGGATTGATGGTGAGGACCGTATTCAACACGGTCTCAGAGGATTGGGAGGTATTTGTCCAGAGCATACTGGGCAGGTTGAGCCTTCCAGATTGGGAGGAACTGTCGGCGGCTCTTCGTCAAGAAGAGATTAGACAGGTGACCATGGCGGGGAGTAGCGGCAAAGGGTTCAAAATCAAGGAGGAAAAAGAGGATGCAGCTCTAGCATCTGCGGTGAAGTAGGAGTAGAGAAAGAAGAAAGACCTCTCCAAGGTCAAGTGCTTCCATTGTGGGGAACTGGGTCATTTTGCGAACCAATGTCCTAGGAAGAAGAGCAAGTGAGAGGCTTCTGAGACCAAGGCATCGCCAGCGAGGGCAGATAAAGAAGTTGAGGAGGATGACGATTGTGCCATGATTGCTCATGTGCCACTTGAGAAGAAGTGGGGAGACACCAAGCTATAGTCAGGAGGACTACAGGTGATGAGGGGCAGGATCCTTGAGGTATGCAACCTCTTGGATTATACCTTGCTATGGGAGCCCCGAAGAGGAGTAGCAGGACTGGCGGATGTCAGTAGAGATGGATGCAGATGGAGCGGCAGAGAGTGCTACAGTGCAGGCGTCGCCGGACAACGCGAGGCTAGTAGGTTGCAACAATGCGAGAGGCACGAAAGTGTTGCACCAGTGCAGGATGGAAAAGAGAGGTGTGCAACAGTGCGAGACGCAGGGAGTTGTTGCAGCACTGCAAAGGTCAGTAGAGGGAGCACTTGTTAGCGGCAAAGGGAGCTTCAACATCGAGAGTGTCTCTAGCCTGACAGGGATGATAGAGTTGGGTGGATCAGTTACATACTTCTAAGTAACTGAGTTGAAGTGTAGTAGTTAGTAGTGGCAATACTATGGGCAACACGAGGTAGCATGATGAGAGGGGATGCAATGCAGATGCAGTGCTGGTAGGATGGACCAACAACAGCACGGATGCAGAGGGAGCTGCCATACAGATGTAGCAGTGGCAGTGGCATGGCCATGGGCAGATGCAGCGGTGCAGAGGATGTTGGGCGGGGAGGCCTAGCATCAGCATAGGGACCGATGCTAGATGATCAGGGTAATGCTCAATGTGGAGTATTACTAGAGCACAGTCCTTGCTAAGAGGGAGTGTTGATTTGGGGTAGCATTGGATGTGCTCTAGTCATGAAAATTGGTGGAGAGGCTAAAGCACATGAGATCTCCAAGACCCGAAAATGGTTTTTCTAACTGGTTTGGGAGATATTAAAATAATTAATATTTTTAATGGAGTTCCTAAGTCTAAATTTAGGAAAAATAAATTATTAATGGGTATTAATATAAAACTGGGTTAGAAGGTTCCAAAAGTCATGGATCAAGCCAAATCTAATCTTAGTCGTTGATTAGAGATTTAATCTCGGTCGTTGATGGACCAACAAGAAAAGTATAAGAGGAGGCTTGAGGGTCAATTGGAGAACACACCAGAGTCATCAGTCATTCTATTCTCTAGAGCGGGGTTTGCTAAGAGAGATAGAATCAGTGATCATCAACGAGGGGCAGTGAATACATAGCAGAGAGGCAGAGTTGGTACCAGATAGACAACGCAGAGCTTGGAGAGGTTGACGCAGAGGCAGCTGATTGCTACGCAGAGGTAGCCAGGAGCTGCGCAGAGCCAAGAGAGGCCAACATGTGAGATGCAAAGGGTCTAGGGGCTGACGCAGAAGCTCTAGATGCTGACACAGAGGCTAGCAGAGCTGATGCAAGGCCAAGAGGCAGCACTGGAAGGATTTCGTGGGACAGACTGGGTGCTGGTGAGCTAGGTAGTGTGACGCAAACTAGTGGGAGATGCAATTGTTGTTGTGGGATTGTTGGTTTGGTGATTAATTAGTCGGAATATCTGTCTCCGAGGAGAGGTACTATTGCTAAGGGCATTCTCTGTTGGGTGAGCCATTTCTGGAACCTTAGTTGTGTTCTTCAACTACATAATAATAAAACCCTCTGAATAGCTGCACCGGTTCTCCCGCATGGGGTTTTTCTGGGGACATTGGTCCAAAAATAAGAGTGTCACTTGTAAAACCCTTTGAATAGCTGCACCGGTTTTCCCGCGTTGGGTTTTTCCGAGGATGTTGGTCCAAAAATAATGGTGTCACTTGTGTGCTTGTTTTCTTTCAGTTAGTGATCTGTAGATCTTGATACTATACTTGTGTTTATTTTCAGTATTTACATGGTAAATAACTTGTTAAGTAATTAAACAAGTAGGAAGAAATAAACCAGATAGTAGAGGAAGAATTTCTAACGGGTTTAACTTAGAGATTCCAACATGGTATTAGAACGTGGTTGCAGATCACAGGAAAACTGAAGGCATCAGTCGAGCATAGCATTTGTAGCAGATTCCGCTGTCCCGAGTGACAGAGCTGATCCTTGCAGAAGGCGACAGAGGAAGGAGTGACGCAGAGGCACTGTGCCATCACTTTGGGTCGGAGAAAGCAGCGCAAAGGCTAAGGGAGGTAGAATCAAGCTCACGGAGAGCCATGCAGAGGCCCGGAGGGCTGACGCAGTTCGCTGGGGGAGCTGATTTGCCGATGCCGGGATTGCGCAGAGCCAAGTGGCTCAATCCTTTAATTGCTGGGGTATAGGAGGCTATGGGTAATTTGCGGAGCGAAGCTGTTGGGGTACTGTGGTTAGAACAATACCTAATAGGGTGAAGCCCAAGGTGGAGGGAGTTGCTACTGAGGCGGATTTCTAACCAAGGAATCCGGATTAGTGGTGCAGTGGCACAGACGATCGGAGTGGGGCAACTTGACGTTGGCAAATGGATTTTTAGAAGGGAAATTAAGACTCAGAGGGAGTCGAACCAAAAACTTCCAAACGAGACGTTGAGAGACTCAGAGGAGTCGAAAGAAGAGCAACATAATGGCCGTGAATGGACTGAGAGATCAGGATAGGTGGACGGAGCATCCAACTTCGTGGTCTGGAAGGCTAGGATCTTGTTTATTCTAGACAGATATCGCATCAAGGACTTATCCTTGAAAACAATAGCGATGCCAGCTGACCCAGCTGAAAATTAGAAGTACGAGGAGGCAATGGCCAGGGCAAAGTGCATCATCCTTGACGGGGTCAAGGATCATTTGGTGCCGCATATTGCCGAAAAGGATATGACAAATGAGATGTGGGAGGCCTTGAAGAAATTGTACTAGCATACTTCCGTGCAGAGGAAGATGTTACTTGAAAATCAGTTGCGGTCATACTAGATGTAGAAGGGAGAGCAGATAGATGTCTTCCTCGGTCAATTGAAGGAGATATGTGACCAGCTAACTTCCATAGGGGCCACGCTAGATCAGGAATTGATGGTGAGGACCGCATTGAACATAGTCTCAGAAGATTGGGAGGTATTTGTCCAGAGCATACTGGGTAGGTCGAGCCTTCCAGATTGGGAGGAACTGTGGGCAACTCTTTGTCAAGAAGAGATCAGATGGGTGACCAAGGCGGGGAGTAGCGGCAAAGGGGTCAGAATCAAGAAGGAGGAAGAAGAGGATGCGACTCTAACATCTGCGGGGAAGCAGGAGAAGAGAAAGAAGAAAGACCTCTCCAAGGTCAAGTGCTTCCATTGTGGGGAACTGGGTCATTTTGTGAACCAGTGTCCTAGGAAGAAGAGCAAAGGAGAGGCTTCTGAGACCAAGGTAGCGCCAACGAAGGTGGAGAAAGAAGTTGAGGAAGATGACGATTGTGCCATGAGTGCTCATGTGCCATGTGAGAAGAAGTGGGGAGACATCCAGCTGTAGTCAGGAGGACTACAGGCGATGAGGGGCAAGATCCTTGAGGTACCCAATCTCTTGGATTATACCTTGCTACGGGAGCCCCGAAGAGGAGTAGCAGGACTGGCGGATGTCAGTAGAGATGGATGTAGATGGAGCGGCAGAGTGTGCTACAGTGCAGGAGTTCCCAGAAAACGCGAGGCTAGTAGGCTGTAACAGTGCGAGAGGCACGAGAGTGTTGCAGTAGTGCAGGAGGGCACAGAGAGGTGTGCAACAGTGCAAGACGCAAGGAGTTGTTGCAGCACTGCAGAGGTCAGTAGAGGCAGAAGGAGCTTCAGCATCGGGAGTGTCTCTAGCCTGACAGGGATGTCAGAGTTGGGTCGATCAGTTACTTACTTCTCAGTAACTAAGTTGCAGTGCAGTAGTTAGCAGTGGCAGTGCCATGGGCAACACGATGCGACATGATGAGAGGGGATGCAGTGCTGGTGGGATGGACCAACAACAACACAGATGCAGAGGGAGCTGCTGTACAGATTTAACAGTGGCAGGGGCAAGGCCATGGGCAGCAGTACAGGATGCAGCAGTGCAGAGCAATGTTGCACGAAGCGGGAGCGAAGCGGAAGCGGGAGCGCGGAAGCGTCATTTTCCAAAAATCTAGGAAGCGAAGCGTCCGCGGAAGCGTCTGCTATATATATATATTTTTATATTTTTTTGCATTTATACTCAAAACAAACATCCCAAATACCAAATTAATTGTAGAAGACATGAAAACATGCATATTTTTGCATAAATCAAGATAGATATGGCATCCATGATTCCATTGTAGTTACTAGTATGTACAACAATCATCTATATTCTAGCTATTACAAACATACATCAAATTTTTAAGCATATTATAAAACATAAAACATTTAAGCATATTATAAAACATAAAACATAGAGCATATTATGATTTATCTAGCAAGTGAGCAACTGTCAACATTTGTCATGTCCAAAATTCAAATAATAATGTTTACAAAATATGTCACTTGGTCACCGCCAAGCCAAAAAGGTTCAAAATTCAAATTCACAAGTCTACAAGTCTAATGAGTAATCTATGACAAAAAGTAGTAGATTGTGAATATATCGACTAATCTCTCCTCCTTCCACCACGAATAGAACGTGATGGCGGGCCTCCACGTGGTGGCAATGAAGAAGATGGTCCCTGTGTAAGTCGTGGCACTGAAACTGATGAAGAAGAACCCCCTGCTGTTGGTGTTGAACCATGGAACCTAGGAACCAAGGGACCAGATGGGGGTGGGGGTGGTGGCATATCAACACGGTCATCATCATCCTAGAATCGCTCAAAAAATTCATGCAAAAAAAAAAAAACACTAGTTAACAAAAAAATTAAAAACATGAATTAGAGAAATGCTTTATAAGGGAAAATTGGAAAATTCATACCACAATGGACATACCTGGATAAGAGCATCCTCTAATTGCTCTAGTCGCAACACTCCATCCTCCAAATTGGGCTCCTCTGGATTCTTGTCCCAAATCAACAAGTCTTTATTAGACTTTGCATCTTCACAGTAATGGGACAACAATCGCAAGTTGTAATGAACATAAACCAAGCTCTCTGCCCGGTCTAAATTCAACCTGTTCCTTTTAACACTGTGGATGAAAGAATAAGAGCTCCAACACCTCTCTGCAGAAGAAGTGTTTACCACCTGTGATAGCACCCGCAATGCCAAACTTTGTAGAAGTGGAGTACCCCCTCCATGCATGTTCCACCACTCAAGAGCAGAAAAAGTCTCTCGATCTTGAATTGCATGCATGCTTCCAAATGGACCAGTGTTGAGCGTATAGTTGCTCACCTGTCTCCGTACCAATGCAGCCTCCTCCTCATCAGGGATTAATTTACTCAATGCAGCCATATATTTTTCGTGAACCTCTCTATCTTGGTGTGGTTTTTTCCTGCTTCCCCCCCCAGGTGCTGGTGTTGAAAGCCATGATGGATGATAGTATTTAGGTGTCAAAACATATGCTAATGCATGCAATGGAATATTTAGCATTTCCCATCGGTTTTGCACCTCTACACGAATATAATTGTACAAGGTGGTATCTCTAGGCTCAACAATGTCTTTAATCTGCCCCAACATGCTATCCATTTGCTCATACACCTCCCCAATTACTGGTCGATCTGAATCTGCAAACTTGATCATGTAATAAATTGGTTTGGTGAATTGCAAAACATATTTAACCTGTGACCAAAAGTAACTGTCAAGAACAGTGTCCTTGACTGCATTAGCACCATCTGTGTCAGTGTTAATTTCATCCCATGTTTCAGCACACACCAGATTAGTTAAAGCTTGTCTCACCCTCACTAGCCGCCTAAAGGTGAGGTAATAACTAGCAAATCTTGTCTTTGCAATTTTAAGCAATTGCAACTTGGAGTAAGTGCCATAGAAGTAGTTTACCCTTGTATGCCCTGTGATGAATTTAATGAGCTGCTTCCCTTTCCTGTAAACCTCAGCAATCCACCCACAATCTTTGTGTTTCACAATATCATGCATCAAAAGGTTCAATGTGTGAACCAGGCACCCAGACCAAAAGATGTGTGGATGAGTACGCTCAATAATTTTTCCTGTTGCCTTACAATTTGCTGCATTATCTGTGATCACTTGAACCACATTATTCGGACCAACATCTTTGATTGATTTCAATAGGAGATCTGCAATGTTTTGTGCAGTTGCACTGATGGAGGAGGAGTCATGACATGCAATAAATACTGCACCACTAGAAGAAACACCAAGAACATTTATCAAATGTTGGTTTCTAATATTTGTCCACCCATCTGATACAATGGATACCCCAGAATCCACCCACTCATGTGTAAAATGTGTCAAAGCTCTTTGAACCTTAGCTTTTTCTCTTTCTAATAACACTGTTCTAGCTTTCTCATAGTTGGGGGCCTTGTATCCTTTTGGGGCTTCATTGATGGCCTTTACCATGTCATGCCAATAGGGAGAGCGAAGCACATTGAATGGTACACCGCAAGCACAAAGAAAACGGACTATCTTTCCATCCACATCATCCCTCCCAGCAACATTAAGGAAATCCCCTATTGTTCTTCTACCTCCAGAGGTTGCAGAAGTACCATGAGGAGATGGGCAACTACCAAATTTAGAGGTTGCACTTGAATCAGAATGAGTTTTTTGTTTCTTGTTTTTTTGTTGTGCAGCCATCTCTATTTGGATGTATTTTCTTCTTTCTTCAGTTGAAATGTTTGGGCAAATTTGTACCCCCACAGAACCCTTTTTTTCATCACTGTCCAGCACCCCACAAAGATGCCTCCTCAGACGGGTATATGAACCACAATATGGTTTTCCTCCATGACAACCATGAGGGCACACAAATTTGTAAGATCCACCACCCTTTCCCCCATCAAGTTTGGTCACATAGTTCCACAAGGGTGTTGATGTACCTTTCCCATCTTGTGCTTCAGTGTCCCCTTCAAGTTCATCCCCTTCCTCTTCAAACCCTTCCTCCTCATCATACATTGGGTCACTACTATTAGGACCAAGTTCATCCCCTTCCTCTTCCCTTCTATTCCTCACCCTTGCCATCATTAAAACCAAGAGTGGAATGATACATAGAAGCCAAAAGAACACCATCTTGGAATATGGATATAGGTGGTGGACAACCTGTAAATAAAGGAGCAAGTAGAAACAATGGGAAAGAGTAGGAGAGGGAGGAGAAAAATACAAATTTTTTTTCAAAAAAACAAGGGAGTTTGGGGTTTGAACTTACCTCTTTAGCTCTTGTAGATGAAGTCCTCCAAGCTCTTGCTCCAAGCTCCTCCTCCTTCTCCTAGCTCCTCCTTCTTCACTCCTCCAAGCTCTCCTCTCTTCTCCTCTCCTTTCCTCTCTTCTCTTCTCCTCTCCTCTCTTCTCTTCTCCAACTCTCATAAACTCAAAGTGAGAAAATGAGGAATGAATGGGAGCTTTATGCTTTTCATTCCTCACCCTAAACTCACCCTAAACTCACCCTAACCCACCCCCTCATTGCTAAGTTAAGTTAACTTTAAAAAAAAATTAAAAAAAATGAAGTGTCTTTCCTTAGCCCGCGCGGTTTTTTCGGAAGCGCTCCGAAGCGCTCGTGAAGCGTACGCTTCCGGGCCCGAAGCGTGGCGCTTCCGGAGGCCCGAAGCGCCATCCGAAGCGCGCTTCGGGGCCCACGCTTCTCAAAAACCAGGAAGCGCATAAAAAATTAGGAATCGCGCTTCGAAAAAGTTGGAATCGCGCTTCCGGAACGCTTCCGTACGGGACGCGATTCCGGCCTAGGATCCGGGGGGGGGGGGGGGCGCTTCCTGCAACACTGGTGCAGAGGATGTTGGGCGGGGAGGCCTAGCATCAGAGCAGGGACCGATGGTTGATGATCAAGGTAATGTTCAGTGTGGAGTATTATTAGAGCACAATCCTCGTTAAGAGGGAGTGTTGATTTGGGGTAGCATCGGATGTGCTCTAGCTATGAAAATTGGTGGAGAGGCTAATGCACATAAGATCTCCGAGACCCATAAATGGTTTGGGCAGATTCAACAGGTTTGGGAGATATTAAAATAATTAATATTTTTAATGGAGTTCCTAAGTCTAAACTTAGGAAAAATAAAATATTAATGGGTATTAATATAGAAGCTTCCAAAAGTCATGGATCAAGCCAAACCTAATCTCAACCGTTGATTAGAGATTTAATCTCGGCCATTGATGGACCAACTAGAAAAGTATAAGAGGAGGCTTGAGGGTCAGTTGGAGAACACACCAGAGTGATCAGTCATTCTATTCTCTAGAGCAAGGTTTGCTAAGAGAGATAGAATCAATGATCAACAGTGAGGGGCAGTGAATACATCGCAGAGAGGCAGAGTTGGTACCAGAGAGACAACCCAGAGCTTGGAGAGGTTGACGCAGAGGCCGCTGGGTGCTACGCAGAGGCAGCCAGGAGCTACAAAGAGCTAGGAGAGGCCAGCATGTGAGATGCATAGGGTCTAGGGGCTGACGTAGAAGCTCCAGAAGCTGACACAGAGGCCAGCAGAGCTGACACAGGGCCAAGAGGCAACGCTGGAAGGATTTCGTTGGACAAATTGGGTGCTGGTGAGCTAGGTAGGTTGACACAGAGTAGTGGGAGCTGCAATTGTTGCTCTGGGATTGTTCATTCGGTGATTAATCAGCCAGAATATCTGTCTCCGAGGAGAGGTACAATTGCCGAGGGCATTCTCTGTTGGGTGAGCCATTTTTGGCACTCTAGTTGTATTCTGAAAATTGCATAATAATAAAACTTTCTGAATAGCTGCACCGGTTTTCCCGCATTGGATTTTTCCGGGGACATTGGTCCAAAAATAATGGTGTCACTTGTAAAACCCTCTGAATAGCTGCACCGATTTTCCCGCATTGGGTTTTTCCGAGGACATTGGTCCAAAAATAACGGTGTTACTTGTGTGCTTGTTTTCTTTCAGTTGATGATCTGGAGATGTTGGTACTGTACTTGTGTTTATTTTCAGTGTTTACATGGTAAATAACTTTGTTAAGTAATTAAACAAGTAGGAAGAAATAAACCAGATAGTACAGGAAGAATTTCTAACGGGTTAAACTTAGAAATTGCAACATGGTATCAGAGCATGGTTGTAGATCAGAGGAAAACTGAAGGCATCAGCCGAGCATAGCATTTGTAGCAGATTCAACTCTCCCAAGTGACAGAGCTGATCCTTGCAGAAGGCGATAGAGTAAGGAGTGACACAGAGGGACTGCGTCATGATTCTGGGTCGGAGAAAGGAAACACAGAGGTTAAGGGCGGTAGAATCAGGCTCACACAGAGCCAGGTAGAGGCCCGGAGGGCTGACGCAGTTGGCTGTGGGAGCTGATTTGCCGGTGCCGGGAATGCGCAGAGCCAAGTTGCTCAATACTTCTGTTGCTGGGGTATAGGAGGTTGTGTGTAATTTGCGGAGCGAAGCTGGTCGGGTACCATGGTCAGAACAGTACCTAATAGGGCAAGACCAAGGTGGAGGGAGTTGCTGCCAAGGCGGATTTCTAGCCAGGGAATCCGGATCAGTGATGCAGTTGCACAGACGATCGGAGTGGGGCAACTTGACATTGGCAGAGGGATTTCCAGAAGGGAGATTGAGACTCAGAGGGAGTCGAACCAAGAACTTCCAGACGGGAAGTTGAGACACTCAGCAGGAGTCAAAGAGAGGAATTCCAGGAGGGAATTAGAGAGACTTGGAGGAGTCGAAAGAAGAGCAACATAATGGCCGTGAATGGACTGAGAGATCAAGATAGGTTGGACGGAGCATCCAACTTCGTGATCTGGTAGGCCCTGATCTTTTCCATTCTAGATAGATATCACCTCAAGGACTTCACCTTGAAAACAATAGCGATCCCAGTTGACCTAGCTGAAATTGAGAAGTACGAGGAGGCAATGGCCAGGGCGAAGTGCATTATCCTTGACGGGGTCAAGGATCATTTGGTGCCGCATATTGTCGAAAAGGATACGAAAAATGAGATGTGGGAGGCCTCAAAGAAATTGTACCAGCATACTTCTGTGCAGAGGAAGATGTTACTTGAAAATCAGTTGCAGTCATATTAGATGCAAAAGGGAGAGCAGATAGATGTCTTCCTCGGTCGATTGAAGGAGATCCCTGACTAGCTAATTTCCATAGGGGCCATGCCGGATCAGGAATTTATGGTGAGGACCGCATTGAACACAGTCTCAGAGGATTGGGAGGTATTTATCCAAAGCATACTTGGCAGGTCGAGCCTTCCAGATTGGGAGGAACTGTGGGTGGCTCTTCGTTAAGAAGAAATCAGACGGGTGACCAAGGCGGGGAATAGTGTCAAAGGGGTCAGAAACAAGAAGGAGGAAGAAGAGGATGTGACTCTAGCATATGCGGGGAAGCAGGAGAAGAGAAAGAAGAAGGACCTCTCCAAGGTCAAGTGCTTCCATTGTGGGGAACTGGGCTATTTTGCGAACCAGTGTCCTAAGAAGAAGAGCAAAGGAGAGGGGTGGAGAAAGAAGTTGAGGAGGATGACGATTGTGCCATGAGTGCTCATGTGCCACTTGAGAAGAAGTGGGGAGACATCAAGTTGTAGTCAGGTGGACTACAGGCGATGAGGGGTAGGATCCTTGAGGTACCCAACCTCTTGGATTATACCTTGTTACGGGAACGCCGAAGAGGAGTAGCAGGACTTGCGGATGTCAGTAGAGACGGATGCAAGTGGAGTGGTAGAGAGTGCTACAGTGCAGGAGTCCCCGGACAGTGCGAGGCTAGCACGCTGCAACAGTGCGAGAGGCACAGGGGTGTTGCACCAGTACAGGATGGCACAGAGAGGTGTGCAACAGTGCGAGACACAGGGAGTTGTTGCAACACCGCAGAGGTCAGTGGAGGGAACACTTGTTAGTGGCAGAGGGAGCTTCAGCATCGTGAGTGTCTCTAGCCTGACAGGGATGTTAGAATTGGGTCGATCAGTTACTTACTTCTCAGTAACTAAGTTGTAGTGCAGTTGTTAGCAGTGGCAGTGCTATGGGCAGCACGATGCAGCATGATGAGAAGGAATGTAGTGCAGATGCAGTGTTGGTAGGATGGACCAGCAACAACACGGATGCTGCAGTGGAAGTGGGAGGGCCATGGGCAGCAGTACAGGGTGCATCAGTGCAGAGGATGTTGGGCAGGGAGGCCTAGCATCAACACAGGGACCGATGCTAGATGATCGGGGTAATGCTTAGTGTGGAGTATTACTAGAGCACATTGCTCGCTAGGAGGGAGTGTTGATTTGGGGTAGCATCGGATGTGCTCTAGCCATGAAAATTGGTGGAGAGGCTAAAGCACATTGGATCTCCAAGACCCAGAAATGGTTTGGGTAGATTCTAACCGATTTGGGAGATATTAAAATAATTAATATTTTTAATGAAGTTCCTAAATCTAGACTTATTAGGAAAAATAAAATATTAATGGGTATTAATATAAAACTGGGTTAGAAGGTTTCAAAAGTCATGGATCAAGCCAAATTTAATTGTAGCCGTTGATTAGAGATTTAATCTCGGTCGTTGATGGACCTACGAAAAAAGTATAAGAGGAGGCTTGAGGGTCAGTTGGAGAACACACCAGAGTGATCACTCATTCTATTCTCTAGAGCAGGGTTTGCTAAGAGAGATAGAATCTGTGATCAGCAGCGAGGGACAGTGAATACATAACAGAGAGGTAGAGTTGGTACCAGAGAGACAACGCAGAGCTCAGAGAGGTTGATGTAGAGGCAGTTGGGTTCTATGTAGAGGCAGCCGGGAGAGGCCAGCGTGTGAGATGTAGAGTGTCTAGGGGTTGACGCAGAAGCTCCAGAAGCTAACGCAGGACCAAGAGGCAGTGCTGGAACGATTTCCTGGGACAGACTGGGTGCTGATGAGGCAGGTAGGGTGATGCAGTCCCTATCAGAGTGACACAAAGCAGTGGGAGATGCAATTGTTGCTGTGGGATTGTTCATCCGGTGATTAATCAACCAGAATATCTGTCTCCGGGGAGAGGTGCTATTACCGAGCGCATTCTCTATTGGGTGAGCCATTTCTGGTACCCTAGTTGTATTTTGAAAATGGCATAATAATAAAACCCTTTGTATAGCTGCATTGGTTTTCCCGCATTGGGTTTTTCCAGCGACATTGGTCCAAAAATAACGGTGTGACTTGTGTGCTTGTTTTATTTCAGTTTATAATCTATAGAAGTTGATACTGTACTTTTGTTTGTTTTCAATATTTACATGGTAAATAACCTGTTAAGTAATTAAACAAGTAGGAAGAAATAAACCAGATAGTACAGGAAGAATTTCTAACAGGTTAAACCTAGAAATTCCAACATATAGTAGTTATCACTATATGTCGACATTGGAGTGGCACCTGATGATTATATGAAGACATGGAGCCCAAGGATGTTCCAAGGGACACTTGTACCATCAAACTACCAGAGTTTTTAAACTCTACTTCTATTTCTCATCATCTTTTCTTGTACCTAGATTACACACCCTACGGGGAATTGTAATAAGTGATGCTAATTATGATGTTTTTTGAATCTGTAACAGGCCTAGGGTGTTGGAAACTCGATCAACAAGCGAGTACACCTTGGAGTGTTTTTTTTACTTGATTAATTATTCCTGCGTTTTTAGCGATGAATAATTTTATAGGTTTTTTCACTCAAATTTACCCCAAAGACGGGGTGACGATTTGAAGGTTGAGCCCCTAATGCATCTTAGTATCTAGAGTCGATATATATTACCACACTAGATCACACAAAAAATTTCGTGGAATTTGGTTAGGTCTAAGTAGTCATTTTTTAATTTTTTAGATTTTTCGTAGTTCGGAAATTGCAATAAAAATTGTAATTGAAATGTAATAAGTGTTGTCTAGTAAAGTTGTATGGGGTATGAGTAATAAAAATAACACCGTTCACCCTCAAATTTCTACTTTGACACACTTTGAGAGGTTAATAATGTGTTCTAGACCTTCAAAACCCACTTTTCCTATGTTTAATGGAAAATGTGATAATTAATTAGGCTAAATAAAATAGAGAGAACTCCCAACTCTCCATATAATGAGACTATGGGCTCTTATATTGTATCATGTTATGAGCTATTGGGCTTGAAGAAAGTCTGTCATTTTGTACTTGCATACTTTTCTTAATATAGTCAAGACTTTGGAACTATTTTGCTGGTATTCTCTTGGCGTGGGACTATTTCTTTTGCATATTGAATTGATATTAGTTTATATTTGCCATCCTGCTTAGATTGATGTATGCAAGCTATCTTGCACATATCATTGATTTAGAGTAGTATTATAGGAATAAACTTGCCAATTCATTTTAGGAGGAATGTTTGGTTTATCTTATTCATTATATTGCCTTAATCATTTTGCAAACTAATACTTGTTCAAGTGTGTAGGAAAAATCCTTTGTATTGTGTGCATGAATCCATCTGGAAGTAGGGAAAATATCAATTAGATCAACTCACTCCTAGAGTCAAAGCAATCCAAGACTCAACCATTTTTTAACTCAAAGTCTTCCATCCAACGAAGAGCAAGAGAGAGTTTGCTTACTCTATAGCTACTTGATCATCCATTTTAATTTAAAATACTTATTTGATTCTAGCTCTTTCAAAGTTATATCTGCTATTCAAGAGTCATTTCCAAAGCAAGTATGGGGTTCACTCCCATTACGTGCGTTAGTATTTTGTATATTAAATTGTAGTTTAGTTTTGGTTTCGTTTTTATAGTTTCACACTGACAATTGATTTTGTTTTGCATTCCATAGGCTTGAGCATTGGGCAACAAGGAGCTTGAGGAGAAGCATTGCGAAACTACTTACTCGTGTGTATGCAGGACCCCCTCACTCAATTCAAAGACTAATTTCTAGGGAAGTTGTAAGCATTTGAGGGAGAACTACAAACTCATCTAAGTCGTGGGCCTTTTGAGCCTTGTAAATCTCTTTTGTGGAGTTTTTCCATCTTCAAGCTTGTTGTTATATTTTTTGGGAGAGAGTCTAGCTTTGTTGAATTCTTATCTTTGTAAGGATCTCTCTGATATTATGGGCAACCTTCTTAGAGGTATTTTTACCCATTTCAAATGCTAATAAAAGATAATTTTTTTGTTTTAGGGAGCTTGAGATTTTTTCCATGGCATCCCCCTTCCTCATTTAGAGGGATTCTTGTGGGTGGACTATTTTTCTTCAAGTTTTTCTTAGTTTTCTAAGAGATTTTTTCCATGGCATCCCCCTTCCTCATTTAGAGGGATTCTTGTGGGTGGACTATTTTTCTTAAAGTTTTTCTTAGTTTTCTAACACTTAGTTTCATTTTGTGCATGCTTAAAATTAACACATTTCACTCCACATGCAATTTTTCCTAATCTTGTATTTAAATCTTACATGCATAGACTTCAAACTTGTAAACTTGAGCAAATCTTATCTCATGTGTAAACACTTCATAATTTGGCAAGTTTTAATTGTTTCATAATTTCTTTAAGTACATGCTTCACTACTTGGTCAATTTATTCTATATGTCATGGAAACTATTGGAGCATTATCATTTATTTGAAACAATTGTAGCTTAAAGCAATCTATTCCATTTTACTTGCATATTTTCCATTTAATGGTGCAAACACATATGAACTCATTTACATTTTAGTCTCTCATATGAGCTCATTTACATTCTAGTCTCTCAACGTTTGCAACTATTTTATTTCTCTTTGAAGCATTTGCATATAGCATTATTTTAATTGGGGAATTAACACAATTTGCACTTCATCTAGGCATTTTAGTTTAGAAAGGCCCCAAGCCTCCTCACTAAAATTTTACATGCAACATAAGTTGGTTGAAGTAGACATCTTAGAGACCCTCTACTCTTCTATGGACTCCTTATTGTGAGACCTAAATCTTTGGGCGATGGTGAGCTCTGAAGATTGAAGAGTTCAATTGCAATCTTGTTGTAGAGGTATTTAATAAAATTAACCAAGAACACTTTACATCACATTTACTTTATTTGTCTTTTGATGTTTTGAGTTGTTACATTGCAAAGTTTATTTTCAAGAAACATTTCAAAGCAAATATTGTGATTCTTCAAATTGGTAATAAGTGTTTTCATTTCATGCTCAAGTCTAATTCCATATTGACATCTTGATTTTGCATTTAGCATCTTCTATTTTACCTTTTTCAAAGTAAATTTTCTAATTGTTGAGTTTTGGCAAGATATGTTTTGATTTATGAATTGATTTTATATCTTACAAATATTTTGTGCTAACATCTTTTGTTTGCATTTTAGTGTTACTTTGCTTTCATTATTGGAAGCATTCCAACTTTATTTTGAGCAAATCTATCTTTTATTTTGTTCAACAATAAGGCACTAGTTTTATGTTTTCCTCATGTTGATGATTTTCATTGTTATTGCTCATATCATATTTTTCTCATAGATCATTAAAAGTTATCCATTTTCATTATAACACTCTCATAGAACCTCGTATCACTTCTAACTTAACTTTTCATTAGGGACCACCCCCCCTAGCTAACTTAGGAGATAGTTTAGACGGAGAGAGTCAGGAACAGTGTGACAACTCCTTCCCTGAGTTCCCTGCCCCCAACCACACCTTGTGGGGTTGAAGGCTTTTCTCACTAACCCGTAGGTAGGTGTAGGCGGCATGAGTAACACTGCCTTTAGGATGGGTAGTTCATCCCCATCAAGGGTTGGGACGTGCAAGGGCTCCTTGTTTTTTTTATGAGATAGGGCAACATTTACCTAAGAACCTGGTGATGGCCATATGATAAAGGTAGAGCTCATGCTTGGCTTTTCCCTACACGTGCTAATTTATAAGTCTCGACCATCTTTTGCATTTTTCTTTTTCTTTTTTCTTTTCTTGTGGTCATTGTTGAATTTGTAACTATGGTCGTTTTTCATAATGTACTTTTGGTCACTTGATGTAATTGTATTTATCATTGTAAAGCATATTTATATATGCTTAAGTCAAAGTCCCATTGAGACTTTTAAAAGATGTAAATTTGAATTTTTGAAATTTAATTTTTTGCACCAAAAGGTTACAAGTCAACATCCCTGAAGTCAAGTCAGTCCTGGCCAAGAGACATGTTCATTCACCCTAAATAGACTACTATATAAAGGACGCTCGTGTTAATTTTTCTCAGGTCTATATTATTCTTTTCTTTAGATAGTTGCATTTCTTCATTTACATATTAAATTCGCCGCAAAACATCATAACGTTATTCAATTTTACAACTTTATTCAACAACATATGCAATTATATAGAAACAACAATATCATCATCAATGCAACGAAACTTGAAGGAACAATAGAAAAAAATAACTCACACATAGAGACATCGGGATTGGTCATAGAACAGGGAAAAACCCCAAAAGGAGGAAAACCCTTTTGAATTCTTCTTCTTATTAGATTGTCATTGAATGTTTCAACAAAGAGAGAGTGCAATGATCCATATCTTCAACCACAAAACTATCCAACAAAATCAACTAAACAACCTCCAAGAGATGAACTCTACAATGCTAATAATCAACACCTTGATTCAAAAGCCCGTGATCAACTGTCACTATCTGCGGTCTACTGTTGAATTCTGTGGTCAACTGAAAAATTAAACCCAAGTTTCCAACTGCATGCAAAGAGAGTATGTGCATGCGACTGAAACCCTCCAACTACACTCATGAACCTATGGTTGTGGTTGCGACTAAAAAATACTTGTGTCATCCCTGCGGTTGGAAACCAAAACCCTAGATCTCACATGCGAGCTTCAAACCCTGCAATTTCAGACCTGTACGAACCAATCTCCGCGAACCACCTCAGACCTATGTGAGCCAAACCAAAGAAAGAAGAATGATCATGATGATGTCCAAATGAGGGTCACTTGACTTGTATTTATAGCCATCTGAGGGTGTTCAATTTATCTTTTGGACCAACCTGCCCTTTTGTGGATATGTAGGCCTCAACTAAAAAATACACTTTACTTTGTCCAAATCAACTGCTTCAAAAGTCAAAATTGGTCCTCTCAAAATGAAGAATCTAGTCTTATGATTGGAATTTGTCATTGAGATGCCAAATTAACACTCCCTCTTTGCTAGGGAGAAATTCCAACTGCATCATGTAATCATAGCAAATATCCTGTCATCAAATCATATCCTATCTCAAGTATCTTGTCATCAAATGTCTTCATTGCTCGTCTCGGCTCATCTTTGCTTATCCCTGCTTATCTCTTGCGTGTCTCTGCTCATATGTTAAACACTCGAGAATTTAAAAGAAGAATTTGACATCGGAGGGGAGTCCAAGCTACCACCCTCTATTCATCAGGGAGCCACTGCTACCACCCAGAATCATCTACCTGTGGGGAGCTCAATGCTACAACCTGGGATGTTGAAATATGTAACTAGGTTCAGTTTTCATAAATATGAAATGTACTCTTGATTCTTGTATATTGTAAAAAGAAAGAAAAAATACTATTGTTACTTTTTGTAGCATGGGTTTTATGCTTAAGGTCATTTTATTTAGAGGTCAAGCACCCATTGAGTGCTTCTAGGGTTTATCATAGAGTCAGGAAGTCAATAGAGTCATTGTCATATGAAGAAGACCCCATTGGGCATATTGCAACATGTCAAAAGAATTATTTTTGTTTTTAAAGTGTCAACATACCCTACCAAGACCAAGTCGTCTTGGCAGCTAAGAAGTTGGCCTCATTAGGGCATGTCGTCCTCCTTGAAAGCCTATATATAGGAGAGAACTCGACCTCCTATGGACACTCGCTCATTCCTCATCGTCCAAGTGAAGAAGAGGTAGAAGAAAGGCAAGCGAAGAAGGATAGAAGGAAGAAGGAATAAGTTTATGAGTTAACTATCTCTCTCTCTCTCTCTCCCTCATGTGCGAAAATAAGGCTAGGATTTTGCAGCTAGAATGTCAAAGTTGCATAAAGAAGGTCGAAGAAAGGACTTTTAGGTCACCTACTACTCCTAGAAGGATAAGAAACCTGAGAGAAGGAGCAAGGATGCCTTGGAAGCCCTAATTATTCTCAGTCGTGTGGAAGCAACAACTATTGCAGGGGCCAAAAATTTTAGGCTTGTAGTGGAGGCCAAAATTTTGTAGTTGGGGGTTGAAATTGTGCAGCTGGAAGAGATTTGATTGGGTTTGACTTAGAAGAAGCACATCATCAAGAAGGTTTGGCGTGGTCTTGGAAGGGTATTGGTCTTGGTCTAGAGGTCTTGGAATTCGTCATTTGATGAATCTATATGAAGAGAAGAGATTTGTGGGTTTTCCTCTTAAGAGGAGAGGTTTTGGCCCTGGCTTGTAACTTACATCTTGTGTTCTTGTGTATTATTTATCTTCATGTTTTTTGTAGCCGTTTGGTGATAAGAAAAACATAATAATAAGTGAGGAAGATAATAGTCAAGAAAAAGTAAAAAAACATCACAAGCAACTATCAAGTATAAGAGAAATCATCCTAATTATAGCCCTCTTGATTTCTCAACATGGTATCAAAGCTAAGGTTGACAAAGGGTATGATGAAGATCACTACATATCAAGCAAGGCATCAAAGCATTTTGGAATCTTCTATTATATATTGCTGATTTTTGGTAGCATCATATGTGTTCTAAGTCTCAAATTTTGCAGGGAGGCTTAGGCACATGTATTCCAAAGAACTCAGAAAGTGTTTTGGGAAATTCCACTAATTATTTTGAATAGGACCCTAAGTCTAAACTTAGGAAAGTAAAATAATTAATGGGTATTAATCTAACTGTGGGTGTAACTTCTAGAAGAAGATGAGGATCAAGCATAAATGATCTTAGCCATTGATTAACTTCTAATCTGGGCCGTTGAATGTCAACGAGGAGATTATTTAAGGACACTTGAGGGTCATTTGGAAAACACACAGAGAGTTTAGAAGATCCAATTTTTGAAGCGGAGCCGCTGCCAGGAGAATTTTGATAGTGAGCTTTTGCATAGAGGGGTAGAGGGAGTTTTGGCTGGAGGATCTTCTCCGGAGCCAAGAATACTCATTAGAGAGGCAGAGAGACACACAGAGGGCAGAGAGGGTAATGTAGAGCCTGGAAGGGCTTGCTCAAGCCCCACGTAGAGTAGCACAACAACTTCCAGTGCAGAGGTCTGAATTCGCTGAAGGAGATGACGTTTCTGAGCGGGAGGGCTAGAAAAGGCTTCTGAAGGCAGATCGATTCTTAGTTGAGTTGACACAGTGACTTAGAGGCTAATGCAGGGCCCATGTAGGGGCAGTGCAGAAGTAGCCGGGGAACTCGCAATTTAGCTGTCGGATCAGCTGAGACATGCAGTGTAGAGTGAAGTATTCTCACCAGTTTCTTCTGTTGAGTGATTTTCTCTGTAATTGGATTGCCGGGAGGGCATTCAGTAGTTGTATTCAGAAATATTCAACTTAATAATAAAAACCCTCAGATCTGCTGCACCAGTTTTCCCGCATTAGGTTTTTCCGGGGTCATTTGTCCAAAAACAACTGTGTCATTTGTGTTGTATCTTTTTCTATTGTTCAATTCTTGTTTCGGCATATTATTTAATTGGTGTAGGCTGTAGTGTATGTATTTTGATGTTTGTCGTAGGAAACTGCAAATAACTTGTTCATGTAAATCTAAAAAGCAGAAGAAATATCATCAGTGTTGCAGTAGGAATTCCCAGGTTTAAGGAATTTTCACATGATATCAGAGCTAGTGTAGGTGAAGCAAGAAGAACAGTGCCAGAGAACCCAACACTGAGCAGAAAAGGAGGTCAAAAAAGCTGCAGAAGGCAACAGTTCGAAATGCTAGAGGGTTTGCGCAGTGGTAGCCGGAGGACTGAATTTCGAGGCAGTCTCCGAGTGAGTTGACAAAGAGAAGGGCTTCCAAATCGAAATCTTATTGTGGCAGAGGGAGTAGCGCAGAAGCCTCAGCATGAGCAAGAGCTTGTGGGATGTAGTTTTTCTGTAGGTCATTTTTGTTGGGCAGAAAGACGTCAGAAGAGTGAAGAGCAACACAATGAGGGAAATTTTCCTCAATAGAATTCCTGCCAAGAAGTCCATTTTCTTATTGGTTGAGTAGCAGTAGTAAGAAGCAGAGAGAAGCAATTCGACAATTTTCATGGTAGAAATGGCAACCAGTGGCTTGAGAGATCAGGATGCGCTAAGGAAGTATAACGCAGAAATGGCGAAGGCAAAGAGAATTATCCTCAACGGAGTGAAGGATCATGTAGTCTGTCACATCGCTAACAGAGGGACCACTAAGGAGATGTGGGATGCGTTGTTTACGCTGTATCAGGGATCTTCCGAGCAACAGAGGATGTACTTAGAGCAGAAACTGAGATCTACACAGATGTAGAAGGGGGAGTGTGTGGATCCATTTCTCACGAAGCTTTAGGAGACCTGAGATGAGTTGTCCGTTGTGGGGTCTGTACCTCAAGATTCCAAGTTGGTTAGACTGGCCCTCAATTCTGTCTCAGATGAGTGGCAAGTCTTTGTCCAGAGTATCCTGGGCAGGGTGACTTTGCTGAAGTGGGATGAGATGTGGGCAGCTCTCAAGCAAGAGGAGCTGAGGAGAGATCTAGTCAAGTGTAAGCTTGACAGAAGCAACAATAGTGGGTCGAAGCCCAAGGAGGAGGAGCAGAATCCAGTGCTTGCTTCAAAGGGGAAACAGGAGCAGCGAAGACGTAAGAAGGACGTCTCGAAGGTAAAGTGCTTCAGGTGTGGTGACATGGGTCACTACGTAGCACAATGTCCTCTCAGGAAGAAGGACAAGGATGAGAAGCATGATCCGAAGGCTGCACCTGCGAAGATCGAGGAGGAGGAGTTTGCCATGGAAACCAAGATACCTCTAGGAGGGAGGTGGGCTAATTTAGAGCTGTAGTTCGAAAGAGCTATAGATGGGAAGGATCATTGAGGAACCCACCTCGGATCAATTCCTTGCTACGAGAGCCCAAATCAAAAGTAGCAGGATGGACTAGTGTCAGTTGGTGTCGAGGAGTGTAGGACAGACAGTTGTAGTGGGTAGGAGCGCCAGAGACTGAACAACGTAGAGCATAGTTGGCAACAATGCAGATGGCACAAAGAAGAGGTCAGCATCAGCACATAAGATTTAGAGGGTCAGCGCAGAGACTAGCAGCAGTTAGGCTCCAACATTCACATGGTATCATACTAAACATAGTTAGTTCAGTAATTTGGGATGTTTTTTTCCGTTGTTGATGAAGTAGCAGCAACAGTTTGCAGTGCAGAGGCAGTTGGTAGTGGTGGTACCAGCAGCAGCATGGATGCAGAAATTTGGAGGGAGTTGTAGTACGGATGCACTGTTGACCGTGGCAGGGTCAGCATCAACACATAAGATTTAGAGGGTCAGCGCAGAGACTAGCAGCAGTTAGGCTCCAACATTCACATGGTATCATACTAAACACAGTTAGTTCAATAATTTGGGATGTTTTTTTCCGTTGTTGATGCAGTAGCAGCAACAATTTGCAGTGCAGAGGCAGTTGGCAGTGGTGGTACCAGTAGCAGCATGGATGCAGAAATTTGGAGGGAGTTGCAGTACGGATGCACTGTTGACCGTGGCAGGGTCAGCAACAATACATATGCAACATTTGTGTAGTGGTTGATGGACAACATGTCAGACATCAGCAGCGCAAATGACAATGTTATGAAGTTAGAGTGATGCTTTAGTGGGAGGCAATGCAAGAGCATATTCCTCGGTAAGAGGGAGTGTTGATTTCTGGTAGCATCAGATGTGCTCTTAAGTCTCAAATTTTGCAGGGAGGCTTAGGCACATGTATTCCAAAGAACCCATAAAGTGTCTTGGGAAATTCCACCCAGAAACAATTTTATTAAAATAATTAATTATTTTTAATGGGACCTTGAGTGGTATTAATCTAACTGTGGGTGTAACATTTAGAAAAAGACGAGGATCAAGCAAAAATGATCTTAGCCATTGATTAGATTCTCATTTAGGCCGTTGAATGTCAACGAGGAGATTATTTAAGGAGGCTTTAGGGTCATTTGGAAAACACACAGAGAGTTCAAAAGATCGAATTCCTGAAGCAAAGCAGCGGCCGGGAGAATTTCGATAGTGAGCTTTTGCAGAGAGGGGTAGAGGAAGTTTTGGCTCGCGGATCTTCTCCGAAGCCAAGAATACTCAGCAAAGAGGCAGAGACACACAGAGAAGGCAATGCAGAGGGCAGAGAGGGTGATGCAGAGCCAGGAAGGGCTCACACAGACCCCACACAGAGCAGCGCAGTAGCTTTCAGCGCAGAGGTTCGAATTTGCTGAAGAGTTGACGTTTCTGAGTCGAGAGGTCTGGAAAAGGCTTCTGCAGGCAGATCGATTCTCATTGGAGCTGACGCAGTGACTTAGAGACTGACGTAGGGCCCATGCAGGGGCAGTGCAGAAGTAACCGGGGAACTCGCAGTTCAGTTGTTGGATCAGCCGGGACTTGCAGTGTAGAGCGAGGTAATCTCACCAGTTTCTTTTGCTAAGTGGTTTTCTCTGTAACTGGATTGCCTAGAGGGCATCTAGTAGTTGTATTCAGAAATACTTCAACTTAATAATAAAAACCCTCAGATCTATTTCACCAGTTTTCCCGCGTTGGGTTTTTCCAGGGACATTTGTCCAGAAACAACTATGTCATTTGTGTTGTATCTTTCTCTATTGTTCAGTTCTTGTTTCGACATATTATTTAATTGGTGTAGGATGCAATGTATGTATTTCGATGTTTGCCGTAGGAATTTGCAAATAACTTGTTCATGTAAATCTAATAAGTAGAAGAAATATCATCAGTGCTGGAGTAGGAATTCCCGGGTTTAAGGAATTTTCATGATTAATCCAACCCTTCCAGATGGTCTACATGCATATTCGATCCATTTGGAGACCCATGAAGATGTCCTTTATGCCCCGACACCCACTTGGGTGCATTACATGTTCTTGCTTGGAAAACAAGGGGCCAACCCCTTGTCTTCTATGTTTGGAGTCCATTTCTACATCATGGCACCCCTTGGACTTCATTGGGCCTCCCCAAAGGCCCAAGGACCCACTTTATTCATCATTCGACCCTCTTGAGAGGCTTATTGTTGTATTATTGAGCTATTTGGTGGGCTTGTCACGAAAAGTATTGTTATTAGCACATTATTTTATTTTAGGGGCTCAATTAGGCCAATTTAGCTAAATCAAATTTATTAGAATGTATAAATAGATGTGAGATGATTCATTTTCATCATCATCACTTGGATTGGGTTATCTTCTTTTGTGAGATTTTCGCTATCCTTCTTGGAGGACGAGTTTGGATGAATAGATGAGTTTTGATGTTTGGATCTCTTTCATTTTGTCTTGGAGCTTCACTATGGGCATATGTTGATGATTGGATACACTCTTTCTTACATTTAAGTGCTCTTTTAATGCTATTCTTGTTATTTAATTTTGTCACATGCATGTTGCTGGTATTTTCGCTATACTAGCCTGAAATTTACTGCTTTTCTAATGCGAAGTTGTGGAAATTTGATCTTTTATAGCGTTGCATCATGTCATGGGCCATGTATAAATGAATGAATATTCCTAGAGATATTTTGTGTCAAAATTTATCTTGATAAGTCATCAAATATTGCAAATCAAAGTGTAAAGGCCTTGAAGCTGCTTCTCTCATGCTCTAATGTTATGTAAAGTTGTTTTGAAGGCCTCCTTGACTAGGTGAATCTATTCCAAACTATAAATTCTCCACGACTCCATCTCTCCCAAAGGACAAGGCACTAATCCTCCATAGGTGATCACATTAAAAGCTTATTTCTCTCACCTTCCCTCTTTTTCTAGGACTAGCCTCCATAGGTCACCTAGGGTATCACTTTTCTCACGATTTAGCTATTAAAAGAATTCGATCTCTTGGCCACAACTGCATTGATGTGTCCTCAAGGAGCCGTCTAAATTTCATGAAATCCCGACAGTAGGATCTTGCAATATTTGAAGCCCTAGCTCGAAGACCAATTCTTGCTCTTGGTTTCCCATTGGCTAGTGACCTCATTGGGATCATTGTGAAAAATTCCTAGACTCGAAGAAACCCCTACTGCAACAAATCTGAATCTACTTCACCTACTTGATTTTTAAATTACATACATCAAGTTATTCCCCTGAATACTGAAGCAAATTACTTCTATAGCCTACACTAATTAAATATTTGATCTCATGAAACAGAAAACAGAGCAAAAAACAAGATACATAGGACACTTATTTTTGGACACAATAGTCCCTGGAAAAACCCAATGGGGGAAAACCGGTGCAACAGTTCTGAGGGTTTATTATTATGCATGAGAAATATTTGAATACAAATCTAGGATGCTCATCCAACAATCCTTAACAAAGAAAATACCAGTGGAGAATCTGAGTGAGTTTTACCTCACTTCACCCGACAGAATTCCAGCTGATCCGGCACAAGACTGACTAACCTTGGCTATTTCTACGCTGGCTCTACGTTAACCCTGCATCACCTTGTCTGCCCTCTGCGCCTCTTCGACTGTTCCCGACAGTTTCGGCAGTTCTCAACAGTTCCGGCAGTTCCCGACAGTTTCGGTTGTTCCGGTAGTTTTGGATTCTGCGTGATAGACAACTTTTCTACGTCAGCTCTCCCGACTCTTGCCTTACCTTTGCATCAGCTTTCCCCACTGTTCCGGCAGTTCTCGGCAGTTCTCGGCATTTCCAACAGTCCCCAACAGTTTTAGTTGTTCTGGCAGTTCAGGATTGTGTGTGACACACAACTTTTCTGCATCAGCTTTCCCGGCTATTGCGCTGCCTCTCTGCAAGCTTTCTTTGCCTCTCTGTTCTTTATTTTCCGGAAAGTCCTTCTCCCGGATTCTCTTCGCTCCTTAGCTGCAAGATCTCCCCAATCGATTTTCCTCCTGAGAACTTCTCACCTCAGAAAATCGATTTCCTTAATCTCTGTGTGTGTGTATTTCCAAATGAACCCCAAGCCTCCATTTTATACCTTTCCTGTTGAGTCTTCAACGACCGAGATTAAGTGTCTAATCAACGACTAAGATTAAAACATGAGTTGATTCGCCTTCTAGATCATTCTCACCCATATTTTGATTAATACCCATTAATATTTTAATTTCCCTAAGTTTAGACTTAGGAACTCCATTAAAATATTAATTATTTTAATAAAATACAATTCGGGTGGAATTTCACCAAACAGTTTCTAGGTTCTTTAGAACTCATGTGCCTTAGCCTCTCCACCAATTTTCAAGGCTAGAGCACTTCCGATGCTATCAAAAACTAACACTCCCTCTTAGCGAGGAAAGTGCTTTAGCAACAATGTCCACCTACATGCTGCTCTGTCTCTGAAGCACCTCCTTTCTGCACTGTTGCTGCCACCAAAACTATGCTGTTGTTGCTACTGTATTGCTGCCCATGACACTGCCACTATCACTGCTACATCCGTACTACAAATCCCTTTGAAACGCTGCATCTGCTATGCTGCTAGCACTGCCACTGCTAACACTGCATTCGTACTGCAACTCAGTTGCTGAGAGAAGCAACTGGAAAACATCCAAAATTAGTTGAACTTAACTGTGTTCAGCATAATACAATGAATGTTGAAATCTGACTGCTGTTGATTCTGACCCTCTGAATTTTCTGTGTTGCTGCTGACTCCTGCACTGTTGCCAACCTTGCTCTGCGCTGATCAGTTTCTAGTCCCTAGCTACTGCATTTGTCCTCCAAACAATCCACTACATCATATGACACTAAGTCCATCTCGCTACTGCTGAATCTTAGGTTCTCGTAGCAAGGAAGTGATCCAAATGGTGGACTCCTCAAGGATCTTGCCCACATGTGGTCCTCTCAACTATAGCTCAATATCACCCCATCTCTCGCCTGGAGATGCGGTTGCCATCTCACAAATGCCAAATGACCTCCTCTCTCCTCTGCATAGCACTAGACTGGTTTATGCACTCCCTGTTGGAGCTTGTAGATTTGCCCCTCTCCGCTGTTGTTTAGCGAGTGAAGATTCTGACTCCTTGGCGGGAAGTCCTCTGAGGAGAAAATTTCCCTTCTACGTGTCTTTGTTCTTTTCCAGCGGATTTCTGCCCCGACAGAAATTGCGCCCTTCAAGCACTGCTCTGAGGCTCTGCTTCACTCCCTCTGCCTCTGCAAACACACGAACTGAAAATCGTACCTCTGTTGTCTCACTCAGAGAGAGATTTCCTCGGATCTGCTTCCAACAAGGATTGCGCAATCCCTTCAAGGGGATTTGAATTGCTGCCAAGCACAACTTTCAGCCTCACTGCTTAGCACTTGATCTGCTCTTCCTATTTCAAAATCAACTCCTCTAATACCATGTGAGAAATTCCTAGACCTGAAGGAACCCCTACTGTAGCAAATCTGAATCTACTTCAACTACTTGATTTTTAAATTACATACATCAAGTTATTCTCCTGAACACTGAAGAAAATTACTTCTGCAGCATACACTAATTAAATATTTGATCTCATGAAACAGAAAACAGAGCAAAGAACAAGATACATAGGACACACTTATTTTTGAACACAATAGTCCCCGGAAAAACCCAATGTTGGAAAACAGTGCAGCAGTTTTGAGGGTTTATTATTATGCAGGAGGAATATTTGAATACAAATCTAGGATGCTCATCTAGCAATCCTTAACAGAGAAAATATTAGTGGAAAATTTGAGTGAGTTTTACCTCACTTCACTCGGCAGAATTTCGGTTGATCCGACACAACACTGGCTAACCCTGACTATTTCTGCATTGGCTCTGAGTCAGCCCTGTGCCACCTTCTCTGCCCTTTGCGCCTCTGTGTCAGCTCTCTCGGTAGTTCCTGACAGTTTCGGTTGTTCCGACAGTTTTGGATTCTGCGTGATAGGCGACTTTTTTTCGTCATCTCTCCCGGCTACTGCGTTGCCTCTTCTTTAGCTCTCCCTGCTATTCCGGCAGTTCCCAACAGTTCCGGTAGTTCCCAATAGTTTCAGTTGTTACAACAATTCTGGATTCTACGTGAAAGGTAGCTTTTTTGCCTCAGCTGTCCCGGCTACTACATTGCCTCTGTGTCAGCTTTCCTGGTTGTTCCGACAGTTCTTGATTCTGCGTCACAGGCAGCTTTTCTGCTTCAACTCTCCCGACTACTATGCTGCCTCTCTGCAAGTTCTCTACCCCTCTGTTCTATATTTCCTGGAAAGTCCTCCCAGATTCTCTTTGCCCCTCAGCTGCAAGATCTTCTCAATTGATTTTCCTCTTGAGAACTTCTCACCTCAGAAAATCGATTTCCTCAATCTGTGTGTGTGTGTATTTCCAAATGAACTCCAAGCCTCCATTTTATACTTTTCCTATTGAGTCTTCAATGACCGAGATTAAGTCTCTAATCAACAACTAAGATTAAAACATGACTTGATCCGCCTTCTAGATCATTCTCACCCATATTTTGATTAATACCCATTAATATTTTATTTTCCCTAAGTTTAGACTTAGGAACTCCATTAAAATATTAATTATTTTAATAAAATACAATCCGGGTGGAATTTCACCAAACGGTTTATGGGTTCATTAGAACTCATGTGCCTTAGCCTCTCCACGAATTTTCAAGGCTAGAGCACTTCCGATGCTACCAAAAACTAACAATCATAACATTAAATCATCAAAAGAAGATTCCTTCTTTGATCCCATTCCTTTCCCTAATTAGGTCAAGTACATCCTTGTTTGATCAACTCCATATCCTTGTCCTAATTTCAGGTCTACTTGGCCCTTTGTGGTCCCGCAACTTGTTGACTCCAATTCCTCAAAGATCACTTAGAAGCCAAGCATCCATAAGGCCTTTTGAAACTAGGGGCTTCCTTAACAAGGCATACTCTCAAACGCTATCCTCAAAAGCCCTTTTAGCCCTTCTTAGAGAGCCCATCACCTTGCTTCTAAAGCAAACAACCCATTTAATCAAGTCTCTCTTACGAATAGGCTTAGGAATCACTTCCTTATTTTATCATTGACTATATATATTCTTCATATATCGAGACTTCTCCCATTGGTGAAAATCCGTAAAGAGAAAGGAGCCTTAGTTGAGGTGACAGTGGGCTATTGCTCCGTTGTTGCCCTCGACCTAGTAGTTGCTCTATAGGATCCCATCCTAGGACGAATGTTTTAAAACTCGAGCTCCGACTCCGACTCGGCCGAGGGTCAACTCTGACTCGGTATCGACTCGGCCGACTCGATTTCAATGACTCGGTCGTTGTAAAAAATACAATAAATATATATATATATATATATATATATATTTTTTTTTTTTAAATAAAAAAACATAATTTTAAAGATTTTTCATTCATGTTTCCACACACAGCATTAGAATATAGATAGAAGACAACATATGATCAAAGTAGGCTCATGTATATATCCATTATATCAAAATGGCACCCAGTGCACTGTCCAATACATACATGATGCTGATATAGAGTTCAAAACAAAAACACATAACCAAGGAGGCTAGAAATGGCCTCTACAACAAAAGTAAACTATGACCAGTGGTCTGGTACTACTGGCTATTACTAGAGGAGCCAAGATCATCTGGATCAACCTCTGGATCAGATTCAGACAGGGGGCCCCATGACTCGTCCTCATCATCATCTCTAACTGCAACTATAGAAGTGGTAGCACTAGCAGGCTGTGCAGCAGCTGCAAGCTGAGATAGACAAGATATGCGCTTTTGTCGTGGCTGAGTAGAGGAAGCACCTGCAACTGGAGGACTTGCTGGCTTTGAGGATGAGGCTGGTACAAGTGGAACAGGATCTGCATTCAACTGAACATTATGTTCGAGTGATGCTATCATCTGTAATTCATAATCAATATCCTCATCAGAAGCAAACTCTGCTGGATGACTCTCCACTACCCAATCTAATGTTGGATCAATGTTTTCCAACACAATGGGATCTGAATCAGGTCTTTTGTTCAGCAATTGGTTGTGTCTGAGTCAGAGGTTGTATTGGACATAAACTAGATCATTTAACTGTGTTTGATCCAAACGGTTTCTCTTCTTTGTGTGAATCCTCTCAAAGACAGACCAATTGCGCTCACACCCAGTAGCACTGCAAGTTTGACTCAGAATACGAATTGCAAACTTCTGCAATTCAGGACAATGGCTACCAAAAGCCTCCCACCATTTTGCTACAAAAAACATAGGAGTGTAATGAGTTAGCTCAACAAAATTACAAATTATATCCAACTTTCAAATTATAAACGATTTAACAAAATAAGTATTAAGAATTTGAAAATTGAAATTTTTCTTTACCTGGCTCATCTGCTTCCCTTGCAATCTTTGTTAGGTTCTTCCCAAAGGTACCTGAGGCATTGCTAAAGGTTGTGACTTGTTAGTGTATCTCCAACTGATCACACTCCAATGGGATCATGTGATCAATGCAGTCAATCAATCCATTTCTAACCTTCCCCTTCAAAGCTCTTGTCTCCTTAGCTTTATAATGATACCGTGGGTTCAAAAAATACCCAGCTGCATGTATAGGGCGATGGAGTTGATTGTTCCATCTTTCATCAATGATTGACCAAATGGGCCCATACTTAGCCACTTTATCCTTGTATGCCCTCTTTATTTGCTCCTTTGCTTGATCCATAGCCTCATAAATGAAGCCCATAGCCAATCTTTCCCCATCCACCAACCACAATACCCTAACCAATGGTTTAGCAAGCTTAACAATCTCTGCTGCCTTTCTCCAAAATATTTCTTCATTAACTTTCTTTTTCAATTCTTTGCCTTCCTGTTTGTGAGACCACTGGCTTTGATTCCATTCTTCACTGGAAAAAATATTTTGCAAGTTTCTATGTTGTGAAAGCATAGATTGCAATGTCAATAAATGAGTAGCAAATCTAGTAATGGCAGGCCTAATAATATCCCTGACCCATGTGTATTTCCTCATCAGGCTCAAAATCCATGAATGATTGTAGATAAATTTTGTTATGCTTTTGGCATGATCTACACTGTTTTTGACCCAATCTAATTTGCCAATATCCTCAAGCATGAGGTCTATGCAATGTGCAGCACATGGGGTCCAAAATATGGTTTTGTGTTTTTCCTCTAACAGTTTACCAGCAAGAACATAGTTAGAGGCATTCTCTGTGATGACTTGAACAACATTAGCCACCCCCACCTCCTCAACAACCTCATCCAATAGCTGAAACAACAATTGTCCATCTTTTACCTTATCAGATGCATCAATTGATTTTAGAAACATGGTTCCCTATGGGCGAAGATAAGAAAGTTTATGATGGTACGGTTTCTTTGATCAGTCCATCGATTTGACATGATGGTACATCCTGTTCTTGCCCATGAGTTTTTGAAATCTTTCAAATACTCATTAATGGAGGCAATTTCCTTCTGCAAAAGATACCCCCTTATCTCATGCATAGTAGGGCCTTTGAAGCCTTTTCCAGCAGCATGTATGGCATCAAACATAGGCTCATAATATGGTGAACAGGAAGCATTGAAGGGGATATCAGCATCATACCACCATTTATATATGTAATCACAAGCAGTCTCCCTTAATTCTTTCTTCCAATGGTCATCTAAAGTGGGCTGCAATGTTCTACTAGCTTGAGGACCACTTGCATTTGATGGAGAGGAGGGTGTGACAGTGAAAGAACTTTTGATATTCATATCACCCTTCTTTTTCATTTTACCCTTACCCTTTTCTTGAATAGACTCCAAAGAGGGAGGAACATATCGGAAGGGGTTGGATACATCAGTACAAGGGATAGAGGAAGAACCCTCAAAATCAAAATGGGGGTTGGTAGCCACCATTTTTTGTATATTCCTCTTCCTCCAAATTTCAGCCTCTAACTCTTTTTGCCTAGCCTTTTCTTCTTTAAACTTCTCAAAGTTGGCTAACAATTCCTTCCTAATCTCCTCAATTTTATCTGATTCACATGGAGTAATTTGGCGTCTAATCCCCGCCAAGTGTTGTTTCAGCCTATTAATGCCCCCAAGACCTTCCTTAATTTTTCTATGGCAAAATTTGCAATGCATTTGACTATCAACCATTTCAACATATGCCCAAGCAACATCTCTCACTCTAGGTGCCATTTTTTGACTTGGAAATCAAAGCAAAAAATCTGAAAATGAAAACAAAAAAAATGGCATTGCTTCAATGTTCATTTCTTTCACAAAAAACACTCTTTTCAATTTCCAAATTTGCACATAAAAATTAATAAGCAAAAAAAGATTTTTACAAGTGAAAAAAAATACTTCTAGGCACAAACTTCCTCCTCAAGGTTGCTCCAAGAAACCAACTCCTCAATGCTGCTCCAAATGGCTGCCCAAGAAGCTCCTCACTCTTGCTACAATGCTTGCCCAAGACTCCTCACTTCTGCTACAGTGCTTGCCCAAGACTCCTTACTGCTGCTATAAAAACAAACTCCACAACTCTTCACAAACTCTCACTCAAATGCATGAGATGGCTGTGAAGAAATGAGAGGGGTTGGGTGGGTTTTATAGGGTTTAGGAGAGGAGAATGGACTCCAAATACACTATAGGCAAACTAGAAACCTGTTTGGAGTCCCCCCCCCCAAAAAAAAAACGTTGTTTTTTTGGTTCACAGGTTGCTGTCATCTAACCCGACCGAGTAGGCTCAGACTTAGCCGAGCCGGCCAGGTTATTATCGAGGCGGCCGAGTTAGACAACTCGACCGGCTCAGTAATAACCCGGCCGGCCGAACCGGTTCACACACCGAGTCGACTTAGTGAGGCCTTGACTCAGACCAACTCGGCCGAGTCGGTTCCGAGCTGGCCGAATCTTAAAACATTGCCTAGGACCTCTGCTAGTTTGAGCCGTAACAAGACAAATCTTAATCCAATGGCTAAACCCCAGGGTTTCTCTCACACTGAAGTGACACACAATGTGTAGAGCTCCATGTATGTCCCGACCTAGTCTCACCCTCCTTGGTCTCTCCCACCCTGATCTCGCCCTCCTTGTCAGGTGAGCTTCAAGCGTTCTCACGTTCTGGTGCCTTTTTAATGTGGTAAGGCATGCACTAGTGAATTAAAGAAGTTACTAAAATGTAGCATTTCTTTTCTAATGAAACTTTGTTGCTAACAGGTAACCTCTTTATTTCTTCCCTCCCTACCGATTACTAAATGAAGGCTAATGGTTTTAATCTTAAAAACTTGCAATATGTCAACTCCTATGCAAGTTTGTTCTCCAGATGCTATTAATTTTATGAATATATAAATTTTAGTAAATCTCTGTAATAAGAGCTGTTTTTGTTATTTTGATTTTTGAATGTCAAAGAAAGAAGTTACCATTTTCCTTTCCTACATATAATAAGGTAAGACATTTGGGAGTTTAGTCACTTCACACATCTTTTATCTATTATTCTTTCAGGTTATAGACATGTAACCGAATCTTTTTAGGCTTACTGAAAAAAGATTCTTACAAGTGATACATTTTGGTTTTCAGATAATCTAATAAAAGAAGGTCAGACCTTTGAAGAAGAAATTCTGCAATTTGTAGATGTTCCTGATGGGAATATGGGGCGAGTTATAGGAAGGAAAGGATCATCAATTTTATCAATTAAAAAATCCTGCAAGTATGAACTCCCTTCTGCACCTTGAACTATTTTCAAATACTATAATTGTTTATGGGCATATTTTATGATCAAGTGTTTAAAGTGGCACCATAATTTTATAATTGCAGGGCTGAAATTTTCTTTGGAGGTCAAAAAGGCCCACCAGACAAGGTAAGCTACAGTGTCTTGTGGAAAATTGAAATCAGGATATTCCATGAACTTGAAGGAGTTCATCAAATGCTGGCTACTGATCATGACTAACCTGTGCAAACCTTATCTGAACTGTGTAAATTAAATATACACCAACAAATTGTGCTCTTCCTTAACTCATCCAGCAAGCATTCACCGGCATTGCACACATACATATCTTAATTAAAATTGAGGAAAGCTTATATGCAAGCAAAAGATCTCTCTTGAATGTAGTCTTGGGCACCATAATATGTTTGTCACCTTCTTTCTTACAAAATCACTCTATATCCTAGAATGTCTCTGCATCTCTATTCTACTGATTGTACTTCAACATTTTGACACTAACTTCCATGATAGCAATAATCATCACAAATTTAAAGTAAATAATTTATCTTTCGTCCAATGTTTTGATTCCAATGCTATGGTGCTATCACATTTAAACTGCTCTTGAATGCAGTTTTGAGTGGAATTTATGTTGATTTTTCAAGTGCAATTTAGACAAGCACAATTTTCTGTTCCAGATAATTACTTCCAATGATACAATTTTAAATTTAGCACATTCTAGATCATTAAGCAATTATAATTCAGAAAATTTCAACCACAAATGTAGTAGGGCAGTAGAGATCACAGTAAAGAAATAAAGATGCACAAGAGACAAATTTTATCTTGGGAAAACCCTTAACCAGGGAAAAACCCAACAACCTTTTCTTATGAGAAATTTTCCAATTCAACAAGAGATACAATCTGATATTCCAGTCAAAGTCAAACTGACCACATCACTTTCCAAGTCAAACTTGGTCAAAAGAGAGAAAATCACACTTTTGTTCAGCTAGTCAAATCTGGTCAACAGGCTGAATTTCAGCCTCTGCTGCTCTTGGTCAATTGTGGTCAAAGAGGACAAATTTCGGACCTGCAACTACCTCAAAAAATTCAGTAAAACCCTAGTCAAAATAGGTTCAGTCAATTTCTAGAATTCAGCCAAAGATTCAGTCAATGGTCCAGTCAAAGATGCAGAATATTCGCTCCAATAACCAGTCAAATATTTGGCCGAAGCAACCCAGAAAATGCCAAGTGAACGCTCGTCAAACAAAAGTAGAATAGGTCAAACTTTGCTGGTCAAAATGTCATCTTCCTCCTTTGTACTAGTGAACAGAAACCTTCTTTAGCAGATCCAAATTGGTGATGAAAGGCCAAAATGAGGTCAAGATATTAATTTGTATGTGTCTTATCATGTGCGTTTGACCAAGAGTCAAACCCCTTCAAGAGGTGGGGCCTACCTGACCATCTTGGGGCCTACATGAACAATAAAATAAAAATTTGTTTCCCTTTGACTTGTTGACATAAATACCAACTGCAGCTACAGAATTTCAACACTCCCTCTTAGCTAGGGAGGTATCCATTTGACTTCTTTTGATGTATCTCTTAAGAAAATATTCTCATAAGAAAAGGTTAAATGAGCTCTACCATGTTGATGAATCCACCCACTATATGTGGAAAGCATCCCGCATCAGCATCATGCAAAGGATCTAGTTACCTAGTAGTCACATATGCTTTGCAAGGGATATAGTCATCCATAAACCAAATACCATTTGGCTAGTCAGGTACCCCCTAACACAAGACTAGTCTTTGGATCACCAATCTACCAAGTCGTCACTTGGAGTCATGTCAGGTACTTGACCCATGGTGAAACCATGGGCCCATTTACCATTCCCACATGTTGTCACTTGTCATTGAATGAAAAAAATACTTGCCCGATGCTTTGAGGCACTCACTCAACCCATTAGCCAAGTAACCCTTGGAAATATGGTTAGGTAACCCTTGACTGGGGGAGCACTCAGGGCCTTGATGCTTACTTGGCGAATCTCCCTAGACACATTACATGGCTCTTGGCCACTACCCATGACCTGGTCAATACCCTTGACTGAGGGAGAATCTTTGTCCCTTGATGCTACAACATCAACACTCCATCTAACTGAGAGAAGCATTCTCAACTACTCCAAGCTTGTCTCTGAAGTAGACAAACTTCATCTAGAGACATAGGCTTTGTGAGAATGTCAGCAACCTGTTCGATTATAGAAATGTATAGGAGCCTCACTATTCCTTTTGTACCACGTGCTTTGACTTGTCATCATGGTCTTCTTCCGCACTATACCAAACAATCCTGTAAGTAGCTTCCAAAGCCACACTACTTCTCAACTGGCCAAACAAGTTGCAATATACTTTGCTTTAGAAGTGTTGTTAGCTTCCTGCTCATCATAGCAGATCCCAAGCTAAATCAACATCTTGATTTGCTCTTCTGCACTTTTTGACCAAACCGAATCTATATATCCTTGTAGTTGTACTTCATCATTTCAGACATATCTTAATCCATATCCAGTTGTACGCTACTAGTACATTAACACATGTTGTGCCACAACTATTTTCCGATCACCTTGATTGGGTGCTACCTCTATCACTGAAATAGATCTTGTTGTGGCAGTCTTGGCTTCTCGCTCTACCACGTCAGTCCTTCTAACAACAAACGTTTCCTCATAGTCCTCTCCCTCTTCTTGGGAAAATCCTTGCTTTGTACTTCTCTATGTTGCCATCATTACTGACTCTCCATAGATCTCATCACAACAATAGTCTTCAAACTTGTTGGCCTACTTTCTTCTGCTAATCTAGGAACTCTTCTGGTCATCAGGTACGATTATAGATGTCAATACAATTTCTCCCTCGTGAACACGAATGACTCTTGGGAGAGTCTTCTTGCCACATATTTTGCTTTGTTCTACTTCTTCCAAGTGCTTCCATTTGCTGCTAGAGCCTTGGCAACTTTTATGATGTACCTGCAATCCTCACTATGAGGCCATGGAAGAATGATTATAACCTAGCAAAAGAAACAAAGACAAGAGGCTAACAAAAAAAACAATAATAATCAAGGAAGAGTACTTATCTTTTGAGGATTGTAGGGAATTGTCAACTCCCTCTTGCTCCCACTGTTGGAAATACTGACCGGGGGGGGTGAATTAATATTTCTTATCAATAAGTATTTTTTAATCTTTCAGAGCGTTAATTATCTTTAACATTTCATCAACATAAACAATAAACAACTCCATTCAACAATGCACAATAATCAAGACAGTAGACAAAGATTTTTAGGTGGAAAACCCCCTTCAAGTCAAAAACCACCAAACGCTTCTTAATATTTGTCTTTAAAAAATAATTACATCAATTTGTCAATACCAACTGAAGGAGGCTCCAACCCCCTGATTTATAGGCTCTAACCTGTAGGATGCTTCAACACCCTGTTTACCCACTGCAACTGGGAGGACACTCCAACGCCCTAGATCTCAGGCTCCAACCTGACGGATGCTCCAACACCATGTACCAACTGCAACTGACGGATGCTCCAATGTCCTGTGCAGGCTACAACTTGCCCTAGCACCACCCTGCCACCTTGAAGTGTTCTCAGGCTCCAACCTGAAGGTGACTCCAATCACATTCCTTGCACTACCATGCTACCCTGATCATCAAGCAGACCACATTTCACAATTTTCAGACTGGATTCCCCTGTGTTTTGAATCACTGTAAGTAAACTGTAATGAAGGTTGTGCTGCTCTACTCAGTATGTTTATCACTATCAAGTCCTGGCAACTTCACTGCTCAACACTGCTCAACCTGACCACTATACAACCGTACCTCAAACACAATCCTGCCTCTGCTCAATCACAATGCCAAACCAAACCACTGCGCAATCTGCATATCAATCCCAAGAGTTTGCTTCTGCATAAACTGTACTGCCAAATATCAGTGTGTCAAGTACTGTTGTATCATCAACCCAACATTCACACAATATCCTCAGGTAACTGTCATGTACAAGTAATACTGTCGAGTACAAAAATATACTATCAAACACCAAGTATTCTCTTATGTAGATGACTGTCATGACTCATAACACTACTGACTTACTGTCATAAAGCCACTGTAACCATATAGTACCATGCCTTGTGCAGATGTCTAGATTATTGACTTGCAGTCAACAAAAGTTATCAAGGATAAGTAAGAGCTGTTGCATTCATGTCAAAACAAGTCACACAACTGTGCCCTCATAGTCATCAATGTTTCCTTTCAAGATCACTGTCAAGAATATTGTTGTCACATACACTGTCTAAGAAACATTACTGTTATACACAACGAATTGGAAATCAATCATTGGCTTTGTGCATTTGATCCTTGAAGTTGCTCACGGAAGTATTATAGTGCTATTTCACTAATTTCAGAAATACTTAATAAGCCACCCTTCCAGATCTCCAGTACTTCTCATATCATTATAATGACCATGAAACTTTGATCTCTGTTCAACCTTGTCTGTGAAAAAACCATGCTGTTTCAGTCCACAGTCAATCAAGCAGTGTATCCTCAAATGAACAAGATTAACTGTCTTGTGGCTATTGAACTTAGTAAGCAGCCTTCATATCTCTGCTTGTCGGCGTGATTTCCTTTGAACTAGAGCTGCAGTAGTGATATATATATATATATGCATATGCAAGCTTCAAACCTCACAACGTCCAGATGTCTGACAATGTCGCTGTCTTGTATGCTTATATTTGTAAGGGCCGAGGACTGTAACAAGTGTTTATAGAAGCCGATATCCAAAATCATTCCAACCCTCATTACACAGTAAGATACCGAATGTAATCAAAATAAATGCAGACCTATACTCTGTTTCCGCTTTAGATAATGAGCATTTTTATGCAGGATCGAGAACTAGAATTGAGACCTCAACTCAGAGATTTAGGGCTGCAGAGGTGAGTGTGTTAGCCGCATATTTGTGTATAGTAATACACTTTCGCTGACCTCCTTAATCCACAAATCTATGTCAAGATTTTCAATCTATCAAGCCCATATTACATGCTGGTATAATGGACTGTCACAAATCTTCTTGAGCTCAGAACTAGGGCTTCTTATCTTCACTGAACTCTTCAAGAAGTTCCTCAGTGAACAGGCCTCTTGCTGTCAGGTTCTTGGAATAAATACTCTTTGCTGGTCCAGAGAGCAAGGTCACCATAAATTGTGTTGATTTCCTGTAGTGGATGCCCTAAAAACAGTGCGCAGATCCTTTTGTTCATGAGTCAAAATCCTAAAGTGATAGAGCTCAGATAACTTGGACCTGTAAGAGAAAACATCCAAATCGAAACCCAAGAACCAAAAAAAACAAAACATAAACCCAAAAACCAAACCCTTCCTTCTGAAGTTTTCACTGTATGTTACAGGGGTCAAAGTTTCAGAGCATGACAACAAGATCGTTCACATTTTTGTCCATTCAAGTACATCCTTTTGGAGGGAGATCAATGTCCTTTTTTTAGCTCTTGGAGGGGTCTTTTAGGAGACCACCAAGTCCATATTTTGAGGAGGATTTTTCAATTTGATGTTTTAAATTAATTTGCCTTGTAGCCCAAGCAAGAAGGCTGCTAGGATTTTGGTGAATGGATTAGGCTTTTCAATTGATGAAAGATACCTCTTTGTAGGTGCAAAACATTTTTGATGCCCTCCACAAAGTGATTCCTCCATAAATCTCGATAAAACCCTTAAACTTGATGTTAATAGCAAACTAACCAATGATAAGATTCATGTCAGCACCCCTTGGGGTTCTCACCAACTGGGGTCTTCAACTTTAAATACGAATATCTCTCAAATCGGGAGGCTGCTTGGGCATGCCATATACCACCAGAATCGATTTGACAAGTGTAATATTCTAACTAGAGAAATATAATGAAATATCAAAACATGAACTAGCTACACCAAAACAAATAAGCATGCAATCTGAAATCTCCACAAGAACAACAAATTTTGAACATTGTTGAGCAGAAAAAATTGCACTGAGCCATTTTATTGAATATCCAATGATAATATGAGTACAGAATGTAGTGGAACGAGTGCACCTGGGCTTGCTAAAGCAAGCATGCAAAACCCAGGTGAGAATGAAGGAAACTCCGCGCTGAAATAGGCTCACTGGCTATATGCTCTACCCATAAATTTTTTGCTATTGCTGCTAGGGGCAAATTGATATTTGAGGCCTCAAATCTATTGAGAAATTTAGGGCATGAATAGTTAAAAGATTTCTCTGCTTGATAATTGCTTGTGATATACTTTTACTTCTTAGCTTATAGTCTTTTCTTCATTATGTTATTATTGTGTTCTTTTCATCAAGACAATTACCAATATGCACAATAAAAGACAAGTGACACAGTATGTAGGCTTGTCAGCCAGGGCCAAAACCTCTCACCTCTTGAGAGGAAAACCCAATCAAAATTCTTCTTCTAGATCTTCAATTGATGAGTACCAAGACCATGACACAAACCCTTGACTCTAGTATCCTCCCAAGAACCTTGTCACTAACCTTGATGCTCTGCCTCTTCCCTTCCTCGACTTTCTTCTTGATCTCGAACTACTCTCTTCGGCTCCTCCTATAGAAATTTGGTCTCTATTCTTTACACTGCTGCTTCTTGGCTTCCTCTAGAGGATCTCGATCTCTAGGCTTTCACTGGTCTCCTCTAGAGAAACTCGGTCTCTAGATCTCTATCTTAGCCACCCAGAACAAGTATCCAGAAGAATCCTTCCTTTGTTGCCCCAGAAGAAACCCTTTCGCTCACTGCTTCACACTTCCTCACCTCTTCTTCACACTTCTGCTTGATTGAATGCAAGTCCAGTTGCTTGACTCTAAGTGAGGCCGAGTGTGGCTATATATACACCTCCACACATTCAATAGGGGACAAGGGCACAAACCTAACTCATTCTTTCCGCTGAATCTCCCCATTAATCCATGTCCAGAAGTGTCCATGAAAAGCAAACTACAATACTCAATTACCAAATGAAAATGCATACCTTTAGGTTCGAGAGGCCCAGCTTCAAACATATGATCATGGCAGATGGGCGAGGGACGACATGGCTGGCTCAGGTGGTGGAGAAATGTCACAATGAGCTAGTTGGTGGTTGCTGGTTGAGGACCATCTTGGAGAAAAAAAATCTCCTAGGGATATCACCAACAAAATGGTGGGTAACAGGAAGTAGATCAATTTATGGTTGATTCAAGGCATGTGGCTCAACATGTGCTGAAGTACCAACATGTTACAATTGGTCATGGCACGGTCAATTATGGTTTGAGATATGTCTCAAACAAGTGAAGTACAATTGCATCAATTAAAAATTTCAGATTGGCCAGAGAGTGCAAAAGACAGAAAGAGTTTGGGCTCTATTATGATTTCTTGGATGAGCAGGAAGCAGATATTTGTCGCACTCAGTATTGCAGGGGCTGAGTATATTGCAACTTGATCGGCAAGTTGCGAAGCAACATGGCTTCGGGATTATTTAATGAAGTGTAGGTGATGACCATGATGACTGACCAAAGCACAGTGAGATCTAGTACCAACACATGGTACAAAAGGGAGCAGTGTGGCTCCAATATTATTATACAGACAAGCAGATTGTCCCATAATGAAGTTGTTGATTTGGGGTAGCATCGGATGTGCTCTAGCCACGAAAATTGGTGGAGAGGCTAAAGCACATGAGATCTCCAATACCCAAAAATGGTTTGGGCACATTCTAAACAGTTTGAGAGATATTAAAATAATTAATATTTTTAATGGAGTCCCTAAGTCTAAACTTAGGGAAAATAAAATATTAATGTGTATTAATATAAAACTGTGTTAGAATGATCCAAAAGTCATGGATTAAGCCAGAATTAATCTTAGCCATTGATTAGGGACTTAATCTCGGCCGTTGAATTGTCAACGAGAAAAGTATAAGAGGAGGCTTGAGGGTCACTTGGAGAACACACCGAGTTGATCAAGATTTCGATTTTTTGGGGGAGGGTTTGTTGAGGAAGTCGAAAGAGTGATTAGAGTTGTAGCTGAGGGGTAGTGAATACAGAAGCAGAGAGGCAGAGATAGTACCAAGAGGATCAGCGTAGAACTCGGGAGAGAGGGACGCAGAGCCAGCCAAAGGTTCATGCAAAGCTAGCCAGGAGCTGCGCAGTGCCTCAGAGAGCCAGCGCGGGTGACGCAGAGGCTCTAAGGGCTGACACAGTGCCTCCAAAGGCTGACACCGGGCGAGCTAGGGTGACGCTGGGCCAGAAAGGGTTTACGCTGGGGTTTTCATGGGGCAGATTGGAGCTGGCAGCGGTCAGAGTGTTTATCTTGGGTTTCAGCTAGAACATTTGTCTTCGAAGGAGAGGTACTACTGCTGAGATTATTCTCTATTGGGTGAGCTGGTTTTGGCACCCAGATTGTATTATGAAACTGCTTAATAATACAAACCCTCAGATAGCTACACCAGTTTTCCCACATTGGGTTTTTCTGGGGACATTCGTCCAAAAACAACGGTGTCACTTGTGTGCTTGTTTTGTTTCCTTCAGTTGATGATCTGTAATGTGTTGAGCATGTACTTGCATTTATTTTTAGTATTTACATGGTAAATAACTTGTTAATTAATCAGAACAAGTAGGCAGAAATAAATAAAAAAAGTACATGAAGGGTTTCTAACAATTAGACTTAGAAATTCCAACATAAGTCTGCATAATTCAAGGACAAGCTTGGAATGATTGAGTGTGTATCTCTCAGCAAGAGGGAGTGATGAAATTGCAACATCAAGGATAGTCATTCTCTGTGGATCAGATTGACCAGGAAAATGGTCCAACAAAGGACATACATACTTTTTGTGTCAATTATATTGACCGAAATTAGGAAGAATGGTCCTAGAGGCCCAAAATTACTTAGTTGAGTGGGTGCCTCTCCTCATCCTGCTTAGAACTCTCCAGATAGGTAGAGTGAGCTCATTTAGCATTAGGTTCGGAATTACTCGTGTAGAGTGTGGCCTTTGGAGATTCACCATGTGTTAAAGATATTGACCAAATGATCGTGAACCAAGACTAGAATGTATACCATGTGTCAGAGGGACCGAAATTATGGTGACTAGTTGATGCTAATGATGTACCATGTGTAAGGAGTACCGGTTAGGATTATGGTGCACCACAAGTTAGATGTAACGACTGGAATTATGGTAACTAGGTGATGATGTTAATTTACCATGAGCCAGACTTGCTGACCAGGAATATGGTAATTGGATGATGCTGATGTTGATGATGAATTGTTGTAACCTTAAGGCTTAGAGTAATTTGTCAACAAGAGAACATCTAGATAGTCATTATGAATACCTCCCTAGCTAAGAGGGAGTGTTGAATTTTGTAGCTATGGTTGGTCATCATAATTAATATTTTAGCCCTAGAAATATATGTAATGATAAATTTAAGGCATGTTCTTCATGTCCTTTCAAAAGAGAAATTTTGAAATTTGAATTTTTGGCTCCAAACAAGTCGACCCTCCTAGTCAAGTCGGCCCCAGTCAAAGAGGCACCCATTCGGCCAGCCAGACTTCTATATATAAAGGCAATTCATCCTCCACTTTTGGGCAACCAATCCAGTCACTTCTGAGGAAGAATTTGGATTATCTAAGGCACTATTCTGATGAAGAGAAGGATGGATTTCTGATGAAGAGAAGGACGAATTTCTGAGCATATCAGGGCAGCAAGACAGAGATTCTTGGGTGCAAAAGCAGGCCAGATTTCGGCCCTAGCAGATCAGTTCAGACCGAAATTCTTGGGCAGCTATTTGACTTGACTATGAGGCAATTTGAGCAGCTGTGACTAGGGTCAGGTTTCTAGTCAGTTTGACTTCATATTTGACTTGAAGAGTTAGAGGTATCTCTGTTGAACTGAATGATTTCTCTAAGGAAAAGGTTGCTGGGTTTTTCCTCCATGTGGGTTTTCCTAGGGTAAATGCTTGTGTTCTTGTTTGACTCTTTTTATGATCCTACTGGCATTTAGTTTCTACTGTTGAAGATCTTCTGTATAATTTCTTAATGATAAATGTGAGTACAAGAGAATTTAAATGAATACCATTAGAAGTAATTATCAGATAAGAAGACTATGAAAAATCAACAAAAATGAGAAGGTCAAGATGTTGATTTATGTGTCTTATAATGTGGGTTTTGACCGCAAGCCAAACCCCTTCAAGATGTGGGGCTGACCTGACCATCTTGGAGCCTACATGAACAATAAAATAAAAAATTGTTTTCTCTTTGACTTGTTGACATAAGTACTGACCGAAGCTACAAAATTTCAACAGTTGATACATTACAACAGCACAACTCAGGCACCACTTTAACTCGAAAGCTGTCTTAAGGTTTTGGTGAAAATATTGAAACTTCTATATCAAAACACGAAAACGTGATAAGAGGCTTGAGAAGGATATAGCCTTTTTTGTAAATCTAACAAAATATTTGAAATAACTTTGATAATGCAAATGTCCTTACAATGTACTATTTTCCAAGATCCTAAAGTCAATACGCTCTTTTTGAGAAAATCTTCCATTAGTAAATTTGCAGTTCAGGTCATATGCATGCATTCCCCACTTGCTTTTGAGCTAGAAAGCTTCATGTGCATGCACTACTGCATGTGTTTTGTGGTTTCTCTCCTCATCCCCAAAGCATGGATGTTAGGGAGTTGAAATCCCAATTTTCAGCCTGAATTCGAATTAAACAAGATTTGTATCTCTGCTATAACCCCAATTCAAGGATGCTCCATTATGTTGTTTGTTTGAAAAAGAGCTTCTAGAGGAAGTTGCCCGTTTGAAGTATGCAAATTTCCTTTAGGATACTTAAAGTTTTTGCGTCATCGTTTAACTAGTCATGAAGCAATTCAAGCAAAGAAGCTTATAAAGTTTAAACTTTACCATTGCAATCCAACTTCATGAGCCTGCCAATAATATGATCTTATGAGCTTTTGTCATGCTGGTGATGTATTCTTCTAATCAATGAATGAGCAGTAATTTTATTTGAAGTCATAATCTGGTAATTTTATCTAAAATACTCAGATGTCTCAGGTTGCAAGGAATCCCTAGATATGGAACTGTAATATTTGGAAATTTTAATTTCATTTAAAGACATAAGGCTCGTCCTACTTCAGCAGATATAACTGAAAAAAAAACCCTTGGGAAAATTATTACTAACACCGAAGGTCAGTTAAACGATGCATCAAAAGAGAACTTGCAAAGTTGTCTCTTAAAACTCAACCAAATGCAGTTATCTTGTATATGTCACCTGAATAATGTACGACAAATTAGACTACTGGATCTGAGTGTCATTCTTTGACTTGGGATAAATCTCCTGAGAATTCAAAGAAGTCCGATCCTTTTTCATCTCTAATTGCCTCTTTGTTATTTTCCGGATTCATTCAGATACCCTGATGACATTTTATCTGACTTATCTTCCACCTACTTGATACGGTCAAGGAATATGGCTCCTTTTTCATCTCTAACTGCCTCTTTGTTCTTTTCCTGATTCATTCAGATACTCTGAAGCCGTTTTATGACTGATCTTCCACCTACTTGATATTAGTTATGTGAATATAATGTTTTGTCTTGTTAATTCATTAGAACTTTCATTGTATTATTTGAATCTAAGGACTTCTGAAATGCTATAAATTTTTATCTGATAGACTGGTTTGGCTATAGATATTTATTATTGGAGCTGCGAAAGAGGTTCAGAAAGCAGCAGCAATCATCCGGGGAAAGATGCTTTGATATTGCCTTCCTTGCAGTTGTACATTTTTTAGGAGCATACATATGCCAGTAATTGTAGAAAGCATGGCTGCAACGGTAAAGCGTTGAGGCCAACCCTAAAGACTATTTGTAGCATATTCTTCCAAACTTCTATCAGGATATGCCCCATGGCATTTATCCACGGTTGCTTGTACATTATTGTCATTAGTTTTGGCAGGACAACTGGAGCAGGCCATCTCTTACAGCTTCCTTTTGTCTGCCTATCTAGTTTTGACAGGACAACTGAAGCAGCCGATCCCTTACAGCTGTCTTTTCCTTGCCTATGTGAAGTGGGTTGTTTTGTTCTGTTTATTTGTCTGAAGTGGGTCTTCTGTATTTCATGTAAACTGTTAATTTAGACCGATTTCTTTAAAACATAACTAGCAATATATGAATTAGTCTTATTAATTTTGAAGCTTTCCCTAGAATATACTTGTGTATTGTCAAGCACTTTACGATTGTGATTTTATAGTTTAGCAACAGGATTTCTTGTAATTTCTTTTATAATATCTTTCAGGGTTTTTTTGAGCATTACATGACATGGATATCTTTGCTATTTTTATGATATGGATATCATTGCCTGCCTGGGAAGGTGAATATTGAATAGTGTTGTAACAAAGAGGTTTCTTTCTGTTGTTACTGCACCTGGTAATCGACTGTTGTAGATGGTCTGGTCAATTGACCATGTTTTAGTCCAAAATGTTTTCCACAGGGTTCTTGGATTAAACAACAAAGCATTGATTTATTCACAATACATATAGGTGTATCTCAAACTAAATGGACTATGGAATTTTTCGATTGTACGCTAGAGATGGTTTTGTCGAATCTTTTTATTTATGAACATGTGTGCCTCACCTCTCCTTTATATAGAAAGGAGAGATGTCAAACCATCTTGCCTTACCTCCTTGTAGAGATCAATGACTCATGGACGCTTTACTTTGGTATCCTAAGTTCTAACTATTATAGTATGTTTGCAGATGTTACCTAATCGAGGTTGATCAGTAGTTTGGTATTTGAATAGCAGATGTGTGTCCGTCTACGTTCATGTGTGTTCCAGACTGTTTTGAGAACTTGGGATGCCAGAGAATGCTGTCACATTGGACTGAAGGAAATTCTCAAATACTGGGTATTTATGTCTATGTACATAATAGGATCGAGGTACAGCCCAAGCATACCAAGGATGTTTAGGCCTTCCAAAACCATTCGGGCTTTGTTGTGTCTATTCTAAATAAATGTCACTTAAAAAAAGTTACCCGACAGGAGATCCTATTTATCTGAAGTTTGTGTCCATGCATTGTAATGTTTTATATCTTTCAAACATAATATCTGTACTTCGGAAATCCTGATGTTTTAATATTTTAATAATTTTTTTGTTGTCCCCATCCCTGAAAATTGGGAGGCATCCTTCAGTCATATTGGAACCTTGTTTTCATACCCTTCATCATTGAATCTTGGGTAATGCATGTGTATTTTTGTCTGTTCGTATACGTATGCTTGTCCATGAATCCTAGTGAAATCTCTCTTATTTCCAGAAAAAAATTGGGCATGGTGCTCTTAAGCATAGCCACGTTACAGTTCACTTCTTAACACAATTTATACTTTCCCTTTTATTTTTAATGGAGCCTGTCCACTCGCATTTAAGATTGGGTCATCCTTGCAGAAAGTGCTCTAATTGTAACTTAAGGGATTGGATTTGTATTGATCTATTATAGAGAATTTTAAACCAAGTGGTTAGTCAGTGCTGTACAACAATCTAAAAGTGAAGTGTCAATGAAATTTAGAATATCACCAAGCTAAAGTAGGGAGTTTGAAATATGATTCAATTTTTCTTATAAGACACCCTTTTTCTTTTGGTCCAGGTCAAAATTTAAGGTTTTTCTACCTTTCAGAAATTTATAAGTGCTTGGGTCCATACTCCTGCATGCTAGCTATTCAAAGCAGGATTCTGTCCACTCCATAATGCAGGTAGAAACCTCACTGGTACACTTTATTCCCCCTCCAATACGCCAGTGGATTCTATTGCCACCAGCCTGCACCCTACTCTGCCTGCGGCCCATGCTCTATATACATATACCATAGACACAGGTCATACTGGACCTCAACCAGGGTAAGAAATGATATCAGTTTGCTGCAAGTCATTATGTTATCCTGGTTCCTTTATTTTGTTATGTTTACATCACATTCCATATGGATTTAAAAAATTATATTGCTCATTGATTAAAGAATATGTTAGCGCTTGAAATTTCACCTCAGGCTGAGAAAGGTAAACCTCAAGGCAACATCAAACCACTTCGCCTCGTAGCTAGCCCTACGGGGCGGGAGAGGGCTCTCTCTGGTCTATCTCGGTGAGATCTTCAATGGATGAGATGACCAATAGGGTAACACTGATTTTAGGCTAGTAAACTGATCAAAAGGGTTGATTTGGGGTTTTTAGGGTTTTTGGTGGCAAATTGAGGGGATGGCAATTTTGGGTGCGAGGATTGGACACAGTTTCTGCAGGGGGTTCTTTGGGGCGAGGTAGGAGACAGTATTGATGCCTTTGATTGAGGTGGATGGTCAAGAATGACAGGTGAGGAGCTAAGGAGAGCAAACATTAACCTTGAATTCTCCTTAAACAGTAGAAAACATTGAAATTAAACAAACTTAAAAGCAGAGCATGACAGTCATGAATTCTTACTTTAACACTTTGTTTGTTTAATGTGCAGAAGGAAAAGAAAGGAAATGATTCACATAACACACTTACAAGTACATAGAGAAACACACCATCAACACATGTAACCACAAGAATCCCAAAAAGGACTGCAAAACCCTGGTCTTCCTTTGCCAAAAATTGCAGAGATACAGTGAGTATTACAATAAGAGCTTCTCCCTCAAGAGTCCAACCATGAAAATGAGCAAGAAAGTACATAATATAGATCATCTAACCTCTTTCCCTGCCTCCATGGGTCGAGCTCACTATCCTAGGAGCTGTTTCAACCACTTCTAAACTAAACACTACAAACTAAGCAGTCAAAACAACTTGCCTCTATAAACTAGGAAACCAATTCATTCATTTAATTTTCACCTTTTACATGAATGAATCTTCTAGAAGAGGTACATAAGAGTAAAAGTGTCATAAAAGTACATTAATTACATCAAATAGGATAATAATCCACCCCAAAAAGTCAAACAGGGTCAAACTGCGTTTTTTTGAGCTGTACATTGAAATCTGGAGAAGTTTGCCTGACGGGTCGCATGCCTCTGTCTGACGGGTCGCGCGCCTTTGGGACCACTTTTGGGGCACTTCCAGGTGTCCAAATTGAGCAAGAGTAGGCTTGTTGGAAAGGTCTGTGAGTCTACTTTCCAACCCAACTGGAATTTCTGAATTTGGTGGTCATTTGCCCCTCCAAAATTGCAATCTCCCAAGACTGCTTTCTGTGTCTCAAAAATGTGGCAGAAAGTCATTTTTTGCTTGTTTTTTGACTTTCTGGAGGCCCAAAACTTCATAAAATCTCAAGTCCATTGATGAGCATATGTAACTTCTCATGACAAATCTGGAAATGTTGAGTTTTTGCAAAATGGAGTTGCCATGATGAAGGGTCGCGCGGGGGGTGAGACTCGTTAATGGAGAAAACCTGTAATTGCCTAAAAAAAAACAAAATTTACCCAAAATGCTCAAAATTTTTTGGGATTTGTGCTGTGGCTAGGCTATTTAGTGCCTTGGTTCTTCAATGAAGCCTCGGCCAAGATATGGAGGGGATCGGGCCTCTTTCTCCTTTTTTGTGCCTTGGCCAACCGCCTTTGGAACATTTTCATCTTTGCCTTGCACACGTGCATTCTCGCCCAATAATGGTTCTTCATGTTCCTCAGCAATTTTTTCTCTTGGTTGGCCTTAGCCAACAGCCTCTCCAAGTGTGCATTGACCCGGATGAGCATGGACTCTCGCTCAAAAGGCAATAGATCACCGGGTCTTCTCCGGTTCAAATTGCGGTCACTACGAATCCTCCACAACTCATCAAGAGCTTGTTCATCCTCCAACTGCTTGTTGCGCTGCTCCAGGTATGAGATTGTCCATTGTGCCCCCTCTAATCTCCTTTGCAAGGCATCATTTTCAGCTCTAAGGTGCTGAATGATCTCCTTTGACTCTCGGCTAGGAGAACTGACATCAAGATCAATAAGCTCTATATCCGGAACACCTGATGGTCCCTCATCAATCTTGGGTTGTTTGCCCCTCCCTGGTACCTGTGCTGCTGAAGAAAGCGAGGCCCCTTCCACCTGATGTGGAGATAACACTCGCTGAGCTGATGAAGAAGGCGAGACCCCTTCCACATGCTGTGGAGAAAGTACTCGCCGAGCTGCTGCAAATAAGGCCCTCTGGCCTCTCTGATAAGTAACCAAAGGTGAAGAGTTGACATGTCTAGTGACGGGGATGTCATGCTGCTGTGATGGTCCTCCCTCCTCGTGAATAACCTCAGGATGTGGCGGTGGTGCTGTGAAAAGCTCACGAGAGATGAACTCCTCCCATGAGATGCCCTGCTGAGCCAACTGATGTAATACTACTAGCTGAATCAAACCATAATGGTAAAGGCTCCTGTACTGCTGTGCCGGGCTCCTCCTCTGCATCATGGAGACCATCCTCTCAATGTTCTGATAGAAGAAAACAGGGATGTTCATCATCCTCACTCGGGTGAAGTGCATCAAGAGGCGAATATGGTATGAATATACCTGTGAAAATCTGCCCTCACAGGTAAAATAGAGCATGATGAGCCTCATCATGGGAGCATACTCACTCCTGAGAAATCTGAAGGGAAACACTCTTGTCAAGTGTCTCATGAGTGCTGGTCTAACGAAAGGCTCAAAATGAACACTGTCCAACACCTTGCGCTTATTCCATACCTCTCCAACATTAGGTATCCCTGTGGCTTGTGAAATCACCTCGGGTGTCAATGTAAAGTCTACCCCGGCAAGGTTGACATGTCCATCATGCAAGTGTAAAACAAACAGGTGAGCCAACTCTCTGTGGTGCTGAATCCGAGAGATCCTCTCACAAAACTCATAGCAAGACATGTACTGGAAACATGAGACTGCCATAGGACAAGCTTGTAAATCTGTCAAAGAGGTGGGCTCCTCTCGCCTATGATGACCACACTTTCCACCCTTATGAGGCCTCCTCTGTATCTCAATCTCTGAAGCTGATGCCTGGTCATCACTCTACTCATAGGTTTCGGTTTCTGACATTGTTTAAGGAGCAGAGTGGCCAAAATGTACTGTTGTTTCTGCTTTGTAAAATGCTGATTTGTATGCTATTTCAAAGGGGACAAGGAGCATGAAGGGAATGTTAGGGGAGGGACACTTTTAAAGGGAAAATGGGAATAAATATATAAAACACTGATTTAAGGGAAAAACATTGCAAAAATCATTGCATATGCATCATTATATACATTGTTTACATGGGTAATGAGAGATAGGGTTTGGGCTTAATTTTTCATTTTTTAGGGAAGAGGGGTAGGGTTTGGATTTTTCTTTACAAATTTAAAAGGGAAATTTATATAGAAAGATAAGGAAAATGACATGGGAAATGGGGAAAATGATTACAAGGGGAATACCTTTCAAACAGCATAAAACCCTAGGCATATTTTACAAATTTAAAATGCAGCAACATGGAGCTTCTCTTTTGCACATGGAGATCCTTTAAAAAATGCAATTAAGATTCCCATTGACCATAACAAGCAACCATTCTTAAGTTGGAGAGCCTACCTTAGGCAACTTGGCGATTTCGGAGGGTCCTTGGATAAATTTGCAGTCGGTTTGGTAAGGAGGGCGCTGACGGGTCGCGCCCGTTGAAAAATTACACTGCCGGAACGCTGCTGACGGGTCGCGCCTGTCCAGCTCCCAAATTCGCTCAAACTTTCACTCAATCACTCTTGCAAGTAACTTGGATGCACAATGAGGGTTCGATGGAGGGAGATTGGGCCTTTATAGCTTTGATTTGAAATAATTTCATGCCCAAACCCACTTTATAATGTTTTTCTTTGACACTTTATAAAATTGATCATTTTGGTTTCCTTTGTCCTGAAATTGACTCATTTAATGCTTTTGCTCGATACTTTTTGCAGGGATATCATCTGAGGGATCTTGGCAAGGGAGCCAAGGTTACATGCTGTCCTTGGAAGCTTTTTGAAATTTTACCATTTTTTACAAAAATTTGAAAAATGACCTTGGCTTTAAAAACAGGGTTTTTAAATCCAAGGTGAAATTTAACTGTACAAGATAGAAATTTTCGAAGAAACACTTTGAAAATCATCCCTCTGGCTTGCTGAGCACTTATTGACCTTCAAAAACATGACCTTGAAGACAAACTTGACCAGAACCCTATACCTAGGAATTTGACCTCAAGACAAGACAAGACAAGCTTGAAAGAGATTAAGGACTGAAATGACTTTGATCCAGCAATGCCAAGAGGGGGACAAAGACACCAGCTCCTCCATCAGGGTTATGGCATGCCTAATGGAATGCAAAAATTGACACTGATGAGACACCTACTTATGCAAATGCAAAGAGCTTTGATCGCTGATGGAGGGCTACTAGACCGACTCTAACATTGGCTCCAATGGGGATGGTAGCTCCTTGGAGGTACCAAGAACCTTAGACCTCTGAGAGAGCAGACCAGTGCTTTATCATCATTGGGCAATGGAGTCAATATTTACACATGTGACCCAAATTTGGACAACTTTATTGACTTTGACAATTGACTGAAACCTGACTCAAGCCGACACAATTATGAAACCTACATGACTGAAAACTGACTCACAAATGACTCATGACTGACTTAACTAAAACAAGAACTTACAAAGCTTATTGAAGGGCAGCAGTCCATCAAGATTTGAAATCATGATGACAACCACCTGCATACTGATATAATATATACAATCATGTATAATGGGCCTTCCAATGCAACCAATCCAACAGATGGCTGCGTAGCATATTTCTGCTTTTACTCTCGTCGAGCGGGTAGAATGCTAAACCTGTAGGCAACTCAACACAATCACTGAAACCAATGCTTATAACAATAAACCAGACAATATTTATCCTTTCTAATGCTTGCAGAAGAATGCTGAAGGGGTCTTGATAATCCTGAAGCATTGGCTTATCTGGAGATCCAAATGTAAAAATACGAGTATTCACTCCACTCTGATCTGAAAGGACAATTGATTTCTGAGGAATAGAAATGCACAAATCTGCCATCTGAGCATTAGCTGTAGGTTCCTTGACCATGAGGATTTCGGGCATATATTCCTCAACTTCATGATCTATTTCATTCTTAAACAACAAACAGTCTTCAAGATTATCGAACATGACATCCTTATCATCTTTGTGAAGAAAAACATTATCTGTTTGTTGATCTACAAGACAGTCATGTTTTTCAACAGAGGAAGAGTTTCCCCCAACACTTTCCTGACTATGTGTGCACTGCAAATCTGCTGTAGCTTGGGCTGTAACAAGACCTTTCAAGAGCTGATCTATCTCCTCTTCAGACAAAGGAGACAATGCCTTTTGTTTTCTTCTGCTTAAACAGTAATTATCTTCATATGATAGGGCACTCAAACTATCATTTATTACTGAGTTATTGAAAGGAGATTCATCACTTGCACAAAGATCTCATTCTGTTGTTCATGAACTGACTGGATTGCTTCTTCATGAAGGTTGTGTTCTAATGATGGACTAACAGTATGAATTACTGTGTCTTCTACATTCCAAATGATTTCAACAGAACCTGGAGTCGCTGACTGGTCATTATCACAATCTACAATCAGCATTGGACTTACTTGCATGTTGTTGTCTTCTGTGGGCAGATCTGAAATGTCATTCTCCCTTTCATCATTTTCAGCCATATTATCTTCAACCTGCTGATCTTGATTCTGCTGCAAAATGTCCTGATCATCTTGATGGGAATTCTCTAAGTTTTCTTTATGCTGCTGAAATGGATTCTCATACAGAGCCTCCATGATCTCAACGTCCATAAAATTATCATCTTCATAAAACTTCTCAAGGCTTTCAATAAAACTATAGGCATGCTTGCAACAGTCTTGAACTAAATTTAATGATGGATATGATGCTTGATATCTTTCAATAAACAAGGCATGAAAATCCTTTAAACAGTAAATACAGGCAGGCGGCAAACTTTCATACCATGATTGGGCTTTACCTTCTAGAGTGGCCAAGAATATCTTCATCAAGCAATCTTCAGGAAAAACAACCTTCAACTTGCGAATATGCATGTGAAATCTAACTAGATGTAAAGCAGCATCCTTCTTACCATCATCATTAAATATAGGCAAATTCCTTGACCAATCTACCTTCGGAATTTTATTTGGAAAACCAGGGATGTGATCTCGGCTTAAGAGAGCATATCTTCTTGTGATTTGATCCATTTCACAGCTACTGATCTCTCTGCAGTGAAGTCACCATGAAGCACTGATCGCTGGATTCTTCAGTGAAAGGAGTCGCCAAGTGAATGATTTCAGCCTTTCAAGTGTCTGATCGTTGTCCACTATCAACAATCAGATCTGAACTTGATACATGTACTGGGGTAAAATACAAATGAAGTGTTGTATTCACAAGCTCACGGAGATTGACTGAAGCAGCGTTTATCTACTTCCGCTAATGCAAAGCAAAAGCGTTTCGAAGGCTACCTGGCATAACTTCAGGCTCCGTCTAAGACTTATGAAAGCAACACATCAATCAACAAACAATTTGTTCTCCCTAGTATGGTCGCCAGTATGTTAGCGCTTGAAATTTCACCTCAGGCTGAGAAAGGTAAACCTCAAGGCAACATCAAACCACTTCACCTCGTAGCTAGCCCTACGGGGCGGGAGAGGGCTCTCTCCGGTCTATCTCGGTGAGATCTTCAATGGATGAGATGACCAATAGGGTAACACTGATTTTAGGCTAGTAAACTGATCAAAAGGGTTGATTTGGGGTTTTTAGGGTTTTTGGTGGCAAATTGAGGGGATGGCAATTTTGGGTGCGGGGATTGGACACAGTTTCTGCAGGGGGTTCTTTGGGGCGAGGTAGGAGACAGTATTGATGCCTTTGATTGAGGTGGATGGTCAGGAATGACAGGTGAGGAGCTAAGGAGAGCAAACATTAACTTTGAATTCTCCTTAAACAGTAGAAAACATTGAAATTAAACAAACTTAAAAGCAGAGCATGATAGTCATGAATTCTTACTTTAACACTTCGTTTGTTTAATGTGCAGAAGGAAAAGAAAGGAAATGATTCACATAACACACTTACAAGTACATAGAGAAACACACCATCAACACATGTAACCACAAGAATCCCAAAAAGGACTGCAAAACCCTGGTCTTCCTTTGCCAAAAATTGCAGAGATATAGTGAGTATTACAATAAGAGCTTCTCCCTCAAGAGTCCAACCATGAAAATGAGCAAGAAAGTACATAATATAGATCATCTAACCTCTTTCCCTGCCTCCATGGGTCGAGCTCACTATCCTAGGAGCTGTTTCAACCACTTCTAAACTAAGCACTACAAACTAAGTAGTCAAAACAACTTGCCTCTATAAACTAGGAAACCAATTCATTCATTTAATTTTCACCTTTTACATGAATGAATCTTCTAGAAGAGGTACATAAGAGTAAAAGTGTCATAAAAGTACATTAATTACATCAAATAGGTTAATAATCCACCCCAAAAAGTCAAACAAGGTCAAACTGCGTTTTTCTGAGCTGTACACTGAAATCTGGAGAAGTTTGCCTGACGGGTCGCGCGCCTCTGCCTGACGGGTCGCGCGCCTCTGGGGCACTTCCAGGTGTCCAAATTGAGCAAGAGTAGGCTTGTTGGAAAGGTCTGTGAGTCTACTTTCCAACCCAACTGGAATTTCTGAATTTGGTGGTCATTTGCCCCTCCAAAATTGCAATCTCCCAAGACTGCTTTCTGTGTCTCAAAAATGTGGCAGAAAGTCATTTTTTGCTTGTTTTCTGACTTTCTGGAGGCCCAAAACTTCATAAAATCTCAAGTCCATTGATGAGCATATGTAACTTCTCATGACAAATCTGGAAATGTTGAGTTTTTGCAAAATGGAGTTGCCATGATGAAGGGTCGCGCGGGGGGTGAGACCCGTTAATGGAGAAAACCTGTAATTGCCTAAAAAAAAACAAAATTTACCCAAAATGCTCAAAATTTTTTGGGATTTGTGCTGTGGCTAGGCTATTTAGTGCCTTGGTCCTTCAATGAAGCCTCGGCCAAGATATGGAGGGGATCGGGCCTCTTTCTCCTTTTTTGTGCCTTGGCCAACCGCCTTTGGAACATTTTCATCTTTGCCTTGCACACGTGCATTCTCGCCCAATAATGGTTCTTCATGTTCCTCAACAATTTCTTCTCTTGGTTGGCCTTAGCCAACAGCCTCTCCAAGTATGCATTGACCCGGATGAGCATGGACTCTCGCTCAAAAGGCAATAGATCACCGAGTCTTCTCCGGTTCAAATTGCGGTCACTACGAATCCTCCACAACTCATCAAGAGCTTGTTCATCCTCCAACTGCTTGTTGCGCTGCTCCAGGTATGAGATTGTCCATTGTGCCCCCTCTAATCTCCTTTGCAAGGCATCATTTTCAGCTCTAAGGTGCTGAATGATCTCCTTTGACTCTCGGCTAGGAGAACTGACATCAAGATCAATAAGCTCTATATCCGGAACACCTGATGGTCCCTCATCAATCTTGCGCTGTTTGCCCCTCCCTAGTACCTGTGCTGCTGAAGAAAGCGAGGCCCCTTCCACCTGATGTGGAGATAACACTCGCTGAGCCGATGAAGAAGGCGAGACCCCTTCCACATGCTGTGGAGAAAGTACTCGCCGAGCTGCTGCAAATAAGGCCCTTTGGCCTCTCTGATAAGTAACCAAAGGTGAAGAGCTGACATGTCTAGTGACGGGGATGTCATGCTGCTGTGATGGTCCTCCCTCCTCGTGAATAACCTCAGGATGTGGCGGTGGTGCTGTGAAAAGCTCACGAGAGACGAACTCCTCCCATGAGATGCCCTGCTGAGCCAACTGATGTAATACTACTAGCTGAATCAAACCATAATGGTAAAGGCTCCTGTACTGCTGTGCCGGGCTCCACCTCTGCATCATGGAGACCATCCTCTCAATGTTCTGATAGAAGAAAACAGGGATGTTCATCATCCTCACTCGGGTGAAGTGCATCAAGAGGCGAATATGTTATGAATATACCTGTGAAAATTTGCCCTCACAGGTAAAATAGAGCATGATGAGCCTCATCATGGGAGCATACTCACTCCTGAGAAATCTGAAGGGAAACACTCCTGTCAAGTGTTTCATGAGTGCTGGTCTAATGAAAGGCTCAAAATGAACACTGTCCAACACCTTGCGCTTATTCCATACCTCTCCAACATTAGGTATCCCTGTGGCCTGTGAAATCACCTCGGGTGTCAATGTAAAGTCTACCCCGGCAAGGTTGACATGTCCATCATGCAAGTGTAAAACAAACAGGCGAGCCAACTCTCTGTGGTGCTGAATCCGAGAGATCCTCTCACAAAACTCATAGCAAGACATGTACTGGAAACATGAGACTGCCATAGGACAAGCTTGTAAATCTGTCAAAGAGGTGGGCTCCTCTCGCCTATGATGACCACCCTTTCCACCCTTATGAGGCCTCCTCTGTATCTCAATCTCTGAAGCTGATGCCTGGTCATCACTCTGCTCATAGGTTTCGGTTTCTGACATTGTTTAAGGAGCAGAGTGGCCAAAATGTACTGCTGTTTCTGCTTTGTAAAATGCTGATTTGTATGCTGTTTCAAAGGGGACAAGGAGCATGAAGGGAATGTTAGGGGAGGGACACTTTTAAAGGGAAAATGGGAATAAATATATAAAACAGGGATTTAAGGGAAAAACATTGCAAAAATCATTGCATATGCATCATTATATACATTGTTTACATGGGTAATGAGAGATAGGGTTTGGGCTTAATTTTTCATTTTTTAGGGAAGAGGGGTAGGGTTTGGATTTTTCTTTACAAATTTAAAAGGGAAATTTATATAGAAAGATAAGGAAAATGACATGGGAAATGGGGAAAATGATTACAAGGGGAATACCTTTCAAACAGCATAAAACCCTAGGCATATTTTACAAATTTAAAATGCAGCGACATGGAGCTTCTCTCTTGCACATGGAAATCCTTTAAAAAATGCAATTAAGATTCCCATTGACCATAACAAGCAACCGTTCTTAAGTTGGAGAGCCTACCTTAGGCAACTTGGCTATTTCGGAGGGTCCTTGGATAAATTTGCAGTCGGTTTGGTAAGGAGGGCGCTGACGGGTCGCGCGCCACTGACGGGTCGCGCCCGTTGAAAAATTACACTGTCGGAACGCTGCTGACGGGTCGCGCGCCTAGTCTGTCGGGTCGCGCGCCTGTCCAGCTCCCAAATTCGCTCAAACTTTCACTCAATCACTCTTGCAAGTAACTTGGATGCACAATGAGGGTTCGATGGAGGGAGATTGGGCCTTTATAGCTTTGATTTGAAATAATTTCATGCCCAAACCCACTTTATAATGTTTTTCTTTGACACTTTATAAAATTGATCATTTTGGTTTCCTTTGTCCTGAAATTGACTCATTTAATGCTTTTGCTCGATACTTTTTGCAGGGATATCATCTGAGGGATCTTGGCAAGGGAGCCAAGGTTACATGTTGTCCTTGGAAGCTTTTTGAAATTTTACCATTTTTTACAAAAATTTGAAAAATGACCTTGGCTTTAAAAACAGGGTTTTTAAATCCAAGGTGAAATTTAACTGTACAAGATAAAAAATTTCGAAGAAACACTTTGAAAATCATCCCTCTGGCTTGCTAAGCACTTATTGACCTTCAGAGACATGACCTTGAAGACAAACTTGACCAGAACCCTATACCTAGGAATTTGACCTCAAGACAAGACAAGACAAGCTTGAAAGAGATTAAGGACTGAAATGACTTTGATCCAGCAATGCCAAGAGGGGGACAAAGACACCAGCTCCTCCATCAGGGTTATGGCATGCCTATTGGAATGCAAAAATTGACACTGATGAGACACCTACTTATGCAAATGCAAAGAGCTTTGATCGCTGATGGAGGGCTACTAGACCGACTCTAACAGAATACAAACGTCAGCCGTGGTTGGAAGAGAGAGCGTGGCCCAATCCCCACTGGCCAACCGGCTATCCAACATTATGTCTCATTCATACATGTTTTAAGTTATACTCTATACATCGTGTCAGGTCATAAGCAATACTAACCCGCACTTGCAGCCCCAAACCACACATTTTTTTGGCCGTATCGTGACTATGTCAAACCAGCCTATCATGAAGGGTTTGTTGCTTTCTTAAAACAAATAATGTGATCCCATCCCGGCCTCACTCCACCATACACAGGCAAGCGTTTAATTTTGGAAGGTACCTACTCTAGGCTTTGATGTTTGATTCCATGGTGCAACTCCTCAGCCCACATTCAGATGGTGACATATTTCTTTTACTTTTTCCATTTTTCTTTCCTCTGTCTACTATTTATCATTAAGTACAGTTCTGTTCTCTGCTTGACTCAGGGCCATTTCTAGTAAGATTGATAAAAGCTACTTAATTTTGTGCTAATAACTTCTTATCATCTATATCTATTACAGAGTAGGAAAGAGTAATAACTATTTATTGGTTCAAAAGAATATGATGCTACTCAACTTGGCATTTCCTCATCATTTTTTCTGCATAAAAACATGACAGGTGATGTTATATCCCACTTTCTCACATCCAATGCTTATTCTCCCTGTATGACAACTTGCCTATCATCACTCACTACTCCAAGTTCTTTTTCTACCTAATGATTCTAGAAATTATGATTTCTGGCTTATATATACAACCCTCCCTGTGAAGTCGCCAAATGTTGGAGCCACTTTTATTTAAAAAACTGTGCAAGTTGCGGCACCTCTTCATGACTCCTAAAAAAGACTTCAAAATGATGCTCCTAAAATAACTAAAATTCAAAGTTTTAGTAGGTGGGTTCCCCTGAAGAAATAAGGAGCATTGACATGACATTGTTGCACAACTTTATGGTTTTTATTTCAGCACATGGCATTATAAGAATTCATACATTGTTATAATGTACTTATGCATGCACTTTATATAAAATTTTAAGGTTTTTTTTATTATACTAATGGTCTTGATCTTCAGACAATATTCTTATACCCATACTTTTGCCTCATTTACATGATCAGTCTTTGATATGCAAAAGCAGTGAACACTCACTTAATGGGGCAATCATGTCTATATTTATGAATACAAATACACAATGACAATCCCTTGACTAGGATGTAAATGACGCATATGATGTCTTCACTAAGGTGCATTTGGTGAATATGATATACGTTCAACATATGATATATATGGTTGGCATGGTCTTGGAATTTATAAAGATATGCTTGCAAGGTTGTTTTCTAGATTATTAAACTTGGACTCACCAGTGATGTGCTGTGTTAGTTGTGACACGTATTGCGAAAAACATAGTTATGACATGGTGAAACCATAATTAGCGTAAGTGTGACACACCCTCACTAGCATTACTTGACACACATATCAAATTAATTAATGTTGTCAATCACACCAATGTTTACAATACGAATATTAGCTAGTTTTGTAATGTTATGGGCAATTGATATTATACGAGTTTATGAAGCCATGCCTATGGGTAAATCATATAGTGAATTAACAAATTTATGGGATACTATATGAGTTTATTGCACCACACCTCGAGGAGCACATCAGGGCTCTCAACCGAAGAGGTCAACGAGGGTTTTATTATTAAGTAGCTTTTTTGAGTAAATTGGATGCCAAACTGGCTCACCCGACAGAGATAAAAAAATCTGGTAGTAATACCTCTTAGGAAACAGATATTCTGAAAGTTTGCCCCATGAAACCCTCTCCAGCACAATCTAAAGCTCTGCGTCAGCCCTCCTGGCCTCTACGTCAACCCTCTGAGGCTTTGCGCAGGCTGGTCTTTCGACACTATCTCTGCCTCTCTGTTTTGTACTCACTGCCCCTCGCTACAACTCTGATCACTGATTCGATTTCTCTTAGCAAACCCCGCTCTAGAAAATCGAATGACTGATCACTCTGGTGTATCTCCAACTGACCCTCAAGCCTCCTCTTATACTTTTTCTGTTGATTCTTCAATGGCTAAGATTACATATCTAATCAACAGCTAAGATTATATTTGGCTTGATCCATGTCCTTTAGAACTTTCTAACTTAGTTTTATATTAATACCTACTAATATTTTATTTTTCCTAAGTTTAGACTTAGGAACTCCATTAAAAATATTAATTATTTTAATATCTCCTTAACCGGGTAGAATTTCCTCAAACCATTTCTGGGTCTTGGAGATCTCATGTGTTTTAGCTTCTCCACCAATTTTCATGGATAGAGCACATACGATGTTAACCCAAATCAACACTCCCTCTTAGTGAGGAATGTGCTCTAGTAATGTTCCACAATTAAACATCACTTTGATCATATGGCACTGGTACCTATGCTGATGCTTGGACTTCTTGCCCAACATCCTCTGCACTGCTTCATCCTGTACCGCTGTTGATGGCTCTACGACTGCCACTGCTGCATCTGTACGACAACCCTCTCTCCTCATGTTGCATCGTGCTACCCATAACACTACCGCTGCTACTACTACACTGCAACTCAGTGACTGAGACGATGGTAACTGATCTACCCAACTACTGACATCCTTGTCAGGCTAGAAACACTACTGATGTTGAAGCTCTCTCTGCCGCTATCTCGTGCTCCCTCTGCTATCTCTGCGCTGCTGCAACAACTATGTGCCTCTTGCATCGCTGCAAACTCGTTTGTGCCTTCTTGCATTGCTGTAACCTCCTTTGTGCCTCTTGCACTTCTGCAACTCCTATTGCATCGTAGCACTCTCTACTGCTTCATCCGCCATCCTGCCACTGTCTCTTCGGGGCTCCTGTAGCCAAATCTAATCCAAGAGTTTGGGTACCTCAAGGATCCTACCCCTCATCGCCTGTAGTCTTCATGACTATAGCTCGATGTCTCCCCACCTCTTCTCTAGAGGTACATGAGCACTCATGGCACAATCATCATCATCCTCTACCTCCTTCTCCGCCTACGCTGGTGCTACCTTGGAGTCAAACGCCTCTCCCTTATTCTTCTTCCTAGGACATTGGGTTGCATAATGGCCAAGCTCCCCATAGTTGAAGCACTTAATCTTGGAGAGGTCTTTTTTCTTTCTCTTCCCCTGCTGCCTTGCAGATGCCAGAGTTGCATCCTCTTCCTCCTCTTTCTTGACCCAGGCTCCTTTGTCGTTGCTTCCCACCTTGGTCAGCCGTCTGAACTCTTCTTGGCGAAGAGATGCCCACAGTTTTTCCCATCTTGGAAGATTCGCTCTGCCCAAAATACTTTGGACGAATGTCCCATTCCTCGGAGACTGCGTTTACGGTGGTCCTCACCATCAATTCCTGATCCGATGTGGCCCCTATGGAAGTTAGTTGGTCCTGAATTTCCTGCAATCCACTAAGGAAATGATCTATCTGCTCCCCCTTTTGCATCTGATATAACCACAACTGATTCTCCAGTAACATCTTCCTCTGCACGTAAGTGCCTTGATACAATTTCTTTAAGGTATCCCACATTTCCTTTGCTGTGTCCTCGGCAATATGCTGGACTACATGATCCTTGACCCCATCAAGGATTATGCATTTCGCCTTGGCCATCACATCCTCATACCTTTCGTTATCAGATGGGTCAACTGAGATAGCCACAGATTTCAAGACGAAGGCCTTGATGCGATGTCTATCCAAAACAGATAGGATACTGGCTTTCCAGATGACAAAGTTGGATGCCCCATCTAGCCTGTTCTGATCCCTTAGTCCATTCATTGTCATCTCTTTGCTCTTCTTTTCGACTCCTCTGAGTCTCTATTTCCCTCTTGGAAGTTCTTTGCTAGATTCCCTCTGAGTCTCAATTTCCTTCCTAGAAATCCTCTTGCCAACAGTCGAATCGCACATCTCCGATCTTTTATGCCTCTGCAACACTAATATGGATTTCTTGCCTAGAAATCTGCCTAGGTAGCGACTCCCTCTACCTTGGTTTTGTCCCATTAGGTATTGTTCTGTCTCGGCAGCAACAACACCCCACCAGCTTCACTCTCTCCGATCTGCCCACAACTCTCTATGCCCCAACAACTGAAGAACTGAGCCTCTAGGCTTTGTGCAATCCTAGTAAGGCTAGTTTACTCCCTTGGCCAATTGCGTCAACCCTCTTGGTCTCTGCGTGGCTCTTCGTGAGCCTCTTCTTCCTTCCTCATCCTCTGTGATGGCCTCTCTCTGGCTTGAACTGATGACGCAGGCCCTCTGTGTCAACCCTTCTTTGCTGCTTTCTTCTAGGAACAACTTCTGTCACTCTTGACAATTGTTTTTCCGGCAAATTCTCTGATTCAGCTAGTGCCTTCAGCTCCCCTGTGATCTGCAACCCTCTGATAACATGTTGAAATTTTTAAGTATTACCCGTTAGAAATTTTATCTTTATTCTCTGGTTTATTTCACCTACTTGTCTAATTATTAACAAGTTATTTAACCATATAAATATTGAAATAAACACAATATAGTCTCGACCATCTACAGATCAACAACTGAAAGAAATGAACAAACACACAAGGGGCATCGTTATTTTTGGATAATCGTCCCAGGAAAAACCCAACTTGGGAAAATTGGTGCAATAGTTTTGAGGGTTTTATTATTAAGTAGCTTTTCTGTTAAGTTTAGGTATATCTATGCTTAGAGCAATTTATTTCAATTTTCACAGTTAGCTCAATATCTTTTCCAGATTAGCAATCACATCGGCATTAAAATAAACTACAGATAGAACATAAACATAAATCGTAGAAGACAAGACAAGACAAGAGGACACAAGATGTGGCGCTAGCCAGGGAGAAACCCCAATGTGGGGAAACTCTTGATTAATTCTTCTTATATGTTCTTCAGTAGTTCAACAGAGAGAGATATATAGTACATTTACAACAGAAGTCAACACTTCGACTTTCTAGATTCATCTCTATATGGAATCAGTTGAAGACATGCTGATTCAACTGATTCTCCAAGGTGACTCCTTCACCTATCATTGTGCTGTATCTCATCCACATGCTGCACCATGCTGCACTCATCATCACAGTGCTGGACTTAATGACCATGCTATGCAATTCATGTTGCTGCCCTGTCACTGTGCTGCTCCAATCACTGAGCTCCGTTCATCACGGATTTGCACCCAATGCTGCACTCATCACTGATCTGCACTCAATGCTACACTCATCACTGATCTACACTCCTCATGTTGCACCATGCTGAGCTTGCGCTATACTGCATCCAAATGCATGCTGCATACATCATTTGTTGAAATTTGGTACCGGAGGACAGGTGGTTCCCTAAGGCTTTGATTTTTGGCCTAGGGAAAAACGTCTAAAAGAATTTAATTTTTCTCCTAAAATGACTATAATTTTTGTAAAGTCAAATCTAATTTAAAAGTGACTTTAAGTGATAAAGTTACTAAAGTCTAATTTTAAAGTGACTTTAATAAAGTCAATGTAAAATTAGAAAGGAAAAGTGACTTTGGAAATAAATAACTAAGTGGGTCTTTATTAAAGTGGGGTGAATTAAAAAATAGAAAGTGAGATTTAAATGAGCATTTAATCTCAGCCCTAGATCTCAATCTATTTTAGCCATTGGATTTAAGGATCACCCAAAAGTCACTTAGGGTTAGATTAAAGGAGGAAAAGGAGGAAAAGGTCATTCATTTCTTCCATGAGCAAATTGGGAGAAGGAGAGCAAGGGAGCAAGGGAGATTTCTGGACAAGGAGGAGAAGGAGACAACAACTTGGCACACATTCCAAGGCAGCATTTCAGCAAGTCCGTACAACTGAGTTAGTATACAATGAAAGGCAGATTTTTGGGCACGATTTTCAAGGAGGCCGTACATCAGATTAGGAGGCTGTACAATAGTTTTCGGCACAGAAATTGAGGAAATCGTATAGCAGAATTTCTGGCAGCTTGCACGATTTTCTAGGCAGGCTGTACATCAGAATTTAAGGCTGAAAATTGGCACAAAAATCGAGAAGGACGTACATCATTTATTGTTGTTTGCAAGTTTTTCCAGTTGGCTGAGGCACGGAAAACAAGATAAGTTGTAGAAGTTTACTTGCTGATTTTTGCTGAATATTTCTCACTGTAAAAAGCATTTTTCAGAGATAAGGAGCTCTCGAACTAGTTTTCCCCAAGAGTTGTAGGGGGTTTTTCTAGGGTCATCTTGACAAAAAATTACTGTGTTTAAATGTGTTAAATGGCTATTTGTACCTGTTGATTTTTTATTTCTGCATTTTCTAGCATTCTGTAAAATTTCCAGAATTTGTGTTTTCAGCAAAATTTATTTTTCAGTTGTTGAATGTATGGATATGGGAAAGGGCATTTAACTATTTTGGAGAAATAAGGTGAAACTGAAAACCGGGGTGGGAAATGAAATTTTTTTACATGGTATCAGAGCTTGAGTGCTAAAGTGCAGTTTGGGTCAGTAAGGAGGAAAATTACAACCTGCTAATTTTTCATTCAGAAAATTCCAGCAAGCTGATTTTTCACAAACAACGGTTTTATCCTTACTACAACAGTGCTATTTTTGAGTTTTAGGACATCAGGATGTCATTGAGATTGAGGGTGGAGGATAGGCTGGATGGGCATACAAATTACAGCGTTTGGAAGGAGAGAGTGCAGAGTATCTTTGAGGAGGCAGAAGTCTGGGAAATCATGGTGCATACCACACAGAACCCTGTTGTTGTGCCTACTGATGTGACTCAGTTGGCTGAGTATAATAAAAAGAACAACAAGGGAAGAGACTGATTCTAGACGGAGTCAAAGACCATTGCATTCCTCATGTGAGAGGAAAGAGAAATGCCCATGAGATGTGGACAACATTGTCCAATCTCTACCAGAGTACCAATGAGAACCAGAAAATGGTCCTAAAGGAGAAGCTGAAGACCATTAAGATGGGCAATGATAGTGCGGATGGATATCTCACAAAGATTACTAATGTGAGAGATGAGTTGGCAGCAGTTGGAGAGGGAATTCCACCCACTAAGTTGGTGCGGATTGCTGTGAACGGCCTCCCTCGTTCATGGATGAACTTTGCTGATGGGGTTTGTGCACGTGAGACCCTTCCCACATGGGAGAGGTTTTGGGATGATTGCTTTCAGACAGAGATCAGGAAAGGTCAGCTTGGGGCAGCTAAGCCAGCTGAGCAGGATGAGGATGTAGCGTTGTTGGCAGAGGCAAGAAAGGCAAAGGGAAGAAGCAGGCTTCCAAAAGCAATGGTGGGGGCAAAGGAAAGGGCAAAGGTAAACAGGATAACACACAGAATGACTATTCCAAGGTGAAGTGTTGGAATTGTCGAAAGATGGGACACTATGCAGTTGTGTGTCCGGAGAAAAAGAAGAAGGGGAAGAACCAGAGCATGGCAGTTTCAGCAGAGGTTTAGGACTTTGCAGATCGTTTTGATCGGGAGTTTGCGTTCACTGTGTGTAAGTCCTCTAGTGTAGAATCACTGCCACACAGGTTCAGAGGGAGCATGCTTTTCCCTTGATTAGCGGAGCATCTTCGGGTATTTGGTATGTGGACAGTGGGGCTTCACATCACATGATAGGAGTCTGTGAGTACTTCTCAGAGCTTTCAGAGAGTGGCACTGATATAGAGATAGTACTCGGTGATGATAGAGTTGTTAGAGCAGTCGGGGTGGGGACACTGACATTTTAGAGGGAGTCCAAACCTCCCTTGAAGGTGTCAGATGTTCTTTATGTGCCAGGGATGAGGAAAAACCTCATATCCGTCTCAGCTTTGGAGGACAGAGATATGAGGTACTATTCAGGGGAGGACAAGTGTTGATGTATCCCCGGGGCACTCCAGCTGATTCAGCGAGAGTGATATGTGTACGCCATGCAAAGGTGTACAAGTTTGCATTCCAGCCCCTTTTGGTATTGAGCAGTAGTACCGACAGCAGAGCTAGCAATTCTGAGCTGTGTGAGATTTGGCACCGCAGGATGGGACATATGTATCATGGAGCCTTGAGGACCTTGTGGGAGATCACTACAGGTGTGTCAGATTTCAGTACTGATCACTTTGATACTTGCAGAGGATGTGCGATGGGCAAGTTTGCCAAATCCCCTTTTCCCAGCAGTGACAGCAGAGCGACTGGGATACTTGATTTGATTCATTCCGATGTGAGTGGTCAGATGTCTCATGTTTCCTTGAGTGGATATGAGTACTATGTTTTATTCATTGATGATCACTCCAGGAGGACCTGAATTTATTTCTTGAAGACCAAGAGTGAGGTCTTCAAGCGGTTTCAGGAGTTTAGAGCTCTTGTGGAGACACAGACAGGTCGGAAGATAAAGTCCCTGAGGTCGGACAATGGGGGAGAGTACACCCTTGGAGAGTTTGTTGACTATTGTGCGGAGGCAGGCATTAGGAGGGAGTTCATTGTTCCTTACAACCCCCAGCAGAACGGGGTTGCGGAGAGGAAGAATAGATCCATCGTAGGGGCTGCCAAAGCCATGTTACATGATCAGGGGTTGCCATTGTTCTTGTGGGCAGAGGCCTGCAACACAGTTGTTTATTTGCAGAACAGGAGTCCGCATCGTGCCTTGGGGCACATGACTCCAGAGGAGGATTTTTCTGGGAAGAATCCTGATATTGGTCATCTTCGTATCTTTGGATGCATTACATACTCCTACATACCCAAGGAGATGAGAACCAAACTAGAGCCCACCTCATAGAAGGGTATCTTTGTGGGCTACAGTGAGACCTCAAAGGCCTTTCGGATTTACATTCCTGCACAGAGGAAAGTTGTTGTCAGACGGGATGTGAAGTTCGAGGAGGATAGGGCCTTTAGAAGGTCACGGGAGTTAGAGTATCTGGATCAGCTAGACCCTCAGCAGCAGTTGAGTCAATCGCAAGGATCCAGTGGGCAGGGATCAGGAGGATCAGGAGGTACATCTATGAGGATGTCAGGTCCGTCAGTGAGCAGTGGCTCGCCGAGCCAGAGGGATGGTGCTCCGAGCAGCATGCAGAGCAGTTCACTAGGGAGTCCACTGATGGACAGTTCACACGGTACCTCAGCTTCTACAGGTTCAGGTGCAGGAAAGAGGACAACAGACAGGCAGTCAGGAATTCAGGCTCCTGATGATGATGAGGAGGAGTTTCATTCTCCAATGGGAGAAGTGCGCTCAGGGAAGAGGAAACCGAAGTGGCTTCAAGACACCTTGAGAGATGCCACATCTGTTGCTAAGCCTAAGAGGCCGGTCAGAGAGAGTAGACCACCTGAGAGGTTTTGTAGCTATATGGCAATGGCTACCAGCATCCTTGACTCTGAGCCTTCTAGCTATGAGGAGGCAGCTAGCTAGCAAGTTTGGAGAGAGGCCATGCAGGAGGAGTATTCTTCTATCATGAAGAATGATGTTTGGGAGGTGGTGTCGAGGCCTGAGGGCAAATCCGTGGTTACTTCCAGATGGCTTTACCAGTGTTGCACGAAGCGCCTCCCCCCCATGGTTCCAAGCCCCAAAGCGCGTCCCGTACGGAAGCGCCTAGGAAGCTTGGCCGGAAGCGGTGCTTTCGAATTCGGAAGTGCCGCTTTGGCTTTTTTAGCCGCTTCCTGGAAATTTGGAAGCACTGTGCGGAAGCGCCGAAGCGTGCTTCGTACACCGCTTCGGGCATCGGAAGCGTGGTGCTTCGAAGGAGGAAGCGTACGGGAAGCGTATGCTTCCAGAAAAGCTTCTGGAAAAGCGTTTAGAAAATCGTTTTTTTTCAATTTTTTTTTTTAATTTTAGGTGAGTTTGCTTGTTGGGGGTGGGTCCACCTTGGGTTAGGGTGACGAATGAAGGCAAAAAAAATATAAATATAGCAGATGCTCCCTCATGGTAATGTTAAATTCTTAAAGTAAAAGTGACATTCTCCTTTATTTTTCATTTTCATCCTTTTACTTAAATTTTTAACATTACCATGAAATGACTCAGGATGTTTGAGAGTGGTTCCAGCCTCATTGGAATTCATATGGAGAAAATAGAATTTCATATCCTATTCAAAATTCAACAGACTTAACAGTTTTCAGGAATTCAGGATCAATGGGATTGTGGCATTTCATTAGATTATATCAAGTATGAAGGTATGCAATTAGCGTTTAATCAAGAGCACCAAGCCTTATATGTACCCTAGTGTTGGTGGTGTTAATTGTTGAACTCCTTTGTCACGTGGCACGCCCTTAGCAAAAAATTACCTTTCAATCAAGTCAAAATCATCGATCAAACATGTTAAGCTTTTTCTACCATATTTTAAGTCTTGAATTAGGTGGTTTGATCAAAATTGGGCAATGTTGACTAATATCCCTAGATAATCGAGGTAGAGGCAAAGGCTAGACAAGAGGAGAAGAATCTAGATTCTAGATCATTAATGTACAATGGATGTTATATCTATCTTGATTTATGCAAAATATGCATGTTTCCATGTCTTCTACAATTAATTTGGTATTTGGGATGTTTGTTTTGAGTATAAATGAAAATATATATATATATATATATATATATATATATATATATATATATATAGTAGAAGCTTCCGTGGATGCTTCGCTTCCTAGATTTTTGGAAAATGACGCTTCGACGTCCCCGCTTCCAAAAAATGCTTCCGCTTCGTGCAACATTGGGCTTTACAAGGTAAAGCATACTGTAGATGGCAGCATTGAGAAATTCAAAGCGAGGTTTGTGGCTAGAGAGTTCTCCCAGGTAGAGGGAGTTGATTATGAGGAGACCTTCGCTCCCGTGGCTCGATATACTTCGATCCGCTCCATTATATTGATAGCAGCAGAGATGGGTGGGAAGATCCACCAGATGGATGTGAAGACTGCATTTCTCAATGGCTTCATACAGGAGGAGGTGTACATTGAACAACCACAGGGCTTTGAGGTGCATGGGAAGGAGTCCCATGTGTGCAGACTGAAGAAGGCCCTTTATGGCCTGAAGCAAGCTCCCAGAGCTTGGTACTCCAAGATAGATACGTACTTGCAGGGGATGGGTTTCATAAAGAGTGAGGCAGATCCGAACCTTTACTTTATTGTGATAGGTGAGGAGCCTCTCATTCTGGTGCTGTATGTGGATGACTTGGTCATTACAGGTGCAGAGAGACTCATAGAGCATTGCAAGAGAGATCTTGCGGCGGAGTTTGAGATGAAGGACATCGGCTTGATGCATTACTTTTTGGGTTTGGAGGTGTGGCAGGAGGAGTGGAATTTCTTCCTGGGGCAGGGGAAGTATATTGTGGACATCCTTGGCAGATTCCACATGGAGGATTGTAAACCCATGTCAACACCGATGATTACCAATTGGAAGAAGCTTCATGCTTCGGATTCTGAGTTGGTGGATCCCACATTGTACAGGCAACTGATTGGTTCCTTGATGTATTTGGTCTACACTAGACCAGATATTTGTTTTGCAGTCAACACGATGAGTCAGTTTATGTGTGAGCCTAGGAAGGTTCACTGGGTGGCTACAAAACACATTTTGCAGTACTTGCAGGGGACAATGGATTATGGTCTAGACTACAGGCGGGGGGATGGAGTGAGATTGGTAGGTTATACTGATTCTGATTGGGCAGGTTGTGTTTGTAATAGGAAGAGCACTTTAGGGTACTGTTTTGGGTTGGGTTCAGCAGTAGTGTCATGGTTCAGCCGGAAGTAGCAGTCAGTAGCATTGAGTTCAACGGAAGCAGAGTATATGGCAGTCAGTCTAGCTAGTTGTGAGGCCATCTGGGTTCGCAAGATGTTGTTTGGCTTATTTGGTCAGCTGTTGAGACCTTCAGTGATTTACTGTGATAATCAGAGTTGCATTAAACTCACGGAGAATCCAGTATTTCATGACAGGTCAAAGCATATCGGGATCAAATATCATTTGATCAGAGACTGTGTTCAAAAGGGCGCTGTAAAGCTTGAGTATATTCCCACTGATGAGCAGGTTGCAGATATTCTTACGAAAGCCTTACCACGGGGCAAGCATGACTACTTTAAGTGATAAAGTTACTAAAGTCTAATTTTAAAGTGACTTTAATAAAGTCAATGTAAAATTAGAAAGGAAAAGTGACTTTGGAAATAAATGACTAAGTGGGTCTTTATTAAAGTGGGGTGAATTAAAAATAGAAAGTGAGATTTAAATGAGCATTTAATTTCAGCTCTAGATCTCAATCTATTTTAGCCATTGGATTTAGGGATCATCCAAAAGTCACTTAGGGTTAGATTAAAGGAGGAAAATGAGGAAAAGGTCATTCATTTCTTTCATGAGCAGATTGGGAGAAGCAGAGCAAGAGAGCAAGGGAGATTTCTGGACAAGGAGGAGAAGGAGGCAGCAGCTTGGCACATATTCCAAGGAAGCATTCTAGCAAGTCCGTACAGCTGAGTTAGCATATAGTGAAAGGCAGATTTTTGGGCACGATTTTTAAGGAGGTCGTACAACAGTTTTTGACACAAAAATCGAGGAAATCGTACAACAGAATTTCTGGTAGCTTGCACGATTTTCTAGGCAGGCCGTACAATAGAATTTAAGGCTAAAAATTGACACAGAAATCGAGGAGGACGTACAACATTTATTGCTGTTCAGATTTTGTTGTTTGCAAGTTTTTCCAGTTGGCTGTGAGGCACGGAAAACGAGATAAGTTGTAAAAGTTTACTCGCTGATTTTTGCTGAATATTTCTCACTGTAAAAAGCATTTTTCAGAAATAAGAAGGAGCTCTCGAACTGGTTTTCCCCAAGAGTTGTAGGGGGTTTTTCCAGTGTCACCTTGACAAAAAATTACTGTGTTTAAATGTGTTAAATGGTTGTTTGTACCTGCTGATTTTTTATTTCTGCATTTTCCAGCATTCTGTAAAATTTCTAGAATTTGTGTTTTCAGCAAAATTTATTTTTCAGTTGTTGAATGTATGGATATGGGAAAGGGCATTTAACTATTTTGGAGAAATAAGGTGAAACTGAAAACTGGGGTGGGAAATGAGAAATTTTTACATCATGCTACTGCACCATATTATCGTGTCGCTGCACTAGCTGTCTCTACTTCATGAAATTGGACTCAGTCAATAATAGTTTGCAGTTGTCATCATGATGACTGGTTAGGGCACCAAGTAGTCCTCCAATAGTAATCAAAATAGCCTAGGACAACTCCTGGGATATCCTGTTGATTTGGGCATATAAATAAGTCCTCAAACATTCATAAACAAACCTTGACTGTGGTGTTATGGCCTGTGGCCTAACAAAGTCTTCTTGTAGCTTCTAGGCAACAAAAATATTATACTTGTTCCTCCAACAAACCTGATCTAGAGCTGCTCTAATTCGGCCCTCCTAGAAGAAGAAAATGCAAACAAAATGATGCCTAAACCCATGCCTAGGAACAACCTTCTTTCATGTTGTTAACAGAATTATTCTTGTTGCGTTTAGGGCACTTTTGCTGCGGCCTAGGGTCAGTCAATGGCTGCAGATTATGGCTCCTCAAATCTGTTGCTAAGTCTTCTTCCTTTGCTGCGTATTAGGCCTCCATAGACTGCGGCTTTAGGCTTCTTTATTACTGCGGATTTAGGGCTCTCTTGATAGTGAATTAGGGCTCCTTTATGACTGCGTATTAGTATCTCTTGGACAGCATATTAGGACCTTTCCTAACTGCAGATTAGGGCCTTCTTCTAGATCTCAGTTGAGCCTCCTTTATACAGTGTATGTAGCTTCCCCTTGACTGCGGCTTATTGTGTATAGGAGCCTCCCTCTTGTCTGTGGCTAGGGCTTCTTAAGATCTCGAATAGGCCTCCTCTATACAACGTATAGGAGCCTCCTTCAACTGCGAATATAGGGATGCATTAGACCCTCTTTTGCTGCGGCTAGGGAATGGCTAGATCCCCTTCAACTGTAGCTAGGTGTTCCTCCCTTCAACGGCGGCTAGGTGTTCCTCCCTTCAACTGCATCTAGGGCACCTTGACTTGCTGCATAAAACCCTTTCTTCAATGTGTTAAAATCTCCTCCATGATAACGTTAGGATCTAGGGCATCCTCTAGGGCAGCATATCCTCTTTAGATCTCTCCTCCCACCAAAACCCAAAGACAAGTGGAGAGGAAGAGAATGCCAATAGGATGTGTGTCCAAATGACTTTCAAGGAACCTTTATTTATGCTAAAACGTTGAGCACAAGTGGGGTTTATTTGGTTGGACGACCTTGACGAATTGTTCCACAACACAAATAAATTCATATCTCCATGAATACTTATCGGAATCGGATGATCTTTAGATCAATCCTACACCTCTCGATGAGAGGGATCCAGGGAAAATATCAGCTACCATTATTAAGATGACCCACATGGAGTTTGGCCCTAGTTGCTAATTTTAACATTTTCTGAGTACACTGTGTGCTAAACTGGCTCACCCGACAGAGATAAAAATTCTGGCAGTAATACCTCTCTTCGGAAGCAGATATTTTGAAATTATACCCCACGAAACCCTCTCCAACACAATATAAAGCTTTGCGTCAACCCTCTTGGCCTCTGCGTCAGCCCTCTGAGGCTCTGTGCAGCCTCTCTGGTCCTCTACGTCACCTTTGCAGCCTCCACGTGGATGACGCAGGCCCTTCTGGCCTCTGCGCTGTCTCTGTTGGCCTCTGCGTGGCTCCCTCTGGCTCTGCATCTGCCTCTCTACCTCTGTGCTGGTCTTCCAACACTATCTCTACCTCTCCGTCTCTTACTCACTGCCCCTCGCTGCAACTCTGTTCACTAATTTGATTTCTCTTAGCAAACTCCGCTCTAGAAAATCGAATGACTCATCACTCTAGTGTATCTCCAACTGACCCTCAAACCTCCTCTTATACTTTTTATGTCGAGTCTTCAACGACCGATATTACATCTCTAGTCAACGACTAGGATTAAATTTGGCTTTATCCATGTCCTTTATAACCTTCTAACTCAGTTTTATATTAATACCCATTAATATTTTATTTGTCCCAAGTTTAGACTTAGGAACTCCATTAAGAATATTAATTATTTTAATATCTACTTAACCGGGTAGAATTTGCCCAAACCATTTCTGGATCTTGTAGATCTCATGTGCTTTAGTCTCTCCACCAATTTTCATGGCTAGAGCACATCCGATGCTATCCCAAATCAACATTTACGAGCATGAGAAGGAACAAAGATTAAGCTCTGTAACATATTTTCATGTATTTACGAGCATGAGAAAGAACAAGTACTAAACTCAGAATATGTTTCTTTTTTTACACAAACTTGAAACAAAGAAAAACTATGCTTGATAGTGGTTTCATTTTTACACAAGCTTGAAACATAGAAAAAACTATGCTTGAGATAAGTACACTGCCCCCAACATAACGATAGAGGCATACCCCTCCACCCCCAACTTTGTTTCATCCTCCAACTCTTCTCATAGCCCCAGATAAATTTCCGGTTACTAAGAGGCAAATGAAATGAAGGTTCATTTACGAGATCAGGTGAAATGTTCGACTTAAAATTTACAAGATATAGTCAAAGACTCAAATCAATTAGAGGGGGATCTATTTCATTTTTTAACAAGCTTGACACAGGAAAATAACCATGCTCATGCGTTGTTTCATGTTTATGCGAGCCTAAAACATAGACGAAATTATGCTCATAGTAACCTGTTTTAATTTTTAACGAGCTTGACACAATAGAAGAAATATGCTCGTGGTAGTATTTTCCTTGATCATGGCTCCCATGAGGCCATGGATTCCAAGAGGGTTTGATCAGATGGAAGAAAAATGCTCTAAGAAGAAGACATATCAAGGGATCTAATAGGAGTAGAAGTCAAGCAAACAATGATATGCTCTTCTTCATCAGTAGATGTAAGCATGTAATAGGTTGTCACATAATTAAGCTATAGCGAGGAGGATACCACTTGCATATTGGGAACATTTAGCGAGGTTGGATAGTTGGAAGTCAAATCAGGGCCAACTAATGAAAGTTGGTTAATAGCCACAATATTTCCATCATGCAGGAAATACATCACTCGAAAGAGTGCGGACACTACAACATTCATGGCTTAAACATAATCTCACCCAAGGAGTAAATTGAAATCCAAAGGGCCTTACACTACCATAACATCAATATAGACAATTTTTTTTTTCTAAAGTAATATGCAGTTGAGGAAGGATCCGTAAAGGTTCATGGGTTATTCTGTTAAAATCCAACAAATTATGAGTAATAGACACAAGTTGAGGAGAACCCAAATCTTGCTAAGCAATCAAGGATAGAATTCTAACATAAGCACCTTTGTCGATAATAGTGAAATATATGTTCTTATCACAAGACTTCACCATGATTTAGAAGGGCATGTAAGAAGGGAGACAAGGTTTTGACAATTGATTCCAATAAAAGGAAATGCCCTGATTACTTGGAGGGGGTTCAGTAAGAATGGGAGAAATGTCCCCTTGTTCGGTGGGTTTTGAAGTAACAAGAAGAATCTAAGCAGTATGAACTTCACTCTCTAAGGGGAGAGTACGGTTGATGGAAGATGGAATTGAGTTGACCACTTTCTCAACCAATGGTTGGTTGGAAAAGGAATCATGGGATTCACATTTAGGGAGAGTAGGATTGATTGTATATGGATTCAGATCAATCACTTCATCAATTAACAAAGGATTGGGGGAAGGATTACGATAGCTAGTTGGAAGTTGTTGCTGAGAAATAGTAAGGTTTTGCAACACTTTTGAGGCTTCATCCATATGAGGGAAAAGGTGAGTTTGATAAATCCATTCACATAACCTACAAGGAAGCCTAACTCTACTCTTCTTCCTGGGAATCTTATTATCACAAGTTGATGGTTTTTCACTAGCACGATCTCCAAAGGATGATGACAAGGGCTGATGTGAGCCTATGGAATACAATTCTAATACTTGGGGAATGTCAGGGAAATCTCTAAGGTGGTCACCCTTACAAAGCTTGCAAGGGAATTTAACTTTATGGGGATTGTTGGAAGATTTCTCGACATTAGTTACATTCATAACAATGGTTGCTTGGTTGCTCCCTTACTTATTTTTCTTCTTCTTATTCTTCCTTTTCTTCTTCTTCTTAGCCTCCTGGTTACTAGCATCAATACTTTCACTAGGCAAAGAAGAAGAAAGGGAAGAAGAAACAATGGGAAAAGAAGGCAAAGGGTCAACTTGAATTTGGTATTGTTCAGGTGGAGAACTTGGTTGTGGAGCAGTTTGGAGATTCAAAACCAAGGAGGTTGAAAACAACCATACTGTTAAACCTATGGTAAATCCGGGAAGGGACAATGTAGCCATATAAGGAGCACCAATATTTCCAAAAGAAGGAAAATGACTAGGATTCCCATCAAAGGGGTTTTCTTAACTGGCATACTCCGTAACTATTTCCATCAGATTCAACCTAAGGTCTACTAAGAAGTAAAAAGTGAGAAGTCAATCAAAGAAATAGTAACAATAAAAATGGTCACTAGGTATGAAAGGATTAACAGGTCTGCGAATTCCAATATACCGTTAGGTATGTGCAGGAAATATCCCCAAATGATGTGTTCAGTGTATCATAATAAGAAGGTGACCGACTCGGTTACCTATGTAGGGTTTGCAACCTAATGGGGACTTCCAGTATAACCTTGAGGGTACGTGGAAGTGCAGTCCATAGGAATGTTATCTAATGTGTCATGTATGATGGGAAGCACCCCTATATACTCCTCATATGTGGAGCACCATTCTGATATACCCGAAGGTATGTGGAAGAATGATCCTATATACTCAGAAGTACATGGAATATCGACCACTTGCAAAGTGTAATGCAGACAATTAATGACAAATCCTACATTCAGAGATGTTGGAAAACGCCTTCTAGCTTAGACCAAATAGATTTGTCTCTACTATTTCGAATGCTCCTTAGGTTCATTGATAAATTTTAATGTTTATCTTGATTAAGGTTTTGGTTTCAAGGATCGAAACAAATTCACCTGAACTCCTAAAATGAAACTAGAATGAAAAAAATGAACTCTTTTCATTCAATGAAGATCTAACTAAGGAAGGGAAGGAGTTTCAAACAATGGTGCAGAAAAGAAAAACTTCCAAACAAGATCCCAAAATTTACTATTCCAATTCAAAAATTCAAAGCCGTAATGCATGAGAAAATGAATTTTTTCTTTCCTTTCCTTTAAATTTTCAAAGCAAAGAAAAAAAGAAAATACGAAAAGATTATTTTATTCAAAGGAATTGAATCATATTAAAACTGTAATATGAAAATCCTTTAACATATCAATAACCAAGTCAAATAATTAAAACCCTAATTAATAAGAAGAAAAAAAAAGAAGCAAACTCTCATGAAAAAAGGAAATCACACTTAATTCCAAACAAGTTGTTGGATTTATAGAGACCTTACACATACTTGAGACTTAGGAAAACACTGCAAACAAAACAAAATTCAAAGCAAGGCAGGGAAAATGATTTTTTTTTTGTAGTTACAAGATCGTCGCAGCTAGTATATGGAAACTAGTGCAATTCATCGCACATACTAAAACAAATGCACTGGGTCGCTTTGTCTCAAAAGAAAAAGTGTGATGGGGAAGATTCACTTAAAATATGAAAGATAAACCCTAATCAAGATTGAAATTAAGTTTTGCTAAGTCCAATAATAGTATAACAAGACAAATAGAGTCGATTCCAGAGGTTCTAAAAGGCAAGGAAAGAAAACCACTAAAGAACACTCGTTCCCTAGTGGAGTTACCAAGTTTTTTTTATGGATATATTCCTTTTACAGACATAAGCAGTCTCCCTAGATCTAGTGGCTTAGTATAGAAACAACCAAGACAAAATTGCAATGCTTTATTTAGATATGTTTGAAACATGGAAGGAATACCTACTTGGAATCCAATGCAAGCTTCCTCCTTCTCCTTTCTTGTTAGCTCCAACTCCCATTTCTATAAGTGAAACCTACAAATCATCCAAACAAGCAAGAGAACCAAAATATATAAAATCGAATATACAAACAACTCTAAACAAGAAGCCAATGATTCATGTTCTATGTATGCATAAATAAGACATTGTATAGGAGAAAAAATGCATTATTGTATTAATAATGACATGAAAGGATTACAACCCTTGCAGGTCTTGACCTTGTGAATCTCTCCAAACTATCTTGTCCTTCGTTTGCCACAATGGTAAGGTTTCCTTCAATCACACCTAAAGCACATAAATGGATTATGGACCTCTAGACGCAAAAGGGAAGCATAAAGGCATAATCAGAGTCTACAAAAGTCAACCCAGACTCTATGGGAGGAAGTGAATTTATAGGGTAAATGAGGTCATTTTGGATTTACCATTCTAGGGATTATATCCACATTAGAGGTAGGTAATTTCTAGGAGATAAAATATAAGACCTCAATAGTAGGAGTTCGATATTTGATCCAACAATAAATAATTAAAACCATTCTCGAAGATTCTAGAGAGAGAAACTTCAAAATTAATTTTTATTTTTCCTCATTTCCAGGGGTTGATCGCACTTTTTGTGAATGCAACTTGCGTTGATCAACGCAATTTCCATGTGTGCAGCCTGTGTCAGCGTAGTCTATCTTAAAGACATGTGCGATGATCCACAAAGTTATGGTTTTTAGCCAATGTAATCCAGGATACTTGTAACTTTTGGAAAGTGAATGCTTTTGGCTTTGTAGGGGATGATTGCAAAGTGTTAATGGATGATGATAGAATTGGGTTCAATGCTTGTTACCGCTCAAACTAGCAGGGGACCTAAAGGGTCTCCCTAAAGGAAAAATTCTAGACCAAGGGAAACAAATGGAGACTTAGCACACTGTCACCTCACCTAAGGCTCCCTTCTATTTACGGACTTTCACCGATGGGAGGAGACCCGGTATATTACGGAGTCACCAATGAAGGATAAGTCAATAAGTGGATATGGAGTGACCTAAATAATCCCTTTCCAAAAGAGTTTGAAGAATAGAGCTTTCTTTCTTTCTAATAAAGGTACAATGTCTTTTAGGAGGAGAATAGGAGGATTCGAGGGTTAGGGTCTATGGGATATGACTTGTGAAGGAGTTTCCCAATCCCTAAAATCATTGTTGAAATTGGTATCCTGGATGCTTCTTGAAGAATTGTCTTACAAAGAAATGGGACCACACGGGACCAAATGGACCCAGTCTAGCGTAGGGGGAAAGAGTATGACAACCAATGATGATATTACCCTAGACAAAGTGGGGGAAAGGATCAAAGAAATAATTTTCACTTAAAGGTGTTGAATTGATCCAATAAGGTACTAGCCTTGGGGATGCTAGGGAAAAGTTTGATCTTGGAGCTAGCGATCGACTTTTCTCCCAACTCCACCATCAGAATGGCTTCAAAATTAAAAGAGGCCTTGTGTAGATACCAACGTAGAAGACCATAGGAGATTGACCTTTTTGGAAGGATAGTTTGTCAAGAAAATGATGGCCTAGGTGACCCAACTTGGCTAGACATGGGAAAAGGTGAAAAGATGTGATTTTAGGTGACCACCTCTTGGTAGATTAGTGCCTTAGTCTTGGGAGAATGGATTCTATGATGAATATGAGTGACGACCTTTGGTTCTTGGTTAAGGAGGCCTCAAGGCTACTTCGCTAGCCTTCTAGGTCAAAGAGAAGCAATCTTGCATCTTTTATACTCAGATGCACAAAGGAGATGGCTTATCAGGGTCAATTCGCTGTTATAATTACCCCTATGGGATTTCGTTCACATTACATGTCCCATACATTGAGAGATGTTATAATATAGACAAAATTCCACAAGTTAAAGTTGTAAATACATGCAACACAGCCCTAAAAATAGCGAAAATCCCAGTCCAATGTATATGACAAAGTAAAACAAGAATAACATTACATGTCCCATACATTGAGAGATGTTATAATAGAGACAAAATTCCACAATTTAAAGTTGTAAATACATGCAACACAGCCCTAAAAATAGCGAAAATCCTAGTCCAATGTATATGACAAAGTAAAACAAGAATAACATTACATGTCCCATAGATTGAGAGATGTTATAATAGAGACAAAAATTCCACAATTTAAAGTTGTAAATGCATGCAACACAACCCTAAAAATAGTGAAAATCCCAGTCCAATGTATATGACAAAGTAAAACAAGAATAACATTAAAAGTATGTACTTACATGTAACAAAATATATCCAACCATCCACAATTGACAAAAAAGAAGCTCCAAGATAAGATAGACCAATATCCACACATCAAAATTCATCCATAAAGCTCTAATGCATCCTCTAGAAAAAATGTGAAATTTTGAAGAGAGAGGAAAGATCCAATCCAAAGTGATTATGAGATAATGAACTCATATCTTTTGTATTTATACACTAATGAGGAGTTCGAATTAGCCTCCTTGGCCTACATAAGCCCCAAAAATAAAATAGTGCTCTAACAATCTAACTTTTGGTGACAAACCCACCAAACTAGCTCATAAATGAACAAATAAGCCTATCAAGAGATCAAATAATAATCCATGCATGTAGTAGGGCCATTTAAGAGGCCTAATGAGGTCCATGAGTGCCATAATGAAGAGTAGGACCCTCAAAAGTGATGGACAAGGGGTTGGCCCCTTGTTCTCCAAACAATAAACTTGTGGTGCTCCTAATGGGTGTGGGGGCACAATAATAACCTCATGGATCTCCAAATGATTTGAGGATGCCTATATATTGTCTGCAAAGACTATGATGATTGTGTAGGGGGTGCCACATCATCTTAAAAGCCCTAGGTCAACTGCCAAGTGCATGGCACATCTCTGGGGCCGATTGGGCAAAGGTGAACCAGGTACATCATCGTCGTCTAATGAGAGTATCTCAAGCATATTTGACCATCCTCAGGGATCCATGGAGTGTTTTCTACTGTTGTGGAGGCCCATGGCTCTCAATTCACACCCTACATGTGCCAATGAATCCCTCTTGAGGATTAGGACCCTGTATAGGGAGATGAAACCTAAGATGGAGACCATCTGCAATCCTGCATAAGATCCAATGCATCCCCTAGCCTTCCATTACAACAAGTCATTAGAGAAATCATGTAAATAATCTTACCAATCATGGACCATAGGTGGGGACTTCATAATGGTCTGCTCTTCCATAATGGGCTTCGGGATGTGCCAATGTTTCCTAAACTCAAAATGGGGTTAACCAAGAATCCTATTAGGTGGTTTCTACTTCTAAAGGGTATAATATATTCAAGGTACATCCTTCAAAAGGTGGTGGCATGTGATATATAAGTGAATGAAGTAGGGGATGAGAAGGAGCACCCCTAAGCCACATGTTAGGGTACAAGGGTAGCTAATAAAAGGGAAGTCCACATTTGGGTTTATAATGTATAGGAGCAATAAATTGTGGTACATGAGGTGCCCTGACCTTGATTTTTACACCCTTCTCGATATGCTTTTTTCTTTTTTATGATTTCCTTTGATTAATCGCTAGGGGCTCAAGTGGTAGGGGCTCAAGTGGTAAGAGCATGATGCATAAGATATAGCAGTGAATAACCCCTTTTAAGTTAGGGTGGTCCATTGCCTACCAGGGATTGGGACAATCATGGGTTCCTTTATGATGAAGGAGGTTCATAGAACATGTAGGAACTAGGGTGATGGCCATGATGATGGGGTAGAGCTCATGTATTGGATTTTGCCGACGTGCTAAATGTATTTTTCCCGACCATCTTTTGCATTTGTGGTACATTTTCCTATTGAATGTGGAAAAAATGCTTTTATCTTTCTTTTTCGCTGCATCAAACTTCAGGTATCATTCCAAGCCATGCCCCAAGGTGTGGGCAAGGGGAAGGGGAAAGCTAACCCTATGTGGATTGAGTGGAGGAATGTGGACCTAGGTGGGAGAACTGATGAATGGGGTAATAATTAGTGGAAAAGGGGTAAATGATAAGCGGATAAGGGAGCGGGACCACGTAACCAAAATCAGGGTTTCCTATGAAGTACCATCCCTAAAGCCAAATGGCCAGTAAAAGAGATCCCACAGGACTAGAATGCAAGGTTAATATCCAAATGGGGTATAGGGGACAAGGGAACAAACATAACCCATTCTTTCCATCGAATCCCCCATTAATCCATGCCCATAAGTGTCCATGATAAGTAAACTACAATACTCAATTACCAAATGACAAGGAATACCTTTAGGTTCGGGAGGCCTACCTTCAAACATACGATCATTGCAGATAGGCGAGGGACCACACGATTGGCTAAGGTGGCAGAGAAATGGCATAATGAGCTAGCTGGTGGCTGCAAGGAACTACTGGCTGCTGGCTGAGGCCCATCTTGGAGAAAAAAAAAAATTCTCCTAGGGATATCACCCACAAAATGGTGGGTAATAGGGCCATTTGTTTAGATGTGACAAAATGACCCATAACACATAGGGTGTATGTGATCCTTATCTGTTTTGACAAGTCATGTATCTCCCCCTATCTTGGTCTAGTAGAGTATACCCCAGTTGGCATCATACCCACAAGTTAGGGTTGTTGGGATTGTCCCTCCCTTTCTGGCCAATGGGTTGAGGCTTGGGGGTGTGTGATCCTTACCTTCGGTAAGTCGGGTATCTCACCCAAGCTCGGATTATGATGTGGGTGTTCTACAACATGAATCTTAAATATCATTGTTGTGAATATCAACAAGAAATGGGATGGTTGTGATCCTTACCTTGTATAGAAAGTGGTATCTCGCCCATTGATTGCACAATAGGATGGTTGTGATCCTTGCTTGGTAAGTGGTATCTTTCCTATTGCTCGATGTAGGGTTGTAGACGGATGCTCCCCTATATGAGATGACTTGGGGTGAGAGTGTCCCATAGGACCTTCCCCATTATCATAGACATGAGGTGAGTGTCCCATAGGACCTTCCTCATTGTCATTGGATTTCAGGTGGTAGCATTAGCTCCACGATGATGAGGCTCCTGGGTAGTAGAAATGGGCTCCCCAATGTGGTTCTAGGTTCAAGTCTTCTTGATGTTGTTCTGGATTGAGCTTAGCTCTCCTATGTTGTTGTGGGTTGAGATAGGCTCACCTATGATGTATGATCATTGTTCTTCAGATTCTAGATTGTTCAACAACTGGAGATGGAAAGAAATGATCCAGGACAAGATGTGACCTGATAATGATGATTCTCCTCTAGATGAATGTATTGATTATTGGATATAGGATGGTGTTGGAATAGGGAATTACTTAGAGGGTGGGAGGGGGGGGGGGGGGGGGGGGTTGAATCAGTAATAGTGAGGTTCTTAAAGGTTTAAGCACCAAAATTTGTTTCTTTTCTTACTGCCAATTACTTGTGAGTGCTTTCATAATACAATATAAGTAAACAACTAGATAAACCAATCATATGTACACACAATATATCAAATGAGAAACACACACATATTGACACAAGTGTTTTTACATGGAAACACAAAGGGATAAATCCACAAGTATGTTTGTTTTTATGATGTAAATTAAGAACCTACTTATTTACATCAATTTGTTTGTGAGCACCCACTCATAGGAGGCCCCAACTCCCTTCAGATAGCAAGCCACAACTTTTCAAGAGGTACCAACCTCTTATGAATGCTGCACCTACTTTCTCTAGCCACTCTTATACTTTTCATACAATTTTCAAACTGAAAATAGAGGCAAATACATATACACAAAAATATAAATTTGGTCTACTGCAATACCAACTCCTCTCCTTCAGCTCTATAGTTCCCCTTTGAATTGTGCTCTTTGCCACGACACAAGCTCTAGTCACGACCCTCTACAATAGTGTGTCTAAGTCAAACAATTAGCCCAATCACACTTATGTCTACACACTCACTGTGTTGCTCACTTCAACTTACAACAATTCTACATTCCCCCACCTTGCTCATTGACAATCTCTCTTTTGTTCCCTTGTTGCATTAGGAATGATGTTGTATTTGCTTCCCATTACACACTTCCCAAGAGTATACTCATCATGGCTTTCATGTTGTTGTTACATCGAATTTCCTAGCCACTACAGATATATTAAACCACATAATGGGTATCTGATTGTTTTCTACACTTCAACAACTACAATTGCATTATAATTAATGCAAGGAATGGCTCCTTGAGTGTCTCCCATACTGAGAAGAAATTCTCAGTCAAAATGAAACCTACAACAAGGTGTTTCCATGCGTATCAATTTGGTTCCAGTGCTAAGAGTGTACCCCAACATTACTCTGTTCTTTTGTGGTCAATTCCACTATCCTTGAGGCTATGTTCTTATTTTATTTTTAGGTGTCTTTCAATTAATGTTAGAGGAGGCTTGCTTCAGTTTGGGATTGATTTACAGTTTCCATTAATAAAATGGCACCAACCTCTCTGTGCACATTCACTATTGACTTCCAACTTATACATCCTCTGTAAACTGCGCACTAGAGTTGCTAACTCATTCATGGCTGTGATGTGGAGAGTTTCTGACTCACCCACAACTCTCCACCTCACAACCATGAATGAGTCAAAAACTCTGGTGCACAATTTACAGAGGATGTATGAGTTGGCAGCCAATAGTAAATGTGCAAAGAGAGGTTGGTGCTATTTGATTAATGGAAACTGTAAATCAGTCCTGAATTGAAGCAAGCCTCCTCTGAGTATATGCCCGACACTGGGATGAAATCCCAGATCCCCACAAGGCCGTAACATCTTGTGAAATGGATTTCATTCACCTTACGGGTTTTCCAGCTTCCATCCTAGCCCACCTATTCCTTAGCACCTCTCCCTTGGCTCCTCTACTTGTTTCCTTCATAGGACCTGATGGTGTGACCTATGGCTAGGCCTCTAGGCGCTAGACCTCACAGTTGCCTTGTGGGGGCTAAAATCCCTTTGTTATAACTCTTTCCACCTCTACTTCTCTGTTGTCGATATAACCTTGTGCCCTCACTTTAGCCCTTAGCTCTCTATCTCGGTGCTTCCATAAAATTATTTTAACGAAAGGGTTATGAGGGTCCTAAATTCTAGGGTATGCCCATTGGTAGGGTGATGTCATCCACACCATGTGTCGACTTGGGAGAGGCCCATGTGTCACCCATATATGAGCCTCTTGGGTACATGAAAGAATAAAAAATTCTTGCCACGTGTCCATCAATATGTCATGTTGATGTCATCTTCGACCAATAGTATGCTGCCACCTGTCCTATCAAGGGAGAGAGAAAGGGTCCCTCGATCCTTTTTTTTGCAAGTGATTTCCTTTGTGATTCCCTCCTCCCTACAACCTTGACACTTTTAAGAAATTCATTTAACAAAGAGTTATAAGGTTCTGACCTTTCGAGATTCTAACCTTCCGGGCTTTATTCTCATGATCCCTGCTTCATGCCATCCCAAGTCTATTTTGAATAAGCTTTTCGGCTTTTGGGCCTTCTAGCCACTATTCTTGCGACCCTTGCTTCATGCCATCCTAGGTATATTTTGAATAATCCTGCAGGAATTCGGGCCTCTAATCCTTCAAGGAACAACTATTATCGCTTTGAGGTCCTTACTTTGACTAGCCATAACTTTTGTTCTACCCAACCAACTTAGTCATCTTTTTAAGGCTTCTCCACTAAGCCTGCTACTATGGTGATTCTCTACAGAACACTGCAGTAACCATGGGACTCCCCCTGAGCAACATATGCCTCAATTCCAACAACCACTGCCTTTGTCTTTAATTCCAGTCCAATTGACATCAATGCCAACATACGAGGTGCCTCAACCATTTAGTTAATGCCAACTATCCAACAATCTCCCCCTTTGGCATTGATGGCAACACACTAATATCCCCCCTGAGACTAGTAATGGTCTTCTTCATCGTTGTTCTTATCCTTATCACTTGTAATATTCTCCTCCTTTGTCATAAATGGAAAAGGATTCTCCTAAAAATTCCCCCTGAAACACTACAATCTACTCTTCAATCGATGCCACAAGCTGAGTAGCTACCAACACTCATTATAATTGAGTCATTTCGGAGGAGTCATCACAACTCCTATCTGTTGCCGAAGATACTCAAAGGGCCCTCTTGCAAGTGGCTTGATAAATATTTTTGCAAGTTGTTCTTTAGTGGCCAGATATTCAAGTCGAACAACATTAGTTGCAACCTGTTCTCTTAAGAAATGAAACTTGATAGGAATGTGCTTGGTCTTTGAATGCATGACATGATTTTTAGAGATGTTGATGGCACTAGTGTTGTCACACATGATTGGAATTGGATTAGTCAACTCTACCTTAATTTCCTTCAAGGTATGCTTCATCCAAAGAATTTGTGAGCAACAAGTGCTAGCCACAATATACTCTGCTTTGACTTTTGATAAAGAAATGGAGTCTTTTTTCTTGCTGACCCAGGACAATAAGTAGTTTTCTAAAAGTAATATTGCACTAGAGGTGCTCTTCCTATCAAGTAGTTTTCTAAAAGTAATATTGCACTAGAGGTGCTCTTCCTATCATCAATACTACCTGCCCAATCAACATTAGTATAGGCCTTCAATTTAAACTGTTTTTTTCTAGCATACCACAACCCATAGCTTGTTGTCCCTTGGAGGTATTTGAAGATCCTTTTGACAACAATGACATAAATTTCACAGGGGTAGGCTTGAAATCTGGCCACCAGACCCATTGATTGCATAATGTCTAGTCTAGATGCTGTGAGATACAATGAGCTTTCTATCATCGATTGTTATACAACCAACTCACAATAAGATATAAAAGATAGATCAATGACTTCAAAATCAGCCTCTTTGATGGGGCAACCTCCTTTACATTACAAAAATGAACAATTCTTGGATGATTCAAATGAAAAAACCTCCTTTCTATATATAGGAGTCTAAGGGGTCACAATATAATCAGAGCCGACATAACAATAATAATGTAAGGGCACAACAATAATAATAGTGGGCTTCTATGAGGCACAATAATAACGATATGGGAACAACATGGGTACAACAATAACAATAAGGGCTACAATGACAATAATAATGGGGGAATACACTAATATTATAGGGACTTAACATGCCCCTCTCCTTAAAAAAAGTGTTGTCCTTAACGCTTGAGTAGTTTTGGATGCTTCTATATAAAATTCTCATCCTCCCATGTAGAATCTTTAGCAGGTAAGTTCTTCCACTTGATGAGATACTCTGAAATTGATCGATTTCATAGCTATCAAATTCCAATATGATTTTTCCTTCCTTATCAAGTTTTGGCAATATTGTTTGAACTGAGAGCTTGTCACCTATAACCTTCTTTAAGCATGAAACATGGAAAATTGGGCGCACTCGGGGAGATGTAAGAAGCTCCAATTTGTATGCCATAGTACCAATATTTTGCAACACCTTGTACGAAGGAAGTGTTATACCACCATTCAGCCAGAGGCAACCACTTGATCCATTGTGTTTGTTTATCAATTACAAAGCAACGAAGATATCCCTCCAAACATTTGTTCACTATCTCAGTTTTCCCATTAGATTGAGGATGATAAGATGAGCTATGAGCTAACTGAGTACCCAAACAAGTAAATAATTTCGTCCAAAAATTTACAGTGAAAATGGGATCTCTGTCGCTTACAATAAGATTTGGGTTTCCATGTAGCTTTTGTATTGTTTCCATAAATGCAATAGGAAATGTACTCACTTTAAATGGATGAAATAATGCACAAAGGTGTGGATACTTGGTAAGTCTATCAACTACCACCATGATGACACTCTTTCCTTCATACTTTGGTAGACCTATGATAAAATCCATTGAAACCTCCTCCCAACATTGACTTAGAATGAATGAAGGTTGTAACAGACTTGAGGTCTTAATTGTTTCAACTTTATTTTTTTAGAAAACCAAACATTCTGCCACAAACTTCTGAATATCAAATTTAAGGCCATCCCAAAAGAATTCCATCTTAATCTTGTGATAAGTTTTTAAAAATCTTGAGTGCCCTCCTAAAGGAGAGGTGTGCAATTCGAGAAAAATCTTTTGTTTGAGTTGGGAATTCTTACAAAGGTATAAGCGATCTTTGTACCATAACGAATCATTTTTCTAGATAAATGTGTGAGATGTATTGAGATCTTGCTGCAACTTTTGAATGAGTACCCACACTTCTTCATCATTCTTCCATTCATCCATTGCTCCGTTTATCCAATCTGGTTGGATAATAGAAATGACACAAATAATGCTTCCACATCCTCATCCTTTCTTGAGAGTGCATCTGCCACAACATTTTGCTTCCCTTTTTTGTAGATGATTTCAAAGTCATAACCCAACATCTTTGTGACCCATTTTTGTTTCTCTTCTGAAGATAATATTTTTTCTAAAAAGTATTTAAGACTACCATGATCCGTTTTTACCTTAAAGTGTCTTCCCATTAGGTAAGGTCACCATTCTTAAGTGCATGTAGTATTTCCAACATTTCTTTCTCATAAATAGCTTTGTGTAAATACTTTCCTTTGATTGTACGACTTTCAAAAGCAATGGGTCTTCCTTCTTGCATTAAAATGACATCAATTCCATTTCCCGAGGCATCACATTCCACAATAAAGGTTTTTGTGAAGTCTGGTGTAGCAAATATTGGTGCTTGGCACATTGCCTCTTTAAGATGTTCAAAGGCCATCGTTGCTTTTGGAGTCCAAGAAAATGCATCTTTCTTCAGTAATGATGTTAGAGGTGCTGCTATTCTCCCATAATTCTTAACAAACTTACGATAATACCTTGTCAACCCGAGAAATCCTCACAGATGCTTTTTGGATGTAGTAATTTTCCATTCCTTAATGGCTTTAATTTTTCTAGGGTATACCTCAACACCTTCATGAGATACAATATGACCCAAATATTTCACCTATTGTACTCCAAAGAAACATTTGGAGGTTTTTCATATAATTGTTTCTCCTCCAATTGTTTGAGCACCATGTCAACATGTTGAACATAATCCTTCCAAGACTTGCAGTAGATTAGTATATCATCAAAAAATATTAACACAAATTTTCTAAGGAAGGGTTTGAAAATGGAATTCATCAAACCTTGAAATGTAGAAGGTGCATTGGTAAGGCCAAAAGGCATGACCAAGAATTCATAATCACCCTCATGAGTTCTGAATGTTGTTTTCAGAATGTCTTTATTCTTCATTATGATTTGATGATATCTTGAATGAAGATCCAACTTGGTGAAGTAAATTGCTGCATGTAATTCATCCAATAATTCATCAATTTCTGGAATGGGAAATTTATTTTTAATAATGAGCTTGTTGAGATCCCTATAATTTGGACACATGCATCATGATCCATTCTTATTGTCCACCAATACTACTGGAGCAGAGAAATAACTTTGAATAGGTTGAATTATACCAGCCTCTAGCATTTTTGCAACCATATGTTCAATTTCACTCTTTTGGGCATAGGGATATCTATAAGGCCTGATGTTTGGAGGAACACTTCTTGGAATCAAATGAATAGCATGGTCATGATCACGAATATGTGGGAGGCCTTTTGGAGTCTCAAATACCTTGGAATGATTGTCCAAGACTTTTTGGAGATTTGGAGAAATAGATGATTTCAATGTGGGAACCTCTAGTGAACATAACTGTGCAATTATGCCCCTTTGTTCTTTCTTTAGAAGCTTTGTCATGCCATTAGAGCTGATTATCTTTCCCGGTTTCCCTGCAATACCCCTTAATTCAACTTACTTTCTTTCCCAAAATAATTCAAAAAAGGTTCTTGAAAATTAAAAGCTATTGTACCCACAGATTGTAGCCATTGGACTCCTAGTACAACATTAGCACCACCCATTGGAATGGAAAGCATTGGACTATTCAATAAATATTATCCCATGGATAGCTTGATATTATGGCACTTTCCAGAGCAATTTATGGTTCCTCCATTTGCAACAATCACTTGACACTCTAGTGCTGGATATAGGAAGCAGTTCAATTCCTTGGCTATCTTATAATTAATGAAATTATGGGTACTACCTGAATCAATCAACAATATTACCCTTTTCTTCTTGATATGTCCTTCTATCTTGAGAGTTTGAGGAATGGTAATTCATGCCAATGCATTACAATATATTGTCGGATTCATTTCTTCTTTCTCTAGGGTTGGTTCCTGGTGTATATCCTCTTCTTTTGACGTTCCTTGTTTTTTTTCTTCCTCCTCTTCACAATCTGTGTAAAATAATTTTTTCTTAGCACACTTATGACCTTTAGTGTATTTTCTATCACACCTATAACAAATCCCTTTTTTATCCTTTTTCTTCCAATTGTTGTGGTGTCAACCATGTAGGTTGTGGAAGGCTAGGGGCAACAACACTTCCATATTTATAGTTGTGAGTGGTAGGCTTCTTTGTTGCCATAATTTTTCTTTCAATTTTTCTTGCCAACCTGAATGCCTTTTCCAATAAATTAGGTTCCCAAAGGCGAACCTCATGTTGGATGTTATCCTTTAAGGTCCCTATGAACACATCAATCCTATGCTCCTCTGGAATATCATTTACCTTTATATTCAATTTTGGAAGTCCTCAATGTGCTCCACCATTGAACTCTTTTGTTTGACATTTATCAATTGACTAAAGAAGGTGTTTCTCTTTGTATCCTCATAATGTGTTATCATTTCCTCCGTAAAAATTGACCAAGTGACAATTTTTTTACGAGAGAAAAGTCGTCGATACCATACAAATTTATCGGATTCCAAGTATAAAGTTGGAATGTGTAACTTTTGTGTGTTTTTCACATTATGGAGATCGAAATATTGCTCCATTTGTAGTATCCAAGTTACGAGATCCTTACCATCAAAATTTCTCATATCGATCTTTGGAACATGGTGGGTCTTCGGTCCAATGTTAGAGTCTATTGAAATCATGATTAACATTTCTTTTGTTCTCATAATGAGTTTCATCTAATACCTTTTCACCATTAGGAAGAATTTCTTGTAGCAACCTTGTCAAACCTTCCTTGAAACCTTCCATGTCTTCTTTTAAACCATTCTTAAAATCTTCCATATTATCTTTCATGTCAACCATATTAGCTTTCATGTCATCCATATTAGCTTTCAAGCTGTTCTTCAATTCTTCCATGTCTAATTTTAAGCTATTCTTCAAACCATGCATCTTAGCTTCCATTTCATTTTTGGTTACTCTTTGTGAGAGCGAAAATTGTTGCACTTGGTTTCGTAATTATGATATATCATGTTGCATTTTTTCTTCTTCTTCATGTGTCATAGTAGAAATTTCGGGTTGCTTACTAGGTGTTTCCATTTTTTTTATTCGGGGCATCAATTACTAAGTATTATGCTTCACTATGCCCTTTGAATCACTTCAAATTATTTTTTCAAACAAAACATATGCAATTTTTAAAAAAATACACACTTTTTTTCTTTGTAGGAGCTCGATATTGAATCTATTGTATCTCTATAATGGCGGATCACCAAGATCTAAAAATTGTTTTGGGGTATCCCTTTAAGTCATCTTTCCAACCCCACAAGTTTGATCGATATTGGAATCTCCAAGAAAGAGTTATGTCCAATTTCCCACAATGACCTAATTATAGACTAGTTCATTAGAGCCAAATTGTACGAAGTTTCACGTGTCACTATTTCGACCTTTGGACCTAAAAACGATACCCAACAAACTACATTCTATCCTCTTTTTGTCACTTTTTATGAAATTTGAATCTGATGCTCGGAGAGAAATTTATGATGATTTTTCCAAGGTCACCTGTTTGATATGGAATTCGGGAGCCTACAAAAACCCTAGCTTCCTTGGATAATATCTTCGAAAATATAGTGAGACAAGATTTGAAATTCAGACATGACGTTCATGAAGATTTCATCTCAAATGAGTTTTGTTTTCAGCTTCTAAAGCTTTGTAGAAACAAATTTATATAAAAAATTCCACAATAACCTGTTTGAAGCAGCGAAACCCTAGAATCCAAAGCTCTGATACCAAATGTTATGGAACCTGCTCACAATAAGATATAAAAGATAGATCAACGACTTTAAAATCAGCCTCTTCGAAGGGGAAACCTCCTTTACATTACACAAATGAACAATTCTTGGATGATTCAAATGAAAAAACCTCCTTTCTATATATAGCAGTCTAAGGGGTCACAATATAATCAGAGCTGACATAACAATAATAATGTGAGGGCACAACAATAACAATAGTGGGATTCTATGGGGCACAATATAAACAATATGGGGACGACATGGTCACAAAAATAACAATAAGGGATACAATGACAATAATAATGGGGGAATACACTAGTATTATAGGGACCTAACATCGATATATAGACAATATGATTTACCAATGATGTTTCATATTCTTTGCATAACTTATAGCCTATAACCATGGTAGTGCTAATTGGCTTGCAATCTTCTAGTCCAAATTTCTTTAGTGTTTCTTGCAAATACTTGGATTGGGATATGAAGATTCCATCCTTCGATTGAGAAATTTGCAGCCCTAAGAAAAATGATAGTTCTCCAATCATGAACATCTCAAACTCTGTATGTATACAGTTTACAAATTGATTTCCTAATCATTCCAAATCGCTGCCAATGATTATGTCATCTACATACACTACCACAATCAATAGGTGGTCATCTTTAGATTTTATATACATATTTCTATTTGGAGTGCCCCTTTTAAATCCTTATTCCTAAATATATCTATCTAATATAGCATACTAGGCTTTAGGAGCTTGTTTGAGCCTATATAAGGCCTTTTTCAGTTTGCAAACAAAACCTCCCTTTTCTGTGAGTATGAACCCTTATGGTTGTTTGATGTATACTTCTTCTTACAGATATCCATTGAGAAAGGCTAAATTCACATCCATATAATATACCTTGATGTTTTTATGATTGGAAAAATTAAGGAATATTTTGATAGCTTCTAGTCTAGCTACTGGTGTGAAGGTTTCCTCAAAATCTATCCCCTCAATCTGGGCATACCCTTTGCAAGCTAGTCGATATTTGTTCCTGATTACTTGACCTTTGTTGGGTGCGGGAATTACACTTAAGCAAACTCCTCAACACTTAAATTGTCAACCTGGGGGATCCATAAACCTAGAGACGAAGCACAGGCAATGCCAGAGATGGTATGAATATTTCTAATATAAATCCCTACTTTCTTTAAAGGAAAGATTGCAGAATCAAACTAAAAAGAGAAAAAAGAAACTTGAACCATCAAAATAATCTAAGACTGGAAGAAGGAAGAATTCATTTGCAAAATGGATTTAGAAATAAAGGGGCAATCACTCTAGCTAACTACTGTTTAACTACTGAGTGTGTGTTTTTCTTTAGCAGAGCCACGTAGCAGTCTCATCAGATGGGCCCTTTAAACCTGCTCCTTAGAGATTTCCTTCTTGCACTAATCTGTCCTACACTATCACAGTCTACTTGCACTAGTGCAGGAACAAAGATTTATGCAGAGGGTATAAATGGTGTCTTTACTAAATGCGTTTTACTTCCTGCAAGGGATTGAAATTTTTTATGTTTAAAGCACTCAGATCCTCCTGGCAAGAAACTAGTTCTTGCACCAGATTAGAGCTTCTTGCTCTTAGCATTTAATTCTTAAAATAAGTGCTTAGTTACTGCAAGTGTTATTATATTGTGAAATCAAATTGCACACATAAAAATGAATGTTTCTGATTTTGACAGAGTGTAGAAATAGAGAAACAATCCATATACATTTATCCTATCATAAAGTGTTTAATGAAAGCAAGAAAATTGCGAGAAGTAAACTAGAAAGGCTTGCTGCATCACACCAACGTGCACTGGTTTAGGTTCGTTTCTCCTGCTTGGACCAGGTGGGGAAAACCAACCAAATAGAATTGCAGAAAAGGAACAACACACCAACGTGCATTGGTGCAGGTTTATTTCTCTTGCTTCGACTAGGTGGGAAAACCAATCAAACAGAACTGCAGAAAAAGAATAGCACACTAACGTGCACTGGTGCAAGTTTATTTCTCCTACTTTGAATAGGTGGGAAAACCAATCAAACATAACTACAAAAAAGGAATAGCACACCAACATGCATTGGTGTAGGTTTATTTCTCCTGCTTGGACCAGGCGGGAAAACCAATCCGAAATCAGGTGCAAGAAAAGGAAATCTAGCTACTTCACACAACGGATCCGCTTTCACTCAGACATGAATGCATGTGCTTGAAATTAAATCACACTTAACAACATAAACACAAATTACAGGAAACAGGAAATAGGGTAAACGTGTTGGGTTGGCTGGGCCCTAGCCAACCAGTGCATTTCCCTTTCAAATGAAAATGCTTCTCAGTACTTTAATCAATTCATCAGCTTCAAACACAGAAATGCAATTTATAAAACATGAGGCAGAGCTCCCTTCTTATTAATTCACTGAGGCAAATACATGCGTGAATACATAGTCCAACCCAGATTCGGGCGATAACAAAATACAACAACCTGTTACCGCCTCTCTGGCTGTATCTCTATTTTGTATAAACTTCTATTAAAAAATATCTCGTCCTATTTACATTCTTCATTATATAGATCTTTGGCCGAAGGCCAAAAATATCGTTTAACCGATTACATAACCATATGCAGAATTTAGCTTTTTCGGCCTTCAAAATTAGACAGTTCAACAAAACTGGCTATAGCCAATCTCCAGATGTTTGTTCTTCATAAATTTGATCTTGGCTGCCTTTGGATCGACCTTGCTGTCGTGGCTGGAGCTCGGTTGCCTTCAGATTTATCTTGCTATCATGGCTGAAGTTGCTCAAAATGAGGCGGTGATCAAGGAGGTTCAGATCTGTTGCAAGGATTTGTTGTGCTGGCACCGGTGCAAGATCTGATCCTACACTAGGATCAGCAGTCACGGTGAGTACTTGACTACCAAATAAACGTTGGAGATATCGATAAGTTACAAAGAGTGATTATAAGCAAGAAATCATGTAATAAATAATTAATTAATGCTAAGTTGAATTAAAAATATGAAAAATAAAGTGCATACGGAATATGTCACCGTTCTTGGACTAGTGCAAGATGAGGGTGTATAAGAGAGGTAAAACAACGGTAAATGGTTATGATTTAGGAAGGGGAAAATAGCAAAATGAGAGCAGATTAGGGGACTAACATCCTCCCATCCATAAAATGTTGTGTGTCCTCACACAAATCTTTACCTCTGCAAAAACTTCAAAACTTTGAGCATTTCAGCTCAATCCTGCTCTGGTATCCTGTCATCATCTTGCAATGTTTCAGACTTCTTCTTTCTAATGTTCTTTAGTTTCTTTGTCACCTTTTTAAGTCGCTTGAAACATTGCGCAGCTCGGTACTTCTAGACTTTAACTTCTCTTTTCTTTTTCTGGATCTCCACCGTCAATTCTCCTCTACTCTGTTCTTTATCCTCATGTGCTTTAGCTATAAGCTGTTCTAAGTTCTGCACTTGAAGCTCTAGTTCAACTACCCGAGCAGCAGGAGTTACCAAATCTTTTTCTTTTTCTATTTCAGTAGGGGCTATGTCTTCCTCAGGGACCTCAATATCCCTCATGGTTACATCAGGAAATTCTTCTTCCTCTGGTCCCTCTTCTTCTGGTTCTTCCTCTTCTAGTTCTACTTCTTCTGCCCCTCCTTCTTCTGCTTTTTCCTCTTCTGCTTTTTCTTCTTCTGCTTCTTCTTCTTTGGATTCTTCTCCTCCTACTTCTTCTTCTTCTGCCTCTTCTTCTTTTGCTTCTTCGTCTTCTGCCTCTTCATCTTCGGGTTCTTCCTCTTCTGCCTCTTCTTCTTTGGGTTCCTCTTCTTCTACTCCTGCTTCTTCTTCTTCTACTACTTCATCTTCTTCTGGTTCTTCTCCTCCTGCTTCTTCTTCTTCTTCCTCTTCTTCTCGTACTGGTTCTTCTTCTTGTACTGGTGCGGGAGGGGATTCAATGCCCTGTGGGGACTGTGGTTCTTTGCCTGCATTAGATACTTTATTCTTTTTCCTGGGCTTTTTAATGAAATCGGCCAACAGAGCATCATCTTCGACCTCTGCAAACTTTACTGCGTTCGCAAGGACTGACAGGTTGTCATTTTCAGGGGTCTGTGCCTGTACTGGTGGCGTAGAAGGAGTCTCTTCAGCAGGTGCGCTAGCTGTCTTCTTATTTGAAGATGGGGCCTTTTCTTCTGTTGATTTTTCCGATCATTTCCTTTTTGCACTGGTGCAAGAAGGACTCCCTTTTTCATTTTTACTTGAGCCCTTGCTTGTGCTGGTGGGGTCCTCTGTCTCCTTTCTAGCAGCCATCTCTTTGTGCAGCTGTTTTAACAGCGCCTCCCATGTCATACCTTTAGCTTCTAGCCGTTTCAGGACTAGAATTTTTATCAGGCCATGATGATATAGCTTCGTGTCGGCCTAGTCTTCTCGTTCATCCTGCACACCTTTGGCCATTTTTTCCAAGCTCTTAAGCAAAAAATATGGGAAATTCATCCTCCACCGGACATGCCAGCTGGCTTCGAAATGTTGCGACATCCTAAAACTATATACCAAAGTGCGGGTGTATCTTCCCTCACAGGTTACAAAATTTCTGTAGGATGAAAAGGAGGCCTTTCCATTGTCCCAGCAGGGCACTGCACGGAACTCCTACCTTCCAGTCTACCTCTATCTTCTTGTCGACGACAAAATGCTGCCATCACTTCCTTTCTAGTTTTTGATTTTTAAACCACTGCTCACCAGTGTTTTCCAAGCCTGTCGCTGCTGCTATAAATTCTTCTGTGACTTTAAATTTGAGAGGCCCAATTTTCACCGGTCGTTTCTGAAACTCCTGGTAAATTGTAAAGCCACTTCTTTATCGTGCTCGTCAAACTTCTACAAGAACTAAAGAAAACCTGAGTCTCACAATAGTGCAAGACTATTGTGATACTCGGCAGTCTGCTCTACCCTGTTGAGAGACGAGGGTTTGTTTCGAATAGGCGGCATCGCTGCTTAACGGCTATGAACAGTCGAGAATTTTACATGCAACACCAAGAGAATCGGTTCTTATAAATAGGGATTCAACTGTCCACCATCCTTTCCATATTATCACCTATTCCTTCACCATAGATGCACGACAACTTTGAGATCAGGCTGGATTGGTACTTGCGGCGATGTTTTAAAGGATAGGTGAGGTAATCATTATGAGTGAAGGACATCTAGGATTATGGTGGAGAGGGGTAATTATGTCCAAGAAATGGTTAAACACTTCCGCATTCCTTCATAATTCAAAAAAGAACTTAGCATTCATTAAAAAATGATCATGATTTCTAACTTAAAAACACCTTGTACTTTAAATAATTTTCTCCTAGTTAGTATGCTAGCACAAGTACTCGTCGGCTAAGTGAAAGGACTTCATATAAATTTTCATGATGACCACTTTACTATGACGTATGCCATGAAAAGAATAACTTGTACTATGTTTCTGACAAGGTGCATGCTTGCATTGGTCTGCTTGCACCGCTTAAATTATGCTATTCTTCTTGTACCATTCTGCTTGCTTTATCATATAGGACAACATGCTTGCACTAGTGCAAGCATAATATGTAAAAAAACAAAGAATTTAAATAAAATATACACTGGACTTCCACATAACTTCCTCAACTTATACTGGAAATTTGCTTCGCCCTTTCTTGATGCTTTAGAGCATATCCTTTTGCTCTTTGTGCGCGAGATCCTGCAATGAATTTATGAGGGATCAGAGAAGTGGGAAAAGGGAATTTTCAGAATGGGAAGGAATTCTGTTACAAGGATTCCAGGAATAGTACCAAAAGAGGAAATAAATAGAAGTGTGATAGGGAAAAAAATTTCAAGGGTAAGTGGGATTTTTTTCGAAGCGGACAAGGTAAATTTAGAAGAATGTGGGAAGGTTAATCACTCTAGGATTGCAGAAGAAAACTGACGGAATATTATGAAAGTGGAATATGAAGAAAGGTAGAAAATTTTCTGGAAGGTCTGCCTACACTGGTGTAAGAAAAAAATAACTGCAGCGAAAATTAAGTGTTACTTGAGTAAAAAATATCCATGCTAATTACCCCAACTGTATAAAGGTTGGTTCTGCTGAACTTGATTTTACTTGGTGGTCGCTAGCATATCTAAAGATCAAGCAACATTTTCTTTTTATTAGAAATTTTTGATCTTCCTGCTAGCAAGCTGGTTTTCAGGTTGATCCTTCTGCAATCATGTTAGCGAACTGATTTTCATAATTACAGGAAAATATTTTTTCTTTACTTTTTTCTTATTTTTATTTTTATTTTTAAGAAGAAGAAGAATTCATGTTTTCAAAAGGTTGGTATTACCATTCACCACTACCGTCCCAAATTGTTGTTGGACTTGTTGTGTAAAATCTTTCCTGGTAGGTGGCTGAAAATACTTCTTTAACCTGTGTCCATTTACCAAGAATACTGAATTTTGTCCATCAATAGTTTTAACTTCTACTGCTCCATTCTTGAATACTCGGATCACTTCATAAGGTCCCATCCAACGTGTATGGAATTTCCCTTTAAAGATTTTAAATCTAGAATCATAAAGGAGCACCCAATCACCTGGTTGGAATTGCTTTTTCTTAATAAAATTGTCATGCCACCTTTTGTGTTGCTGCTGAATTAGTATGTTCTGCTGAACAACATCCCTACGAAATTCATCTCTCATTTAATTGGAGAAGACACTGTTGTTGTGCCTTAGAGAGATCTAGTCCTAACTAAACTGTAGTCCTGCAAGTTTTGATCTAGAATTCAATTGGTAACAGAACCTGTTTGCCATATACCAGCTCATATGGTGTATGTCCCGTGCTATTTCTCCAAGTGGTTCTGTATGCCCACAAAGCTTCTGGTAATCTTTCAACCTAGTCTTTCCGATGCATATTTACTATCTTTGTAAGAATGGAATCGATCACTTTGTTTGTGGATTCCACTTGGCCATTTGCTTGCGGGTGATACGGTGTGGATTCCCTGTGCCGGATCTTATATTGCTCCATCACACCCTGTACCAGATTAGAAATAAACTGTGGATCATTATCAGAAAAAATTTCTCTAGGCACACCAAATCTAGTAAAGATTTCAGTAAAAATAAAATCAACAACAACTTTTTCTATAGCAAAAGAAACAACTTTAGCTTCTACCCATTTTGTAACAAAATCTGTACAAACCAAGATATGCTTTTTACTTAATGATGTTGGATTTATTGGCCCTATAAAATCAATAGCCCATTTTTCAAATGGCTCAATCATAACTTGGGGACATAAAGGCATTTCATTGGTTTGATTAGGCTGGCCCATTCACTGACAGCTATCACAATGCCTGGCATACTGTTTGGCATCCTTAAACAAGGAAGGCCAAAAGTAACCAACATGCAATACTTTATATGCAGTCTGCTTATCAGCGAAGTGGCCTCCACAAGGTTCACCATGAGCAGATTTCAATATGTCAAACACTTCCTCGTCTTTTACACACCTACAAATAGTCAGATCTGGACTAGTGTAAAAGAGATCTCCTTGAATCCAGAAATATGCAGCACTTTTATGAACAATACTCCGCTTTTCACGAGCGAACAAGTGGAGTGGTGTTTTCCTAGTAACCAAGTAATTAGCAATTTCGGAAAACCACGGGGAATTTGTTGACATAGCAAAAAGATATCATCTGGAAAATCATCATTAATAGGAATTGCTTCACCAGGATTATCTAATCTAGAAGGAAAATCTGCTACAACATTAGATTTTCCAGGTCTATCAACAATAGTAATATTAAATTCCTGCAACAATAGTAACCACCTAGTCACTCTACCACTAGTTAATGGCTTGTTCATCAAATATTTGATTGCGGAATGATCAGTATGTACAAATACTTCATATCCTGTAATATAGTGTCTGAACTTATTAATTGCAAAAATTACAGCTAAAAACTCTTTCTCTGTAACTATATAATTTAATTAAGTGGAAGACAAATTATTACTAATATAATAAGTAGCATAGGATTTTTGTTTTCCTCTTGTCCTAAAGTTGCGCCAATAGCCAAATCTAAAGCATCAGAGGAAATGTGAAAAGGCAGGGACTAGTTAGGACCTCTCAAAACTGGTGCATGTACTAACTTTTCCTTCAATGTTTCAAAAGACAATTGGCAAGCTGTGGTCCAAGAAAATTCACTATCCTTAGCTAGAAGTTGGAAATGAGGGGTAGCTATCTTAGAAAAATTTTCAATGAATCTCCTATAGTAACCAGCATGTCCTAAAAAACCCCTTACTTCCCTTTGAGTTTTGGGTGCAAGGAGATGCAGAATGATTTCGATCTTTGTTGGATCAACCTGGATACCTTTACTAGAAATCAAATGGCCAAGTACCACTCCTGCTTTGCACATTAATCTACATTTCTTGTCACTCAAGGCGAGATGGGCTTCCTAACAATGAAGAAGTACTTTTTCCAGATTTTCGAGAGCTTCTTGAAAAGAATCACCAAACACAGAAAAGCCATCCATATAAATTTCTACAAATTCTAGATCAGCAAAAATGGCCAGGACTGCCCTTTGAAAAGTAGCCGAGGCATTACATAAACCAAAGGGAAGCACTTTATAAGCAAATGTACCCCATGGACATGTAAAAGTAGTTTTATCCTGATCTTCGAGTGCAATCTGTATCTGGTTATAACCACTGAAGCCATCCAAAAAGGAAAATAATTTCTTTCCTGCATGGGTATCAAGCACCTGGACAATGAAAGGGAGAGGGAAATAATCTTTGAGAGTGGCTTTGTTTAATTCTCGATAATCAATACAAATACGCCATATTCCATCTTTCTTAGGTACTAGCACTAATGGAGAGACCCACTGACTGTCGGAAATAGGATAGATAAAACCAGCATCCAAGAGTTTCTGTACTTCTTCCTTCACAATATCTCTTGGAGCTGGATTCATTTGCCTTTGGGGTTGTTGGATAGGTTGGGCTCCTTCCTGAATATAGATATTATGTGTACAAGTTTAAGGAGGAATACTCTTCATATCTTCATAGCCCCATGCAAAGGCACTAAGATGGTTTTGCAACAAATTCACAAGCTGCTCTTGCTGAGATGAGTCCAAATATGAACTAATATACAAGGATTTACCGGGGCTAATCTCAACAAGAGTAGTATTAGGCTCAGGAATACTCAAAGGGGTGGTAAAATGCAGTGGTACAGAAGAATGAGAATCACGATTATCTTGAAAATCTAGGCTAAAAATCTGGCTCAATAGCTCAAAATTAGGCATAGTGTCTAGATTATTCAGGAAATCTTGAATCTCATCTTCCTGTGAAGACCCAGTGTACTGATGGATAAGGGAAATGGGTTGAGTCTCCTCATCACTGCTTTGATCCAACCATAAAGTATCTCAAAGGTCCTAAATGGATCTGGCAGGGGGGTATAAGGTAACTTTCTTCCTAAAATCTCCATGTGAAATATACATATCACCGGAGCGACACCCAATATATGCATCGGCTGTAGCAAGCCATGGTCGAACCAAGATCAAGGGATGTCCTCCTACTGGTTTCTTTGGCTGAAGCACAATGAAATCAATAGGATATTCCCAAGAATCCAATGAGATGATCACATCTTCCAATACTCCTTCTGGCTTAATTTTAGATCTATCTACTAATTCAAGCACAGTGGGAGTAGGGCGAAGATGAGATAACCGAAATTGATCCATGGTTTGCTTAGTCATGACATTAATGGCTGCCCCCAGGTCTATAAGAACATTAGAGACAAGGACATTACCAATATGAACTGAGACAACAGGGTTTCCGGGATTAGTATATTTTTCCATAGACACACATCCCGTCATCAACTCTGCTGCCCTACCAACAAATTGAATGGTTTGGGGTTCCAATCTCTTCCTCCCAGGTTTCTTGAGACAGAGTTCCTTAATAATCTTGGTACAAATAGGGATCTCTTTGATGGCTTGAAGTAGAGGTATCTTAATGAAAAGATTCTGAAGCTCTGATGCCAAGCTAGTCTCAGAAATAGGCTCACTTCTTTCCATTACTAGCCTCTCTGGGAAGGGAGGCTGGTTGGAAGAAGATGGCAAGGATTCAGAGGGTAAGGGCTGCTTAGTGACAGCTTTCGGAGAATGATTAAGAGTTTCCTCTTCTTCTTTCTCTTCAACAATCACTCTAGGTTGCTTCTGATTTTCTGATGTTACAGTCCTTCCCGATCTTAATTGAATATCATGAACCCCAACTGGAATAGACTGGTACTTGAATAAAGGTGGGTTTGTTACATAGATCATTTGCACTACTTTATTATTGTTAGGATTGGGCATAGGTTGAGCAGGCAACTGAGGAGGTCGAAAAGGTGGAGGTAAAGGTAATGGTGGAGTAGACTGACTCGGAAGTTGAGGCATTGAATAAGGTGTATGTGTAGATGGATATGATTGCATGGGTGGCTAGTAGGAATATGGAGAATGAGTTGGCCCTCTCCAACCTTGTTGCCATGGTTGAGAAGGTTGCCCATGCTGATATTGATTCCCATACTACCACTGCTGATTAGTGTTAGGATAAGAATATGCATGTGAATTATAACCAAAATAGTGTGGAGAAAATTCAGGAGCCATACCTACACCTACCTGAGGCCAATTTCTTTTTGCTCCCATAGCATACAAGTATTCAGCTTCAGGCTGTCCCCCTGTAAATACAGCTTTAAGTCTTGGTATAGAGGGACATTTTTCTGTGACATGGTCTTCTGCACAAATAGCACACTTATTAGTTTCTTTCAAATTAAGAGGACACTCTTTAGGAGGATGCTTGTCTTTACATATAGGACAGGAAATACATAATGACTCTTGTTCCTTTATGAGTTTTTGTTGAAATTTTAAAGAGTCCAACTGTTTGGTAACAGTGTTCATTATATCAATTTTCATGTTTTCCATTTTATTTTCTAGTCCAATAATCATAGCATCAGTAGATTCGGTTTTTCTATTTCTATTTCAAGTTCCTCTACCAGATCTACACTGATTTCTTGAAAATTTCCTACATAATTCACAAATTTGTTCAAAAGTTTGCTAAGAAATATCACCTTGTCCTAGCAGATTTAGATTATTTCTAGCATTATCAGTAAGTCCTCTTAAGAACAAGGTTCTAATAGTACTTGAATCAAGCTTAAGTTTCGACCTTTTTAAAATATACATAAATCTTTCTAGGTAATCTTCAAGGGTTTCATCATCATCTTGTATGATTGTAAAAATCTCATCCTGCATGTCCCGAGTTTTGTAATATTCTTGATATTTAGACAAAAAAACTCTCTTCATCTAATCCCAAGAGGCTATAGTGTTTCCTCCTAACCCCATAAACCAACGTAAACTTGAGTCCTTGAGAGTAACAGGAAATAATCTTAGCTTTTGAGCATTAGTTGAATAATCATAACTTCTATAAAGAATATAAAACTCGAATAGAAGAGAGTTAGGATCTTCTTGAACTTTACAATGGAAATGAAGGAGAGCTGATGGTGGAATATTCTTCATTTGTGCCACAGTATCAGTGTCCACAATTGGAAACACAAAAGTGGATTGTTCCCTACTTACTTGGTTTTCACCAGTCCCTTCCACATGATTTTCATGGTCCGCCATTGTTTCTCTTTTGCTCCCAACAGACTGAACCACACCTGAGCTATTGTCACCAGAATCCAGGTGGATTGTTCTTGCATGATGGGTTTGAATTGGATTGGGATTCCTGCTCACAGAAGGAGACCCAATATGAGAATTATTTTCAAAATTCTTTTGACCCTTAGTGGGCTTTGAACCCTTACCTTTTCTAGGCATTCATTCAAAAAAGAAAGAAAAATAATAAACAACTTCTAATAAAAATGTTGTCAGAAATCAATCAACACCAGTAAAATTCCTTCAAATCAAATTGTCTCCCCGGCAACGGCGCCAAAATGTTGGGTGCAGGAATTACACTTAAGCAAACTCCTCAACACTTAAATTGTCAACCTGGGGGATCCGTAAACTTAGAGACGAAGCATAGGCAATTCTAGAGATGGTATGAATATTTCTAATATAAATCCCTACTTTCTTTAAAGGAAAGATTGCAGAATCAAATTAAAAAGAGAAAAAGGCAACTTGAACCATCAAAATAATCTAAGACTAGAACAAGGAAGAATGCATTTGCAAAAGGGATTTAGAAATAAAGGGGCAATCACTCTAGCTAACTATTGTTTAACTACTGAGTGTGTGTTTTTCTTTAGCAGAGACATGTAGTGGTCTCATCAGATGGGCCCTTTAAACTTGCTCCTTAGAGATTTCCTTCTTGCACTAATCTATCTTGCACTATCACAGTCTGCTTGCACTAGTGCAGGAACATAGATTTATGCAGAGGGTATAAATGGTGTCTTTACTAAAGGCATTTTACTTCCTGCAAGGGCTTGAACTTTTTCAGGTTCAAAGCACTTAGATCCTCATGGCAAGAAATTAGTTCTTGCACCACTTCAGAGCTTCTTGCAGTTAGCATTTAATTCTTAAAATAAGTGCTTAGTTACTGCAAGTGTTATTATACTGTGAAATCAAATTGCACACATAAAAATGAATGTTTCTAATTTTGACAGAGTGCAGAAATAGAGAAACAATCCATATACATTTATCATGTCATAAAGTGTTTAATGAAAGCAAGAAAATTGCGGGAAGTAAACTAGAAAGGTTTGCTGCATCACACCAACATGCACTGGTGCAGATTCATTTCCCCTTCTTGGACCAGGCGAGGAAAACCAACCAAACAAAACTGCAGAAAAGGAATAGCACACCAACGTGCACTGGTGCAGGTTTATTTCTCCTGCTTGGACTAGGCAGGAAAACTAATTGAACATAACTGCAGAAAAGGAATAGCACACCAACTTGCACTGGTGCAGGTTTATTTCTCCTGCTTGGACCAGGTGGGAAAACTAATCAAACAAAACTACAGAAAAGGAATAGCACACCAATGTGCACTGGTGTAGGTTTATTTCTCCTGCTTGGACCAGGGGGAAAACCAATCCAAAATCAGGTGCAGGAAAAGGAAATCTAGCTACTTCACACAACGGATCCGCTTTCACTTAGACATGAATGCATGTGCTTGAAATTAAATCACACTTAACAACATAAACACAAATTACAGGAAATAGGAAATAGGGTAAATGTGCTGGGTTGGCTGGGCCCTAGCCAACCAACACATTTCGCTTTCAAATGAAAACGTTGCTCAGTACTTTAATCAATTCATCAACTTCAAATGCAAAAATGCAAATTTATAAAACATGAGGCGGAGCTCCCTTCTTATTAATTCACTGAGGCAAATACATGCATGAATACATAGTCCAACCCAGATTCGGGCAATAACAAAATACAACAACCTGTTACCGCCTCTCTGGCTGTATCTCTGTTCTGTACAAACTTTTACCAAAAAATATCTTGTCCTATTTACATTCTTCATTATATAGATCTTTGGCCGAAGGCCAAAAAGATTGTTTAACCGATTACATAACCATATGCAGAATTTATCTTTTTTGGCCTTCAAAATTAGACAGTTCAACAAAAGTGGCCGTAGCCAATCTGCAACTGTTCGTTCTTCATAAATTCAATCTTGGCTGCCTTTGGATCGACCTTGCTGTCATGGTTGGAGCTCGGATTCCTTCATATCTATCTTGTTGTCATGGACGAAGTTGCTCAAAACGAGGCGGTGATCAAGGAGGTTCGGATCTGCTGCAAGGATTTGTTGTGCTGGCACCGGTGCAAGATCCGATCCTGCACTAGGATCAGCGGTCACGGTAAGTACTTGACTACCAAATAAACATTGGAGATATTGATAAGTTACAAAGAGTGATTATAAGCAAGAAATCATGTAATAAATAATTAATTAATGCTAATTTGAATTAAAAATATGAAAAATAAAGTGCATACGAAATATGTCACTGTTCTTGGACTAGTGCAAGATGAGGGTGTATAAGAGAGGTAAAACAACGGTAAATGGTTATGATTTAGGAAGGGGAAAATGGAAAAAAGAGAGAAAATTAGGGGGCTAACAACCTTGCTCATTTATATTATTTTAAAGACCCATTTTGTGTCAATGACATTCTTCTCTTTATGCCTTGGAATGAGCTCTCAAGTGTCATTCTTCCCAATTTGGTCAAGTTCTTCATTCATAGCTCTCACCCAAGACTCGTACTTGCTTGCAATATTGAAACTCTTAGGCACAACTTGAGATAGCAGAGAAAGATTTGGATAACTTGGACTGACAACAAATTTCATCCTAGCTTGACTCACCCAGTCTTTGATTTGCAATAATTTCACTCTCAGGATGTTGTTTTTGTACATATCTGGACGATGCTTGGAGTTGTGCTTGTTTCTTCATGTTCATTATATGACTTTGTTTCTTCATAGTTTGAGGACTTGATGTTCAAACTTTCTTCTCTATCTGAGTTCATGTTTCCTTTGGAAGTCTTAGATTTTGGCATTATTTCATCCACTACTATATCAATCCAGTCATCAACTCTCTTTTTTTCTCCTATTGTAGTACCTGTATAATTTACTTTGGGATGAGTACCCAATAAATATACCCTTGCCAACATGAGAATCAAATATTCTAGGAATTTTATCATTCTCCTTGATAAAAAAATTTCTCCCAAACACCTTGTAGTGTTTAATTGACGCGGGTCTCCCCTTCGACAACTCGTAGTGAGTTTATCAGTATTGGGCTTGAGTTGTGTTATGTTTGAAAGGTACATTGTTGCTTGTGTTGCTTCTCCCCGAAAGGTGTGAGATACATCTACTTCATCCAACATAGCTCTGGCCATCTCCTGGATTGTTTTGCTCTTTCTCTCAACTACCCCATTTTGTTGTGGACTTCTGGCCACATAATACCACCTCCATATTCCATGCTCTTCAAAAAATTCTTCAAACTCACTTGAAGTGTATTCTCCTCCTCTGTATGATCTTAAATGTTTGATCTTTAGATCCTTCTCATTTTCTACCTGAGATTTAAATGTCTTAAAATGTTTAAGTGCTACTGATTTCTCTTTTAAGAGAATGATCCATGTGGATCTAGTAAAATCATCAATAAAAAACATAAAATACCTCTCTCCTCTTAGGATTTTTGTTCTGCTTAGGCCACAAATATCTATGTGAATTATCTTCAGTGGTCTAGATAAAGAGAATTCATTTGTCTTGAAATGAGTACTGGTTTGCTTACCAAACTAACAAGACTTGTAGATTGAATTATCAGGCTTTGACAATCTTGGAAACCCTCTCACATCTCCTGTTTTGCTGAATTTTATCAGACTATCAAAATTCATATGACCAAGTCTTTTATGCCATAAATAGGTTTCATATGTTTTTCTCAAATAACAACGTACTTTAGAGTCATCAAACACATATAGATTATTGTGAATTTTGACTACCTTTCTCACCATCTTTCCTTTATTTTCATGTTGGATCTCATAATATTTGGATTGAAAGGTCACATTATAGGCATTATCACACATCTGGTTTATACTGAGCAAGTTGTGCTTGAGACCCTCTACATACAACACATTTTGAGATTTAGTCTTTTCATCAAGACTGACTATGTCCTTGCGTTTAACTCTTGTTGGGTCATTGTTGTCTAAAGTGACATTGTTCCCTCTATCCTTTTATTTTAGCAACATGAATTTTCTCTTATCCCCAATCATATGCTTGGAAGAACCACTATCCATGTATCATATGTTCTCTTGATTATATGCCGACAAAGCAAGCCAACATTCCATGTTCTTTCCATAATTGTGTTTCCATTTATTCTTTTCCTTTATAAAGACTAGCTGCTAAGTGTTCTGAAATTAGATGAATACTCAAACTTGCTTATGCATTCTCTTGCCTTGTGCCCAAAATGATTAAACTTGAAGCATTTTACATCAGTCATCAAGGGGGAGAAGGGATTTCTATCTTTGGGAGTTTTGAGATCTATAATTCTGATACTTATTGTATTTGAAATTTTCATCTATTTCAACTTTGACCCTTCTACAATCAATAACTTTATGTCCAAAGATATGACATTTATAGAAAGGACCATAAAATAAATTAGAGTACCCGAAGTTGGAGAGTTCATGAGTTTGTACATGAAGGTGCCTCTATTGTCTTGTTGATTGATTCATTCTTTTGTGGTATGAATCCTTTGAGAAGTTGGAATTCCCATTCCTATGATGGGCTCCTATCTTCCTTCCTATCTTTATATCTTCATTGATTATTTATTGATGCATCTTTGCATAGATCTGAGATTCCTCAAATCTTGCGGACTTGAAGTTCATCTTCCTCATAGAAGGTTCCTGTGGTCTAGAATATCCCAATCCTATTTTTTCTTATGGAGACCTTTGACTGTTTATAATATAATCTAGATTTCTTGTTCCTTCTGCAAAATTTTCTTTTGAACCCTTCTCAGTTTCCAGTCTCTCAATATTTGTTCTCAGAGAGACAACTTCTACCTCAAGACTTTGACAATTTTCTTCCCATTCATGGATCAAATCATTAAGAACTTCTTCTTTTTTCTTAGCTTCTTCTAATTTGACTTTTAGGGATATAATTTCTTATTTGCATGTCTTTGAGATCATATCCTTCTTTACTTTGAACAATTCTTGCTTTAGATGCATATTCTCTTCTTTTAGTTTCTCACATGTTTTTTGTTTTTCTTCTAGTCAAAGAGCTAAGTTGTCTTTACTTTTAATGGCTTCTTCAAGTTTTTATTTTTGATAAAAAAATTCCTCATTGTCTGAGTTGTACATAACTTCTTCAACAGAATGCAACTATTCTTTTAGATTCCTTTTCTTTCTCCTGGTCTTCTTTAACTCTTCAAGAGAACTGATGAGCTCCTCTTCATAGTCCATTACTCCTACTTCTTCTTCCTCCTCTTCAAAGTCTATAATATTTTGTTTCTTAGAGTCTGCTCCAAATTCCATGAGTAAACATTCATTTGACTCATTCTCTAAGGATTTTTTGCTGTGTGACTATGGTGTTGAGCTATCCTCTTTGGAGTAGAGCCCCTTTTTCTTAGAGAGATTCTTTTTCTGATGTTTTTGATATTTTCCTCTAAATATTTGATCATCTTCCTTTTCTGTCCTTTCTTTATAAGGGAATTTGGATGAAAAATGTCCAGCTCTTCCATAGTGAACGAATTTAAAGGGAAACTTCCCCTTATGCTTTCCTGATCTGTTATCACTTTGTAATTTCCGAGGTTGTTGAAGAAAACATAGAGGTAACCACAAAACCACTTTGGGAGTTGGGAATCTAGCCCTTCCAACTCCAAAGAGGGATCTCTCTGTCAGATTTAGCTATGTTCTTCTGAATAATATTAGGCTAACTATTAGGTTCAAGTTTTGGTTTATGAATTGGTTTGGTTGATTAAATGCTTGAAACTTCCATTGGGCTATGGAGTCTACTAATTCAACGTGGATTTGTCTCAAATTTTCAAAGGAGTTTCACAGGGCAAGGTAGCTTAACTAACTGGATCCTTTATATTTAAATGAAGTGTAATAGAAGAAAAGATATAGGTTTAATTGAAGTTGAAGAGAAGTTAAGACTTATTTAACATCATATCAAAAGAAAACATTTAAATTATTTACAGCCAGAATCAAAGTGTATATTTCAACAAATTCTGTTCATCAACTTTCTGTAAAATAATTCAAATTTAAGAACACATAAGTGTGGAAACAAAGAAATAAACACATAGACAATGAGAGAAGCACTTCACCAAATAGTCCAACACATGAATCCTCTGAAGAATGTCTTTTTTATTATTGATCAACCCATAAAATGAAAAAGTATAGTAACGTTCTGGAATGAAAAAATCAACAACTCTTACTTAAAATGATGAAGTATTTATAAAAAATTATTACAAAATATCAAGATTCTTTACAAATATCTTAAACTGATTGTAAAAATAGAACATAAATAAAGTCAACTAAAACTATTTGAAGAGTTCTGGCACTATCCTTGAGGATTGCTAGTGATAAAGAAGTGAAATTGGAATTTGATTGAAACTCTTATTTGATGAGGTGGCATCCAAGTCACTAACTGTCCATGAGCTTTTTCCTCTCGAAATTCTGAAAAATAAGGTCTAGTGATCCCCTCGTATATTCCAAAGCATAATAATTGTTAGAAAATGGAGATATGTTTTTGTACATGAGGATGTTAGAAACAAAACCTCTTTCCGTTTTTGAAAATTCATTTTCACCGGCTAAGAAACCGCATTTGAAAACACAGACTAAAAAGAGGAAAATTTGGGAAAATATGCCTGCAAAGCTTCATCAGTATCTCCCAAACCATAACAGTTGTTAGAAAAATGAGAGGGGTTTTTGTACATGAGAATGTTATAAGAAAAAATCTCTTTCAATTTTTGAAAATTTGTTCTCATTTTTTTTAAACCATGTTTGAAATTACTATTTTGTATAGGGAAAAAACATAGTTTTAACTGACCATGAAATGAACATATGACGTGGAGGCGGGGGATGATGTGGAGGCACATGGTTGAAGGAAAAAATATTAGGGGAGGAGGGTGTGTGGCAGAATAGTAGCGGAGGATGTGCTTTAGCCATGAAAATTGGTGGGGAGGCTAAAGCACATGAGATCTCCAAGACCCAGAAATGGTTTGAGGAAATTCCACCTGGTTAGAGAGATATTCAAATAATTAATATTTTTAACGGAGTTCCTAAGTCTAAACTTAGGATAAAATATTAATGGGTATTAATATAAAAATGGGGAATAAAGTTCTAAATGACATGGATTAAGCCAAATCTAATCTTAGCCATTGGTTAGAGATTTAATCTCGACCGATGAAGACTCAACAGAAAAGGCATAAGAGGAGGATTGAGGGTTAGTTGGAGATACACCAAGATTGACTAATCGGTTTGATTTTTTGGAGCGGGGTTTGCTGAGAAAATTTGAAAAAGTGATTTGATTTGCAGTGAGGGGCAGTGAGTACCGAAGAACCAGCGCAGAGGCAAACACAGAGCTAGCAGGAGCCACGCAGAGGGCCAAAGTGACTGCGCAGAGGCTAGCAGGGCCTGCGTAGGTGACGCAGAAGGCCAGATAGCCAACACGGAGTAGCAGAAGGCTGACGTAGGGAGTTTCTAAGTGACACAGAGGCTAGGAGGGCTGACGCAGAGCTTCACAGAAGCATCAGATATATTTTTGTGGAGCATACTTGCTGAATATCTATTTCCGAAGAGAGGCATTACTACTAGATTAATTTCTCTGTCGGGTGAGTTAGTTTGGCACCCAGTTGTACTTAAGAAAATATGCTTAATAATAAAACCCTCAGAATTGCTGCACCGGTTTTCCCAAGTTGGGTTTTTTCCTGGGACGATTGTCCAAAAATAACGATGTTCCTTGTGTGTTTTTTTATTTCTTTCAGTTGATGATCTATAGATGGTTGAGACTGCATCTGTGTTTATTCTCAGTATTTATATGGTTAAATAACTTGTTAAGAAATTGAACAAGTAGTTGAAATAAACCAGATAGTGCAGGGAAAATTTCTAGCGGGTTAGACTTAGAAATTTCAACATGGTATCAGAGCGTTGTAGATCATAGGAGAGCTAAAGGCACTCGCTGAAATCATAGAATTTACAACATAAACGACTGTCCTGAGAGACAGAATCTGTTCCTAAAAAGCTACAGAGAAGGAGTGACGCAGAGGGCCTGTGTCATCATTTTGAGCTAGAGAAAGGGTGAGAGTAGAAGTAGTGAGAGGCAGAAGAGGCTCACGAAGAGCCACGTCATCCTGTTCAACCAAGTAGGAGTGACACAGTTTAGCCACTAATGAGATTGCATAGATCCAAGAGGCTCAGTTTCTTTAGTTGCTGAGGCCTAGGGAGAAGTGGGCAGATTTTGGATTGTGAAGCTGGTGGGGTGTTGTTGCTGTCGAAGCAAAACAATAACTAACGGGATAGAACCAAGGTAGAGGGAGTCGCTACCTAGGCGGATTTCTAGCCAAGAAATCCAGATCAGTATTGTAGAAGCAAAGGGATCAGAGAGGAGCGGTTCGACAGTTGGCAGAAGGATTTATAGGAGGTAAATTGAAACTTAGAGGGAGTCTAAGAGAGAACTTCCAGGAGGGAAGTAGAGACTCAAAGGGAGTCGAAGAGAAGATAAGAGATGGAAATGAATAGACTGAGGGATCAAGATAGGTTGGACGAAGCATCCAACTTTATCATCAGGAAGGCCAAGATCCTGTCTTTTCTGGATAGACATCGCATCAAGGCCTTCGCCTTGAGAACTGTGGCTATCCCAGTCGACCTAGGTAATAATGAAAGGTATGATGATACAATGGCCAAGGCAAAGTGCATAATCCTTGATGGGGTCAAGGATCATATAGTTCAACATATTTCCGAGAAGAATATGACAAAGGAGATGTGGGATACCTTGACGACATTGTATCAAGACATTTCTGTGTAGGGGAAGATGCTTCTGGAGAATCAACTGTGGTCATATTAGATGCAAAAGGGGGAGTGGATAGATTTATTCCTTAGCAGGTCGCAGGAGATTTAGGACCAAATTACTTCCATAGGGGCCACACCAGATCAGGAGTTAATGGTGAGGACCTCCCTGAACAGAGTCTCTGAGGAGTGGGAGGCATTTGTCCAAAGCATTTTGGGCAAAGTGACTTTTCCAAGATGGGAAGAATTGTGGGAAACTCTTCACCAAGAAGAGATAAGACGACTGACCAAGGCGGGAAGTAGCAACAAAGGAGGTTGAATCAAGAAAGAGGAGGAAGAGGATGTGACTCTGGCATGTGTGGGACAACAAGGAAAGAGGAAGAAGAAGGACATCTCTAAGATAAAGTGCTTTCATTGTGGGGAGCTAGGCCATTATGCAACCTAGTGTTCCAAGAAGAATAAGGGAGAGGCTTCTCACTCCAAGGCAGCGCCGACTAAGGCGGAGAAGGAAGTGGACACTGATGATGACTGTGCCATGAGTTCTCATGCACCTCTAGAGAAGAGGTGGGGTGAGATTGAGCTATAGTTAGGAGGACTACAGGAGATGAGGGGCAAGATCCTTGAGGTACCCAAACTCTTGGATCATATCCGACTACGGGAGCCCCGAGAGACAGTAGCAGGATGACAAATGTCGGTAGAAGAAATATGCAGATGGAGTGGAAGAATAGTGCTAGAGTGCAGGGATCTGTAGCAACGCAGTGGGGGTTGTAGCAATGCGAGAGGAGCATATGTGGTTGTAGTAGTGTAGAAAGGCACATAGGTGTTTGTAGCAGTGCAAGAGGCAAAGAGTTATTGCAGTAGCGCAGAGGCAACTGAGGGAGCATAAGTTAGCATCAGAGAGAGCTTCAACATCAGGAGGGATTCTAGCCTGAAAAGGATGTCAGTAGTTGGGTAGATCAGTTACGAACGTCTCAATAACTAAGTTGCATTGTAACAGTAACAGTGGTAGTGCTATAGGCAGCATGATGCAACATGATGAGAGAGGGCTGCAGTGCAGATGCAGTGTTGGGAGGAAGGACCAACAACAACATGGATGCAAAGGGAGCTGCAATACAGATGTAGAAGTGGCAGTGACAAAGGCATGTGCAATAGTAAAGAAGGCAGCAGTGCAGAGTATGTTGGGTAGCATGCCAAGCATCAACACAGGTATCGGTGCCGGATGATCAGGGTGATGTTCAGTGGTGGAGCATTAATAGAGCACATTCCTCGCTAAGAGGGAGTGTTTATTTGGGGTAGCATTGGACGTGCTCTAGCCATAAAAATTGGTGGGGAGGCTAAAGCACATGAGATATCCAAGACCCAAATATGGTTTAAGGAAATTTCACCTGGTTAGAGAGATATTAAAATAATTATTATTATTAATGGAGTTCCTAAGGCTAAACTTAAGATAAAATATTAATGGGTATTAATATAAAACTGGGTACAAAGGTTTTAAATGACATGGATCAAGCCAAATCTAATCTTAGTTGTTGATTAGAGACTCAATCTCAACCGATGAAGACTCAATAGAAGAAGTATAAGAGGAGGCTTGAGGGTTAGTTGGAGATACACCAAGATTGACCAGTCAGTTCGATTTTCTGGAGCGGGGTTTGCTGAGAAAATTTGAAAAAGTGATTTGAGTTGCAGCGAGGGGCAGTGAGTCCATAATAGAGAGGCAGAGATAGTGTTGAAGAACTAGCGCAGAGGCAGAGGATGCAGACATAGAGCCAACAGGAGCCACGCAGAGGGCCAGAGTTACTACGCAGAGGCTAGCAAGGCATGCTTGGGTGACGTAGAAGGCTAGAGAGCCAGTGCAGAGCAGCAGAATGCTGATGCAAGGGGGATTCTGAGTGATGTAGAGGCTAGGAGGGCTAATGCAGAGCTTCAGAGAAGCATCAGAGATATTTTCCTGGAGCAGACTTGCAGAATATCTACTTCCGAAGAGAGGTATTACTACCATATTGATTTCTCTGTCAGGTAAGCTAGTTTGGCACCGAGTTGTACTCAAGAAAAGTTGCTTAGTAATAAAACCCTCAGAACTATTGCACTGGTTTTCCAGGTTGGGTTTTTTTGGGGACGATTGTCTAAAAATAACGGTGTCCCTTGTGTGTTTGTCTATTTGTTTCAGTTGATGATCTGTAGATGGTTGAGACTACATTTGTGTTTATTTTCAGTATTTATATGGTTAAATAACTTGTTAAGAAATTGAACAAATTGGTGAAATAAACCAGATAGTGCAGGAACAATTTCTAATGGGTTAGACTTAGAAATTTCAACAAATAGTCAAACACATGAATCTTGTGAAGAATGTCCTTTTTATTACTGATCAGCCCATCAAATGAAAAAGTACAATAGATTTTTGGAATGAAAAAATCAACAACTCTTACTTCAAATGATGAAGTATTTATAAAAATTTATTACAAATATCTTGATTTAAAATATCAAGATTCATTACAAATATCTTAAACTAATTGTAAAAGCAGAACAAAAATAAAGGAAACTAAAACTATTTGAAGAGTTCTGGCACTATCCTTGAGGATTTCTAATGATAAATAAGATAAATTTGAATTTTATTGAAAATCTTATTTAATGAGATGGCATCCAAGTCACTGACTGTCCATGAGCCTTTTCCTCCCGAAATTCTGAAAATAGGGTTCAGTGATCCCTTTGTATATTCAAAACCATAGTAGTTGTTAGAAAAATAAGGTTTTTTTTTATACATTAGGATGTTATAAACAAAAACCTCTTTCCATTTTTGAAAATTCATTTCCATCGGCTCAAAAACCACATTTGAAAACACTACCTAAAAATAGGAAAATTTGGGAAAATATGCTTGCAAAGATTTATCTGAATCTACCAAACCATAACAGATGTTAGAAAAATGAGAGACATTTTTGTAAATTAGGATTTTATGGGAAAAAACTCTTTCAAGTTTTGAAAATTTGTTCTCATTTGTTTGTAAACCATGTTTGAAATTATTGTTCTGTATAGGGAAAAAACATAGTTTTAACTGAACATGAAACAAACATATGACGTGGAGGCAGAAGGTGACATGGAGATGGAGGATGATGTAGAGGCACATGGTTGGAGGAAAAAATATTAGGGGAGGAGGATGTGTGGCAAAATAGAAGTGGAGGAGCAGGGACGTGGCGGGTGAACATTGGCACATGAGTAGGTGGTCAATAGAGACAAGGGTTGGTGGTTTTCAAGGGGGGTAGGGGTGGTTAACAGTATGCAACCGGGGTGGGGGTGCGAAGTGATGAGAAGGAGACACGTGGATATGGGGCCCAAAGTGGTAAATAGCTTTTCAGACCCCCCTCCACCGATAAAGGTAGGAGGGTCAAGGGGGGCCGAAAAGCAACGATGGTTGTTGATTTGATCACCGAGTGATCGGATGGTTGTTTGATACAGTTGATTTAACCATGCATGTTGACCCATTTTTTCTTTTCATTCCTTTAAGACTTTGACATGGTAAGTAGGATAAATTACATAGAATGCAACATGTATTTTTTCGACTTTTTCCATGCTAATCTCTCCCCTAATTTAATACTCGTCTCTCTTTGGAAATAATTTGAAGGGTGAAATATTATTTACAACATATCAAACATAATAATCATTAGTAATAATCAAACGATCCTATAAAAAATTATAGGACCCTAACATGATCCATGCTCTAGTTTCCTATTAAACTAAGCCCACTCTTGATCAGATTAGTAGTTGGAGAAATCCTGATGGTCTCTGTGCTCCTTAGCCTTCTTGGACACCTTGAAGGTTGCCTCCTTTGGTTCAAACTTATGCTTTCCTACTCTCATCTCATAGGTTGTGGCATTACCAAGCAATTGGTCCATTATGAGACTCTTTAGATCAAACGTCTCTTGAATGGAAGAGATTTTGGCGTTAAATCTCACGGGTAGTGATCTTAATATTTTTTGAACAATTATATCTTTGACAGCTTCACCAAATCCTCTAATCATATTGGTTACTTTATCAACTCTAAGGAAGTATTCTTCTATGCTTTCTTCTTCATTCATTTTTAATATTTTAAACCTCATTCTAAAGGTTTGAAGTTTGGCTTTCTTGACTTTATCATCTCCCTCATGACTCTGATTTAGATTGACCTATACTTCCCTAGCAGACTTACAATGCATAAATTTTACAAGAAGGCTAAAGAGAATGACATTCTTGGCTTTAAAATTATTTCCATGCAACTTATTACCATTTGCATTAGTGGGAGGGACATCAAGGACACCATAATCTACCATTACAAAGCTTCAAACACCTACTCCTAGGGACATAAGATAGGCTTCCATCCTAACTTTCCAAAAGGTATAGTTTTTCCCATCAAAGGCTAGTATCTTGCTTGAGTAAGAATCTTGACTCTCTTGCCTAGACATAGTTCCATATGGATCTACCTTCCAGTGGTTAAATTGTTCCTTAAGGAAACATGGCTCTCATCCCAATTGTTGGAATAAGGAATTACTAAGGCGTGGGGGGGGGTGTGGGGGGGGGGGGGTGTGAATTAGTAATAGTGAGGTTCTTAGAGGTTTAAGCACAAACATTTGTTTCTTTTCTTACTATTAGTTACTTGTTAGTTCTTTCATAATACAATATAAGTAAACATCTAGAGAAACCAATCACATGTACGCACAATCCATCAAATGAGCAACACACGCATATTGGCACAAGTTTTTTTTATGTGGAAACCCTAAGGGAGAAGGTTCCTAAGCACATTCTGGTCAAGCCTCTAGACACTATTGGACACCAAGCTCACCGAGTCGACTTCCTTCCATCCCCAAATTGTTGTCCAGACAGAGGTTGTCAATAGGATGATAGTGCACATACTTTGCATGCACAACTACAAGCATCCTCGAACATGGGATAAGAGTCTTCCATATGAGTAGCACAGTTATAATAAAGCTCTCCATAGCTCAATTGGTCACAGTCCCTTTCAAGTGGGTCTAGGATTTCAACCATTGTGTCTGATTGATGTTGCCACGCCTCATGTGACTACATATACATAAGCCACATATGTATTGTCTGAGGCTGATAAAGCAACCAGATTTATTGAAAACATCCAATACATCCACCAGCAGGTTCACAAAATCCTAGAGAATTCAAATGCCAAGTACAAGCAGTGACATGATCAACATCAAGTACCATAAAAGTTTTAGGTGGGAGATAAAGTTTGGTTGCATTTGCAGAAAGAACACCTTATTGGAGCCCATCGGAAGCTCAGACCACTCTGATATGGTCCTTACACCATTATCAAGGTTGTGGGAGACAATTTGTTTGAGCTTAGCATTCCCCCATTACTTGGCATTCACCCAATGTTTAATGTGGACCTCCTTCAGCCATACTTCCCACCATTACTAGACACATCAGACATTGTAGAACAAATCACACCAACAAAGATAAACCTACATTGCATGGAACATGCCACAAGTAATTAGATTATGTACACACAGGTCAAGAACACTCACCAGCAGAAGATCCAACTATATCGGGTTGCCAATGCTGGCCAACTCCTGCACCAAGGCAAGTGGCTCACTATGGACCAGGTTCAACAGAAATTTTCTCACCTCATGGAGGCTCTGCATGCAATGGGGACCATTTCTTCCTAAGGGGGTGGAATGATCTAGGTGGATATTGGTGGCCACCCACCTATTCCACCTAGACCTCTAGGTGATTTCATTTGTTTCCTTGTTTATTTCAGCATTTACTATTTTTAGCAGTTTTTCGGGTCTCGAACTTCTGGAGCAGTTTTACCCCCTAAATGGTGTTTTTTGAGGTCTTCTCCAGGCACATAGCCATAGTCTAGGGCCTATGAAAAAACCTATAGTACTCAGAGAGACCTTTCCAACAAGGTATCATATGCACCAAATGAAGATAATATGACCAAGTTATGACCCTGGGAAGTTGGTTGCCCAACTAACCCCAACGAGGCCCAAAAACTCTTGGTGTTACATCTCCTAGGGTTATGGTTTTCTCATGTTTTTCAATAATAAATTGGCCCTTGAGCCTCATTATAACACAATTAAGAGGCATGTAGCTGCCACATCTATTCTCAGAGATAAGCTACCATCGCCCGAGCTAGTCTTATTTCCATTATGTTTGTAAGCATATTTCAGTACTTGATATTAATTAAATGAAGTGTTATTTCTATTGCATCTTTGTATTTATGGTTATATCTGTAATTTGTTGTGATTCTATTTAAATTTGGATCATACCCACCTATTTATAGTGGTTGGTCCCATAAAATAAGCCAACCTATGCATATACGAATAGGTGTGTCTATTTGATGTGAGCCGACATGAGATTTATCTCTGTTTTGAGGCTGACTTCAAGAGGAGGACTAGTTCTTGTCATTGGAGGGCTCCTAGACATTTTCATAGACTCATATAAATTAACTCATGCTCAAGAAGAGCTATTCATACATGACATTGACTCTATGACTTAATGATAAATCCTAAGGGCCAATAACAAATAAAATCTCTTGCTCATGAAACACAGGAAGCAAGGCATTACAAAAATAATTGTATTCCTTTATTTTCATCATTTACAAAGATCATGATTACATGTCATTATGAATACTGAACCTAGTTACTGTTAACAACACTCCCTCTTAACTAGGGAGGTATTCATAATGGTACTTGGTCATTCTCAATCTGAAGAATTTCTTACAAGAAGAATTCAAATTTGTAACTCATCTGTATAGCATCATATCAACCAACATTGTTATATATAAAGGCCTGGACTAATATATATATCTCTCCACAATATCGGAGAACAATGCTAGCGAGACCAATGATTTATAGACATACTCATCATTGTCTCTCTAGGAACATACCCCACCCTGGTTCACTGAGGATAGGCTCCACAAGGACTATTATTTTCTTGGACTCCCTAGTCCCAAAAGAATATCGGTCCTCCATGACTACTCTTTCATGGGATGCCCTATCTCATCCCCTAAGAGCATTAGATGCCAAATGATTACACAATCCTCCGTTTTGTCTTCCCAAGTGAAGATCATAAGAACATGTCTATCACTCCTTTTTATACCATGATATTTTATTCCATTAAAGGAATGTACTCATTCTTATCATAGAGGAATGTACCTAAGCTTCCACCTTAGGAATTTCCAAGTTTCTTCCAAGTAAGAAACTTCTTCTCAGGCTCCCTCTTAACTAGGGACCTATAGCAACTCCTTATGTGGAGATCCTGAAACAACTAGCTACTTGAAGAGCTCCTTCCTTCGATGTCATAAATTTCTTTTTCGTCAAGGAGTCTTCATCTTTGAGAACTTCTATATAGGGCACAGATTATCCACCACTTTATTCATGAGTTAGTCGTGTCTTCAACTCATCAGAAAGTGGCCTGTCAGATTTTCCATCTGGCTTTGCTTCATGTCATTCTGCTTTCATGCCATAATTTTGGAAGGAAATTACATCCTTCTATATGGTCTGTTTGGAAGTCACTCATAGATATTCCCTTTGACAGTCCTACATAGGCCCAACCAGATGTTAGTTAAAAAATAATCAATTAATTCTTCAAATTAGAATTACCTTTGTGATGATCTTTCACCATGACATCTTCCTGTAAGTATCATCTTCCTACATGCAGATTGACTTATCTCCAAAAGATATTCACTATCAAGGGTCTCTATCTTTTTTTGACTTCCATCATAGCCTTCACATCCTTCCAGGAGATCTTCTAGTCAAATATTCTTGGACTTTGGATGTTTAATGCCTTCTACCTTTGTTGCATATTACCACGATCTCTTCCAATCTTTTCACACATTCATTCCTAGGGGCTTCCAATCATATTTCCTCAATCATAGTCAACCACCCCATACTTCATATGAGGACATATTATGTTGATTTCATCTAGTGCGACTCATGCTTTCCGACATTCTTTCATAGGAGGAGATTCCTTTCCTTTGATCATTCTTCTCAAGATAGTAGTGATCCTTGTTACTTGCAACCATACAACATGAATTTATATTATTAAATACAAGCATACATACCTTATTTACCTTTATTTCATCTAGTCTTATTTCAACAGCTTCCTTGATTGAATATCTTCAACCCCTTGATCTTCTTCAACTCTCATGTCATCATACCATCATCCCATGAATCTCCACAAGTTGGAGTTCATGATGAAACATTTGCATCCTTTCTATATCAATGAATCCTCCAATGAGGATTCTATCTCACATATCCTTATTCAACATATGTTTCCCTTTTAAACTGATGTATGATGAGACTTGTCCTGGATGAATTCTTCCTTTGATCTTTCAATGAGTTCACCAAGACCTATATCCTTCAAAGTTAACTATCAAACCTCTTCATGTTTCCTAAGATGATGTCACGAGCTCTTGGTTCTAATTCTTCCATATTGACACAATGCATCCTATTATTTATTATAGCCATATCCCATAACATAAGATTTAGAAGCTATGTCAAGCCCCTTTGAGAGGGAGACTATCTTAGACCTAGTAGAGATCTCTTAATTCCTCTTTTCTTGGACTTCTTCTTTTCAGCTTCCTCCTCTTCTTCGGTGATATGGGCTTCTTCTCTTCTTCTAATATTGTCCCTTTAAGACAATATTTTATGTAATGTTGATAGTCTTTACATCCATAACATTGAATCTTTGCTATGCTCTTCTTTCCTTTCTGAGGACCAGAAATTTCCAAACTTCCTTTCCTTCCAACAAATGTTTGAGTCCTTTAACCTTCAACACTTTTTCCCTGAACTTGTCTTCTTTCATCTCACAAGTTGTCGAATGAGGCAAATTTATTATCTCCATGGATATATGTTACCTTGATCATTAGTTAATGTATTTTAGATCAATGGAGATTATCTTCTTATCATCTCTCCCATATCTCGTATATGAGATCTTATGAAGATATCCCTTCATCCTTTCATACCTTTAATTTTTGTGTAGATCAGGTCTAAGTCATGTGACCTCCTTTACCTAATGTTCAGATAATATTCTCACGAGTTTATATACATCTCATTGATGTCTCCAATATTTCTATATGAGGGGACCTTTCATAAGAATCCATTTCCATGAATTCAAATGAGACCTTTCCATTGATATGTTCAATGACATCATTTTCTTCGAGGACTACATCTATCCTCCTTTTCCATGCAAGGAATTTTGATGATCCATCCAAATTATAGATCTCCTTGCGAACACGAAGTCATTTACCAAATTGATTAAAGAATGAAATATACTTACTTTGACAAGAGAAGATGAAATATTCTTACTTCGACGACGGTTCAAGAAGATGCATTTGTTGCTTCCTTAGATGATCTTCTTCAAGGGAAGGGAGAGGATCCTTGCTTGCTTTATAACCTTGAAAATTATGACAATGCCTTCTCACCTTTAATATACTTTGACTTCTCTTACAGTGTAGATTAGAAATGCTTCTAGGGTTTCGACTGTCTCCAAGATGATGTGATATACATCTTTAAAGTCCTTCGAGCTATCTTTCCTTGTAGACAACTTGATGAGTGTCTTTGTGGCCTTTTCATGATGATTATAGAAAAAAAATCTCTTTCTATTGTAGACTGCTTCTTCAATCTAGGGTTTGATTCTTCAGTGTAGATCTTGATCTTTTTCTTTGATAACCTTCAACTTTCTTTGATGACTTTCTTGAAACTCGATCCTTGAATGTCTCTTTGATTAGATGCCCTTCCTTTGCCTTTAGAACCTTAGCTCTGATACCATGTTGAGAAATATAGGGAATTAGTATTATATGATTTGTATTCCATTAGTGACTTCTTGTGAATGGTTTTTACTTCTTTAGATTAGGATTTTCTTCATGTTAGATTATTAGTGTTGTTCTTCATCAAACAGTAACCAATGCATGAACATAAATACACAAGAGACACATCATGTAGACTTTAAGCTAGGGCCAAAACCCATCACTCTTTGAAAGTAAAACTCGCAAAAATTCTTCTTATAAAGATTCCAATTGAAAAATACCAAGACGGAGACCCTTAACCTATTAGCCACTCCAAGATCAAGACACTAGTTCTCTATTCTGGACTCCTCTTCCTCTTCGACCTTCTTCAGACTGAGATCATCTTCTCAACGAGATGGATATATCACCGAAACATGTCAATATTATGTCAACAAATTGTGACTACTATAGCAACATCGAAACACTATGATGTAGCTCCTTCATAGCAATTTATAGTGGTATTTATTTGCTATAACATTGAGACTATTATCTCATGAAACAAAACTTCAGTTTAGCCCTAGAAGAATCCTCGTTGCTTCTCTATTGACTATCCGAGTTCCTTCTTGACATCCAACTTTGTCTCTTCTTCTTTCACTATGACTGTAATTTGAATCTCTGAGAGATATGAGCCTTCCTTACTATGATCATACCTACTCAGAACTCGTTATCTTTTCCTTACTCATCCGGTCTTATACATGCCTTATTGAACCGAAAAAAACATAAATATATTTGATATATTGATTATACTTGACCACCAAAACTGTAGAGAAAATATACATTTTGTATTGTCCTTATGTGAAGGTCATACCCACCTATTTATAGTGGTTGGTCCCATAAAATAAGCCAACCTATGCATATCCGAATAGGTGTGTCTATTTGATGTGAGCCGACATGATATTTATCACTATTTTGAGGCCAAATTCAAGAGGATGACTAGTGCTTGTCGTTGGAGGGCTCCTAGACTTTTTCATAGACTCATAGACGTTGACTCATGCGCAAGAAGAGATCTTCATACATGACATTGACTCTTTTAATTAATGATAAATCCTAAGGCTCTCAATGGGGGCCACTAACAAATGAAATCTCTTGCTCATGAAACCCATGAAGCAAGGCATTACAAAAATAATTTTATTATTTTCTTTTCATCAATTACAAAGATCATGATTACATGTCATTATGAAGACTAAACCTAGTTAACTTAACAACATCTTCCACCCCATCTATGTAGCTAGAGCAAGGATTTATATGACGGATGAGTACCTTGCTATAGGAGAAAAGGTCTCCTCATAGTCAATCCCCTCAACTTGAGAGTACCCCTTGGCTACAAATATTTCATTGTACTTTTCTATGCTTTCATCTGCTACATGCTTCACCTTGAAGATCCATCTTGAACCCACAAATAATTTATCTGCTAGTCTTGGGACCACTTCCCAAACATTTTGCTTTACAATGGATTTGTACTCCACGATTGCATCAGCCCATACTGGTTTCTCTACTACTTCCTCGAAAGAGGATGGCTCAGTCTCTACAAGCTCAGTGATTAGAGACATGTAGCCAATGTACTGATCTAGTGACCTTCTCTATTGACTATATGAGTTCCTTCTTGACATCCAACTTTGTCTCTTCTTCTTTCACTATGACTGTAATCTGAATCTCTGAGAGATCTAAGCCTTCCTTACTATGATCATACCTACTTAGAACTCGTTATCTTTTCCTTACTCATCTGGTCTTATACATGCCTTATCCAACCGAAAAACATAGAAATATATTTGAGCTATTGATTGTACTTGACCACCGAAACTGTAGAGAAAATATACCTTTTGTATTGTCCTTATGTGAAGATCATACCCACCTATTTATAGTGGTTGGTCCCATAAAATAAGCTAACATATGCATATCCGAATAGTTGTGTCTATTTGATGTGAGCCGACATGATATTTATCACTATTTTGAGGCCGAATTCAAGAGGATGACTAGTGCTTGTTGTTGGAGGGCTCCTAGACTTTTTCATAGACTCATATACATTGACTCACGTGCAAGAATAGCTCTTCATACATGACATTAACTCTTTGACTTAATGATAAATCCTAAGGCTCTCAATGGGAGCCACTAACAAATGAAATCTCTTTCTCATGAAACCCATGAAGCAATGCATTACAAAAATAATTTTATTCTTTTCTTTTCATCATTTACAAAGATCATGATTACATGCCATTATGAAGACTAAACCTAGTTATTTTTAACAACATCTTCCACCCCATCTATGTAGCTAGAGCAAGGATTTATATGACGGATGAGTACCTTGCTATAGGAGCAAAGGTCTCCTCATAGTCAATCCCCTCAACTTGAGAGTACCCCTTGGCTACAAATATTTCCTTGTACTTTTCTATGCTTTCATCTGCTACATGCTTCACCTTGAAGATCCATATTGAACCCACAACTAATTTATCTGCTAGTCTTGGGACCACTTTCCAAACATTTTTCTTTACAATGGATTTGTACTCCATGATTGCATCAACCCATACCGGTTTCTATACTACTTCCTCGAAAGAGGATGGCTTAGTCTCTACAAGCTCGGTGATTAGAGACATGTAGCCAATGTACTGATCTAGTGACCTTCTTTGTCTGTGTTGATTTGAAGGAGCACCCACATTCTCCCTCGCATCCTACATAAGTCTCTCAGGTTCCTTGGTTCTCTTCTTGTCTTCTATGGATGGTTTTACTTGAGTGATTATCTCCACTCTCTACTCCTCAACTTGTGGCTACTCCACAACATGCTGAGGCTCCTCTTTTGGAGCTAAAAGCTCCTCCTCTGGTGGGATCTCAAGCTCCCTCTCAAGAGAGCACTACATGGTTTTGTCTTCGTCAAATTTTACATCCCGTCACACAATTGTCATTCTGATGGATGGAAAATATACACAGTAGTTGTGGGGAGTTTCTTTGTAACCCACAAGTACCTCCAACTTTGTTCTCAGATCTAACTTCTTCGTTGATTCTTTGAAGACATGGCAGTATGCAAAGGCTCCAAAAATCCTGACGTGTGACACATCCGACTTCCTCTCGGAGAAATCCTCCTCCAATGTAATCATGCCAAGAATCGGATGAGGACTCATGTTTTACAAATAAATCGTTGTGTTGCATGATTCAACCCACAAGTGCAGAGGTAGGCTTTGGTCATGCAACATCACCCTCACTTCTCCCACAATGCTCTTGTTCTTCTTCTCAGCCACCCATTCTGCTTTGGTTTGTGGGGTGTTGTCGACTCTCATCGAATGCCTTCTATTGCACAAAATTTTTTAAACTCATTCGACTTGTACTCACCTCCATTATTGCTCCTAAGAATCTTCACCTTCTTGGTTGTTTCTTTCTCAACTAGTGCTTTGACATCGAAGAACTTGGAGAAAATATCATCCTTCTTCTGCATGAAGGAAATCCAACACTTCCATGATAATTCATCAATAAAGATGACAACTTATTTGTGTCTGGTGATGGGTCCCATTAATAGGGACATTTTGAAGTTCATTATGTTATCCTCCAACCCTTAAAAATATCATTTTATCACATTAATTCACATTTTTAGTCATAATATTCTTAGTAAGAAGTTTAAAATGTGGTTTTCTTATTGTGAGGCCCAATGTGATTAAATTGTAGGAAAATGAGGCATTTTTTTGGCATTTACTATGCAAGCGCCTAATGGAGACAACAAGGAGAGTATATAGGGGGCTTTTCCACCTCCTTAACTCTCTAACTTGGGTTAGGATCACAGGATCCTCACTCATGGTTCGAATTCACTAACAGCTGAGGGACTCCAAGTCCATGTGGAGGTCAAGTGATCTTAAATTGGATTTAAGTAATTTCTTCCTCTTTTCCAAAATCAAATAAACAAAACTTAGGACCATGTCAATGCTTTGCAAGTTTAAAATTGGGTCTTATAATAATATGTTTATTCATTGTCTCTTCAAATCATGAAATAGTCTCCATATGTAGATAAACATAACACACATAATCCATGAAATCATAAAGAAGAGAAAGATAAAGTTTTGTTAACAGAGTTCACCCCTCCTGGGCTACATCTTCGGGCCTGTCAACATGACTAGACCACTCATATATTTAGTATCAATGAAGTACATAAACAATTGTTGCAGGTAAATAAGTGACTATTACCCCTACAAGGTAATGTTATCCTACAAAGAACTCTCACAACAACAACAACTCAAAACATCTCCTTCAAAGATGACATACTTCAATTGAAATGAGTTAAAAAAATCATGTGCATGCTTCAATTCCACATTGAAACATATAATCAAAACTTCATGATAAGAGAAGTTAAACCTAAGTTGAACCTTTTTGGTTAAGACTACTATAGTAGCCTTCTGGAATTGAGAATACCCCTAAAAGGTCTTCTCCATGCCCAAAAACTTCCCAGAATTGCTTCTAATCCTTGACTTATCCATGCACCTTTAGCCTCAAACCTGAAATAACCCTATAGATGTGCTCAAATCATAAAATAGAGGTTACCAATGGATTTAGAACATCAAAAAACCCCAAAGAAATCTCTTTATTAGCTCAATTTGGATAAAAACTCCAAAAGTTATGATTCCAAGCTCTCTCATGAATTTCTATCTTAACCATCCTACAATTTGACCTAAACTTAGCTTGAGCACCCAAAATCCGGAACCAGCATGCAAACCTAGCCTACAATCTCGCCCGATGGGCGAATTTTTCAGATAATTAAACTATCCACTAATCAACTAGTCTTGAAAAACAGGTTTGTATGGGCATGAATATGACCACGTTTCATGTTGAAGATTATGGGTCGAGGACTTAGAAAGTGCGCCCTTGTCTTCGCTGACGGGTGGTCACATTGAAGGCCATGTGGCATGGGGTTGGCCTCCTCCACGTGTCATGCTCCTAGCACAGTAAAGGGTCATGTGACCTGAGGGCTGGCTCTTAGGGTTGGCCCTTTTCCATTATCTTCGTGCACCTGGTTACATGATATCTTTATGACCTGGGGTTGGCCCCCTATGAAACTCCGCTGGTGGTTTTGTATTTCGCCCAAGTAGTGGTTATATGCGGGTATCATTGGGTCCATGGGCGAGGCTAAGCCCTAGCCCTAGGCCCCCTTTCCTACAGTCGCGTGGAAGTAGGGTGTGGCTAAGGGCTAAGGCTTAGCCTGGCCCCCTACCCCAAACCATGCACCATTAAACTTTAAATAAGACCTCTAAACTATAGAGGTTAAGAAAATATATGTGACGCATTGGTAAAGGCCTTATGTTTCTTTGTAGAGGTCTCGATTTTGACTCCTATGGGGTGCTTCGACCCCTTAACAAAATTTTGATGCACTGCCTGGAGGCCACATGGAAGCCAACCATTGGCCCACGTGGCCCTCCTTCATTGGTCCACATAAACAAACATCTAACCAATAGAATCGCGCCATTCATGAGCCAATAAACAAGAGACACTTGTCAACATACCATTGGATGAATTGTAAACAATCGACTTCGTAGTCAGCGTACAGACTGCTGACTGGGCATCCTTGCAACCCAACTTTTAAAATTTTAGTTGTTTGGTAATTCGATCAGAACATGATATCGGGAGAATACGATATCGGTTTTGAGTGAAACGAGTTGCATTGGATTTAGATCACCGATATCTACGCACTGGTATAGGTTTTGAGAATTTTTTAACACTTTTAATTTTGAGCATAAATTTGATCACCTGATTATCAAGGAGAACCAGATCCATAATTCTCACAATCTTGGAGGGAATCATTCCTATTTTCAAGGGAGATACCATCAACTACCTTTTTATATAAATAAACCAACTGAAAGGCTCATTAGGATTCAAGTTTTTGATTCTGCTAAGAGTAGCTACTGAGCCTAGTGCTTAACATTTTTATTCTTAACCTTCATGTGATGTATGAGACTGCTATTTTCTGCTAATGAGAAGTTTTCCATTGATCTTCATTTGAGCTAGTTTTATAGGGTTGAAACCCTTGGGTTTGGGCCCAACCCAGAGGCTTTACTATGTCTTCTGTATTTCTTTCTTGTTCTTATTTAAAATAATTTCATGTCTTTGTCTTGTTTCAGTAGATGTTAAGATATAAAGCTTTTGATTGCAGGCTTGCCTATCACCACTCTTGTGGGAAGAGTCATTGGAAAGATTTACAATCTCAGTCCAAAAACATTTGTTTATGATTTCTTAGAAATAAATAGATGTTAGTTATAATATTATTGCATGTTTATTCTTTGCAACTTAGGAGTTAGTTCAGTGATCAAAGTAATGTTCTATAATAGAATAGATTTTAGTCAAATTCAACTCATCTTTTCCATGATAATTTATCTCATTGTGTTATTAGTCATTTGATGCATGTATTTGGCTAGTCGTAGGTTTTTATTGATTTTTAGTGTGGGCACATCTTTCCATCTCCACCTGTACCTTTCCATCTTCTTCCTGTGCACCTCACACTACTCCCAAACTCTATTTCCATAGTCATTATGTTAAGAAAAATAGAGGACACGGTGGGTATTACCCTTGGTGCAAAATAGACCTCTGAGAGGTCCTAGGCTTGGCTAGGGGGCTCCCCCAACCTTCATTCACTCCCTCCTACCATCATCCATCTTATCCTTCTCTCAAGGAACCATTTGTACACTCAAAAGGATCTCAAAACCCTGCCTATAACAAAACAAATCCTCTTGTAGTAATACAGGACCTCCTATAGCAACCCTGTAACAGTGTTCTTTTAAACCAAATTTTGTGCCCCACTTCGAACCTAGCCTAGTTAAGTTGAATAATGGCCCCAGCTTTGATTTGATGATTAATGAAGGCTCTTAGATCACTCAAACCCCCTCCTTTCCTCACTGCAAAACAAAGTTAGAGTTAGTATTTTTTTTCCATAAGCATGTTAAAATTTAGATTCCTTATTTTCAATCAAATATAAAGTAGATCAATGGTACATGCAAGTAGGTTGCTGATTTGATTAATTTTGTAAAGTAGAGTAGCTTTACTTCTGCAAGTACACTAGCCCTTTCTCTTTCATGCAATGTCAATTAGAATCTACAATTGACTGAATGGCATTTCCACTTTCATAGTTAGAATCAAGTTCAATTATGATTTCATAAGAATTTTTCACTATAGTTAGTGGAGGAATGGTCTTTGTACACGTTTATCTGATTTCATGATTGAGGTTGACATGAGTAGAACCTAACCTATTGTGCATATAGCACTGTCACCTCTAAGTTTGTGCGAACCCCTGGTTGATAATTTGAGTTGAGGAGACTTTGGGTGTTGTGTTAAAATTGGAAACTAGGGCCAAACTGCATGTGGGTCATCTTATTTATGGTAGCTTATATTTTTCTTGGATTCCTCTCGTCGAGAGGTATAGAATTGATCTAAAGATCATCTGATTCCAACATGTATTCATGGAGATATGAATTTATTTGTGTTATGGGACAATTCGTCATGGTCGAACAACAACCAAGTTTCCCCCACTTGTGCTCAACGTTTTAGTATAAAAAGAGGTGGCTTGTTAGTCATTTGGACACACACACTCTTATGATCTCTCTTCATTCTGTTTTGGGTTTGATGAGGATGAGATCTAGAGAGAGTTCCCTAGGTGATACGTTGCCCTATGGAGAATCCCTAACAGCCTAATGGAGAAGTCTAATATGTAGCAAGAAGAGGCACTAAATTACAGCCATGAAGGCTCACGCAGTCAGGGAGGAAGGTTTCCCAAGAAGAAGCCTTAACACTGATATGGTAGAAGCCTAATGCTATCATGGAGGATAGCTCTTATGGTGGAGTCTACACAAGGTTCCACATTGTCCTAAATTGGACCTTTCTACACAGCCATAAGAAAACTAAGTACGTTGCCCTAAATGATGTGATGGAGTAAGGGTTCTAACACTATCATGCTGTAAATGCAGAGATCTTAAGACACTGCCTAAACTCTGTTCTAGAAGTATCATAGCTACGGATCAAGAAAGGTCTAATGTTTTTCCCTATGGAGATGACCCCAAGGCCTAACGTAGAATAAGGAGAGGTCTACATGATAGTTCTATGTATGCCCTAATGCACTCTAAATGTTGGCCTTATTCCATAGTAAAATAAGGGCTCCATGCATCATTGAGGGATGGATTCATGTACGTTGGAAATACCACAGCTATATGATGCCTCTAGACTGTTGTTCTAAGCTTGTATGAGGTTCAGTTGGGAGCAACTGTCATTAGATTAGAGGGCTAAGAAACTAGCTATAGCCTAGCTTCTCTGCTAGGATGAAAGCCATAGCAAGCAGCTAAGTCTGCTATGCATTTTCAGCAAGAGCATAAGTATTACAGTAGCATGATGTATTGCAATTTTCAGCATATGTGATAGTGATAATGGGTGCAGTATGGTGCAACACAATGGATGGTGTTATCACAAAATATTACCTTGATAGGCTGCTTATCAAGTAGACTCTCAATAACTCTTTCAAACCAATATTGTGGCTGAGGCTTAGCCTCCTCAACCTGAGAGGGCTCTCTCACTAGGTTTAGGGTTTTTGATTAATGACTAGATGGCTAACTTTAGGAACAAAAATGAACAAAAGTATAACTGGTTGACTGGTTGAAACTATGATTAGCAAATATCTATTGGGCTATTGGAGTCAAAATAGTCTTCAATGAAACAACATGATCAACAAAACATGGAAGTCAAGGCACTTAGAGTTTAGGTTTATGAATAAAACAATAACACAATGAAACAACACAGTTTACAACCATGTGAAGGAAGTTAGAGAATTTTCCAATGAATTATAAGTATCACAAGCTCATACCACTACAAATAAGTAATTGAACAAAGCCATAAGAACATCAAACACATAAACTCTTTGTGAATCTTGAGTAGTTAAACTGATCTCTGTATTAAGTACAAAAACCACAGTTTCTTACAATAACACAATATTTCCTTTACTAATGAAATTTCCAACCCTTAGGAATTCGATGCTCAAGCTTAATATAGAGTTTTACATCCTTGGATACTATCATCCACCTTTAGAGGAATTCGAATTTCTAACTTGGACACCTATCTATGCACAAAACAAACTATTTAATTACAACTTGACAGCTAGCTGTCTTTAAGAGTCCTAATACAAATAGGATTAAAACTCTTAGAACATGCTTTAAACAACCTTATCTGAGCCTTCAATACATTATTAAATCAGCTTCCAACCATGTCTTCGAATTTGATGATGTCCATAGTGTTGTTTCAAAACCTGTTTAGTTATGCCCTAACTGTCCTGAAAAATAGGAGACAAAGTTCTTTTTTTCTAGGCCCTTAACCCTTGGTGCTTATCTTCAAATAGTTTTTTGTTGGTGTATATGTGGCATACATTAATAATCTGTTAAGGTATCATTTTCCACCTGTGCAAAAAGAAACTCGAGCATATGGTGTAAAGAATGAAACATGACTGTGCTACGAAAATACTCTGTTTTCGTAGCACAACCTTCATATCACCTATGAAATACTCCTTGAAGCTCTGCTATCTACACCATTGCCATCTGAGAGTTCATACATGATCAGCTATCTACCAACAACCTCAAAATTTGGAACTAATCCAACCTTACCTTCGGAAAGCATCCATAAGTGCTAAATAATCATCTTCAGCAGTTTTGTAGCGCGCTATGAAACTGCTGTGTGATGTTCTTTTTTCAATACGACCTTCAAACATCTGTAATTTGGGGAGTTTTTTCAAAATTCCAAGAGGACTGATATGATCAACCACAAAAAATCAAAATCACTTCTTCTTATAGATGTTCTTCTTCATATGCCAAAATTCTTTTTGTGTGCCAAAACTATTTATACTATATCTCCTTCACTACTTCCTTTCAACACCCTGTTTCGTAATTGTTGTAGACCCTTGTCCAGATTTGGTTAGTTGAATTTCCAGATCTTCAATTTGCCTTTTCAACCCCTTGTTTGTAGCTCTGAGTTGAGCATTAACTTTCCTTACAAATCTGGCCTCTTTGATTGCAGGAACAGTCCAGGTGAAGTATTGATTTTCACTGCTAACTATTTCTGGTTTGGACACCTTTTCAGCCTCCCAGAGAGCCTTCATCCTTTTGAAATTTGACTTTTCAACAACATTCTCTCTTCCTCTCACTCTTAGTTTAGCAATTTCATTGTTGGCAGCTTTTAACTTTTCTTCCATAACTTCATAACTAGCCTTTTCTGTTTGAGTGGCAGGAGTTGTGTTTTTGTCTCCTCCAGGTCTTGGAGATGGTAAGTCTATCAACTCCTCTTGAACAGCAAAGGTTTCTTTTGTTCTCTCCAATTCAACACTGGACTCCTACATCTTCTTGGATTTCCTGGTTAAAGGCTTTCTAGGTTTAAACACAAAGGCTGTAACATCATCTTCAAATTCCAGTTTCTTGGAGGGTTTCACTTTCTTCGACTTCCTTTGATCAAATTTTGTCACATATGCTTGCACTAAAGGGGATTTTGTAATGTTAATGGCCTTTAAGATATCATTTAAATCACCCTTCAAGCTTGAACCTTCTCCCGAGATCACTGTTTTTCCTTTTTCCTTTGCAACTTGGCTTCTATTCAACCTCTTTTGAAGTGGTTTTCTGGTTGACTGCTCTTGTGTCTTTTCCCTAACCTCAGATATCTTTTCCTTGGTAGATTTAGGAGTTTCAAGAATGATTGCTAGGCTTTTTCTTGCTAGAGTTTTGACTGCTAAGGTTTTTCTTGCCTGCTCTTTCACCTGCTTCCTAGGCTTTAACTTAATATAACTTTTTGCCTTGGACATTGCAGACTTGCTAGTTTCTACTGATGGAGTTTCTTTAACCCTAGGGCTAGTGTCTGCACCTTGTTTTTCTATCCCAAAGTCACATACAAACAAAAAAGAAGATCAATCTTTGTTGGCCCTTTTGAGCTCATGAGAACTATTAATTTAATTAGACCATGATGAAACGAGGCGGTCTCACATCCTAGGGATTTTAGCTGTACTTTATCTGCCATCTTAGCTATACTTCGAAATAAGAAGGCAAATCTAGAGAAATCATACCAGTAAAATGTAAAAGGAGTTTAAAATGGTATGAATAAACCTTTTGATATCTACCTTCACAGGTGAAATAACGTTGAATGTTGAAGAGCAGGTTGGTATAGTTGTCCTTGATGTAGTCTTTGGGAACTGCCTTGGTTAAGTCGGTTTCTGAAAACTATGGCTTTAGGAACACCTTGCATGGTTCCATGTCGAATTTGAAGTTTTTGAACCATGTCTCTTGCCCCCTAGGAATTTCTATCACCAATGCTCTGACCTCTGGAGAAACTTGCAAATTAAGCATTCCAACCTTTGTACTTAAGCCATTGAAATGGAGTGCAAACTCCTTTGTCACCTGGGTATGCCCTCCCTGCAATTTCTTACAAAACTTCCAACACCCTACTTTCTTGAAGGCTTCCACAACTGCTTTGTCTCTAATTAGAACCTCAGTGATTTCAGGCTCTGTTCTTAAGCAATGACCAGACCTGTGTTGTTTCTTCTCCTCTATCATCTTCACTCCTAAATTTCTATGACAAAACTGGCCTCCTTTGAAACTCAATTGATAAGCCTCGCTTGCCAATGGTGGTCAGCCTCTCCTGAATGTTGAGTGAAGAAAACCTTGGTGAAAATTACCAAAGTTTATTGTTTGAAAACAATTCTATTTCAAGGGTTTGCATGCAAACTAAAACGATAAGACTAGCGAGCCACTTTCAAATTTTGAAATTATTTTTCATAATGAACCCTAAATTTGAAATGATGAGTTTGGAGCGGTGGCATGCTTAAGGACTGACTCCTAGTTGACACCTAATGATGAAAATTTTAACGGAATTCTAACGGATTGATGTTTGACAAGACTGTCGTTACGAATCTGCGCTTTCGTAGCACGCAGGGAAAAGCACTACAAAAAGAGCAACGTTTTCGTAGCGCAAAATAGACAATTTACACTGTCTGTGCTATGAAAACGTGGTTTCGAGGCTAATTCCAAAAATTTTCAAATTGGCTTTAAGCTATGAGTTTCTAACAAGACTGAAGGACTTATGAAACATAGAAAAAGCATGCTAGACTTTATTTGGACATGAAAAATTAAGCCTTAGAGACTCCTAACCTATCAACTTCCCATTGAAACATAGGGTGACTTGACGCTTATCTAAGACTATGACTAACAAAATGTAAACCTTTGTTTTTTGGTGATAACAGATGGTTTGATAGTGCAGTATGGTGCAACACACTGATGATGGACATGGTGTGATGGTGCAGCATAGTGCAACACAATGATGATGGAGATGGTGCAGCATGGTGCAGTACAATGATGATGGACATCGTGTGATAGTGTAGCATGGTGCAAAACAGCAATGATGGTCATGGTGTGATGGTGTAGCATGGTGCAGCACAGTGATGATGGGTGCAACATGGTGTAGCATAATGATATGTATAGTATGGTGATAGAATCACCTAAGTTCAAATTTGTTATCTCATGTGCCATCCTCTTAAAGAAGATCTGTGCTCTTATTTTGATAATTCAAAATGTTGACTTATGATTTATATGTACTATCTCTCTCTCTCTCTCTCTCTCTGTTGAACTATTGAAGAACATAAGAAGAATTGATCAAGGGTTTCCCCACATTGGGGTTTGTCCCTGGCTAGCACCAAATATTATGTCCTCTTGTCTTGGCTTATCTTCTACGATTTATTTTTATGTTCTATATGCATTTTAATATCATGCTAAATGTGATTGCTAATCTAGAATTGATATTGAGTTAATGTGAAAATTTGAAGTAAATTGCTCTCAGCATAAAACATGCCTAAATTTAACATGGTATCAAAGGTGAGGTGAAGACAAAACCCAAACAAGAGTGAAAGAGCAATCACCGAAGACAGTTGGAAAGGACAAGAGGCTCAATGGTTTCCACATCCCTCTTCAAATTCACCAAGGGTGAAGTCAAAGCAGAGAATATTATCCGAGTGGTGCAGCTAATCTGAAATGATCATATGTTAAAAATGATGTAGAATTGATTATGCCATTAATGAATAGAATTTTAACTGAAAGTGCTAAAATTGTGAGAACTTCTTAAGAAGAATGAATTTATGATAGTGGATAAAACATAAGTAAGATGCAAAACAGAAGAGAAAACAACAAAAAAACACAGCGATACTAGACAACAAGATTGATTACAGAGTTCGTCCCTGATGGACTACGTCTCCAGGTCCGCTTTCAAGATGGGCGACCGCTTTATTAGGATTGAAACCAAGGAGGTCGATTACACAGCAATTTGACCAAAGTGAATGTGCATGCAAGTACTTCTAGTCACTATCAAAGGATATCTCTCTAAACCAGCTTTCCAACGCCTATCACGATTCCCAATTCTGACTCCAGATGCTCCTGTTACACTGAAAACAAAATCGACTATAACCTCCAGAACCTGCATACAAAATCCAAAACCACTCTCTTCCCCTATTCATGAACAAAACTACCTTTATAACCTACTAGGTGCATTTAAACTCCCTCCACCAACTTTATGAATGCATTTTCTCTAATTTTGGTTTATAAGGTTCGGTCTAGTTGTGATTTTCCACGTTAGGGTTCATATGCATGGTCATCGCATTAGTTGTTGCACCAAAACTGCAACAAAATCCAAAATAAACCAATATAATAAAGAAAACCTGTAAATGGTTTGCTAACCGAGCAGAGGAGACCGCCCGTTACATGTGACCAGTGGCAGGCTGCAACCTTCGCGCTTACCCCCGATAGTTATGGTTATGGTGCGGTGATCCTGGCGGTTCTGATAGAGAGCTGTTCACATGTCGATATGGTTACGGTTGCGGTCAGATGAACTTTGCCCAGTTATCACTTGCTGACAGTCTACAGTGACTCTTCCTGATTTCCATTCCATTGTTCACATGGCTGCTACCCCCGCGTGGTTTCCAAGCCAGTGGTTAACATAACCCCAACGGTTATCCGACCTCCATTCACACGACCATGCGGTCCCGCTGCAGTCTAGAGATGGTGGTTAGGGAATGATGTTAATATATTTGTAATGTTTTGATATGTATTACAAAGGCCTGAGGGTTTAGAACATAGGGCTAGGTTCTTAGGACTTAGGTCTTTTGTTTTTAATATAATGTTTGTAATACAATAGATCGATAGGGTTAGGACTTGTTGACCACTACGTGTCAATGACCCATAGCAATACACCCCATTTTTTTGCAAAAGGGATAGCGCTTGATCAACGTGTCTGTGCCGTTAGACTATCATCATTAGCCTGATCATGTTATATTGTAAACCCTTTCTCTATGTATAAATTGTAAATAATCTCAGTAGATCCATGTTGTGTATGTAATTGCCTAGGTAAACCTAATTTTTTGATGATGATCTACATTCCGGAAGGTTTTTTGTCTCACCGATCCATGGTCAGCAGAGTTTTCCTTCAGCCTTACCCCAAAGCCGGAATGGATTTTGTCACCAGAATGTTAGGGGAGTCCTAGTGTGCTAGATCGAGTCTATGTAAAAGTGATTTGAGAATAATCCTAACTATTTGGTTAGGTTATTTTATTACAAATTGCTTGATCTGCTAGATTATATTTGTGTTGCAGAAAGTGGTAGTCTGTGAGGGTCTTGTTCAAATGGGTTTTCCCCCTTGAGATGTAAAAAATGTAAAAAATCATGATGTAAAATGTCTTGAGGGTTAGAAAAATAATTTATCCCCTCATAGGTCCTAGGTCCTAGGTAAATTTAAATTTTCCAAAGGCAAAATTCGTGGATCCTCTAAAAAAATAAATCTTAACAGGTCCAAGGACTAAGGTTAATTGATTATTTTGCTAAATTTTATGCCTTGGGTCCCTGGGGCTAGGTCAAAGTCAAAATTTTGAGGAAATAAATGCAAAATTTTAATTTTTGAATTTATTAAAATGCATTTAATTGAAAAATTTGAAATTTCCTCAACATTTAAAATTTCAACGGATGAGATTAAAAGAAATTTTGATCATCATCAATGGTCGAGATCACTTTGACAAGGATCACTCGAACTAGCCATTCGAGGATTTATCTTTAAATAGGAGGTCATTTATCAATCAGTGTCATCCGATCCTTTGATCATGTACTAAGCGAAAAGTTCTCTTGTAATCTTTTTATGAGTAATAAAGAAAGACTTTGGGGCTAATTTTTGTTGGTGTTACTCTTCATGGAAATGCTATAAGATGTATTATTTTGATGCATATGTTTCTTTTTGGCCATTGATATAGCTTTCTGAAGAACGATTTGAGTACAGGTATCTTACTCAGTCGCTGGGTTTGAATGATAATTTAAGTTTTGAATATAATAGCAGGTATCTCTATTAAATCTAAATTTTATTATCGTTTTCTCGCTCTATGTTAATGGCTGAATCAAGTTTTACAGGAAAATCCTTGATTATTAGATCATCGGGCGTTCGGGGAAGTTCTCGGCTGAACCAACCAACTCTCGATCCGCATTTTCTGAAGAGCCCAGTTTGAATTTTATCCCAGGCTTATCATAAGATATTATTTTTATGGGTGATGCATGAAGAGTTTCAAGCTTAGTACCTCCTTCAAAAAGAAAAAAAATAAAATAATAATAATAATAATAATAATAATAATTAATGTGCTAAATTGTCAGATCTGGCTGTTGGGAGCTGTAGATCTTCAGATCTGGGTGCGGAGTCGGACTCACAGTCCCTAGATCTAATAGATCCACCATTCATGTATATAGATCTGTAATTTTTTATTTTATTTTTCTGACTTAGGATTTCTGGGGTTTCATTTATTTTTGCATATTCGAGTTCTGGCTATTTATGCTTTTAGGTACAGGTTGCAGATCTGAAGCTGAAGGTTGTGCAGAGTTCAGATCTAGGCCCCAGAGGGTAAGATTTGGATCTTTGGAGGTCCATCAGCATCATTTTTACAGGAAATTAATTTAGTTTTCAGATTTGGAATTTCAGTGAGGGTCAAATCTAAAGCAGAGAGTTTTAAATTTTTAAAATCTAGAATTTTTAATTGTTTCAAGAAATCTGAAGCAGAGCGATTTAAATTTTTTTATTAAGATTTCTAGAAAATATTTTTAGGTTCTGGTGAATTTTTTTTAGATTGATTGGTTGCCTGGTGGGGTTTCATTGTGCATTTCGATTTTTTTTAAGGCCCCAGTCCTGCTACCTACGTCCAGCAAGCTACCATCCATAAAATCTGATCTATTGACCTGCATTCTCCCGTATTCATGCAGCCTTCTCTACCTGCATGCTGCCAGTGGATCCCTTTCCCTCACTGCCTTCACCTTTGCTGACCTGCGTGATCTTCCATACCCCTGACGCAGCCTCTCACTCTATCCATGTTGAGCTCCTATCCTCCACGCAGCTCACTCTACACCCGTGCTGCCCATTTGCTAGCTCCACTTCCTTGCGGTTTTCTCATGCAGCAGGCTACTCTATCAAATCCACAGCCTCCCCTCACTCTACAACTTTCAACGCTACCATTGACATTCCTTATACGCTGCTCCACGCAACTATCTCTGACTGCCATCGAGTTACCTAAACCGTAGGCAGTCTTCCCTCTCCTAGTCGTAGTCTTGCTCTAGCCCTTTCCGCAGCCCTTGTCTTCCACTGCCAATGCTGCTTACCTTCTACGTTCATTCCTGTCCGTTGCCCACGCTATCCTCAACCCACAAAACCTCCTCCACATAAGCTCCGTCTAGCCCCACCATCTCCATGCTGCCATAACCTGCAAACACAAATGAGAAGTGGTCTCATAAACCTTCATCCCTGTCCGTATTGAACCCTATATCTCGCACGCTCCTTGCTGCTAAACCTGCACGTCACTTCTTCCCCATCCAAACGTTCAACTGCTTCTTTTCGATCAACAAACTTTCGATATTTTCTTTATTTTATATATATGTGTAGGTTTTAGGTTAGATTCTCTTAGTTTATGTATATATGTTAGTTTAGAATTAGTGTAGAATTTAGGTTCATTTTATGATTTTAGTTGTGATTTCAAAGAAAATTCTAAAAATGTAAAACATTTAAATTTGTTTAAAAACAATTTTGATTTTGTTTTTCACTTTCATTTTGATTTCATTTTTCTAAACATTAAAAAAATAAAAAATTAGAAAAACTTTAAAAAAATCCTAAAAAAAAAAATTAAAATTTTCAAAATATAAAAATGAAAAAACTTTTAAAATTCTAAACATTTAATTTTTTTTTTTAATTCTAAAAAATTTAAATTTGTGATTAAGGATTTTTTCACTTAAACGTTAAAATTTTTAATGTGGCCTATGGCCCATTAAAATTTCAATTTTTGACCCATTGATTAATTTTAAATTCATTGGTGTCTCTGATGTTAAACGCTAAATCTTAAATTCTCATGATTCTTCTATAGTCTAGTGTGATAAATGTTAAAAGAAAATTAATTAATTCTAGATCTTGGGCAGTTAATGAAAATAATTTAAAATCTAGAATATTTTGCATGATACAGTGTTGGGCATTTATATGGATTATCGTCACTTTTCGTCACATATTGAAAATCGTTCTGGGTACCCTGTTTTATTGATGGTTAATTCAAATATCGAAGGCACTGGTCTAAATTTGTTTCTATCTTGTGGTCGTGTATTGTTTACTTTGGCGTTTAATCTATCAATCTGATTTAATCATTTAAATTCATCAAGTTATCCATCATTAAAATCTCCTAGAGTCTATTTTTCACAGGCTATCCCCATCTATTCGCCTATGGACTACCCCACTTGACTTGTCTAGGAGAGAGTCTAAACGGAGTGAGTAAGGATTTAAGAGTGGTAGCCCTTACTCTGACCGTTGTCACGCTGCCTAGACACTTTGCACGACAATAGGACCGATGGCCTAGAACTTAGGTCTATATGTATTTGATACATGGTTTTGAAATGTAACATGGTCTGTTAGGTTTTGTAACTTAGGTTTAGGTATAGGTTAATGGGTTTAGGATTAGGTTTGGATTAGGTTAATTTTAAAAATAACCTTTTACATCAAAATAGAAAAAACCCATTTACCACCAAATGTCACAAAGTGACATTAGCAACATTTGTCTCATGATGACGACAACCAAACCCTGTAAAAAGGACGACAAAACCCGCATCGACACCAAACCCTGTAAAGTGGACGAAAAAACACATGTCGATGACCAAATCCTGGTGGAACTAATGATAACCTCATGTCGACAACCAGGCACAAAACCATCTTAACTGGAAACCATTGACATCACCTGAACAACCTGAACCATAAACAACATTGTCAAAATTGAACGACACCAGACTGAATGTTGACGATGACACTGAACTGTGTAACTAATCTGATGAGATCCTTTTAGATCAGCAATAGAAGCATTTGATGGCCTATCTAAAGATCACTTCAATGGGAAGTCTGGATCTAAGGGTTGAAGGAAAGGCAAATGTCTTTCTCACAATAAGTTTGGCCATTATGCGAGGGAGTGTCCGAATAGAAGGGACACATCACTTGATGATGATAAAAATCATTCTAGGGGTATCTTCAATTATTGAAGGAATGACAGGTACCACAGTAAAGGAAAAAGGAATTCAGGTCATCAAGGAAATGACCGACTCTTCAAAGAAAGCAAGGAACTCCAGGTATGAAGAATCAAATGTTGTTTTTGATAAGCTAAAGGAGTATTATCTTATATTGGCCCTATCCACTACTTCTCCTCTAGACTCTTTGGGAATCTGGCTTATTGATAGTAGTGCTTCAAGGAACTTCATCGGATAGAAGGAATCTCTCTCTAATTTGATAGAGAAGGAAACAATCGTGGAGATTATTCTTGGAGACGATACCACCTATCTCGAAAAGGGTGTAGGGAATGCTACCCTTCAATTGAATGAGGGTATCATGATTCATTTACAAGTTATTTATGTACCTGATCTCAAAAGGAACCTGGTGTCCATTTCGGTAATGGAATTCAAAGGTTTCAAGGTGGCATTCATCGATGGAAAGGTACATGTTTGAAAATGGAATTTCCAAATATGCTTTTACTTATGGGTTCAGGGCTGGAAATTTGTATCAAGTTGCAGGAAGTCCATTGGAGATCATGTCGTGTGACACATCTCTTCAATGGCACTAGAGGTTTTCCCATCTTCATTATAAGGCCCTTCCCGATGTGAGTCAGATGGTGAAAGGGATGCTTGAATTCAAGAAGAGCTTGGAGGTACATGTCCGAGATGTACTGAAGGAAAATCTTACAAGGGGACAATTCCCCTAATGTAGCAAGTCCACAGATTTGGAACAACCCGAGGGGTTTGAGATTCATGATTGGGAATCTCATGTATGAAGGTGGATGAAAGCTCTCTATGATTTAAAGTAAGAACCATGAGCTTGGTATGAAAGGATTGACAGTTATCTGATGAAGCTGAGATTTACTAAGAGTGAAGTCGATCCAAACTATTTTTTGAAGGTTGTGGATAATAGACCTCTCATACTGGCACCTTATGAGGACGACCTCTTTCTAACAGGTGCAGACCCTCTCATTTGAAAATTGCAAAAGTAAGATGGAGTTGGATTCCGGATTTGCAATGGTGAACTGCAAGTCTACCTCGATGGAGCCTAACTTTAAAAAGTTATGCGGTAGTGATGCCGGACCTGATTTGGGAAATGCCTTTGAGTATCATAAACTCATACTAGCATTGATGTTCTTGGTGAACTCTCGTCCAGATATATGTTTTGCAGTTTGCATGTTGAGCTCATATATGGTTGAGCCTCATTGGATTGGTGCCAAGAATCATTTGAGATATCTTCAGGGCACAGTCTCTCATGGATTGAGATACACTGCCGAAAATGTGAAGCTGCATGATTATTCTAATGTTGATTAGGTAGGTAGTGTGGAGGATTGCAAGAGCACTTCTGGGTGTTGGTTCTCTTTGAGTTTTTCTTTGATATCCTGACAAGAAGGAAGCAGAAGTTGGTTGCTTTGAGCACCATTTAGAATGAACACATAGGTATGAGTATGACCTCGTGTGAAGCTACCTAGTTGAGGAAGCTCTTCAGTGAGCTATTTGGACACGTGTTGGATACCACTGTGATCTTCTATGACAACCAAAGGGGGATTCGATTGTTAAAGAATACTGTGTTCTATGATCGCTCCAAGTATATAAACATCAGGTACCACTTTATCTAGGATATGGTACATTGAGGAGCAAGAAGGCTCCATCGCATTGGGACTAATGTGCAGGTCACTGATATTATGTCGAAGCCTCTAGGAAATGTCAAATTCTTAACTTTCCGAGAATGACTAGGTGTGATGGAGAGACTCTCTCCTAAGGGTTTTGTATGATATGGACATTGAGCTCTAGAAGCTCCAGGGGGATTGGGGGTACAACATGGAGAAATGAGCAACCATAGGATGAGTGGTTCAGCCTTCCCCTAGTGGTATGCTATGTAGGCAGGATGAGTGGTTCATACTTCTCCTATTGAGACATAGTCATAGGGTGAGTGGTTCAACCTTCCCCTAGTGAATTGTTTTGTACAAGGTGACTGGTTCAACCTTCCCCTGGGATACCCCTAGTGACCTGTAGGTAGGATGAGTGGTTCATCCTTCTCCCACTGAGACATCCTACCCATGCAGTCTAAGACTCATGGAAAGTACCTCTCATATGGCCAATGAGTAGGAAAATGAGGATAGGGACCATAATAGTACTGATGGATGCATCGTGTTACTACCGTACTCTGTATGCTAGGATGTTATTGATCTGGGATCAATTGGAACTAACTTCGGGTTAGTAAGAGTGATATAACTCACTCTCTCCTGGAATTGACTTCAGATCAGTAAGAGTGGTATGATACACTCTTTATTTGGAACTGATTTTGGGTCAGTAAGAGTGGTATGAGACACTCTCTTTATATGGGTCTAACTTCGGGTTAGTAGAGGATGATATGATACATTCTCAATCACTTCTTCTTATTCATAGTTCAATAGAGCAGTGTAGGTCACTGATGGCAGAGATAGTACAGTCTGGCAAATGGAGTTCTCCCTAGTTGAGAGGGAGTGTTAAAATTGGCAACTAGGGCCAAACTACATGTGGGTCATCTTATTTATGGTAGCTAATATTTTTATTGGATTCCTCTCGTTGAGAGGTGTAGGATTGATCTAAAGATCATCTGATTCCGACATGTATTCATGGAGATATGAATTTATTTGTGTTATGGGACAATTCATCATGGTCGACCAACAACCATATTTCCCCCACTTATGGTCAACGTTTTAGTATAAAAAGAAGTGGCTTGTTAGTAATTTGGACACACACACTCTTGTGATCTCTCTTCATTTTGTTTTGGGTTTGATGAATATGAGATCTAGAGAGAGTGCCCTAGGTGATACGCTGCCTTATGGAGAAGCCCTAATAGCCTAACGGAGAAGTCTAATACGCAACAAGAAGAGGCACTAAACTACAGTCATGAAGGTTCACACAGTTAGGGAGGAAGGTTTCCCAAGGAGAAGACCTAACACTGATATGGTATAAGCCTAACGCTGTCATGGAGGACAAATCTTATGGTGGAGTCTACACAAGGTTCCACGCTCTCCTAAATGGGACCTTTCTAGACATCCATAAGAAACCTAAGTACGCTGCCCTAAATGTTGTCATGGAGCAAGGTTTCTAACACTTTCATGCTCTAAATGGAGAGGTCCTAAGACGCTGCCTAAACTATGTTCTAGAAGTATCATGGCTATGGATAAATAAATGTCTAACGTTGTTCCCTATGGACATCACCTCAAGGCCTAACATAGAATAAGGAGAGGTCTACATGCTAGTTCTGTGTATGCCCTAATGCACTCTAAATGTTGGCCTTATTCCATGATAAAAGAAGGGCTCCATGTTTCATTGAGGGATGGATTCATGTACATTGGAAATACCATAGCTATATGATGCCTCTAGACTGCTATTCTAAGCTTGGATGAGGTTCAGTTGGGAGAAGTTGTCAATAGATTAGAGGGCTAGGAAACTAACTATAGCCTAGTTGCTCTGCTAGGCTGAAAGCCATAGCAAGCAGCTAAGGCTGGTATGCATTTGCAGCAAGAGCATAAGTATTACAACAACATGATGTATTTCAATTTGCAGCATATGTGACAGTGAGGATGGGTGCAACATGGTATAGTATGGTGCAACACAATGGATGGTGTGATAGTGCAACATGGTGCAACACAGTGATGATGGACATGGTGTGATGGTGTAGCACAATGATGATGGAGATGGTGCAGCATAGTGATGATGGACATCGTGTGATGGTGCAACATGGTGCAACACAGTGATGATGGGTGCAACATGGTGTAGCACAATGATAGGTACAGTATGGTGATAGAATCACCTAAGTTCAGATCTGCTATTTGATGTGTCATCTTCTTAGAGAAAATCTCTACTCTTATTTTGACAAGTAAAAATGTTAACTTCTGATGTATATGTACTATCTGTCTCTCTCTGCTGAACTATTGAAGAACATAAGAAGAATCGATCAAAGGTTTCCTGACATTAGGGTTTGTCCCTGTGTTAATTTTAGGTATGTTCTATGCTTAGAGCAATTTATTTCAATTTTCACAGTTAGCTTAATATCTTTTCCATATTAGCAATCACATAAGCATCTGTAGATAGGACATAAACATAAATCGTAGAAGACAAACCAAGAAAAGAGGACACAAGATGTGGTGCTAGCAAGGGACAAACCCCAATGTGGGGAAACCCTTGATCAATTCTTCTTATATGTTCTTCAATAGTTCAGCACAGAGAGAGAGAGAGAGAGGGAGAGAGAGATAGTACATTTACAACCGAAGTCAACACTTAGACTTTCTAGATAAGAGAATAGATCGTCTCTACATGGGATCAGTTGAAGACATGCTGCTTCAACTAATTCTCCAAGGTGACTCCTTCACCTATCATTGTGTTGCATCTCATCAGCATGCTGCACCTCACTGTGCTGCACCATGCTGCACCCATCATCACATTGCTAGACCTCATGACCATGCTATACACATCATCACATTGTTGTACCTCATAACCATGTTGTACACACCATACCATTGCACCTTATGCTGCCACTGTTGTCCCATGTACCATATTCTTGTCTCACTGTTAGTGACATTGCCATTCCATGTTTTCCATACTATTGTCCCATTTGCTTACTCCATCAAGCTTTGTTTCTGTCCCACTTTCTTGCTCCATCAAGCTTCGTTGCTGTCCCAAGTACCATTGCTGCACTTTGTTGTACCATGTACTAGCTGTACCATTTAGACATGTTATCCCATCTAGACATGTTCTACCTTGATGGTCCATGTACTAGTTGTCCCATCTAGATATGTTGTACCTTGCTGCTCCATGTACTAGCTGTCCCATCTAGACATGTTTTACCTTGTTGTTCCATGCACTAGCTGTCCCAACTAGACATGTTGTACCTTGCTGCTCCATGCACTAGTTGTCCCAACTAGACATGATGTACCTCGCTACTCCATGTACTGTTTCATGTAATTGTTGTCCATGTATTGCATCATGTACAACTATACTGTTGTCCCATTGTAACACCTACAACACACATAGATTTCCATGCTGTCACCTACATCACACATAGATTTCCATGTTGTCACCTACAACACACATAGATTTTGATGTTGTCACCACATAGGGTCCTTCTTATGTGTCTAGGTCTCCTTTTCTAACTGCGTATAGGTCTCCTCAATTTCTATGAATCTGGCCTCTCTTTACTGCGGACTTAGGCCTCCTTTAACTGCAGATTTAGGCCTCCTTTAACTACGGATTTAGGCCTTCTTTAACTATGGCTAGACCTCTACCTTAACTGCTGCTAGAGCTCTCCTCCATCTGTGGTTGAGTCTCCTTTCCACCTACAGCTAGGGCTTTTATCATGACTGTGGTAGGACTAGTTTGTGACTCCATTTAGATCTGCGGCTAGCACTAGTTCGTGGCTCCATTTAGATCTGTGGCTAGGGCTAGGTGTCTTCTTTAGGACAACAGCTTAGGTCTCTTCTAGATCAGCGTTGAGGGCAGTTTAGAACTTCTCCTTGTTGCACTATAGTAGTCTCCTCCATGACTGCATTAAAGCTGATTAGGGCTTCTTCATTAGGGTAGCGTAGAGCCTAGGGCACTCCCTCTAGATAGTGTAGAACCTTTCTCCATTAGGGCAGCATTATCCCTTAGGATCTCTCCTCCTACTAAAACCAAAAGACAAGTAGAGAGGAAGAGATCCCAAGTGAGTGTGTCCAAATGACTTTCAAGGCACCTCTATTTATACTAAAACGTTGAGCACATGTGGGGTTTATTTGGTTGCTGGCCGACCTTGACGAATTGTCCCATAACACAAATAAATTCATATCTCCATGAATACTTAGCAGAATTAGATGATCTTTAGATCAATCCTACACCTCTCGATGAGAGGGACCCAAGAAAAATATCAGCTACCATTAATAAGATGACCCACATGGAGTTTGTCCCTAGTTTCCAATTTTAACACTCCCTCTCAACTAGGGAGAACTCCATCCATTGATCCATATGTCTGACTGTACTATCTCTTCCATCAGTGCCTTGCACTACTTTTCTCTGCTCTACTGAGCTTAGCTTTGCTGAGCTCTTCTCTAGTCTATTAAGCTCTACTCTGCTCTACTAAGCTCTACTCTGCTTTATTGAGCTTTTCTCTGCTCTGCTGAACCATGAAGAAGAAGAATTGACCGAGAATGTCTCATACCATTCTCTACTGACCCGAATTCAGTTTTATTGATCCCAGATAAATATCACAAGGGAGTGTCTCAAACCACTCATACTAATCCCAGATCAATGGAGGTCATCCTAGCATAGGGAGTACAGTAGATACAATGATGTGTCCATCGATAGTACAACTATGGTCCCTAACCCCATTTCCTGCCTCATTGATCAGATGAGAGGTACTTCCCATGAGTCCCAGACTGCATGGGTAGGATGCCTCAACAAGAGAACTAATCATCATGTCCCTAAGTCACCTTGGAGTATCAGAGAGGAAGGCTAAGCCATTCACCCTGTACACAATGCACCATTAGGGGAGGGTGATTCGCCCTATGATCGTGTGTTGCTACAGTAGTACCCCAAGCCCCCCAGAGCTCCTAGAGCTTAATGCATGCAACATGCAAGACCCTCATGAGAGGGTCTCTCAACAACTCCAAGTTGTTCTGGAAAGTCACAAATTTGACCTTTCCCTGGGGCTTTGACAAAATGTCTGTGACCTGTACATTAGTCTCAATGCGATGGAGCCTCCTCGCTCATCAACATACCATATCCCTGATAAGGTATTATCTGATGTCTATCTACTGGAGAAATCATAGAATACAAGATTCCTCAACAATCGAATCCCCCCTTGGTTGACACAGAAGATCATAGTGGTATCCATCATGTGTACAAACAACTCACTGAAGAGCTTCCACAACTAGGCAACTTCATATGAGATCATACTCGTAGCTATGTATTTGGTCTTGGAGGTGCTTATAGTGACCAACTTCTACTTCCTGCTCATCCATGGTATCAAAGAAGAAACCAAAGAGAACCAACATTCAGAAGTTCTCTTGCGATCCTCCACACTACCTGCCTAGTCAGCATTCGAACAATCATGTAGCTTCACATTTCTGGTAGTGTATCTCAATTCATGAGAGATTGTGCCCCGAAGGTATCTTAGAAGATTATTAGCACCAATCTAGTGGAGCTCAACCATATATGAGCTCATCATGCTAACTGCAAAACATATGTCTGGACGGAAGTTCACCAAGAACATCAATGCAAATGAGTTTATGAAACTCAAAGGCATTTCACAAATTTGGTTTGACATCACTACCATATAACTTCTTGAAAGTTAAGATCCTCGAGGTAGTCATGGGGTTTCATTTTACTGTTCCACATCCAAAATCCAGCTCCCTCTTACTTCTTCAAATGAGAGGGTCTGCACCTCTTAGAAATAGGTCATCCTTAGAAGGTACCAGTATGAGAGGTCTATCATCCACAACCTTTGAGCAATGGTTTGGATCGGTTTCACTCTTAGTGAATCTCAGCTTTATCGGACAACTATCAATCCTCTCATACTATGCCCGGGGTGTTTTTCTTCAAGCCATAGAGGGTTTTATTTCACCTGTATACATGAGATTTCTGATCATGAATCTCAAACTCCTCGAGTTGTTCCAAACCTGCGGACCTGCTACATAAGGGGAATGGTCCCCTTGCAATATTTTCATTCGGTACATCTTAGACATGTACCTTCATGGTCTTCTTGAATTCAGGCATCCATGTCAGCATCTGACTCACATCGGGTAGGGGCCCCATAAGTAGACCTCCGGTGTTATAGATGAGATATGTTAATTGACATGATCCCCAATGGACCATCCTACAACTTGATACACATTGCCAACCCTGAACCCATGAGAAAAAGCATCTTTGAAAATTCTATTTTCAAACACGTACCTTTCCATTGATGAATGCCACCCTGAAACTTTGACTTCCATTTTCGAAATGGACACCGGGTTCTTCTTGTGATCAGGTATATAAAAGAGATTTTGTAAATGAATCGCGTTACGCTCATTCAATTGAGGGATAACATTTCCTACACCCTTTCGAGATAGGTGGCATCGGCCCCAAGCATAATCCCATGATTGTTTCCATCTCTTACCAAATTCGAGAGAGCACCCTTCTATCCGATGAAGTGCCTTGAAGCATTATAATCAATAAGCCAGATTCCCACAAAATCTGAAGGAGAGGGCCAATACAAGATAACGCTTCTTTATCTCATCAAAAACAACATTTGATTCTTCATACCTGAGATTCCTTTCTTTCCTTGAAGAGTTGGTCATTTCCTTGATGACCTGCATTATTTTTCATTCCTCCAATCATTGAAGATGTCCATGGAATGATTTTTATCTTCATCAAGAGATGTGTCCATGCCATTTGAACACTCCTTCGCATAATGGCCGAACTTATTGTAATAAATGCATATGCCTTTCCTTTCACCCTGAGATCCAGACTTCCCATTGAAGTTATCTATAGGTAGGCCATCAGAAGCTTCCACTGCACCATTCTGATAATATACTCTGCTTTGACTTCACCCTTGGTGAATTTGAAGAGGGATGAGGAATCCATTGAACCTTTAGTCCTTTTGTCCTTTCCCAACTGTCTTCAGTGATTGCTCTTTCACTCTTGCTTGGGATTTGTCTTCACCTCAACTCTGATACCATGTTAATTTTAGCTATGTTCTATGCTTAGAGCAATTTATTTCAATTTTCATAGTTAGCTCAATATCTTTTCCAGATTAGCAATCACATCAACATTAAAGTAAACTGCAAATAGAACATAAACGTAAATTGTAGAAGACAAGCCAAGACAAGAGGACATAATATGTGGTGCTAGCCAGGTACAAACCCCAATGTGGGGAACCCTTGATCAATTATTCTTATATGTTCTTCAATAGTTCAATAGAGAGAGCGAGAGAGAGAGAGAGAGAGAGATAGTACATTTACAACTGAATTCAACACTTAGAATTTCCAGATAAGAGAATATATCATCTCTACATGAGATCATTTGAAGACATGTTGCTTCAACTGATTCTCCAAGGCAACTCCTTCACCTATCATTGTGCTACATCTCGTCACCATGTTGCACCTCACCGTGTTGCACCCATCATCACATTGCTGGACCTCATGGCTATGTTGTACACATCATCACATTGTTGTACCTCATGACCACGTTGTACACATCATACCATTGCACCTTATGCTGCCACTGTTGTCCCATGTACCATAATGTTGTCCCACTATTAGTGACATTGCCATTCCATGTTTGCCATGCTGCTGTCCCATTTGCTTGCTCCCTCAAGCTTTGTTGTTGTCCCAAGTACCATTGCTACACTTTGTTGTACCATGTGCTAGCTATCCCATTTAGACATGTTGTAGCTTGCTGCTCCATGTACTAGTTGTCCCATATAGACATGTTGTGCCTTGCTGCTCCATGTACTAGTTGTCCCATCTAGACATGTTGTATCTTGCTTCTCCATGTACTAGTTGTCCCATCTAGACATGTTGTTCCTTGCTGCTCCATGCACTAGCTGTCCCAACTAGACATGTTGTACCTTGCTGCTCCATGCACTAGTTGTCCCAACTAGTCATGTTGTACCTTGCTGCTCCATGTACTGTTTCATGTACTTGATGTCCATGTATTGTATCATGTATAGCTATACTGTTGTCCCACTGTAACACCTATAGCACACATATATTTCCATGTTGTCACCTACAACACATATATATTTCCATGCTATCACCACATAGGGTCCTTCTTATGTGGCTAGGTATTCTTTTCTAGTTGCATATAGGTCTCCTCAATTTCTATGAATCTGGCCTCTCTTTGCTGCGGACTTAGGCCTCCTCTAACTGTGGATTTAGGCCTCCTATGTAGGCCTCCTTTAACTGCGGATTTAGGCCTTCTTTAACTGTGGCCCAACCTCTACCTTAATTGTTGCTAGAGCTCTCCTCCATCTGTGGCTGAGTCTCCTTTCCACCTGCAGCTAGGGCTTTTATCATGACTACGGCTAGGGCTATTTTGTGACTCCATTTAGATCTGCAGCTAGGGCTAGTTCGTGGCTCCATTTAGATATGTGGCTAGGGCTAGGTCTCTTCTTTAGGACAACAGCTTCGGTCTCTTCCAGAAGAACATTGAGGGCAATTTAGAACTTCTCCTTGCTGCGCTATAGTATTCTCCTCCATGACTGCATTAAGGCTGATTAGGGCTTCTTCATTAGTATTGTGTAGAGCCTAGAGCACTCCCTCTAGATAGCGTAGAACCTTTTTCCATTAGGGAAGCATCATCCCTTAGGATCTCTGCTCCTACTAAATCCCAAAGATAAGTGGAGAGGAAGAGATCCAAAGTGAGTGTGTCCAAATGACTTTCAAGGCACCCCTATTTATACTAAAACATTGAGCACATGTGGTGTTTATTTGGTTGTTGGCCGACCTTGATGAATTGTTCCATAACACAAATAAATTCATATCTTCATGAATACTCATCAAAATCAGATGATCTTTAGATCAATCCTACACCTCTCGATGAGAGGGATCCAAGAAAAATATCAACTGCCATTAATAAGATGACCCACATGGATTTTGGCCCTAGTTGCCAATTTTAACACCCTGGTTAGCACCACATCTTGTGTCCTCTTTTCTTGGCTTATCTTTTTCGATTTATGTTTATGTTCTATCTGTATTTTACAATCATGCTAAATGTGATTTCTAATCTGGAATTGATATTGAATTAATGTGAAAAAATGAAGTAAATTTCTCTTAGCATAGAACATATCTAAATTTAACAAGTTGCAACACTCTTGGTGAAATACCAGGGCTCGCCACTTTTTGGCACTGTTGTCGGGGAGGTGTCTAAGTAGGTGTTGTTTCTGCTTAAGAATTTCTTGTTCTTTTCTATTTTGCATCAGTCTTATTGCTTTGAAAGTTAGTTTTAAAAAAAATAAAAAAATTAAACAAATCTAGTTCTTTAATGCCTCGTAGGAGTAGGGATAACCAAGGGAAATTCTTACCAAAAACCCCCACCCCTCAAGTAGTCAACCTTCATTCTTCTTCAGTGACTATGAACTTCCCTCTTTGAATATAGGGGAGTTGGAAAACCGTTTAGGAGAGCCACTTGTAATTTTTGAATAACCTATCGAAGAAGAAGAACCTATCTCACCTACCCAAACTATGGCTAAAAAAAAACAATGAGCTTTTCCCCTTCAAAGAAACCAATGGAGAGGCTAGAATGAAAAATATAAGCCCTACTGCCCTTCCACATTTCCATGGCCTAACCTCTGAAGATCCTGACACCTTCATGTTTGATTTTGTTGTTATTTGTAGTACATATGACTATGCTTATGATGAGTAGAAGCTGAAGTTGTTTCCTTCTACCTTCAAAGATGTAGGCTTGCGCTATTTTATGAGTCTACCTAGAGGGAACATCACTACCTAGGCCCAAATGCAACAAACCTTCAATGATAAAGACTGAGATTACTATAGGTCCAAAGAACAAAGGAGGAAATATTTAGGATGACCCTTGGACCTAATGAATCTTTGGAGGACTATGAGTAGAGGTTTCAACTCAATTATAGGAGGGCCAACTGTACCCTTGATATTGAGTCACTCAAGCTAGTTCTTCTTCGAGGGACCAGGGAATATGTAATGGAGACCCTCAACATGATATATGGAGGAGATATCTACCAATTGTCTTATGATGACATCAAAACTGTATTCAAGAATTACTCTAGGGCTTAAGGAAAAGGTTAGGTCTAGCCAAAGCTTGGTTAGTTCCTCTCCCTCCACAACATCCATCAAGGATGAGATAGGGAATATGTTGGAGGATTTCAAGAGTGAAACGTTACATAACTTTTCCCTACAAATGGATACTATGAAAATCAAAAGAAAACAAGAGGAAGAAGAAATGGAAATAGCTATTTTCTGCCCTAGATGTACTAAAATACATCCTAGGAATGAATGCCTGCTAAATGTCATAGAAGTCTACCTAGTATGTGAAGGGAATCATGCAATAGAAAAGTTTCCCTCTTTGTCAAGCCTAAAGGTTGTATACCTGGGAGGAGTAGAGAGTGGGTCAGAATAGTTGTGCTTCATTAACCAAAGGGGGCCCCCAGTACGTCGACCATATCAAGAAGGCATGAAAGGTGCACATTATCCTCACTATAATCCAAATCAGAATGCACCTTTCTATCCTTGGTATCCCTCCACACATCCATCATGGTTCACACCTCCTCCTTGGCCTTATGCTCCTCCATATCATCCTCAGCTTGTCAACCATCCTTTTTAGCCATATCCACCCCAATATTCCCAATGGGGCAACTCCTCACAAGGGTGGATGCCTCAACCAAACCAGCCTCCTACTTTACCACCTCGACCCAAACCTCAACCACAACTAACTCATCATAACCCACCTAAGAAACCTCAAATGCCTACTCAACCCAATCCAAACTTGAACAATAATAAGGAACAACAAGTCTATAGTGGAGAGACATCCTATCCTTCTTATGCTGTGGAAATCCAAGAGATCAATCTTCATTCTTGTAGGGTGCTCCAAAATAATCACCCACCTTATCCACCTAAAAATCTTGAAGAAGATAAGGAAGAGAGTTTCCCTCAAGTAAATACACCCCCCTATCCTAAAAGGTTGGTCCACCCTAACCAACACACACCAGAAGAGGTTGAACTTCTAGGAGAATTGAAGAATTTGTGTGTCAATATACCCCTTGTCTAGGCCATTAAATATGTTCCCATCTATAACAAGCTTATTAAGGAAAAATGTTTCAAAATGCTGAGGAGAATAAGAAGAGATACCCCCACCATCAATGTTGTTGGACAACTGTCTAATCTAAGGCTTGCAAGGGTGGTCTCCCCAAAATACCTAGACCTTGGTAGCCCAAAAGTGGATGTGCACATCGATGGAATTATGGTCCCTAATACCCTGATTTATCTTGGGGCTACAATCAATGTGATGACTTGAGAAACCATGGTGAACCTCAATCTCCAAGGGGCTTTGAGAAATACCACCTAAGTGTTGCAACTTCCAGACAGATCCACAATAGCTCCCGAGGGAATTATTGAGGATGTGATGGTTTCCATTGACTCCTGGAAGTACCCTACAGTTTTCCTAGTCCTCCATCCCAATACCAAGTTTAATGGCTATCCTCCCATATTAGGAAGACCTTGGTTGGCCACTGTTGATGCCTACATTAGTTGTAGGGATGGGAACATGACTATCAAGAATGGACATTTATCAAAACAACTTGTGTTGTATCCTCCTGCTCAACCTTCTATTTAACATAATTTACCCATATGGTTAGAGGATGAGGAAGAGGATGAATTGTATCACACAAGCCCCTACCCAATCTGTACTCTAGATATTGTTATAGGAGGGGGACAACTTGATGAAGATGACCTTATTGACCATATCTTACAGAACCAGCCTCCCACTACCATACTAGTTGATGAATTTATGAAAGAATTCGAGAATAGTCCCTAGACTGACTTGTCCTACATTGAATCTAGCCTACAACATGTCAATATTGTAGAGTTTGGCCCATCTAGAATGCTCAAGATCAACCCCTCTCTTAGCCAAACAAGATGAATAGTTGTGTAATGCAATGAGGCAACACCTAGATGCTTTTTCTTGGGATTATAAGGAAATGAAAGTTGTGCATCCCTCAATTTGTACTCATCATATTTACATCAAGGAGGGATTCAATCCTATTTGCCAACCCCAGAGAAGGATGAACCCAACTCTTAAGGACATTGTGAAAGAAGAATTACAAAAGCTACTGGATGCAGGGTTCATATACCCCATTTCAAGTAGTGAGTTGGTGTGACCTCTTGTTTTAGTTCCCAGGAATAATGGGAAGTGGATAATCTGTGTTTATTACTGGTAACTTAACAATGTCACAAAGAAGGACCATTTTCCTTTGCCCTTCATTGACCAAGTCCTAGATGGCCTTGCAGGAAAGAAATTATTCTCCTTCTTGGATGGATTTAGTGGATACAACCAAATTCATATCAACCCTAAAGACCAAGAAAATACCACATTTACATATCCTTGGGGTACCTTTGCCTACAAAGTTCTTCCATTCAGTCTATGCAATGCCCCTGCTACTTTTCAGAGGGCAGTTTTGAGTTTTTGTGTTGAACTTGTTCATGAATTTGTTGAGATATACATGGATAATTTCACTCCTTATGGATGTGACTTCCAAGAATCTCTTTCTAATTTGCACAAAGTCTTGAAGAAATGTATTGAAATGAATCTCTCATTGAACCCTCAGAAATTTAAGTTTTTGATGAATGCGGGGACTGTCATTGACTATTCCATATCCAATGAAGGAATACAGGTTGACCCAAACAATATTTCCATCATCAAAAGGGTCCCTATCCCTCAAAAGAAAAGATATGTTAGGAGTTTCCTTGGATTAGCTGGGTATTATAGAAGGTTCATTAAATATTTTAGCAAACTAGCTTCACCCTTGTTTGTACTACTGGCTAAAGATTCAAATTTTTGTTGGAAAAACAACTAGCAAGAAGCCTTCGAAATAATACAAGAAAATTTGACCAATGCACCCATCCTTAGGGGTCCCAACTAGGCATTATCTTTCCATATACACGCAGATGCATCAAATGAAGCTATAGGGGTTTCCTTAGGACAAGTGGAAGACAAATTGCTTTATGTTATATATTTCATCACTAAGAATATTTCTAAAGTTGATTTAAATTATACTGTCATTGAAAAGGAATTCTTGGATGTGGTTCATTCTTTGAACAAGTTTAGGAATTATATCACTGTTTATAAAACATTGGTTCACAATGATCATGCAACCATTAAGTATTTAATGAATAAAACTAATGTCAATGCTAGGATAATTAGATGGTTGTTATTATTGCAGCAATTTGATTTGACTATTGTTGATAAACTAGGGAAAGAGAATGTGGTTGCAGATTTCTTGTCAAGACTAACCCTGCCTGTAGGAAAGGAAGAAATGATAGATGATCGACTTCTAGATGAACATATCTTTTCCATATCGATGCTTTCTCCTTGGTTTGCTGATATAGTCAACTATTTGGTTGTTGGGAGGTTCCCTCCTAACCTATCCTCCAAGGAGAAAAGAAAGATTGTCAAGAAGAGTGACCCATTCACCTAGATTGGGGGAAATATTTTTAGATTGGGGCTAGATTAGATCCTGAGAAGATGTGTGAGGGAATAATAGGTCTTTGAAATCCTTTCAGCATGCCATGATGGACCTTGTGGGGGGAACTTTGTTGCTAATATGACAACCTTCAAATTTCTACAATCAGGTTACTATTGGCCCACTTTACATTAGGATGAAAGGAGGTACATCACCAAGTGTGATCAGTGCCAAAGGATGGGTAAGACAACACCTAAGGATGAAATTCCCTTACAACCTCAAGTGACTCTAGAGCCATTTGAAAAGTGGGGCATGGATTTCATTGGACCTATTGATCCCCCATTAGGACAGAAAAGGTATATCATTGTATGCACTGATTACTTGACCAAATGGGATAAAACAAAAGCAGTAAAGGAAATAACTGAGGAGAAGGTGGTTGAATTTATGAGAGAGAAAAACTTCTACAAGTTTGTTTTTCCAAGGGAATTAGTCACTGATCAAGGAGCACAATTTACATCAAGTTTTATTGAAGATCTTATGAAGCAAAAATACATCAACAATAGGACATATACTCCCTATCGCCCTCAAGAAAATTGGCAAGTGGAAGTCACAAACAGAGCATTGGAGAGCATTCTTACCAAAGTTGTTAGCATCAACAGAAAATATTGGGAAACCAGACTTGTGGAAGCCACTTGGAAGACCACCACTAGATTCACTCCATTTGAGCTGGTCTATGGGAAGAAGGCCCAATTTTCTATTGAATTTGAGTACAACACCTTGAGTATGTCAGCTCAGTTAGACTTGGATCTCACTACAACACAACAGGAAAGGTTGCTCCAACTCAATGGTCTAGATTAATTTAGAATGCAAGCTCTCCTGCACACTAAGGTAATCCGGCTATAAAGGAATATTTGGCATTATAAGCATGTCAAAGAAAGTACTTTTCAAAAAGGAGATTTGGCCCTATTATATGATTCCAGATTCAAGGATTTCAAGGGGAAGTTAATGACAAGATGGTTGGGTCCCTATCTAGTAGAGAAGTGTCATGAGAATATGTCTGTCCAAATCAGAACAATTGATGACGAAGGGATTCCCTTACTTATCATTGCTCATAGGTTGAAGCTATACAAGAAACTTTTGTCCAAGGAAGAGTTTGCTAGTTCATCCAGTAGGGAGTTAAATGTGATTGGGAGGCTCATAGCCCTCAATCCACAAAATTTATAAAAATAAATAATAATAATAATAATAATAATAATAAGGAATATATGAAAACCTCCATGATGCATTTGAGGCCAACTCCTGAGTTGAAAACCTCTTTGAGGCAGCACAGGGGAAAAAAATATGAAAAGATCCCTAGGTGAAAACCTCCTCTGAGGCACCTAGGGAAGGAATGCATGTTGAAAAACTTTGCAAAGGGAACCTTCTCGTCTAAAAAAAAATAGAAAAAAGATAAAAACACAGGGAAGGAGTTCTTACACCATTTTTTCTAACATATTTTCTTTGGAGGACTCCAAATAGTTGACAGAATCATGGCTACAGGGTAGCATCTACAAATGTAATCCTCCATTGTTCTGATCACCCATCTCATTTCCACACTCCCCACTCACATACCTACATCTCTCCATTATCCAGCCAACAAAAGAATAAAAATTTTCCCTCCTCATTATAATGCTACAGGAGGAGCCTGTAATGCTACAGGAGGAGCCCAAAATGCTACAAGAGGGAGATCCGATGGGAAAAAGAGACCAGAGGGTCATACACTCTTTAGGAAATGTTGAGATAGGTCCACCAATTTAAATTTCATCACCCATGCACTCCATCTAGCCAAATTTAACTCAAATTTCCTCTGTGTCATGCATCTAAAAAAACACAGAAAAACCTAATGTTATAGACATATTTGGGCACATCAACCCCAAACTTATATGTCGATAAACTAGGACTCATCAACCCCTAAAAGAGTTGTTTCATACCCTAAAAGAGCATGGTCATCTGATTACATCATTCCCTAAAAGTTGCACCTAAGAAACCATTAAGAAATGGCCTAAACTGAAACATACGGACTGCTACACTGGCCAGGTGCGATGCATACTGAGTAGTACACTACCCAGGTGTGATGCTTACTATTTGGGCCTTCTATAGGGTGCGATGAGCAAGGATGGACAAATGTCCGAGACAGTTTGCTAGGTGGTTGCTCATGGAATCTTCTAGAAACTTCTCCTATGACACTTGCCTCTCTGAATTTGCCCAGGGATGAGTATGAGATCCAAGAAATCTCCAAGTGGAACAAATTGTAACAAGTGGAATGACACTAATCAAACCCCATGGATGACTCACACCCTTGCACACATCTATAAATGGATCCCTCATCTAAGAGATCTAGAGGCTGGAATATTGTGAATTGCAAGGAAGTGCTAATAGTTTGTAATTGAGGAAAGAGCATTGTATTGTTGGTGTGATCTTTCTATTTCATGAGGTGAAGAGGGATTGATGCTGGGAGGATGATTCTGGATTAGACAACTGGGTTGTAATTATCGCTTCTATTTAATAAAGTTCTTCAAGTTTTCTTGCATATGATTGTGCAATTGTGAATGTTATCATTTGTGAATGCTATTGTATGTTCATTATATATCTGATTCTGTAATGTTTATGTTATAATAGAACAAGATGCTTTGACGGTTCTCTGTTACTGTGTTTCTACAGGTACTCTCCAAGCGGGTTAAGTATGGGGAGGAGTTGCAAGCTCTGTCAAGGGGGGAAGAGATCAAGCAAGCGGTTAAGCGGAAGTTCCAGGTTGGTTCCATTGTCTTTCTCTTATCTATTATACATAGAAGAAATCATTGAATTGCTTTAAACTGTTGTTTCTAGGGTAGTTGCCAAACCTAGAGGGCTAGTTGTTCGAAAAGACACTAGTTTTCCCAGAAACAAATTGGCAACTCCACTGGGGAATGAATAGACGTTTGTTTGTTGTTGTTGTTTGTTTTATCAACTATAGACATAACCTGAAGTCAGCCAGGTATCCTTCGAACTGCTCTTGCTTTGCAATTGCATAGTAGATGAATGCTGCTTCAGTCAATCTCTGGTTTAGTTTATGAATTAAACTTTTGATTTGCAAGCACATCTAGATGCCCTTTTGGTAGCTCAGTAATCTCTCAAGACATTCCTTCATACTTTTCTCTTTACTGTTCATCAAAACCCACCTTAACTCATTGAAAACAACTTCACATTTGAGCCAAAATCCATTTTAGTTGTGCTCCCTGGACCATTGCATTGTCTCCCACTATGACTCAGTATGCATAGCACCTCTTGAGTGTAGTAAGTGCAATCCATCTCAATTTCTGTGAAGCCCAGGTGCAATGACTGAGTGAAATCTTTTTCCATTCTAGAAATTGAGGGTTTTGACCTTATTTTCAGTTTTGTTTGGTTGTTTTGTTGCTTATGAATAGTGCCTCCTTACTGAAGCCCACTTGCATCACATAGATCAGCCTCCATTAGATTAGGATTAGTAAATGTTTTTATGTATTTTTTCATCATTTACAATCCTTTGTCAAAAAGTTGCTTAAATCGATCTATCGCTTTGGTACAAAAAGTGTCAAAACTGTCGTTTTGTGTCAAAAAGAGAAGTGTCGTGGATTCTTCCTTCCCTGGATAGTCGATTGAAATTTTCATCATGTATTTGGTTTCATTTTTTTTTATTCGAAGTGTCGAAAGATTTTTTTTGTTCAAAATTGAAAAGTGTCATCCAGTCTTCCTTTCTCTTTTGAAGAAGAAATTGTCGAAAATGTCATTTTGAAAGAAATATTTCAGATCTTTGCTACTTTTAGTTTTCCTTTTTGGCATTTTTCATATTAAGGAGAACGAAAAACAAATACATGCATTTGCATTTATCATTTTTGGTTTGTGTGCAAAAAAATGATTTAGGAAAATGCACTAGTGTGTGCTCTTTGCCCTTTGTTTGAAAGAATTGTAATCTTCTTTCCCTACTAGCTAGGATTTTCATTGCTCAAAATAAACAAAGATTGTTTATCATTGTAGATTGCATTTTAGGAATTTCAAATCATCATCACATTGTGAACCATTGAAAGGCAAACTTTAAACAAGATCAACTTTAAAATAAATTTCAATGAACCTAACAACGCTTTGGAACTTAACGCAACATATCTAGAGGTCTAGGCTAGAGATGTGTTCCGGCGTCGTTAAAACTAGTAACTATCGTCTTCATTGAAGGTTGGGTGATTCTTCCTCCTCGATATGACAAGTTCTAGCATGGACTTGTGCTCCCTGTACCGTCAAGTATATATTGGGAGACCACAATAGGCTTAAATCCTTTATCCATAGGAAACTGAGTTTGCCACCTTATTGATCGCAATGCACTAAACACAACATTCAGAAAGATTGACTGCCATACATAAGTCCTTGGTAATTTCTCTTTAATTTATCACCAAGGTGTATATTGCAGTTTTGCGCTTGGTTTATTAATCACTCTGTCTAGATTTTCCAGAGTAGTCACTTTTGTTCCTTTTCGACTCTTTAAAAGAAAAGGTCCATCTGAGCACCTATCCTTTCAGGCTCATTAAAAATCGAAGGAGACTAGAGTCATCTTTAGCTTTTTATCGACTCTTTAAAACTGAAAAAGCAAAGTTGCGTCTAAAAGTGTCGTTAAAATTCATTGATCACGAATAACATCCCTATTCCTTAGTTGATCTTAGGTTGGAACATATGGTGACAAATCCGAAGTCCACCGATCAAGGAATTCCTTCTGATGGAAATCCTAGTCCTTTTCCTTCTTTCGGAAATATTGGTGCTCCTTATATGGCTACATTTTCCCTTCTGGGATTTACCATTGGCCTACCAGTATGGTTTGGCCTACCAGTATGGTTGTTTTCAATCTCCTTGGTTCAAAATGTCGAGACTTCTCTGAAATCAAGTACACCTCCAACTAGACAAAATAAACCTCCAGTTGATCCTAAAGTTGACCCTTTGCCTTCTTCCTCGTTTGTTTCTTCCTCCCCTTCTTCCTCTTTGCCTGGTGAAAGTGTTGGTACTAGTAACTAGGTGGCTAAGAAGAATAAGAAAGGGAAGAAGAAGAAGAAGCCAATTCAGCAAGGGGGCAACCAAGCAACCATTGCTCTGAATGCAACATCTGATGAAAATCCGTCCGTTAAGCCTCACAAAGTCAAATATCCATGCATAGTGTGTACAGGAGACCAATTTCATCGAAATTGTCCTTATTTTTCTCGGATCTTGAAAGAATGGTCTTCCTGTTCACACCATCCTGTGTCATCAACCTCTAGAGATTGTGTTGGTAACACACCATCAACTAGTGATAGTAAAGTTCATGGACAAAAGGGAAAATTCAAGCTTCCATGTAGGTTATGTGAAGGTACACACCCCTTTCACCTTTGTCCCTATTTGGATGAAGCCAAAAGAGTGTTGGATAACTGTCCTGCTTCACCGCAACAACTTCCATTTGGTTACAAGAAATTTTCCCTGAATCCTTCACTAGGTGATGAACCGACTAACTTAAATCAACCGTCGGTCGAAACCACTCTCTTTGAAAGTGAATCCTATGAGTCTACAAATCAACATGTTGAGGTAGCAGTTGACCTGATTTCACCTTCAGCAAATCATACCTTTTCCGAAGAGAGTGAAGGGTTCTCCGTTGCAATTCATTATCGACAACGGGAGCCAAAAGAACCTCATTTTAGTAGAGGTCATCAAGTGGTTGGGTATATATGTTGAAGGAAATGTAACTAGGTTAGGTCTTCATAAATGTAATTTTGATATTTGTATTTATTCAAGAAAAGAGAAATTATTTTGATATTATTTGTCAATGAGTTTCTTGCTCATTGAAAATCGATCAAGCACATTTTAAAGTGCTTCTAGAGAGTCAAATTCAAAATGTAATTATGATAAGACCCTGTGAGGGCATGTTACATCATGTATGTCAATGTACAAGGTCATGGGAACACCTCCAAGTCAAGTCAAATCCCGTCCTAGCCTCAACGAAGTCTCCAAGCAGTTGCATAATGAATAAAAGATGTATTATGATAAAATTATCATGTCGAACTAATGAAAAGTCAAGTCGGCCTGAAAAGGAGGGACAAACCTCTAGTTATAAAGGTTGTCCACTCCTCATACAACACATCAATTGAGCTTTGAAATCAACGAAGAAGCATAACCGAGAAAAGGTGGAAAGAAGGCAAGTTTGACGAGCCTCTAGTGCAGCAAAGGAGAAGAAGTCAAAGTTGAAGTCAAAGGGATTTTTTTTAGGGTGAAAAATAGTCACGTGTACGAGGAACACAATCACCTCTACGGTCGTAACAACAGTAATATAACAGTCTCAAATCCATCATCATTTGGGCTTCTAAATAGGCTTACTAGGCCTCCTATCTAAGCGAAGAGATAAGGACCTCAAGAAAAGCTAGAAGGAGCCATATATCTATATCTAGGACCCTCACACATGCGAAGATTAAGGTTGGATTACTGTCACACTCCGTCTACTAACATACATCAAAAGGAACTTGGATGATTTAAAGAAAGAGTGAGTATCCTTTGGTGAAGGATATCACTAAGTAAAAGTATCTCTCCTAGCAGACCTACTTAATATAGAAGGAAGAACAAAGTGCCAGAAGACAAAGATCCATGTGCCAGAAGTTATAGTGTAGAAAGAGGAAGGATTTGACTTATGCTTGGAGGATATCCTAGTCAAGGGTCTAGGGTTTGGTAATTGTTCAAACAAGAAGCTTCAATAAGAGAAAAATTACCAAGGGTTTTCCTCTCAAGAGTGGAGAGGTTTTGTCCCTAGCAGAGTGCCAAACTTCGTTTTCTTGATATTTTGTTTTGGTAGCAGTTTGATGAAACATACACACTAATAAGAAGAAGAATATAAATTGTCAAAGTGCATCACAAATTGTTATCAAGTAACGAAGAATCACTTTACACTAATTTGCCCTAGATTCTTCAATAATATTGATCACATCACATCTGCATCCATACACCATCAGGTGGCTCCACCAAGGACGAGATCTCTGCATTAGCCAGCAATGTCGCCTTCCCTACAACATCAAGCCCTTAATGGATGAGGTATTGTGTGATTTTTCTTCTCTTGAATTTTGTGATGTGTTATTAGGAAAACCATACTTGTGGAAGGGTCATGTTGTATATGAGTCTAGGCCTCGCATTATTATTATTACTTTGGGAAACAAGTTATACAGGATACCAAAGGTATCCCACCTACCACTATCTCTTTGATCTCTACTAAGAAATGCAGTAAGATCATCTCCAAGACCGGGAAAGTTTTTTTCTTTTTAATTTGATCTTAATGTAAGGGGAAGATAGTGGCCACATCCATGACCACTAGGAAGGGTTCCCAGACGCAACAAGAGCATGTACATAAGGTCATGGAGGAATAGAGGGACATCTTCTCCTCACCCACAAGGGTACCTTTGTACTGTCAGGTTAAACATTTGATCGATCTGAATCCTAGAGCACCTCTACCTAATGGGCCAATATACTGCCGCTCCATTTTGGAAAATGAACAAATCAAGCAAAAGATCCAGGAGTTGCTGCAAAAAAGGCACATCTGACCATGTTCCTCACCTTGTGGGAGCCCAATTGTACTTGTAGAGAAGAAGGATGGAACCTGGAGGCTTTACATTGATTATCAAGCACTAAAAAAAATTGTTGTTAGGAACAGGTATCCAATCCCATAGATTGATGAGATACTTGACTAGATCAAGGGGGCCGAGTATATTAACAAGATTTATTTGAAGTATGGCTATCACCAGGTTCTAATAGAACCTACAGATGTATGGATGACTTCCTTCAAATCCAAGGAGGGCCTTTTCAAGTGGTTGGTCATGTCTTTCAGGTTGACAAATTCCACTGCGCCTTTTGTGAGGCTAATGGATGACATCTTGTGACCCTTCACCAACTCATTCATGGTTCTATATATGGATGACATCCTCATATTTAGTAAGAGTTGGGAAGAGCACCTACACAACATTTGACAAGTCCTTCAAACCATGTGACAACACAAACTATGTCCCAACTTGGAGAAATGTAGCCTTGTCCTCAGGTAAGTCCAATATATGGGCTACATCAATGATGAGAAAGGTGTGCATGTGGATCCAGCTAAGATCCAAGTCATTTGGATTGTCTAGCCCTAACCACTCTAACAAAGATTTGTAACTTTTTGGGAGTTGCCAATTTTTATTGGAGGTTCATGTTGGGATTCTCTCAGTATCACTTGGCCTTTGAGTCAGGTTACCAAGGGCAGAGAGAAATAAAAGCTTTCCTGGTTCAAGTTCCAACATAATGTGCTCATTAATTTGAAGCACTGCCTCTACTCTGCATCAATACTCACATTTCTAGACCTACAACAGCCATTTGAAATTGAGATAAATGCCTCTGACTATGCTATTGGTGCAGTTCTCACCTAGTAACGACATTGAATGGCCTACCACATTGAGACACTTTTTGATACAATTCAGAAATAACCCACCTATGATAAAGAGATGTATTCTATCGTGCAGGCATGCCGAACATAGAAACATTACATTCTAGGGAAGGAGGTGTTTATCCACACAGATCACTGACCTCTTCATTTTATGCAAACACAAGGGAAGATGTAGAACAATCGACAACAGAAGTGGTCTACATATTTGCAACAATTCCACTTGAACATTAAGTACAATATGGGAAACACCAATCATGTTGCATATTGCCTCAGTCAGCCCCCAATTATAGCATGTTGAAAATGCAGTAAGAAAATATTTGTTTGACTTTGCCTTGGTCAAACTAGAGAAAATTTGAATTTCTATTTTAGCATAAATCTTGGAGGTAGTTAACTGAGGTGACATGGCACTTGTCACTCAGTTAACTTAGTTAATTTGAGTTGGGGAAGATTGAGTTCATTTCAATATGATTTATTTCTAATTTGTAGCAATCTACTTTAGTTAATTTGAGTTATTGTGAGTTAAACTAGTTCTAACTGTCAGAAGAACTAGTGGAGGTTAAGTTGTGGAAGTGGAACTGCAACCAGACTCAGTGATCAATCAGTTAATGGGTTCATGGTTCTGCTTCCCCTTATCGGGTTTTAGATTAAAATCAGAACATGCATCAGACTCTGAATATTTTAGCTCGGGCACCAATGATTTCTCAACGCAAAACTCATTTGTGTTGTGAGTGGGGCTCTTGTGGAACTCACACCACTTTCTTGTGTCCTTCTTCATCTTTGTGGCACCATTCTTTTCTTGTGGCTTTGATGGGTTGTCTTGGGCCACTCTACCCTTGCTTTTTCCTTTGTTCTATGGTTTGGGGTGCCCTTTACTTGCTTTTGATTCGCATATCCAAATTCATGCTTCTTATTTTTAATTTTTTTTGTTCAATCTTGGCATCATATCGGTATGTTGCACCAAACAAGGATATGTCTAGGAACTCCATTTCTTCCTAAATGTATTTTTGCAGACAGTCGTGGTACTTGAGCACCAGATGTTGCTTAGAGTCTTTGATACCCAACTTTTTGTGTAGCATATCAAAAAAATTTGTGAACTCATGCACATCTTGGTCCCTTTGCTGCCCTAGTATGGTCCATTATATGTACTTATCCTCATAGCTCCCAAAAAGGTAATATTGTTCCTTAATAGCGGCTCGGAAAGAGTTCCAAGAGGGTGTAGCTATAAAAAAAGAGGGTTCCTCGACCCTTTTCTCATAGTAAGTTTCCCATCAGTCCTTGACATGGGGGGCAGTCTTAAGCAGTGTAAAAATAATATTTTCCATATCGAAGAAACTATTGACGGGAAAATAACCTTCCAATAGATTAAACCATTTATCTATAACATTTGCATCTATTTGACCTTAGAATATAGGGATATTGAAGTTAACTCGTACCTTGAAGGGGGCAATGCCTCCAAAGTGGCTATTGGATGAAGATGCATCACCTGAGGGCAGTCGCTAAAGGATTTGGCCAAAGTTGTCCATCATCTAATTCCTTTGTCGCTCAAGAGATTCTTCGAGAAATAGTTTGATAGGATCTCCTACTCCCTTGTATTTCTTTTCTTCCACCATGGGACATCATCAGTGTCAGCGAGAACAACCTTGCAAAGTCTCAACCAGTTCAAGTCCCAACTCCTTATACACCGACCTCATTAGGGACATGCATAGAAAAACAGAGAAAGAGTAGACCGCTCTGATACCATTGATACAGATTTATGAAGGAACAAAATGAAATACAGATATAAAAGAACACATAGCTACAACGAAAACAAAACTTCAATTCATTAATGACTAAGTACTGAAAAGTGTTACATGCATAATGCAAACAAACTAGCTCAGCTGATGGTAGCTTATCTATGAGAAGAGATGTGGTGGATACATGCCTTCTGAACTATGTTATAATGAGGCTTAGAGGCCTATTTATTATTTAGAAATAATGGAAAACCCTAAACCTCCAAAAACCTAACCCTAGGAGATGAAGCGCTAAAAGTTTGTGGGCTTCATTGGGGTAAATTGGTACATCAACTTCCCAGGGTCGTAACTTTGGCATACGATCTCCATTTGACACATACAATACCTCGTTAGAAAGATTTGTCTGAGGAATACAAATTTTCACCATAAACCCAAGCCTTAGGCTATGAATTTGCTCGTTTTCCAAAAAAACAATTGACGTTTGGGGCCTCAAAACAGCTCTGAAAGTTTAGGACCCGAAAAGCTTCCAAAAATAGTAAATTGTTCTACAATTAAGGAAACTGAAAAAAATAATTTTGGAGGCCCAAGTGGAATAGGCAGGTGGTCACCAATATCCACCTCGATCAGAACCATGCCTAACCATTCAAATTCCCTCATGTATAAGGTAAATTGCATAAAGATTATCAATGCATGCTTCTTAATCCTTACTTCACATGTATCATGATAAGGGAATCAGTTAAACCCTACTTTTTACCACATCAACACAATAATAATTAAAAGAACTTCCATGGTTATTACCCTCTCTTCACATAAGAAGAGGGAATATATTTCTGAAAGATATACCTGATAATTGATATTATCTTCTTTACACAAGAACGCATTCCTTTCCAAAAGGAAGATCACCACAACTACTCATACTTTGTGCATATTCTTTTCCAAAAGAAACTAGTTTAATAGCTATGTAAACACATAATACTTTCCAAAAGAGACTAACCAACAGCTATTATGGAGACAAACACATAATTTTTCCCAAGAACTTAACACAATAACTATTATTTATGCACATATAAACATTTGTTCTTCTCCATGAACACTAGCACAATAGATAATCTTTTATGTAAAAAACACATGTTCTTTTCCAATAACTTAACAAAATAATTGTTATTTATGTACATACAAGCACATGTTCTTTTCAAGAAACTATATAAAAATAATCACATATTCCTATCAAGAAATCCAACACAGTAGTCATTCTTTCTATGCATGCAAAAACACATATTTCTTTCCAAGAAATCGAAAGTATCGTGGCTATTATTTCATGCATGTAAACACATGTTTCTTCTTCAATCAATCAAATGCATGGTAGTTATTCTTTTATGCATGAAAACACATGTTCCTTCTTCAAAGAATGTTAACATAATAGTTATTATTTCTTGCAGGCAAATACTTTAATCTTTTCAAAAAAAACTAACATAATAGCTATCATACTTGCATGCAAATACTTAATCTTTCCCCAAAAAAAATCTCACACAATAGTTGTATGCAAACATATATTTCTTTTCAAAAAATCAAATACACAGTGGTTAATTTTCTTGCATGCAAACATATGTTTGTTTTTCAAGGAAATCTATCACAATTAACTACTCTTGTGTGCATACATATACATATTATTTTCTTAAAAAAAGTTAATTCACTAGCTATTGCTTATGCATGCAAATATTTAATCTTTTTGTTTCAAGAAATCCAACATAGAATTCCTATCATTTTACACACAACATACATATGCAATACTTTCAAGAAAGGCTTAGTTACTTAACTTTATAGCCCCAATGTTCCAGGTTTATTTTGACGGGTCTCCGCAAATCTCATTTTATATAAGGAACGGAGCAGAACCCAGGATTTTCACGAATGCAATCTCTAATTTGGTTTATACTACACCGTGATATGAATTTTTACAAGGCTCCTATATAAGATAGTGCAGAAAGAGTACCATCCTTCTTGCAATGACGTGTTCCACCATTTTTCTTGTTATTATAAGTTTATGTGGACATTCAAATGGTAGACATCCATGATGGAAAAAATGGCCATAATTCTACTCAATCCTTAGATCTCATTGAAAATGTCTGCAACACGACTTTCTACTACAATCTCTATGTTTTCCTCCGTCACCCTGGCCAACCCCTTTTTTTTGGCAAACATGAGTGACCTTAATCTTGGATGTAATTCGGTTTCACCAACGTTACCATCAGTTTGATAACTAATTATTGGCTCGTAACCACTTAGAGTAAATTTAAAATAAATATTATTTTTTATCAATGCCAAAGGGTTCTAAGGATATTAGAGTATTGGTCAATTCTAAATCAATATTTTTTTTTTTTTTTTTTTTTTTTAACACTAGGATAATCGGTAATTGGTGAGAGTTATCCTGAGCAGGCCCAGGATCAAATCCAACTGGCTGCCACTATAAACCTAGGCAAACCATTGCTAGAGGGTAGGGACTCATAAGAATGTCCAACAAATTATTTGATTTTAATATTACATTTAGAATTTTATATTTTCATTGTAGACACTTCAAATTTCTTTGAATAAAATATTTTTGAGATTTTAAATTTTATATATATGTGAAATATGTTTATTATTATTATTTGGTAATTTTTGATATTGTCTCAATCTTTTGAAGGTAAACTGATGATTGAGGGCAGAGTGTCCACCCAAAATGTGATGATCATGGGTGGAATGTCCACCCAAAATGTTGAACAGTGACAATATCTATCAAATTTATCTCTGAAAAAATCATACAATATGAATACTTGTAAAAATCTTCACTCTGAAATTTTTAATTATTATATATATTTAATTGTTAATTATTTTTAATAATTTTGTGATTTTTAATTTTTTAATAAACTTAAGTGACATATTTTTTTATGAAATATTTATTTTTTTATTCTTTAAAATAAATGTGTAATATATAAATAAAATAAATCCTGAAGAACCCTTTGACACATTCAAAATGTACAAATTATTTAATTTAAACTTACCATTCTCACAAATCTCTACTAAATTTTTAACAAAATTGACTTATTAAAATATTAAAAATACAAAATATATAATATTAATTAATAAAATGGTTTATTTATAATAAAATTTTAAATGTATTATTTATTCACTTTATAATACAATTTTTCCGAATAGATAGACCTTTGGCAGATACATCATCAAAAACAATCGCAGTCACGTTGAGTTTAACCCATGCTAATTTGTCACGAGTCTGTTTTCGAGGTGACGTGGGATTTAAAAAAAAAAAATCGCACAAGGAGACATCGTTAGAGTTATACACTAAGGGTTTTATTATCCCTGCACCGCAGGGTATTACGCATTCAAAAATGCGTTGATTTTACATTATTTTCAGCTGACCAAAAATTAAACTAAAATTTTATAAAGTAGAGATTAAAGAAGTTAAATAATTTATTTATTTTTTTAATTTTTTAATTTTATTTTTTCAAATTTTGATTGGCCCATAAAATTAGAGTTTTATTACGCCATTATTATTTGGGCAAGGTATGCCGTACTCTTGTCACACGATATGTTCTTAAAAACTCGGCCAATGGCATCGAAAATTAAATTGAAAAAATGTTGCACTGAAAGCATTAGTTTCAACCTTGTTGAGAGCACGAAATCATGGTTCCGGATTTCAGTTCGATGGAATATACGCAACATCTTTAATGCAGCATTAATACTCCTGCAACCTTTTTAATGCAGCGTTAATTCTCTTTCAATGTTTAATACGAGTATGAGGGTAGCATTAATACTTTTTTGGTATTAATATATTCTTTATAAGATATGAGGGAAACTTTTTTTACAATGCATTCTTTCAATGACATTTTTAATGGTGCATATTCAACGTTCGTAATGTATTGGCCAATGGTTAATTTTTAATAGTTAATGGGGTGGTTTCATTTTAATGGCATGCGAAACTGAGCCAATGAAATTGAAAGGACGTTGCAGTGAAAGCATTACTTTCGATCGAGAAGATGAAATCATGGTCAGTTTGATGGAATATTTTGCTATCCTGCAAAATCTAGATTTTATGTATTTTTTTATTATTATTAAATTTTCAAAAATTTTAAATAATTAAATATTTGTCACATCATTGTTATTGACATTTTGTTTCTCTAAATCTATCCAAATGCGGGTGGATTTAAGCTCCATGTGTGGAACAATTTTTTGAGCTTTGATATTTTATGGAGGCCGTAATTTAGCTATTTTTATCTCTCTATTGCAAGATTATCAACTTGCATGAGAGAAACAATTGAACGCTCTTACCATTAATTTTTTTTATGACATTGATGATGAATGAAGGCTAATCTTGACCTTTAATTTCTTATCATTTAACCATTAATAAAACTTAAAAAAAAGTAATACACTCTAATGTAATATTACATTAAATTACATCCAAACAAGGCCGTATATTTACATTTAAATTATTTTTTAATTGAATTTCTTTAAACTTTAAAAACAACAATTATAACTATTATATTAAAATTAATGTTATGACCATATGTATTTTTTGAAATAGTTTTTGAATAATATGTTAACACTATACATTTTTGAAAAAAATATTTACATTATATATTTGTATTACTAGAAATTGATACCGCTCATTAATTATAACTATTATATTAAAATTTATGTTATGACCATATGAATTTTTTGAAATAGTTTTTGAATAATATGTTAACACTATACATTTAAAAAAATATATATGTTTACATTATATATTTGTATTACTTGAAATTGATACCGCTCATTAATTTGTGTATTCAATTTAGCGCGTCTTATTTTTAACTTAACCGATGGCGATGAAGGATCCCATTTCAAATCTGTAGAAATGATGAATGGTACATAAATAGAAAGGTACATATAGAATCAGGTTTAGGTGGGATCAACTAGGTTTATTATCTTTTATCTTTGCCTTTGTATTATGCAAATGCTGGCCATTATTTCAGACTTGCCATAATAACTACCTAGGTATAGAAAAAACATTTATTTTGTTAATTTCAAAGTTCAATAATCAAACCAAGCCGCAGGGAACGCTAGCTATGTGGCTTTGTTCTAATATCTATTCTTCCACAAATATTTTATAGATAACTAATAAATATATAATACAATTTAATATATATCGTTTTAGATTTTAATAATTACTAAGTTGATCATAATTTTTTAAGAAATATAGTATTATTATTATTTATTAATAAATAAATAATACAATTTAATGTATAATTTTTTAGATTTTAATAATAGTTAAGTTTATCAAATTTTTTTTAGATTTTTGTTTGTTTGTTTGTTTGTCAAATTAGCTACACGCTTGAACTTTTAGATTTTAATAATAAGTAAATTGATAAGAAATATATTATTATTATTATTTATTAATAAATAAATAAAATAATACAATTTAATGTGTTAACATATTACTTGTCATTGTTAGATTTAGAGAGTAATGCTTTTATTCTACTATCTATTCTTTTACAATATTTTATAGATAATTAATAAATAAATAATACCATTTAATGTAGATCTTTTTAGATTTTAATAATAGTTAAATTGATGACAAATTTTTAAGAAATATATTATTATTATTAATTATTAATAAATACAAATAATACAATTTAATCTCTATCGTTTTAGATTTTAATAATAGTTAAATTCATCATAAATTTTTAAGAAATATATTATTATTATTATTATTATTATTATTAAATATAAACAATACAATTTAATGTATATCATTTTAGATTTTAATAATAGTTAAGTTGATCATAAATTTTTAAGATTTCTTTTTTTTAAGTTGTCTACATTTTAAATTTCAAAAATTTAATAATAACTATGTGGCTTTGTTCTAATATCTATTCTTCCACAAATATTTTATAGATAATTAATAAATAATTAATACAATTTAATATATATTGTTTTAGATTTTAATAATTACTAAGTTGATCATAATTTTTTAAGAAATATATTATTATTATTTATTAATAAATAAATAATACAATTTACTGTCTTAGCTTCTTATTTGTCATAATAATAATATTATTATTATTATTATGATATATTAATAAATAAATAACTATTTGTCATTGTTAGAGTTATACATTGAAGTTTGTATTCTAATATTTATTTTTTCACAATATTTTATAAATAATTAATAAATAAATAAATAATACAATTTAATGTATAATTTTTTAGATTTTAATAATAGTTAAGTTGATCATAATTTTTTTAGATTTTTGTTTGTTTGTCAAATTAGCTACACGCTTGAACTTTTAGATTTTAATAATAAGTAAATTGAGAAGAAATATATTATTATTATTATTATTATTTATTAATAAATAAATAAATAATACAATTTAATGTGTTAGCATATTACTTGTCATTGTTAGATTTAGAGAGTAATGCTTTTCTTTTACAATATTTTATAGATAATTAATAAATAAATAATACTATTTAATGTATATTTTTTTAGATTTTCATAATAGTTAAATTGATCATAAATTTTTAAGAAATATATTATTATTATTATTAATTATTAATAAATACAAATAATACAATTTAATGTATATCGTTTTAGATTTTAATAATAGTTAAATTGATCATAAATTTAAGAAATATATTATTATTATTATTATTATTATTATTATTATTATTAAATATAAACAATACAATTTAATGTATATCTTTTGAGATTTTAATAATAGTCAAGTTGATCATAAATTTTTTAAGATTTTTTTTTTAAAGTTGTCTGCATTTTAGATTTTAAAAATTTAATAATAAGTAAGTTGATCATAAAGTTTTAAGAAATATATTATCATTATTATTATTTATTAATAAATAAATAATACATTTTTTTTTAAATCGTCTATATTTTAGATTTTAAAATTTTAATAATAAGTAAGTTGATCATAAAGTTTTAAGAAATATATTATTATTATTAAAAAATAAATAATACAATTTAATGTCTATATTTAGGCTTGTGTGATCCATAATGGATTAAGCAAAGTCTTTTGGTAGAAATCACGAATTCGAACCAACAAGTGTGGTTCATCATTAAGAAAATTTAATGTGTTAGCATATTACTTGTCATTGTTGGAGTTATATAGTAAGGGTTTTATTCCGAGTTGTATTTAGTGAGATTTTTTGTAAGCTTTTACGGTGGGGTTTTTCCAGTATAATTTCTCTAAAATCCAGCACGAATTGATTGAAATCACAAGTTTGATGGGTAACACGTGCACAATCAAAGTGCCCTAGCGTTTTGGAGGGTGCCGAATCCATATATAGTCAAAATACGAGTTTAAATAACACAAATCAAGATTTCACCTCAAATTTTTCCCTTAACAACACAAATCAAGATTTCACCTCAAATTTTTCCCTTAACACTGGAAAGTCCAAAAAGTCACACTAAAGACAACTCTTTTTTATTCTAATATCTATTCTTTCACAATATTTTATAGACAATTAATAAATAAATAATACAATTTAATGTATATCTTTTTAAATGGTAATAATAGCTAAATTGGTCATAATTTTTTAAGAAATATATTATTATTATTATTATTATTATTAAAATACAATTTAATGTATATCTTTTTAGATTTTAATAATAGCTAAGTTGATCATAATATTTTAAGAAATATTTTATTATTATTATTTATTAGTAAATAAATTATTATTTATTAGTAAATAAATAATACAATTTAATGTATATCATTTTAGATTTTAATAATAGTTAGGTTGATCATAAACTTTTAAGATTTTTTATTTTTTATTTTTTTTGTCAAATTTGTCTCCAGAGAAATTTATGGCCCCTGGCTTGGGCCACACCAGCATTAAGTTGACTATATTTTAGCATGTATCATCTTCCTAGCACGGGCCAACAGAGTATGTGAGATTTGATTCTGGATGACCTTGCTAAAAAAGCACATCCTCAACCAGTTGTACTAATAAAATTTAGCTTTCAAAAATATAATTTTAAAAAATATATTATTATCATTATTTAATATCATATAAATTAAAAAATAATTAAATATACATCATTATATAACAATATATTTCCTAATTTATAATTTGTATAAAATATAATATATTATGAGTTTCCGAGAAATAATTTTAATAACAAATGTAGTAAAAATGGAGTGTTATACAAAGTTCGAATTCCTTTAGTGACCAAAGTTCAAATCCTCACACTAACCATGTTTACGGCCAAAACATATAGGGTTATTCTGTTTCATTTAATTAACTTTGAGTTCGTCAACGTCTTTGACATTGTAACGCCCTGCGGTTGTGTAGTCAGGCGCGCGCGCTCCACACTTACAAAAATTAACTAGGCAAGAAACGACCATCATTTATAGGCGAGCTGGGTGTGTATGAGCGGTGGGCAAGCCGACATAGTATATGGGTGTCGCACATCGGTTGAGGAAGTGATGGCGTTTGATGGGTCGGCCGGTTAGAGGTCGCCACACATGGATGAGGCGTATAAACATTTGGTTAGAGCGCTCATTTGAAGCATCGACTTACATCGCATTCACTCATCGTTCTATGAGGAAGTGCGAAGTCGCACTTAACCGCAGCGCGTAGGTGTGTTAGAGATGCACCCGCCGAGTCGGGCAAGGCGAGGTGGGCACGTTGTGTAGGCGCGGTTGAGGTGTGGGTGGAGGGCGTAGTGAGGCGCTCGCCCGCTGAGTTATTGTACACGGTCTCGGTTGTGAAGGGCGCGGGTGTGCATGGGCGCGCCCGCCCGTTTGACATAAGGTTGTGTGTTGTAGATTGTATTTTGGTGAAGTGTTGTGGTGTGACCACCGTGCACTCTTGCACGGGCGGGCGCCCAACCTCGTTTATGAACGCCGGTGGAGCTTTGCTCTCGGCCATTGTAACATTTTCTCATATATAATAAAAGAAGACATTCTCTTGCATATTGTTGATGTTATATTGTTGTTCTATGTATTATTAATGGATTCCGCAAATTAATAATGTAATTCATGCTTATTATGAATTGTTGAAGACGTAGTTCGTAAAGTTAATCTAACTATGGAAAGAGTTGGTAACTTAGGTGGTGCCGCACCCGGCCAATTTAAGGGAAAAAGAATTGGGGGCGTGACAGTTGGTATCAGAGCAGGTTCACAGGGAGTGAAGCCGTTGCTTGATGAATGCAGAGAACAGACATGTATGCAGGGACAAGTTATGGAGAAATCATGGATGAACAGTCTGGGTTTCATGGACTTGATGGTTCATGGCAAGACCATTCAAGCTCTGGTGGACACGGGAGCCACTCATAACTTCATGACGACACGGTTGGCAAAAGAGGTTGGACTGATGATCTTCCCATCGAATGTGGAAGTCAAGGCAGTGAACTCTAGAGCTAAAGTGGCAGGTTTGGTACACGAAGTACCTATGCAGATAAAAGAATGGAAGGGTCAGTTGGACTTCACACTGATGGAGAAGAACGACTTTGATATGATACTCGGACAAGATTTCTTGAAGGACAACAAGGCTATTGTTGTCCCCTTCTGTGATGAGGTGGTGCTGGTTGGACAGACACAAACTTGGACTTTTCCCACTCATAGGCAAAGGGGGGAAGTCAAGGTGCAGCATGTTTCTGCACTAAGTTTGGAGAAGGCTATGAAGGAATCAAATATGGAGACATATGCGGTGATGTTCAAGGATGTCGAAGGTGATGGAGTGGGGACGCCTGTTCCAGCCGAGATTTTCGAGGTGCTGACCAAATATGCAGATTTGATGCCTGATGAGCTACCAAAGAAACTTCCACCAAGGCGTGCAGTGGACCATAGCATTGAGCTTGAGCCAGGAAAGCAACCCCCGGCTAAAGCACCTTATCAGTTGTCAGGACCTAAGTTGGAGGAATTGAAACGACAGCTAAAGGAGTTAGCTGATGCAGGTTTCATCAGACCTTCAAGGTCCCCTTATGGAGCTCCGGTATTGTTCCAGCGGAAGAAGGATTCAAATGAGCTACGAATGTGCTGTGATTACCGTGCATTGAACAAGCAGACGGTAAGGAACAGGTATCCTTTGCCATTGGCTGCTGATTTCTTTGACAAGCTTACGAAAGCCCGAGTGTTTTCCAAGCTGGACTTGAGGCATGGGTGTTATCAAGTTCGGATAGCTGAGGGAGATGGGAAGAATACCGCGATAGTAACAAGGTATGGTAGCTTTGAGTTCCTTGTTATGCCATTCGGGTTGTGTAATGTTCCTGCTATGTTTTGCACTTTGATGAATGATGTCCTACGACCATACTTGGACTCGTTCGTAGTAGTGTACTTGGACGATATAGTAGTGTTCAATGAAAACATGGAGGATCATAAGAAGCACTTGGCGATGTTGTTCGAGGCACTAAGGGCAAATCAGTTGTTCTTAAAGAAGTCTAAGTGTGTGTTCGCTCAAACCGAGATTCCGTTCCTTGGACATATTGTTGGTCAAGGGTACATACGGATGGAGCCGAGCAGAGTGAAGGCGATTGAGGACTGGGTTGAATCGAAAAATGTCCATGAGATGAGGGTGTTCTTGGGCATGACCAACTACTAACGGAAGTTTGTAGACGGGTAATCCAAGGTGACATCGACACTGACAGACCTATTGAAGAAAGACAAAAGGTGGAGTTGGACGAACAAATGTCAAGAGGCATTTGATGACTTGAAGAAGAGGATGGTTACAGCACCGATACTGAAGTTGCCGGACTTCGAGAGACTGTTTGAGGTACACACTGATGCTTCAGATTTTGCCATAGGAGGGGTTCTTATGCAGGATGGGCATCCGGTGGCATATGAGAGTCAAAAGTTGCAGGATAGAGAACGGAGCTATCCGGTTCATGAGAAGGAGATGACTGCGATCATTCATTGTCTTCATGTGTGGAGGCATTACCTGATTGGGAAGTTGTTTGTTGTCAAGACTGACAACGTTGCAGCAAGTTATTTTGCATCACAACCGAAGCTTTCTGCGAAGCAAGCTCGTTGGCAGGACTTCTTGGCAGAATTCGACATGACTATTGAGTATAGACCGGGAAGACACAATGCAATAGCAGATGCCCTTAGCAGGAAGGGACAACTTGTAGCGTTGGAAGGAGAAGACCAGGCAGCAAGGAGTAGGAGTCGAGTTCAGATGTTAGAAGAGATGCAGAATAAGATCAAGGAAAGTGTTGAAACCGATACTTTGGTGCAGAATATAGTGAAGCAGATAAAGGAGGGGAAGACACGAAATTTCTTTCTACGAGACGGGTTCTTGTTCTTTGGAAACTGACTCTATGTTCCAAAGTCATCTGGACTCAGGAGGCACCTTTTGAAGGAGTGCCACGACTCACCATGGGTTGCCCACCCAGGGAGAAGATGCGGGAGGATGTAGAGGAGTATGTACATACGTGCATCATTTGTCAGCAGGACAAATCAGATACTCAGAGGCAAGGAGAACTGTTGCAGCCTTTACCTATTCCAGAGAGGCCATGGATGAGTGTCTCGATGGACTTCATCACTCAGTTGCCACAGGTTCAGGGGTATAATGGGATTATGGTCGTGGTTGATCGTTTTTCCAAGTATGCTGTCAGAGTTGTTCTTTAAGAACATAGTGAAGTATTGGGGGATGCCATTGAGCATTGTGTCGGATAGATATCTGCGTTTTACAGGCAGATTTTGGACCACATTGTTCAAGTTAGTCGGGACAGAGTTGTTGATGAGTTCGAGTTACCATCCGTAGATAGATGGGCAGACTGAGAGGATCAACGCACTGCCGGAAGACTACTTGAGACATTATGTGACGGCTGATCAGAAGAATTGGCCTGAACTCTTGGATATTGCTCAGTTTAGCTGCAATATTCAAAAGAGTTCTGCGATAGGGTATAGTCCATTTGAGTTGGTGAATGGACAGATGCCGGTTGCACCACATACCGTAGTGACAGGAGGTTTTTTTAGGAGTCTTCATGCGAAGAAGTTCATGAAGGCTTGGGATGAGACCTTGGAGTTGGGATGGTTGCGCTTGCACGAAGCTGCAAGGAGAATGATGAAATATGTTGATCGAGGAAGACAGGATGTGCACTTCAGTGTGGGAGATATGGTGTTTCTCAAGATTACCGAGGAATAGTTTTAGCCAGCCAAGGGGACTGCGAGCAAACTGACACGGAAGTATGAGGGACCATTCCGAGTGAAGAAGAGAGTGGGGGAAGTTGCTTATGAGCTGGAGCTTCCGCACCATATGCACATGAAGCATCTAGTTTTTCACATGAGTCAGTTGAAGAGATGCAGACTTGATACTGATCATCCAGAGAGAGCTGAACTGCCGAGAGGACCAGTCGGGATTGTGGACAAGCCAGGACTAGAGTTGGAGAAGATTTTGAGCTTCAGAACTACAGGGATTGGTTGCCACATGAAGCGGGAATTTCTTGTCAGATGGAAGAACGCATCGGAGGAAGAAAGCTGGGAATCAGAGGACTCACTTTGGAGATGGAAAAAGAAGATTGCGAAGTGCGACAGGAAACCTCTGAGGCAGTCGGGATTGTCGAGGGCGACAATGATTTCCAGTGGGCGAGGATGTAACGCCCTGCGGTTGTGTAGTCGGGCGCGCGCGCTCCACACTTAGAAAAATTAACTAAGGCAAGAAACGACCGTCGTGTATAGGCGAGCTGGGCGTGTATGAGCGGTGGGCGAGCCGACATAATATATGGGTGTCGCACATCGGTTAAGGACGTCGGCTTGATGTTGAGCGATGACGTTTGATGGGTCGACCGGTTAGAGGTCGCCACACATGGATGAGGCATAAAAACATTTGGTTAGAGCACTCATTTGAAGCATCGACTTATCGCATTCACTCATCGTTCTATGAGGAAGTGCGAAGTCGCACTTAACCGCAGCGTGTAGGTGTGTTGGAGATGCGCCCGCCGAGTCGGGCAAGGCGACACGGGCACGTCGTGTAGGCGCGGTTGAGGTGCGGGTGGAGGGCGTAGTGAGGCGCCCGCCCGCCGAGTTATTGTACACGGTCTCGGTTGTGAAGGGCGCGGGTGTGCACGGGCGCGCCCGCCCGTTTGGCATAAGATTGTGTGTTGTATATTGTATTTTGGTGAAGTGTTGTGGTGTGACCACCGTGCGCTCTTGCACGGGCGGGCACCCAACCTCGTTTATGAACGCCGGTGGAGCTTTGCTCCCGGCCATTGTAACATTTTCTCATATATAATAAAAGAAGACATTCTCTTGCATATTGTTGATGTTATATTGTTGTTCTATGTATTATTAATGGATTCCGCACATTAATAATGTAATTCATGTTTATTATGAATTGTTGAAGGCGTAGTTCGTAAAGTTAATCTAACTATGGAAAGAGTTGGTAACTTAGGCGGTGCCGCACCCGGCCAATTTAAGGAAAAAAGAATTGGGGGCGTGACAGATATGGAACAAACGATTGTGTGTTTGACGGCCCATACCGTTGTGGAGTTTAGGTTTGTATTTTAATCAGTAGTTTTTGAATGTGATTTTTTGGAATATTATTTTAGTTTATTTTTTAATTTAATTTGTTTAGAATTTGTGAGAGATTATTTAAAATCACGAGTTTGATAGGTTAATTTTTTATAAATAAAATATTCTAGGGTTTTTAGGGTGTTGAATTTATATATCCAGTAAAAAAAACTAGTTTAAACAATAAAAATCAAGATTTAGCTTAAAAAAAATAATCACCAAATTCTGGCCAATCCATCAAAACTCCAAAAAATCACACTTAAAGACTATTTTACTCTTCCATCAACCAAAACTTAAAAATTACTCCACTCTTCCGGCTACCCAGACCCGTGTTAAGGCAGAGCTCAGACCCATGTTAGTTGGATTGAGGTTGAACAATTCTCACTGGCTTTGGATCGGACACATTACTGAGACAGGAAGTCGTTTCTCTTTAACACTTCTTAAATATATATATATTCAATTTTGGGTTGAGCTCAATGTCAACGATTTCTTCGGTTTTTTCACATTTTAAAATCAAGAGCCCTGATAACACACGCTTCGAATATCTTAAAAGATGCAAGGTCGACGAAACCTGTATTTTATTTATTTACTTAATTTTACATTTAGTTATTTTATTTTACTTTTGAGTATTTAGATATTTTATTTATAATATTTTACTTATAATAATTTAATAGTATTATTGATATTTATAATAATATTAATTTTATTTTTATTATTTATTTATTATTAATTTTATTGATGATGATGTTGATGATTAATATCTATTATTACCAATTTAGTCTACCAGACTTTAAGAAAAGAGAGTCTAATTTCTAATGGCTAGTTTTGAACAACTAATTCTTAATGGTTAGTTTTTCAATGAATGACTTTGGGCTATGATGCATCCCTTCTATTTATTCTTAAAGATTGTATGGTTTTTTCAACTTATCGTAAGGATGAACCACCAGACGTGGACCAAATCCTAATAATGTGATTAATCCAAAAGACATTTATCTAAAAAAGAGTCTAATTAACATTCTTCAAAGACTTTTTAATAATATTTTATTTATAATATTTTTTAAGGGTTTTTTCCTCCTCTTTCTTATTACTTTTATACTTTTGTTGAATTAGATTTGCTGATAAATCACATTAATTGCTTCAAAATGAATTGGTAATTGTTTTCTCCTGTTTCCCATCTTTTTATACTTTTGTTAGATAGATTCTTCTCATCTAATCATCTATCATAATGATGAATCACATTGACTATTTCAAAAAAATTGGCAATTGAAATAATAAATTCGCAATTGAAATATTTGTGTGATAGATCTCAAAAACAAATCTCTAAATAAATGTCCTATTAAATTAATAACTAAATTAATAACTAGACATGAGGGAATGTTTATCCTTGAAATTTGTTATTCTAATGTTACATTGATGTTCATGGTGGAAAGAACATTTTTCACGCGACCTTGCACTTAAATTATTAATGTAGATCACCTCTACCACTATTACTTATAATATCATGAAATTATTTAAAATGTTTTTTACGTCACCTTAGGGAAAAACGAAACATCTTTAAGGGTGATTTAAGGGTGATGTGCACATATGTACTTAAGAAGGTTTCATTCTTGTAACTATGATGTGTGATTACTAATGTTCACGGTAATGTTTATTGTCGAGATATTAAAGGTTTTTAAATATATTAAAAAAAATTAAAAATGTAGATGAAAATATTTGGTAAATTGTGTTGTGTTCGTTGATATACTTTTACCCTCAAGCACGTGAGGAGTGTTAAACCAAGTTAAATAGAAGATGGAATTTATCATTGATTAAATAATTAATTTTGGTTATAATGGAAAAAAAGGTTATAAAATATTAAATAATAGAATAGTTAGAATTGAATTCAGATTAAAAAACATTAATTTGAAAAATCGAATTAGGTAAAATAATATTAAATAGTTAAAATGAAAGAAAGTCAAATTGATAATAATCAAATATTTAAATTAAATTAATTTAGTTTGGGATTGAGAGATCGGAAATTCCACAATCTTCATTTTTAAGTTTATATTTCGAGTTTAGAACAAGACTCATTTTCAGGACTGAATCTACAAAGAAGAGAAAAGATGGAGGTTATAAATATGAGAGGTTAAGAATCATGTAAAGGTCTTGGATAAATGGTGGTGGCGTTGTCTGTTAAGGCACTCCTTGATGTGAAGTCACCAGTCCAATTCCTTGCCTTGATCGGGGTGATATATTGGACATCATGAAGATGTAGTCATGCCAAGCTTACAAAAAAAGAATCATGTGTGTATGTGTGTGTGTGCGTGTGTATGTGTGTATATAGTATTGATTAGATTGAATGAAATTTGTATAGGAATCACAAATTATTATATTTAATTAAGGAATAAGATTAGAATATATTATTAATATAATAATTAAAATGAGTTTGATTTTGGTTAAAATAGAATTAAAAATTAATGTAGAATTGGTCAATATAGAATTAATATAGTATTAATGAAGTAAATTAAGTTTTTTTTTTGGTAAGCTTAGTAGGACCTTTCATTCATTCATTTTCAAAGCAGGTTGCAACTAAAAAAGACATTCCATGGCCTCAACCTGCCCATTTGGAAACCAGGTTTGTTGGCCATCAGAATGCATTATAAGCCAACCAAAATATGAGTTTCTTCAGTTTGTTAAAAGTAGCCTTATAGGTCAGAATGTCTAAAAACCAGTTCACACTTAACATACTAACATATGTACTGCTATTTGACATATACATATTCAAAATGTAACAGAAGTAAATACCTAAAACTATTCATCAGAGGACTCCATGGGAGCTAGGTTCTTTGCACTAGAACTTGGTGGTTTGGAATGAGGAAGGCACGAAATGTGCTTCTCAATATGACCCAGACGAATGTTCTGCTATTGAATTTGGAGTTGAACAAGTTCAAATTCTTTATGAATTTGGATTTGAACAAGTTGGAATTCTTTCTGAATTTGGAGTCTAGGATCAGCTTTGATAGACCTTGTTGCATGCGTAATAACTTTGGCTACTATGCTCTTCATCATCCAATAAAGATAAATTGTATGCTTGTACTGGGTGAGCTGACCTTGAGTGTGGCCAAGATCCGGTACCAGCAGGCGCCAATCTTCCACCTAGATTTCCTGCTCAGCTCTTTGGTTAAGGTATGCCTCCCAACACGCTATCAATTGTCTGACCTATTAAGGGGTGCCCACTGTATATGCATGGGTCGCATCAGTGATGTCATGGGCGTTTGATTTCCTTCCACTTCTACCTGGTTGCCTCGATGAGGATGCTCCTCATCCTCCCTGAGCCTCTCTTTTCCGGGTGCATCCGTGGCCCCCATTTCCAACTAACCAATGTTCGTGGATGGCCTTGTCATCTGTGTTAACCATCTCTAATTTAAATAGTAATCGACTACCCATGCCACTGAATGAGCGAATTCCCTCGGCTCTCCGACTGAGCGGTCACTCCAATTATAAACTCCTGGAATAATTGCAAATGAAAAAAGAAAAAACCAAGAAACATTAAACCCAAGCAAAGTGAAAGTAGAACAGGACGTGTTGGCCATCCTCTAGTGGTTCATTCTTCTCATTACCCACATCCTTTGCTCAGATAGCTCACATAATAAGTTAAACCTAGAGATGGTTTGTTGTTGCTAGACAACGTAAGCACCCACTATCGCCTCAAACCACTTCCCATGTATACATACACCAATACAATTTAAGACCAACACCGACGAGAAGCATAAAGTAATCACTAACCAATATAGCTAAACATGGAAATAGCCATTCCACCTAAGCAGTACATTCTTTCCACACAGACATGAAGCCAAAAATAAACCATACATTCCCATACATAATAATAAGATACCATAGGAAACAAATATTGACTTGGAAACAATAGTTTCAAAATAGAATTGAGCCACACAGATATGCTTCACAGGTGAACAAACATTTCCAAAACCCACAGTCTCCCATTTGCAAGATGGGGTGAAAATCCGACAAGCATTTAGAGAACCAGTATATCACGAGCAAGGATGGGTGGAGAGAAACAATACATATCTTGTTTCCCTCGCCATTGAGCCGACCCATGTGACCTTCTACATCTGTTGCCTCCCTGCCAATATTTCTCTTGGATGGGAACCACCCTGCTCTCTCTCAACTCTTAGAGCCTCTCTGTACCACCATGCAAATGCATGTACCACCACTTGGAAGGTAAAACCACTACAACATTTAACTCATAATAGCTCCCACGCCTCCCATCTCATCCATCTGATCACACCTGCCATCACTCTGTCATAGTTGTCCCTCCTTCATGCCTCCCATCTAATTGTTATTGTGTGAGTCCTGAGTGGAATGATGATCTAGCCCGCACCCCGATCGAGGGAAGGTTTAAAAATTTTGATTAAGGTAAGAAGATTAAATATTAAGTAAGAAATATTTAGAATAAAATGGAATAATATTAACTAAGAAATTATGTGTAAACATAGATAGGACCTAAAGAAATTTAAGTAGAAGATATAACTATAAGAGAAAGTAAAGGGGAGTTAGAAACTAAAAATTTGATAGAAAAGAACAATTAAACGAACAAGAGGTTTTTTCTAGGAAAAGGAGAAAAAGAGGATGAAGAGGAGGGGGGGTGGGGAAAGGGCAGTGTTTAAGATGGGTTAGAATTTATATTTGAGGGACAAGGTTTAGAGGACAAGAAACATATAGTGGGCTTCCAAAAATTGTTTAACTAATATGCATATTCTCGATTACAATTGTTAAGATGCTTTGCAATCTATAGGGCTTCCCTAATACACAGTTGGAGTGGAAGGGGACATAACCTAGGATTTTGGTTTTATCAAAACAAATAAGATGCTCGGTATTATGGGAGTGTTCAATGATGGCGGATTTAGCTATATGGCTATGGTAGGTTTCAATCATATGTTCTTTGAGCCGAGCTTTGAAGGATCTACTAGTTTTCCTCATGTAAGAAATTCCACAAGAGAAATGGATTTCATAGACTCCAGGACCTAGCATAGGGTCATTCTTGTCCTTGGCCGATTTGAAGAGCTATATGAGGGTTTTTTGGGGTTTGAAAAATGTCTTGATGTTATTTTTAGATATAATTTTGGATATATGATCACTAATGCTTTGAATGTAGGGAAGGGTTACTAGAATGGATTTTAGGATGGGGGTAGAGAAAAAAATGAAAGGCCTTACTAATCTGGGATGTGTAGTAACCACTGGATTTGAGGGCTTTGGTGAGATGCACTATTTCATTAGGAAATGGTTGGCAAGAGGAGATCTCAATGGCTTTAGTAACAAGGGTTTTGAGCATGATAGACTTTTGAACAAGATGATGGTGGTAGTTGGCATGAAGGTAGCTATTGGTATGAGTCTTCTTTCAATAGACTTGGTGAGTAAGGGAGCCATTAGGGAGGCGAGAGACAAGGACATCAAGAAAGGGGATGGAATCCAATTCTCTTCGAGCTCCATAGTGAACTAGATGTGAGGGGAAATGGAGTAACCATGCCCTACATTCAAGGGGTTATTGATCATATATCCAAAATTATATCTAGAAACAACATCAAAACCTTTTTCAAACTCCAGAAAACCGTTAGCCTACTCTTAAGATCGACCAAGGACAATAATAACCCTATATTAGGTCCCAACATGGGGACTTCACTATGGGAGAAATACCATACCATGTGAATTCATATTGGGGGATATATATTGAGGAAAAAATGACATAATATATTGAGCATATAATAGAGGGTAAAGGGTTTTTATATTGGCAGGTATAAAAAATGGAGCTCAAAGTTAATGAAAATATATAAAGGGGTATAAAAAATGTTAATGAAAAAATGGATACCTACAATATCTAGTGAAAGTAGGGTTTTTTAAATTGGGAAGGTGTATTGGGTTCGTATTGGTAGGAGGTTAAATAATGTGATTTTTAGATGTATTTTCCAATATGTAGTCAAAATAAGGGTATTGTTTAGTTTGCCACGAACAAAAGTGATATGTCAGAGGTCCACTAAGTGAAGCCCTCGTGGGTCCTAGAGTCTATGAAATCCCTTTCTCCTATAGAATGTCTTACATAGGTAAAACTGGTAGATCCTTCAAAGCTCGACTCAAAGAACATATGGTTAACACCTACCATAAAAATTTTGCTAAATCCACAATCATTGAACACTCCCATAATACCAAGCATATTTTTTTTTTTGATAAAACCAAAATCATAGCCTCTGCCCCCTTCCACTCCAACTATGTCATTAGGGAAGCCTTAGAAAAAATAATGTGAAGCTCTCTTTCTATAAATTCAACCATACCTTATCACCAACTTAAAACTTGTGTGGAACTTAATGTTGGACATGTTGTTGTTTTTACTTAACATTGGAATGTTGTAGGATATCATTAACCTATTGTTGGAGGTGTTTGATTTGTTCAACAAATTTGGTTGCTCTATCCACCTTGACTTAAGCATGGGAAGACTCTATCAGTGAAGATGCAATAGGTAGAGCTACATCAATTTGGGGCAATGGTTGGAACATGAAGCACACTTGAAAATGATTGTAGCCAAGATAGTCATGGAGGGTTCTATTGTAGCTATGTCGAACATATGCAAAAATTTCATCCTATGTACACAAATGTTTGGATTTTTACATGCATAAGATATGCACAATCATACTATTGACCACCTTTGTTTTTCTATTTATTTGGTGATGATAGGTTGTTGATTTGGTCAACTTAATATCCATAAAATACCATAGGATGGACAAAAATGTACTGAGGAAACTATCATCCCTATCTAAAATAATGGTCCAAGGTAGTCCAAATAGAAAGCAATACATGCTCAAAGAAATTGTTAGTAGGCTCAATTATGATACTCTTCTTGCATGATGCAAAAATTGCCATCTTAGGGGAATGATTAACAACCATGAAAACACAATCATTACCTTTCTTGCTTGAGGGAAAAATTGAAATGTAATCCATGGATACTAATTCCTAGAGCTTGTCAGGGGTAGGTAGAGGAGTGTATAGCCCTTCATTCTTGATGCCTAGTTTAGAAATGTCACAGGTAGTGCCCAATCTAATATGTTATTTAACATCCTATCAAAGCTTTGGCTAGTAGAAATACTTCTAAAGTACTATTACTATCTTTTCCTCATCAAAGTTTCCCTCCATATAGATGTAATGTGAACTTACTAGATTACCTTGGCATGCTAGCTTGAAGGAACACAAAGGTGTACCAGGTTATGTAGAGCACATCCTAGAGGTGAAAGTTTGGAACATACCTGTGATCAATGTCTAGTATGTAGCAGTGAAATCAAAGTCATTGTTGTATAATTATGGCCACCTAAAGGTCTCATGTCCATAGGGTTTAAGAACTATAGTTAACACCACAACTAGGGGTAAACTAAGGCAATCTACAACATGGTTAATGTTTCCCTTCTTGTACTTGATGTTTAAGTGGAATTGTTGCAAGTATGTTGACCATTTCTTATGGTGGTCATTTTGTAACTTTCCTTGTGTATACATGAATCTTTTAGGCCTATTATTAGTATGGATGATCTTATTTTTTCCCAAAATATAATGCTTCCATTGTTGGAATTCTTGCATGATGGAGTACATCTCCTTGTCATAGGTGGGGTATTTCCAAATAGTATTAGAGAACTTTTTACTGTGATAGGCCATCAAATGTCCTTGTTGAGTGAGGAATCATTGAAAACATAGTTGAAGGGATTTATATTAATCTAAAATGGGTATTTCAGTTTTGGTAAGGTGAGGACTAATGCAAATTAAAGGTTGTGTTTCAAATCCTTGAATGCTTTTTCTTGTGAATCACACTAGGAAAACTTTTCTTTATATTCACCCTTGGTCACTTGATTTACGGGAAAAGAAATATGAGAGAACACTAACATGAACCTTTGGTAGAATTTAACAAGGCTCGAGAAGCTACAAAGCTCTATACAAAATTTTGGGGCTAGGCAATAGAAAATGATTTGGATCTTGGTTGTGTTCACATTCCAAATGATCATTTCTCCATATTGGCATATAATTTGTGTTGTCCTAGGGTGCTCAAGACCTACTGAATTTGTTGTAAATGCTCCACCCAAGTTCCACTGAAGATGAGGATTTCATCGAAATATACAACCATAAAATAGTTTATAAACAACCACAAGATGACATCCATTATACTCATGAATGTTCCCAAAGCATTAGTCAAGCCAAAATGCATGATCAACCACTCAAAAATGTCTTCCTTATATTTGAAGACTATGTTCAATACATTGATTTATTCAGTTGGATCCTGGTGATAGTTTGACATTAGACCAATCTTACTAAAAAACTTGGAATCCTTATGATTATCAAGAAAATTGTTAGTTCATGGAATCATATATATATATATATATATATATATATATATATATATATATATATATATCCTCAAGAGCATACTCTATCACTGTAACAACCATTATCAACCTAAGTATGTCTCCTTTTATATGTCATCCTTATGATATATTTATACTTGTAATTTGACATGAGAAATATTGCTTTAGGCCATTTTTATTATAAAAAAAAGAACTGGATTGTTATAGGGTTTGTGGTCTGTTGAGATGTTGTTACAGGATTACGCTTTCCAGTTTTTCCTCACCAATGACAAGACAAGGACTCGTTGAGAATTTTTGTTACATGTGAGACTTATTTTGGATGCACTGATATCCTTTAATCAGTCATGAAGACTGATCTGGAAAGTATTTGGTCAAAGTTAGTTCAATTGTCAAAGGAGAAGTTTATGGGTAGTGCAGTTGAAACAATTATGATTTTCTATATATGATTATTGTAATTTGGAAAAGTTGTTACAACTTTATCCTAACCTTGGAAATCGTTATTAAATTAGTAATATGTATTTTCGATTTAGATCACATGAGAATCAAGAGATTCTCGTGATGATATTATCATTGTAATATGAAATTATAAAGAGGTGTGCTCTCTACCCGCACAAGATATAGACATATAGAGAAATGTATGCATACATAAAGAGGGGGAGAGCACTAGTGTTGTAATATTGTATGTTTCATTAATGGAAATCTCAATCATCGTGGCACCATATCTTTCTATTGACTAGTTTGTGTGATGTGTAGTGTACCAACCCCTACTAGGAAGGAAGGGCCCTCCTTCTTAGCAGGGATCACTGGTTAGGAAGTATTGTATCTATTTGGTTTATTTCCCCTTAGTTATGATTCATATATGATTGTTGTTACTGTTACTATTAATCTTGTTCATGCTTTAATGATTGCAAAATTCTAACTTTTGTATTGTGTAACAACATAGGTCTTGGACCAGTCCCTTCGTTAGTGTGACAATTATTTAATTCCTATTACAATTTGATGACATGTTTATTTTATTTGAATGCGTGTTTCAGAATTTGTTTGAGTAAATAGTTTCTAGGAGTGCTGTTTCCTTTTATATAAGAGTGACAGTGTGAGAGAGAGGTTTTATTCTAGATTATGTGTTTATTTCATGATGGTGTAAGAAAAGTTTGAGAGTGTAAGAGACAGAGTGATTGTATTGTTGAGAGTGTTATTACAACGATTGAATTTGGGATTAATTAGCACTAGTAATCAATTGTACTTGCATATACTTTGTGTGATATCCTTCCAATAAAAAAACCTACCCATATTGACAATTAATGTTGGAGTTGGAACCATTGATTTGAATTGAAAAGATAATTGTTTTTCCCAAGATTTTAGCACTGTTGCCAGGGAAGGCTATTAGAGGTGCATATGTGTGACTAGTTTATCTACAAGAATTGATTGAAGTGTGGTAGATGTATTCTTGATTTTGAATACCTTTCGGGAGGTAAGACAAGAGGTAAGAACCTACACATCCCTTCAACATACTGAAGTGGGCTCGACTTTGTAAGAATTAGGACAAATAGGATTTCATTTCATGAGTAGTAAGGAAGAAAATTATGGTGGAGCCAAACAAACTAACTGTGTAGGTGGAAGAGGACGAGGCAGGAAGAAGAAGAATCGAGACTTGGGTAGAGTAAATTTCATACAAGAGAACATTTCAAAGGCTAAGGCAGAATCTTCCAATTAGGGAAAAGTGACTAAGAAGAAGGAATCAGGGAAGGTTAATTTTGTAGGTAAGCATCCCCTGAGACATCTTTGTTGGGTGCGCATATTAGAGAATAGAGTTTGGTGAACCTTCAATTTCATAAAGAAACCCTAGAGTTTCCAACCCCTCTATATCAGTAGAGGGTGAGAACCAATATTTGAAATAAGGATTGAAGGACATAAATTAACCTAATTGGGAATTGAACTCTAAACATTAATTATTTAATCAACATACCTTGGATTTCAGTAGTGTAGTGAAACAAATTGTTGTTACAGAGGATTTTGAAAATTCATTAGGACCATCTAAACCATCTAAGAAACCTGAACAAAGTATTGAGAAACCTAAATATCCAAAACAACCTGAGAAGTCCCTATCACAGAAAAGAGAGTGATCTCCTTCACAATGGAAGCCACCTATAACAATTGAACAAAAGTTGCAACAAAATCAAATGGAAAGAAGCTCAATCATTACTTTTGATTTCCTTATTGGGAATCTTCAAGGATAGGCTCCAATGAAAAAAATTCCTTTTTCTACACTCCGTACTTTTCAAGGCATGATTACAGAAGATAAAAATACATTTATTTTTGAATTTGATGTCCTCTACAGAAGTTATGAATACATTACCGATGAACAAAAATTAAAATTTCTCCCAGCTACATTGACGGGAGCAACATTAAGATGGTTTATGGGACTCGGTAAGGCATCTATTAACTCTTGGAATGATATGAAGTAAACTTTTCTAGAAAAGTATCAGGATTACTATCATTCTAGGGATCAGAAGGATGAAATATTTAGAATTACCCAAACACCAGATGGAAACTTTGAAGAATATGTTGAATGCCTTCAGTGTAATTTACAATGATCTCAACATAGCAATCTGAAAAAGAAAATAGTTAAGACAGTTTTTTATTCCTCATCCAAGGAGTACCCATGTTGCATACTTTCGATGGACCCTGCTACATGAAAATTATGAAATACATGAAAAACGTGATTGCAATCACGTTTTTTCATGTATTTCTCACTTTTATTGTAGTAAATTCCATTGAAAGTATGGAACATGGGTACTCCTTGGATGAGGAATTAAATTTTGAATTCAACAAGTACTCCTACTCAAAATTTGAGTAATCCTTAGGGAGATAAGTTGAAAATATGAGTTGAAAATGTAGTTTTATTATTTTAATATTTTTTAATCTTTTTACTTTTTAACTCCAAAAATGGTGAATCATCTCCCATGGTTGGCATCATCATCTTGAATCCTATTGGTTCTTATAAAGTTTATTTTGGTTGTACATTTTTTTTGGAGGCCAATTTTAGACCTCAAAATTCCCCTAATGAAGATGCCTATATAAGGAGAGGAACTCATCCTCCAAAATCACACTCACTCATCTCCCATTCTATGTGAAGAAGAGGATGAAAAGAAGGAAAAAAAGAGGTTGAATAAGGACTAAGTGTTTTGGGCTAGTTCTCTCTCTCTCTCATGTGCTAGAGAAAGCTAGGGTTTTTGCACAAGGGTTTCATCTAGTTCGATCTTGAAAGGAAGGAAGGAAAGAAGGAAAGCAAAGGCTACTAAGGGTATCTCTCAAGCCATAACTCACAAGAAAAGGAAATCGAAGGAAAAAATAAGGCTCTAGGAAGAAGATCGAAGTTCCCACATGTGGCAGTAGCAATTGCAGGGAAGTCAAAATTTCAGATTTGTAGTAGGAGGTCGAAGTTCTTGCAGTAGGAGGTCAAGATGGTGCAATTGGAAGAAATTTAAGTTGGTTTGGCTAGTATAAGGTTTGCACATTATCTCAAGTGGTTTATCTGGATCTTAGAGGGTATTGTTCTGAGTCATAAGGTCTTGGTATTCATCAATTAAAAGATCTACAAGAAGAGAAGAGATTTAAGGGTTTTCCCCTCAAGAGGAGGGGATTTGGCCTTGGCTTGCAACCTATATATTGTGTCACTATTCTTATTTTTTTGGTAGTTGTTTGATGTTTCTCACATTATAATAATAAGGAACAAAGCTAATAAGTAAAAAAGCAGCACAAACAATTATCAAGTTGAGGAGAATTAACATATTCATTTCCCTATTGAGTTCTGAACATGGTTTCAGAGCTAAGGTTAGCTAAGGGCATCATGAAAATCTCCTTTACATTGAAGAATTTAATTTAGAAGTGTTGCAAGATAGGAAGCCATTTCAAGAAAGGTATCAAGAAAGCATGGAGTCTCTTATTTTCTTCAAAGAAAGAACCAATGAAGGAAAAGGATGAAGGTCTCTTCTTGGCTCTCTCTGGCATATTCCAAGATTAAAACATTTGGGTAATTGATAGTGGTGCATCAAGACACATAACTGGCCATCCCCAACAATTAAAGATCTCATCAAAAGGAAAATCCACTTGTTCAGTGGAACTTGGAGATAACAAGATATATCCCGTAAGAGGTATTGGATCGACCTCTATAGAGATGGAGAATGGAAACAACATCTACCTCAAAAAAATTCTATTTGTTCAAAGTTTTCATAAGAACTTACATTCCATTTCAAGTTTAGAAGATAAGGGTGATAAAATAGCTTTCCTTGATGGAAAGGTTTTTGTATGGAGTAAAGACTCAAGTATAGAAAAAGCTAATTCATTGGCATTCGAGAAGCAAGACTTTACAAGTTGATGCCTTCTTTAGCCCAAGCCTTAGTCCACATTGAAATTAGCCAATGTAAACTTTGGCATAGAAGATTTGGTTATCTTCATTTCAAAATTCTTCCATCTCTAAGCTCAATAGAAGATGGAATCCCTGAATTAAAGGAATATCACGAAGGAGTATGCAAGGGATGTGCATTAGGAAAGAATACCAAAAGACCATTTGGAAGCAGTGCGTCACGGTCAAAAGAAATATTGGATCTTATTCACTCTGATGTATGTGGTCCTACGGATCCTAAATATATTGGAGTACATCTATATTATGTCATATTTATATATGATCATTCAAGAAAGACCTAGGTTTACTTAATGAAAACCAAGGACAGAGTATTTACAAAATTTCAAGAATTCAAAGTTGAAGTAGAGAACTTTACAGAAAGAAGAATCAAGATACTCAGGTCCAATAATGGAGGAGAGTATACATCTAAGGAAATTATAACGTTCTATAAGGAATTAAGGATTAAGACTGAATTCATAGTCCCATATAATCCAAAACAAAATGGAGTTGTAGAACAAAAGAATAGATCCATTGAAGAAACTTTAAAAACAATGTTACACGATCGGGATCTACCAAAGTTTATGTGGGGAGAAGCCATGAAAACAATTGTTTACATTCAAAATCGAAGTCCCCACAGGTCCCTAGACAAAAAAAATATGGAGAAAGTGTTCACTGGAAAGAAGCCATCTATAGATCATCTTTGAATATTTGGTTGTCATTTATATATCCATATGCCAAAGGACAAAAGAAAGAAGTTGGATCCATCAGGCATGAGGGAAACATTTGTTGGGTACAACAACTCATCGAAGGCCTATATGATCTACATAAAAGAAGGACATCACATAGAAGTCAGTTGAGATGTAATATTTGATGAAAGTATAACATTCAATAAATCAAAGGAACTTCCCATGGACTCTAATGATGAAGAACTTTTGGTATTTGAGGAGGAAGTTGATAGGGAAGAAGAAGAATCTCACCATGAAGAAGAAGGTCCTAGTGAACCTATTCAACCTGTGGTCATCCCAGAAACAAGGGAAAGACATAATTGGTTGAATTCCACACTCCTATATGTATAAGGTCATCGAGCAACTAAAGGCACTTCTAGAGAAAGCAAGAAACCCAAACGATATTCTGGGTATGTAGCATAAATGACTAAATTGATAGAAGCAGAACCATCCACTTTTGAAGAAGTTGTCAGCCATCAAGAATGGAAGGATTCCATGAATGAAGAATATCAATCCATAATGATGAATGGAGTCTGGGAGATCATGCCTCGGCCTGAGAATAAATTTGTGGTAACTTCGAAATGGATCTACAAGATCAAACATGCGGCAGATGGAAGTATAGAAAAATATAAAGAAAGATTTGTTGCTAGGGGTTTCTCCCAGCTAGAAGGAATCGACTATAAAGAGACATTTGCTCCAAATACAAGATATATGATGATTCGTTCATTAATCTCTCTGCTAGCATTGACGGGATGGAACATCCATCAAATGGATGTCAAGACTACATTTTTTAATGGTGCAATAGATGAAGAAGTCTATATTGAGCAACTCTCGGGATTTGAAGTTAAAGACAGGAAGACATATGTTTGCAGATTAAAGAAAGCATTGTATGGCCTTAAGAAAGCCCCAAGGGCATGGTATGCCAGGATGGATGCATACCTTCAAAGACTAGGCTTCTTTAAAAGTTTTGCTAATCCAAACCTTTATATCAAGGTTGTAAGGGGAGAACTGATGATCATTCTTCTGTATGTAGGTGATCTTCTCTTAACAAGTATAGAAGGTCGAATTGAAGAATGTAAGAAACAACTAGCAGTAGAATTTGACATGAAGGATCTTGGGCTGATGCATTACTATTTGGGTCTAGAAGTCTGGCAAGGACCCGATGAGATTTATTTGGGACAAGGGAAGCATGTGATCAATATGTTGAAAATGATTGACATGTTAGATTGCAAACCAACAAAAACTCTGATTATCACCAACTTGAAAAGACTAAGGAATTATGAGTCAAGCCTTATGGATCCTTCGAGGTATAGGCAACTAATTGGCTCACTAATGTACCTAGTGAATACTAGACCAAACATATGTTTTGCAGTAAATATTCTTAATCAATTCCAAGTGGAGCCAAGGCATGATCATTGGATAATAGCAAAAAATATTCTAAGATATCTACGAGGATCCATTCATTACTGCCTAAAGTATGACAAAATAAATAATTTCCACTTGATAGGATATATAGATTCTGACTGGGCAGGTAGTGAACAAGATGGAAGGAGAACTACTACAGGATTTTCAGTTTAGAATCCTCCATGATCTCATGGATGAGAAGGAAGCAATACATAGTTGCGTTGAGTAGTGTTGAGGTTGAATATGTTACAACCTATGAAGTAAGTAGAGAAGTGGTTTGGATGAGGAATATGTTATCTGACCTATTTAAAGGACCGATGAAACCTACAGTGATACTTTGTGATAACACCAGTTGTATACATTTGTCTTAAGACCTAGTATTTCATGGAAACACAAAGCATATAAACAAAAGGTATCACTATATTAGAGAGCTATTACAAAATGGTGTGTTGTAGATACAATATATCTCCACTAATGAGTAGGTAGCTGACATATTGAAAAGATATCTTCCGAATAAGAAACTTGTGTACTTAAGAGACAAGCTTGACTTGGTTGATGCATCCTCCCTAATTGAAAGGGAGAGATAGACACTACATTCATGTCTTCACTTGGGAAGAAATAATAGAGGATTAGGTAACCATATGGCATTCAATACTCTTTGAGGATGTGCTAGGGCATCCAATAAAAGAGTAGTCATGGACCGACATTCTTTGAGGACTGGCTATCCAAGATAATAATATTCCAAAGAAGGTCATACTCAGTGAACACCCGGGTGGAGTACATACCTTGAGAAGAAATGATGATGGTGTCTATAAATCATTGGTCTCACCAGCATTGTGCTCTGATCTTGTGGAGAGATAGAGTTGTTAATCATGGCCTTGTTATGTGACAATGTCGGTTAACATGATGCTAGACAAATGGGTTACCAATCATACTCTTTTTATGAGATCTCTTCAAATTGAGAATGACCATGTACCTCTTATGAATACCTCTTATGAATAGGTCAAGCACCCATTGAGTGCCTCTAATGTTTGTCCTAGGTCTAGAAGTCAAAATATTCATTGTCATATATTGAAGACCCCAATGGGCACATTGTAACTTGTAAAGGAAAATTATTTTTGTCTTTAAAGAGTCAAAATACCCTCCAAGATAAAGTCAGCCCAGAAGTTGTCAAGTTAGCCTAATTGAAGAGCCACATCTAACCCCTTGAAGAAGCCTATATAAGGAGAGGAACTCGTCCTCTAGAAGCACACTCATTCATCTCTCATTCTATGCAAGAAGAGGACGAAAAGAAGGATGAAGAAGAGGTTGAAGAAGGATGAAGTGTTTTGGGCTAGTTCTCTCTCTCTCTCTCATGTGCTACAGAAATCTAGGGTTTTTGAGCAAGGGTTTCATCTAGTTTGATCTTGGAAGGAAGGAAGGAAAGAAGGAAACCGAAGGTTACTAAGGGTATCTCTCAAGCCCTAAATCATAAGGAAAGGAGAGCGAAGGATAGAAGAAGTCTCTAGGAAGAATATTGAAGTTCCCACATGTGGCAACAACAGTTGTAGGGAAGTCAAAATTTCAGATATGCAGTAGGAGGTCGAAGTTCTTGCAGTAAGAGGCCGAGATGGTGCAATTGGAAGAGATTTAACTGGGTTTGGCTAGTACAAGGTTTTCACATTATCTCAAGTGGTTGATCATGATCTTGGAGGGTATTGGCCTGAGTCATAAGGTCTTGGTATTCGTGAATTGAACTATCTATAAGAAGAGAAGAGATTTAAGGGTTTTCCCCTCAACAGGAGGGGTTTTGACCCTGGGTTGTAGCCTATATATTATGTCATTGTTCTTATTTTTTTGGTATTTATTTGATGTTTCTCACATTATAATAATAAGGAACAAAGCTAATAAGTAAAAAGGTAACACAAACAATTATCAAGTTGAAGAGAATTAACATATTCATTTCCTTATTGAATTCTCAACACTAAGTTGGTAGAAACTTGGAAGCAAATTCCTAAGACAAGAGGGAGCTTAGGTACATTCCTTCTGTGGAAATGAGTAAATTCCTTCATTGAAGCAGGTATTTCCTCCCTAATTTGAGAGGGAGAGATAGACACGTCATTATTGTCTTCACTTGGGAAGACACAATGGAGGATTGGGTAAACATTTGGCATCCAATACTCTTTGAGGATAAGTTAGGGCGTCCAAGATAAGAGTAGTTGTAGAGGACCAAAATTCTTTTAGGATTGGGTATCTAAGATAAGAATAGTCCTGGTGAAACACACGCTAAGAACCTAGGTGGGGTATGTTCCAAGAGAGACAATGATGAGGGTGTCTATACAACATTGGTCTCGCCAACATTGAGCTATCATATTGTGGAGAGATTGAGATGTTAGTCAAGGCATTGATATGTGACAATGTTGGTTGATATGATGTTATACAGATGGGTTACCAATCTGACTCTTCTTATGAGAATTCTTCATATTGAGAATGTCTAAGTACCTTGTATGGATTATGAATACCTCCCTAGTTAAGAGGGAGTGTTGAAAAGTGTAACTAGGTTCTGTTTTCATAATGGCATGTGTAATTGTGATTTTATGTAATTGATGTAAAGAAGAAAATAAAATTATTTTTGTAATGCTTGAATCATGGGTTTCATGATCAAGGAATTTTATTTTAGTTAAGGTTCCCATTGTGAGCCTTTAGGTTTTGTCATCAACTCATAAAAGTCTATTTCATGTATGGAAGTCCCTTCTTGGGCATGTTACATATATATGTGAGTCACTGAAAGAGTTTAAAAGATCCCCTAGTACCAAGCTCAAGTATCACCATCAAGTCGCCCTTAAATAAAATAATGAAGCTACACCAAATGACATGTCAGCCTAGGAAACTATCAAGTCATCTTATTTATCATGGGAAAACTTACTATAAATAGGTAGCTTGGCCTCCATTTAGAACTCATATTTTCGGTCAATGAGAGGTATGCAATAAGAATTGTGAGAATCACTAGGAAAGGAGTCTCATAACCAACAAAGAGAAGGAAAGGAAAAGTGAAGTCTTTGGTATTGTTTTTGGGTCTAGTTTTTGGGTTAAAGTACACTCCACACGTGCAAGAATCTATTACTACCTACTGCGGGAAGAATGAGATACATAGTCATATTGTGAGGACATATTTTAGAGAAGAACAAGGCGATTCTCTAGCCAAGTTGAAGGAGAGAAGGCCTCCATCCAGAGTGATGGGAATCAAGGTGTTTCTATCTCTCATATACCTCAGCTAGGTTTCTGAATTAGGGCCGAAAGTTGCAGATTAGATCCAAGGGACTGAAATTCTAAAGGATAGCCAAGAAGGAGGAAGAATTAAGGAGATTGACTATTGTTGACTCAAGAATAAGAAACCCGCCAAGGAAACCTTGTGAATTTGTCTTGGAGGAATATTGGTCAAGGGTCTAACTCATGGTATTGGTATTTGTCAGTTGAAATTTCTATAAGAATAATATTTTTTTTGGGTTTTCCTCTCAAGTTGGAGAGGTTTTGGCCTTGGTTGATCGCCTATATTCTGTGTCTCTTGTCATTTTATTATTTATGCTTTGGTAGTTGTTTGATGAAGAAGAACACTATAATTATCTAACTAAAGAGAAGATCATAATCTATTGAAGTAAAAAGCATTCAAAAGAAGTTATCATTAATAGAGAAATCACCTTACCTTGATGCCCTAGATTTTTCAACACTATGTACGATATTTTAGGCACATACTTCATGTTGTGGCTGTTGAAAAATTATGTCACAAACAAAGCAATCAATTGGAAACTGCAGCAACTCTTGCCTATTCTCAGATGATTCTAAGACAAATAAATCTATTGTAATAAGATCTTAAGTTGTTTTCCAACTAAGATATTCCAAAAAAAAATAGAGTCAATATTTTGTAATTTGTCCACAACTGTGACAACCCAGATTTGGGGGAATTGTTCGAATTTGTCCCCTTCTCTTTCCTTGTATAAATGTATGGATGGAGAGAAGGAGGCTAGAGAAAAGAGTGAGTAAGTAATAAAATGAATAATTTATCTTAGGAGGGGGAGACATCATCATCCATGTAACAACGCATCTTGTAACTTCATTTCTAAAGTTAATATGATCTCTGTAAGTTGTGGCTTATCTATGCATTCCTTATTTGTGAGCTATGAATCACCAACCCCCATCTAAGGAGGAAGCACCCTCTTCTTTAGCTTTGGGCATGCGAAGACCACCATGCAACGCTGCAAGACCATGCTTGAATGGGAAACATTGCTACATGATTTGGATGAGTTTTAACTATTGGAAAATTGTGTTATTGTCGAAACTTTCAGTTGGACAACCATAATCATCAATTCCCATCGCTGTCAACTGAAAGGAGATACCACACCTATTTGCATTTGTTTTGAACTTCCCCCCTCAATATGTAGGAGAGTTTCACTATTGTACTCCCCCTTTCTGGTGCATGAGAGTACAATATTTGTCCTCATGTGAGATTGAATTTTGGAGTAAAACATATACAATCGTTTGAATGCAGATAACCACTCCCAAGGGTTAATCCATGCATAATTAGTCTTCAGTATGGATGGTTTGTTTCATTTGCAACATCTCTCTCACAAGTGATTCTTCTTGCCACAATGGTGACAAGGATGGAGAACAAAACAATGATCTTCCATATGACCAATTTTTTGACAATGTTGACATTTGGGCTTTTCTTCAACTTTCTCATTGATTTTTCATCTTTCTTGATCAAGAAATCATCCACTAATGAACTTGATCGGTTTTGAATAATTAGGAATATGCAATTTTTGTCATCTTTAATATATCCTAAACCACGTCAATTTTTGTTACATTGGATTTCCTCCCACGATTTGATGATTGGCTTGGAACAAGAAGGTTGAACTTGATCATGTACAAATTCTACACTTGAAGTTGTATCTATTAGGATTCCAAGAAACTCTCCTAGGTTGTAGCTCGGAGATGCCTGGTAACATATAAATTCAACTTATTGTTGCAGGTTTAATGGAAGGAATGATGGTTTGTTCAAGCCAGATAACCACTTCTACTTTGTTTCACTCCAGACATGCGTGAACACCCCCAAACTACAAGGCTTTAGACCACCAAATGCTCACAGTTTAGATATTGGGTGAATATGGAGAATACTAACCACACCAGCAGATGCACAAGACCATGTGATGGCTGGCTGCAACTAGTAAAGAAACTTGTAAATCTATTCTACTAATGCACAGACAGGATGACAACTCTCTTGCATCAGATAGAAAGAAACCTGAGTAACCTGTTCAGTGATACATTCAACAATCTAACACAGATAAGATGACAATTATCTAGTGTTAAACCTCAAAATATCAAGAACACAACATATCAAGCACAAGCTTAGAACAAAGGAAAATGGAAAGTGAGCAGTTAATGGAAAAAAAAGCTTGTATTAGTTGAAAATGAAGATGAGACACTGCAAGTGACAAAATATCTACAGTCTCCAGAAGCTGAACCTTACATCAAATGCCAACCACCAACCTTGATTACATCTTGCTTCTGGGCATTTATAGATTTACATTACAAGGGCACTTGGTCATTTAGGTATGGAGGGGTCATAATTGACCACCAACTGCATTTAACTGCCCGATGGAGTCTCTGACTGTGTTTGCTTGCTTCAGTGAGTGAATCTGATTCGTTCAGGTGTTGTGCTGTCCTCTTAGGCAATTGAAGTGCTCGTACCAGTGGGGTTCCATAACTGATAAATGCAGTTACAGAGTTGTGCTTTTCCTTTCTTTCCCTGGCCATGCTATCTATTAAACATTGTTGTTGGGGTCGTCAGTGACTGATAATGGTGAAGCTGGTCATCTTCCTCTTCAGGTAATAGAGTGGTCAAGGATGTGGAATGCATGGATGAGTGGATGATTTGGATGAGCGGAAATAATGGCCGTTAGATCAAGGAAATGGATGGCAGAGATGGCTCGGCGGAGGCTATCGGCCGAGGTGAGAGCGGGGTGAATTTGGGCCGTCAGATATTTAGTGGACTGATCAGACGATGATTGGGCTACGGAGCTGCGCGGTCGTTTATTGGGCGTGAGTGGTTTAGTTGGGTGGTAATGATATTGATCGCACCGCTTTTGTGCATTAAGAGGTAAAAGGATGGGGTCGCGCGATTCCATTCAGTGATCAACACGTGGTGGCGGATGAGAGAGAAAAATTTCTCTCATCGCGCGCTAACGTTCGATCAAATTGTGGGCACGATGAAAGCGAATGCCATCAGATCTCGATAGAGATGATCGGACGGTGAGGATTTGTGGAGCGGGTCGCCTTTATCGGGCGCGACGGGAGCCATTGGATCTGTGAGAGAAAATTAGTGACGGGGAAACAATGAAAGGTTTTAGCAAGCGTGTGAAGGCGTATGGTAGGGTTTTATGAAGGTTTGAGCTTTACACTTGGGGCTAAAGATAAAAGGGGCTATTTTGCAGGGTTTAGGAGAAAAATAGAGGAAACGGAGATGGAGGAGAATAGGCGGGAGAAAGGAGAAAGGAGAAAGTAACCATCATGAGATTTCTTTTGAGAACAACCAAGCAGAACAAGCTCATCTTTGGCCTTGAAAAATCAGCATTACATAGCAGAGCTAACACTGGCTCCTTTTGGGGATGAGGTCCTCCTTGTGAGGTCTCAAGAACCGTAGACCACTGCATTATCATACAAAAACCAAACCAGCAATAATCCTAGTGTTCCATTGGGCATGGAGTCTAATTAAGCCTACACTAAACTTGTAAAAATAACATATTTACAACGTTAAGGTTTGAAGACCTTAAACAACATAAACTTTCAAAAATCACCCATTAACTGGGCCATCAAAAACTATTTCTCCTTCCATACTTTGCAGTATGAAAGTGGTGTTCCCCTGGATCTGAGAAATGACAAAAGGTCTAGTCCATAGAGCATTTAACTTCCCATTATTGCCTTTCTTCTCCTTCAGTGCATCTCATTTAACCAAGTCTCCAACTTGAAATCTATCTACCTTTGCCTTTCTGTTAAAGGCTTCCTTGATTCTCTTCTGATGTGCTACAGACCTTTCAATCAACTGTTCTCTAATTTGATGCACCTCTGCCAAGTCACTAATCCTTCTTGTCATGTCATCTTCCTCATTCTGTTCTTCCTGTAAGAACTTGGCCACAGGGAGGGTCAACTGGATTGGGAATACAGCCTCAGTTCCATATACCAGCTTGAATGGAGAGTTCCCTGTGGATTTCTTGGTAGTCACTCTGTCAGCCCACAATGAAAACTTCAGCTTGGAATCCCAATTCTTTTTGTTGTCCTCCAGCAGCCTTTTGATTATCCTTATCAAGCTCTTGTTGGATGATTCTGCCAAGCCATTACCTTGAGGGTAATATGAGGTGGAATGAACTAGCTTAATACCCATTGAGTCACACATGTTCACCAAATATTTTGTGCTGAAGGTCATTGCGTTGTCTGTAAGTAATTTATGTGGATAGCCAAACCTGGTGAAAATGTTTTCTGTCAAGAACTTCATGACCACATGGTGATCAGCTTTCCTAGTAGGGCCACTGGCATGTATTGGTTTCAAGGGTAAAGACTTCAACTGCTATTTTCCTTCAAACTTCTGGCACGTGTCACAAGATTTTACAAATAAAAAGACATCATAAAACAAAGTGGGCCAATAATACCCAGTTCTAAGGATCTTGTGGGATATGGTTTTCCAGTAGTGATGTCCTCCACAAATGTTGGAATGAAACTGATGAATGACCTCCATGGATTGTTCTTTGTCCAGACATCTTAAAAGGATTCCAGATGGATCTCTCCAATACAACAAGTTTTCATGGATGCAGAAATTGGATGCCCTGAGCTTAATAGTCCTAGCTTGGCTTGAACTTAGGCCTGGAGGAACTTCTAGCTTCAATAAAAATTGAGCTATTATAGAATACCATTCACAGGAAGATAGATTTTCTGCCAATGACTGGTTCTGCCTTGGTTCAACTGTTTCATCTGAGTTTGTGCTTATCAAATTCATGTCCAACATCCTGCAATTTTCTTCGGCCATCAGCTTGGCAAGGCCCTGACCTCTGATCAGCTTGGTGGTATTCAATTCTATGTTGAATTCAATCATCTTTGCAATCCATTTAGCCCTTCTTCCATCAACATCTGGCTGTGTTAGGACATCCTTTACTGAAGCATAGGGAACATACACAATTATCCTGGAGTGCAGAATGTATATTCTGAAAGCTTTCAAGGATTTGATAAGAGCATAGACTTGTTTTTCGATGATATCATACCTTAGTTTGGCATCCCTTAATGTTTTGCTGAAGAATTCCATTAGATGCTCTGAACCCTCATCATCTTTCTGCAATAAGACTGCTGCAAGGGTGTCACCAGAAGCGAAGGAGAAGATATGGAACTCCTTGTTATAGTCTGGGATGATCAAAGTGGGAGCTTCCATAATAGCTCTTTTGATGGCTTCAAAAGATCTCCTTGCTGCTTTAGTCCATTTGATTTTTGATCCCTTTTTAAGCATGGAGGTGATGTGTTTTACCAATTTTGCAAAATTAGGAATAAACCTCCTTACAAAATTTATTTTTCCCAGAAAGTATTGGATGTCCTTTTTTGATCTTGGGATAGACAAGGTCTATATTTCCTTCACTCTTTCTAGGTCGATTTTGACACCTGTAGCAGAGACAATGTGTCCTAACAGCTTGCCCTCTTCTAAAGAAAATTGTGACTTTTTAGGATTCAATGATATCCCAAACTTCTTGCACTTCAGAAACACTTTCATCAAATGCTGCAAATGATCTTGATGGTTGCTAGAGTATGCTGTTATATCATCTAGGTAGACAAGGACAAACTTATCCTTCTCTCCTATAAATGTTATATCCATAGCTCTCTGAAAGGTGGCTTCAGCATTCATCAGCTTGAAAGGCATCTTGGAATACATAAAAGTGCCCCAAGGAGTGGCGAATGCAGTCTTTTCTTGATCATCTGAATGTACAGCAACTTGGTTATACCCTGAAAATTCATCCAGGAAAGACATCACTTTGGCTCCTGAGACTTTCTGCAGTAGATGCTCCATCTTGGGCAGGGGATAGTTGTCTCTCTTAGAGCATTTGTTCAGGTTTCTGAAATCAACACACAACTTGATTTCTCCAATTTTCTTCCTCACCACTACCAAGTTGGCTACCCACTTTGAATATCTTAGAGGGACTATGATTTTGGCAGCCAACAAATTCTTGATTTCTTTTTCAATTAGAGGGAGAAGCAAAGGATTTATGGGCCTCAGCTTCTGTTTGAAAGGGATGGTATCTTTCTCCAATGGGATCTTATGCTGAATGATCCTTTTGTCATAAGTTTTGAGGTCACTATATTCCCAGGAAAAGACATCAACAAATTGCTTCATTAAGGTGCAATATTCAGAACTTTGGGCAGAAAACAAATGAGTGGATAGATTTATACACCTCGGATGACCTGGACTCCCTATGTTATGCCTATGGACTGCAGACTGATCTTCTTTTTGGGAAATCTTATAAGGCACATCATTTTGGTCAAACAACTTTTCTAGGGACACTAGCCCTTTAGGTATATGATTGCTAGGCAACTGAATAACGTTATCTCGGCCTATTTTGTTTCTTAGTTGGGGTTGGGGACTTTCCTCAAGGGTTTCATTCTCTTGATCTATTTGCATTTCAGAGAATTCATCAATGACTTACAGAAACCTATTTACTTTATCATCATCCTCAAAGACTTTCCAATGCTGGGCATTATCAAGCAAGGATGGTCTATATTTTATTTGGACTTCATAAGCTAATCTAGGGGGCATGGGAGGGATGAACATGCTAGCAGACATAGCAAGGGAATCAACAAGATGATTTTCGACTCTAGGAACATATGAGATACAAAAACTATCAAAAGATTATTTCAGTCTCCATACCTCATATCTGTATGCTTTCATCCTTGGGTGCCTTGCTTGGAATGTTTTGTTCACTTGATGAATGATGAGGTCAATGTCTCCAAACACCTTTATATTCCTGATTCCTCTGTCTTTGGCAGTGTTTAAGCCCAATATCAAAGCCTCATACTCTGCTATATTGTTGGTGACTTGAAATTTCAGCTTAAAAGACAGATGTGTGCTTTCTTGTTTTGGAGATACTAGCACCACTCCTACTCCTGCAGTTTCCTTTGAACATGCTCCATCAAAGAAAATATCCTAGGCTTTTGTCCCTTCTCCTTCCATGGCCCAGCCTATTGGTTTCTTGATCTGCATCGAGGCCTTCTGGGATTCTTCAATTTGGAGGATACATGCCCCAAAGTCAGTGTCCACAGTGTAAATAGGATGATTAGTGGGGTTCCTCTCATCACTGATGATGTAGGCCAGTTGGGCTTCCCTGTACAGTCTTCTGCTCTTGCATCCAAAAACTGGGGTAGTGGCATAAGATAAATCATTTTGTAATGTCCCTCCTAATCTCTTAATCCACCCTCTGGAAAGTAGCATACCAAAATTAGGGGGAACATCTGCTACCACAATATCCATCATCATGCTCTTCATGGGCAGCTGAGTTAGGGTAATAGCTAAGTCTTTGATTAACCCCAGACATTTCACTTTCCTTGAATCAAAGGAAAAAATTTCATGATATGGTCTGGTGATATCAAGGCCTAACTCTTCCATGGCAGCTTTGGGCATCAGATTATCGCTGGCACCAATGTCCAGTAGACAGTTGTGGAGGGTTTTATCATGAATGGTCAAGGAGACATAAAATGATGGAGAACTACCACCAGCAGGTTCAGTCATTGAGCTAAGCACAACTGCAGGTTTGTCATCTTGTAAATTCACATAGTCATTGGATGCTTGTGTGGCCTTTAGCTCAAGGGCATCAAGTATGGGCTTCCTAAAGACCCCACTCTTTGCAAGCTTTGTCAGAGGTACATATATTTTTAACTTATGGACTTTTGATTCAAGATTGAAAGGGGAAGGGGACCTATCAGGGCCCCTTACCTCTTGAGATAGTGCTTTGAGGATGACTGGATCAGCTACTGGCTTTTTCTGTTTGTTGATCTGCTGCTCTGTAGGGACAGTAGCTCTTTGGGCAGGGTTTTCTTCGACATTACTTGTTCTTGACCTCAGATTATATCTTTGCTGGTCTTCAGTCTATAGAATAGCTTCTCTGTCCCACTCTTTACTGGTCTGGTCCTTGAGTAATGACTCCTCATAGGCAGCTAATGTCAAAAAGGCAGCACTGCCCTTGTCTTCCATGCAGTGAATCTCATCCTCTTCATCAAGTAGTTCCTCCTCCATGACTACATTCTGGAAAGGAGTCTTGACCCTCTATTCTTTACTAGCCTCCTTGCCCCTTTGAATGGTCTGCAGTTGTTCATTTGCTCTTCTGAATGGATTTGGATTTCTAGGAGCAAATGTATTAGGCAGCCTTACTTTCCCAGAACTCTTCTCAAGCTTCAGTTTGGATATTTCAACAGCCAATGACTCTATCATTTTAGTCATTTTATCTATTTTAGGTTCTGAAGAATAAGAAGAAGAGGAAGCCTCACCAGGGAAAATTTTAAGAACCCCCCCTAAATTTATAAATATAATAAATGGACGAATCTCCATGGTATATAGGAAAAATGGAAGGCGATTTTATCAATAATATAATATATATATATAATTTTTTGGCGAATCTCTCACTAGGCCTGGCGAATATTTTACTCAATTATAAAATCTTGTAAGATCTTGGCGAGTCTTTCACTAAATAATAAAACTTTGTAAAGTCTTAGTGAATCTTAGCATAGGCTACATGTTGGTTTAGTTCCCCCATTTAAATAGGCTACATTCCAGGTGAATACCATGGGTCAATACCATGTGCCATTTTGGTGAATACCATGGGTCAATACCATGTGCCATTTTTATTTTTATTAATTCTAATATTAGGGTTAATAATGGTTTTTTGCATGGTATTAATAACAATCTAGTCCATGGTATTTGTCCCATAGTATTTTGGCCATAAGTTTCACCTAAATATAACCCATTTTTTGAGTGTTCGTAAATATAAGGTGACTTATGGAGTAAATCTAAAAAAATGTTTTATTTGTTTACCATACCTCTCATTTATTTATATTTTTATTAATTTACCATACCTCTTTTACAAATATGGTATTTGGCCCATAGGATTCACTTAAACAAAACCTCTTTCTTGAGCCTTCATAAATAGAACGAGGGTTATGGACTAAATATAAAAAGAGGTTTTATTTATTTACGATACGTCTAGTTTATTTATATTTTTATTTATTTACCATACCTTTTGAGTATTTATATTTTTATTTATTTACCATACTTTTTGAGTAAGTATAAAAAGACGTTTTATTTATTTACCATACCTCCACTTTACTTATATTTTTATTTGTTTACACTCTTACATGTATATAAGGTGACTTAAGGAGTAAATATAAAAATGTTTTATTTATTTACCATACCTCTCATTTATTTATATTTTTATTAATTTACCATACCTCTTTTATAAATATGGTATTTGGCCCATAGGATTCACTTAAATAAAACCTATTCTTGAAAATGGGCGAATGGATTCACTTAAATAAAACTTATTCTTGAAAATGGGCGAATGGAAGGTTGTAAGTCCTAATTTCAAGGGCTAAATTTACCTTTTTTACCCTCTCCCTTAAAATAAGGTGGGCTATTTGAGGTGATTTGTAAAAATGTACTATGATACAAAATATTTGCCCACTAAAAATTTAAAACCCCTTAATTTCGCCAAAGGGCGAACATTCGCCCCTAAAATTATCCTTGAGCTGCCTCACTCCTTCTATCAGCATGGCCTTTGAGTTTCTTTGCAACCATGATATTGGATTCCACCTCCAAGGCTGCATCTTTCATTTCAGCTAAAGTGGCACATCTTCTTTCTCTTAATAGCAGGCAGAAATCAGAGTCAAAGGCATTAGCATAGGTAAGTTTGGCAGAGGTGGGGGTAGGCTTTACTTCAGCTAGTATCTTGCTATACATATGGTTAAATCTTTTATTAAAATCAGACAATAACTCCCCATTTTCCCTTTTGAAGTTGCTAAACTCAGTATGGTAATATAGCAGGTCTTCCTTATCCCCCCAATGCTTTAAAAACACGTCATCTAATGCTTCAATGTCTGTTATAGACCTAGGGGTCAGCTCTCTGAACCATTTTCTAGCCTCTCCATCAAGGCTTTGGACAAATACCCTCATCCACACATCATCTTCATTGATATCTAGGTTATCAACGTAGTTATAAAAAGACTCAAGGTGTTCTTCAACAGTTACTCCTTTGGTACCAGTAAACTTAGGGATGTATTTCTGATACTCTCCTGCAGGCATGGCATTCAAAGGAACAGGTAGGACCAAGGGTCCATATATAGCAGCTATGATTCTTTCCATTTTGGTGGGTGCTTGCTGGCCTGCCATGACTGGGGTAGATGGAAGAGTACTGGTAGTTTGGAAGGCAGGGAGCTGAGAAATGACTGACAGGGTTGAAGGAAACTAATGGACTGTAGGGGAGGTTTTCTTTGGACTGAGATCCAAAGGGGAGCTTATTGTACAAGGAGCTTTATGGATCTCTGAGAGTATTTCTTCACTGATAGTGTTAGGCTCTATATTTTCAACATGTGCATGCTAAGCTACAAGCTTTTCTTGCAGAGATACATAAGATTGTTTAGGCTTACCTGATCTAATGCTCCTTTTCGGAATATCTTGCTTTGTTTGATAATCTTCTTAGGGTCAGGCACTGGGTTAGTTGGTGATTTCTGAGGATTTCTCCGAGTATGCCTCATAAGCTGAGCCAGAACTGTGATGTGGAGTTTCCAAAGGTTGGTCCTCCAGTAGAGTCACCAGATAGATGATTACAACCAAAAATGTGTCCAAACTTTGTCTATCATCAAAGTTGGATCTGTATCGTTCTCCCAGGGAAGCTGAGCTTCAATCTCCTCTCCCCAGCAATGGCGCCAATTATGTTAGGATTCCAAGAAACTCTCCTAGGTTGTAGCTTGGAGATGCCTGGTAACATATAAATTCAACTTATTATTGTAGGTTTAATGGAAGGAATGATGGTTTGTTCAAGCCAGATAACCACTTCTACTTTGTTTCACTCTAGACATGCGTGAACACCCCTAGACTACAAGGCTTTAGACCACCAAATGCTCACAATTTAGATATTGGGTGAATATGGAGAATACTAACCACACAGCAGATGCACAGGACCATGTGATGGCCGACTACAACTAGTAAAGAAACTTGTAAATCTATTCTAATAATGCACAGACAGGATGACAACTCTCTAGCATCAGATAGAAATAAACCTGAGTAACCTGTTCAGTGATACATTCAATAATCTAACACATATAAGATGACAGTTATCTAGTGCTAAACCTCATAAGATCAAGAACACAACATATCAAGCACAAGCTTAGATCAGAGGAAAATGGAAAGTGAGCAATTAACAACAAAAGAAGCTTGTATTAGCTGAAAATGAAGACGAGATGTTGCAAGTGACAAAATATCTACAGTCTCCAGAAGTTGAACCTTACATCAAATGCCCACCACCAACCCAGATTACATCTTTCTTCTGGGCATTTATAGATTTACATTATAAGGGCACTTGGTCATTTAGGTATGGAGGGGTCATAATTGACCACCAACTGCATTTAATTGCCTAATGGAGTCTCTGACTATGTTTTCTTGCTTCAGTGAGTGAATCTGATCCATTTAAGTGCTATGCTGACCTCTTAGGAAATTGGAGTGCTTGTACCAGTGGGGTTCCATAACTGATAAATTCAGTTACAAAGTCGTGCTTGTCCTTTCTTCCCCTGGCCAAGCTGTCTATTAAACATGGTTGTTGGGGTTTGTCAGTGACTGATAATGGTGAAGCTAGTCATCTCCCTCTTAAGGCAACAGAGTGGTTAAGGAAGTGGAATGCATGCACGAGTGGACGATTTGGATGAGCGGAAAGAATGGACGTCAGATCAAGGAAATGGACGGCGAAGATGGCTTAGCGGAGGCTATCAACCAAGGTGAGAGTGGGGTGAATTTGGGGCGTCAGATCTTTAGTGGACTAATTGGATGGTGATTGGGCTACGGAGCTGCGCGGTCATTTATTGGGGGCGAGCGGTTTAGTTGGGTGGTAATGGTATTGATCGCACCGCTTTTGGGCATTGAGCGACAAAAGGACAGGGTCGTGTCATTCCATTCAACGATCGACACATGGCGGCGGATGAGAGAGAAAAACCGCTCTCATCACGCGCTAACATTCGATCAAATTGTGGACGTGATGAAAGCGAATGCCGTCAGATCTCAATGGAGATGATCGGACAGTGGGGATTAGTGGAGCGGGTCACCTTTATCAGGCGCAACGGGAGTTGTTGGATCCAGGGGAGAAAATCAATGGCAGGGAAACGATGAAAGGTTTTAGCAAGCGCGCGAGGGCGTATGGCAGGGTTTTATGAAGGTTTTGGCTTTGCGCTTAGGGCTAAAGCTAAAAGGGGCTATTTTGCAGGGTTTAAGAGAAAAATAGAGGAAATGGAGATGGAGGAGAATAGGCAAGGTAGAGGAGAAAGGAGAAAGTGACCATTATGAGCTTTCTTTTGAGCACAACCAAGCAGACCAAGCTCATCTCTGGCCTTGAAAAATCAACGTTACATAGCAGAGCTAACAGTATCATTTAGTGGCTTGGAATTATCTTTATCATTTGAAGTTGTGTTTTTGAATGACTTATGACTCTTCTATTATGGCTCATCACATTGTAGTTGTGATTCAAACTAGAGAAACTCAGCGGTCTCATGTGCATAATGTAGATGCATTTTAATATTAGCAAGAGTGGCTTTGTTGATTTTCACTATGTCCTCAACAATGGATAGTATCAAATTGTTCATAAACTCTAACAATTGAATACTTTGCTCCATTTGAACTCGCTCGCTTGCATTTGTTTTCTTAAACTTTCTTTCTTGAATTTCATGCTCGCTTGATCTTAGATTTGTACTTTGCTTCTCTCAATTTCACGCTCACTTGATTTTGTTTTAACAAGATTAGGGTGTCTGTTACCACCAAAAATGCACCCAAGTTAATGATTTTACAACAAGTAGATGATGAGTTCAAATGAATTCTCTTGAAATAACTCAACCTCCTATCAATTATAACTTAATGATTCAAGGCTTGGGTGTCGGGTTCAACCGAAAATGCACCCAATACAATTCCAATTTAATAAGTAAACTTACAAAAAATGATGATTTGCAAGTTACAATACAATTCAATTTCAATTTGATTTGACTCTTACAAAAATTGGTTGCAAGTGCATTGTTCAAAAATTGATGTTGAATTGATGCAAATGTTGTTGATGTAGACTTGCCTTGGAATGTTGATGATTGCTTGAGTTTGTTCTTTGCAGCTTCTTAATTGTGGGTGCTTGAAAATATGTGATCCTTTTGTTTGTCTTTACTTGTAGCTACTTGATTACAGATGCTTAAACTTATTGAGTGTATTGTTTTATGATGGAAAAATTACAACTATAATGGCAAAACTAAACACAAAATACCATAAACCTTCAAGTAAAAAATCACCATCACATACTAACAAAATGTACTTAAAAACCACTTATTCAAATTTCGAATAAATCTAAAACATTTCAATGCCCCACACTATTTAAATATGATAACTATCCAAACTATCAAACAAAATATACCTTTATTACTCCATTATTACAAAATAAAATTATCAGTGGTCACTCCAAAAATATCACAAAATATACATCTCATCATTCCATTACCCATCTTTAAAAAAATATTTTTATAATCCACCTTATTCCTCCAAAAGCTTTACTTTATAATATCTTTTTCTTAAAATGCTTTTACATACATCCCATTAAATTATTTTAATAATTTAATGTACATTATGAAGTCACTTAAAATTTATTTAACCTTGCCTTTTAACTTTTACACTTTATGCATGTAAAAGCATCATACACCATTCCATTTATGCATGTCATTTTTTGGAGAGATCAATTTCGCAAAATTCAATTTCACACCATATAATTTAAGTGGACATTAGTTGATAGGTTTGCAACGCAGAGACTTACCAATTTACGCTGCCTACTCCACGGTCATCTCCTTTTCGACACATTGATATTCGGCGGAATATTTACCTTTTTATCATTCGCTAGAATTGCTACAGTTGTAGTTTGTTGACTCTCTAAAGGCCGAACGACATCCACCTCCTTCAAACAATTTACACAACGAGCAGAAGTTGATGTCTCAAAGAATGTGGATTTAAATATGGAGCAGGTTAAGAGAGGTTACGTTGGCTTGATGTTCTGCTGATATTCTCAAATAAACTTTTTACTCCAGCTCATCACACAATCACTGGCTCGGGCTTGCATCTTTTGAAATTACTGAGAATAAACATTGGAAATCAACAAAAATGGCAGCTCCCATATGGCATGTGGCTTTATCTCCACCGACATTTGAAAATAGCATACACCATCCATCAGATCCACCCACTTCTCGCTTCCCTCAAAGCCATCGCATGGGAGAGATGTGCAATAAATAAAATACAGTGGCACTTTAACACGGCCGCTACAAATGCATACTCTACTGCATCGCACACTACGGTTGCTAAGAATGAAACTCTTGCACCTTTTGCAAGTTGTGACACCAAAATCTCAATCGCTCCTTACTTTTTCTGAAGACAATTCTTTCCAAATACTCTTTAAATCCCGTCGACTGCCTGCTTACTCATACTTGCAGCTCCACGCATCACCTGCTTATAGAAAATAGATTCAACACTGGATCTTAATGGTATAGTGACATTCCACAATTCCACGATGATCCTCATCCAAAAAGCTTTTGAGACGAGTCTCATCCAGGATCAATGCTTTAACTTCGACAATGATCTCTAGAGATCTTGATCTTGACTCGTCCTTGAGCCTCAATTTGTCTCAAATCTTCGACACTGATTCTATGTTTTAAGAAATATCACTTAAGAAACTGTAGGATATGATTTAACCTAACATTCCAGGCCTTCAAGAAGTCTTGAATATCTGATGCCACCATGCATTGCACATCGACATGCCTTCACGCAAATCTGTCCCCAAGTGATTCCCATTCATAAGTTTCTTCTCCACTTAGTCAGATTGAATCCACTGCATTATGTTCCAGAGGCTCCACGCAAGTATTCATAAGGATTTTCCACGTTTCCACATTTATCTACACACAACTCTATGCATACTACACAACTCCACACAACACACAATTCATTCTCTGACGAGTTTTGATGCTGAAACATTGGTCTTTAACCCTGCTTCACGTTGGTGTACTTCACGCTGTTGGCCTCGTTAACGTATCCACACCAGTTGGCTTCCACATTGGTGCTCAATGTTGGTCACGGATTCTTCCATTTTCTCATCTGAATTCCATTCATACTCATGAGGTAGTTCATATGCCATTACTCGAACCTTTATCAAGATCTCCCATGGAAAACTACCATGGTGATATTAGGCCCAAAGAACTATGAACACTCTAAGATAATTAAAGAAAATAAAAACTTAATTTAAGAGATAGAAATATGACAAAAAGGATTTTAAGCCTGAATGTAGATTCACAAAGAATGATGATACCATATATATACATAAACTTATGTATTGAGATATTTACTCTATTTTGGACATGCGATCTCTTGGTTGAATGAATATCTTAACCACACACTAATCTAGGAGGCTAAGTAGTTGGAGAGAATCTCTCAACCAACTAGACCTCAACAAACTCCCAACTATTAGAAACAAACTCATTTTAGGATTGATGAGCACATCAAAGACAAGTAGGAATTATATTTTCCAAGTTTCATAATTTTATTATTTTGGACTTACTGATTGTGAGTATGAGCCTAAGTTGTTACACATTAATTTATTTGTAGGTTATGTTAATTAATTTATTATTATATTACTTTTATAGATTCTTGCTAATATGATGATGTTTTGTTGATTAATTTAACTTGTAGAATATTAGTGTAGACTAATTGTGCATCAACATAGGTACTCCAAAATTGATCCTTACTAACTCTGTGCTATTATTGTTTAGCTTTTGTTACAGACTTATAATTTACCGTTGAAACAAAATGTTGTTTGGTTTCTTTTACATCTGTTACAGTGTGCTATTTAGATAATGAATGAGTTGATTTCATTTGACTTGATGGTTGAGTGGTTGTGATCGAATGGTTTTTTGAGGATTGATTTTAAGGAGTGTTATTTCATTTCTGCAAGTGTGATTTCATTTCCAGTATTGTATGCAGTGGGTTATTTTTATGCAAGTGAGGATTTGGTAGTGAGATTGATTTTTATTCCTGCAAGTGTGAAGAGTGACAACTTTGATATTGTAGGAGAAGATCCAAGATCACAACACATTGCGTTCGATCTGATCCATGTAAGATTACTGACAACAGATCACTCCACGCTTCTTCACAAACACGCAGCTCACCACAGGCTGCTCCAAACTTACTCAACAGAACACTGCCCACAAATCTCACGCAGCTAGCACTCCTGACGCAGAAATCATCTCTCTCACGTACCCACGAAGGCAAGCAGGTTCACCACGACTCTGCGTCCCAAGCGAAGGCACCACTGATGAGCTTCTGGAAAGCTTTCAAAACGCTTACGGACTGTCTCTAATGACTGTATCTCTCCAAGTCTTTGTTTTGCTCCAATAAGAGCGCCCACAATAGCAGATAAAACTGTGTACCAAATATACAGATCTAGAGACTAAGAGGACTGCTTGCCAGGGGGATCTGACCCTTTCTTGCTCTGGGGCTGAGCTTCTTGATCTGGCCATCCGCCATCATCGAAATTCTGGGCATAGCTCAGAGCATCGTACCTGAATTTCAATTTCTGGGTCACGGTCGATGCTGGCCCTTTGTCTGCCATTTTCCTCAGATGCGCCCTCAGCTTCCGGAATGAATGTCTCCAGCTGGAAGTATCGTACCCCAAAACCAGATCCTCTTCCCGAGCATTCACCATTTTTCTGCAAATTGTTTTCTTTGCAGAGGCGATCCATCCCCAACTCCAGTCCCACCATTTCCAGAACGAGGTCTTTCTGTTTCCTTCCTCCATTGATCTGCTGCGGGGAAAGGACCATGAACTAGCCGATGAGTCCCAAGATCGAGTCCCCTCAGCACCTGATCTGTAGCTAAAGGACGAGGAAATCCATTTGAAAACCACCAACCAAAAAGGCACATATCTGAAGTAGTCACTTGGCCTCCACAGCACTGTGCATAAGGTAGAACAAAGACACATACTCCCTCGGTCCAGGAAGGGCCACAGCCGCATCCCCATTGGCAGCAGGCCAAGAATTCACCCCTCGTCCAACACAACTAGGATCTCTTCCATAAGAATTGAAATGAAATACATCTGGCGAGATCTTCAGCGGCCTGACTCCCATGTTGATGGGGCAATCGAACGCTCAACCTGATGTTTACTGTGCCAAAGAGATTGACACCAAACTCGTCGACTCCATTTTTCTCTCCCAATACACCATATCATGTCTAGTCGTCTCGACTCTCAGCAGATGTGAGTTTTCCAGGTGCACCAGAAAACCCATCGATCTGTTGCTTCTTGCACTCAGTGTGGATGCGTGTATCGAGAGCTTCAATACTTGGCTCTTGAGGCCAATCTCAGACCTCTCTACCTGGCAGCTCCACGCAGATCTCCGAAACGGGAACCCGCGTAAGCTCGACATACTGGCACACTGTTACTTTCTTGACAGGCTTCTCTCCTCTCAGCGTCAGCCGCAGCTGGATTATCAAACCCATTAAGTCGACGACCTCTCCCAACACCAACGCTCTGCAAAACACGCACTAGCATAAAGATAATAGGCAGCTTCATAATGACTTTGACTTTGAACAATGAAGAGTTCAAAATTATGGTGGGAAGATCCTTCTTGGGCACCACCTCATCTTCAACAACAATCCGCTTGGCGTCCTCTCCCATGCCACAGATCTCAGTAGATCCATGACAATTTTAATTGAAAACTAAATCCACTCGTCCACAAGCTGGAATAGAATCGACTCGACGAACGGATGGATATTTCGAATAGGTTTCTCTGACTCCAACCCTCTTCGCTCAACAAGTCATTGTACAAGAAGTTCGTCTCATCTTCTCCGAGGCGAAAACTGGCACTTCACCACTAGCTCCTTCCACCAATAATGCAGGTTTCAATGAGTTAACCTCACCGAATTCACGAGCCTCCTGTGCAGACCGACATGTGATTCGATCCGATGGCTGCTAACCTGCTAAGCCCAAAACTTTTCTTCACGCAAGCTGGCAGCGATCTGCACCCTTCGCTTATTACCCACACAACTTTCGATGTTGGAACTGTTATTATATCTTTTATTTCCCGGCGCGTCTCCATGGAATTCGAAACCCTGATCGATGGCATGCTCGAGCCAGCGCGCGAGGCCGAAGTCGCCAAGCCGAGATAATCAAATGGAAGCAAACAAATCCTTCTTCGCCGCAAGTCTGCCTATTCGCTCAACACATCCACAGGTCTCAACAGCGGATGATGGACAAACAAATACTAAACTCTTTATTTTCCCTCAGCCCAGGAGGGGCCAAGCCCAGGAGGGGCCAGGCCCTCACAGGCTCTGATACCAAGATAAAATTGCAGTCACTCAAAATATATTCTATTAATTGTTGAATGAGGAAATTACACACATATTTATACAATCAATAGTCTTAAGATAGGAATGCTATCTTAGACGTACAGTAGTGTGGTTGAGAGATTCTCTCAACCACACACTAAACTAGGAGAAACTAAATTCCTATTACATAGGAACAAACTCCTCAAATAGAAAAGTACAACCATAGACAAGTAGGAATTAATTATTTCCAACTTAGCATTAGGAATTAGCCAATGCCAATTAACTATTGTTGTATGCATATATTTTGCACGATAACCTTCAAATAAAAGGACCTACCCAGATTGATAATTTATGTTTGAGAGAATTGATTTTTTTATTAAGACAATTCGTTTTCCCAACATTGTAGCATCGTTTCTGGGGAGTTTATTAAGAGCGTTGGAACCCAACATTGTAGCGTCGTTTTCGGGGAGTTTATTAAGAGTGCAAGAGCATAACTGGAATTGTTTTCTTTTTATAGATGCATTGTTCATGAGTGTGGGAGATGTGTCATTGACTTTGAGGTTTTTGGATAGTAAGATGAGAAGTAATAACTTGTGCATTGCTTCGACAATTGAAGCGCGCTTGGTCTCATAAATAGTTAGGACACATAGGTTGCATTTCTTGCAATTAGGTTTTGTTCCAATCAATTTCATTCAAAGTAGATTTTTGTTTTTTCCTTATGCTCTAATCCATGTGCTAACATAATATATCAGCTAGCTAAATAAGCTTGTTGATAAATGAGGAAATGGTGCTTCAAGGAATCTTTCAGTGAGGAATTTGAATCCAATCATGAAGCTATAAGGGAATAAATCAATATTTCATTTCAAAATTTAAAAAAGGATTTCATTAGCTCTTTTTCTTCACAATTGGATGTTTTGCAGGAAAAACAAAAGTAGGTTGAACTTGGAAAAACGCTTCCAATATTCTTCTCCAACTGTAGGAAGAAGCACTCCCTCAAAGAATGTACACTTAGCAATCTGAAAGTTTGTGTTATTTATGAGGAGGATCACTCAACAAAGCAATGTCCATGGCTGCTAGGATTAAAAGTAGTTTTCAAGAAATCAGGTGAGGAGATAGAGAATCCATGGCAAGTTCTACCACCTCGCATATCTCTAAACCCTTCATCATTATTCAATACATGGACTAACATGTATGATTCTTAGGAGATTCCTTAGAAAATTCAAAATCCTAGTCCTTATCTAATTCAATATCCCACACTATGGCCACAATGACCCTCTCCCATGAGTTAGACATTTTTTTGGCCTCATGGATGGCATGGAGTCTCCTTTATGAAGCAATTTCCTATGAAAACTCAACTTCTTGTGTAACAGTAACAGGTGTAATACGTATCCAATGCACCACCAATTAATCATCCTCTATGGTCCCATCCATCTGTGAAACCTAATTCAAATGAAAATAATGAGGTTGCACAACAAGATGAAGCACCTGTCTTTCCCACTTACAGCCCCATTAAATGTAATGGAATGTATTTCGGATTGAGGAGAAGAGTGAATTCAAGAACTTGCCCTATTACCACACAACATGCAGAAGAGAATTCGCCCTAGGAAGATGCACCAATCCAAAGATCATTAGAGGAACAACACATAATTGGAAATTATCCTAAAACTATTGTTACAACTGATACAATTGTTGAAATTATTGTAACAATAGACATTGTTGTTGTTATTCAAACAATTGTAACAAATGATGTCGTTGTTATTGTTAAATCACCTGACAATGTTGTAATAGTTGTTACAACACCTATTATTGTTGAAATTGTTGCTGCTAAAATTGTTGTAGTAGTTGTTGCTGAAACTGTTGTAACGGATGGTGTTGTAATAGTTGAAACTGTTGAAACTATTACTGCTAAACTTGCTAAAAATGTTGAAAATGCTGAAACTGATGTAATCATTGATGTTGTAACAATTGTTACTATTGAAACTGCTAAAACTACTCCTATTGAAAATTTTGAAACTATTGTAACAGTGGATGTTGTAATAGTGGAGGCTATAAAAACTGCCAATGTTGAATTTGTTGAAGTTGTGACCATTCGAATGGGAAAGTTTCTATCATAAATGTATATGCTTCTTAGGGAAGAGAAAAACAACAAGGGACTCATTAGCAATATCAAGGGGAATATTAGAAATTTCATGAACAATATAAAGGAGAAATCCCAATAATTTTCTTTGATCATCCTTACCAATTTGAAGGAGAGGAAATTATCAATGAAGAATAGATATTGGAACCAGAGATCAAGAAATTTATTTCATGCTCGTCATTAGATCCATTGAACATTCAAGAGAGCAATGAACAAGTCATGGAAGATCTACACAACCTGAAAAAGGGAGATATGCCAACATTCTTTAGTGAATCAAGGGACCAAGAATACATGGATCATATTGAAGCTTGGTTCCAAACAATCATTGACATACAATACTCCTCCATTATTCGACATCTCTTGGTACCCTATCAATTAAAACAACTAGTTTTTCATGCTCTGGTATGCATTAAAGTTTATACTTCAAATTTGAGTATGAATGCATTTCTATATCTGTTACACACATGGTTGCACTAGAAGTACTCCTACACTTGAAGGAGATATTCCTTTCTTTAAGAAAATTAGGGTAGGATAGTGTGTGTATATATATATATATATATATATACACACATATATATATAATCTTAAAATAAAATTGTTGTAGCATTCTCTAGTTTACATTGACAATGTTTTTTTTGGGTAATCATATGAGCTCATTTCTAAGACCTGTTTCTATCTAAAGTAGCCATTTGGATATATTTTCTAATGCATCTTTAATTTTTTTAATTTGGATCTCAAATGAAAAAATTATGACCAAAATAATGGTTGAACATAGAGTAGGCAACTCAGGAATAGAGATAGGATAGTCAAAATTTGAGGAAATTATATTGTGAAATTTTGAAACCTATTTCTAAGGGAGATATGACTTGAATTTTAATTTCTAACCCAACTTGAATCACTCAATTTATATCTCAAACAAAAAAGTTAGGACCAAAACATTAATAGGGTGTATAGTAGGCAGCTCAGGGACAAAGTTGGAACAAATAGTTTTTGGACACCTAAATGGATAAATATTGAAAACATATTTCTATGATATATTGTCCTATGAATTAAGTTTATAAGTCAATTTTAATCACTCAATTTTGATATCATATGAGAAAATTATGACCAAAATATTGACTGTCTATCAGAAATCAACACTCTTCATTTTTTTTCTAGTTGTTCATTGTCACATTTGACCTATCAATTATTATTGTATTCAAAATTTGTTTCTATTGAATATATCTACATGATTCTAATTTAATATCCAATTTAAATCAATTCAATCTGTCTTCAAACAAAAACGTTATGCTTAAAATATGGATTGTTGGTTTAAGCTGGAAAATTGAAAACAACTCTATTATGTAGGTTGTTCTGAACATGTTTGACATATCATATGGAAGTATTTTTAAAACATGTTTCTACTGGAGATAACCCTATAAATATAATTTCATATGGATTTGGATTCACTCAAAACAGGCTTAAAACAAAGAAGTTATCAACAAGTTACTGTTGGGTAGTCTAAAGTGGTTTCTAGTCCTCAACATGTAACAAAAATGAACTTTGTTTTGGTATATTTCCTGGTTTTTGTTTTATTAGTACTTCTTGTCATTTTTTTTTCATTTGTTGGATAAAGAGATACTACACGCCTTTCTTTTTCCATGATCTCACATTTTGTTGCAAGAAAGTGTTTTTGTAGAACCCCTGTAGATAAAAAAGTCAATTCACAAATAAAGTAATTCTTAAGGCAAGATTTTTTTGTAAATGAGGTAAATACCAGTTCCAAAAATTTTCCAATATTTTTCCCACCAATAAGAAGCTTCAAAATAACCAGGGGTCATGTTGCAACAATCCTACCTAGAACCACCACTATATCCACTGCTCTTAACTCTACCACTTTCATCATTGCAGAATCTATCACCACCATCATTAGATTGATTGTTGCTTGTGTCAAATTCTCTTGTGATAAGTCTTGTTAGATATGATTCACTCTTAATTCCTCATTATTCTGTAAAGTGGTTCTATAATTTTTGGTTTACCTTCTCCATGTCACCTGCCCAAGATCATCAACTGAGTCAATTTGGGGAGGTTTGTCACTGCCATGTTTGATACTTCATGTCCACAAGCTTAAAATAATGTGGGTAATTTAGGGGTGTAACAAACAACAATGGTACCACGAGGTGAATAAATCATATAAGCCTAATTTCTCTAAAATTTGTTATCCAATAAATCTTTCCAAGTTCCTTTAAGGGGTTTTCTTGAAAAACCTTGTATGGTGGACTACTCCTATAAATCCTCAACAAGCTTTAATGAGAAACCTAGCATGATTAACTTGAGAGGCCTTTCAGTCATTATTTAAGATGTTTGATTTAAAATGAGTTTATAGGGTAGCAAGAGCAACCGGTAAAGACAAATGTAACAACGTTTTTGTAAAATTGAAAAGATGTGTACTAGCAGCACCTATTTTGGGAGGACCTAATTGGAATATGCCATTCCACATCTCCATCGATGCTTGTGATACAACCATTGGAGATATGCTTGGACAACAAGAAGGAAAAATGCCATATTCCATTTATTACATCAGTAAGAATTTGGCTCTTGTAGAGGTAAATTATACAGTGACAGAAAATGATTTTCTTGTTGTCATTCATGTTATTACTAAATTTAGGCACTACATCACTGGTTATCATTTTTTTTTCATACTAACTATTCATATATTTGATTCTTAATGAATAATCCAATTACAAATGCTAGGGTTTGTAGGTGGTCGTTGTTACTCCAACAATTTGATATTACCATTATAGATAATCCTAGGAAAGATAACACGTTTGCAGGTTTTCTTTCTAGATTGACTCATGTCACTAATGATCTATCTGTTGAATATTGTTTTCCAGATGAGTATCTCTTTGTAGTGCCCACTTATTCACCCTGGTATGCAAACATTGCCAATTACCTTGTTGCAGGGAAGCCTCCTAAACAGAGGCCGTGTGAGGGTCCAATAGAACAGAAAGAGGGTCCAGTAGAATAGAAAGAGGGATGAAGGACCAACAGGATAGTAGATAGTCGAAGGGGAGAAGAAGCCAACAGAGAAATAGTCATGCTGAAGCATTCATTGTGACAATAAGAACATATGCTTGAACAAAAAGTAGGTTCTTATGCAGAATTTAATGCAGCTATAGTGGACTCACTAATGTGGTGTGGAGATATGATTAGAGGTTAGCTATTGGAGACTTTGTGTGGACTGTATGAAGAGTTGTAAAGACTCCTTCACGAGAAGACTGGTTGTTGTTGATGTTGTAGCATGGAGACTACAATGAAGCTATAAACAGATATAACTCAGTAGAGAAGAGTTTTGAGAGCAGAACATTACTATCAAATGTGCCTTGACAAGATTGGGTTGGAACCCTTGGGGCTGGTGCCTCAGAAGCAAGAAGGATTGGAGTCCTTGGGGTTGGTGCCTCAGAAGTAAGAAGGATTGGAGTCCTTGGGGCTAGTGCCTCAAAAGTAAGAAGGATTGGAGTCCTTGGGGTTGATACCTCAGAAGTAGGAAGGATAGGTGTCTCTTGGAACTGGTGTCTCACGAATTGGAAGGATTGAAGTCCTTGGGAGTTGGTGCTTCTAAATCTAAGACTGGCGTCTTGGCAAAATAGAGTTGGAGCTCTAGAGGTTGGAGCCTCACAAAAGTCCAAGTTGGTGCTTGGAAACTGATTACAACCACTTATATATTGTATCTATTTTACTGCGAAGATTATATTAATAAAATCATTTATTCTTATTTTTCATCTTGTGTTCTGAATATAAATGTTTTAGCTGGAAAAAAAACAGTTAGAAAAAGAAATATTGATTCACACTAAGTATCAAAGATATGTATCTATTATAGAGCTAGCATAACAAGTACTATCACCAGTTTCCGAAAGAACGAAGTGCCGAAAGAAGGAGGACGAAGTGCCAGGGAACAAAGTGTCGGGGAACAAAGTGCAAGAAGAAGGAAGGACTTGACTTGTGCTTGGAGGATATTCTTGTCAAGGGTGTAGGGTTTGGCATTGATCAATAGAAGCTTCGATAATATAAATTCACGAAAGGGTTTTCCTCTCAAGAGAAGAGAGGTTTTGGCCTTGCCAACATCTTGTGTTCTTGTTATTATGTTTTGGTAGCAGTTTGATGAAGCAAAAACACATGCATTAATAATAATAGGAAGAAGAGAAAAGGTAAAAAGGCTCCACAAATTGTTATCAAGTAACGAAGAATTACACTACACCTAATTTTCCCTAGACTCTTCAACATGGTATCAGAGCTAAGGTGACACATCAAGGAAAGGGAAACTCAAGAACACTCATTAAGGAATGACATCTACAAGGTTGAAGCATCAAGCCTAGAAGTCTCAATCACTTCAAGGACAAGAAGGTCTCCAATTCATCATTCATCAAAGAAGGACATCTACAAGGTTGAAGCATCAAGCCTAGAAGTCTCAATCACTTCAAGGACAAGAAGGTCTCCAATCCATCATTCATCAAGGAAGTATACATAGAAAGAAGAAGATCCCTGCATACAAGCACCTACAAAGGAGATCATATCTAAGCAAAGCCTACATCATGCTTCAAGTCATAAAGAAAATTTCATCATCAAGCAAGTCCCCTTGGAGAAGGTAACTTGAAGAACATCAAGATCCAAGGAAGGCACGCCATCAAGTCTTCAAGGAGGAAGCAAATCCATTACATCTCAAAAATATATCAAGTAAATATGTGTCCCCTTATGAATATACATCAATGTCTTTTTGCAAGGAAAGTAACAAATTGGTAGGTACTTGTTAGCCCCTGAGGTGTAGTGCTGCTATTTTTAATGGAAGTGTCCCCTGTTTTAGCTCTGATGGCCATGCCTCCTCTTGCTCCACTTTGGCCATAAGGTGTTAGCCCTGAGGTGCTGATCCAAACAGATCCAAAACACTCTCTGAGTCTTTAAAAATCATTTAAAAGATCAAAATAATCGCAAGAGAAAACCCTCCAAAAGGTGGAAAAACACTATCGGGAAGAAAAAACAGAGAAAAACAGAGCAGCAAAGGCTTGAGCAATGAATGCACAGCAGCCGTCAAATCTGGCTGATCAACGGCCCAGATATGATTGACCAAATCGCAATCGTCCAACACAACAGAGTGCTCACCAAACGGCCCGAGGTTATTGCGATATGCACTTGCGATTAATTGCATCACAATATCAAATCGGAGCTTCACAAAGGAGCGAGATATATATATATATATATATATATATATATATATATATATATATATATATATATATATATATATATATATATATATATCTATATCTATATATATGTATATATATATATATATATATAGATATCTATATATATATGTATATATATATATATATATATATATATATATATATATATATATATATATATATATATATATATATATATCTATATATATATATATATATATATATATATATATATATATATATATGCGATGCAATTAGCTGGACCCGATGGCTATATAACCATTATTGTATAAGATTTGAGATCCGCCAAAAGGCATTTTCCTATGTATTTTGCATATTTTCGTTATTTAACAAAATACAACAAAACAACGCCGATGCGATCAAACCCAGACTTGAAGGGGTTTGGGAATGAAAATACATAATATTTGAAGTCCGTCATGAGCCATTTTTTAATGTATTTCCAATGTTTTAATGTATTTCTAAAAAACAAAGGGACATGCCATTTGCGACAACGATTGGGAACGAACCCGATAGCTCTGTTTTGGCTCTGTTCGTATTTTTTAATAGTCAACAGGTGAACTGAAATATCAGAATATATGGCCGTAAGGGGAAAAACAATAGTGCTGTTGGAAATAATACTGAGAGGGGGGGTGAATCAGTATTATCAAATTCTTTTCAATATGCCTTCCAGATTTATACTTTAATTAATTTGTATGTTAGTGCCATATAAAAATGAACAAGAACAAGTAAAGCACACCAAAGAACACCAGATATAAGGTGGAAACCCAATGTGGGTGAAAACCACCTGCTACAATATGTCTCTATCTTCTTTCAATTAGAAACTTCTTTTACAAGGATTTTGTATTGGTGCAGTCCTTTACCAGTACGCAGGCTGCAACCTGCAGAGAGCTACAACTCTCTCTCGTTTTCCAGTCTCTCTTGGAAGGGAGCTACAACCCCCTTAGCTCTTCTTTAAGGACCACATTTCATTAATTTTCAGACTGGATCCAAGAAGATCAAATAATCATCAAGCACATGCAAATCACCCATTATACAATCAACCAATGAATCACCCAACTTCTCAAAATGCTGTAAACAGAAAAGTAATACCAGAAATCTAAACCCAGAACTCTGCAGCAATAGATAAAATACAGCCAACAAATGTTTCAAGACAGGTCCGCAACTTCACCGATATAAACCTGCGGATATCCGCAGTCTTTCTGTGCCTGAACTGCGCAGATCCGCACCGTATCCTTCTGTTGTTCTGCGTACCACCGCACCTTCTCCTTCTGCTGAACTGCGTACCTCAACTCAGATACGCACTGCGCTGTCCGTCTGACCGCGAGCCTCCGCACTGTTCCTTCTGTGCCTCTGCGTATCTCCGCACTATGCTTTCTTCTGCGCTGCGTACCTCGCACTGCGCCTTCTGTTTCGCTGCGTACCCCCGCACTTCGTCTTCTCCTGCACTGCGTACCCCCGCACCTAAGCAGTGGATCGCCTGCGAACCTCTGATTAGGGCCAAATTAACAGTCCTCCAATGTGCCACAGTCAGTCAGATCCATAGATCTGATCATGCGCCCGAGAGATCACGACTTATCAATAGATTCACCTTAAGTTTTCTCCTTGATTTAGATCTAGCTTTGTAAAAACACCCAAAATTTCAAATCTTAAGATATTCAAATTTCACAAGTGATTCGTCAAGTGATCTCTTTCCCCTTTTTATAGTCAATCCCTTATTCACACCATGGGACAAAACCATCAAACACCAATACAAGGGATCCAAATCGGGGTTCAACAATTTAGATCATATACCACGGGCCAAAACCATAGGATCATGAATCGACAGGCTAAATACCACGGGCCAAACATAAGAAACCCCACGAGAGCGCGCTTCTTTCCATTGGAGTGAGTGAACTGGGGGACTGCACCTTATGAACGGATAACCTGCGGGTATGTTCGCACTCCCTGGACAGTGAACCTCCGGGTCCGCACCTTTTGAACAATGCACCTGCGAACCTCTTATTTTCCATTATTTTAAGAGCCTGAGTAGAGTTTTGCCACTTGAACGAGTTGCCATCATGTACAATACCTGTACCATAGAGCCAAACCTGAAACATAATGCCAACAATCTCCCCCTTTGGGCTTGATGGCAACCTCAATATCCTCATCGTCATTCTCCCCCTTTGACATCAAGGGCAAAGGGTTATGCTCCCCCTGAGACCATGCTTCCTCTGATATCATGCTTAAATCTTTGATCATGCTCCCCCTGATGGTAAACCAGATCTACAAACCATAATCCACCATAAGAGAAAGAGATAGAGACATATTGCAGCAATATTTAGATCAGCATGCATGATCTCCTTCTATACTTCCTCCAAGATCTTCTACCATAATGCAAACAATGCATTATATGCTCCCCCTGAACTTGTGCCATTCTATCTTCGACCAATCCGCAACCCAACATGCTTACAACCAACATATGAGATTCAACAACAAGATGATACATCAACAACCCCCAACTTTTGCCTGAGGTATTCAAAGGTCTCTCTAGGCAATGGTTTGATGAGTATATCAGCAACTTGTTCCTTAGAAGGAACATACTCCAACTTGACCTTTTGTTCAAGCAGTTGTTCCCTGAGAAAGTGATACTTGATCGGGATATGCTTGGTCTTTGAATGCATGATTGGATTCTTTGAAATGCTGATTGCACTTGTATTATCACATAAGATGGAGATGGGTGGAGAACAAGTGATTTGAAAATCCTGCAAGGTCTGCATCATCCAAAGGAGTTGAGTGCAACAAGATGCAGCAGCCACATATTCCACTTCAGCTGTAGATAAAGCAATCGAACTCTGTTTCTTGCTGAACCAAGATACTAATCTGGAACCCATAAAGAATGCACCACCACTTGTGCTCTTCCTGTTATCAACGCTTCCATCCCAGTCTGCATCTGTATAAGCATGAAGTGTGAGATTTGTATCTCTAGGATACCATAAGCCATAGTTTTGAGTTCCTTGAAGGTACTTGAAAATTCTCTTCACTGCCTGAAGATGAGTTTCCTTTGGATTTTCCTGAAATCTTCCAACTATTCCCACTGCATGCATGATGTCTGGTCGGGTACCTGTTAAATAAAGTAGACTTCCAATCATAGATCTGTAGGTTGGTTGGTGCACTGCTGCTGATTCATCATTTGCACTGAGGCTACATCCTGTGACCATGGGGGTACATACTGGTTTTGCATCTTCCATGCCATACTTCTTCAAAATCTGCTTGAGATACTTGGTTTGAGACAAAAAGATCCCGCCTTCATTTTGTTGGATTTGCAATCCAAGAAAATATGTCAGTTCTCCAAGCAAAGACATTTCGAATTCTTTCTGCATCACCAAGGCAAAGCTTTGACTCATAGCTTCTTCATTTCTGCCAAAGATAATATCATCTACATACACAACAAGTATTAGTAATTTGTCATTTTCAATTTGTATGTAAAGATTGCTATCTGCCGATCCCTTTGAAAAACCTTGTTGATGAAGATATTTGTCTAAACGGTAGTACCAAGCCCTTGGAGCCTGTTTAAGACCATAGAGAGCCTTCTTTAGTCTGCATACAAGATTTGGATCATTCCCAAGGATGAAACCATCTGGTTGCTCAATGTACACTTCTTCTTCTAAGTCCCCATTCAGAAAGGCTGATTTCACGTCCATTTGAAAAACTTTGAACTTCTGAAAGCTTGAGAGAGCAAGGAACATTCGGATGGCCTCAAGTCTAGCAACGGGAGCAAAAGTTTCTTCGAAGTCTATTCCTTCTTGTTGAGCATACCCTTTACACACAAGTCTGGCCTTGTTTCTAATTACTTCTCCATTTTCATTCAACTTATTTTTGAAGATCCATTTTGTCCCTATGACATTCTTATCTTTTGGTCTGGGAACTAACTCCCAAGTGTTGTTCTTTTCGATCTGCTCAAGTTCTTCATCCATCGCCTTGACCCAGCATTCATCCTTGCATGCCTCTCTTACATTTTGTGGTTTAGTGGAGGAGAGCAATGCCAAATAGCTTGAGGCTTCTGCAATTGTTCTTCTTATTTGTACACCTGCTTCTTTCTGCCCCAAAATGTGAGATTCTGGATGATTCTTTTGAACGTACCTAGATGGAGTCTTTTCTTCTATCCTTATTTGCTCCTCAGGTGCCTCTTGAGGTTCTTCTTCATCATTTGTCTGATTTGGAGAGTAGTCTTCATCCTCTTCGATATTTTCATGATTTACTTGCCTAGGGATGTATCCTTTTTCATCAACCACTACATCAATGCTGTCAACAATTCTTCCAAGTCTTTTATTGTAACACTTATATGCTTTGATATGGGGAGAATAACCAAGGAGAATGCCTTCATCAGCTCTAGGTTCAAGTTTGCGAAGCTGTTCATCAGTGTTCTTGATATAGCATTTGCTCCCAAAAATTTTGAAATGCTTTACCGAAGGAGTCTCAACATACCAAAGCTCATGAGGAGTTTGAGTGTTGTTCACTCGAACATTTGTTTTGTTGAGAATAACAACCACAACAAATGCCGCTTCACCCCAGAAGGTTGCAGGAGTCCCATATTCATCAAGCATAGCACGAGCCATTTGTTGGACCGTTCTGTTCATCCTTTCCACCACTCCATTTTGCTGAGGATTCCTAGCTGTAGAGAATTCTCTTCTTATTCCATTTTTTTCACAGAAATCAAAAAATTCATTTGAGGTAAACTCCCCACCTCTGTCGGACCTGAGGCACTTAATTTTGTGATCTGATTCGTTTTCAGCCAAGGCTTTGAAAGATTTGAATTTTTCGAATGCTTCGTCCTTGTGTTTCATAAGTCCCAACCAAACCATCCTGGAGAAGTCGTCAATGAATAATATAAAGTATTCTTCTCCTCGAGGTGACCTTGTCCTAAATGGACCACATACATCTATATGGACTAGTTCAAGAGGCCTGCTGGCTGATCCTTCCTTCTCAGGAAAGTTAGTTCTGGTTTGCTTACCAAACTGACATGATTTGCATATGGTGTTGTCTGGAATTTTGATATCTGGAAGACCACGAATTGCCTGGTATTTGCATGCTTTCCTTATTTGTGAAAAGCTTAGATGCCCCAACCTTCGGTGCCATAACCAATGTTCATCATCTTTGCTCAAATAGCATTGTTGTTGTCCTTCTTCAAATATGTATAGATTATTTGGAGTTCTTCTGCCTTTGATCATTGTTTTTCCTGTATCAAGATCACGAATGCTACATCCATTTGATCGAAATATTACCTCGGTTCCTTGATCGCACATCTGACTGACACTCAGTAGATTATGCTTCAAGCCATCAACATACAAAACATTTCCAGCTTTGACCTTTTCTTTCAAGTGAGCAGTGCCTTTTCCTTTTATGGTTGCAGGGGTATCATTTCCAAAAGAAAATTTCTTACCCTTTTCTAAAGCAGTATATGATTCAAGTTTTTCTTTATCACCTGGCATATGCTTCGAACATCCGCTGTCGATGTACCATAGGTTTTCCTGTCCTTCTGCATAAAAAGCTATCCCACATCTTTCTGGTTGTGGTTCCTTTATTCTCCATGTTCGGGTGCTTGAGGCTTGTTCCTTTGTCTGCGGAAACCTGCTCCCGCATTTAGAATCTTCATGACCAAAGTTAATACAAATAGAACATTCAATTTCATTTTCAAGGGCCGAAAAATTGTTATAGGTCCTTTTCATAATCCCGGACATACTTATTTGTTTTTGAGCTTCTCTAGTCATGATTGTCTTATAGGCAACACATTGAGCTGCTTTGTGACCAAAGTTATGGCAAGAGAAACATTGGCCATTGAAGAAACTTCTACGATTATCAAATCTACCAGCCAAATGATTGTAATTTCTATTGTCATCCATTCTTGAAGAAAATTGAGAAGTTTTTACCTGTGGCTGGTTGTAGCTTTTGTTCACCCTTAAGATGGATTGCCCCTGGTTTACCTGGTAGTCTCTGTTTGTTCTTGATGTAATTCGTCCCTGCTTTACCTGATGATCTCCATTGGGCTTTTGCTCATTCCTCCTTGCTGCATCAAGATAACTCTTTGAGGTGGATGCTTGAGATGTTTCTCCATTATAACCCAGACCTGTCTTGATTAGTGGAGAACGCTGTACATTGATAATCTCATCCAGAGTTTCAGATCCTTTAACAAACTTAAGATTAAGAACCTTTGTTTTCTCAATTTCTTTTCTAAGGCCAACAATTTCACATTCTAGCTTCTCAAGAGATTTTTCCTTTTCATCAAGTTGGAATTGCAGAGTATCAATGATCATATCTTTTTCTTCTAAACAGATTTTGAGTCGAGAAATCTCTTCATAAAAACCATCTACATCTATAGCATCCATGTAATCATCATCTTCAAAGGCCATTAAAAGTTTATAATCATTACCTCGTTCATCTTCGTCACTATTTGATAGACCATCACTGTCTTCATGAGTGTAGTAACTTTTCTTAGTTGCATTCTGTTTCTTGTTCCATCTAACAGGTTCCTTCCCTTTGTCGATCTTATCCTTGTGAGGACATTTGGCAGCATAGTGACCGACTCTTCCACAAGCAAAGCATTTGAAAGGTAACTTACCTCGGAAACGACCAGTACCCCGTTGAAGATTTCTGACAAAATTTGATTCTTCTTCCTCCTCTGACACGTGTCCTGACTCATAGCACTCTCCTTTGCCTGAAGCCTTGAAGGCAGCTTCTCTCCTGTCTGATGGACCTCCTTTCGTCATTTCATAAGCAGTTAGGATTCCGTGCAGCTGTGACATTTTAAGGCTTTGTAGATTCTCCTTTTCTTCTATTGCAGAAACTTTAGATTCAAACCTAGGGGACAGAGATCTTAGAACTTTTTCAACCACAACTGCCTCTTTTATTTCTTCACCCAAATTTTTCATACAATTAACAATCTCATCTACACGAAGAAAATAGTTAGCCACACTTTCATCATTATACATCCTGAGATTTTCATACTGAATCTGAGGGTTTTAAGTTTTGCTTGTTTTACCTGATCATCTCCTTCATAGCTCAGAACAATCTTGTCCCATATCTCTTTTGCGGATTTAAACTGCATTGCCTTAACAAATTCTGATTGAGATAGGCATCCTAATAGAGTATTAATTGCCTTTGCATTTGTTTCATATTTCTTCTTCTCAGCCGGATCTGTAGGAGTAGCAGAAGGAAAAGTATACCCTGTATCTATGATATCCCAGACTTCTGTACCAAGAGATTGAAGATAGGCAGTAACTCTTACCTTCCAATAAACGAAGTTTGTCCCATCAAAAATCGTTGGCCTGATTGATGCTTCCCTCTCGTAGTTGCTCATGATGAAAGATCTTTCTTCAAGCAATCAAGCTTCTTCTGAAGAACCTGGCTCTGATACCAATTGTTGGAAATAATACTGAGAGGGGGGGGGTGAATCAGTATTATCAAATTCTTTTCAATATGCCTTCCAAATTTATACTTTAATTAATTTGTATGTTAGTGCCATATAAAAATGAACAAGAACAAGTAAAGCACACCAAAGAACACTAGATATAAGGTGGAAACCCAATGTGGGTGAAAACCACCTGCTGCAATATGTCTCTATCTTCTTTCAATTAGAAACTTCTTTTACAAGGATTTTGTACTGGTGCAGTCCTTTACCAGTACGTAGGCTGCAACCTGCAGAGAGCTACAACTCTCTCTCGTTTTCTAGTCTCTCCTGGAAGGGAGCTACAACCCCCTTAGCTCTTCTTTAAGGACCACATTTCATTAATTTTCAGACTGGATCCAAGAAGATCAAATAATCATCAAGCACATGCAAATCACCCAATCTCCTTATACAATCAACCAATGAATCACCCAACTTCTCAGAATGCTGTAAACAGAAAAGTAATACCAGAAATCTAAACCCAGAACTCTGCAGCAATAGATAAAAGACAGCCAACAAATGTTTCAAGATAGGTCCACAACTTCACCGATATAAACCTGCGGATATCTGCAGTCTTTCTGTGCCTGAACTGCGTAGATCCACACCGTATCCTTCTGTTGTTCTGTGTACCACCGCACCTTCTCCTTCTACTTAACTGCGTACCTCAACTCAGATACGCACTGCGCTGTCCGTCTGACCACGAGCCTCCGCACTGTTCCTTCTATGCCTCTGTGTATCTCCGCACTATGCTTTCTTCTGCGCTGCGTACCTCGCACTGCGCCTTCTGTTTTGCTGCGTACCCTCGCACTTCGTCTTCTCCTACACTGCGTACCCCCGCACCTAAGCAGTGGATCGCCTGCGAACCTCTGATTAGGGCCAAATTAACAGTCCTCCAATGTGCCACAGTCAGTCAGATCCACAGATCTGATCATGTGCCTGAGAGATCACGACTTATCAATAGATTTGCCTTAAGTTTTCTCCTTGATTTAGATCTAGCTTTGTAAAAACACCCAAAATTTCAGATCTTAAGATTTTCAAATTTCACAAGTGATTCGTCAAGTGATCACTTTCCCCTTTTTATAGCCAATCCCTTATTCACACCATGGGACAAAACCATCAAACACTAATAGAAGGGATCCAAACCGGGGTTCAACAATTTAGATCATATACCACAGGCCAAAACCATAGGATCATGAATTGACGGGCTAAATACCACAGGCCAAACATAAGAAACCCCACGAGAGCGTGCTTCTTTCCATTGGAGTGAGTGAACTGGGGGACCGCACCTTATGAACAGATAACCTGCGGGTATGTTCGCACTCCCTGGATGGCGAACCTGCGTGTCCGCACCTTTTGAACAATGCACCTGCGAACCTCTTATTTTCCATTATTTTAAGAGCCTGAGTAGAGTTTTGCCACTTGAATGGGTTGACATCAAGTACAATACCTGTACCATAGAGCCAAACCTGAAACATAATGCCAACAAGTGCAACACAGTTGAACCAATAGAAATGGTCATGGAGCATCGCTGGCACGAGCAAGCTACCTGACAGTGTGGCAAAGTTACCGGAATGTGGTTACTCTGCTATTAGAAAAAGAGACCTCCGAGCTCATGTGTGTCTAGTCATGGCATCAAGTCATTTAAAAGATAGAGAGGACAGATTAAGACCTCTCAAGCCTCAGAGGGTTTGAGAGCATTAAAAAGCCTATAAATGGTTGAAAGTTAGAAGTATCAAAGTTTCAACTTTTGGAGACTATGGAGACTCTGCTCCTCTCAGCGTCTCATCTTCATTCCAGTAATACAAGCTTCTTTTGCTGTTATATGTTCAATCCCCATCTTTCCCTCTGTCCTAAGCTTGCACTTGAATGGGTTATTCATGTTTTCTTCTGTGTCAAATGCCAGATAACTGTCATCTTATCTCTGCATTGATAAATTAGATTTGTAAACTTCATTTGCTTTCTGTAGCTAGCCATTCATATGTGTTTATGTATGCATCTGCTGGTACAGTCAGTATTCTCCATCTATCCATTGAATCAATAATTGATTGAGCATTAGTGGTTGAAATCCTTGTCTAGCTGAAGTTGTTCATGCATGTTTTGAGTGAAATAGAGTTGAAATGGTCATCTGACTTGATCCAAACCCCAATCCATTCCAATAGTTCAGAGAACGATATTGAAGATTTATATGCTTCCAGGCATCTCTGAGCTACAACCTAGGAGAGCTTCCTGGAGTGCTAACATAATTGGCGTCGTTGACGAGGAGAGGAGACTGAAGTTCAACTTCCTTGGGAGACGCCACAGATCCAGCTTTGATGATAGACAAAGTCTGCGCACTTTTTCGGTTGTAATCATCTATCTAGCAACTCTACCGGAGGACGAACCTCTTGGCAACTCCACTTCATAGTTTTGGCTCAGTTTGTGAGGCATACTTGGAGAAATCCTCAGAAGCCACAAGCTGAACTAGTATTTGACCCTGAAAAAATCATCAAAGAAAGAAAGGCATTGCAGAAAGGAGCATTAGGTTCAGGTAGCTCTAAACAATTTACTATATCTCTTCTAGAAAATCCTATAATAGAACAAATACATGTTGAGAGTATAACATCTAATATTAGCAGTGAACAAAAAATCTCAGAGACTCATAGAGCTCCTTATTCTTTAGGTTCTACTTTTGTTGCAATACCAAAGGAAACCTCTCCTCCTATCCATCATACTCCTTCATTCCTATCAGTCACTTCTCAACCCCTTGTCATTCAGATTTCCAGTACCCTTATAGCCACCACAACTATGGCAAGACCACAAGCACCTACCAAAATGGAAAGAATCATAGCTGCTAGGTATGGACCTCTAGTACTGCCCACTCCTTTGAATGACATTCCTACTGGATAATATCAAAAGTATAGGCCTAAGTTCACTGGGACTGAAGGTGTTACAACTGAGGAACATCTTGAATCATTTTATAGCTATGCTGATAACATGGACATTAGTGAAGATGGTGTATGGATGAGAGTCTTTGTTCAAAGTCTAGATGGAGAGGCTAGAAAATGGTTTAGAGAACTGACCCCAAGGTCTATAGCAGATATTGAGGCTTTAGATGATGCATTCCTAAAGCATTGGGGGGATAAGAAGGATCTACTCTACTACCACACCAAGTTTGGGAACTTAAAGAGGGAAAATGGTGAGTTGTTGTCTGATTTTAATAAGAGGTTTAACCGCATGTACAACAAGATACCAGCTGAAGTAAAACCCACCACTACCTCTACTAAACTCACCTATGCCAGTGCCTTTGATTCTAACTTCTGTCTATTGTTGAGGGAGAGACGGTGTGATACCTTGGCTGATATGCAAGACACAGCCTTGGAAGTAGAATTAAACATCATGGTTGTAGAGAAGCTCAAGGGGAATGTTGATAGAAGGAGACAGAGGGGCGAATCTTCATCATCTTCAGATCCCAAGATAGATAAAATGACCAAGATGATAGATTCATTAGCATCTGAAATATCCAAATTAAAGGTTGAGCAGCACCCTGGGAAAGAAAGAGTTCCTAATACCTTTGCTCCTAGAAATCCAAATCCATAAACAAGAGCTAATGAGCAATTGCAGATTTTGCAAAGAAGCAAAGATGCCAATGAAGACCAAAGGGTGAAGACCCTTTCCAGAATGTAGTCATGGAAGAAGAGAAATTTGAAGAAGATGATGAGATCCATTGTCTGGAAGATAAAGGTAGTGCCTCCTATTTGACCTCAGCTACCTATGAAAAGTCATTATTCAGTGACCAGATCAACCAAGAATGGGATGGTGAAGTTGTTCTGCAAACTGAAGATCGGCACAGATATGATCTGAGGTCAAAGATGAATAATTCCAAGGAAACTCTTGTTCAAAGAGCTGTTGTCCCTGCAGTACAACAAGCTAAAAAGAAAAAACAGCCGGTAGTTGATCCCATCATCCTCAAAGCTCTAGCTCACGAGGTAAGAGGCCTTGACAGGTCTCCTTCTCCTTTCAGTTTTAAATCAGAAATTCAGAAGCTAAGCATACCTATACCTCTAATTGAACTAGTGAAAAATGAGTCCTTCAAGAGATCTATCCTCGAGGCCCTTGAGCCTAAAGCCATCCAAGCCTCCACTGACTATGTAAATCTGCAAGACGACAAACCAGCTGTTGTTCTTAGCCCAATGATTGAAAATTGTGATGATAGCTCCCCATCATTCTATGTCTCTTTGACTATTCATGACAAAATCCTTCACAACTGCCTTCTGGACACAAGAGCCAGCCATAATCTAATGCCCAAGGCTATCATGGATGAGTTGGGTCTTGACATTTCCAAGTTTTATCATGACCTGTTTTCTTTTGACTCTAGAAAAGTGAAATGTTTGGGATTAATTAAAGACCTAGCCATCACCTTGTCTCAGCTGCCCATGAAGAGCATGATGATGGATATTGTGATAGCAGATGTACCCCCCAAGGTTGGCATGTTTCTCTCCAGAGGTTGGATCAAGAGATTAGGTGGAACATTGCAAAATGATCTGTCATATGCTATTGTCCTCGTTTTTGGAGGTGAGAGTAGAAGATTATATAGAGAAGCTCAGTTGGTTTATATCGTCAGTGATAAAAGGAATCCCACTAATCATCCCATCTATGCTGTCGACACTGATTTTGGAGCCTGTATTCTTCAGATTGAAGAATCCCAGTTGGCCTCCACACAGCTTAAGAAACTAGTTTGCCAGATCACAGAAGAAGAAGCCCCACAAATTTGGGACATGTTCTTTGATGGAGCTTGCTCTAAGGAAGCTGTAGGGGCAGGTGTAGTCCTTGTGTCCCCCACATAGGAATGCATTCATTTATCTTTCAAATTAACTTTTCAGGTCACAAATAACATAGTAGAGTACGAAGCCTTGATATTGGGCTTAAACACTGCTAAAGAAATGGGCATCAAAGGTCTGAAGGTGTTTGGAGATGTAGACCTTATCATTCAGTAGGTCAACAAAAATTTCCAAGCAAAGCATCCAAGGCTGAAAGCATACAAAGATGAGGTATGGAAGCTTGAGGATTCTTTTAATAGTTTCAACATTTCTTACATCCCTAGAATGAAGAACCAACTTGCTGATTCCCTTGATGTGTATGCTAGCACGTTTATTCCTCCTTTGCCTCCTAAATTGACTTATGAAGTTTAGGTGAAATATAGACCATCTCTGCCAAAAAATATCAAATACTGAAAAGTTTTTGAAGATGATGATGAAATTAATAGGTTTTTACAAGTCATTGATGAATTTTTTGAAATGCACATTGACCAAGAAAACGAAACCATTGAAGAATGCAACCAATCCAAGCTAAAGGATGAGATTGGCCAGGAAAGCATTGTCCAACTGCCTAGTAACTATATACCCAAATGATTGGTGCAATTTGTTAGACATCAATTGCATGGGTTCAAATTCAGGTGGTGAGCGGAGAGAGGAAGCAGTAGTAGAGCAAGAGCATAATCAGTTGTTGGCTAAAAATATAGCCACCTATGAATGGTATTCCAGTGTAGTTCATTTTTTGCAGAGGCTAGAAGTCCCTCTAGGGCATAGCTCAAGTCAAGCCTGGGCCATTAAGCTCAGATCAGCCAAATTTTACATTAATGAAAACTTGCTCTATTGTAAAGACCCATCAGGGATCCTCTTAAGATGTCTAGACAAAGGACAATTTGTGGAAGTCATGAACTAGTTCCATTCTAGCATCTTTGGAGGGCATCATTATTGGAAAACTACGACCCACAAGATCCTAAGAGCTGGGTATTATTGGCCTACTCTTTTCTCTGATGTGTTTTCTTTTGTGAAATCTTGTGACAAATGCCAGAGGTTTGCAGGAAGGCAACAACTAAAATCTCAGCCCTTGAATCTAGTACACATCAATGGTCCCTTCCGGTAGTGGGGCTTAGACTTTATAGGTGAGATCAATCCACATTCCAGTGGCCATCACAAATGGATCTTGGTAGCCATTGATTATTTCACCAAATGGATTGAGGCCATACCCACTAAAAATGATAATCATCAGGTTAGCATAAAGTTCTTGAATGAGAATATTTTCACCAGATTTGGTTGCCCAACCAAACTAGTCATTGATAATGCAACAACTTTCAAGGAAAAAGAATTGGTGGACATGTGTGAATCCATGGGAATTCAATTGATGCATTCTATCTCATATTATCCTCAAGGTAATGGCCTGGTAGAATCATCTAACAAGAGTCTTGTAAGGATAATCCAAAAACTGTTGGGGGACAACAAAAAGAACTGGGATTCTAAGTTGAAGTTTTCACTATGGGTTGACAGAGTTACCAACAAGAAGTCCATAGAAAATTCTCCATTTAAGCTGGTTTATGACGCTGATGTTGTTTTTCCTATCCAACTGATTCTCCCTGTGGCCAAATTCTTGCAAGAAGAACAAGATGAAGAGAATGACATAGCAAGGAGAACGAGTAACTTGGTTGAATTACAGCAAATCAGAGAACAACTGGTTGAGATGTCAAGAATTCATCAGAAGAAGATCAAAGAAACCTTTGATAGAAAGGCAAAGGTAGACAATTTTTAGGTTGGTGACTGGGTTCTCAAATGGGATGCATTGAAGGAAAATAAGGGCAACCATGGTAAATTTGATGCCTTATGGACATGACCGTTTGTCATTACTCAAGTTTAGATGAACAATACTTTAATTCTGCACAATTTGGATGGGGAAGGTGTTTTTGATGGCCCAGTCAATGGGCAGTTTTTGAAATTTTACTTCATATGAGGCTTTAAGGCCTTAATATTGTAATAGGTTTTTCAATTTTTGTTTTTATGCAAATAAACTCCATGCCTAATGGAACACTAGGAGATAAGTTTGTTTTGGTTGTTACTAGAAAGGAAGTGGTCTACAATTCTTGAAACCTCACAGGGAGGCTTTCATCCCCAGAAGGAGCCAGTGTTAGCCCCTGAGGTGCAGTGCTGCTATTTTTACCGGAAGTGTCCCCTATTTTAGCTTCGACGGCCACGCCTCCTCTTGCTTCTCTTTGGCCATAAGGTGTTAGCCTTGAGGTGCTGATCCAAACAGATCCAAAACACTTCCTGAGTCTTTAAAAATCATTTAAAAGATCAAAATAATCTCAAGAGAAAACCCTCCAAAAGGCGGAAAAACACTATCAGGAAGCGAAACAGAAAAAAACAGAACAATAGAGGCTTGAACAATGAATGCACAGCAGCTATCAGATCTGGATGATCAACAGTCCAGATCTGATTGGAAAAATTGCAATCGGCCAACACAACAGAGCGCTCACCAAACGGCCCGGGGTTATCGTGATATGTGATTGTGATTAATCGCATCGTGATATTGCATCGGAGCTTCACAGAGGAGCAGGATATATATATATATATATATATATATAATATATATATATATATATATATATATATATATATATATATATATATATATATATATATATATATATATATATATAGATCTATATATATATACATATACATATACATATACATATACATATACATATATATACATATATATATATATATATATATATATATATATAGATATACATATATATATATCTATAGATATATATGTATAGATATATATGTATATATATATATATATATATATATATATATATATATATATATATATATATATATATATATATATATATATATATATATATATATATATATATATATGCATGCGATTAGCCGGACCCAATGGCTATATAACCATTATTGTATAAGATTTGAGATCTGCCGAAAGGCATTTTCCTATGTATTTTGCATATTTTCATTATTTAACGAAATACAACTAAACAACGCCGATGCAATCAAACCCGGACCCAAAGGGGTTTGGGAATGAAAATACATAATATTTGAAGTTTGTCATGAGCCATTTTTTAATGTATTTCCAATGTTTTAATGTATTTCTAAAAACCAAAGGGACATGCCATTTGCGACATGCGACAGTGATTGGGAACAGACCCGATAGCTCTGTTTTGGCTCTATTCTTATATTTTAATAGTTAACAGGTGAACTGAAATAATGGAATATATGGCCGTAAGGGGAAAAACAATAGTGCAACATAGCCAAACCAACAAAAATGGTCATGGAGCATCGCTCGCATGAGCGAGCTACCTGACAACACGGAAAAATTACTAGAATGTGGTTACTATGATGTTAGAAAAAGAGATCTTCAAGCTCATGTGCGTCTAGTCATGGCATCAAGTCATTAAAAAGACAGAGAGGATAGATTAATACCTCTCAAGCCTCAAAGGGTTCGAGAGCATTGTAAAAAGCCTATAAATGGCTGAAAGTTAGAAGTACCAAAGGTTCAACTTTTGGAGACTGTGGAGACTCTGCTCCTCTCAACGTCTCATCTTCATTCCAGTAATACAAGCTTCTTTTGTTGTTATATGTTCAATCCCCATCTTTCCCTCTGTTCTAAGCTTGCACTTGAATGGGTTATTCATGTTTTCTTCTGTGTCGAATGCCAGATAACTGTCATCTTATCTCTGCATTGATAAATTAGATTTGTAAGCTTCATTTTCTTTCTGTAGCTAGCCATTCATATGTGTTTATGTATGCATCTGCTGGTACAGTCAGTATTCTCCATCTATCCATTGAATCTATAATCTATTGAGCATTAGTGGTTGAAAGCCTTGTCTAGTTGAGGGTGTTCATGCATGTTTTGAGTGAAATAGAGTTGAAACAGTCATTTGACTTGATCCAAACCCCAATCCATTCCAATAGTTCAGAGAATGATATTGAAGATTTATATGTTTCCAGGTATCTCCAAGCTACAACCTAGGAGAGCTTCCTGGAGTGCTAACAGTACCAATAACTTTCTTGCATGGAAGAAGAGGAATGATCTACTTCTCAAGGAGAATGAACTTCTAGAACATATCAAAGGGAATATCAGTATCCCTGATAAGGAACAAACTCAAGCTTTAGCTAAGTACAATAAGGATGAGACAAGAGCACAAAGGATTCTAATAGAATCAATCAAAGACTCTCTCATTCCTTATGTCTCAAAATTTGAAAAATCAAAAGAAATTTATGATAAGCTAGTAGAGCTATTCTCAGTATCGACAACTGGAGAAGTAATATCTCTAAGGAATGAATTGTACAAGATGAAGATAACAAAGGAAAGAATAGCTCCCTACTTCATGAAAATCTCTGAAATGAGAGGTCAACTTCAAGAGCTTGGGGAAGTCATGTCTGAGAGAGAAATGACTACTGTAGTACTGAATGTTCTACCTGAGGATTGGGTTAACTTCACCTCAAGCATATATGACAAGAAGGAAGCGGCCTGTTAAGAAACCAGCTCACAAAAATATAGAAAAGATAGATCGACGACTTCAAAATCAACCTCTTCAAGGGGGCAACCTCCTTTACATTGTACAAATGAACAATTCGTGGATGATACAAATGAAAAAACCTGCTTTCTATATATAGGAGTCTAAGGGGTCACAATATATTCAAAGCCAAAATAACAATAATAATATAAGGGCACAACAATAACAATAGTGGGCTTCTATGGGGCACAATAATAACAATATGGGGACAATACGGGCACAAAAATACTAATAAGGGATACAATGACAATAGTAATGGGGGAATCACTAGTATTATAGGGACCTAACATGCCCCTCTCCTTCGAAAATGTGTTGTCCTCAACGCTTGAGTAGTTCTAGATGCTTCTGTATAAAATTCTCATCCTCCCATGTGGAATCTTCAGTGGTCAAGTTCTTCCACTTGACAAGATACTCCAAAATTGATCAATTTTGTAGCTATTGAGTTCTTGTTTCTGTGACTCCTTCAAGTTCCAATATGGTTTTTCCTTCCTCGTAAAGTTCTGGCAATATTGTTTGAATTAGGAGATTGTCACCAATAACCATCTTTAAGAATGAAACATGGAAAACTAGGTGCACTCGAGAAGCTGCAGGAAGCTCTAATTTGTATGCCATAGTACCAATCTTTTGCAACACCTTGTACGAACCATAATACTTTGGTGATAATTTATTATCCTTCTTAGCTTGCATGAGGGACATTTTTTTATATGGTTGTAGCTATAGAAATACCCAGTCACCTACATCAAAACTTCTTTCGCTGCAATGTTGATATGCCTGTTGTTTCATTCTATTCTGTGCCAAGGTTAGGTTATCCTTTAAGAGTTGGAGAACTTGTCGTTGATGCTCGATGTGATCTTCCACTACTTGAACCTTATAATTTTCTCTTAAATATGATGTGATGGATGGTGGGAGATATCCATAAAGTGCCATAAATGGGGTCATTTTTGCTGCAGTATGGAAGGAAGTGTTATACCACCATTCATCCAAAGGCAACCATTTCACCCATTATGTCTGTTTATCAGATACAAAGTGACAAATATATCCTTCCAAACATTTGTTTACTATCTCAGTTTTCCCATCATATTGAGAATGATAAAATGAGCTATGAGCTAACTGAGTACCAAGGCAAGAAAATAATTCTCTCCAAAATTTTCGAGTGAAAATGGGATCTCTGTCGCTTACAATAATCTTTGGGATTCCATGTAGCTTTTTAATTGTTTCCATAAATGCAGTAGAAAATGTACTGGCTTTAAATGGATGAGATAATGCACAAAAGAGTGCATACTTGGTAAGTCTGTCAACTACCACCATGATGACACTCTTTCCTTCAGACCTGGGTAAACTTGTGATAAAATCCATTGAAACCTCCTTGCAACGTTGACTTGGAATGGATAAAGGTTGTAATAGACCTGGGTCTTAATTGTTTCAACTTTATTTTGTTGGAAAACCAAACATTTTGCCACAAACTTTTGAATATCATATTTAAGGCCATCCCAAAAAAATTCCTTCTTAACCCTGTGGTAAGTTTTTAAAAATCTTGAGTGCCCTCCTAAGGAAGAGGCATGCAATTCCATAAGAATCTTTTGTTTGAGTTGGGAATTCTGACATAGGTATAAGACATCTTTAATTCCTTCTTAACCCTGTGGTAAGTTTTTAAAAATCTTGAGTGCCCTCCTAAGGAAGAGGCATGCAATTCCATAAGAATCTTTTGTTTGAGTTGGGAATTCTGACATAGGTATAAGACATCTTTATACCATAACGAATCATTTTTCCAGCTAAATGTATTGTTGGAATGAAAGAGTCATCAGGGGAAGACCCTGGGTTCAAGCGTAGAGAGCCAACAATGGTTCATTGTAGTCTAGGTCGACGCCGACATTTTCACCTTTCCCAAAGGGTAAGGAGTCTCACTCGAGGTGTGCCATGACCAGAAGTAAGAGGGGTTCATCATGGATTCAAGGGAGCATCAATCGGAGCATCAACTGATAACAGATATATAACATTACACACATGGCAAAGATAACAGCATAGCAACTAATACATAGACACTACTGAATGCATGTATCTGATAGGACATTACAAAATTTTAAATAGTTCATCACATATTGTATGCTTATACACATTATACTTCGCAACCAGTCTGGACTTTCCTTTCTATTAATTCAACAGTAAAATAGTACAATACATCTCTGTAGTTGTCGCAAGTAAATATAAGAAATACCCGTCTATAGACTCATAGGCTTGTTCTCAATCTTAAAGGTCTGGCTCATCTACAATCTTTCCTTCTGGTATCACAATGTCACAACCCACTATCCTCTCCACAACACCAACCTCAACAACCTCACCAACCCACCCCTCTTCCTTACTGGCCCTTTCCTTTTATATTTTTCTCTGCCACCTAGACTGCCAATTCCTCCTTGGTTGTTCTTTCCCTTGGCTGTTCCTCCTCCTTCTTGCCCGCTCGACTGCCTTTTTATTCCACTGCCACCTTGCTGCAATCCTTCTGCAACTACCTTTTCCTGCCTTGCTGTCCAACTGACTTCGCCAATAGCTAACTGTTGCTGCCACCTGTTTGCTCCTCATTCTTTGGTCAGCCAAAATTGATCAAAACCTTTACAAAATTAAAATGAAGGCTCCAACAGGCCCTGACCACTATTCTTTGACTCATCCCCGAGTCAATTCATTTTGGCCTCGATTAGCCCTTTGGTATTTCCATGGGTTCTTTGGTTGGTGGCTGCACTATCAGTTGCACTGATTCTACTGACTGCTGGGTTGGTACTTATTTCACTCCAGCCACTGCTCGCAAGGTGGTATCTGTCCCCGCTACACTTTCCTCCTTCTGAGGTTCCCCCATTCCAAATGAAGTCTCCAACTCTAGAACATCTGTCGTGGTTTGCTTCCTGAATTCTCTGTACTTTTGAATGGTAGTTTCCCATCCGACGAGGATGGAGTCAGTGCATTGAGTGAATTCTTCGGCCGACTGTGACGTTAGCTCTGTTAGCCATTGGTTTTGCAGGCTCTCCCATTGTTGTCCGCTGGAGTCACAAACCTCTTTTAGATTTAGGACTTGCGTTCGGATTGGTGGCCGCAGGTCTCTAATCACCTTCTTTGTTTTTGCAGACTCTTCCTCAATTTGATCAACTTGGGCCTGGATTGTGTCAATCTGGTCGTTGATTTGTTGTAGGTGGGTAGGGTTTGTACAGTCCTTTGTGCTAGAGAATAATGTTTGTATTCGCTCTCTCATTGGGTAGACCAAGTGATTTTTCAGCGCCAGGCTTCCTGGCCAATCATGGACTTTGTTCATCAATGCATAGCCATCCGCAAGGGCATCGACTAGTGTTTACTTCTTTGCTTCCACTTCAGTGATTTTTCCCTTTAAAGTCCTTGTGTAGATCTCTACTGGGTCTGACAGTGTTGATCTTACCATCTCCAACTTCCTTTTCATGTTGGCATTAGTGGCTACTAGGTTTGAGCATGCTACCTGGATGTGGTCACAACAGTTGACTAGCATGCAAGTCATGATGTCTGTCAGTGCTTCTATGCTTGCATCGACGATTGTTGGCGACAACGACCAGAATCTTTACGTGACCTGATCAACCTGGGCTTGAAAATTTGCGTTTGCTTGCCTCAGGTGATCGCGCTCTTCTGTTACCTCGTGTAGTTGCTTTGTCTGTTGCTCATGCTCCTTAGCCAGATACTCATGGATCTTCTCGGACCTGTGTACTGCCTGTTGTATAAATGCGAATAATTGTGCTGACAACCAGTGATGTAGTGTGTCGGCTTGCGTTGTACTGGGTTCAGGGAAATGTTGTTGTATGGGTAGGCCAGTCGTGATGGATCTTTCAGAGTGGTAGGCGGGCAAATGAATTTGCTGTGACTTCGGACTGAACTATGGAGTGGGGGGTACAATGCTAGGGTTTGAGACCACAGTGATATTTATAAGGAGAAGTGGTTGGTACAACTCAATCCTTTCTCGATGCTGAACAGTGTTTGGGCTTCTGCCTTGTGGTGGGTTCAAGACCAACATTAGTGATGCTAGTGATGATGGTTGTGTACCGTTGGCAAAAGTGGTGCCCTTTTCCTGCCCTGCTGACTCAACTTTTGTTTCCACAGTTGTTCGTCGTCGGCCGGACAGGAAGTTTTCTGATAGGGTTGCAAAGGTGAAGGCTGTGTGCAGGGAGAATTCCTGTGACTGTTGTAAGGCGATGGAAGTGATGGGAGGAATCTCTTTGATTACAGGGAATGCAGAAAATGAGTGCTCGACCTCATCAGTAAGGTCGACAATTGGGGGTGATGGTGGTGGAGCAGTTTTGGGTTTTTAATGGCTGGACTGCAAACAACTCTTTTCTTCTTTGGATTGGGGACCATTGGTTGAGATGGCATGTGGGCTAATCTCGTGGGGAGTTTCATGGCCAGCGGGGTTGTGATAATGGGTGAGAGCATAGTAGAACTGATGAGCAACAGTATTGTAGCAAGAATGCTGCAACTCCTGGATCTACCAGCTTTACTTTATCAAACCAGGGTTCGTACAACTTGGAGGTGACAATGTTGTATACAAAAGTAAAAGTGATGGTTCTGCCTCTTGTAACTGTTTAGCTGGTGAGAGACCACTAGGGATTTCAAGCCAGACTTCTATGGATTCAGAAGAAGCTTGTTTGCTGATGAGAGAAGGAGAAATCTACTCTAGGAGAAAGCTTGTCTACTGCAACAAGGAAAATGACTGAAATCCTATGCTAAAAACACACCATTCTCTAACTAACTGTTGAGAAACTATGCTTTACAAGAAGTCCAAGATAACATGTATGAAATGCTACTATCCTAAGCATGGAATTTCAAAACATAAAACATCACTACTATGCATGTAAAGGATTGAAATAAATCCGTTTTTTCTTTTTATTCTTTTTATGGACAATCAAGTGTAAACCCTAATATCTTTTGGTGATGTGGTAGGTGTTGGAAATAATACTGAGAGGGAGGGGGGGTGAAACAATATTATCTAATCAATAATAACTTTTTCATTTCCATATTTAGATTCATATACGCTACTTCAGTTAAGGATACCCGCGTATATATGCAACTATGTTTAATGCAACTAGCGTATATCCAGTAAACTTATGATTCAATTAGTTGATCTTCAAATGAGTGCATCAAAACATTATTAACCATATTAACAGTAAAAAGGTTCAGTAAACAGAACAGATCATCACACATAAGGAGCACACATGAACACCATGATATAAGGTGGAAACCCAATGTGGGTGAAGACCACCTGCTGCAATTTGTGTCTATCTTCTTTTAATAAGAAACTTCTTTTTACAATAGTACTGGTGCAGTCTTATACCAATACGCAGGCTTCTACCTGCAGAAGGCTACAACCTTCTTAGCTCTTGTACTAGCCGATCCATTTACTAGTATGTAGGCATCGGCCTACTGAAGGCTCCAACCTTCACTCATTTTCTAGCTGCTCCTGGAAGGGAGCTACAACCCCCTGGCTCTTGTACTAGCCGATATGTTTACCAGTACGTAGGCACCGGCCTACTAAACTCTACGATCTTCCAGGGACCACGTTTCATACATTTTCATAGTGGATCTAAAATAATCACTACTGCAAAACAATTATCAACTTATACCTGCATCATCAATCTCTGAATCACCCAATACTGAACCACTGAAACCAGAACACAGAATAGACAACAGAACTCTACAACAATAACCAGATCCAACTGCAACTTCAAATATCATGTCTCATAATATATACGCTACTACGATGAATCAAACCAGCATACATACGTGCTTTCACCAAAGACAACCCGCGTACAGATCTGCAAATATTTACTCATAACTTTGCGACTATTTTAGACATCAATCATACCCAGATCATAACATTCATACAATAAAACATGCATCAATAATTTAGATCTAGTCTATCCATAATCAAACCACATAATGATAATACATTCCAAGCCTTATGATCCTGATCCATCATCCATCATCAATAGCATAGGTGCCTCCTTGATTTAGATCAAGCATAACATCACAAACCCATAACTAGCATACTAGATCTCACACTTCATCAGATATTCATCACTTGCACACCTCCCCTTGGCCTAATGATCTTCTCTTTATATAGGTTTAGGCTTCCCTCAATACCATGGTCCAAAACCATGTTGAACCAATACCTTGGACCCAATACCTGGGATCAACACTTCAGACCAAATACCATGGACCAATACCATGGACCAAATACCACAGACCAAAACTTGGTTTTCCGACATGTACGCACATTTCCTTCTGTGAACCTGTGTGTGTACGTATACACGCCTTTTGTTCTTCTCACCCGTGTGTATATGCTCTTTCATCAAGATTAACCTGTGTATACCTCTCTCTTGACCTGCTGTATTATGATCTGTCATCTGATTGAGTTGCCACCTGTATCATACCTCTGAGTGAGTTGCCATCAAGGACAACACCTGTATCATAATGCCAACAATCTCCCCCTTTGGACTTGATGGCAACCACCACACCAAGTCACTCTCCCCCTTTGACATCAAGGGCAAAGGGCGAACCAAGATATTCTCTTCCTTGATATACATTCTATTGTTCATACTCCCCCTGAGTGCTTGCTGAAATCTCTGATTGAGCTCCCCCTTTGTTCATGCCAAGATGTACCAATCCGTCCATGCTCCCCCTGAGCACACGTAAGGTCTGCAAAAGCATAACATGACTCTATACATACATTGCCAATGACCTTCCTAAAGACTCATACATACATCAATCTCCCAACCAAGTGGGGATTACACCAATTATGACTCAAGCACAAGAACCATTACATCATCCATCCCATGCATAGTGGGGTAACAAGATACATCATATGACTCACAAAGACCAAGGACCTAAACAGGACCATGACAGTTATCAGCAGCTGTCATATACTATATGATCTGCACTATAAGCATCTTAACCTGCAATCCATTCTCTTGGTTAATCAACAATCAGTAGCAAGATATGTCAATAAGCATCATCACCAAGGACTTCTAACCATAATGCCAACAATGCATTATTCGAAGCATATGCTCCCCCTGAGCTTGTGCCAACCATCATATACCAGTGACTGAACCATATCAGACTTCTGTACTATTGCTTTTCTTCAGAACATCATATATGCGACTGTGCAACGTCTAACTCGCGTATATACGCGACTTGTTTTCATGAAACCTGCGTATGAGTTTTAGAACACTGATGTTCCACACTTTCAGCTTCCTCTGAGTCTATCATGTCTGTGTACTCTGCTATGCCACATCTTTCTGGTTGAACTTCCTTTTTCTTCCATATCTTCAACTGTGATGATGTTTTCTCCTTTTGGTATGGTGTCCACAATCTTCTCCTGCATTCTTTTGCTATATGTCCAGGCTTGTTGCATGCATAACATCTTACATGTTTCTTATTCCTCCTAAAACAGTCAATGGATTTGTGGCCAAACATATTGCAAGAAAAACAATATCCCTTAAAGTATCTGGAACGTGATGATCTTTCTCAGTGATGGTCTTGAACCATTCTACTTCTACATCTGGCTGCAACATGTCCAAGATTATGACATACATAACATTCAACATTATTCATCGAAGGAAATAATCATCTATCACTTCCACAGTTAGGAGCAAAAGATTTTCTTTGAGGAATTTCTTTCCTTGGCTGTTGATGTGGTTGTCCTCTCATCTCCTTGTTGATCATTTTAGGTTTCGCATTAGAGTTCCTTGCCTCACCTTGTGAGCTAGATTCACCTTCAGCAGATTCATAAAAAACTAGACTAGTTTTGATAGCAAGCAACCTTTGACTACTAAGAATATCATCCATAATCTTAGTACTGTCTTGAAATCGTAATAGTTTATCCTTTTCTTCTAATTTACCTTTCAAGATATTTACCTCAACTTGATGTTGTTCTTCCTTTTCCAAACATTGCTTCTTCAAAATTTCCTCAGACTTTCTTCCTTCTTCCATTTGTTGCCTTAGTTTGAGAATCTCCTTTTCTTGTTCTGCATTCAGCTCTTGCAGCATTTGATGAACTTTGAAGGCACATTCCAGCTGAGCTTTTAAGTTGATAATTTCTTCTTTAAGGGCACTCTCCCTTTTGCTAGGTAGATCTTGTTGATCTATGATTTTATCTGATGCTTCCTTTGCTTGTCCATCTTCAATCTGAGGTGATTCAGGATCTAAATACTTGCTTCCACTCAACGGCAGGTTGTCATTGTTCCTTTGAGATGTCTTCTTCTTTTGACGTGCTTTCTTTCCCATTGTTCTACGGATCTCCTTCAAGCGATCAAGCTTCTACCAAAGGACCTGCTCCGATTCCAATTGTTGGAAATAATATTGGGGGGGGGGTGAATCAATATTATCTAATCAATAATAACTTTTTCATTTCCATATTCAGATTCATATACGCTACTTCAGTTAAGGATACCCGCGTATATACGCAACTGTGTTTAATGCAACTAGCGTATATCCAGTAAACTTATGATTCAATTAGTTGATCTTCAAATGAGTGCATCAGAACATTATTAACCATATTAACAGTAAACAGGTGCAGTAAACAGAACAGATCATCACACATAAGGAGCACACATGAACACCATGATATAAGGTGGAAACCCAATGTGGGTGAAAACCACCTGCTGCAATTCGTCTCTATCTTCTTTTAATAAGAAACTTCTTTTTACAATAGTACTGGTGCAGTCTTATACCAGTACGCAGGCTTCTACCTGCAGAAGGCTACAACCTTCTTAGCTCTTGTACTAGCCGATCCATTTACTAGTACGTAGGCGCCAGCCTACTGAAGGCTCCAACCTTCACTCGTTTTCCAGCTGCTCCTGGAAGGGAGCTACAACCCCCTGGCTCTTGTACTAGCCGATATGTTTACCAGTACATAGGCGCCGACCTACTGAACTCTACGATCTTCCAGGGACCAAGTTTCATACATTTTCATAGTGGATCCAAAACAATCACCACTACAAAACAATCATCAACTTATACCTGCATCATCAATCTCTGAATCACCCAACACTGAACCATTGAAACCAGAACATAGAACAGACAACAGAGCTCTACAACAATAACCAGATCCAACTGCAACTTCAAATATCATGTCTCATAATGTATACACTACTATGATGAATCAAACCATCATACATACGCACTTTCACCAAAGACAACCCGCGTACAGATCTACAAATATTTACTCATAACTTTGCGGCTATTTCAGACATCAGTCATACCCAGATCATAACATTCATACAATAAAACATGCGTCAATAATTCAGATCTAGTCTATCCATAATCAAACCACATAATGATAATACATTCCAAGCCTTATGATCCCGATCCATCATCCATCATCAACAACATAGGTGCCTCCTTGATTCAGATCAAGCACAACATCACAAACCCATAACCAGCATACTAGATCTCACACTTCATCAGATATTCATCACTTGCACACCTCCCCTTGGCCTAATGATCTTCTCTTTATATAGGTTTAGGCTTCCCTCAATACCATGGTCCAAAACCATGTTGAACTAATACCTTGGACCCAATACCTGGGATCAACACTTCGGACCAAATCACATGGACCAATACCATGGACCAAATACCACGGACCAAAACTTGGTTTTCCGACATGTACGGCATTTCCTTCTGTGAACCTACATGTGTACATATACACGCCTTTTGTTCTTCTCACCCGCGTGTATACACTCTTTCATCAATATTAACCTGTGTATACCTCTCTCTTGACCTGTTGTATTATGATCTGTCATCTGATTGAGTTGCCACCTGTATCATACCTCTGAGTGAGTTGCCATCAAGGACAACACCTGTATCATAATGCCAACAACGGGTGTCTTAGAGATGATGGTGGAGGTTGGGAGGTTTGGTAGACCCTCGGGTACCCTTATGTGGCTTCCTAGAGGTTTCCCTCAATTCGGCCTCAAAACAAGCCACTACTGGAAAACCTACAGGATGTCCTAAAAACCTACAAGATTCCCTATATTTCTACAGGATACAGCCAAGAGAAAAACGATGGGTGTTGGAGGTGATGGAAGGCTTAGGGAAGGTGGTTGGTAGGTGGAATGGAGTGAGAAAATTCCTAGTGTCACTCATAACTCAAAACCAAGATTAGGATATGGTTGGATTTTCTCAACAGGCTTGGAGGAGTTTCTATGTAAAATGATGAAATTGGTGAAGGTCTTTGTGAAAGAAAGGAATGATTATGGATGGATGAAGTTGGAAGGTGGTTACTTGCTATGGGATCTCTCTCTACTTTTGAAACACCTGCTTGACATAGAACATTGATTTTTGTAAAAAAATCATGTAAACAAGAAGAATTCTAATAAGCTAGAAAAATAGAGTTTAATGAGCTAGCTATCTACTTCATGCATGAGGAAAATTGTAGAATAAAATGGAATCATTGATGAGATCTACTATAAGACTGAAGATGGAAGAGATGGTAATTAAATCCTACACTTGCAAACTGATCAAATGCTGGTTCAAGTACAATAAACTCTAAATTCTATGAGAAAATAAAAATCTGTCTTTTTGGGGCTGCATAGGGGTCCTTTCCTCAAGTCATGATCCCTGAAGGAAGAAGTGAGGCCAAGACACCTACTAACAGCTTTGTGATGCTTTTTCCTTCTAACCTGCTACTGAAGTAAAGCACAAATGGAAGAAAACTAATAAACAAACTAATCAAATCTACACTGCCTGCAATGAAATACTTCTAAGGACAATTTAATCATGAATCTATGAAACTAATCTAAGCATACAGATATAAGAAGAGGAGCCTTTGCTGCTAGGGTTGGGCCCTAACCCAAGAGCTTCAACCCTCTGAGTTAACTCACTATTGGATAATGAAAAAGCTCATTCTCATTATCAAAATAGAAAATTACATAGCAATGTCTTCCAGAAGTCTGGAGCTCGAAAGTAACTAGTGTTTTTACAACAGAAATTTGAATCCTTATGAGGCTCTATGCCTCTTTATTTATACACCTGAAGTCCCCAATGAATTCCTTAAATATAGGGAGGCTCAACTCCGAAACTCGAGATGAACTAACTCATTGACTATCACTTGCTAGACTGCCTTTTGATCTTCATGACTTGGCTGCTTGTACCCTGAGTTGGTGTGATTAATGGAGGAATATTCAAATGAGGTGTTAGAAAATTATATATTACAGACCAATGGAACACATAAAATATTGCAGAAATATAAACACAGAAAGCAAATAAAACAAGAGACATAGAGATATACGTGGTTCACCCAGTTTGGGCTACGTCCATGGAGAAACAGCCAGCCCTTCCTTTTATATTATCCAACAGACTAAAGATATACAACCTACAGCAGATCCGCTGTAATTCCCTCTTCGCTCTTAATATCCTCTCTCTTCCTCACTCAAAATATAGATCTACCTAGACACAATACAATTCCATCATATATAGCGAGGGGTTGCCTTCTAAGGCAAAAAACCCTAAATTAAACATAACTTCTACCGTCAGATCTCTGCCTAATGAAAAACCCAAATTGACTACGAAATACAACATTTTATAAGGCAATTTTACATCTATTTCTAGCTTCAGGGGCGCTAACCCTAAACCCCCACCAGGGGGGGGCTCCCAAAGGTCACAACTGCCCCCTCGGACCCCCCTTGCAGCGAATATTTTACGGGTGGCGTTGCCACCCCATTACGAACTGGGGTCCAATGCGGTGATACCTTTGAATACAGAAGATAATCAGGCTCCACACCCGACATGAGGGAGGAGTAAATGAGGAGGATTTACCTCCTACAATCTCTCTCCCTTGTCCCATTCAAGTTTCAAACGATAATCTTGCCAATATTCCTTAATTTTCTCTTTCAGACCTGCATTTAATGCATATTAGTCCACTAGGAATAATATCTCACTTTAACTCATCTCATTAAACAAAATATAATCAAAAGATGTAATAAATTGTGAGAAGAGTTTATTTGACTAAGCTAGGAGGTGACTTAAGGCCCATATAGTTACCCAATGATGAGGCTCATCATCACCCCCCTACTGAAAGTGTTGCTCATCCTCTAAGCAACTCAATCAATATCCATGTCTTTCATAGCTCTAGTGGCCTCCCTGACATCCCATGCTTCTGTTGTGGTTTCCTCTTCCTATGCATAGAATCCTGCCTTCCTTTCTACCTCCTCCCACTGCTTTCTTTCTTCCTCTTCCTTCCTTCCTTCTAACATCCCCAAGAGCAGTGGTGGACTGAGTCTCAATCCAATCCAATTGACTTTGAGCCTTTGGATGGTTTGTTTGTACATGGGTTTCCTATTCAGTGCTTCTCTCATCCTTTGAGGAGAATGGTACTCTCTGATTTTCAAACTATATGGAAAAGTATTCCATCTGATTTGGAAAGCCTAAATGTTTTCATCCCTTAACAGTGTTGAAAATAGCAACAAGAAATGATAAAAATATAATCCAGTATATTCCAATTTTAATTTGTCCTTGAATTAACATTGTGAATTAAAATTCGAATATAGTCTCACCAGCTGCTTGAAATATAATTAATTAATTCATTATGGATTAATTAGTTGGAGAAATTCAAGTTAGAAGTCTTTCCGAAGTCATGCAACAGTTATCCCTTAAATTAAGGAGATTATCCCTTAATTAAGGAGATAAGATTGAGTTGTATTTGAGTCGTAATTAGTTAGCTTAGTTTACTAAGTTAAGTCGAGATAAATTAGTTCCAAACTATTTGAGGAACTAATTTTGAGTTATTAGTCAGTTGATGCATGCATGCACTCAACTAGTGTACTCCAGATAACTGAATATTCTCTCATTAGTAACTCATGCATGTCTGTTTAGAGAAAGACCCAGTTGAGATAAATGTCAAGGACAGGTTACCATTAGTTGCATGAGTTTTCCTATAAAGGAAACTCATCCATTTAGAAGGAACAAGGTTACTTGAGGATTGTGTAGTTTTACAGGGTGTGAGATGAGTGTGAGTGATCAGTGTTACACTTGGTAACAGGAGGATCACCCAGGAGAAACTGCGCAAGGAAATAGGAGGCTTGAAGGGCTGAGGATAAATTTTGTGAGAATCCTTGTTTGCCTGTGAGTATCCAGGAGGATTGTATTGAGAGCTGGTTAGTTGTGAGAGCTAAGGCTTTGAATTATTCTAATATATTTCTACCTTGTATGATAATACAGATAGAGGGGCTTTTAGTTGGGGCTTTCCCCTGAGTATTTTCTGTGTTTCATTTGCATTGATTCTTCTTCTTATGGCTATATATGTTCATATCTGATTCAACTTGATCTTTAAGCTTCTGCAAGTTTGATAGTAGAAGTAGATTACAATATTTTGCTTTGGTATATTGCATTATCGGGTTAATCTACAGTCAGATTTTCTACATAGATCTCAAAGGTAGATTTGTAGAGAATTTCCAGGAAAATCTACATGGTATTAGAGGGAGGTTATCAGAGCTGTGAACAATATACAGAGAAGAAAATTCGAAGTTTGAAGTTTAGGGTTGTAGGTGAAAATCGAATTCATCTCATACTTCAAAGTTAGTCAATGGTGTTCTATGGCTTGAGACTCGAGTATGCCTTGGATGGTAGCTCAAATTACATAGCATGGAAAGATCGCATGGAGGCTGTATTAGAAGACAACGGCTTGAAGGATTTCATTGATCAAGAAATCCCAAAGCTAGTTTCAACTAATGCACAAGAGTTGGTTGAGTGGAAGAAGTGTGTGGCGAGGGAGAGACGGATCATCCTTGAGGGAGTTCAAGACCATATTGTCTCGAGTCTCCATGGGAAGGATACTCCATATTCAATGTGGAAGACATTGAAGGACCTCTACCAGAACAATAGTGACCAGAGGAAATTGGTGCTCAAGGATAAGCTTCGAAGAATCAAGATGGAGAGCGGCGATACTATTTCCAAAAATCTGAACAACCTCACCACCTATAGAGATTAGCTTGGAAGCGTGGGAATAACTACTGTTGATGATGATATGGTGAGCCTTGCTCTCCTTGGCCTTCTAAAGAGCTGAATAGCTACCAGGATTTTGTGAATGGAAGGGTGAAACTGCCAGATTGGGAACAATTGTGGTTGGATCTCATGCAGGAGGAGATCAAGAGGAGCACTCGAGATGGTTCTTCATCCAAGGATGATGAAGGAAATCTGGCCTTAGCAAGTAAGGCAAGGAAAGGGAAGGGGAAGGTGTCCCATTCCGAATCAAATTCTTCTCATGGAGGGAAGAAGGTTGACTAGTCTAAAGTGAGATGCTTTAATTGTCATGAGATGGGTCATTATGCGACTAATTGCCCATCGAAGAAGTCCAAGAAGGGATCCTCGGAAGGATCTGAAGGTGAGGCATTAGCCTCTCAGTTCTAAATGGACTTCACCCTGATCAAATGCATGGTGTCATTGATGATGGGTTGTGGTTGGTTTCTTGACATTGGAACCTCATTCCACATGACCAACAATAAAAGTTTATTCAGTACCTTGGAGGAGAAAGACCTCAAGATGCACATAGAGATGGGTGACAATGAAAGGTATAGTGTTTCAGGAGTGGGAACGGTTCCTTTTTAGAGGGAGAATGGAGCTCTTATCACCTTGACAGATGTGAAGTATGTTCTTGGACTGAGGAAGAATTTGGTTTCAATCGCAATGTTGGAGGACAAAGGATACAATGTTTTCTTCAGTAAGGGAAAGGTTTTCCTTAGACACGTCACCATGAGACAGGTGAAACAAATTGGTTCACGAGTCAAGAACCTATATGCTCTTGAGGTTCAAGATGCATGCAAAGCCTTGAGGAGAAAGGAAAATGTTAGAGACTTGGTGGTTGAGAGGGAGAGTAAATTACCTCTCAACATGCAGACCCAGAAGAAGTCTCAGACAATTGTGGAGGAGCCATAATTGGATATGCTGAGAGGAGACCGAGTGGAGGCATCCACTCATGTAGAGACCTCCAGTAGGGGGAAATTTTGAGCCAAGTGGGTAGAGGGATCACATGCAGCCATACATCCAGGTATGAGGTGGGGCGATGTGAAGTGATAGTCTCAAGAAGGCTGAAATTGGGTAGGTTCCATTGGGATGTTTTATCTCATGGATCGTACCTTGCTACGAGAGCCCAAAGTACATAGTAGTGGGAGGAATCAGTGGGATTGATGCAGCCAGAGATCAAAGTGACAGAGACTAGAGTAGTCATATATTGAAGAGCGCAGAGAAGGATTGACAATAGTGCAGAAAAGCTGAGTCAGCTGAAGCGCAGACTTTTCAGTTGACAGAGGAAATAGCAGTCAAAGACTTTGATGACAGAGGCATCATTTTGATTCAGGTTGGATGTTTTTTTGTTTCTAGAGATTGTTGGAGTAACAACACTAGAGAGAAGTGTTGCATGCAGAACATTTCAAATGTTTAGGATCAGGATTGAGTTGAATTACTTTCTCGTTGAGAGGGAGTGTTGAAAATAGCAACAAGAAATGATAAAAATAGAATCCATTATATTCCAATTTTAATTTGTCCTTGAATTAAAATTCGAATTTAGTCTCACCAACTGCTTGAAAAATAATTAATTAATTCATTATGGATTAATTAGTTGGAGAAGTTCAAGTTAGAAGTCTTTCTAAAGTCATGCAACAATTATCCCTTAAATTAAGGAGATTATCCCTTAATTAAGGAGATAAGATTGAGTTGTATTTTAGTTGTAATTAGTTAGCTTAGTTTACTAAGTTATGTCTAGTTAAATTAGTTCCAACTGTTTGAGGAACTAATTGTGAGTTATCAGTCAGTTGATGCATGCATGCACTCAACTAGTGTACTCCAAATAACTGAAGATTCTCTCATCAGTAACTCATGCATGTCTATTCAGAGAAAGACCCAGTTGAGCTAAAAGTCAAGGACAGGTTACTATCAGTTGCATGAGTTTTCCTATAAAAGAAACTCATCCATTTAGAAGGAACAAGGTTCCTTGAGCATTTCGCAGTTTTACAGAGTGTGAGTGATCAGTGTTAGACTTGGTAACAGGAGGATCACCTAGGAGAAATTGTGCAAGGAAATAGGAGATTTGGAGGGTTGAGGAGAAGGTTTGTGAGAAGCCTTGTTTGCCTGTGATCATCCAAGAGGATTGTACTGAGAGCTAGTTAGTTGTGAGAGCTAAGGCTTTGTATTATTCTGATATATTTCCACCTTGTATGATAATACAAATAGTGGGGTTTTTAGTTGGGGCTTTCCCCTGAGTATTTTCTGTGTTTCATGTGCATTGATTCTTCTTCTTATGGTTATATGTGTTCAGCTCTGATTCAGCTCGATCTTTAAGCTTCCACAAGTTTTATAGTAGAAGTAGATTATAGTATTTTGCTATGGTATATTGCATTATCGAGTTAATCTACATTCAGATTTTCTACATAGATCTTAGAGGTAGATTTGTAGAGAATTTGCAGGAAATTCTACAAACTGTATTAACATATCCTCAAAATGTGTAATTGCTTGCTCTTGGGAAGCAAGATACCTAGGTGCAAGTTAAGGATCAATTTCAATTACATTATGTGTGCTAATGACAACCATTGGATTGGACTGCTCAGCTCTTATCATGAGAGGATCATTTTGTTCCCTTGCGAATATCTTCTTCATTTATGTAGCCCTTTCTTCCTCATGGTTCATCCATGATGCCAAAGCCATGTTATGCAAGTAGAACTCACACATCTTAGCCCTATCCTCTAATGTACTTTGATCATAGAGATCAATGAACTGTCTATAACCTTGGAATGGAGTAGTGCCTCTCTGTGCTAGGGTCTTGATTTGGAACTGTAGCCACTGTTCCTTAAGGTATAATGCATAGGACTTAGTTGGCATCCTGCCCTGGATTTCTTCCAAAGATAGATTGGCCATGGATGTCAATTGATTCTCTCTTTCTTACAGTTGTCTTTTCAACCATGTGTTTTCTGTCTCCAACTCAGCTTTCATTGTGGCCTCCCTATCCCTCAGGCTACTTAGTTCTCTGCCCATCTCTTTGAGCTTTTCCTCCATCTGACCAATATCCTCCACTCCCTTAGACTTGGAAATCTGCATCCATCTATGTGTTCTGGCTCTTTCTTTCTCAAGCTCAAAGAATAATGGAATGGAAATTTTTTGTGGAATAACCCTGCCTCCCTCAATAAATCTGTAGTAGGAGTCAAGGTTAGGTTGAGAACTAGGTTCCCTTAGCTCTGGGTCCTCTCTCTTTGTCTCTGGCTGCATACTTCCTTCCTTATCCAATTTTTGAGTTTCCTGTAGGACTGCCTCTACTTCCTGTAGGTCCTGTTGTGTATCCTGTAGGATGTCTTTTCCTTTGGATGAGGTAGATATGGTTACAGGCCTTATCACATCCTCATCTTGTTTATCGGTGTCCTTCTTGACATCTTCCTATGTTTCTTCATCACCTTCTTCCTCTTTATCTTCCTCTTCATCCTTATCTATCTCCTCTACATCCCTCTCTGCTTCTTCTCCATCTATTTTAGTCTCTTCTTCATCCTTTTCACTAACAGTAGGGCTAATATCATATGTGAGGGCTTTGATATCCTCATCTGTCTGCATGTCTCTGAAAATTTCCCATTGGATAGGAATTCTAAGGTTTTGGAGGGCATCTTCTATGATGATTCTAATCAACCCATGGTGGGCTAACTGTTGGCAATTTCCTTCCTGCACCTTTATGCTTGTATCTATAAATGATTGCAAAAGGAAGTATGGTATGTTGAGCCTATGGTGAGGAGGTGTTTCTGCTCCAAACCTCAATTCTTCAAGAAGCATAAAGTGATATCCATAAACCACACTATACCTACCTTCACATGATATTTATTTTATAAGGTGGTAGCTTACCTGTTGTGGGGAAAAATGCCTATGCAGGACAATCCTATCCACCTAAGGTGTGACAGTGCCTTAGCAACAAACGAGTACAGCTATACTGGTTTTTTCCTTTATGAAATGTGCAAGAAGAGAGATCAATAGACTTACCGGTGTCTTCCGTTTGTCCTTCGATCCGGTCTCTCTTCCCTTTGGGTGTTCACAGCTACTTGCCTTCTTACTTATCCAGCTACAACTTCCTGCAAGATCACAAGAGAACAGCTACTTGCGACAAGAGAACAGCTACTTGAGACAAGAGAAGAACACTACACAAAGACAGATATTCACATTCATAACTAGTTTAGGATTAGAAATAAACTAAACATGCTAATACATTCATACATCAAAATACATCAGCATATAGGAGAAACCAAGATAACTTTATTGATGAATAACAAGGTTCAGGAAGAGATACAACCCAGAGGGCTCCAATCCAGCATCTCCTTCCCAGCAAATGGAATTCCTATCTTCAGCCCCTTCAAAGCATTAAGCACCCAATGATTCCAGTCTCAAACCAACAGCAATTCTTTGCAATAACAAAATTCCAGCCTCCTAGATCTCATGGAGGAGAGATCCATATATAGATGTTTGGAGAGAGGATGAGTCAGCTTGAGATCTGACTAGTGTCCTCTCCCTCTGTCAGTTCTTGAGTCCACTTGGAGGTTCTTGCTTCCACTTGGAGATTTGGAACCTCTTACTCATCACCAGTCGAATTCCCTGAGGCAAGTGTCATTTTGGAAGCTTCCTGGGTTTTGACACCTTGAGAAATGAGCCTGCCACTTGTCCACTCTCGTTCAGCGCAGGTAGCCTTTTTTCCAGTTGACATTCAACGCAGGTAGCCAGTGTTGGCTTTGACATTCAGCGCAAACAGCTAGTGTAGCCACTGAAATGATCCTGAATTGACTTGTTTTTGAGCAGTTTCAGGTGGAGAACTTCTGTGAATTGCTGTGGTTTGTTAGCCTTGTTCCTCTAGGGGTAGGAACAACATGTTTAGGGACTTTGGATCCCTTAGATTATGGACATTTCATGCTCAATGCTGTAAGGCACAAAAATGTCTATAACAGTTGCCCCCTAAAGTATGAGGCTGTTTATCGGGTGAAATGCTTTATCAGGGGGATCCGAAGTTCATCCAATGCTGGGAGGAGACCTGTAATACAATACAATACAATACATTATTTTTCATACTGCTTTCATGATCTAGCTGAGGCGGGAATTCCCATGCTCAGCTTTATAAATTCATTTTTCTGTACATAGAACAGACAATCGTCTGATGGTAGACTGATAATTTTGATGAAATTATCATCCTTTGAGTAGGATGATTATCTGCTGCAATGATGTACATGTCAATGTCTTTGTCTTTCCTGAATATATATATCGCAGCCCGGATGGATGAAACTAGATCCGGGGTCTTCAAACTCGTTCGATCTTCACCCTAAGTACAAGTCGATCCATGTGAGAATTGCTTTGAAGTCGAACATGGAAAGACATCGCTTGATTACCGGTCAATGATGTAAACCGTTAACAAGCGCGAGAGGAATCACCGATAATGATAATGACCCTCAAGGTACTGCAGTACAATTCACGTGGTGTGAATAAAGGACTTGGCGTCGAACACCACGCAAAATCTTCCGGTCGAAGGTCATTGATGTATACCTGTCACCGGAAGTGAGAAACTTGCCATTGTGGCATGCAAGCTTCAAAGTACTAAAGGGGTTGTTCCTAGATCAACTTCTTGGATAATGAGCCGATGTCGACAAGAAGTGATCCGTCAAAGGAGGGCCTTAATGAATCCCACATCAGTGACATGGAACGGAGCTAACGATTTTAATGGAGGTGAAAACGATCTGTGACATATGATTCAGGGTGGCGGTCATGAACGGATGAAGGATAATGTATGGCAGTGGATGGGACACGGTTGACTTTTCTGATCGACTTCTCTTGAACATATGGCGACACTGATATGATGGATCGGTAGCATTACCCAAAATATGGATGGTATGGCGAGACCATGGATGTGACCGGTGAATGAAACAACCCAACCCGATTGTGGTACGGAGGAAAAGTGTCATGTTCAAGAGCGACTTGCTACCATCAAAGTTTTCTTTAGTTTCTCCCAATTTTTCCCCAGTCATTGCTGACCATTACCTCTTTATTTTTGTCAAGCTTGAGGAGGATAACATATGCTTGTTCTATAACCTGCCCTTCGGGCAAGCCCATCGCTATGTTTTAACGAGCCTAGCGATAGTGAAACTCGTTCTCGTCTAAAGACAAGTTTGTCGCTATTTAATGATTTTAACGAGTCTAACGACAAGGATAACTCGATCCTTTTCATTTTTAGAGAGTCTGAAAAGGTACATAAAGTCAACTCCAAAATTCCTTTTTCGTCATCTAATCCCTTAAGTCCGAAAAAGTATAAAACAATACAGAAGGGATGAGTTTTCGATAGTTTTAACGAGCTGAACAAAACAAGCGCTCGATCGTTTTGTGCAATAATCCCTCAAGTCCAAAAAGATTAAAATCTAGAGGAGGGATAGCTCTTCCGGTCTCTTTAATGAGCTGGAAGGCCAAAACTCGACAATCTTTTCATATTTTACGAGTCAGTTGAAAAGAGCTTAAAGAAGACTCGTCTTTTGAGGAACGAGTGATAAACATGGATAGGAGCTGATTCCAGGTATAGGTTGGAATTTTCCAATCACGGCAGTGTCACAAGGATGGCTAGGTGAAATCACTCTTCGCAGCTGTTCCTCAAAATAGGTAAACAATCATATGGAGGTGAACGATCGGCCAAATGAAAAGTGGAGGTGATGGTGCAAACACGACCAAGGATTTAACGGCTGATGATATTACATTCACAGTGGTTATTTACCGGGATAGTTCATTTTTTAACGAGCTTAAACGCGGGTGGAAACATTTGCTCGATTTAACGTTTATTTTTTAACGAGCATGAATTACGTGCTAAAACTGCTCGGATCTTGCGTTTATTTTTTAACGAGCATGAACTTTGTGCTAAAACTGCTCGGATCTTGCGTTTATTTTTTAACGAGCATGAACTTTGTGCTAAAACTACTCGATTACCTAGTCATAAGATAAGAGTGTCTCTTCAAGATTCTATTTTTTATGGAGCTTCATCTCACTAAGCTTTGCTCCGCATCCTTTCTTTATGCAAGTTAGGAAACGGCTAATCCCAAAAACAGATAAATAACCGCTCTTTGCTTGTACTCCAAAAGGTTTGCATGCCCCCAGGCATAAAGTACGATTTCAAGGTTACCCCTCAATTTGCAGATAAAACATTTGTTTTACCGGGAGAGGCCTACCTCTTTCAGGCTACCCAAAGATTGTTCTGTTATTCTTTCAACAAAACACTTCTTCGGCAATATCTACCGAAATAGACAAAGGTGAGTGACAACGAGCGCCAAACACATAACTTTGACAAGAGAATCTTATTCCAGAACAACCCCTCTTCCAACCACGGACGGGGTACGGACTAGTCATATTCTCCCGCGGAAACCTACCCTATACCCAAAGTTTTTTCTGCCGAAGCAGACCAGGACGCATGCCCCCTGGGTTCCAGTCATATCCTCCCGGATTACTCGCGCTCATCAGGAGGATGGACCGTGGGTTGAGACACTTCTTGCGTGAATAGACCATTTAGGGATGGTATATGACTATTTGCCGGATGGCGAACAGTGGGGCGCTATTGGTAAAATCTTTGACCATATTACTGTTTACTGTTCTTATTTATAATGTCCTTGTGCTTTATTCTATCAAGACTTTAATCAAACTCGTGTGTGCATGCAGACGTTGGTCCTGTTCGTCCAGCAGTTCGCCCGAGAGCACCAGAACTGCCCCAGCAGGGGAGACTGCTGGGAGAGTTATTCTCCACGACCTTGACGTAGCCGAGACCCTTACAGCTGTGCAGGAGCAGGTTGAGAGCCTTACTCTCAGCATTCCTGATGTGAGGATTGATGAGTTACCTTTACAGTTGCAGCGGCATACTACTGACGTGCCTAGACGATGGACTCGTCTCTTGCGCATGATTGCACAGGCCGTGACGTGCTATCATGAGCATCACTAGGCTAGGGTGCCCCCTAGCATTTTTGAGTTTTTGGGTCATATGACCGATTTTTGTCTTGGTTACAGAACATTATGTATGAATGATAAACAGCTTATATATATATTTTGATTTTCGAGTTTTATTCCGGTTGAGTTATATGATCCTTATGTACAACATTGATGATGTGTCTCTTTTTATAAATGTCGCAAATGTCTATCTAACACATAGTTTGCTAATGAGTCGGTTAATGTGCTTAAGTTTCTGGAAATATGCTGGTATTGAATTGAATCAAATTGTCTTTCCAAAATCTTAACCCTTAGGAACATGCGATAAATAGCTGGATTGCGAACGGAATATATACCATTGAGTTGTAGTATTACGAGTTGTGAGTCTAGCCTGACAATTAGTCGGCGTATACCATGGGTGATGGCATCAGAGAGTAGTTCTATCAATGCGCTATACTCAGCGATGTTATTCGTTGATTGCCCAATACATACACCTCTGAAACTTACTAACTCGCTGCTTGGATAAAAAATGGCCCAGGCTACGGAGGATAGATTCCGCGAACTATGACTCGCTCCGTCGGCATATCCAACACATGTCTCCAGAAGGTTTGACATCTGCAATAAATGTAAAAAGGTGGATCACTGGACCAAAACAAATACTTTAGCGAAAACAAAATACAACAAAAGCATAAATGTTACTATTTAAGCATAGTAACGCTTAAGGTACAACCCATTACGGGGTTGCGCCAGCGGAATTCCGTCATAATCCATTAACTCGTAGGCTCCTTTTGCTAACACTCGTTTAACAATGTAAGGGCCCATCCATAAAGAATTAAATTTACCTGCTCCCAATTTATCAGATTCTTGGTCATAAAGCAAGACCAAGTCACCTTCTGAGAAGACACGGGGTTTGACATTTTTGTCGAACTGCGCCTTGACTCATTTCTTATGGGCTTCGTTAGCCAAAGCGGCATCATGACGGGTTTCATCCAATTGGATTAATTCCAAGAAACAAGCCTCTTCTTCCGAAGTTTCGGGGAGGAGATCAATTGCGAGTTTAAGAGACGAGATTTCACACTAGATTGGCAAAACTGCTTCCAGGCCATACACCAGTTGGAAAGGTGTGAACCCGGTCGCGTTCTTTACCGATGTTCGGTAAGCCCACAAGGCTGAGTACAGGATTAGGTGCCACCTTCTTTTGTGAACCCCGATCATCCTTTGCAACATACGCTTCAGGACCTTGTTGATTGCTTCAACTTGTCCGTTGGCTTGCGGATAATACGGGGTAGAGCTGTCGTGAGATAGCCCTAGCTTGGCAGCTAATTCAACCATCATGTGATTGCGAAAATGCAATCCATGATCTGTAACTATAGCCTGTGGTACGCCGAACCTGGTGACTACATGATTGAAAAAGAAAAGGGCAGCTGTTTCACCAGTGTTATCTAATGTAGGCATCGCCTCGGCCCATTTGGTAAAATAGTCAACAGCGACTATAATATACCCATGCCCCACAGTCGAGGTGGGGTTACATTGCATGAAATCGATGCCCCATTTGGCGAAAGGCCCAACAGCAACTATTGGCTGTAAAGGCGTGGGTGGTCTTCTGGTTTTGCTATTGAAAATTTGACAAGCATGGCAACTTCTGACTGTGGTTATGCAATCTTTGAACATGGTTGGCCAGAAGTATCTTGCTCGTAAGATTTTCTGTGCTATAGCATATCCAGATTGATGCCCCCCACACGCGCCTGAATGACATTCATTCAGGGCTTTTTCGACCTCTTCATGGGTGAGACACCTCCTCAGAACTATATCGATACCACGACGGTAAAGCGTATCAACGACGATCATGTAGTCTTTCGCTTGGTATCGTATACATTTTTGTTCTGAGTGAGAGGTGTCAGGCCTGAATTTTTGGGTTTGGAGATAAATTATTATATCTCCATACCACTCATCTCTTGCAGATATCAGAAACAAACTTTCGTCCACGATTGACTCTTCTGATGTTTCATCGTTGGACGACGATGGGAGATCGCACAATAATTCTGCGAAAACTAAAGCTTTCTTTGATTTGGATTTTACAAATTCCAGATAAAACTCTTGAAGGATCGCTATCCATTTTGAATATTTGCCCCCCAGCAACTGTCGCGACAATATATAAGTCATGGGGTTGCAATCTGACAGAATGGTAGTTTTCCGAAAGAGGACATAATGTCGAAATCTTTGTATCGCTTGAACAACAGCGAGTGCTAGCTTTTCAACATAAGAATATTTGCTTTCTGTATCATTCAAGTTTTTACTTAAATAATATATAGGATGTTCAATTCCATCGACTTCTTGGACTAACACCATCGCAATGGTTGTATCTGCTGCAGCCAAATACAGGTTAAAATCTCTTTGATAGTCCGGGGCATACATTAATGATGCTTTTACTAGAGAATCTTTCAGAGTGTCAAAGGAAGCTTGCGCCACCTGATCCCAGACAAAAAGTACATCCTTTTTCAAAAGACGAGTATAAAATTTAGCAAGTTCTGTGTAATTTGGAATGTACCTCCTCAGAAAGTTTGCTTTCCCTTGGAGTTTCTGAATCTGAAGCAAATTTGAAGGTGGAGGCAAATTAATGATTGCCTGAACCTTACAAGGGTTGAGACGAATCCCACCTTAGAGACTACAAAGCCTAGTAAGCGACCAGAATCGACGCAAAACACACATTTGTGCGGATTGAGTCTTATCTTGTAGTGTCGGCAACGTAGAAATATCGCTCTTAAATTCTGCGGATGATCAGTCTGCTTTCGCGAATGAGCCGGAAGGTCGTCGAGATAAGGTTGAACGATGTTCTTGATGTCGTGGAAGGCATAATTCATTGCCCTCTGAAACGTCGCCCCTGCGTTCTTTAAACCAAAGGGTAATTTTCGATAAGCGAATGTGCCCCACGGACAGATGAATGCAGTCTTTGACTGGTCCTGTGGGCGGATATTTATTTGATTATACCCGGAAAATCCATCCATAAATGAAAAGATTTCACATCCGACGCATTCATCAATTATCTGGTCGATGAAGGGTGTAGGGTAGTTGTCCTTTGGACAAGCTTGGTTTACATCCCTATAGTCAACACACACTCTAATTGTCCCTTGTTTCTTCATAACAGGGACAATATTCGATACCCAATCGGTTAGAGGAACCGGGTAGATGAATCCAGCATGGAGAAGTTTTTCAACTTCTGCCTTAATGGCATCGGCTTTCTTGGGGTGCACCTACCGAAGACGTTGTCTTACTGGTTTGACATCAGGATACATTTTAATTTCATGTTCAACGATACTCGAGTCAATGCCTGGCATTTCATCATATGACCAAGCAAAGACATCTCTGAACTCGCGAAAAAGAGCGTTATATATTTCCAGTTCTGAAGGAGAACATCCTTTGCTGACATAAATATTTTCTACAACATTTGTTTTAGTCGAGATATTTATGGCTATAGTCTCTTCAATATTGGATAAGTTTCGCTCAGAATCCACCGTATTTACAGTATTTGATAGGAATTCAAAAACTGAAGGGTGATAAAGGTCATGTTGAGTATCTTCTTCATATTCCGGAAGAAGGGAACAATGGTGGCAATCATTCCATGGTGCCCCCTCAATCAAAATTGATTGTAGAATTCCTTCGTCGGTCCCATGTATTTTCGACCAAGGATCTAATGGGGTACCATATTCTCTAGACCTATCTACCCAAACGCTTGACGAGCGTTGATTTGGGTTCGCCTCCCATGCCCGAAATATTGATTGCTACAATATTTCTATAGGGCTTGGGGGCAAAACCATTGCATGATCCATGTCGATATCGTCTTCTGAGATCTTCATGGAAGATATCATGTTGCAGGCTCTTACCAATGCTACTTCCCCTATATATAATGGAGGTGGAAGTGCGAAAGTTCCCATTAATGTGGGGTCTTTCAGTAGGCCTACTCCGATGTCTTGAAGCGAATGGTTGCTTCCATGGATCATGGGAATGCTTCCTGTAACTTGTGAACCATTAGGGAGGAATTTTTGTTGGTTGACGATCGTAATCCCTCCTTCAAATGGGAATGCGATCTTCCTAAAATAAGTCGACACAACAGCTGCCATGGCATAGATCCATGGTCTTCCCAGTAGGATGTTGTAGTCGAGATTTCCATCGATGACTTCAACATCTATTTCTACTGTTTTTCCTCCCAGTTCAACCTTCAAGTTATTAAGGATACCCTATGGGGTACAGGTCCTTCCGTCGAATGCTTTCAATGTTGTCAAAGATCGTGACAAGGTTGGAGATCCTAAAGTTTTCCAGCAACTCATCGACATAATACATGTAGATTCCCCCTCATCAATAATTGTTCGGTGAACAGTTTTGTTGAGGGCTTTCACTTGAATAAGGAAAGCTAGTTGAGCTGGTAACTGAGGATCGTATCCTTTGTGATCGAAGGATACAAGATTGGAATCCTTGGGATCAACCCCACCAATAGCCGATAACAAAGCTTGCCTTTGGGATGGGCAATTTTGTAGTACTTCAAGAGTCGACATAGCGGATGGCGATTGGGCCAAATCTTCCACTATGTTATAATGCTGCGCCGCTCTGGCGCGAGGATTAAATGTCGACTTGTGTACTACTCCCTTCGGCGGTTTTATTGTTAATTCAGGAATGATGGGTGGTACAACTTCTGTCGAAGTTGTTGTCGAACTACTTGGTTGATCTTTACCTTTGTCGTTCGACAGCTGCGGATTCCCGTAATCTTTGTTCCTTGTCGAAATCAAAGCATCATTCTACTGTTTTGAAACCGACAACATAAGTACTTGCGACGGGGAAGCATTTCCACTATCAACCAGATTTTGACCTGGATTGGGAAATGGATCAGTTAACACAGCTGAGGTTTGCGAACTTTTAAAGAACCTCTTCAACTCAGCTTTGTATGGACAATCCCTTGTCCAGTGATCCTCATCACATATTTGACATGGATATTTCCTATTTCCAGGAGGGTTTGAAGAAGTTTTTCCAGGAGATGACTCACCCTGTTTCTTCTTCTTCCCTTTGTTTTGCTTCTTCTTGCTCCCTGGTTGTTTGGTTTCTTTGCCTTTATCTGCTGATACGGCATTTACTTCCGAAGCAAGAATTTCTTCTTTTGCATTTTGATCCGAATTCTTACGGGCTTTCTTTGACGAAGCCTTTGTCAATTTCGTGTTTGCAGTGCCAATCACGCCATCTCCGGCATGAGAGTCACTATTTGATTTAGGAGGAGGAGGAATTGAAAATTCCGGTCTAGGGGCGTCAGGTATTTTGTCGTAGAGAATGCCAGACTGAGTATAAACTAAGTCTAGATATTGTGCACGAGCAATAACTTGCTCCTCTGTTACGACTCCCCCCTTGGCCACATCTTCCGTTATAGCAGGAAGTAACGACTTTATAAACCATTCAGCTAATAGCTGATCGGGAATGTATGTTTTCACCATCCTACGACGACGACGCCATTCAGGTATATGATCGGCTATATGAGTGGCAGTTGTCTGCTTGAAGTTGGTTAAGATTTCCGTTCCCGTTTCATACCTTATTGGTAATTGAAAATGGGTTAAGAATGTCGTGGCTAGGGAGCTGAAATTGTCGAACGAGGCTCTAGGTAACTCAATATACCATTTTTCCGCTGGACCCGTTAACCTCCTCTGGAAAAGGCGAAGCCTTATCGAATCATCATTTAAGGTGTTTGAGGAACACCACAGATGAAAAGTCATCACATGATTCGATGGGTCTTCACCTGGATTTCCATTGAATTTGGGAATGTCAGATGGAAGTTTGTGAGGAATCGCTGGCCATCAAGGGGCATAAGCAATCGGATCGTTGGTTAGCCGGTGTAAATCGGGTAACTCTAAAGTTGCCACAAATGGTAACTGTTGATTCAGGTTAGGTGAAGCATAACCAGGGTACGATGGAATCGCTTGAGCAGTGGGCCTTTGCATACCAGCATAATGTAATTGATGTTGGTATGACTGATACGGTTGGTGAACTTGACCACTGTAAAGTGGTTGGTTTTGACCGTTTTGAATATACAGTTGTCCACTGTTCGCAAAGATCTGCTGCTCAGAACCTTGGTGCACTTGCTGGAATTGTGGTTGTTGGTATTGCACCATCCACGGTTGTGAAGCCGTGTTCTGTTGTGCTATACTAACTGTTGGACCAAGGTGTGGGGTAATTGTACCCATTTGGACCTGTGTCGCCCCACCAGTTGGCTATTGTGGTTGTGTCCCAGGGTCAAGGGGCTGTTGCATTACAGCCTGAGAAATCTGAGGTTGACATACAACATGCAACGTTTGAACTTGCGACACTGTCACAATAGCCGTTGTGGTCGGGATGTTCGATATAGGTACACACTGTTGCATAGAATACACAACCCTTGGTTGTTGAGGTAGCATAGGTACCCAACCACTTGATGTAATTCCAGTATAACCTGAATACTGTTGTGAACTCCCGTATGGATACCCTCCCGGAGGGGGTAATGAAAAGGCATAATGCCCCCCATACGGTAGCAATCCGGAACTCAAGGGGAATGTTTGTCCTTGGGGACTGGATTGCCCAAACTGACCTCCAAATGGATCAATCTGGCGAGCCTCAACATAAGAGTTGCCGGATATTACTCTGGATGAACAAACTGGAAGAGACCACACTGTCGAAATAGTCCCTTGGTGGACTCCTTCTAGCGGTTGTGAGCTAGTCGGGACAGATGGTATGCCGGCAGACATTGTCAGAGTGACGGCAGGAGCTTCTGCTGTCGCTGTGTCATTCGACACAGTCCTAGATGTTGACGGTTGTTCAGACATTTTAAGTCTATCCAATAGATTGCCTAGCGATTCTACAGGAACTTCCACTTGTGGTAGACTAACTTCTGATGAAGGAAATATAGTGACCCCGACTCCAAAATGAGTTGGAGTATTAGCTTGCGGATCCTCTGCAATTTCCTCTATCGCAATCAAACCAGGTGGAAGAGGAAGACCGTCAGGTCCGTAAAATATTTCTGGTGCCGAAGAAGGGGTTGACTCGACAGCGATAGTCGTTTGAGGAGCAAGACTCTCTGAACCGGTTACAGATGGAACTGGTTCAGTAGCACAAGTATTTGGCCCCAGACTAGGATCAGTGTTACTGTCCCTCTGTGGCTGTTGAACTTCTTCTATAGAGGCAGGGTTTCCAGAAATGTTTGGAGTAACCGGAATCTCAGATGTCGTTGGAACACTTGTTCTAACTTTGATAGGAGATTTCGAACCAGTTAAACGAGTTCGCTTTGTCCGTACTGTTTTCGATTCCGGAGACAAAGACGGTTGACTCGTAAGCCTCCGCGAACGACGGGGTTTCAATTGACTTTCTTCCACGATTGCGGATTACTCGATCAACCAAAATACAAAAGGGGAAAGTGTGTTTCCGAATTAAACGAATTTTTTAGACGCTTTTAGACACAACTTGCTTTTTCAGTTTTAAAGAGTCGAGAAAAAGCTAAAGATGACTCTAGTCTCCTTCGATGTTTTAATGAGCCTGAAGTGACAAATGCTCGGATGGACTTTTTCTGTTATAGAGTTTGAAAAAGGCCAAAAGGAACTGCTCTGGAGTTCTAGGCAGAGGGTGTGCCAAACTTTTCGCAAAACCGCAGAATACTTTTTAGGGTACGGGCGGTCGATCTTCCTGAATGCTGTGTTCAGTGCATTGTGATCAGTAGGGCGGCCGACACGACTTCCTAAGGATAAAGGTTTTATGCCTATAGGGGTCTCCCAATATATACGTGACGGTACGTGGGAGAACAATCCGTACTGGCACTATCGTCCCTCAGGAGGAATCACCCACCTTCCACGAGATCGACAGTCACCAGGCTTAACGACGCCGGAACACGTCTCTAGCCTAGACCTCTATGTTGTGCGTTAAGTTACAAAGCGTTGTTAAGTTCATTCAATTTATTTTAGGTTGATCTTTTTAAAGTTTGCCTTTCAAGGTTCACCACGAGATGTATGATACAAATTCCTAAATGCAGTCTAAAGATGATAAGCAAGCTTTATATCTTTTCAACTTTGAAAATCCTAGCTACTAAGGGAAAAGAAAGACACCATCTTTTCTCAAAGAGCAATCAGCACACTCTAATGCAATTTTCCTAAATCCAACATGCAAACTATCAAATGCAAAATGCACAATGCAGGTGTTTGTTTTCCGCTTTCTTAGTATTGATGCCTACAAAGAAAGCTTTTTGCACAACTTTGAATTTGCTTTTAAATGATCAATACAAACAAGTTTACTTTTTCAAAATCAGAGAAGATAGAAGAGATTACAACACTTAACGATTTTCGAAATGAATACTTGTTTCGACACTTAAAAGAGACAAACTCAAACCAACAAGAAAAAGTAAATGTATAATCAATCTGCAAACAGCCAATGAACTCTCTTCTAAGATCACAATCAACAGATCTTAATCAAGGGCTACAAGATGACTATTTCACTCATGCAAAGGAAAATTGTAAATGACGCCACAGACACATAAAAACACTCACAGTCTTTTTGCACAAAAGGAGGCGGAATGTAAGCAGAGAAAAGGAGTTATCAGACTGGTACCTATACTGGTTACAGGCCACAAAAATTAGAGATCAAAACAAGGCAAAACAGAGCAGAGAACCCCAGCTGCACAAGAGCAAACTGGTTCAGCGCAACCTCCACACAGGGGTTTTGACATTCAGCGCAGGTAACCTTCACGGGACCTGTGTTGAAATGCAGAATCTGTTATGTACCTAGGGGGGATAATATGGGGTACCAAGGGAGGTACCCAAGGTAATAATGTAATAATGGGATGGGCCATAGTAATAAATAAGGTGGTTAACCCATGTCATGTAAGGGACCACAAGTAGTTAATAATAATGTAATGGGCTCATGGTATTAGTTGATGGTATGAGGAAACCATGGTAATGATGCATGGTATTGTATGTATGAGGCCTATATAAAGGCTAGAGACTCCACATATGAAGAGGAAGAGAAGTATTCTTGTATGAACAAGCATATGGCTTGTGGAGTGTTCTCCTTCCTTAAGGAGTGAATGTATGGTGTTGCCCTACCTTAAGGGTTTTGATCAATAAAGTATCATTTCATATTATTTCTGGGTTTATTTGCATTATCTTATGCTTTTATATCAGATCTATAATATTCTTGGTATCAGAGCTACAACAAGTGGTATCAAAGCTACAACAATTGGGATCAGAGCTACAAAAAGTGGTATCAGAGCTACAACAATTGGGTTTATTTCTATTCTCTTATATTTCTGGGTTAGATATCAAACCTTAAGGGTTTGATATCAATAAAGAGAATCATTTCTATCTATTTCAATCTTATTGTTCTTGGGTTATTTCTATTATCGTATATTTTTGGATCAGATCTACAACAATCAATCTATATTTTTATTGTTCTTGGGTTATTTCTATTATCGTATAATCAAGCAAACAGCCAATGAACTCTCTTCTAAGATCACAATCAACAGATCTTAATCAAGGGCTACAGGATGACTATTTCACTCATGCAAAGGAAAACTGTAAATGACGCCACAAACACATAAAAACACTCACAGTCTTTTTGCACAAAAGGAGGCGGAATGTAAGCAGAGAAAAGGAGTTATCAGACTGGTACCTATACTGGTTACAGGCCACAAAAATCAGAGATCAAAACAAGGCAAAACAGAGCAGAGAACCCCAGCTGCACAAGAGCAAACTGGTTCAGCGCAACCTCCACACAGGGGTTTTGACATTCAGCGCAGGTAACCTTCACGGGACCTGTGTTGAAATGCAGAATCCCTTCACTGGGTCTGCGCTGAAGGAGAAACTCTCGTTTCCCTCAGGTTCTGGGTCACAGATTGCTATTTAATTCACTGTTTTAGGCCAAATAAAAGCAACAAGAAAGGTGTAATCAAAGGGATGCTTTGAAGGGCTACTAAGATCTATCACAAGGATCATCAAATCATTTGTGAATCCATTGTTCAGATCATAGACAAGTCCAGCAATTGGATCAGAGTAGCAACTTTCTACTTTGCATCCGGAAAAGATGCAGTTCGACTGTTGCTGTCAAGTCTATGATGCAAACAAATGATAGAAACACAAATAAAATGACTAAACAAATGTCCCCAGCAGAGTCTCCAATTTGTTGTGGGGAAAAATGCCTATGCAGGACGATCCTATCCACCTAAGGTGTGACAGTGCCTTAGCAACAAACGAGTACAGCTATACTGGTTTTTTCCTTTATGAAATGTGCAAGAAGAGAGATCAATAGACTTACCGATGTCTTCCGTTTGTCCTTCGATCCGGTCTCTCTTCTCTTTGGGTGTTCACAGCTACTTGCCTTCTTGCTTATCCAGCTACAACTTCCTGCAAGATCACAAGAGAACAGCTACTTGCGACAAGAGAACAACTACTTGAGACAAGAGAAGAACACTACACAAAGACAGATATTCACATTCATAACTAGTTTAGGATTAGAAATAAACTAAACATGCTAATACATTCATACATCAAAATACATCAGCATATAGGAGAAACCAAGATAACTTTATTGATGAATAACAAGGTTCAGGAAGAGATACAACCCAGAGGGCTCCAATCCAGCATCTTCTTCCCAGCAAATGGAATTCCTATATTCAGCCCCTTCAAAGCATTAAGCACCCAATGATTCCAGTCTCAAACCAACAACAATTCTTTGCAATAACAAAATTCCGGCCTCCTGGATCTCATGGAGGAGAGATCCATATATAGATGTTTGGAGAGAGGATGAGTCAGCTTGAGATCTGACTAGTGTCCTCTCCCTCTATCAGTTCTTGAGTCCACTTGGAGGTTCTTGCTTCCACTTGGAGATTTGGAACCTCTTACTCATCACCAGTCGAATTCCCTGAGGCAAGTGTCATTTTGGAAGCTTCCTGGGTTTTGACACCTTGAGAAATGAGCCTGCCACTTGTCCACTCTCGTTCAGCCCATGTAGCCTTTGTTCCAGTTGACATTCAACGTAGGTAGCCAGTGTTGGCTTTGACATTCAGCGCAAACAGCTAGTGTAGCCACTGAAATGATCCTGAATTGACTTGTTTTTGAGCAGTTTCAGGTGGAGAACTTCTGTGAATTGCTATGGTTTGTTAGCCTTGTTCCTCTAGGGGTAGGAACAACATGTTTAGGGACTTTGGATCCCTTAGATTATGGACATTTCATGCTCAATGCTGTAAGGCACAAAAATGTCTATAACATTACCTTATTCTAGGGGTAAGGTAGGCTTGTTCTCCTTACTCCATTCTTGTCTTCAATGGGCTCCTCTCCCTCTAAACAAAATTTCTTTTTGGCAGTTTGACTATCCCCCTTGTCTTCCTTTCTCCAAGGCACTCCGAGGGGAAGTGTGATAATTCTGCTTATGAGTTCAGGGGTGAGCTCTATGGAGAGGCCTCTCACCACCACAGTGGCATGGGTTCTTGTCAATGGAATGAGGGAGAGAGAAAGATCTCAGGCTACTTCATCATCATACCCCCTTAATTTCTCAAAATACCCCATCCAATTATGCCTTGTGAAGATTTTTAGCACAAGAGGGCGTTGGTGAATCCTCACAGTGTTGATGGGCTCCCTTCTAGTAAACCCCCCTATCATTTTTTCTGGTGAACTTTGAGGAGCATAGATGTATGATACAAATTTTAATGAAGGAGGAAATGGGATTGAACTACTTGTGGAGCTATTCCCTTACACAGCTATCAAATTCAATCAAACTAGGAGATTTTTTTGTTTTTTTCACTTGGAAAAATGGAAGGAAACGTAGAACCTACCTCCTCATGGTGCTTGTTGTAGCCAACCCTTGTGTTTCCTCCTCTGAAACTTCTCTCTGCCAATCCTATAGACTGCCTAACTGTATCTTGTAGGATTCTTGTGTGATCTTATAGGATTTCCTATGTGATCCTGTAGGAAGTCCTGTGTAGGATAAAGATGAATTTTTTCTCTTCTGAAGGTTGCTTGGGTACGAGAGAGACTTTGCTAGAGTGAGCCTCGAGAAGATGAAAGCATGAGTGCATGGCGATCAACATTTATTTCCTCTTATGGTAGAGTTGAGTGAGGTGGAGTGTTGGCAGCTGAGGTACGGTTTTCTATTTTTGCAACGTTGGTCCCCACTACCACATCATCATTCCCCTCTCCTTGTAATAAAATCCCACTTCAAGCATCCTTAGTATCAACTACTTCTGACCTCATTCTCCTTTTCTTTGACTTAACTGCTGCCACGTGTGTGGGGACTAATTGTTTTGTCCTCGCTGACTGAACGAAGGTGGCCAAGTTAACTGGTCATCTTTCACTGATAAACCAACTCATCCACAATCTTTACATATTTTGATTAAATTATGAAAATGAGAGAGTGAAGTGAGATAATTACCTGTGGTGATAATACCTTGCTGGAGTTTTTTGAGGACATGAGGTGCTTGTTGTGTGCTGGCTGCATGTTGTTTCTCTCTCCTTTTTTATATATATTGCCATTTGATGATTGCCTTGATATGCAGGTACCTGGTGTTGAAGATGATTGTGCTACTGCTGCTCTGGAGCTTCTTCTACTCTTGGATCTCCATGCTGGAATCTCATTGCAACTCATGATTTTTATTCTATGGGATAGGCTGCTACATGATTTCCTACAGGATGTCCTGTAGCTGCTTCTCCCTCAGAATTTTTAATCATTTCCACTGTTGGGACTTGAGGATGATGACATGGATAGAGAGGAGGTCTAGGAGTGTGAATAATGAGAAATAAATTTATGTGTTGTTCCCCTCTACTCTTTGTTTAATATTTTCTATATGTTTTCTCTTGAAGACTGTGAATTTTTCGAAAACTGATTTTTTTTTTAATAATGAATGCAAGGGTGATCAAGGTGGAGAGAGGTATGGTAATGAAATTGTGATGTAGGTTTTCTATTTTTTTGACATGGGAAGGTCATTTCCTTGCCCTAGGGTTACTCATTTTAGGATTTTGAAGCCACTGTAAATCCTAGAGGATCATCTTGTAGGTTTTCAGGGGATCCTGTAGGTTTACAGGGAATCTTGTAGAAAACACAGTATCCTTACAAACTAAGGAAAATGAGTGAAAAAAAATGAAAGGAATGGTGGAATGATGAAGGATAATGAATGGTGAAAAAAAAAAATGAGTGGAATAGGTTCCTTTTTTATTCTCCTTTGCTCTCTGATTGTCCTCTTGCTAACCTGCAAACAATTTTTCATGATTTTTCTTTTCTCTTTTTTTTTTTTTAAACAACTAGCTGCCTCCAAGAGGTTTTCATTCTAGCTGCTTGCCCTGGGTGCCTCAAGAGAGGTTTTCACCCAGAGATATTTTTATTTATCTTTTTTTTCTTTTTTCTTTTTTTTGACACCATTGGGCCGCCCCAAGAGGTTTTCAGCCCAGTACTTGGACTTAGGCGCCTCATGGAGGTTCTCACCTGAGCCTCCTTATTCTTTTTTTATTTTCATAGTGACTTGATGAGGCAGGAGTTGAGACTTGCTCCACCACCATCACCGTTTTATTGATACCATCAATGAACTCTTTCTTTGACAATGGCCTTTTGTAAACTTTCAATTTGTTCCCATTAATAAGTAAAGGAATGGCCTCTGCATCTATGGTTCTAATTTTCACTGAACCATTATCATGACATCTCTCTATAACATAAGGCCCTAACCATCTTGTCCTTAACTTTCCTTTAAAGTCTTTATATCTAGAATCATATAACAAGGCCCAATCACCTTCCTGAAATTGCTTATCTTTGATTTTCTTATCATGCTAGATCTTCCTCTGAATTTGAGTTACCTTTGTGTGTAGGAAAGCCTGCATTTGAACTCTTCTAAACCATTCAACTGGAGCAATCTCTCTTTTTTTGCAATGCTAAGATCTAGATCTAGTTGGGCTGCCATCCTCAATGTATTATACTCAAATTCAATAGACAATAGGGCCTTTTTCCCATAGACCATCTCACAGGGTGTGAATCCAGTGGTGGTCTTCCAGGCGGGATTATAGGCCCAGGTGGCCTCAACTAGTCTATTTGCCCAATCTTTCCTACTATTGCTAACCACTTTGGTCGGGATGCCCTCCAACGCTTTGCTGGTCACCTCCACTTTCCCATTAGCTTGTGGGTGATATGGAGTGGAGGTTCTATGCTTGATCTTATGCTATATTAACATGTCTTTAGTCCTGTTGGAGGTAAACTGGCTACCTTGATCAGTGACAAGTTCTCTAGGGTACCCAAATTTGTAAAATACATTATCCCTTAAGAGCTCAGCCACCTTCCCCTCTATTTCTGCCTTAATTTCCTTGGTTTCAGCCCACTTAGTCAAATAGTCAGTGCACACAATGATATATTGCTTTTTCTTGGAAGGAGCGTCAATAGGTCTAATGAAGTCCATGCCCCACTTGTCAAATGGCTCAAAAGTCACTTCAGGTTGCAGAGGCATTTCATCTCTTGGAGTAGGCTTTCCCATCCTTTGGTACTAATCACACTGACTAGTATATATTTTCACATCCTAATGAAGAGTGGGCCAATAATACCCAGCTTGTAACACTTTAAATGTTGTCCTCTTTGCTGCAAAGTGACCTCCACAAGGCCCATCATGACAGGTCAGAAGGATGTCAAAGAATTCCTCCTCCCTGACACACCTTCTCAAAATTTGATCTGGGCCTAGTTTGAAGAGGTTTCCCCCAATCCAAGTGAAGGGGGCGCTCTTCCTCACAATCTTGCTTTTCTCTTTGGAGGAAAAATTCGGTGGGAACTGTGCAGATACCAAATAGTTTTCTATGTTAGCAAACCATGGAGAGAGAACTGAAATGGCGAATAAGTGCTCATCTAGTAACAAATCATCAACCATTCCCTCCTCATATGCAGGCAAAGTTAATCTAGAAAAAAAATTGACAACAACATTTTCCTTGCCAGGCTTATCAATAATAGTTAGATCAAACTGCTATAGTAAAATTAACCATCTAATTATTCGGGTATTCACATTAGGTTTATTCGTTAAATATTTGATTGCAGCATGGTCAACATGTACAAATGTTTGATAGCCTGTAATATAATGCCTAAATTTGTTCAATGAATGCACAACAACCAGGAGCTCCTTTTCGGTCACTGTGTAATTCAGTTCGGCCTTTGAGAGATTATTACTGATAAAGTATATGGCATAAGGAAAGTTTTCATCTATTTGGCCTAAGGCTACTCCTATGGCTTTGTGTGAGGCATCAGCATGAATATTAAAATAAAGGGCCCAATTTGGGCCTCGGAGAATCGATGCAGCGGTTAACTTATCCTTCAGGGTGTCCAAGGCCTCTTGACAACTGTTTGACCAAAAACTCAAAGTCTTTGGCCAACAACCCAAATAAAGGAGAAGCTAACTTGCTGAAGTCTTTTATAAACCTTTGATAGTATCCATCTAACCCTAGGAAAATTTTGACATCTCTCTACTTTTGTGGAGGTGGGACCCTTTGGATGATATCTATTTTGTTTGGGTCCACCTACAGTCCTTGCTGAGATATTGAATGACCTAGCATAGTCCCTGCAATCATCAAGAATTCACATTTTTCGGGACTAAGAGACAGGTTCATTTCAATGCATTTGTGCAGCACCTTACCTAAGTTGGACAGAGCCTCCTGGAAATCACCTCCATAAGGTGTAAAATCATCCATATAAATTTCTACCGCATCATGGACTAACTCGGTAAAGATACTCAAGACTGCTCTCTGAAAAGTGGCAAGAGCATTGCATAGGCCAAAAGGAAGGACCCTATAGGCGAAAGTACCCCAAGGACAAGTGAAGGTGGTTTTATCCTGGTCTTTTAGGCTAATCTGGATTTGATTGTACCTGTTGAATCCATCTAGGAAAGAGAAAAAAAATTCCCTCCCAGGCCATCTAGCACTTGGTCGATGAAAGGTAGAGGGAAATGGTCCTTCTTTGTGGCTCAGTTTAACTCCTTGTAATCGACCCAAATCCTCCACTTACCATTTTTCTTTGGAACCAACACCAAAGGAGAGACCCACTCACTATTTGAGATAGGGTAAATGAATCCTACATCTAGCAGCTTTTGCAATTCTTCTTTGACTATATCTTTAAGAGCTGGATTCATCCTCCTTTGGGGTTGTCACACTGGCTTGAAATCTTCTTTGATATAAATGTGGTGAGTACACACCGAGAGGTGCACTCCCTTCATTTCTTTGTAACTCTAAGCAAAGGTGTCCAGATGTTCCTTTAGCATGTTGCACAACTTTTCTTCTTGGAGAACAAAAAGCGATGGATTGATTTTCAAAGCTCTCTCAGGGTCGAATTCTATGGTTTTGACATGGAGAGGGCTAGAATCAACTAAGAATAGATCAATTTGATGGTTTTTCTAGGTTTCCTTTACTACTTCTTTGAAGGACAATGTACTAGGAGTTGGAATTTGGAGTATGTGTTCAATCAAATCATCTTCATCTTGTTTTCCCCCTCCCATGGTCATTTCTAAGGTACAGAGTTGCACAGAATAAACTTCATCCTCTTCCTCCTCTTCCAGCCACAAAGGTAATTCATGTTATAGAGATGGTTGAATAGGAGGGTATAGGACTAACTGCTTGGGCATATGCCTTTCTTGATGGTCATATTTCCAACTCTGAAACTAATATATGCATCGACACTGACTAACCAAGGCCTCCCAAGTGTGAGAGGGTAACTAGTAAACTCATCCTTAGGCTGGAGAACTAGGAAATCTGAAAGGTATTCCCAAGAGTCAATGGATACCATCACATCCTCCACAATCCCCTCAGGGGTCACTATGGATCGGTCTGCAAGTTGTAGAACTGTTGTGGTCTTTCTCAATGAACCTTGGAGGTTGAGCTTGAGCATGGTGTCCTTGGTCATCACATTAATGGCAGCCCCAAGATCAATCAAAGTGTTTGAAACAATGGTGTCATTGATGTGCACATCTACTACAGGGCTTCCAGGGTCCAAATACTTTGGACATATTACTTGCCCCAACATTAAGTCGGACCGCTGTCCAATGACATTAATGGTAGGGGCATCTCTTCTTCGTCTCCTTGGATTCTTAAAGCACTTCTCCTTAATCAACTTGTTGTAAATAGGTACATCTTTAATAGCTTGGAGAAGTGAAATTTTGACACATAGGTTTTTCAATTCTCCCTGAAGTTCAGTCTCTTCTGGGGTAGGCTAGAGTGGTTGGGTTAATCTTGGGTGGTGGATTTACTTTAAGCATGCTTTCCTCTCTTTCTTCCTCAACCTCCCTAGGTGGAGGTATAGGTTGGTTGTCTGGAAGTACTCTCCTAGATCTCAGGTTGATTTCCTAAATGTCCACGGCATAATATGGATAGGATGTCTCTCCACTATATATTTGTTGTGCCTAACTGTTGTTCAGGTTCAGATTTGGTTGGGCAAGCATCTGGGGTTGTTTAGGTGGAGCATAGTGTAAAATTTGTGGTTGAGGAGGTGGTGAAATCAATAAAGTTGGAACATTGTTGTATGGGGCCTCCACCGCTGGGGCGGTGCATTCCACTGAGGTTGTGGCTAAGAATATGGTTGAAATGTCTAGCTGGTTGGCTGGGAATGATAGTGAGGTGCAAAGGACCAAGGAGGAGGTGTATACCAGGAAATATGAGCAGTGGGCACCCAAGAAGGTATGGATGTGCTCTAGTTGGGGTTGTAATATGCATGTGATGACCCTTGCATGCCCTGTTGGTATGGCCTAGGGCCATGAGGTCTCCTTTGGTTTATGTAGCAGAGCTACTCAATGACCCCTTCAACTCCTTCATATACAACTTTTAGTCCAGGTAGAGAGCGAAAATTGTCTATGGAGTGGTTTTCTTCACAGACTGAGTAGATTTCAATAGAATTCAATGGACATTCATTCCTAGGGTGCCTCCTGGTGCATCTAGGACAAAAAATGGCCAAAGCTCTCTATGCTTCCTCCTGCTTTCTCTTAATGTGTATAGTGTCCATCTGTAGGGCAAGGTTTTGCAGCATCTCACTCTTAAAATCCTTCGACATATTTCCAATTTCACCGTTGATGGATGAATTGGAAGATGATGGACCGACCATAGGTTGACTACCCCTATCCTTTTTCCTAGTTGCCCTAGAATGGTTTCTAAAAACAGTCTTGATATCCTCATAGGGTAATTGGTAGATATCCCCTCCTGCTAACAAGTGTAGGGTATCCAGAAGATCTTCCCTTACTCCTCTAAGTAGGACCAGCTTTAGTGACTCAGGGTCAAGTGTGCACCTGGACCTTTTGTAGCTAAGCTGGAATCTTTCTTCATAATCCTTTAGTAATTCATCATTGCCTAAGGTAATCCTAAAAATTTCCTCTTTAGTGTATTTAGAACTATAGTAGTCTCGATACTTGTTGTTGAAGGCTTGCTGCATCTGATCCCAAGTTGTGATGCTATCTCTAGGTAAACCCATGAACCAATGCAAAGCTACATCCTTAAGAGTGGATGGAAATAGTTTCAACTTCTGCTCATCATTTGTATAGTCATAGGTTCGGAATATGACAGAAAAATCAAATAAGAAAGTTTCTAGGTCTTCTGTGGTTAGGCCATGGAAATGAGGAAGGGAAGAGGGGCTTATATTTTTCATCTTAGTATCCCCATTGGTTTCCCTGATGGGGAAGGCACCCTCAACTCTTTCTCTATTTCCTCTGTCATTTCTGTTTTCAGCCATTGGTTTAGTAGGAATGGGTTCTTCTTTTGTTTCTTCCCCTGTAGGTTCTTCAAATATGTCTGGTTTCTCACATAAGGGTTCCTCCAGTTCACAGCCACCGAAGAAGAGGGAAGGTTGGCTGTTTGAAGCAGTGGGGGTATTTGGAAAAAATTTCCATAAGTTATCCATATTCCTATGAGGCATGAATTTTTTTTTATTGTTTTGTTTTGTGTTTTTTTTTCAAACTTTGAAATTAATTGTAGAATCAAAATTCCAAATTGAATGAAAACTTCTGACTGAATGAAAAATTAACTACTTGATTGAAACCTTACTTGCACAATGGAAAGGAAAGCAAAAAATTCAGCATGGAAAACGAAGCAATATAAGTTACTTTTGCAGAAATGAAACTAATAGCAGACTATCAGAAACAAGAAATGGAAGAAAGAAAGCAGTAATCACAGATTACTCAAACACCTCCCTGACAATGGCGCCAAAAAGTGATGAGCACCAGTATTGCAACAAAAATGCTACAACTCCTAGCGCTACCAGCTTTACTTTATTAACCCGGGGTTCGTACAACTTGGAGGTGACAGTGCTATAGACACAAGTAAAAGTGATGGTTCTACCTTTTATCATTGTTCAGCTAGTGAGAGACCACTAGGGCTTTCAAGCTATACTTCCATGGATTCACAAGAAGCTTGATTGCTGATGAGAGAAGGAGAAATATACTCTAGGAGAAAGCTTGTCTATTGCAATAAGGAAAATGACTGAAATCCTATGCTAAAAACACACCATTATCTAACTAACTATTGAGAAACTATGCTTTACAAGAATTCCAAGCTAACATGTATGAAATGCTATTGTCCTAAGCATGGAAGTTCAAAACATCAAACATCACTACTGTGCATGTAAATGACTGAAATAAATCTATTTTTTCTTTTTATTCTTTTTATGGACAACCAAGTGTAAACCCTAATCTCTTTTGGTGATGTGGCAGGTAGATTAGGGATGATGGTGGATGGTTAGGAGGTTTGGGAGACCCTTGGGTACCCTTGTGTGGCGTCCTAGAAGTTTTCCCTCAATTTGGCCTCAAAACAGGCCACAGCAGGAAAACCTACAGGATGTCATAAAAACCTATAGGATTCCTTGTATTTCTATAGGATACAGCCGAGAGAAAAACATGGGTCCTAGAGGTGATGGAAGGCTTAGGGAAGGTGGTTAGTAGGTGGAATGGAGTGAGAAAATGCCTAGGGTCACTTAGAACCCAAAACCAAGGTTAGGATATGGTTCAATTTTCTCAACAGACTTGGAGGAGTTTCTACGTAAAATGATGAAATTGGTGAAGGTCTTGGTGAAAGCAAGGAATGATTATGGATGAATGAAGTTGGAAGGTGGTTGCTTGCTATGGGATCTCTCTCTACTTCTGAAACACCTGCTTTGCATCAAACGTTGATATTTGCCAAAAAAAACTCATGTAAACAAGAAGAATTCCAATAAGCTAGAAAAACAGAGTTTAATGAGCTAGCTGTCTACTTCATGCTGTTAGGATATTCCGACACATAGGATATAGTTAAGTTCAACTTGGTCTAGTGTAGAGTTAGGTATAGAGTTAGGTAAAGTGTGTTTCTTTACCGTTGTACATTTTGTAACTTACAATCTGACGGTCACGATATGTAGTGATCCGACGGTTCATTCTCTCCTCGGTATTACCGACACTTGATCCGTGGCTTAACACCCGATTGGTCCATGAGTTCTATTTAAAGCGCATGGAGGGTCTTTGTTCGGGTAATCTGTGCATGAGAGAAGCTTATGTAAATTTTCATTCTTTGATTAATAAATTGCCTGTAGTACCCACGTTGGGACAGGCCGTGGACTGTTTCCCTCCTTGCACTTTGAGGGTTTTAACAGCATCAAAAATACTGGTGTATTGATTTGAGATCTGGTTGTGAGCGGTGTCCTTTTGGTGTTCTTTTTGAGGAACTTACCCTGTAAATTCCTACATGGTATCAGAGCTATTTGAGGGCTGCGTCCGTTGGTGATCCAAATCTGAAGCCGGTAGAACTGCATGCGGCTGTCGTTTCCTAGATCTGTTGTCTCTGACTGCTTTCGGGCCGAGAGGACTGCTCTGTTGCGTTCGGAGCATCTGTTCCAGTGAGGAACCCCTTTCGTTTCACGCGAAAAGGTTTCCGGTAGCCCTAGCTGCGTCATTTTTCAGATCGGGAGGTATACAATGTTTTTTTACAGTTTACTGTTATTTTCTCTCTGCTTATTTCGGTTTCGGTTTATTTAGCCCTTTTTTTTTTAACCGGATCTATACCTTTCATTTCTGCGTATGCTCTTTTCCCTGCGACTCTGTGCGATTTGGGCAAATCAGAAACAGAAAGGAAGGATTTTTCTCATGAGTATGCTCTTTTCCCTGCACCTTAGTGTGATCTCGGAAAATCAGAAACATTGAGAAAAATATTTAGTTTTTCGGCTAAAGCTAACTTTGAGATTTTTTTTAAAAATTTCTAGTTTTTTGGCTAAAGCTAACTTCGAGCCGCAAGGTTCGTTTTTCTTTGCATATTCATGTTGGGTTTTGTGTTTTGTGTTTTGTAGGGAAAAAGAGCTTTCTCAAGGCAAGCACGCAAACCAAAGCCCCTTCTCCCTTTCAGTTTGGAGTCAAACTTTCAGTCTCTTGTACTTCTCCTGAAGTTGATGCTACCTTATACCGTCAACTTGTAGGAAAACTCTTGTATTTAACCCATACTCGTCCTGATCTTTCCTTTGCTGTTGGCCTTGTTGCTCGTTTTATGCAAAACCCTCGTGAAAGTCATTGGAAAGCAGCTAAAAGAATACTTCGTTATGTTCGAGGTACAGTTCAGTTTGGGATTCATTACAGTGCCAAAGCAGCTCCTCTATTAGTTGGTTTCACTGATTCTGATTGGGCTGGTGACCCTGATGATCGGAAGTCTACTGCCGGTTATGTCTTCACTCTTGGTTCAGGACCTATTACATGGGCTTGTAAGAAACAGGCTGCCATTTCTCTTTCGTCAGCAGAAGCAGAGTATCGTGGTGCCGTGGAAGCTAGTAAGGAAGCCTTGTGGCTTCGTCAGATCCTATCAGAGTTTGGCTTTGAGCAGCAGCATCCAACCACACTTTGGTGTGATAATCAAAGTGCCATTCAGCTATGCAAAGATCCAGTCCAGCATCAACGTAGCAAATACATTGAACTACACATGCACTTCATCAGAAAACTCATTCATGAACATGTTCTTGAAGTGCAATATTGTCCAACAGATGATCAGGTTGCAGACATCTTCACAAAGGCTCTCACAGAGGCGAAGTTCACTAAACTTCGATATATGCTTGGAGTTCAGGAAGTTGTCACTAAGGGGGGATAGGCTCTAGTGCCTCCTTCCTTCTCCTATTGTGTCATATTTGTAAATCCTTCAATCCTATCCCAAGTTGTTCTTAAGGGGGGATGTTAGGATATTCCGACACATAGGATATAGTTAAGTTCAACTTGGTCTAGTGTAGAGTTAGGTATAGAGTTAGGTAAAGTGTGTTTCTTTACCGTTGTACATTTTGTAACTTACAATCCGACGGTCACGATATGTAGTGATCCGACGGTTCATTCTCTCCTCAGTATTACCGACACTTGATCCGTGGCTTGACACCCGATTGGTCCATGAGTTCTATTTAAAGTGCATGGAGGGTCTTTGTTCGGGTAATCCGTGCATGAGAGAAGCTTATGTAAATTTTCATTCTTTGATTAATAAATTGCCTGTAGTACCCACGTTGGGACAGGCCGTGGACTGTTTCCCTCCTTGCACTTTGAGGGTTTTAACCACGTCAAAAATACTGGTGTATTGATTTGAGATCTGGTTGTGAGCGGTGTCCTTTTGGTGTTCTTTCTGAGGAACTTACCCTGTAAATTCCTACACATGCATGAGAAAAATTGTAGAATAAAATGGAATCATTGATGAGATCTAATGTAAGACTAAAGATGGAAGAGATGTTAATTAAATCCTACACTTGCAAACTAATCAAATGATGGTTCAAGTACAGTAAACTCTAAATTCTATGAGAAAATAGAAATTTGTCTTTTTGGGGCTGCATAGGGGTCCTTTCCTCAAGTCATGATCCCTGAAGGAAGAAGTGAGGCCAAGACACCTACTGACAACATTGTGATGATTTTTTCCTTCTAACCTGTCGCTGAAGTAAAGCACAAATGGAAGAAAACGAATAAACAAACTAATCAAATCTACACTACCTACAATGAAATGCTTCTAAGGACTTGTTGAAGCCCTGAAAATCGGGTCTACAACAAGGGGGATACCCACCCGGTCCGGACCTTGGTTAGCAGCTCCTTTTCTGTTTGGTATAGTGGGTCTGACTGGGGATATGGGACCAGTTTCCCAATTTATGTGTGTGTGTGAAGAATTGATATTTCCTTTCTAAGAGTCCCTAAATGAGATGCTCTAATTCTAACTCTAATCTAATAACATGCAAATTGTATTCTAATAAGCAGAAATATCTAAGTCTACACTAACCCGGGGTGTAATCCTTCTGCTATGCGATCTAAAATGATTTCAGATAACAATCGATAATAAAGATCATTCAACTGTTATGAGAAAAGAATTCAATACAGATAAACCACTTCGTATAAACAGTTAGACGAAACAATTGTGAAAGGCATATCGCATAATAAGTTACTCATACATTAAGCATAAATAAATATCTATCACCGTACAGAAGTGCCAAATGACAAATTAAGCATTCACGCATCAATATATAAACAACTGAACATAAATATCACTTTGACACAAAGGCAGAAATAGTTAAGAGATAGAAGTACCATTTATAACTAGTTCTACTCATGAGCTTCAAGTGATAATGATTTATCTCTTCTTAATCCAACATCCACTAAGAGTACAAAAGTGCAACATCAATAGCAGATATTAAATATTGATATCAATGAATCTTGTTCCTTTCATTCATCAAAACCTCCTCAGAGGGTACAAAAGTGCATGTTCTGGGGATAAGTTTTTGACAAATGTCAGGACCCTTCTCTAAATGCATGAGAAGGGTTTAAATACTACTAACTAAATCTAAAAATAACTTATTACAAAAATGTAGGATATGGTTTAAATGACCGTCCTCATTTCAGGAAAAAATAAAACAAAATTAAAACTAAAACTGAATCTAAAATTAAAACTACTAACTAATTATTTCTGTATCTGCTCCTTGAAATCGCATGCATTCAGCATTTGTTTGAGAAGAGTCGGTTGGCCGATTTCCGATTTTAGTTGTGTTGTGAAAACAAAATCGGCAAGATCTGGCGCCATCTTCTCGGTAGAATTGATGATACACTTGAGAGTCATGCACTGGCTATGTGGTTTTACCAAGTATGCCCAGTAAGAATCCCAATTCACTTTGTTAACCTTTGGATTGATTCTACCTTTTCTTGAACTTTCCGTCTCCAACCTGTCTGCAGTTGCTGTACTTTCGGTAGATACCCTGGAGTGGTTTCTGAGATAAGATTTGATCTATGCAAATTTTCATTTATACAGTCAATAATGTTGTTTGCTACTGTGGCTGCTTCTTCTGCTGCTTGCTCTGCTTTTCTGAGTTGTGCATCCCATTTTTTAAAGAGCATTTCTTTGTGATTGTCGTTGATTATTGGTGCGCTTGCTCTTTTTCCCTCCTCTGTTTCTTGCCAAGCCAAATATTCAGTAACTCGTTTATCAATTAAATCATAATCATGTCGTAAATCCACGACTTGATTAGTGATTTTATCACTTATTTCGCAATACGAGTTCCACTGTGATATTCTTTGGCTCAATGCTTCCTGTTGCTATAGTAGTTGATCATTTAAGGAAATGGATTCTGTAATAAATTTTGTGAGCTTAGGATCATCCTTGTGCATCTCTTGCAAATCCTGTAACTATTTTTCTCTTTCAGCCAAACTGTTCTAGTAGCCTATCTGCATTTGTTGGAAGTCCTGCTGTAATCTTTCAAGCTGTTTCTGTGCTTCATTGTTGGCGTTGGCTTGTTGCAGATGTTGCTGCAAAACCTGTATTTGATCTTCCTTCTCTTTTAGTAGTTGTTGTACCTCAGATGCTTTGTCAATGGTTGCAGAGGCATATGCTCCTGCGATCTGAGATAATTTGGTGAGATTCTTAGTGGGATCGGTAGTAGGATCTTGCCATAGGACGTCTAATTGCTCTACATCATGAGAGAGCACATTTTCTAATTTCCTTTTCTTTCTTTGTCTTCTCACTACTGCCTTGTGTTGTGGACTATAAAATACATCAAGAGGAGGAATCTCTTCTATCTTGAGTATAAGTTCAGAGGATGGGGTAATAGGAATATGTTCCATGTCTGAGACATTGCTAATTGTTCCTGTGACTATATCTTTTGTTGCCTGTACATCACTCGCAGGTGTCTTTGTACTTTGTCCTTCAATATTGATCAAATCATTGAAGGTCTCCCATTCTTTATCTAGCTCGGTTCTGACTAATGGTGGCTGAACGATGAGAGGGGGAGGATCTATTTGTGGGGAGGTAAAAGCTTGTTGCTGTGGAAGCTCTTTTGATTGGGTAGTATCCTTTGCTGACCCCTCGCTTTTACCATGGTCACTTTATGATCTCTTGGAATGTTCAAATGTTTCTTTCCCAGACTTAGATTTAGATCTATCTGTGCCTGAACTTCCACTAAGACTAATACTTGGAGTTGGTTCCCTTACGGGTTCTAAGCGTAGTTTTTCCAAAGGAATACTAGCTAACCTCCTTTCCCTATATATCTTGAACTGCTGAAATTCTGCTGGAGGGAATCGCATTTGAACCGAATGCAGAACTTCTTCAAGCATACTTTTCTATTGGAAAATTTAATCAAAAAGATCTTCTTCTTTAGAAAACACCTTTATTTTGACTGTGACAGTGAAATTTTTAGCAATATCATGAGCGTCGAACGGTCTTCCTGGAAATTTGAATAATTGTAGACATGTTATGTTGCTTACTTCTTTGAATGCATGGCCTACATCAAATAGTGAAAAGGCCCCACAGACCACAAGAAATTGTGGCCAAATAGCCTTCCTTTTGTCTTTCAAATCTTTAGTCAAACCTCCTTCTCCACAGGTTTGATAAGCAATTTCTCGTTCCAAGAGTTTATCAGGAACATACAAAAAGGTAAGACGTGAGGGGAAGCGAGACTTCTGAATACCCTAACATATGTAAACAGTTCTTCTCCGAACCATCTCACAATAGGGAGTATATCTACCTCTGCTTCAGGAGAAAACCTTGGAACATCTTTATCATGCAACACTTTGTACATGGGCAGAATGATTCCATGACAAATCTTATAGAAATACGGAGTGAACTTAGAATCCCACAATTCTTTATGATAAACATGAATGGGTAAGGGGTCTTGAGTCATCCATTTCCAACCCATCAAAGGAAACTTGGAAATATAACAGATCGCATCCATTACATATGCAGATAAGTAGAAAGGGGGATAGATTCTCTGAGAAACAGTTCTTTTAGACTGGTAATTTACAATGGCTGTGGCTAAGTTATTAGATAATATTTTAGCCCAGTCCACTACAGTAGCATTGGTGGCGGAATCCAACAATGGTAGCCATTCAGATGAAATTTTTTTAATGTTTGACTTCCCAAAAATTCTACAGAGCATAGCAGCAGCAAAGCAATACGGGGAGGTGAGAGAATCAGTGCTATACATACCATGTTTTTCCTTTTTTAGTGGTTTGTCCCTCCTTGACCAGTCTTTGGTGCATTCTGCCAGGTCTTGATTTTCTTTTGCAAACTTCTCCATGAACTGTTTGTTATAAGTCGCCTGTGGCTCTAGAAAATGATACATGAGCCTCAAATCTTGTGAAGTGAATGAGACAATGAGTCCTTGACCCTGAGTCTTAAACTGTCTATTTTTGATATCAGCGCTATCCAGTATCCATTTAATCATGTCCGTGTATGGAAGAATTTTGGGCCTCGCCGCTATCCTGTGTAAGAACGAACAAGCTAGCTCTGTAATGGATGCCTCAGAAGAACCATGTGAGCCAGCAGTAGCCACAACCTCCATCACTTTAGGATTCTCTTCCTCAAGTAGACTATACATGCCTTCCCAAGTAGCAATACCAGCATCTCTGTTACAGGCGGTGTCTGTATACAAGGGCGCCATTTCTTTCTCTTCAGAGATCAGGGCTTTGCCTGTCTTTCCCATAATATCCTGCGTACTGCTTTGTATATTTCTCTGTTCTCCATTCCTGCAATTTACAAGTGAAGTGAGAATAATGATAAGGAAAGGTGACGGGAAAGTTTTAAATGCCAAAGACATATAAAATATACCACCTTATGTGAAATGGCTCTTTGATAAGCACAAAACCATATTCCATTAATGACTGGCAACTAACTCATTAATTAGCATTAAAGCGCATAACCAGGTCTCGGTTTATGGAAAATACTTTTTTGAACAATGAGCCCGAAAGATCTGTGATGAAGCAATTTTGCGATTTGCTTCGCAATATCGCAGATCGCAACATCGTAGAATCACAACATCGCAAGGTTGCTAGCTCGCTATATCACAATATCACAAATTCTCAATATCGCAAAATCGCAACATCACTATATCGCTATATCACAAATCACTGGAGTACAATATATGTCAATCATTCGTTAATCTGTTTTCTACAAAATGCGATTTGCGATATGCGCCATCGCATATCGGCAATTTAAAGTTTTTCAGCGTAAGTGATTTTTTTAGACATGCGATGTGATAAATGTTTTCTTAATGTGTAGTTTCGCATCGCGATTTAGCAATCTTAGAATTCGACTTGCAAGGAGGCATCCTGTTATCCTTTTTGCGATGCGATTTTTCCTAAGGAAAGATTTTGTCTTACCTTATCATAAAACTTAAACTTTTTAGATTTTTCAAGGGTATTTTCCTAAGTTTATGATGGTAAGTTTTATTAAAAAAGAAATACAAGCCCTAATTAATTTTTTAAATTTTTGACTAAGGGTCCCCACTTATTTAGTATTAGGAATAACACTAAATAAGAAGGGGGGTTGTTGCTAGCCACAACAATTGGTGATTCACTTAGAAGAACCAGTTATCTCTGCGTTTCTTTTGAATTTTCTAAACTTCCAAAACATAAAAGTTTCCAGAAAATTAAACTTTATTATAGAAAGACAAAGTACATTATGCTTTTACCTATCAATGATATTTTGTTTCTTCTATTTTCCACTTTGATTTTTTTCTCCCTCAAGCTAGTCCTTGTATCTACATTAGTCAATACTTGGTTTATAAAGATAAAATCAAAGCCTTCTCTGTAAATCAGTTTTGAATATGCTCATTTGTCATAGGTAGAGCCTCTACTGCCAGCAGGCGTTTATAACCTCGACAGGGTTACCTGTTACCGAGCAATGATCCTGTATCCTACTTAGAGAAATTTACAACTTTCAAAGAGAAATCCATATCCACACTTATTTCTTTCATTTTATTTTTTACCCTTAAAAGAACAATGTCTTGGTTTGATAGCCAATCTATGACATAGTCATTCACTTGATTTATGGCTTTGCTGAACAAGCTGGCTCGTGATGAGACCCCTTCTATTTTGATTGCAACAATCTTGAGTCATTGCCCTGTTGTGGTATGAAATATTGGCAGAGTTAGCAAGCTATAATATCTATGATCATGATAAGCCAGCTCGTGATGAGACCTCTTACTCTTTAAGTTAAAGTGTATCATTGGATTATTCTCTGAACGTTGAAGTTTCCTAGGTGGGGAGGAAGTCATTGTTTCCTTAAGACAGCTCTGGACGACAATGGTAGAGTTTTTTGGAAAGAGATTTTCTACAGAGAATCTTCATTTTTGTTATTGATACCTTTCATTGGACTGATATAAAACAATTTCCCACTAAAGGTCATTTTTTGTCAAAATTTACAAAGTTGAAACTAGTATCATTTCTAGGCCTAGAGTCTTTAACTGTATCTTTCAATAATAATGATCATTTTTCTAAAAGAATTCTATTTATACAAGTGAAAAAACAAAATCTAAAAGAGAATTTGTGTCTTTTTCATAAATCTCAAATGTAACCATTTACAATCGGTTTTATTATGGCAATAAAAACTAATCTACAAAATAGAAGGATGATCTCCTATGGAAAATATTTTTTGAGGATCTTTCCATTAACAGGTAAAGAATCTCTTTTTCCTATTAAATCCTGTAACATAAAAGTGGACAGACCTATGACTTCTATGATTTGGAAAGGGCCAAGCCACATTCTTTGAAATTTTGTATGTTTCCCTTTTTCCTCATGAGTCTTGTCCCATTTTAAAACTATATCTCCCATCTGAAAGTCTTTTCTGGATATAATGCTTGAATCAAAGGAAGCTTTCATTAATGCTTGGTGATGAGCATGAGTTATTTTAGCCTGTTTTCGTTGTTCTTCTAACTTAATTATTTCCAGCTGCCTTAGTTGTAAGGAGGAAGTTGGTGCTTCATCAATATATTGAACTAAGGCCAAAGAGGGAATTGCCAAATGAGTTGGAAGAACCACTTCTTTCCCATAAACTAAATTGAAGAGGGAAGTGCCGATGGAGGCTTTTTGCGTTATTCGATCTGCCCATAAAGCATATATTAAAGATTTGTGCCAAATTTTGTGACTTTGATCAATGGTTCGCTTAATAATTCTAATTAAGTTTTTATTTGTAGATTTAGCTAATCCATTCCACTGTGGATAGTAATTGGCGGAGTATTTAAGCTTGAAACCCCTTTTGAGTGCAAATTCAGTCATTGCATTACCAGAAAAATATGATGCATTATCAAACATTAAAACAGAAGGCAACCCAAACCTGGTGATTATGAACTGATCTATGAACTCGATGATATGTTCAACATTAGCCGTCTTGAGTTGAACTGCTTCCACCCATTTAGTAAATTAATATGTTGCTGTAAGGATATATCTATGCTGTTTAGAAGAGTGAGGAACGATCTCACCTATTATGTCCAATCCCCACTGATCGAAAGGTTACTCAATGTTAACTGTTGTAGTGGCAAAGATGGTTTCTTTTGTCTCCCAGTAGCAGTTTGACAGACTCGACATTTCCTCACGTAGTTATGTGAGTCTTTGAATATGTGGGCCAGTAATAGCCTACGCGTAAGATTTTATGAGCAATAGAGTCTCCAGCATAGTGTTCGCCTGCTGGCCCATCGTGGAGTTCTTGCAAGACTTTTTCATCTTCAGATTTCTCAAGACATCTAAGGAGAATAGAATCATAATTTATTCTAAAAAGAACATCGTTCACGAGCTGATATTGTTTGGATTTCAACCTTAGAGCTCTTTTCTTGGTATGATCGAGGTTTGAAGGAGTGAATCCATTCTTTACATAATAAATGATATCAACGTATAATGACTCAACATCGTTTAGGCTTACCTCGTACATTTGTATCTCTGCAGATGGACTTTCGGACATAATCGATGCTTCGGCCAACATTTTGCAAAAGCCTTGACCTTTTACAACACTTGTTGGTTTGATTTCTACGTCATATTCGTGTAAGGCAGTAACCCAATTGGCTCTTTTCTCACCCACATCCTTCTGTACTAGAAGATTTCTTACCACTGGAAACAGTACTACGATTTTTGTATGTGTTTTGAGTAAAAAATGTCTGAAATATTTAATTGCTTTGAAAACAACATAAGCTTATTTCTCCACATCTGAATAATTTAGCTCAGCCCCTTGTAAATTGGAACTGAAAAAAGCAATTGGGGCTTCTGCCTTTTCTTGATTTGCTTGAGTGAGTATCGCAGCCTATGATCTATCAAAGGTAAAAGTATATAAAATAAAAGGATCGGAAAAATTTGGAGTTGCTAAAGATGGAGCATTAACAATTGCTTGTTTGATCAGATTGAATGCCTCATGTTCATCATGGCACCATTTAAAGTTTGAGTTCTTTTTAATCATTGCTTGTAAAGGAGACACGATTCTTGAAAAATCTGGAACAAATCTCTTTATAAAGTTAATATGGCCAAGAAAAGATTGCATGGCTTTCTTGTTGTGAGGTAGGGGTATTGCGGAAATCTCCTTGATTCTGTCAGGATCAATGTGAATTCCAGATTTTGACACTATGAATCCGAGAAGTTTTCCTTCACTTAATGCGAAAAAGGATTTTTTCGGGTTAAGTGAAATTCCATACCTTTGACAACGTTGGAAGATTTGTTTTAAATCTCTAAGATGATTGTTTCGTTTTTTGGAATATACAGTTATATCATCCAAATAGATTACCACTGATTTATTAACTAACCCCTTGAATGCGATGTCCATGGCTCTCTGAAATGTGGCACCAGCGTTAATCAGACCAAATGGCATCTTTTGATATGCATATGTGCCCCATTTAGTTTTGAATGTGGTTTTTAATTGATCATTGGGATGTACCAACACTTGATTGTATCCTGAGAATCCATCCAAGAATACCATTAATTCTGACCTCACGACTGCCTGCAGTATTTGTTCCATGGGAGGCAAAGGAAAATTATCCTTTTGGCAGGCTTTGTTAAGATTTCAAAATTCAATGCAGATTCTAATGTCTTTGTTTTTCTTTCTAATAGGGACCATATTGGAAACCCATTTGGAATTTCGAATGGGAAAAAATATTTTGGCTTTCAATAACCTATTGAGTTCAGATTTGATCTAGTTTTCTAGATTGGGATGGATCTTTCTCAACTTTTGTTGGACAGGTTTTTCATCATCTGTCATTGGAATAATATGTTGGATGATGGAGATGTCATACGTTTTGAGTTCATCGTAATTCCAAGAAAAGACACTTTTGTATTGTCTCAAGAGATGAATATATGCTAATTTTGTTTCAGGAGCTAGACCAAGGCCTAGATTGATATTCTGTGGTTTGGTATCAGTTCCTAGATTTACTAATTCATAGTTCAAAGTTGAACTTTGGAGTTTTGAATTGGTAGATCTTTTAAACCGATCTTTCAAATCATAAAGGTCTTCTAACTTGACTACTGACTTAGGTATGGCATTGTTAGTGCTATCTTGTTGCAATTGTCGGTCATGTTGGTCTTCGTCAATTATTTGATTGGTGTAGGATCCTTAAGATGTGAGGAAACTCACGATATCAGGATTGTCGTTGAAAATCCTCCAATTGGTAATGTTATAAGGAATAGATGGTCTAAAAATTAATTCAATTGAAAATCGATCAAGGCTGAAATCTTCTGAAAGAATGAGCTTGGAAGCTACGTTAGCTAAGAGGTCTGCACTAGCATTCTGGAGTCTGGGAATCGATGAAATATTAAATGCTATAAAGTGTTCAGTCAGATCTTGAACTAAAGATTGGTAATGTTTTAAATGACCTGATAAACAATGTATAGTATTACATACCTATCTGATTACAATTTCAGAATCTCCGAAAACTTGAAGGTATTTGACGTCTAATCCGATTGCTTTGTATAACCCTTGGACTAAAGCCTCGTATTCTGCAGTATTGTTGGTGCAATCAAATTCGAGTCTGCAAGTTAGCATAGTTTTATCTCCCTCTGGACTTAATAACATGCATCCTGCTCCTACTCCTTCATTAGACTTAGAACCGTAAAGAAATAATTTCCAAAATAAAGATTTATTTACAGGACTATCTATAAAATTAATACATTTAGAACTATCTATTTGAGAGAAATTTTCTACTTGAGATAAAATAGAATGTTCTAATTAAGGTGAAGTATGAGCATTAAAATTTCCTAGGAAAGAATCTACTGAGTAGTTGCCAATGATGTTATTGTTGTATGCTACTGGTTCATTTTCTCCCTCCAGTTCTGTTACTATGTATTTTTGATGTTTTTCCCGCTCAACTTTTATTTGATTTGGTTTACCATTGTAAGGGAGCCACATGTGGGACCAGTCAGTTGCAAAGTATCCATGAAGTTTTTCTAACCAATCTCTGCTAGGAATTAAGCCATAAAATTCCAGAATATCAGCAACTAAAATGTTGATAACTTGACATACCTTTGGGTTGGATGACAGCCTTATGGTAACCTGATTTAATTCGCCAATCACTTCGACTTGCGATCGATCTAACTGAACTATGTGCACAACGGATTTTTGTGGTTGAACGTTCAATTTTGCACATATTGACTTTGGTAAAATATTCGATGAAGCTCCAGAATCCACTAAGCAATTATGCAAATTTTTATTGAAAATTTCATAAGTAAGAAGAAATGGGGGAGTATGAGATCTCGATCTTCCTCCAATTAAGGCGATATCGTTTGGATCAACTTTATTAATCACATTAGCTGGAGGTCTTCCCATGTCATGGGAAACTTGAGAGATTACAGCGGCAAGCAAAGGTGCAACTGGTACAGCATGTAATTCTTTCAAAAGTATCTTTTGTTGGTGTTTTAACTTGCTCAATTCGTAAAAAGTGATATTGGCCCTAGTCTTTTTCATGTCTTCTATGATATTATACGCCATTTCATCCGAAACGATCAACGTTTTAGATGGATTTGATGGGTTTGTTTGGGCTGGGCTGGTTTGAGTCACTTTAGGTGTCGTTTTCTTGGCTACGACTTTATCCTTAGTCATCGAGTTTGCGCTCTTTGGCTTAGGGGTAGGTTGATGAGGATCAAGTTGATTTCTTTTGCGAGTACTAATCGGGGATACCTCTTGATCCTCTTCATTTGGGAGGATGAAATCCCACATACCTTGTAACTCTACAACTTCCTCTTCATCGGTATGTTCTTCAGTAGCTATTTCCTCTTCTTCTTCTTCGGATTCAACACTTGTAATAGTGTTAGGGGGTTTGGAATCGGTCGAAGGGTTTCTTTTAAAAGGTCTGTACAACTTTTTAGAAGAAGTTTTTGCCACTTGTTTCTTAATGTCGGCCATCTCGTTAGACATGGTCTTCAAAACTTTTTGCAATCCTTCTAAATCGAATGGATCTTTCGATTGTTTTTCTTGGGATCTTCCTTGAAAGAAACCTTCTTGGATTTTCGTTCTTTTATCTCATTTTTCTTTTCTAAGGCTGTAACATGTTTCTCTACTGCTATTGCTTCTTTCATATTGTCAGCTAAAGTTTTTTTGTTAGCCCTGTCAATAAAGATTGCTATGTTTGATGGTAAAGCAGTGATGTACCATTCACTTCGCACTTCTTCGCTAGGCTTGGAAGTAGTAGGAATTTTGTTTAAAATTTTATTGAAACGTGCATTGAAATCTTTGATAGGTTCTTTTGACTCGGCCCTAAGGTTAGACAGGTCGTTGATCAATGTCGCCGTAGACCTATCATCACCAAACTTAGTCAGGAATTGTTCTTGGAAAATCTCCCAACTAGTAATAGATCCAGACGGTAATGAGAAATACCATGATCCAGTTGCTTCTTGCAGATTATAAGGGAAACGTTAGACAACAGCATCTTCGTTGGTAACTCCATTGAGATTTATGGATAGCATAAAGTTATTTATATCTTCTTCTGCTAGCACGCCTACCTCAAGATTAAACTTAGGCAACCATTTTTCAGGATGGGCAGGTAGCCGACTCAAGGGTGCAGGCATTAAGACTGCCCCTGGATTATTCCATGGAGATTGGGCCATCGCTGCTCTATTAATACAGGAAAGTGCAGAAGATGATCCCTGCAGTTGGGAAGATGAGGATATTACGACTCCAAATGATTGAGAAGGAGATGTGGGAGTACCGGTGGACTGATGAACAATGATCTGAAGTGGAGGAGTGGATGGTTGACTTCGCGGTGGAGAGGTTGAGATGGATGATGATGATGAAAGAGTCTCGCTATCGGACCCTTTAGGAGATTTCCTTGCTCTCTTCCTTGTGGGCAGAGGTAACTCGGTTGGCTGGACACCAAATTTTTTGCTCTTTAATCTGGTAAGAGGATGAGCAGGGTTATATTGCAAAGTCACGCTGCCTTGAGATTTATCAGATCTTTGAGGAGATATAGAAAATCGCTGAAGTTTGTGAATCAAAGATTCAACTTCAGGAGGTTCAATAGTAGATTGTTCTGAAATGTCAGGGTTTGTAGCAGCGGCTATTGCTCTTGCGACTTCTGGCTCTAGATTTAAATATTCTAAATGCAATGGAGAAGTCGGGGGAGATGGTGAGGGTGATTTACTCGTAGAATGGTATTTAGATTTAGACTCACTTTCCATTCACAGTTCGTGGCCCTCCTTCTAGCGCCAAATATGTTGAAGCCCCTAAAATTGGGTCTACAACAAGGGGGATACTCACCGGGTCCGGACCTTGGTTAGCAGCTCCTTTTATGTTTGGTATAGTGGGTCCGACTGGGGATATGGGACCAGTTTCCCAATTTATGTGTGTGTGTGAAGAATTGATATTTCCTTTCTAAAAGTCCCTAAATGAGATGCTCTAATTCTAACTCTAATCTAATAACATGGAAATTGTATTCTAATAAGCATAAATATCTAAGTCTACACTAACCCAGCGTGTAATCCTTCTGTTATGCGATCTAAAATGATTTCAGATAACAATCGATAATAAAGATCATTCAACTGTTATGAGAAAAGAATTCAATACAGATAAACCACTTCGTATAAAAAGTTAGACGAAACAATTGTGAAAGGCATATCGCATAATAAGTTACTCATACATTAAGCATAAATAAATATCTATCACCGTACAGAAGTGACAAATGACAACTTAAGCATTCACGCATCAATATATAAACAACTGAACATAAATATCACTTTGACACAAAGGCAGAAATAGTTAAGAGATAGAAGTACCATTTATAACTAGTTCTACTCATGAGCTTCAAGCGATAATGATTTATCTCTTCTTAATCCAACATCCACTAAGAGTACAGAAGTGCAACGTCAATAGCAGATATTAAATACAGATATCAATAAATCCTATTCCATTCATTCATCAAAACATCCTCAGAGGGTACAAAATTGCATGTTCTGGGGATAAGTTTTTTACAAATGTCAGGACCTTTCTCTAAATGCATGAGAAGGGTTTAAACACTACTAACTAAATCTAAAAATAAATTATTACAAAAATGTAGGATACAGTTTAAATGACCATCCTCATTTCAGGCAAAAATAAAACAAAATTAAAAGTAAAACTGAATCTAAAATTAAAACTACTAACTAATTATTTCAGTATCTGCTCCTTGAAATCACATGCGTTCAGCATTTGTTTGAGAAGAGTCAGTTGGCCGACTTCCGATTTTAGCTGTGCTGTGAAAACAGAATCGGCAAGAGCTGGTGCCATCTTCTCGGAAAAATTTATGATACACTTGAGAGTCATGCACTGGCTGTGTGGTTTTACCAAGTATGCCCAGTAAGAATCCCAATTCAACTAGGTTAACCTTTGGATTGATTCTGCCTTTTCTTGAGCTTTCTGTCTCCAGCCTATTTGCAGTTGCTGTACTTTCGTTAGATACCCTAGAGTGGTTTCTGAGATCATATTTTCTCTATGAAAATTTTCATTGATACATTCAATAATGTTGTTTGCTACCATGGCTGCTTCTTTTGCTGCTTGCCTGCTTTCCTGAGTAACTGTGCATCCCATTTGTTAAAGAGCATTTCTTTGTGATTGTCGTTGATTATTGGTGTGCCTGCTCTTTTTCCCTCCTTTGTTTCTTTCCAAGCCAAATATTCAGTAACTTTTTTATCAATTAAATCATAATCATGTCGTAAAACTTGATTAGTGATTTTATCACTTATTTTGCAATACGAGTTCCATTGTGATATTCTTTGGCTCAATGCTTCCTGTTGCTACCGTAGTTGATCATTTAAGGAAATGGATTCTGTAATAAATTCTGTGATCTTAGGATCATCCTTGTGCATCTCTTGCAAATCCTGTAACTGTTTTTCTCTTTCAGCCAAACTGTTCTGGTAGCCTATCTGCATTTGTTGGAAGTCCTGTTGTAATCTTTCAAGCTGTTTTTGTGCTTTGTTGTTGGCGTTGGCTTGTTGCAGCTGTTGCTGCAAAACCCGTATTTGATTTTCCTTCTCTTTTAGTAGTTTTTGTACCTCATATGCTTTGTCAATGGTTGCAGAGGCATATTCTCTTGCCATCTGAGATAATTTGGTGAGATTCTCAGTGGGATCGGTAGTAGGATCTTGCCATAGGATGTCTAATTGCTTTGCATCATGAGAGAGAACGTTTTCCAATTTCCTTTTATTTCTTTGTCTTCTCACTATTGCCTTGTGTTGTGGACTATAAAATACATCAAGAGGAGGAATCTATTCTATCTTGAGTATAAGTTCAGAGGATGGGGTAACAGGAATATGTTCCATATCTGAGACATTGCTAATTGTTCCTGTGACTATATCTTTTGTTGCCTATACATCACTCACAGGTGTCTTTGTACTTTGTCCTGCAAGATTGATCAAATCATTGGAGGTATCCCATTCTTTATCTAGCTCGGTTCTGACTAATGGTGACTGAACGATGAGATGGGGAGGATCTATTTGTGCGGAGGTAAAAGCCTGTCGCTGTGGAAGCTCTTTTGGTTGGGCAGTATCCTTTACTGACCCCTCGCTTTTACCATGGTCACTTTCTGATCTCTTGGAATGTTTAGATGTTTCTTTCTCGAACTTAGAATTAGATCTATCTGTGCCTGAACTTCCACTAAGACTAATACTTGGAGTTGGTTCCCTTATGGGTTCTAAGTGTAGTTTTTCCAAAGGAATTCTAGCTAACCTCCTTTCCCTATATATCTTGAACTACTGAAATTCTGCTGGAGGGAATCGCATTTGACCCAAATGCAGAACTTCTTCAAGCGTACTTTTATGTTGGAACATGTCATCAAAAAGATCTTCTTCTTTAGAAAACACCTTTATTTTGACTGCGCCAATGAAATTCTTAGTAATATCATGAGGGTTGAACGGTCTTCCTAGAAACTTGAATAATTGTAGACATGTTATGTTGTTTACTTCTTTGAATGCATGGCCTACATCAAATAGTGAAAAGGCCCCAAAGGCCATAGGAAATTGTGGCCAAATAGCCGTCCTTTTGTCTTTCAAATCTTTAGTCAAACCTCCTTCTCTGCAGGTTTCATAAGAAATTTCTCGTGCCAAGAGTTTATCAGGGACATACAAAGGTAAGACGTGAGGGGAAGTGAGACTTCCGAATACCCTAACATATGTAAACAGTTCTTCTCTGAACCATCTCGCAACACAGAGTATATCTACCTCTGCTTCAGGAGAAAACCTTGGAACATCTTTATCACACAACACTTTGTACATGGGCAGCATGATTCCATGACAAATCTTGTAGAAATACGGAGTGAACTTAGAATCCCACAATTATTTATGATAAACATGAATGGGTAAGGGGTCTTGAGTCATCCATTTCCAACCCATCAAAGGAAACTTGGAAATATAACAGATCGCATCCATTACATATGCAGATAAGTAGAAAGGGGGATAGATTCTCTGAGAAACAGTTCTTTTAGACCAGTAATTTACAATGGCCGTGGCTAAGTTATCAAACAATATTTTAGCCCAGTCAACTATAGTAGCATTGGTGGCGGCATCCAATAATGGTAGCCATTCAGATGAAAATTTGTTAATGTCTGGCTTCCCAAAAAGTCTACAGAGCATAGCAGCAGCAAAGCAATACGGGGAGGTGAGAGAACCAGTGCTATACATACCATGTTTGTCCTTTTTTAGCAGTTCATCCCTCCTTGACCAGTCTTTGGTGCATTCTGCCAGGTCTTGATTTTCTTTTGCAAACTTCTCCATGAACTATTTGTTATAAGTCGCCTGTGGCTCTGGCAAATGATACATGAGCCTCAAATCTTGTGAAGTGAATGAGCCAATGAGTCCTTGACCCTGAGTCTTAAACTGTCTATTTCTGATATCAGCGCTGTCTAGTATCCATTTAATCATGTCCATGTATGGAAGAATTTTGTGCCTTGCTGCTATCCTGTGTAAGAAAAAACAAGCTAGCTCTGTAATGGATGCCTCAGAAGAACCATCTGAGCCAGCAGTAGCCGCAACCTTCATCACTATAGGATTATCTTCCTCAAGTAGACTATACATGCCTTCCCAAGTAGCAAGGGCGCCATTTCTTTCTCTTCAAAGATCGGGGCTTTGCCTGTCTTTCCCATAATATCCTGTGTACTGCTTTGTATATTTCTCTGTTCTCCGTTCCTGCAATTTACAAGTGAAGTGAGAATAATGATAAGAAAAGGTGATGAGAAAGTTTTAAATGCCGAAGACATATAAAATATACCACCTTACGTCAAATGGCTCTTTGATAAGCACAAAACCATATTCCATTAATGACTGGCAACTAACTCATTAATTAGCATTAAAGCGCATAACCAGGTCTCAGTTTATGGAAAATACTTTTGTGAACAACAAGCTTGAAAGATCTGCGATGAAGGAATTTTGCGATTTGCTTCGCAATATCGCAGATTGAAACATCGCAGAATCGCAACATCGGAAGGTTGCTAGCTCGCTATATCGCAATATTGCAAATTCTCAATATCGCAAAATCGCAAAATCGCTATATCGCTATATCGCAAATCATTGGAGTACAATATATGTCAATCATTCGTTAATCTTTTTTCTGTGAAATGTGATTTGTGATATGCGCCATCACATATCGGAAGTTTAAATTTTTTCAGCGTAAGTAATTTTTTTAGACATGCGATGCGATAAATGTTTTCTTACTGTGTAGTTTCGCATCGCGATCTAGCAATCTTAGAATTCGGCTTGCAAGGAGGTATCCTGTTATCCTTTTTGCGATGCGATTTTTCGTAAGGAAATATTTTGTCTTACCTTATCATTAAACTTAAACTTTTTAGACTTTTCAAGGGTATTTTCCTAAGTTTATGATGGTAAGTTTTATTAAAAAGGAAATACAAGCACTAATTAATTTTTTTAATTTTTGACTAAGGGTCCCCACTTATTTAGTATTAGGAATAACACTAAATAAGAAGGGGGGTTGTTGCTGGCCACAACAGGACTATTTAATCATGAATCTATGAAACTAATCTAAGCATACAGATACAAGAAGAGGAGCCTTTTCTACTGGAGTTGGGCCCTAACCCAAGAGCTTCAGCCCTCTAAGTTAACTTAGTATTGGATCATGAAAAATCTCATTCTCATTATCAAAATAGAAAATTACATAGTAATGTCTTCCACAAGTTTGGAGCTCGAAAATAACTAGTGTTTTTACAACAAAAATTCAAATCCTAATGAGGCTCTAGGCCTCTTTATTTATATAACTGAAGTCCCCAAATACTTCCTTAAATATAGGGAGGCTCGGCTCCCAAACTTGAGATGAACTAACTCTTTGACTATCACTTGCTCGGCTGCCTTTCGATCTTCATGACTTGGTTGCTTGTACTTTGAGCTAGTGTGATTAATGGAGGAATATTCAAATGAGGGAGGATTAAACGAGGAGGATTTACTCCTGCAATCTCTCTCCCTTGTCCTATTCTATTTTCAAACCTTAATCTTGCCAAAATTCCTCAATTTTCTCTTTCAAACCTGCATTCAATGCATATTAGTCCACTAGGCATAATATCTCACTTTAACTCATCTCATTTAACAAAATATAATCAAAGCATGTAATAAATTGTGAGAAGAGTTGATTTGACTAGGCTAGAGGTGACTTAAGGTCCATATAGTTACCCAATGATGAGGCTCATCAAGAACCTTGAAATTGGGCGGGTTAATTGCTCTCACCTGATTGTCCTTCAAAGCTTGCAATTGTTCGCCTTAGCTCGAACATTTTCTCCTCCATCAGAAGCACCATCGGTTGGAGGACATCTTCGGCTGACCTTTTCCTACTACCTTCTACTGCATCTCCCCCTTCCACCTTCTACTTCAAGCTCCAAACAAATAGTTGTACTTCCCATCAAATTTCACAAGCCACCCCTGGGCATGATCCCACCTCGTTGTGTAGTGCTGCTACGGTCAAGACGAACCTCTTTGGCCTCATCTTGAATGTCTCCAAGTGGACGCAAGAGTGCCTTGATAAACCAGTCCTGTTGATGATTCAGATCTAGAGTGTAGCTCAGATTAGAAATGGCATCCTTAAGCCTTTGCATGAGTTCCCAAGCCATCTCACCCTCTCTCTACTTGATCTCCCTTAGCTCCAATAACCCTTGTTGATCTGTCTGGGGTACTTTGAATTCTTGCACAAATCCTTTCTTGATATCATCTATCGTGGGATTTTGGTTCTGCTCTGCCCATTTTATAAACCAACCCAGAGCCCTCTCCCTCAGCGTGGTCTAGAACTCCACTGTCCTAACGTTGTCTGGAGTCTGACATGCACTCCAAATAGCTTCACAGAGATACCAATGTTATTCCACGTCCTCGTTTCCCCTCCCCGCAAACTCTGGATATCTGGTAAAATATCTCGCCATACTGACTTGGGTATGAGCTAGCAACACAAACCCTTTGTTCCCTGGCTACTGGGATCCCTGTAGTCCCAAGTTACTAATACTACTGGTTCCCTTGTTGATTCCAATATTAAAATTGGCCTTGTATTTCTCACACATGCTATGTACCTATATTTCCTTGGCTAATTTAATAACAAATTTCTCTGTATTGTAATAAGGTACTAGGGGAAGGTCAGGAGAGATGCTACCTGTGTCTTGGGGGTATTGCTACTAACTCCTAATGGATGCTTCTCCTTTTTCAAATAACCTTCTCATGACATCACCCATGTCCTCTTCTCTCTCTTCTCCATATCCACTTGGCATTTTCCCTTGCGATATCCCTCCCGCAACTTGTAAGGAAGGGCCCTTTCCACCCTATTGCCTCTTGTACCTCTTGTCGATGATCTTGCTCTGTATTACATATTCCTTTTCTTGCCCTTCGTCTTGGGTTTTCCCCAACACTGCTCCTACTTGGTGTGGTCCCATCTTTCTTTTCTTCAGAGTCTGAACCACTTATCCGCTAGCAGCGCTCTCCTCTACACTCTAACATCTCTAGCTTTCTTTAGCCCTTCCACATCCATCCCTTCAGAAGCATCTCTATTCCCCAACCAACAGGATCCCCCCCTTATGTCCTTCTCCCATTACTGGGGTTTTACACTACCATCTCCGTGGTGGGTGAGGGCAGTAGTCCTTCTTCTATCATAAACATCTTAATCCACGTCAGTACTTCCCTCATCAACCTTCCTCTTAATCCGGACCCAAATACCACTTCTGCCTTTGAGAAGGATTGATAACTCTCAGCAGCAAACTTGACTATATATCCTTCCACCATGGTCTTTACCCAAAAGTCGACTGCTTTAGTCAAATCATTTTCCAACTACTGAAGCAGTACGAGATCTGAGGGAGTCCAACTATGGCGAACTGTCGTCGACCCCCCTGACTGATTATGCCTGTTCAATCTTCTTAACCAATTGTATAGTTCTTCTAAGAACTTGCACTAGAATATCTCATATTGGTCATTGATACCATCGGCATATAAAATCCCTTCACTCACCTTGCCGATCGGTTGATTCTGGTGGATAGCTTGCTCTGCTACAAATTGATCTATCTTATGATTCCACCAATCCCTAATCTCCTTCTTGAATATCCTTGACACCATGTTCTGAACCAGTTCTTGTAACTTCAGGTCCCAGCAACATAACCATTTGTTGGCATGAAAGAGTCATCAAGGGAAGACCCTGGGTTCAAGTCCGGAGAGCCAACAATGGTTCGTTGTAGTCTAGGTCGACGTTGGCATTTTCACATTACCCATGGGGTAAGGAGTCTCACCTGAGGTGTGCCATGACTAGAAGAAAGAGGGGTTCGTCATGGAGTTAAGGGAGCATCAACCAAAGAATCAACCGATAACAGATATATAACATTACACACATGGTGGAGATAATAGCATAGCAACTAATACACAAACACTACTAAATGCATGCATCTGATAGGAGTTACAAAATTTTAAATAGGTCATCACATCATGTATGCTTATACACATTATACTTTGCAACCAGTCTGGACATTCATTTCCATTATTTCAATAGTAAAACAATACAATACATCTCGACAGTCGCTGCAAGTAAATATAAGAAATACCCGTTTACAGACTCACAGGCTTGTTCTCAGTCTCAATGTTCCAGCTCAGCTACACTCTTACCTTCTGTATCAAACTACCACAACCCGCTATCCTCTCCGCAATGCTAACCTCAACAACCTCACCAACCCACCCCTCTTCCTTACTGGCCCTTTCCTTTTATATTTCTCTCTACCGTCTGGACTGCCAGTTCTTGCTCGGTTGCTCTTTCCCTCGGCTGCTCCTCCTCTTTCATGCCTACTCAGCTGCCTTTGTCTTCCACTGCCACCTTGCTGCAATCCTTCCACAACTACCTGTTCCTTCCTTTCTATCCAGCTGAATCCCCCGCAAGCTAACCGTTGTTGCCACCCATTTCCTCCTCATTCTTTGGTCAGCCAAAATTGATCAAAACCTTTACAAAATTAAAACGAAGGCCCCAACATGTATAAGATGTATTGGGATCTTGTTGTAACTTTTGAATGAGTTCCCACACATCTTTGTCATTCTTCCATTCACCCCTTGCTTCATTTATCCAATATGGTTAGATAATAGAAATGGCACAAAGCAATTCTTCCACATCCTCATCCTTTCTTGAGAGTGAATCTACCACAACATTTTGCTTCCATTTTTTGTAGATGATCTCAAAGTAATAACCCAACATCTTTGTGACCCATTTTTGTTGCTCTTCTGAAGATAATATTTTTTCGAAGAATTATTTAAGACTATCATGATCCGTTTTTACCTTGAAGTGTCTTCCCATTAGGTAGGATCACCATTTATTAAGTGAATGTAGTATTGCCAACATTCCCTTCTCTTAAATAGCTTTGTTTCAATACTTTCCTTTGATTGTACGACTTTCGAAAGAAATGGGTCTTTCTTCTTGCATTAAAATAGTACCAATTCAATTTCCTGAGGCATCACATTCCATAGTAAAGGTTTTTGTGGCACATTGCCTCTTTAAGATGTTCAAAGGCCTTCGTTGCTTCTGGAGTCCATAAAAATGCATCTTTCTTCAATGATTTTGTTAGAGGTGTTGCTATTCTCACATAATTCTTAACAAACTTGCGATAATACCCTGTCAACCTGAGAAATCCTCGCAGATGCTTTATGGATGTGGGGATTTTCCATTCCTTAATGGCTACAATTTTTCTAGGGTCTACCTTAACACCTTCATGAGATACAATATGACCCATATATTCCACCTCTTGTACTCCAAAGAAACATTTGGAGATTTTTTCATATAATTGTTTCTCCTCCAATAGTTTGAGCACCCAGTCAACATATTGAACATGATCTTCCAAGACTTTCTATAGATTAGTATATCATCAAAAAATACTAACGGGAATTTTCTAAGGAAGGATTTGAAAATGGAATTCATCAAACCTTGAAATGTAGAAGGTGCATTGGTAAGGCCAAAAGGCATGAACAAAACTTCATAATGACCCTCATGAGTTCTAAATGTTATTTTTGGAATGTATTCAATCTTCATTCTAATTTGATTATATCCTGAATGAAGATCCAACTTGGTGAAGTAAATTGATCCATGCAATTCATGCAATTGTTCAACAATGAGAGAAATGGGAAATTTATCTTTAATAGTGAGCTTGTTGATCTCCCTATAATCCAGAAACATGCACCATGATTCATCCTTCTTGTGCACCAACACTACTGGAGCAGAGAAAGAACTTTGACTAGGTTGAATTATACCAACCTCTAGCATTTTTGCAACCATACGTTCAATTTCACTCTTTTGGGCATAGGGATATCTGTAAGGCCTGATGTTTGGACGAACACTTCTTGGAATCAAATGAATAGCATGATCATAATCAAAATTAGGTGGGAGACCTTTGGGAGTCTCAAATACCTTGGAATGATTGTCCAAGACTTTTTGGAGATCTAGAGAAATACATGATTTCAATGTGGGAACCTTTAGTGAACATAATTGTGCAATTACGCCTCATTTTTATTTATTTAGAAGCTTTGTCATTCCATTAGAACTAATTATCTTTCCTGGTTTCCCTGTGATACCTCTTAATTCAACTTCCTTTCCTTCCGAAGAAAATTTCATGAAAATTTCTTGAAAATTAAAAGCTATTGTACCCATGGATTGTAGCCATTGGACTCCTAGTAAAACATTAGCACCACCCATTGGAATGGAAAGCATTGAGCTATTCAATACATATTCTCCCATGGATAGCTTGATATTATGGCACTTTCCAGAGAAATTTATGGTTCCTCCACTTGCAACCATCATTTGACACTCTGGTGCTAGATATAAGAAGAAATTCAATTCCCTGGCTATCTTACAATGAATAAAATTATGGGTACTTCCCGAATCAATCAACACTATTCCCTTTTTCTTCTTGTTATGTCCTTCTATCTTGATAGTTTGAGGAGTGGTAATTCTGGCTAATGCATTACAATATATAGTCGGATTCATTTCTTCTTTCTCTAGGGTTTGTTCCTAGTGTATAGCCTCTTCTTTTGACATTTCTTGTTCCTTTTCAACCTCCTCTTCACAATCTATGTAAAATGATTTCTTCTCAGCACACTTATGACCTTTAGTGTATTTGCTATCACAACTGTAACAAAGCCCTTCTTCTCTTTTTTCTTCCAACTGTTGGGGTGTCAACCTTGTAGGTTGTGGAAGGCTAGGGGAAACAACACTTCCATATTTATAGTTATGAGTGGTAGGATTCCTTGTTGCCATTAATTTGCTTTCCATTTTTCTTGCCAACCTGAATTCCTTCTCCAATGAGTCAGGTTCCCAAAGGCAAACCTCATGTTGGATGTTATCCTTTAAATTCCCTATGAACACATCAATCCCATGCTCCTCTATAATATCTTTTACCCTTATATTAAATTTTTGGAAGTCCTCAATGTGCTCCATCATTGAACCCTTTTGTTTGAGGTTAATCAATTGGCTAAAAAAAGTGTTGCTTTTTGTATCCTCATAATGTGCTATCATTTCTTCCGTAAAAATCTCCCAAGTTACAATTTATTTATGAGAGCAAATCCATCGATACCATACACACTTATTTGGTTCCAAATATAAAGTTTCAATGCATACCTTTTGTGTGCTTTTCACATTATGGATATCGAAATATTGCTCCATCTGTAGTATCCATGTTATGGGATCCTTGCCATCCAACTTCCTCGTATCGATCTTTGGAACATAGTGGGTCTTCAATCCAATGTTAGAGTCTATGAAATCATGATTAACATTTCTTTTTTTCTCATCATGAGTTTCCTTTACTACCCTTTCATCATTATTAATCATTTCATGTAGTAACCTAGTCAAATCTATCTTCAAATCTTCCATGTCGCCTTTCAGTTTTTCTTCTGTAGAATCCATTTTATTATCCATTCCATTCATCTTAGATTCCACACAATTCATCTTAGCTTCAACGTCTTTCTTTAAACCATCAATCTTAGCTTCTGTTACCTTTTGTGAGAGTCAAATTTGTTGCACTTGGTCTCGTAATTTTGATATATCATGTTGCATTTCTTCCTCTTTTTCATGAGTCATGCTAGAGCTTTTAGGTTGCTTACTAGGTGTTTCGATTTTATTTCTTCAGTGCATCAATTAATGATAATTATGCTTCACTATGCCTTTGAACTTAAAACTAATTTTTCAACCCAAACTTATGCAAAAATTTAGAAAGACTACACACATTTTTTCGCTTTATAGAAGCTCGATATGGAATCTATTGTATCTCTGTAATTGCAGATCTCCGAGGTTTGAAATTTCTTCCTGCAGTAGCCCTCCGAGTCCTCTTTCCAATGCCACCAACCTAATAAAAATTAAATTCTCCAAGAAAGAGTTATTCCCAATCTCCCAAGATGACCTGATTGTATAATTTTTTAGTAGTGCAAATTTGTACAACGTGCCACGTGTCACTATTTCGACGTTCAGATCTGAAAAAGATACACATAAAACTACAGTCTGTCCTATTTCTATAACTTATTATAAAATTTCAATCTGATGCTCACAGATAAATTTATGACTATTTTCCCAAGGTCACTTGTTTGGAATGTAATTCGGGAGTCTACAAAAACCCTAACTTCCTCAGATCATATATCAAAAAATATAGAAAGACAAGATTTGAAATTGGGACCCGAGGTTTAGAACACTTTCGACTGAAATGGGTTTGGTTTTTAGGTTCTGAAACTTCGTAGAGAAAAGCTTGTAGTGAACATTCCACGATGACCTATTTGGAGTAGCGAAACCCTAGAATCAAAAGCTTTGATACTAAATGTTAAGTAACCAACCCACAAAATGATAGAAAAGATAGATCAACAATTTCAAAATTAGCCTCTTTGAGGGTGAAACCTCCTTTACATTCCACAAATGAAAAATTCTTGGATGATACAAATGAAAAAACCTCCTTTCTATATATAGGAGTTTAAGGGGTCACAATATAATCAAAGCCGACATAACAATAATAATATAAGGGCACAACAATAATAATAGTGGGCTTATATGGGGCACAATAATAACAATATGGGGACAATAGGGGCACAACAATAATAATAAGGGCTACAATGACAATGGTAATGGGGGAATCACTAGTATTATAGGGACCTAACACAACAACACTCAGTGAAATGTGGTCTCTATGCAGAACAGAGGAAACCAAACTTAAAGAAAAGGAAGATGTGGGATCAAAGGAGAAATCATTCGCTACCATCGCCAAAATAAAGGGTAAATTTGGAAAATTTGGTCCACGAAGAACAAAAAAAAAAGACGTGTCCAAAATCCAATGGTTTGGATGCCAAGAATATGGAAAATACAAAAGGATATGTCCTAAGCTTAAGAAGGAAAACAACAACAAGAGGAAAATGGAAGAAGCTCATGTGACTCAAGAAATTAAAGAAGAAAACAAGAAGAAAAAGAAGGAAGATCCTCTCGATCTCTACTATGACTAGGTAAAACTCTTTACTTCAAGTCTTTTTTCAATTTTTTGAGTAGGATAGGAGCATGTAGGAATAAAATAAAATTTCATGGCTAGAAACATCTTCTAGAATCTAGAAACATGAAGTACATAGAGTTCTATATACTCATGAAGACGTAGCATTTATAATGAGAATAAAAATGCATGGGTAGAAATATCTTCTAGAATATAGGAGCATGGTAGATATAGCTCAAGATATTCATGTAGAAAGAACATACCTAGTATAGTACATCATCCACAATGAAAGGAAAATTGATCATGATTAAGAATCTTAGAAGACCTCCATAATCAAAAAGAAAAGAAACATCTGCAAGGCAAGGGTCTTTAAGATCCAATGATGGAATATTCAAAAGAAGGTTCATGAACCAAAGCAAATGTCTCATTGGGAATCTCATTCATGGGATTCAACATGATGAAGCTAAGATGAAGCAAGAAGGGCCACACAAAGGACAACCAAATGAAGCTAAGATGTTCAAAGGAGAATCAAGATGAGGTATGTATGCATCAAAGTTTAGTCATGTTATCATTTGTATATTATTGAGTCATGGGAATATTTCTATAAAAATGATCAAGTATGAAAGAAGCTCTAACAAGTCCCTAATCAAAAGGGAGTTTTGGATCACCCCTAATTACAAAGGAGTGACATTTGTGGTTTTCCATCTCATGGGTCATGCACTAGACCAGGACTAGCTGCCATAAGTCTAGATGAAGGCCATGAATGGAAATGTAGACACAAGATAGACACAACATTCTTGTATTCACTTGGGAAGAAATAATGGGAGGATTAGGTAATCATCTTGAATCTGATACTGTTTGATAATGTGTAGGGAATTCAAGACAAGAGTAGGAAAGAGGACCAATATTCTTTGAGGGCTAGGAACCCAAGATAAGAATAGACCTAGAAGGTCATACTCAGAGAACAGCTGGGTGGGTATCTACCTTGAGAGACAATGATGAAGGTGTCTATAAATCATTGGTCTCACCAGCATTATAGCTCATGATCTCATGAAGAGATGGAGTTGTTAATCAAGGCCTTGCACTATGACAATGTTGATTGATATGATGCTATAACAAATAGATTGCAAATCCGGTTTCTCTTATGTGAATGTGAATTCTTCAATATTGATAATAGCCAAACACCTTGTAATTTTGTATGAATACCTCCCTAGCTAAGAGGGAGTGCTGAAGGAAATGTAACTAGGTTTGGTATTCATAAATGTACTTTTAATATTTGTATTTATTTAAGAAAATAAATATTATTTTTATAATATATGTCAATGAGTTTCTTGCTCATTGACATAGGTCTAGCACATGTTAAGTGTTATAGGTGAGTCAAATAGTCAAAAGTAAATGTTGAAGGCCTTAAGGGCATGTTACACCATGTATGAGTATTAAATTCAAGAGAATACCTCCAAGAAAAGTCAAGTCTCCTCCTATGCAAAGGCACCATCAAAGAAGCTCCTTCAAGCATAGAAACCATCTGAAGTCTACTCAACAAGTCGACCTACAAACAATTAAACAAGTCGGCCTACAATTCAACCTAAAAGGAGGGACAGTCCTCTATAAATAGAGGTTGTCCACTCCAATACAACGCAATCAAAGAGCTCTAAAATGAGTGAAGTAAGGAGGCAAGTAAAGGGTAATAAAAGGATGAGAAAAGGGTCTCCAAGGATAGCGAGGAAGAAGGAAGAAACATTGAGCCTTAGAGGTCTATTCTAGGGCTTATTACAATCACACATGCAAGAAAAGGAGGGCTATCTACAGTTACAATACCACGATCATAGTCACATAACTCTCATTTTTTGGGCTATCAAAGCAGGCCTATAAGGCCTCTCTCGAAAGTGAAGAAGAGGCTCACTCAAGAGAGTAAGAAAGGAATACTCTATCATAAGAATCTAGAAGGAATCCCCCCACACTTGCAAGAAACTAGGGTTGCACTGTAGTCATAACAAGTCTGCAGCTACACATCAAGAAGGATCTTGGTTGGACAAGAGAAGGAAGGTATCCTTATAAATGAATGACTTCACTAAGTATCAATGATATGTATCTCTTCTAGACCTAGCATAACAAGGACTATCACCAGTTTATGAAAGAACGAAGTGTCAAAAGAAGGAGGATGAAATGACGGGGAACAAAGTGTCAGAACAAGGAAGAACTTGACTTGCTCTTGGAGGATATTCTTGTCAAGGGTATAGGGTTAGGCATTGATCAATAGAAGCTTAAATAAGAGAAATTCATGAAAGGGTTTTCCTCTCAAGAGAAGAGAGGTTTTGGCCTTGGTAGAGAGCCAACATCTTATGTTCTTGTTCCTATGTTTGGGTAACAGTTTGATGAAGCACACACACATGCATTAATAAGAATAAGAAGAAGATTAAGCTAACAAGAAAAGGTAAAAAGGCTCCACAAATTGTTATCAAGTAACGAAGAATCACACTACACCTAATTTTCCCTAGATTCTTCAACACTATCATCTTTGGGCCAAAAATTGAAGATAAAACACAGGATGGTGATGTTCCTCCCTTTTATGTCAGTTTAAATGTGCATGAACAAATCCTGCATAATGCTATGCTAGATTCTAGGGTATCACATAATTTAATGCCAAAGGTTATTATGGAAAGTTGGGTTTAGACATTACAAGGCCATATAAGGACCTCTATTCATTTTATTCCAGCAAGGTGAAATGTCTGGGGTTAATAAAAGATTTAGCAGTTTCCTTAACCCAAATCCATTCAAAATTCATGGTGATGGATATTGTTGTGGCAGACATACCTCCCAAGCATGGTATAGTGTTGTATAGATCTTGGATGGAAAAGCTGAATGGAGAATTACAAACGGACATGTCTTATATCAAAATTACAATTTTTGGAGGTTGGATGAGAAGCTTATACAGGGAACCTCTCATGCAGTACATGATCAACAGTAAGGAGAAGCCTTTGAATCACCCAGTTTATGTTGTTAACTTTGATGTAGATTCATTTGTTCTATTTAAGGTTTTCCTAATGATGAAGGGTTTGTTTCATATATAGAATAATAAAGGCACAATATCCAGGAAAAGGAAATTCCACATGAGGATTCAAAGCAGAACAATGAAAGAAAATTAAATGTTTTAGATCCCAAAGAAGAGGTAGACAAAAAAATGGAGTTGGATGTTTCAAGTGATGATAAAGAGACATCTACAAAACAAATTTCTGAAATAGACAACCATAAAGAGGAAGGGCAGGACAACAAAGAAGATGGGAAACAAAACAGCTAGTTTGCCCTCAAAAAATCTGCAGATTTGAAAGTCGAAATGAATGGTAAAGGATGGAGAAAACATCAAGTTTGGACCATGCATTTTGATGGAGCAACAAGTAGAGAAGGAGTTGGAGTAGGAGTGTGGATTATCAGCCCAGAAGTTGGTAAGTCAAAGTTATGCTCATATAAACTGATGTTTGATTGTACTAACAATATGGCAGAATACAAAGCTTTGATTTTGGGCTTGAGAAATTAAAAAAAAAATCAGGAGCTAAAATAATTGTTGTTTTTGGTGATTCCGAGTTGGTGGTAAGGAAAATCAAAGGTGAATATCAGAACAAACATTCCTGCATGTGAGCTTATTGGAATGATGTACTTAATTATTTGTAGAATTTTGTTGAATATAGTTTTTTAGTGGTTCCAAGGAAAGACAATGTTGTTGTAGATGCATTGGCTACTTCAACCTTTGATTTTGACATGCCTAGTAATGTTAAAGGAAAATATAGGGTAGATGAAAGACATAGACCTGTTGTCCCAGATAACAAGGGTCATTGGCAAGTTTTTGAAAATGACAAGCAAGTGGATAATTTATTGTTGATGAAAGAAGAGTTTGCTAGAATTAGATGGGAAAGGGACAGTGAATGGGAAGATGAAGATAAGGATATTTCATAAATCAAATGAAGGAGGAATTGGATAAGCAAGGCTCTGAGTTGAAAATATTGCAACTAAAGGACAATATCCTTCCGAGAGGACTAGTGACTTTGGAGGAATTGTTTGACCAGAATGAAGTGGACAAAAGACAAAAATTGGCACCGATTGGAGGAGGAGTTGAATAATGAAATATAGGTACAAGAAAACACCCAAAGATGATAAAGTTGTCCAAAACTTTGAGCCCTGACATGAAGAGAAGATATTTGGAATTCTTCGTTGAATTCTCTGATGTTTTTGCTTGGGGGTATGAAGTCTTGAAGGTGTATGACAAAGAGATTATTCAGCACATAATACCAATAAAAAAAGATCAGAAGCCATTCAAGCAAAAGTTGTGAAGGACAAATCTGGTGTTTATTCCCTTAATTGGAAAAGAAGGAAACTGTTTCATTATGGCATTATAGTACCTCTTCATTTTTCTGATTGGTTGTCTAATTTGGTACCAGTCAGAAAGAAAATGGGTGAAATTAGATTGTGTGTAGATTTCAGGAACTTAAATAGGGTGTCCCTCAAGGACAACTATCCACTACCAAAAATGGACCATGTTCTCCAGAAAGTAGTTGGTGCAAGAAGAATGTCATTAGTGGATGGATTTTCTGGGTATAACCATATTTTGATTTACCCAGAAGACTATGATAACACTGCCTACAAAACACCCTAGGGTACTTTCAAATATGCTAAGATGCCATTCAGTTTGATGAATGTAGGGGAAACATTTCAGCGAGTGATGGAAATAGATTTTGTAGAAGAAAATGATAAGTTTCTTGTCATATACCTTGATGACATTACTGTTTACTTATAGTCTAATGAGGATCATTTGCAACACTTAAGAGAAGCTTTGGAGAAGTGTAGGAAGCATGACATCTCATTAAAGCCAAAGAAACCATTGTTTGGACTGGAATATGAAAATATGTTGGGTCATATCATTTTGAAAGATGGCATCAAAATAGACCCTAATAGGATTTCAGAAATCCATAAAAATGGATGTTCCTAGGAGTAAAAAGGAAATTCAGTCCTTTTTGGGAAGAATTATTTTTTTGAGAAGATTCATTCCTAATCTGGTTGAGATTTCAAGAAAAATTATAGACATGCTAAGGCAGGACATCAAGGTTAAATGGAGTGAAGAGTGTAGGAAATATTTCAATGAAGTTAAAGTAGCCTTGTCTCATGCTCCCGCATTAGCTAGTCCAGATTACACACTTGAGTTTATAGTGTTTTCTTTTGCATCTGAGCACAATATCGCTGTTGTCTTTTTGCAGAAAAATTAGCAAGGAGTCAAACAACCTATTGCATTTTTCAGCAAGGTGCTTAGAGATACTGTGCTCAAATATGACATATTGGAAAAACAAGCATTTTCTCTTGTTAAGTCCTTGAAATACTTCCAGTGTACATTTTCGTTCTCATGTCGTGGCTTATGTGCCTAGTGCTGCAGTAAAAAACATATTGACTCAAAGTGACCCAGATGGAAGGAGGGGTAAGTGGATCGCAACAATTCTTGAATATGACATAGAAATCAAACCAACAAAGTTGATTAAAGGTCAGGGTTTGGCTCAAATGATGGCGGAATCAAATTTGCAGTCCCTTCAAATTAATTTTCTCGTTGTCCTAACAGAAGAAGAGCTCTCAAATGTTTTTCAGCAAGTTCTAGAGAAATTTGTTGCTTCACCGTGGTATGCAGATATTTTATATGTGTTACAGAATTTACAAGCACCTCCCAACTGGCCCGAAACTAAAGTTTGGTTTCTAAAATTGCAGGAAGTAAAATTCTGCATTATCGATCAATTTTATACTAGAAGGATCCTGGCGGGATGTTTCTTAATTTCTTACTAGAAGATGAGGCTCAAGCAACAATAGAATAATTTCACAAGGGGGATTGCGGTGGTCATTTATATTGGAAAAATACAGTGAAGAAGATCTTAAGAGCTCGCCTTTACTGGCCTAGTTTGTTTGCTGATGTGTATAAGAAGGTAGCCAGTTGTAAAGAAAGTTAGATGTTTGAGGGTAGAAAGAAGTTGCTTCCCCTGCCTCTAAAGCCTATAGCAGTTGAGTCACCATTTCAACAATGGGGACTTGATTTCATTAGAGAGATTCCTCCTTTTTCATTTGGGCAACATCAATGGATTTTAACAAGAACATGTTATTTTACAAAATGGATTGAAGAAGTTCCTACTAGGAAAGCCACAACTGCAACTATCATTCAATTTTCGGAAAATAACATTATGTCCCTCTTTGGCTGTCCACAAAAAATTATCACAGACAATGTCGTTGCATTTAAGTTAAAGAAGATGATTCAATTCTTGTTGGCTTCATGGGCCTTGAACCAGGTTCAAAGTTAGTTGCGCCAACCAAAAAAAACCTAAAATGCTAACCCTTTCGACAACAACCCGCGTAGCACAGACTGCAGTCTCACCCGAAGTAGTATTGGGGGAGAACCATGTTTTTGCATCTAGAGGCCTATGTGATGGGTTCTTGTGGCTTCTAGGGCTTAGTTCTATCTTCATGAACCCTAACCCTTCCGAAATAAATAATTGCAGTAATTCACATAAATAGAATTTATACCTTCGTGAAGGTCGTCAAACATTCATAACATCTATAACTTCTATTGATTTAATAATTTTGCACATTATATAAGCATTCATTCATATAATCTTCAGATATAGAGTGAAAATACAAAACTGTAGAAGTAAATACAAATACACGGGTGCACAATTTATGGATCAAAATTGTCTTTATTAGATGTGTTCTTTCAAGTACAAACTCTTCTTCCCTGTGCACGCAACTGCAGGGGCCCACACACTCGGCCTTCAGACTTACCAAGGTCTTCACGCACTCAGCTACAGGAGACTTCCCCTTCACTTAAGTACAGGAAACAAACTTTCCTGCCTTAGCTTACTTTCCCCAAACAATGATCTTCTATCGATGAGTTATTAGTTATTTCCTAGACTCGTTATGACTATTCTATATATAGCCTTCGCTCTTATAATACCATGGTCCGCGGATCATGGGCAGGTTTCAAAACTTCTTATCTCCTAACAACCGAAGGGACTAAAGCCCCTTTGACTCTTGTTACCTTTGCGCTCTGCTTCCACAAAACACGAAGACTTTACAATTATATAAAAAGTAAGTACCAAAAATTCCCCCTAGGGGACCCTATCCCAACAAGCCCCCAACACAATTTCATGACTCGTCCTTGAGTCACTCGGCTGGCACTTTGATCTTCACTTGGAGTTTGCGGAACTCCAACTTCAAAACCTACAGATCAACTATTCCCTACATAAAAACCTACTATACTTCCTTGACCATTTTTCAGTAGTGAGGCCTTCCACTGCGAGGCTCATGGTCCTCTAAGTCTGCTACATCCCCTTAAGTTTACTCTATACTTACAGAGTTAGCTGGTTGGCCTCATCTATCCAAGGCTTAGTTTGTGCAATGAAAATTTCTTCCTTGTGACGCAACTCATCAATTTCATTTTGCAACATATTTCCTTCTTACAACCTCGTGAACCATTGTACTACCGCCAATGTTCACGTCATTGATCAGATTTCATCGCACTACCTTTTCTTTTCCTTGATGTCTGTGCCAATCTTCTGCAGAGTCGGGTCCTCTTGCAGTGATGTACATAACTCCATGGTTTGGTCAAATAGCACGGTGCATCCCTTGACTGCATCTTCTAAAGTGGCCATGCCCTCTTTCATAGCATCTATGCACTTCTCCTTAACCTCTGGAGGAGTCGTAGCCTACAACTTCAATTGCGGCTCTGATATATGTAACTGTAGTTCAAACCAGACTCGACCGATTTCATCCTTTGAATCTTTTACTATTGCGTCCAACTTTTGGATCTTCTCCGCGGAAGCTGCTTCAGCTAAAATGTTAAGTTCTGGTAGCTCATTGCAAGCCTGTGTAATGGATGCCAATAATTGTTGGCTTCCCGCGATAATTTTCCCTTTCTCCTTCAGCGCCTGCACCTTCTCTGCAAATATTTGTTGGTTGTTTGTTTTGAATTCACTAATTACCAACAGCATGCACTACTCCTAATCCGTAATTCATCAGATACCCCGTGGTGTAGCTCATGCAAGGTCTGGATAGGGAGTGTCGCAATGTTTAAGCCCAAGTTCATCATCTGTAGTAGTTGGGCCATTGCTTCTTTTGTCTCGACGTGCAGGGCTCCATCTAGTGAATGAACTATACAAAGATCCAATGTCTTGTCCATATCCAGAACTAATGCGCTCGCCTAATGCAGGCTCACTTGCACCCCGCTCACTTGTCCCACACTCACCTGTACTCAACCTGTTTGGACCTACAACTTGCGTAGGTCTTGTTGAACCTTTCCCAGTGCCTACTGGTACTATTCCTTGAAATGGCCCCAAAGTTTTGAGGTAATGTCATGAACCACCTCACTTATTTCATCTAAGTCCCCCTCAGTGAGGACTAAAGGGGTCGCCCCAGATGATCGGTTAGAATTATGTTTCTTCCGCACCCCCGTGGATGTCTATTTTTGTCATTTCTTTACCATGAAGGAGGTTTCCAGCTCCTCGCCCCCCCCCCTATCCTTCTTCTGTCTCTTCTTGTTCCGGTGTGTGCTGTGTGTCAAACTCTTCAACTTCGATGGTGGTCTGTAATGTTTTTGTTGTGTGGGCTACTCATGCTTTGCTTGTTGCTTCCTTTTATTTGGAAACAACCTATTTCTGTTGCACAACTTTCTTTTGGGTGGAAGCCTTCTCGACTTCCTGTTGTTTCTCTGTTGCTGTCATCTGCGCGGTGGTATCCTCTGCAACCTTACTTTTACCTATAAACACATATGATGGGGTTAGCCATTCAGGTGGCCACTTTCTCATGATCTCTACTACATCTTCCTCAACCACCAAGTAAGGAAACTTGTGCCATGTCTTCTGGGGATCCCTCCTTGCGTGAACATGCAGGTTGTGGAAATATTCCTTGAATTCAGTGAGGGGCTCGTACTAGGCATACAATGTGGGTGACAACCTCAGCCTCTAGCTAATCACCATCAATAGATCCATTTCAAACAGGACCCATAATGTCTTTTCCCTAGTGACTCGTACAAGGTCCTTTGTAGCCCATAGCGAAGCGAACTTTGCTAGCTCTGGAAGGTTTGACTCCTTGGGAGGAAACTGACTGTCTTCAGGAGTCCTCCAAGCCACCAATGCTATCAGCAGTAACAACCAGGCATAATGAAATGCCTTGCCCTCATCCTAGGCCTCCCTTAGTTCTCCAAAAATTATTTGCATAAGAATTGAGCCGAGTTGTAATGGACTCATTTGGCGCACTGCGCAGCCAAAGATATGACTAGTGTTGAAAGTTCTTCTATGTGACACTTACATATGATCTTGCACGCCAATATCTGCACGGAAAAATGCACCGCGGGATCTGTGATAGAGAAAATAGAATATCCATGATACTTCTTTATGAGGCCAAAATCGCTCTTCATCTAGTTCGTGTGTTTCTTCTTCTTTGTTTTTCCCCTTAAATGCCTCTGCTGGATCCACTCCTTGGTATGGCAGCAAGTTGATCAGTGGACTAGCATGTCTGTGATTGGGATGGATTCTCCAAGCCAGAGACACCCATCATGCACTAATGTGAGAAATTTATGTACACAAATGGTGTTTATGTTGGTTCAATTGAAATGCAACACCCAGAGCATGTTTAGGAGCCTCGCAGCCCCAACACCAACGACCCACTTAATCGGCTCCAATCGTGTAACCTCTGATTCTTCATAATATACATTAGAGAGGTATTGGGTTGGCACCAACTGAGAGGAATTCTCGTGATCTCCTAAGTCCCAATCCTCCATTTTTAGGGTCAGTATGCGGGCCAACAAAGCACCCTCAAACACTACCTGCTTCAGCAAAAGTGGTGTAGTCACCATGAATTTTGGATTTTCTGGGTATTTAGGCACTTTAGTTGTGACCTTGCGTGGTGGGATATACTTTGGTAGCCGATTCATCGGCTCACCCTCCTCAGCATCAATCTCCTTTATGCTTTCGTGCAGTTCTTCTTCACCCAAATCCCTCGGCTCTATCAGCTGTTGTGACCAATCCATCTTCCCTTTCTGGTGGACTTCCGTGGGGTTTTTCATGGTGACTACCTCACCGGGACCTATTAAGGTTTCTTCTACTTCTTATCAGTCACCTTGGACGTAGAAGGTTGTGATACATAAGGCTTAGGTCTCGGAGACCTAGGCATCGTAGTAAGAAATCCTACAGAGACAAATGGTGTTGCTTCCATCTCAGGGGGAGTTGCAGGCATTCTAGCCAGAAAACTCTCTCAGAGAAAGTCAGGTATTTCAGTTCTGCATTTGGCACATGGCAAGGTGAAAAATATCAATACAAACTCTTAGGAAACAAGGTGTTCGAATGCGAGGCAACAGGCCATATTTATAGATGATTTTGAATTCGAATCCAATCGTTCCCTCCAATTTCTGATGATTAATGCATCTTTGGTGGTAGATTTCCAAATATATGATACATAAATACGTCTTCCCAACTCCTATTAATGGAAAATTTTCCATCCAATTAGCTACAGTGCTTCCAACGTTCATTTTTCATCCATGCCGTGTGACACCCAGCCTTGTGGCACAACTTCTTCGACCCAACTCCCCTCTGCACCTTTCTTCCATCCATTGCGCAACCCGCTTGCTTCGTCTTTCCTACTTTTGGGCAATGTAGTTTATAGTCTTGTGCTTCCTCGCAACTGCCTAGAGTACTAAGACTATCCAACCATCATATAGTCAATACACAGGGGCAGGATCACCCCTGTATAGTTTCAATTGACTCCCATTGAATTTTCCTGGAAATAACTCCCCTTTCAGCTTTGTGAGCTAAATTGTGCCACCATCGGTAATTTTCTTCAAAACATAGGGTCCCAGCCAATGCATTTGAAACTTGCCAGGGAATTTTGTAAATTTCTTGTCATATAACAATACCAGATCATTAATTTGGAAGGTGCGATGTTTTATATGACGATCATGCCATGCCTTTTCATGATCCTTTTGCACCTGTTGATGAAATCCTACTAGGAAAATATATTCTTCTAGTTCTACCAGCTGTGCGAGATGCTCTTCCATAGTATTTTGATTAGCCATATCTATTAATGCTGCAATCCACAGACTTGGCACAATATTTTCCATGGGCACTATAGCCTCCTGCCCATATACCAATTGGAAAGGGGTTTGACCTGTCAACTTTTTATAAGTGGTCCTACACTCCCAAAGGACTTTTGGTATGCACATGTCCCAGTCATTCTACTTCACGTTGCAAATGTTGAGAAATGGAAACAAGAAATTCCAGTTCAATTTGTCCTTGAATTAAACTATGAATTAAATTTGAATTCTATTCTCATAGCAACTTAAAATAGTTAAATTAAGTTTATTAAACTTACTTAACTTAGGAAATTTGAGTTGGAAGTCTTTTGGAAGTCATGTGTATGTTCTCCATACTTTTTAGGAGTCCAGTGTGAGTTAATTATGATTTGTAAAATAGAAGACTCAGTTTCATGAGTCAGTCTAGTTAAATTAGTTCTCAAACTGATTGAGAGAACTAATAGTGAGCTAACAATCAGTGGTAACACCAATGAACTCCACCAGTGTGTTGATGGTGTTGGACCCACCAACATGTCAAGGGGATCTCCTCGGTAAGAAGTCCCAACTAGACCTCAGACCATTTGGTGAAGGAGTCCCAGCAATGGGTCGTACAGTATTGCCTTGACCGTGGTTATGCACAGAGGTAGGTAGGATGTCCTTGTTGGTAGAAAGGGTGTGACATGTGAAACAAGCCAAGGAAGGTGCATGAATGGTTCTAACACATGGAAAGTGGGGTGAGTGCACCCCTTGGAAACCTGTGAAAGCACGCATCTTGGAAGGGAACACACGAGCGAAGATGGATCACAAACTGGAAGTTGGGTGAGCTAATGATCTAAAGTGATCGTTAAAACAACAACACGCCTCAGTAAGATTCATATGTACATATATAGAAACGTCCATACATACATGCATAAGCAAACAACTACATATATCATTAGAGTAAACTAGATAGCTAAAACACAATAATCAACATATGCATGAAACATGATGTCTTTGTTATATTAAAAGTGAAAGTTCCAATCATATAGTACAACCATGACCAACCACTAGTCCCGATAATGGAACGTTACATTCACTACCGCCTGCTCCTTCAAAGAGATGTACTAGCTTTGCACTGTGGAGAAGTCAAGGCTTGTTACAATACACTCCAAGATTTCTCTAAGATACTGCTATCGGAAGCTTGGCTGCCCAAAAATTCCTTACAATGTGTTATGAGGTTCTATAAATAGCAAAGGGTGGGGTGACCCTTGCCATTCCCCTTCATGACTCTTCCCCTAACCTCATGACTCTTCACCTACTACATGACTGTTACATTCAATTATCGACACTTGGTCTTTAACTTTTACAAGATGTTACATTACAATCTGCACATGTACCCATGTGAGACAAAATAGGCTTGAGCAATCCATGCAAGCTATCACTAAGACTTGGACAGTTGTGGAAAGACCTACTCTTCAACATCCTCGCGATGATCAACGGTGGTGAATTGATGCCAAGATTGGTCGTCCGTGATGGTGTTCGCGCACTCAATGGTGACATCCTGCTGAAGTCGAACTCTTGCCTCCTTTGCATCCGGGTACACTGATATGGCTCCTTTGTCCAACTTGCCTAAAGCCATGCACATCATCGTCTTGAGTACAGTTGGAACAATAACATACTGATGCATAGTGTCTGTGCTGATCTGCAAGTGTGTGCTGGTGACTATGTGCATCAACTTGTCAACATACATGTTCAGCGCCAATCAGACTTGGTTGTTGTCTTTGCCTTGGGGAGTGTGCCAATGGGTGGGATCGCATGTGTGCGCACAATGACATCCATGCTCATGAACACCATTGCATGCGATTGACAGCACTGCTCACCCTGTCTCCTCCATGCAGGTGCTGGGATGGGTCTATAACCTGTATGGGCACAGTTTCATCAGTCTGTGCATGTTGCGACTCATGTTGTACATGTTCCTGTTGCAACTCCTTGTCTCATCTGTGTAGCTCCTATTCTTCCTTGAGTTGTCACTTTAGCACCTATAACTCCTTCGTTTCTCTCTCTACCTTCGCGTGATCCTCCTGTCGCGTTGTCACCTCCTAGCCTCAATATCCAAAGTTTCTCTCATCACAAGTGAATATGCTTGAACTTATATCTTTTCTCTACTTCTGTGCTATCAACAACCTTCCTCTTGCATTTGTCGTGCACAGGTCTACTACCTTCTACTGCTGCTGATGGTGCTGCTTGCTATGATGTCGCTACCATTTCATCTTGATATCCTTGTCTATGAACAACTTGATGTTTCCATAGATAGGCAAGTTCATAGACACTTTATCAATGATTACGCTCTCAACAGTGATCTTTCACTCTGCTTTCTGGGGCCACTGCATATGTACTGCTGAGAGGTAGATGAACACCTATGATACCTGGAGACATAGCAACGCTCATGGCAAGCAATATGTTAGTTGAAATCTAAAACAAATTGGAGGACTAACACGCAACATACTTCTATGACTATCTATGAAGATTACACAATTTTCACTAGGAGGTTAGGGGACTGACTGCCAAAACTGCAAAGGGCACAGTCCGGGCTGTCGAGAGGCTGACTGACTGCTGGAACTGTGCAATGTGTTAGAGTCGGTCTTAAGCCCTCCATCAGCGATCAAAACTCTTTGCATTTGCATATGTAGGTGTCTCATCAGTGTCAATTTTTGCATCCCGTTAGGCATGCCATAACCCTGATGGAGGAGCTGGTGTGTTGTACCCCTCTTGGCATTGCTGGTTCAGGTCATTTCAGTCATTAAGCTCTTTCAAGCTTGTCTTATCTTGTCTTGAGGTCAATTTCCTAGGTCTAGGGTTTTGGTCAAATATGTTTATAGGGTCATGTGTCTGAAAAGTCAATGAGTATTCAACAAGCCAGAGGGATGATTGTAAAAGTGTTTCTTCAAGATTTCTTATCTGGTACAGCTAATCTTCACCTTGGATTTAAAAACTATGTTTTTGAAGCCAAGGTCATTTTCCAAGTTTTTGTAAATAAGTGATGAAATTTCAAAAGTCTTCAGCGAACAAAATGCAACCCTGGTCCCCTTGCCAAGATCCCTTAGATGATCTACCTGCAAAAAGAATCAAGTCAAAGCACTCAATGAGTCAAATTCAGGACAAAAGAAACCAAAAAGTCAGTGTTATAAAGTGTCAAAGAGAAAACATTAGAAAGTGGGTTTGTGAATGAAATTTTTTCAAATGAAACTTATAAAAACCCCAAATTCCCTCCTATCACTCTCATTGTGCATCCTAGACGCTTGCAAGAGAGGTTTGAGAGAGTGATTGAGAGAAAGGAGCGAATACAGAGCGAGTTCGGGCATTGGACTGGTGCGCGACCCGTCAGGCCAGGTGTGCGACCCGTCAGGTGCGCGCGACCCGTCAGGTGCGCGCGACCCATCAGAGGGTCTTCCACAGTGTAAAAATACAACGGGCGCGACCCGTCGAGCTGTCTCCCTGCAAATCGATTTAAAACTTGCTCAAACGCTCTCCAAGCCATAAATTCGTTTGAGTTAGGTGTTCTAAACTTGAAATGGTTGCTGGTTATGATTGGTGGATATCATGAAACATGTTTTAATGATCGAAATTGTGCAAGTGAAACCTCTTCATATGACTGCAATGTTAATGGGTAAAATGTGCTAGGGTTTGTGTTGTTTCAAGGTGTTTTCCATTTGTAATTGTTTCCCTCCTTCCCCTTTCCACTCACACTTGTATGTATGCCTATTTTTCTCCCATGCTATTTTATAAATCAAATGCAAACCCTCCCTTCTCCCTAATAACTAAAAGTGTAAACCCTACCCCTCTCCCAAAGCATTCAAAACCCTAATCTCCCTCTACCATATGCATGTGTAAACAATAGAAAATGTTGGTGAATATGTCAGCAGTTTTGTGCATATGTTTCCCTATCTTCCCCTATTAATGCTGCATGTTTTCATATCCCCATATTTTCACTTTCATACATGTTTTTCCCATATGCAGTGATTTTTGCAAATGATTTCCCAATATCCCTGATTTTAAATATGTACTCCTATATGCATAATGGTTTGCAACATTTTCCTTAAAAATTCCCTGTTATATTTATATATTCCCAATTCCTTGTAAAAAGGTCCCTCCCCTAGCATTTCCCTCATGTCTTTTTCCCCTTGAAACAACATAGAATTCAACACTTTTTACAGGCAGAGACAGCAGTACAGTTTGTCCACTTTGCTCCTAAACTATGTCAGAAACCGAAACTTACGAGCAAAGTGATGACCATTCATCATCTGCAGAGGTTGAGGTACAGAGGAGGCCTCGTAAGGGTGGTAAGGGTGGACATCATAAGCGAGAGGAGCCCACTTCTTTAGCAGAGTTACAGGCCTGTCCTATGGCAGTCACTTGTTTTCAGTACATGTCTTGTTATGAGTTCTGTGAGAGGATTTCTCGGATTCAGCACCACAGAGAGTTGGCCCGCCTTTTTGTTTTACACCTCCATGATGGACATGTCAATCTTGCAGGGGTGAACTTTACATTGACACCCGAGGTGATCTCACATGCTACAGGGATACCTAATGTTGGTGAGGTGTGGAATAAGTGCAAGATGCTAGATACTGTTCACTTTGAGCCTTATGTCCGACCACCATTCATGAGACATTTGGCCGGTGTTTTTCCATTCAGGTTTCTCCGGAGCGAGTATGCTCCCATCATGAGGCTTATTATGCACTATTTTACCTGTGAGGGCAGATTTTCACAGGTGTACTCATATCACATTCGCCTTTTGATGCACTTCACCCGAGTGAGGATGATGAAAATCCCGGTTTTCTTCTTTCAGAACATTCAGAGGATGGTGCCCATGTTGTAGAGGAAGGCCCTGGCACAGCAGTACAAGAGCCTTCACCATTATGGTTTGATTCAGCTAGTAGTATTGCATCAGTTGACTCAGCAGGGCATCTCATGGGAGGAGTTCATCTCTCGTGAGTTTTTCACAGCACCATCACAGCCACATCCTGAGGTTGTTCACAAGGAGAGAGGACCATCACACTGGCATCACATCCCTGTCACTAGACATGTCAACTCCTCACCTCTGGTCACCTATCAGAAAGGCCCAAGGGCCTTATTTGCAGCAGCCAGACGAGTACTATCTCCACAGCAGGTGGAAGGGGTCTCGCCTTCATCTTCAGCTCAGCGAGTGTTATCTCCACATCAGGTGGAAGGGGCCTCGATTCCTTCACCAGCACAGGCAGCACAGAGGGGCAAACAGCCCATGATTCATGAGGGTCCATCAGGAGTTCCAGACACTGAGGTGATTGATCTTGTGGCCAGTTCTCCTAGCCGAGAGGCAAAGGAGATCATTCAGCATCTCAGAGCTGAAAATGATGCTTTGCAGAGGAGATTTTAGGGTGCCCAATGGACCATCACCTACCTGGAACAGCGCAACAAACAGTTGGAGGAGGAGAAAGCACTTGATGAGCTATGGAGGATTCGTAGTGACCGAACCTTGAACCGTAGAAGACCCGGTGACCCATTGCCTGCTGACCGAGAGTCTATGCTCATCCAGGAGAACGCACACTTGGAGAGGCTGTTGGCTAAGGCCAACCAAGAGAAGATATTACTGAGGAACATGAAAAACCATTACTGGGCAAGAATGCATGTGTGCAAGGCCAAAATGAAGGTGTTTCAAAGGCGGTTGACCGAGGCTCTAAAATGGAGAAAGAGTCCAAATCCCCTCCGTATCTTGGCTGAGGCTTCACTCAAAGATCATGGCACTCAATAGCCTAGCCACAGCTCAAATCCCAAAAAATTTTGAGAATTTTGGGTAATTTTGGCATTTTTTGGTAATTTACAGGTTTTGGCTCTTTAACGGGTCTCACCCCCTGCGCGACCCTTCATCAGGGCAACTCCTTTTCACAAAAACTCAGCATTTCCTGATTTTTCATGCAAAGTTACATATGTCCATGGATGTACTTGAGTTTTTATGGAGTTTTGGGCCTCCAGAAGGTCAAAATACATGTAAAATTTGACTTTCTGCCACTTTTTTGAACTGCAGAAAGCTGTCTTGGGAGAATTGGTTTTTGACAAGGCAAATGAACTCCAAATTCAAAAATTCCAGTTGGATTGGAAAGTACACTCACAGATCTTTCCAACAAGCCCACTTTTGCTCAATTTTTCCACCTGAAAGTACCCCAAACAGAGCTCCAAAGGGGCGCGACCCGTCAGGCAGATTTGTCCAGAAATGCACTGTACAGCCCAGAAAACGCAGATTTGACTCAATTTGACTTTTTGAGGTTAATGATGGTCCTCTTTGATGTAATTGTGACACTTTTTAGACACTTTTACCCTTTTGTAAGTCTTCTAGAAGATTCATTTATGAAAAGGGCAAAAATTAAATGTATGAATTGGTTTCCAAGTTTATAGAGGCAAGTTGTTTTGACTGCCTAGTTTGTAGTGCTTAGTTTAGAAGTGGTTGAAACAGCTCCTAGGATAGTGAGCTCGACCCATGGAGGTAGGGAAAGAGGTTAGATCATCTATATTATGTACTTTCTTGCTCATTTTCATGGTTGGACTCTTGAGGGAGCAACTATCATTGTATTATTTCACTGTATCTCTGCAATTTTTGGCAAGGAAGACCAGGGTTTTGCAGTCATCTTTGGGATTCTTGTGGACTCATGTGTTGATGGTGTGTTTCTCAATGTTCTTGTAAGCTTTGTTATGTGATTCATTTCCTTTCTTTACTTCTGCACATTAAACAAATGAAGTGTTAAAGTAAGAATTCATGCTTGCCATGCTCTGCTTTTAAGTTTGTTTAATTTCAATGTTTTCTTCTGTCTAAAGAGAATTCAAAGTTATTGTTTGCTCTCTTTAGCTCTTCATCTTTCATTCCTGACCATCCACCTTAGTTAAAGGCATCAACACTGTCTCCTACCTCGCCCCAAGGAACCCCCTGCAGAAACTGTGTCCAATCCCCACACCCAAAATTGCCCTCTCCTCAATTTGCCACCAAAAACACAAAAACCCCAAAATTAATCTTTCTGATCAGTTTACTAGCCTAATATCAGTGATACCTTATTGGTCATCTCATTTATTGGAGATTTTGCGAGATAGACCGGAGAGAGCCTTCTCCTGCCCCGTAGGGCTAGCTACGAGGCTAAATGGTTTGATGTTGCCTTGAGGTTTACCTTTCTCAGCCTGAGGTGAAATTTCAAGCGCTAACACAATGCACAACTCAACCTGGTCTGCTGAGGATTGAAACTGCATAATGCGAAATTTCAATTAGTAGTGACATGCAAAACCAGCAAATTTCATTGCATAGTTTCTAGGGCCAGAAAAGCACTGCCTCCCAGAATTGCGCAATGCAATCCTCGAGTCAGTGATGGGCCACACTTACGCAATTTTTGGAGGGAAGGAAGAGCCTTCACTTTCAGAAATGCGGAATGCTATACGGGCAAGGCAAGATGCACAACTAAAAACATGAGAAGTCTTAATGCATGGTCAAATTGAGTGTAAACAAGAGTGAATGATCATGCATGCAAACAATAAGTGGAGGATTCTAAAAATGGGAAAACATGCATGTGTGTGAAGCGGGTAACCACAATGGTGATCGTTCATGCAAAAATAGTGCCATGAATGTCACAGTAGTGAGATGCAAACACAAACTGAAATGGTGCTTCTACAAGCTAACATACATTAAAATGATAGCAAGTGTTCATTGAAATCAAGTAGACAACACTTACACAAAGAGAAAAACAAAAAGCGATAGAAATGCAACGCAAGACATGAGAAGCAAACTTACCTTCAAACATCTAAGTTGAAAGTCTTGAAGACTCCTAGATGTGATGTGGGATGTTAGAGCTGCAATATCGATGTGAGGAATGAGCTCTGCATCATCCGGTACATAAGTTTTCATAAGATCGAGGTTATGACACACATGCCAAAAATCTAGGGGAAGCGACACTTGGCGGAAGGTTTCTAAAATGATATTTTCATGTAACCTCCGGTTGCTAAAAATAGATCCCTAAAATCTAGGGATGCATTTTGCTATTTCGGGAAAAGCAACCCATCATGCAAATTAGGATTGCTCAGTCCCAGAGGGAACCAGTCGACCTGAAGGCACACGCAACAGCTTGCAAGCCTGGGATGAAAAATTGCGTAGTTTCTGGGTTGAGCAGGGCTGGCTATCTGTTAGGAATTGCACAATTTCTGGGGTGAGTAGGTCACTGCCTCCCAGAATTGCACAATTTCTCGGTTGAGGCCTAGTGCCGGGTCAGATTGTGCAGTTTTCTAAGGGAGGATTGGCTGATAGTTCTCTGAAATTCTAGAGCCCAGTAGGTTGCCCAGCTCATCTGCGCAATTTCTGGAGGGAAGGTTGGTTCCCCTCTAGAATTGTGCAATTTTCTAGTGGAGCCTCTCAGCCATCAAATAGTCTAAGTCCAGAAGTCCATTCTGTGGGAGGGAGACAAACAAGTTGACATGCACAGGCTGGTAGGCCATTGAAACTCAGTTGAAGCCTATGTACTTGACAGTGCAAGACATGCTGCTAAGGATGGTTAGTAGGGAGGCTCCAAAACGAAGCTAAGGAAAAATTCTAGAGGGTGGTTGTAGCCAGTACAATGCTTGCCGACATAATGGTAGATATCCAGCTCTCTGCATGGACCTTGTTCAAGAAAAGAAATTCTAACACCTCTGAAAGTATTGTTCAATTATCTATTCGTCTTGGTTTCCACACTTTCTTGATTGTAAGATGTAGCATCTGTCATGCTCTTAAGCAGTCGACACACATTCCAATCCAAGCCAACACAGTTGTTTTGATTGGGATGAGGGGTATATTGGTGTAAAAGCCCTATGATAGTAAGATTTTAAATTTTCATCTCTGGTTTTTCTCTCCTGCCAGCAGGCCTGGACACTACCCCCGTGGAGTCATGCAAGAATGCAAGCATCACTCCACTACCAGCGACCCTGGTGAGTACCCTAGAGGATGTACTTGTATCACCTCTCTGCACAGGAAGCCTTTTTCTTATTTCACCTTATTCATTTTCAATTTTTTGAAATTTTTTCACATTTTCATTTTCGTAATTGTACATAGCACTTATTCATATAAGAGGCGGAAGAGAGATCCCGACTTACTACGAGCAGGAGAGGTTGTTCCTTCAGAGAAGTAGTTTGTATATGCCTTTGACGTGCTTGTTAAGGTTTTCCCCCTCACCTTACTCTACTTGACTGAGTTGACAAGGGTTAACCCAAAACAACCGACTAGAGTAGGTGACACTAGTTAGCGCACAAGTGTTGTGTTTTCACCAAGGATCACTTCGATCAGAACATATTTTCCATTGATGTATCATGGACTGAAGACAAAAAGTTCTTCATATAGAGGTAGGATGACAGATAACCAAGTATTGATAACTGCACAAGTCCTCTTGTACTTTACCCAACGTGTTTCAAGAGTCACACACGGTTTCATGCGAAACTAACCTACGAACATAAATAAGCAAACAAAAAACAAAACAAAGAAAAAGCATAAGCAAAAATGTGAAAGAAAAGTGAGCAAGAAAATAAACATGCAAACGGACAATCAAACAAAATAAGAAAGCAAACATGCATGCAGGCAAACAAGGTCAAGAAAACACTACTCCTACTCCTAAGCTAATGGTGTATGGGCCGAATCACGTGAAGTGATATTTCCAATGGATCCACCGGTGCATTCATCGACCCATGTTGGTGAAGGCATGGTTCATGAACAGTACAGTTGTGTGAACTAGCAAACATCAAAGATATAACAGTGAAGACAAACACACTCTGGGTTTATGTGCATCCACATAAAAGAAGTGAGTGAAAGCGCATGACATGTACTCTGTGGAATTTCCATGGTGTTGTGCTACAGTGTGTGCAGATGTTAAGCATACGCATTCTCTTGACTGTGACATGAAGGCAAATGTGAGAAGGGTAGACTAGTTACGTTGCGCAAGTGTGCTTGCTGTGTAAGATTCCTCCAATGCAAGAGTGATGGGATCATGTAATTTGAATGGAGGAAGCAAAATTTGGGTGTTTGGTTGATCTTCAATGCAAATTAGAGTGTGATGATGAGCCTTGCATGTTTCAAAAATTTCCTGACTGGAAGTGAAACCAACCCCAGTATAGCGAGGGCCTAACATAACCATCAGCTCAGGTTGAAGTGCCTCGACAGTCTGTGGGGTTTCAACTTCGTCGACAGATAGATTATCATAAACCGGTGGCTTTGAAAAATCAACTACGATAGAATCATCATCGTGATCAAATACGGAGGTAAATAGATCACGACAACTATGATCAGAAAAATCAATGATTTCATTGGCATCCTTATGATCTGATGAATCAAACTGAGGGATAAATGATAAGAAGAAAAATTCACCCTCTGCGTTTCTGGAAAAGGTAGATGAAAAATCAAGTGGATTTTCAAAGAATGATTTGTCCTCTCCATTTTCGAATAATGAAATGACATCTGATGTGTTCTGTGAATGATCAACAATGGGTGCATCCATAGACAGAGATACACATGCGAAATCAAGGATGGCAGAATCACCAAAGATATCAAGGAAAAATGGAGGAGGCATGGATAGAAGGGAAGCATCCTTCATCACATGTTTATGTTCATGCTCCCAATCATATTCTTCCTAAATGACAGCGCATGTTGGTTATGTGACACCAACTCCATCGATAGCTTGATCCTCGTTCACAATAGGTGTAGAGTCCGGAATGGAAGAACACAAGGTGGTGCAATCCATAGGATCAGCTAAACATGAAGACAGAGGTTGAGGTAAGACATGCATGTGACAACCCATGGGCTTCGCAACCAAATATGCATGAAAATTGAGAGAAGTGATGTTGGGAGGATGTGACAATTGAACGAACGTGTGTGCATGTTATCCAACATCACTCTGTGGTGGTGGATTTGTTTGATGAGGGGACGGCACACAGTCACTTTTACAAGTGATCATGTCCGTCTTTGATTGTGCAGCTCCATCACCGAAGTATGATGAGTGAGGTTTGAACTTCAACTTCTTCTTGGGGTTGATAGATTTGGTAAGGCAATATTCAAATTTGTCCATGAGATAATGCAATTTCATCTAACTTTTCGTTGCTTCAAACTGCAATAGACAGAAGCGGTCCCAAAAATCCATAGGTGATTCTTACAGATTCTTCTGTTGTTTTAATAGTTTTTTGTCAAGAGGTTCTAGATTGAAATGATGGAAAGTAGCTTCAATGAGATCACAGAACTGTTCAAGTGAGTGCACGCTACGAGGTGGCAGGCTATAACACCATCGTTGTGGGGATTCGCGAAGCATGTGTGCAAGTAGCACATTGGCTTCTTCTACATGGAACTCGTCTGCATCCCCAAGGAATGCATAGAAGTCTTCTAAGTACTCAGGCCAAGCTACTTTGCCTTCACCATCATACATGAATTCCAACAAGAGATAAAAAAAACTCCCTCGTTATGTTGAGAGGTTCGACATGCGAAAAACATCGCGAAGGGATGAGATTGATAGTATCTAGGATGAATGTGCGAAGATTCAAAAAAGGATGAGAGAAAACAGCTTGTTATCTGACCATCCTTCTAGCACCAAAATTTTGACGGTGCTAGACCTGCCAACATGTCAAGGGGATCTCCCCGGTAAGAAGTCCCAACTAGACCTCAAACCATTTGGTGTAGGAGTCCCAACAGTGGGTCGTACGGTATCACCTTGAGCACGGTTGCGCGCAGAGGTAAGTAGACTGTCCTTGTTGGTAGAAAGGGTGTGACATGCATAGAAATCCAAGTAAGGTGTATGAACAATTATAACACATGGAAAGCAGGATGAGTACGCCCCTTGGAAACCTATGAAAGCATGCAGATTGGAAGGGAACACATGAGCGAAGATGCATCACAAACTGGAAGGCAGGTGAGCCAACAATCCAAAGTGATGGTTAAACCAATAGCCCGCCTTAATAAGATTCATACATACATATACAAAAAAATCCATACATACATGCATAAGCAAACAACTACATATATCATTAGAGTAACCCAGATAGCTGAAACACAATAACAACATATGCATGAGACATGTTGGCTCTATTGTATTAAAAGTGAAAGTTCCAATCAAACAGTACAATCATGACCAACCACTAGTCCCGATAATGGAATGTCGTAGTCATTGCCACCTGCTTCTCCAAAGAGATGTAATAGCTCTGCATTATGGAGAAGTCAAGGCTCCTTACAATACACTCCAAGATTTCTCTAAGATACTCCTAACGGAAGCTTGGCTGCCCAAAAAGCCCTTACAATGAGTTATGAGGTTCTATAAATAGAAACACATGGGGTGACCCTTGACATTCCCCTTTGTGACTCTTCACCTACCCTCATGACACTTCACCTACTACATAATTGTTACATTCAACTATCGACACTTGGTCTTTCACTTTTACAAGATGTTACATTACAATCTGCACATGTACCAATGTGAGACAAAATAGGCTTGAGCAAGCCATTCATGATCCGGATTTAAATAGGAATGCAACAAATTATAGAGATAACCATAAGCACAGAGATGTAGCAGAAATAATAACTCACTTCATTAATGTAAAATACTGAAATATGCTTACAAACAGAAATGGAAATAAACCAACTAGGGCGATGGTAGCTTATCTCTAAAAAGAGATGTGGCGGCTACATGTCTTTGAACTACCTTACAATGAGGCTCAAGGGCCTTTTTATTATTGAACAGTAAGAGCAAACCCTAAACAACCAAAACCCTAACCCGAGGAGATGTAACACCATGAGTTTCTGGGCCCCATTGGGGTGAGTTAGACAGCCAACTTCCCGGGGCTGTGACTTGGTCATATTATCTCCGTTTGACGCACATGATAACCCGTTGGAAAGATCTCTCCGAGGACTACGACAAAAAAGTCACTTTTATATTATAATATATTGGTGGTAGATTTCCAAAAAAGGTCATTTAGGTCCTCAAAACGGCTCGGGAAGTTTAGGACCCGAAAAAATGCTAAAAATAGTAAATTGTGCTACAACTAAGGAAAATGAAAAACTGAAAGAAGAAAAGGTGGGGGTCCAAGTGGAATTGGTGGGTGGCCACCAATATCCACCTGGATCATTCCTCCCCCCACTTAGGAAGCAATGATCCCCATTGCATTGAGTTCCTCCATGAGATGAGGAAACTTCTGCTGAACTTCGTCCTTGGTGAAGGAGTTGGCCTGCTTTGACAACTCGATACAGTTGGATATTCTATTGGCGAGTGTGCTTGATCTGTGTGTCCATGATCCGATTAGTTGCAGCTTGTTCCATGTAATCTGGATTCAACTCTGTGGGTGTGAGCTGTTCTGCAATGTTGGATGTGTCAAATAATGGTGGAAAGTATGGCCGAAGGTAGTCCACATTGAACACTGGGTGCAGGCCAAGGAATGGGAGAATGTTGAGCTCAAATGCATTGTCTTCCATAGCCTTGGTAATGGTGTAAGGACCATGTCAAAGTGGTATGAGTTTCCGATAGGCTCTGGTAAGGCGTTCCTTTTGCAAATGCAACAGACTTTGTTGCCCACCTAAAACTTGTGTGGCACCCGATGTTGATCATGTCGCTGCTTGTACTTGAAATTTGATTTCTCCAGAATGTCATGGACCTTTTGGCGAATATGTTGGATGTGCTCAATGAATATGTTTGTCTTATCTGTTTTAGACTGGACATGAGTCGAATCTGCATGAGTAGTTGCAAATGGCATGGCCACATCAATGGGACATAGTGGCTCGAATCCCAAGCCCACCTGAAAAGGGCTATGGCCAGTCGAGCTATGGAGAGCCCAATTGTAGGTGTGCTAAACATAGGGGAGGCTCTCGTCCCATGTGCATGGATGCTTTGAGTTATACATGCGCATAATGTGTACGATCATCCTGTTGACAACCTCTGTCTGGCCACCAATTTGAGGATGGAAGGTTGTGGACATAGTGAGTTTGGTGTCCAGCATCGACCAGAGACTAGACCAAAATGTACTGAGGAACCTACTGTCCTGATCTGAGATGACAGACTATGGGATCCCAAAGTGTACCCACACTCGTTCAAAGAAGAGTTTAGCAATGGCTTCTGTTGTGATATTCTCCTTGTAGGCCGCCATAATGGCCATCTTTGAGAACCTGTCGACGATCACAAAAACACAGTTGTTTCCATTCTTAGTGGAAGGAAGGCCTGACATGTAATCCATGGAGATGGATTCCCAAGTCGACTAGGGGTAGGTAGCGGGGTTAGGCAATGGCACAGGCAGTGCATGATCTCATGTACTTCCTGACATCCTATCGAAGATTCGGCCAATAGAAATACTTCTGCAGTACTGCCACCGTTTTCCCGACCCCAAAATGCCCAGCAGCCCGAATGTAGTGTGCTTCACAAATAATCTTGGCACGCTCGCTTGAAGGAACACAAAGATGACCTAGGTGACATAACAGGGCATCTTGGAGGTGAAAATCTGGAACATGCTCACCGTGTCTCCTCCATGCCAGCTACTGGGATGGGTCTATAGCCTGTATGGGCATAGTTTCATGAGTCTGTGCATGTTGTGATTCATGTTGTACATGTTCCTGTTCCAACTCCTTCTCTCATCTGTGTAGCTCCTATTCTTCCTTGAGTTGTCGCTTAGCACCTGTAACTCCTTCTTTGTTTCTCTCTCCACCTTCACACGATCCTCCTATCACGTTGTCACTTCATAACCTCAAACTCCAAAGTTTCTCTCATCACAAGTGAATCTGCTTGAACTTACAACTTTCCTCTGCCTCTGTGCTATCAACAACCTTCCTCTTGCATTTGTCATGCACAGGTCTACTATCTTCTGCTGCTGCTAATGGTACTGCTCGTTGTGATGCCACTGCCATTTGATCTTGATATCCTTGTCTATGAAAAACTTGATGTTTCCATAGATAGGCAAGTTCATAGACACTTGATCAATGATTATGCTCTCAACAGTGCTCTTTGACTCTGCTTTCTGGGGCCACTGCACCTGTACTGCTGAGAGGCAGATGAACACCTATGATACCCAGAGACATAGCAATGCTCATGGCAAGCAATCTGTTAGTTGAGAACTAAAACAAACAGGAGGACTAACATGCAACATACCTGTGTGACTGTCTATGAAGATTGCGCAATTTTCACTAGGAGGCTAGGAAACTGACTGCTAGAAGCACACAGTGCGGGCTGATGGGAGGCTGTCTGGCTGCTAGAATTGTGCAATGCACAGCTCAACCTGTCCTGCTGAGGATTGAAACTGTGTAATGGGAAATTTCAGTTAGCAGTGACATGCAAAACTAGAAAATTTCATTGTGTTGTTTCTGGAGCCAGCAAAGCACTGCCTCCCAGAATTGCGCAATGCAGTCCTAGAGGTCAGTGATGGGCTAGACTTACGCAATTTCTACAGGGAAGGCAGATAATTCACTTCCAAAAATGCATAATGCTAGACGGGCAAGGCAATACGGGCGACTGAAAACATGAGAAGTTTTAATACATGGTGACATTGAGTGTAAACAAGAGTGAATGATCATGCATGCAAACAGTAAGTGGAGGATTATAAAAATGAGAAAACATGCATGTGTGTGAAGCGGGTCACTGCAATCGCAACCATCGGTGCAAAAACAATGCCATGAATGTGACAGTAGTGAGATGCAAACACAAACTAAAATGGTGCTTCTACAAGCTAACATACATTAAAACGACATCAAGTGTTCATTGAAATCAAGCAGATAACACTTTAAAAAAGTGAAAAACAAAAAGTGATAGAAATGCAACGCAAGACATGAGAAGCAAACTTACCCTGAAACATCTAAGTTGAAAGTCTCAAAGACTCTTAGATGTGATGTGGGATGTCAGAGCTGCAATATCGATGTGAGGAATGAGTTCTGTAGCATCTGGTATATAAGTTTTTATAAGATCGAGGTTATGATGTGCATGCCACAAACCTAAGGGAAGCGACACTTGGCGGAAGGTTTCTAAAATGATCTTTGCATGTAACCTCCGACTACTAAAAATAGATCCCTAAAATCTAGGGATGCATTTTTCTATTTTGGGAAAAGAAACCCATGCATGCAAATCAAGATTGCTTGATCACGGAGGGAACTAGTTGACCTGAAGGCACATGCAAAATCCTGCAAGCTTGGGATGAAAAATTGCGTAGTTTCTAGGTTGAGCAGGGCTCGCTGTCTATTAGGCATTGTGCAATTTCTGGGGTGAGAAGGTCACTGCCTCCGAGAATTGCACAATTTCTCGGCTGAGGCCCAGTTCCGGGTCAGATTACGCAGTTTTCTAAGGGAGGATTGGCTGACTGTTCTGTGCAATTCTGGAGCCCAGTAGGTTGCCCAGCTGATTTGTGCAATTTCTGGAGGGAAGGTTGGTTCCCCTCCAGAATTGTGCAATTTTCTGGTGGAGCATCTCATCCATCAAATAGCCTAAGTCCGGAAGTCCATTCTGCGGGAGGGAGAAAAACAAGTTGACATGCACAGGCCGATAGGCCATTGAAACTCAACTGAAGCCTATGTACTTGACAATGCAAGACATGCTACTAAGGATGGTTAGTAGGGAGGCTCCAAAACAAAGCTAAGGCAAAATTTTAGAGGGCGGTTGTAGCCACTACAACACTTACCGACACACTGGTAGATATCCAACTCTCTGCATGGACCTTGTTCAAGAAAAGCAATTCTAACACCTCTGAAAGTATTGTTCAATTATCTATTCATCTTTGTTTCCACACTTTCTTGATTGTAAGATGTAGCATCTGCCATCCTCTTGAGTAGTCGACACACATTCCAATCCAAGCCAACACAGTTGTTTTGATTGGGATGAGGGGTATATTGGTGCAAAAGCCATATGATAGTAAGATTTTAAGTTTTCATCTCTGGTTTTGCTCTCCTGCTAGCAGGCCTAGACACTACCCCCGTGGAGTCACGTAAGAACACAAGCATCGCTCCATTGCCACTGACCTTGGTGAGTACCCTGGAGAATGTACTTGTATCACCTCTTTGCATAGGAAGCCTTTCTCTTATTTCACCTTATTCATTTTCAATTATTTGAAATTTTTTTCACATTTTCATTTTAATAATTGTGCATAGAACTTATTCATTTAAGAGGCGGAAGAGAGAGATCCCAACTTATTGTGAGCAGAAGAGGTTGTTCCTTCAGAGAAGTAGTTTGTATATGCCTTGACATGCTTGTTAAGGTTTTCCCCCTCACCTTACTCTACTTGACTGAGATGACAAGGGTTAACCCAAAACAACCGACTAGAGTAGGTAACACTAGTTAGCGTAGAAGTGTTGTGTTTTCACCAAGGATCACTTTGATTAGAATGTATTTTCCATTAATGTATCATGGACTCAAGACAAAAAGTTCTTCATATAGAGGTAGGATGACAGATAACCAAGTATTGATAACTGCACAAGTCATCTTGTACTTTACCCAGCCTGTTTCAAGAGTCGCACACGGTTTCATGCGAAACTAACCTATGAACATAAATAAGAAAACAAAAAACAAAAAAAATCAAAAGCATAAGCAAAAATGTGAAAGAAAAGCGAGAAAGAAAATAAACATGCAAGCAGACAAACAAACAAATTAAGAAAGCAAACATGCATGCAGGTAAACAAGGTAAAGAAAACACTACTCCTACTCCTAAGCTAATGGTGTATGGGCCGGATCACATGAAGTGATATTTCCAATGGATCCGCGTGCGCATTCGTTGACCCATGTTGGTGAAGGCATGGTTCATGAACAGTATAGCTGTGTGAACTAGCAAACATGAGAGATATACTAGTGAAGGCAAACACACTCTGGTTTTATGTGCGTCCACAGAAAAGGAGTGAAATCGCATGACATGTACTCTGTGGAATTTCCATGGTGTTGTGCTAGAGTGCATGGAAATGTTAAGCATACACATTCTCTTGACTGTGACATGCAGGCAAATGTGAGAAGGGTAGACCAGTTACGTTGCGTAGGTGTGCTTGCTGTGTAAGATTCCTCTAATGCAAGAATGATGGGATCATGTAATTCGAGTGGAGGAAGCGAAATCTGGGTGTTTGGTTAATCTTCAATGCAAAGTAGAGTGTGATGATGAGCCTTGCATGTTTCAACAATTTCCTGATTGGAAGTGAAACGAACCCCAGGATAGCAAGGGCCTGACATAACCATTAGCTTAGGTAGAAGTGCCTCAATAGTTTGTGGGGTTTCAACTTCGTCGACAAATAGATTATCATAAACAGGTGGCTTTGAAAAATCAACTGTGATAGAATCATCATCGTGATCGAATACGGGGATAAATAGATCACGACAACTATGATCAGAAAAATAAATTATTTCATCGACGTCCTCATGATCTGATTAATCAAACAGAGGGATAAATGAGAAGCGGAAAAATTCACCCTCTGCATTTCCGGAAAAGGTAGATGAAAAATCAAGTGGATTTTCAAAGAATGATTTGTCCTCTCCCTTGTCGAATAATGAAATGACATCCAATGTGTTCTGTGAATGATCAACAATGGGTGCATCCATAAACAAAGATACACACGCGAAATCAAGGATGGCAGAATCACCAAAGATATCAAGGAAAAATGGAGGAGGTGCAAACAGAAGGGAAACATCCTTCATCACAAGTTGATGTTCAGGCTCCTAGTCATATTCTTCCTGAATGACAGCTCATGTTGGTTATGCGACACCAACTTCATCGATAGCTTGATCCTCATTTAAAATAGGTGTAGAGTCCAAAATGGAAGAACACAAGGTAGTGCAATCCATAGGATTAGTAGCACATGAAGACAGAGGTTGAGGTAAGACATGCATGTGACAACCCATGGGCTTTGCAACCAAATTTGCATGAAAATTGAGAAAAGTGATGTTGGGAGGATGTGACAATTGAACGGACGTGTGTGCATGTTATCCAACATCATTCTATGGTGGTGGATCTGCTTGATGAGAGGACAGTGCACGGTCACTTGTAAAAGTGACCGTGTCCATCTTTGATTGCACAGTTCCATCACCGAAGTATGATTAGTGAGGTTTGAACTTCAACTTCTTCTTGGGATTGATATATTTGGTAAGGCAATATTCAAATTTGTCCATGAGATAATGGAATTTCATCTAACTTTTCGTTGCTTCAAACAGCAATACACGGAAGCGGTCCCAAAAATCCATAGGTGATTCTTACAGAGTCTTCTGTTGTTTTAATAGTTTTTTTTCAAGAGGTTCTAGATTGAAATGATGGAAAGTAGCTTCAATGATATCACAGAACTGGTCAAGTGAGTGCACGTTGTTGGGTGGCAATCTACAACACCGTCATTGTGGGGATTCGCAAAGTGTGTGCAAGTAGCACACTGGCCTCTTCTGCATCCTCAAGGAATGCATAGAAGTATTCTAAGTACTCAGGCCAAGCTACTTCGCCTTCACCATCATTTTAATCTAGGTTGTCATTGATGTCAATATGGCAATATTCTGGACAGTAAACAAGAATATTGGAAGTCATAGGAGCTATCAAAGAAGAGATATCAAAGTAGAGAAGAGGTATTGGAGCAGTATCGGAAGCCATAGGAAAGCCAAGTTAGTGTAAGAGTGGGAGATTGAGGAGGAGCCATATCGGGAGTGTCGCATGTAATATATGCCAAAGAAGAACTGTTGAGTATCAGAGAAGTTAACAGAGGATCCATATCAGACCAGAGAAGAGTAGAAAGTCAAGGGAGATGAAATGATTAGGTTTTGAGTGAGAAGTGAGAGGTTGAGTGTTAGAGGGGGTTTGAGATAGAGGTCAATTTATTGTTGTAATTGAGCTGAGAGGGCAAGACTCGTGCTTGGTGTGGACTCTCGTTACTCTTTGTATCCACATTCAACAGTTAACTGAGTATTTCTTTATATTCCCACTGAATGGATCGATGGAAATCCAATATTAAGTGAATGAATCGATATATAATTGTCGTGTGTTAAACGGAGTGTGGCAGAAACCATGGTTTTAACACAGAGTCCATCAAAGCAAGCAAGATTAAATTAAGGAGGAAACAGACGAAGAGTGCACAGGATCTGTTGGATCTCATAGATCAACGGTCATCGCATGGTGGAAAAGCGTGGAAGATAATCAGTGAAGAGGTGGTTTCTCAAAACCATAAGTGGTATTTCAGGCAGACAAAAAGCTGTAACCTATATTAAAAAGTAGTCACCCGATTCCATTAACCGTTCAACACGTAGCAGCCAAGGAGAGAGAAAAACTGCTTTATCGGGCGGGTATTCTTTGTGCTTGTGTCTCACCCGAAATAGTTTTGGATCGTCAGATCAAGTGGATCCAAATCAATGGTCACAAAGTGTCGTGCAAGTTGATTGATTGGGAAAAGGCATCAACCATCAATCTGATGGAAGGAGATAAATGGTGGAGATCGAGCAGACTAGTTGGTGATCAGGCTAAGCGATAACTGTCAAATCGAGGGCCAAATCGACAGTCGCAATTTAATTGCTAATCGCAGAGGTGAAGGGTTGATCGAAGATCGGAGATCGGAAAGTGTTGTGGATAAGTCTTTGATGTGCAGACCTGGCGATTTATGAACGTGGACCTGAGAGCTCCATAAAATATACCTTTATGTAATATCACATCCGGGTATTGGGGAAGTCGTGCAAATCATAAGGGTTGTCGCTGTCGGACTGCCAATTGCGATTGAGATAGTGACGTGGCTTGTGGGACCTCCCTATTGGTACAGCCTCTCTAATGAAATCCTTTGTAAATAATGATTGAGTCTATTGTATAAATATTAAAGAAAAAAGGGCCTCTCTGATGTTTTTTTTAATATGCAACATTTCTTTGTAATTTGGCCTCTCTTCTAAATTTACGTGTCTTATGAGTATTGGAACACTCGAATAGACAGAGGAAGCCATGGACCGGGAAGTCGAAGAATCAAGTGAGCGTAGATGGACGAGCATTGAGGAAGCTAAAGCGACCAAAGGAGGGAAGCCAAAAGGTTGAGCGAGCACAAAGGAAGCAGAAGTTCAAGTGAGCGAAAGGGAAGCTAAAGGTCAAGTGTATCAATATAAGAAAACAGAGAATTGCCTTTATGAGGGGTTGTTGGCGAACTGGAAGAAAGAAGGAAGCCGACGGTCCAATAGGATAGAAAGAGGTCAAAGGTCCAACAAGACAGAAGGAAGACGAAGGTCCAGTCGGACATGAGGCAGTTGAAGGATGACCAACTCTGTTGATCATGTTACCCTATGAAAGACTCAGACTTGTGATGAATTAATTAGGTACATAATGCATACTGAAGAACAATTCTGTGATATAATAAGTAAAGTTTCATTTGATATCACTTGAAGGGAATAGTAGCTAGCACCAACATTGAAGCATATGTGAATGTATTTCTGGGAAGTAAGAGATTGCAATAGCAAGAACAGTGTGCAGTAGTCATGCTAGAATCATTCACCATGACAATGAGAATATAGGCTTGAAAGAGAGAGTTGGTTCTTGTGCAGAGCTTTGTGCAGTGAATAGTAGACTCACTAAAGTTGTGTGGAGACATTATCAGAGATCATGATGGCCATTTGATATCATCATGAGATAACTTTGGTAGACTTTATGTGAAAAGTATGAAGAGTTGTAAAGACTTCTTCATATGAAGACTAGTTGGCATTGATGCTATAACATGGAGACTACAGAGAAGCTATAAATAGACAGAATTCAATAAAGAAGAGTTTTGGGAGCAGAACATTACTATCAAACATGCCTTGACAGCAGAGGGTTGGGGCCCTTGGGGTTGGTGCCTCAGAAGTTGGAAGGATTGGTGTCCTTGGAGTTGGTTCTCCTATATCTAAGGTTGATGCCTTGACAGTAGAGGGTTGGAGCCCTTGAGGTTGGTGCCTCAGAACTGGAAGGATTGATGTCCTGGGAGTTGGTGCTCCTAATTCCAAGGTTGGTGCCTTGTCAAAATAGAGTTGGTGCTTTAGAGGTTGGAACCTCACAAAGGTCCAAGTTGGTGCTTGGAAACAGATTGGAACCATATATATATATATATATATATATATATTGTATCTATTTTATTGCAAAGATTATATTAATAAAATAATTTATTCTTGTTGTTCGTATTATGTTCTGAATATAAATGTTTTAACTGGTAAAATAACAATTGAAAATAAATATTGATTCACCCCCCCTCTCAGTATTTCCAACAATTGGTATTAGAGCTAGTACCTTCATTCAAAGCCTAATAGCTTGAAGGTTAATCTTTAGAACACAAATGGTGAAGTCAAGGAAGAAAGTCTCCAATCCTCCTAAGGATGTGTCTCCCTCTACCACTAAAATAGAAGACAATCAATTTGAGGAGGCTCCATGGTTCAATGGGAACTTTAACATATGGGAAGAAAGAATGAGGAATTGCTTAAAGACTCAAGGCATTGAAATCTGGAAATCAGTAATTGTTGATAGCATGATAGATTGAGAATCCAAGGAGTACAATGTAAAAGCAATTTAGGCAATCTTGAATGTGCTACCTGATTCTATAAAGAACAATTTAGGAAAATGTTCGTCAGCAAAGGGTATATGGGACAAACTTCATGACCTTCACTCAAAAGGAGCATTGACCATGACCATCAGTCAAGAAGATGATGGAAATCAAGAAGGAAATCCAGAACCCATCACAGAAGCTAAAAATGAGAATGATGATATCAAGGCTAAAGAAGATCTAGAAGATGAAGAGAATGAAAAAGATTTTGTAGAAGATCTCCTCGCTCAACTTATGGCTGCCATGGAAGAGATTATCAATTTGAAAAAGGAAAACGAGGAACTTAAGAAGAAAGCACTAGCTGGTGACCAAGACCAAACAAGGAAGAAAGTTGACCTTGTCAAGCTTCAAGTACAAGAAAGGGATGAAGAGCTTGCCAAGCTTAAGAAGGAATTTCATCAAAGCAAAAGAAAGTAGCATGAAGAAGTCATATCCATGACAAATCAATTGGATAAAGCAAAGAAACAGGAAGATACCTTGTCAAGTCAACTTGAACAAAGGCACAAGAGCTTGAACAAACTTGAAGAAGAGATTGGTCAGTACAAGGTAGAGGTCTCCTCTCTCAAACCTCAACTTCAAGAAGAAAGAAAGTTAGCACAAGGAGCTGAGAAGACAATGGAAGCATTGGAAATCATAGAAGAACAGGTTGATGAAGCATAAAGGAGAGAAACACCATGATCTGTCAACTACAAGCAAAGGATGAAGACAATTTCAAATTAAAATCTAACATCAAACTTCTCAAGGCCGGAACATGTAAAGCTATAAGGATCAAGGAAGAAATGGAGAGCATTCTAGTAAAGGAAAATGAAAAAATCTTCAAAATGAAGTCAAATATCATCTCCCTTAAAATAGAAGCAAATGAAGCTGCTCATATCAAGGAAGAAACTAAGAAAGAACTTGCTAAGAAGAATAATGAGTGTGAAAGATTGGAAGAAGAGATTGTCTTCCTCAGTAAAAAGGTTGAAGGGATGAACAAAAACTTGAAGATCTCTCAAGCCTTGGATGACATGCTCAGCCATCAAAGATGTCCATTTGATAAATCAGGTCACGAGTATGCAGGTGAATCCTCAAAAAGAATGATAATGCTTCAAACAAAAGGGATGTGAAGAAGCTAGAAAGAAATGGTGATGCTCCCAGTTCCAGCAAAGGCAAGGAGAAAAATCAAGGCAAAAATGGAAGAAATCCTACTCCAAGAAGAAATGTAGATAATTTCAAGGATGCTAGAAGCAATGGTTATCATCAAAGGATCTCAAGACAGGAAGACTTCAGAAGTACATCAAGGAAATCTCCATCTCCCAGGTACCAAAGTTTATTTCTTGGTTATTGTTATTCTTGTACAAAATTTGGTCACATGAAAATAGATTGTAAAGCATATCATAAATATAGATGTTATGGTCCCCAACCATATCATAAGATAGATATTATGGTTCCCAACAATCTCCAAGGAACAATTTTGTAGGAAGAAATCATGAATTCTTATTCATGAACAATGTAGAATGCTTCAAGTGTCATAACATTGGTCATATGGCACGTGATTGTAACTTAACTTGGGCTCTTACACAAGCTAGACCTATGAGAAAGAAGAAAGTTACACAAGTATGGAGAAGGAAGCAAATACAATCTGAAAGTCCCTTGAACTCTCCAGCCAAAAACACATGTTGTTGACCTGATCTTCGATAATCTGAGCATTTGATAGGAAGATTCTTCCAAAAGAGAAAATGCATAGAGTTAGGGGGAGCCTGTGACTCTCGATCATTATTACAGAAGCTATTAGTGAAAGGGTCCTTATGAAATCCTTGTTGAGCTATATTAACAATCATTCATTAATAAAGATCATTTCTCAAGAGCACTTCATTGAAGAACTTGATCTCTTAACTATTCTTTGGACTGCTGTTGAGGATGTTTTCCACTTGATCACTAGGTAGAAATTAGAACAATAGAGAATGTCATCTAATATTAGAGAAATAGGGAAAATAACCATGTTGCTGTTATTACAGAAATTTATGCCTCAACTCAGGGATTGAATGTGAGAACAGATAAATTATGGACACAAATAAAGGCAACCTTCAAACAAACAGATACATCTAGGAGTGAAGTATGAAGCAAGAGCAGTTGGTAGCATCTAACAAAACTGAAGCATTGTTGAAACCATGATAAAGTAGTTCTGAGACATGAAGAGGGGATAATGTGCCATTTGAAGCAATCCTTCTATCTTGAGTAAAAAGAAGAGCACTATGACAGGGGGAGTAATAGACCCATAAAGATCTACTATTCATGAAGAAGAGTATCAATTCGACAGGGGGATTCCTTGTGCACTCCTTTGCCATTGATGTCAAAGGGGGAGAGAAGAAGAATATTGCCATCAATAACAAAGGGGGAGATTGTTAATCTAGATTGTCAATGATGTCAATATGGCGATATTATGGACAGTAAACAAGAATATCAAAAGTCATAGGAGCTATCAGAGCAGAGCTATCAAAGCAGAGAAGAGGTATTGGAGCGGTATCGGAAGCCACAGGAAAGCCAAGTTAGGGTAGGAGCGGGAGATTGAGGAGGAGCCATAACAGGAGTGCCGCATGTAGTATATGCCAAAGAAGAACTGCAGAGTATCAGAGAAGTTAACAGAGGAGCCATATCAGACCATAGAAGAGTGGAAAGTCAAGGGAGATGAAATGATTAGGTTTTGAGTGAGAAGCGAGAGGTTGAGTGTTAGAGGGGGTTTGAGACAGAGGTCAATTTATTGTTGTAATTGAGCCGAGAGGGCAAGACTCATGCCTGGTGTGGACTCTCGTTACTCTGTGTATCTGCGTTCAACAGTTAACCGGGTATTTCTTTGTATTCCCACTGAATGGATCGATGGCGATCCAATATTAAGTGAATGAATCGATATATGACTGTCGTGTGTTAAACGAAGTGTGGCAGAAACCATAGTTTTAACACAGAGTCCATCAAAAGCAAGTGAGATTAAGTTAAGGAGGAAACAGATGGCGAGTGCATAGTATCTGTTGGATCTCATAGATCGACGGTCATCGCATCGTGGAAGAGCACGGAAGATAATCAACGAAGAGGTGGTTTCTCAAAACCATAAGTGGTATTTCGAGCGGACAAAAAGCTATAAACCATATTGAAGGGTAGTCACTCGATTCCATTAATCATTCGACACGTAGCAGCTGAGGAGAGAGAAAAACCACTTTATCGGGCAGGTATTCTCCGTGCTTGTGTCTCACCCAAAATCATTTTGGATCGTCAGATCAAGCGGATCCAGATCAACAGTCACAAAGTGTCGTGCAAGTTGATTGATCAGGAAAAGGCATCAGCCATTGATCTGATGGAAGGATATCAATGGTGGAGATTGAGTGGACTGGTTGGTGATCAGGCTAAGCGACAACCATCAAATCGAGCACCAGATTGATGGTCGTAATTTAATTTCTAATCGCAGAGGTGAAGGGCTGATCAGAGATCGGAGATCAAAAAGTGTTGTGGAGATGTCTTTGATGTGCAAACCTGACGATTTATGAATGTGGACCCGATAGCTTTATAAAATATACCTTTACGTAATATCGTGTTCGGGTATCAGGGAAGTCACGCAAATCATAAGGGTTGTCACTGCAGGACCACCGATTGCGATTGAGATAGTGATGTGGCATGTGAGACCTCCTTGTTGGTATAGCCTCTCCAATGAAATCCTCCATAAATAATGATTGAGTCTATTATATAAATATTAAATAAAAAAGGGCCTCTCTGATATTTTTTTTAATATGCAACATTTCTTTGTAATTTGGCCTCTCTTCTGAATTTATGTGTCCTATGAGTATTGGAACACTCGAATAGACAAAGGAAGCCATGGACTAGGAAGCTGAATAATCAAGTGAGCGTAGAAGGACAAGGGTTGAGGAAGCTAAAGTGACCGAAGGAGGGAAGCCAAAAGGTCGAGTGAGCACAAAGGAAACGGAAGTTCAAGCGAGCGAAAGGGAAGCCAAATGTCAGGGGTATCAGTATAAGAAAATAGAGAATTTCCTTTATGAGGGGTTGTTGGCGAATTGGAAGAAAGAAGGAAGTTGATGGTCCAGCAGGATAGAAAGAGACCGAAGGTTTAGTAGGATAGAAGGAAGACGAAGGTCCAGCCAAACATGAGTTAGTCGAAGGATGAGCAACTCTGTTGATCGTGTTACCCTGTGAAAGACTCAGACCTATGATGAATTAGTCAGGTACGTAATGCATACTGAAGAAAAATTCTATGATATAATAAGTAAATTTTCATTTGATATCGCTTGAAGGGAACAATAGCCAAGACCAGTATTGAAACATATGTGAATGTATTTCTGGGAGGTAAGAGATTGTAATAGCAAGAACAATGCGTAGTAGTCACGTTGGAAGCATTCACCATGACAGTGAGAACAAAGGCTTGAAACAGAGAGTTGGTTCTTGTGCAGAGCTTAGTGCAGCTAATAGTAGACTCACTAAAGTTGTGTGGAGACATTATCAGAGATCATGATGGCCATTTGGTATCATCATGAGATAACTTTTGCAAACTCTGTGTGGACAATATGAATAATTGTAAAGACTTCTTCATATTGGTTGCCATTGATGTTGTAGCATGGAGACTACAGTGAAGCTGTAAATAGACATAATTCAGTAAAGGAGAGTTTTGGGAGCATAACATTACTATCAAACATGCCTTGAAAGCAGAGGGTTGGAGCCCTTGGGGTTGGTGCCTCAGAAGTTGGAAGGATTGGTGTCCTTGGAGTTGGTGCTCCTATATCCAAGGTTGGTGCCTTAAAAGCAGAGGGTTGGAGCCCTTGAGGTTGATGCCTCAGAACTAGAAGGATTGGTGTCCTGGGAGTTGGTGCTCCTAAGTCCAAGGTTGGTGCCTTGACAAAACAAAGTTGGTGCTCTTGAGGTTGATGCCTCACAAAAGTCCAAATTGGTTCTTGGAAACAGATTAGAACCATATATATATTGTATATATTTTATTCCAAAGATTATATTAATAAAATCATTTATTCTTATTTTTCATCTTGTGTTCTAAATATAAATGTTTTAACTGGTAAAATAATAATTGAAAAGTAATACTGATTCACCCCCCCTCTCACTATTTCCATCACATCATACGTGAATTCCAACAAGAGATAAAAAAACTCCCTCGTTATTTCGATAGGTTCAGCATGTGAAAAACATCTTGAAGGGATGAGATTGACAGTATCCATGACGAATGTGCGAAGATTCAAAAAAGGATGAGAGGACACAGCTTTTCATTTGGCCATCCCTCTAGAACCAAAGTTTTGACAGTGCTAGACCCGCCAACATGTCAAGGGGATCTCCCTGGTAAGAAGTCCCAACTAGACCTCAGACCGTTTCGTGTAAGAGTCCCAACAGTGGGTCGTACGGTATCACCTTAAGCGCGGATGCGCGCAGAGGTAAGTAGGATGTCATTGTTGGTAGAAAGGGTGTGACATGCATAGAAAGTCAAGTAAATTGTATGAACAGTTCTAACACATGGAAAGTGGGGTGAGTACACCCCTTGGAAACCTATGAAAGCATGCAGCTTGGAAGGGAACGCACGAGCGAAGATGCACCCCAAACTAGAAGGCAGGTGAGCCAATGATCCAAAGTGATGGTTAAACCAACAGCCCACCTTAGTAAGATTCATACATACATATACAAAAAATGCCATACATACATGCGTAAGCAAACAACTACATATATCATTAGAGTAACCCAGATAGCTGAAACACAATAACAACATATGCATGAAATGTGCTGGCTCTGTGTGATGCAGGAAAGTGTTCCCTCTACGGACAGAGGCAACCCCTCTAGCCCTAGAGTGGGTCTAGTCACAACAAAGACAGATCAATAATTGATTTCCTTAAACAGTCATCATTGGAGGCCTACCTCAAACCGGTGATCGATGAAGTTTCGTTGCACTACTCCGGCTTCTGCTTCCTTTTCCTCAATGAGTGATTGACCTAAAACAACACAAAGAAAAAACAACAAAGCATGTAATCGGGAAACAACAATGATCTATTTACTCATAAAGTCAAGAATTCATGAGCTATCATGTAAATTACATACAAGACATAGGAAAACATCATTGATTGTATTAATAATGAATTAAGAGCAAGCTTACAACCAAGTCTTAACATCACAAGCCTTCTCAGAGGGTCTAGCCAGTATGTTTCTCAAGAATTCACTCTTCAAGGATGAATCTCCCAACATACAATGTCTCTCTCTCACTCATAAGCTTTAACACAAAGTTAAGGGCACTCCACAACCTTCCACAAGCTATCAACAATCCCACACTTGTCACACCCACACCAGCTATCTATCAAACTCAAAAGCACTAGCAGCACTGCCCAACCAAAGGAACTAGCAGATCATAGTAAAGGTGAGTGCTTTAATAGGAGAAGGAGTCTCCATGAAATGTGGAAGGAGGAGCTCATCCTCAAGGAAGGTAGCACAAATGATGGAACTACCATACCAGAAGGGGAAGGGCGACCCAAACTATGCCAACAACTAGGTCTGGAGACATCCAGAAGGCCGACTATTGAAACGAATTCGCCCAATCTAGATCGTCGTGGGCTGTAAACTAATTCTTCGCGACGGCATCGCGAGGAGACAATGCACGTAGACCCATCGTCGCTAGACACAACTCATAACCTTGCACCGGGTCTAGAAATCCAACCGTCACGGGAAACAGATGTACACCTGCGACGGAGTCGTGATGAGACTATTATGGACATGGGAACGTCGCGTATATTAAGGCCTTACTCGTGACAAGGCAAAAACTTAGGGAATGAGGGTCAATTTGCAGTAGTAGAGAGCATTTTCTTAATCTTCTTACATCAGTGGGAAGATATGAACATGTTTATTTGACACATGACACAGCAGAAGGACTGAGATGAGGACAGTGACAAATTACTATGTAACAGATGCCCCCTAAAGCGTGAAGCCCAAGAGAGTGGGAGGGGTGAAATTCTTTATGAAACTATCTGAACTGGAACCACCTTGAAGATCCTGCAGGTGCAAGTACAACTAATATCTGTGATAGTGAAATACATATAGTCGAGGCATGGGCGCAGCCATCCATAAGACATATAAAACTTGGTCTGTGGTATGGACGCAGCCACCCAGTTGATAAGACCATAATAATGACAAAGGTATGGTCGTAGCCATCCATCAGAGAGTCATATATGTAATCACGAACCAATCCACACAGCTCGAACATATGTAATCTTAGTTCGGGGTCTTGAAACCCAACTGATCATAGTACAAATTCTATCATGTGAACAAATGTGCTGAAGTCGAAAATGATAGAAAGTCACTTGATTACCGGTCAATTATGAAAATCATTAACAAGCGTGAGAGAAACCATCAATAATACCAATGGCTCTCAAGGTACTATCTAGTACAATCCACTAAGTGTGAAAAATGAGCTGAAGTCGAACACTCATGGAATCACCCAATCGAAGACCAATGAGGAAAGTCTGTCGTTAGGCACGAAGAACTTGCCATTGAGGCATGCAAGTTCCAAGGTACCGAAAGGGATCTCTAGATCAATCTCCTGGATAAGGAGCTGGTGTCGATAGGAGATGATCCATCGCAGGAGGGCCATGATGTTTCCCCCATCAACGACACGAGATAAGGAACAAGTGGTAGATGGTGAAACAGAGTATCAAAGGAGGAGGTAAGGGTGTAAACTGTAGAAGGATTATACTCTTGAACATATCAGTGACACGACACCGGAATGAGGCAGCATTTTGGTACCAAGGGATCAGAGGCTTGATGGAGACAACACGGATCAGATGGAATGAGGCAAAATGGCTACCCAGAACCCCGGAAGGCCAACTGATGATGTGTGGATATCCCAACCCGATAAGAAGCAAAAGTGTCGATGTTTAAGAGTGACTAGCTGCCGCAGGTAACCAATGATGATGTCCAAATTTTTCCCCCACCATCGCTAGCAAGTACCCCAATTATTTTTGGAAACAAGCTTGAAGGGGATAGCATATGCTTGTAATATAAGTTTGACCTTCGGTCGAATCCAACCTAGTAATAGTTTAACGAGCCCTAGGGAGGAGAAGCTCGAGTCTCGTCATGGTGACGAGTCCAATGTCGTCAGGGTTTAACAAGTCCGACATAGGTAAAACTCAGAGTCTTTTTCATGTTTAGAGAGTTTGAAAAAGACACAGAAAAGAAAACTCCAGGGGGGTCCTTTTTCGTAAATTTGTGTCCCTCGAGCCCGAAAAAGTATAAAATAATACTCGAGAGAACTGCTTGACCATTACGATCAAGGAGTACTTTTTGTAATTAGTGACCTTGATCTGAAAGAGTAGAAAAGCGATCAAAGACACGTTGTTTCGTAACCAATATCGAACCTGAAATGACAAAAGTCTGGCAATCTTTTCACGTTTATACGGTCAAAAAAGAGCTCAAAGTGGACCGCCTCTTATTTTTTTTAATGAGTCAAAAGGAATAACTTGGCAATCTTTTCATCTTTTAAGTTGGAAAAGAGCTTAAAGAGGACTTTGCGGAAAATACGGACCAAGTGTATACAGATTGTCATAAGGGCTAGCCATCGCTATTTCTGCACAAAACATCGCACCATAAGATCCATTCGACATAAATAGATTATATATGTAGAAATAAGGTAAAAAACCCAAAACCCTAATTAAAACCCAATATAAATAAAGAAAACCCACACCCTAAAGTGTAATTCCTAATTTTTTTCAAAAAACACTATAAAAGGGGGTGTGGTAATTCTATTTTTTACTTTTACATTGTGCATTTTTACCTTTGGCATTTTGGAGCACAAACCTGAGCGGACTTCCGAAGTCGATTCTGGCATCAACGGTCCATGGTTTCACCTGAAACTTTCTCCAAGTAAGTACATTCCTCCTTGCGCTACATTTTAGTGGTTTTTTTGGTGTTAGATAGGTGGTTTTAGGTGGATTTTCAAATCCGAGTCCGCCCCTTGGTCGTCGCGGAAAATCCGCTCGGGTTAGCGACGACTGAGCGTGGTAACACGTACCACCTTCGAGATCGTCACGAGAGATTGATGTACTCTCGCGACGATCACAGGAAAAATGAACTATTGAGCTCGAGCCGTCGCCGTTGTTTGGAAAACAGCCGTGACGGCACCGTAAAGTTGAAATTATTTATAATTTATGGATTTAAACTTATAAAAAGAGTTCTAATTCATATTTCCTTTAATGCAGGGCAACATGGCATTTGTATGGCAAGAAAGAACTCACAATATCAACGATGAATAAGTGATCAATGATCTCCTGTGCCAAAGAGATTTACTTGCTTGTGGATTACTAAAATTCTTCCTTACTCCGCATCTTCGGGCCCAACCTGACTTGTTAGAGTTGCTAATTCGTGCTTGGAACCCAACAGATGGAAAGTTTGTTATCCGGGGAAAAGACATTGAGTTCGATGCTACGGATATATATTTCTTGACTAGATTGTCCCGTCGCGGTGAGAGGCCGATTTTAGAGGGCCAACGAACTGGCGGCGAATCACTGGACATGTTGATAGCACGGGTGTGCCCAGGGGCACATAAATCAACCTCTAGCGGGAAATTGGTGATTCCAACAGTAGAAGACCTGATTCTCTGCTCAGTTCTATTTATGGTGACGAGAGTAGCGGGTTCCCAAGCCCAACACGAGGCAACAAAGACCCACCTTCGGTTGGCTCTTGATTGCCTTAACTCGACCATGTACAACTGGGCTGAAGCAGTAACTAGTAACATGAAGAGGCAGCTCACCAAGTGCTGTCGTGGGGAAACGAAGCAGTTTGGTTACGAGTCTATTCTGATCCCGCTTATGTTAGAGCAAGTGTCGTCACTTCAGTTACAAGACATGGACTTAGACAAACCGAGACCACGGGAGACCCGGATCACTTGCTGGGCACATGTCATGCCGCGAGGGGGTGGCAACTGACCAGTGTAATGGGGGACACTATTCCGAGAGTGGCTAGATTGCCAGACAATCTTTGTCAAGGATTGTCCATACACAGGTATGGATTTTCGCGGGGACCCCAACATGATGCTACCTACTGGCGAGCAGTGGGATGATGGAGGTAAAACACTTGATCACACTATTTTTTATTTTCTCTTTTATGATGTTTTTTGGATTTTTTCATGCATATGTCTTAATGATGTATCTTATGTTACTTGTAGATGTGGGACCAGAGAGGCCTATGGGACTAGCTCTAGAGGCATGGAGGGATCCAAAAGGCATCAGAGAGCTGGCCTTGGTTCCCCCAGCTGGCAGTTCAGTGGAGATAGTGTCGCGTAATATTGAGGGCCTGACAGAGGGGATCCTAGATTACAAGGGGATCGAAGAGGTCCCCATAGAGTATCAGATACATATAGTAGGGGTGATAGCTAGGGTGAATAGACTCTTGATACGAATCACACGAGTAGTGGTGTGCTACAGAGAGTATAACCCACCACAGTAGGCGCCTAGGTTTTACTTTCTACTGATTTTTTGAGAGACATGTGTCTCGGATGTACACAGACTCTATTTTTTGACATATACACTTATTTTTTGAGTGCCTCGGTGCACCACACGACATATCTATCTATCTATATATATATATATATATATATATATATATATAGATGCATGCTATCTTATGGTTCATTATTGTGTCTAAATGCTTCTACACAATGTTTGATTACATGTTGCGTAAATGTTTGTCTAATACATGATTTGTTAATGCATCAGTTAATGTGTTTAATCTTCTTGGAATGTGTTGATATGTAATAAAATCAAAACTTCTTTCCAATAATTTAAAACGTAAATACAACCTTAAAATCCGATGATCTCTGACGGAATAACACTCGTTAAGTTGGTGGACAACAAGTTGAGAATCCAGATTCACAACCAATGCATGAATATCGAGGTTAACTGCCTCAGTCAGTAATTCAATAACATCACTGTATTCAGCGACATTGTTTATGGTGCAACCCAGACAAACACTCTAAACGTCTACTAACTCACCATGAGGATCGTCATCACCCATGCCGTAGAGGAAAGATTCCGGGTACTACGGCAGGCACCATCAGCGAAACCAATGTAAGGTGTAGTAGATATCTGCAAAAGAAGTAAAAAGACACAATAAGTGGCGATTACGCCTACACACCAAGCCATACAAGCAAACACACACTGAAAACACACATGCTGAAAACACACGTATGTGCAAATCAGGTGCACAGGATTCATGCATAATATTTTTTCAGATAAAGCCTGTTTCGGGGCTTATTTAGAGAATTCCCTTCATAATCGATCAGCTCATAAGCCCCTTTTTGCAAAACACATTTCACAATGTAGGGCCCATGCCACGTAGGGTCGAATTTTCCTACCCCAGCTTCTAATTCACTTGATCATAGAGCAGGACTAGATCTCCTTCAACAAAAGAACAGGGATGAACAGTTTGGTCGAAGTGAGTTTTCACTCTCTTCTTTTGTGCTTCAATGAGTAGAGAGGCTAGTCAACGGGTCTTATCTAATCGTTCTAGGTAAAGAAGATGTTCTTCTACCAGAGTAGTGTTTGGGAGCAATTCGACGACTAATTTAAGCGAAGGGATTTCACACTCAATTGGAAGAGTGGCCTCCATACCGTAAACTAATTGGAACAGGGTGAACCCAGTGGCATATTTCATGGAAGTTCGATAGGCCCATAAGGCGGAAAAAAACATCAGATGCTAGTTGGACTTGCGCATGCCAATGGTGCGTTGAAGCATCTCGACCAACACTTTGTTGACAACTTCTACTTGGCCATTGGCCTAAGGATAATACGGTGTCGAACTATCATGCCGCAAGCCCAACTGGGTTGTTAATTCAGTCATCATATGATTACAAAAATGAGAACCGTTATCAGTGAAAATAGCTTGAGGGACTCCAAAATGTGAAATGACATGATTAAATAAAAATTGCATCGCTGTCTTACCGTCATTAGATAGTGTAGGCATTGCCTCGGCCCATTTTGTCAAATAATCAACAACAACGATGATATACCAATGCCCCCCAGCCGAGTGAGGTTTACAATTCATATAATTAATGCCCCATTTGGAAAAAGGGCCGACGGTAATGATAGGGTGCAAATGAGCAAGGGGTGCACGCATCTTCCGTTGGTAGATTTGGCATGCATGACAAGAGTGGATGGCGAGAATGCAATCCTTGAAAATAAACAGCCAAAAATAACCAGCACGGAAGATCTTTTGAGCAGTAGCATACCCAGACATATGACCTCCACAAGCGCTGGAGTGGTAGTCATTCAAGACTCGTTCGACCTCCTTGAATGTCAAACAACGGCAGAGAACAGAGTCAGTGCCGACCCGTTACAGGGTGTCCCCAATAATGCGATAGGGTTGAGAATGAATCTCCCAACATACAATGTCTCTCTCTCACTCATAAGCTTTAACACAAAGTTAAGGGCACTCCACAACCTTCCACAAGCTATCAACAATCCCACACTTGTCACACCCACACCAGCTATCTATCAAACTCAAAAGCACTAGCAACACTGCCCAACCAAAGGAACTAGCAGATCATAGTAAAGGTGAGTGCTTTAATAGGAGAAGGAATCTCCATGAAATGTGGAAGGAGGAGCTCATCCTCAAGGAAGGTAGCACAAATGATGGAACTACCATACCAGAAGGGGAAGGGTGACCCAAACTATGCCAACAACTAGGTTTGGAGACATCCAGAAGGCCGACTGTTGAAACGAATTTGTCCAATCTAGATCGTTGCGGGCCATAAACTAATTCTTCGCGACGGCATTGCGAGGATACAATGCATGTAAACCCATCCTCACTAGACATAACTCATAACTTCTCACCGGATCTAGAAATCCAACCGTCACGGGAAATAGATGTACACCTGCGACAGAGTCGCGATGACACTATTATGGACATGGGAACGTTGCATATATTAAGGCCTTACTCGTGACGAGGCAGAAACTTAGGGAATGAGGGTCAATTTGTAGTAGTAGAGAGCATTTTCTTAATCTTCTTACATTAGTGAGAAGATATGAACATGTTTATTTGACACATGACACAGCAGAAGGACTAAGATGAGGATAGTGACAAATTATTGTGTAACACTCTGTTATATTAAAAGTGAAAGTTCCAATCAAACAGTACAATCATGACCAACCACTAGTCCCAATAACGGAACGTTATAGTCAATGCCACCTACTTCTCCAAAGAGATGTACTAACTCTGCATTGTGGAGAAGTCAAGGCTCCTTACAATACACTCTAAGCTTTCTCTAAGATACTCCTATCGGAAGCTTGGCTGCCCAAAAAGCCCTTACAATGAGTTATGAGCTTCTATAAATAGCAAAGTGTGGGGTGACCATTGAAATTCCCCTTTGTGACTCTTCACTTACCCTCATGACTCTTCACGTACTACATAACTATTACATTCAACTATCGACACTTGGTCTTTCACTTTTACAAGATGTTACATTACAATCTGCACATGTATGAATGCGAGATAAAATAGGCTTGAACAAGCCATTCATGATCCAGATTTAAACATGAATGCAACAAATTATAGAGATAACCATAAACATAGAGATGCAGCGGAAATAATATTTCACTTCATTAATGTAAAATACTGAAATATGCTTACAAATAGAAATGGAAATAAACCAGCTAGGGCGATGGTAGCATATCTTTGAAAAGAGATGTGGTGGCTACATGCCTCTGAACAACCTTACAATGAGGCTCAAGGGCCTTTTTATTATTGAACAATAAGAGCAAACCCTAAACAACCAAAACCCTAACCCGAGGAGATGTAACACCAAGAGTTTCTGGGCCCTGTTGGGGTGAGTTAGACAGCCAACTTCCTGGGGTCGTGACTTGGTCATATTATCTCTATTTGACGTGCATGATAACTTGTTGGAAATATCTCTCCGAGGACTATGATAGAAAAGTCACTTTTTGATACAAAATCGCTCACGGTAGATTTCCAAAAAAATGTTGTTTAGGGCCTCAAAACAGCTCCAGAAGTTTAGGACTCGAAAAACTGCTAAAAATAGTAAATTATGCTACAATTAAGGAAAATGAAAAAATGAAAGAAGAAATGGTGGGGGTCCAAGTGGAATTGGTGGGCGGCCACCAATATCCACTTGCATAATTCCTCCCCCCTTAGGAAGCAATGGTCCCCATTGCGTTGAGTTCCTCCATGAGATGAGGAAACTTCTGCTGAACTTGGTCCCTAGTGAGGCACTTGCCCTAGTAAAGGAGTTGGCCTACTTTGACAACTCGATACAGTTGGATATTCTATTGGTGAGTGTGATTGATCTATGTGTCCATGATTTGATCAGTTGCAGCTTGTTCCATGCAATCTGGATTCAACTCTATGGGTGTGAGCTGCTTTGCAATGTTGGATGTGTCTAGTAATGGTGGAAAGTATGGCCGAAGGCAGTCCACATTGAACGCTGGGTGCAGGCCAAGGAATGGGGGAATGATGAGCTCAAATAAATTGTCTCCCACAGCCTTGGTAATGGTGTAAGGACCAGATCAGAGTGGTCTAAGTTTTCGATAGGCTCTGGTAAGGCATTCCTCTTGTAAATGCAACCAAACTTTGTCACCCACCTAAAACTTGTGTGGCACCCGATGTTGATCATGTCGCTGCTTGTACTTGGCTTTTGATTTCTACAGAATGTCATGGACCTACTAGCGAATATGTTGGATGTGCTCAATGAAGATATTTGCCTTATTTGTTTCAGACTGGACATGAGCCGAATCTGCGTGAGTAGCTGCAAATAGCATGGCCACATCAATGGGACATAGTGGCTAGAATTCCAAGCCCACCTGAAAAGGGTTGTGGCCAGTTGAGCTATGGAGAGCTCGGTTGTAGCTGTGTTGAACATAGGGGAGGCTCGCGTCCCATGTGCATGGATGCTTTGAGTTATACATGCACAAAATATGTATGATCATCCTGTTGACAAGCTCTGGCTGGCCATCAGTTTGAGGATGGAAGGTTGTGGACTTAGTGATTTTGGTGTCTGTTAACTCCCAGGTTGTTCCCTTTGACTCTAAGGGAATACGGCCGGGGTAACCACTAACCAATCTTTGGATTACAGTGCCTAGCCAAACTGTAATCAGAGAGGGCTCTCTCTTTGTAATTTGTCTCTATTCTGTTGAGATTTTAGGCTAGCTATAAGTTCGGGTTTGTTTAAAGTTTTGGTTGGATGATAATTTCAGTCAAGGTGCATATGCATTCTCCTAACTGTTCTAGTCCATTGGGCTATGGAGTCAGTGGTCCTTTAGATGTTTGATGTGCTGCTGTGATACTGTAGTGATGCTGTAGAGCCAGATTAGTGTCTGAGAAACAACGTTTATAATAGTGATTGAATGGAGTGTATCCAGTTAGTGCAAGGCAATTAAGAATCTTACAGTAAACTATTGGAGTAAGACAGTGAGAATATTGACCCAGGAGCATTTAAGAATTTCTAGGTGATATTCATACATATAGAATTAAAAAGAAACATGAGCAGTTAAGAATTCATGTACATATTTAACCCTGAAGACAAACATTTACAGCAGTAAAAATTGAGCACAAGGTGTAATAAAACAAATCTTGTACTATTCTTTTTCTTCACTGCTAGCTTAGTGTGAGAGAAGTATGATTTGATAAACATACGAAAAACAAGAACAGAGTTTTGAAGAAAACTTGTTATTTCATCAGACAGCACAGGAATTCTGTATCAACACATGGAGCATCCTCCAGACATCAAATAATTTCAGGAAATCACTGAGCTCATCCAGCCCTTTGTATTAGATAATTCTGAAAGTGTGCAATACAAGTCTCATAGAGAAAATTACCAACCCCTTATGAGTTACTCAGGGGAGTATATATACAAAATTTACATCAAAAAATATCAGCGAATGAGTTAATATCTCATTTATGATATGCTAATCTCTGGAATGCAGTAGCTGAAGGAGTAAATGCAGCAGTCATTCCTTAATGCTTCAGCTGTCAAAATAGTCAGAAGATATTTGGACTTTATGGCTGTTAGAGTCGGTTGGAGATGCGATGTTCAAAACTTGGCTCGCTGTCATCGTTTATGTGATGAGTCACTTTTTAGCTGTTTTTAAATGCTAACCCTTTTCTGCTGTTTGTCTTCTAGTGACCTGGAGCTGGCAGTGGCCGAATGACTGAAGCTACCGTGGCAAAATCTAAAGCATAAATTGCCACCAATCCTCCTTAGGCATTTGATGTCTGCGCATCTTTATCAATGTTTCCTCGGCCTCTGTATGTCTATAAAGATTGGGAGGGGTTTCAAACAAGTGATTCACTTCATTCTCAATGAAGAACAGGCCTTCAAGTTTGTCATATAAGCTCTGCCCTGTGGGAGGCCCTGTTTGTTCAGATGAACTGCCAGATGCAATAATTTGATTTTCAATAGTGGTTGCCATTCTGTTGGCCATTTGATCTGGAGAGATCAGTTTTCCTGCACCACTTAATAAGCTGGGCAGGCCTTTTGCTTGCAGCACTCCCATTTTTACTTTGTATTCCTCCACATCTGCTTGCATCTCATAGTACTTTCTCTCTACTGTTTGTATATAGTTTCTGAGAGTTAGTACCTTCTTGGCAGCGAGGACAGCCTCTGTTCTGTTGGGAATGCCTATAGCTGCCAATTCCTCCCTTTCTTGCCTGTTCAGGAAGTCTATCATTCTGTTTGCCTGCTCTGCTCTGTTCCCCAGCACTGTCTTGGCCCTCTGAATGTCTGCTTGAGCTTGGCCCATTAAATCCATCTGCTCATGCATTATTTTTATTGACCTCCATTGTTGTTTGATGGATTGGCCAATTTTGGCCCATAGAATTCTCTTGATGTCGGCCATAGCATTCTCTAGATTCAGCTCTTTTTCTAGGGCCTTTATCTTGTCCTTTTGGGCCTTTATTTCTCTGCCCTGTTCTGCTACAGTCATTTTGGACTTGTCATACTTGGCATCTAGTTCTGCCAACTTCTCCTTGGCCTTCTTTATTTCATCTGCCTGGAGCTCCATTGCTTTGACGGCCATGGTCAATTCCTCTACACTTGGGTTGGCATCTGGAGCTGTTGCTGTTCCTGCTGCTTCTGTTGTGGGGGCCACTGCTGCCCCTGAAGTTGCTGCTGTCGTGGAAGTAGTTGGAGGGGCTTGGGAAGTGGATTCTCCCTGTTTATCTTGTAGTGCTCCTTCCAGCTCTTTCTCCAATTCCCTGATCCTCTGGTCTTGCTGCATTAAGAGGTCTAGTTGGTCCTCAGCTTGTTTTTGCTTTTGAGTTTCTGCTGTTTGAGGATGCTCTGTGGGCTGCAGCTTTAACCTCTTCTTCAATGCATTGAGGTCATCATATTTCTTCTTCATGAGGGCCTTTACACCCTTTGGATCACTAGGATCATGTCCAAGATCAATGATGATGTCTTCCAAAGATTTTATTCTGTTATCTTTGGCCAGAGAGGACATTCTCTCAAAGTCCAACTGTGTGTTGGTATTCTTTAGGGATTCTTTCAGCTCATGGGCCATAGTTGCCTTCTCCACCAAGGTTGCATAAACCATTTCTCCAGCTTGCTTGTGGAGTTCTATTTGGTCCATGGGATGGATGTCTTTGGCCAAGACCTACACCCTTGTCTTTATAAAATCTGCAGCTGTCTTAGGCTCCGGCCCTTTGGGCTTGAAGTGGCTGAAGATTATCTTTTCCTGCTGAATGTCATACACCGACATTAGCCTTTCTTGCTGGGCTGGTGTTGCATCTATGAATTGCTTGTAGACCTCAGCCCTCAGCAGCTCATTATGAGCCTTTATTTCTTTGAAAGAAGCCTTGGTGCTCTTGGGCTTCTTGCTTTGTAGGGAAGAAGAGGACACCTCCAAACCAAGCTGTAAAGTTTGCTCCTGCTGAAAGGAGCTTGTACCTGTATGTTGACTGCCCTCCCTGTCCTTTCTTGCACTGTCCAAGACATCTTCAGTAATGTCTTCTACCTCCGGGGAGTCTGCTCTTTGTCTTTTGGCTTCTGGCTGGTGGGAGGATCCACTGAGAGGAGTGGACTCTTCTCTTTCTCTTTTTGTACCCCTTTCCTCATGTGCTAGGGTTTGCAAAATTGGGGCAGTCAATGGCTCAGTTTGAGCTGGTGGTGTTTGCATTATTGGAGCTGCTAGCAGCCCAGTCTGTGGTAGGACAGTTTGCCCTTGCTGTTGTTCTGGCTACTGCTCTGTTTGCTGCCCTGTTTGCTGCTCTGTTACAGGGGCAGACTTTTCCTTCATTGCTTCCTCCTCTACACCCATTATGCCTTTGCCTTTGTCTGTCAGTGGTGCTGATATAGATGGCGCCTGTGGTGCAGTCCTTGTGGCCGAGGTCCCTTCTCCCACTGAATAAGGCGGTCTGAAAGGTACCTGCTGCACATAGTCCAGGTCAATAGTTTTTTCAAGCTCCCTCCTATTCTTTAGCACTCTCTCTTCCTCAGTTAGATTTTCAATTAGAGTATCCATCTGCCATTCATGCAGGTTGGCATATTTTTCAATATGTGGGTACTGGCAATGTTTAATGCCTATAAGCCTATACTTGTTTCTCCTAGCAGTGATGAAACCTTCAGGGTCATAATGGACCCACCGAAAACTATAGGACAGCTTGTATTTGTCCTTAAGGACTAGGTCTGCCTCTTCCCACCCTTCTTTCTTGTTCATGATGAAGGGGCCCAACTGGTGTTTGAACTTGAGGTGGGCCTTCTTTTTGGCGCTATGGAAATGGGTGAGGTCGGACTGAATCAACTGCCTGTAATACTCCAAGGCAAATAACCTCATAGGTACATATTTTGGGAGCCTGTATGGACAGAGCTCACAGCCATAGATCCTAATGACGGTATGGTTCTCATATAGGTACCAGTCACCTATTTTATACTTTTTGGAAAGCTGCAGAGCTTTCTTTATCTCATTTGATATTCTGGGAGGAGGGGACTTCATCAACAGGCAAGAGACTGGGTATACAAATTGGTCAACAAATTCACAGTAGGTATAGGGTGAATTTGTTACTTTGTGATAGACAGAGGTCCAGAAGATGACAGATCTTCTTTCCCCTTTGTGATCCAGCCTTCTGATGTAGCATGGGAAGGATTCAGAATGATAGAACATGAACAGGTGGTAAATATAGGCTGAGTACCTAAGGACCCCCTGTCTATCCACTTTGCTCAACTGATCATGAATCTTGTTAGCTATGAACTTAGCAAAGTTATATTTGCGGGCAGGGGGTTGGCGTGGGCTGTAAGCAGATAGCAATACCAGCATTGTTTCATCCACATGCTCACTGTTTTTGTATCCCAACACATAGGCAATCATGTCTAGTAAAAGCCTGCCTACATCATTGAAATGGACACCCAGGTAGGGAGGTGGCCCTATAGGCTGGCACTCAGGTCTCATGAAGGTCCTGGTGACCTTTTGAAGCTCCTCACTGGTCATCTTGGCACCAGTTTCCAGCATATAGCTCATGGAAAATGGGATCAGCAACTCTGTCTGATCAAAATGTAGCATTTTGTTGATGGACTCAACATTAATGTAGAAAAGGATCCTCCCAGACGGAGTGCTAATAGCTCTGTGCTGCACATCATAGTTTTCAGCACATAGGTGAATGATTTCTGGGAAGACATTTACAGCTGGGAGACAGTAATATGGTAGGTTTGACTCCCATATCCCATGTGTACCATGACCATCCTTATAGTCCTCTCTTAGTTGAGTGAAGGTCTGCAAGAAGTCCCTGCTACCCTCAAAGTCTTCAATAAGATAGTCCTTGTCAGCAAATGCCAAGGCCTCCAGCTCTTTATTGGGTGGATTTAATGGAGCAACACTGAGGGATGAGGATGCAGAGGCTGCCATGATATAATCTGAATTTGAATAGGTAATGGCAATGGTTTGGGAAGTTTCTTTAAGAGTTTCAGTGATAGGTCAAATGTAGACACAGTCTGAGGAGTTTTTCTCAGTGAAAAAATGCAGGCTGGTTTCTGCAGTTTGCTGCAAATTCACAGGGATGTGAATTGCTAATGGTAAGTTGCAGAGAGTATGAGGTTTCCTTTGGCAGAAATTGAAGCTGGCCTGTACTCGGCAAAAGGGAACAATGCCGAGCACCTCGAGGAGAATTTTACAATTTCTAGCCCGCGAATTGACTGCTTTGATGCTGAATTTGTGGTTTTGGGGGTCAACAGGTCAGCCTAGCTTGTTTTAGGTAGTAGGTGCAGAGTTTATGTGGACTTCTACAGGTGTTTTTAATGGCAATTTTACAGAGAAAAGGAATGCATGGGTGAAAAGTAAGCTTTACGGTGAATACCTGGACAAACTAGCTTGAAAGCCTGCGGGCTGGACCGTGAAGGCTTAAGGCAGCTGAATTCTTGACTTGTAGCGGTCTGAAACTTGAATTTGATGGCTGGAAACAAATTTTCGTGGCATCTGGTTGACAACGGCTACATCTTTTGCGCGTGAAAATGACCGCAAACGGCTAATTTGGTCGTTTATAATGACAAATTTGGACAAAACGTGCAATTGGCGCTTTTCCGCCGATGACGTCAGCATGACGTCATGGTGGGGCCTGGGTACGAAGGTGACGTGGCTGCTGAGGTGTCGGCCAGGGTGGCAGGACACGGTGGTGGGTGGATAGGGTGGCAGGGTTACGTGGAGGGTCACACGGCGTAGGGGCGGGGAAGGGCGCTACGTCAGGATGACGCAAGGGGGAGGCGGTAACGGGATGGTGGTAAGCGGGTTCCCCGCACCACCTTTGGGCAAAGGCGGTATCGGGGAGGGGGGCTCCGAACAACCCCAGCGTTTGACACGCGTCCAGGGTACGGCGCCCAAAACCACTTTCCCCGGACGCTAAAGGTCGGCAGGTCGGGGAGCGCAAATGACCGCCCACCGTTAGATCTTGGGCGGCAGGGATCGGACGGCTGGCGGGTCCTCCGATGGATCGTGCAGGTTGGGGGGTCCCGCCGGTTTATTTAAATATTCAATTAAATACCTTCGGCGGAAAACTTTAGGATTGTGGGTTTTCGTGAGTTTTTGGGGTTTTTTGGGTTTTTCAAGGGTTTTATAAGGGAAAAGGGGTTTAGGAGTGGGCTTAGCAGGGGGAAAAGGGTTTTCTGTGGCATTTTTTAGCAGAAGGAAGGTAAGGGCTTAGGGGAAAGGTTATCACTCCAACCAAAGTTTAAAGCAATCCCATCACAGGGTTGACCATAGTCCCAGTTGGACCACAGTCTCCCTAAACAACTTATTTAGCTATAGTGCCAAGGGAGGATATTTAGATAATGCTGGGATTTATACACCATAGTGTTATTATAGTAGGGAAAAGGGACTATAGGGGAATTAGATAATAGAGTTAGTGGTTAATATGGATGAAATGGGTGGATGAGGGGAAATATCACTAAGTTTATTTGAAAATCACTTAGTTTAGGGAGTAGATCAAAATGAAAAGAATTTTAGACAAGAAATGTGGCTTTTAAGTGAACAAGAACCACCATGAAACCATAAATTTTTCCATGCATCTCAACTGAGGAGGGGATGTTAGTAACAAATGGGAAAGGGAAAGAAGGGAGGTTAGACATGGCTTCTTTGCTTTTGCTGCCATCTGATGGAGAAGAACACCTTCTCAATTCATTGATTTTGCTTTGTGAACATGGGCCAACACACATTCCATTGTAATGAATGACACTTCTGCAACCCCCTCTGCCTACCCATCTACTTGCCTAGCATTTTTTGTTTCTTCTTAGAGGGTGCATTTAGACTTGTAGACCCTTTGTGTGCCTTTTCTTTTCCTTTGGATTTTTCCTTTGATTTTCTATCTGATGCAGCCCTTATTGCTTCCAAGGTCCCAGATTAAGTAGTTGGGAACCTTACTTCTCTACCTAAGCTACTTGTCTGCCAAGATTAAGCAGTTTGGACAGACTTTCTTTCTCTATTCTACAACTAAAATTTAAAACATGGCATGATCCAGATTAGACTGTTGGACCATCCATCAAACTTTGAGAGAACATGAAACTATTTACACACCTTGTCTTCTTGGAAATATGGGAGCTTTGTACCATCAAAGCAGAGCATATTTGGCTCTGGAATTTGCCAATCATGAAATATGAAACCTATTGGTATAGGTATCCAACAGTGGCTCCACATGGGGATGGTTTTTCTTCTTGAAAGACCAAGAACAGCAGGTCAGAATGCCTTGGCTCTTTGACTTTTCTTTAGCAAAACTTAGAGTCTTTTCTTCTTTGAAACATCAAAACTGTCAACTGTCACATTTACAAAACTTGCTGAACTACAGCCCTTTCCTGCTTCTGCAAGATCCTTGAAACTAGGTTATTCACATGCTGAAAAAGAAAAACACTATGCACAGTAAATTATGTACAAGGGAACAGCCATGCTATTTTCATGGAAGGTAGTCAAAATAGTGCTTCAACATCCTGCCATTCACAGGACCTTCATCCAGATCAGTTTCATCAAGGTTCTTAAGAAAGTAAGTGTTGTTTCCTTGTACTGCTTGGATGATAAATGGTCCTCTCCAAAGGGAATCAAATTTTCCATGTTTACCTTTATCCTCCCTTCTTGAATCCCACTTGAGGACCTTGTCACCCATGTTGAAATCTTCAGCCTTTGTTCTTCTGTCAAAAGCTTTCTTCAGCTTCTCTTGTAGGATTTGCACTCTGTTATACACTTGATCTCTAGTTTGCTGCAGACATATAATTTGATTCACCCTCCTTTGCATATCATTTGGTTCAGCTTGGCTTTCTTGAAGAAGTTTCATAACAGGAACCCCTAGTGAAGAAGGAAATTTGGCTTCTAGTCCATAGACCAACTCATATGGGCTGACCCCAATGGACCTCTTGGTTGTTAGCCTATCTGCCCATAAGGCATTCACTAGTTTCTTATGCCAATTCTTCTTGTTTTCTTCCAACACTTTCTTTATGATGTTCACTAGGCTTTTATTTGATGATTCAGCTAGGCCATTTCCTTGAGGGTAGTAAGCAGTGGAGTGGCCCAAAGTAATCTGAAATTTGTGGCAAAAGTTGACCATCTTCTTGGATCTGAAAGCAGCAGCATTGTCTGTTATTATCTTGTTGGGGCAGCCAAACCTAGACAATATGTTATTCTCCAAGAACTGAATAATTGTTGAATCATTTGCCTGTCTACATGGGATGGCCTCAACCCATTTGGTAAAGTAGTCTGTGGCTGTGAGGATCCATCTGTGCTGGCCTGAAGATGAGGGATGAATTTCTCCAATGAAATCCAAGCCCCATTGTTGAAAAGGTCTTTCTGTTGCAATAGGCCTTAAGGGAAGTGGCAGCAACTTTCTTTTTCCCTCAAATATTTGACACTTATGGCATGAGGTAGTAAAGTTCTTAACATCAGAGAACAAAGTGGGCCAATAGTAACCAGCCCTCAGTATTTTGTCCACAGTGGACTTCCAATACAAGTGTCCACCACAGTCACCTGCATGAAATTCTTCCTTGATCTTGTTAGTTTCATTTTCAATCAAACAGTTTAGTAAGATACCCTCATGGTTTTTCCAAAGAAAATTGCCATTCATAACACAAAATCTTGAGGCTTTCATTTTCACAAACCTACATTTAGTTCTGGACAGTCCTGGGGGAGCACACAGGTTTTGTAACACATAATAGATATCAGAATACCAGGGGGATTGTTCAAAGGCTACATTGATCTTTGGAGTCGCCAGCTCCGGTTCACTGTCCAGTTGGTTGATGTCCAAGGCTTGGAAATTTGTTTCAGCCATTAATTTGGCCAAGCCCTGCCCTTTTATCAGTTTTGTAGGTTTTATTTCAATATCAAATTCCAAAATATTTGCAATCCATTTTCCTCTTCTACCTTCTAAGTTCTCTTGAGTAAGTATGTCTTTCACAATTGGGCTTGGTACATAGGCTATGACATGGGAGTATAGGATGTACATTCTAAAGTCTTTAATAGCCTTGACTAAGGCATATGCTTGCTTTTCCATGATCTGGTATTTCAGGGGTGCATCTCTAAGAGCTTTACTAAAGAAAGCAATGGGTTTCTCATTTCCTTGGTCATCTTTCTGTAATAGAACAACAACAATTGTGTGTTGGGAGGCAAAGGAAAATATGATGAATTCCCTATCAAATTGTGGATTTGTTAGGACTGGAGTTTGGGTGAGGGCCACCTTTATTCCTTCAAATGCTTGACTTGCTTCTACTGACCATTTTACTTTTGAATCCTTTTTAAGCATGTTATTGAGCATTCTGCTTAATTCGGCCAGATTTGGGATGAATCTTCTTAGGAAGTTTATTTTTCCCAAGAAGGCTTGCAATTCCTTCACATTTCTTGGATGAGGCATTTGTAAGATGGCTTGGATTCTGTCTGGATCAATCCTAATACCATCCTTTGAGATAATGTGACCCAACAACTTACCTTCCTCCAATCCAAACAGGGATTTCTTGGGATTTAATGAAATTCCATATTTTCTACAAGTTATGAATATTTGCCTCAGATGTTTCAAATGTTCTTGGTCAGATTTGGAAAAAGGTGTGAGGTCATCAAGGTAAATGACAAGGAAGTCATGAATTTCTTTGGCAAAAGCAATATCCATTGCTCTTTGGAATGTGGCCCCTGCATTTTTCAACCCAAAAGGCATTTTAACATATTTGAAGGTTCCCCATGGGGTTGTAAATGTTGTTTTGTCCTAGTCATCAGGGTGAACTAAGATCTGGTTGAAACCTGAGAATCCATCAAGTAAAGAAATTCTTGAGGCCCCCACTACTCTCTGCAAGATGTGATCCATCTTGGGTAAGGGGTAATTATCTTTTAAGGAAACCTGATTCAAGTTCCTTAGGTCAACACAAAGCCTTATCTCTCCGGTTTTCTTTCTTGTAGGGACTAAGTTTGAAATCCAATCAGAGAACCTGATTGGTGCTATAATCCCTGCCTTAAACATTTTCTATACTTCTTGTTCCATTGCTGGGAGAAGCATAGGATTAATTCTCCTAAGTTTTTGTTTAAAGGGTTTTTGATCTGGCTTGAGAGGGATGGTGTGTTGAATTACGGAGGTGTCATAGGATTTTAAATCCTCATAACTCCAAGAAAAGACATCCTGAAACTCCTTGAAAAGGTCAATGTACTTAGGCTTTTGATCAGGGGGTAGTGCAGCAGACAGCTTTATGATTTTGGGTTGTTCAGCGGTCCCAATGTTGCACTCTTCTATGGCAGTGTTGAGGGGCTGCATCTTTGGTTTGCTGGGAACATCATTGGAATCAAAAATGTCTTCCAAAGGAGCTAAGCCAGTGGGAAGACAATTATCTTTCAATTGTATAACTTCAGCTTCATCATCAGTTGTCTCTTCACAGTCAATTTGTTGAATTTCCAGTATGTTGTCTTTGCTAAAAATTGTGGGATTTAGCATTTGGTTAGCTATTTTCGGTGATATTGCTTTATTGTCCTTTTCATACTGTATTTGTGATTGACTTGCTGTTTCAAGTATTTGTGATTGACTTGCTCTTTCAAGTATTTGTGATTGACTTGTTGTTTCAAGTATTTGTGATTGACTTGCTGTTTCAAGTATTTGTGATTGACTTGCTGTTTCAAGTATTTGTGATTGACTTGCTCTATCATTGTCAATACTTAGTCCTGAAAATTCTTGCTGCAAAGTCAAGAAATTGTTTATTTGCATGTCATCATCAAACACTTGCCAATCCTTAACATTGTTTGGGACAGATGGTCTGTGTTTTATCTCAGCTGTAAAGCAGTGGTGGGGCTCAAAAGGTAGCTTACAGGTACTTGCAAATGTGGCCAAGCTATGAGCATGCAGGTTCTGAGTCCTAGGAATTTTGGTAATCTGAAATTCAGTAAATGAATTTAATAATTCAGCAGCAGCAGACCTATAAGACCTCAGTCTTTTGTCATTGGTGACAAAATTACCCTTGACTTGTTGGATAACTAGGTCTGAATCTCCTAGGATTGAGACTTTTATAGCTTGCAAGGACTTTACTAGCTTGAGACCTAGTATAAGAGCCTCATATTCAGCCATGTTGTTAGTGCATCTGAAGTTTAATCTATAAGCTCTGCCCTCTGCATGACTGTTTTGCTTATTGTGTATCCAAATTCCAGCCCCTGCCCCTAACTTGTTGACTGACCCATCAAACTCCATAAACCATAAGATCTGTTGCTTTAGGGGAGATTTAATAACTTCTCTATGGTCTGGGATTGTGAGCTGAAGTTCTGGTTTTTCCTTTGGTTTATCTTTTAGGACAGTCTCATCACTTGTTTGGATCAGCTTTACTTCTAGGACAGCAGTATCTTGTTCACTACGGCCCTGCTCTTGTTTTGGCGTCTTGGTTTCATCATTATTTATTAGACCTGAATTATCATTGAAGAGAATGTATGAATCTATATCAGAGTGGACAGCATATATGGGAAAATTTTGAGGTTTCTCTTCACTGCTGACCATATATTTCATGAGGGATTCTCTATATAGTCTCTTGGGTTGACCAAAGACTGTGATTGTGGCATATGACATGTCTAACTGTAAGGAACCTTGGAGTTTAGCCCCCCATGATCTTGATAACAGCATCCCATACTTGGGTGGGATATCAGCGACTACAACATCCATTAGGATTGTTTTGTTTGGGTATTGGACAAGGGATACACACAAGTCTTTTATCAAGCCTAAACACTTGACTTGGCTGGAGTCAAATGAGAATAGGTCCTTATATGGTCTTGTAATGTCTAGATTCAACCTCTCCATCACTGATTTGGGCATGAGGTTATGAGAGGCACCTGAATCAAACATTGCATTGTGTAGAATCTTGTCATGCACATGCAAACTAACATAGAAGGGTAATATCCCTGTGACTGCTATTTTTCCATCAACCTCTGGACCAAACAGCAATTCTGGGGTGTCATCCAACACATTGACATTATCTTTACTATGAGTGAGTTGAAGGGCTTTCTTGATCTGTTGTTTGTAAATGTCATGTTTGGCTAATACTGAGAGGGGAATGGCCACTTTCAGTTTGCCAATTTCAGTTTCCAAGTCAAAAGGTTTCTCAGTTTGAAACTTAGTGGCTTGGGCCATAACCTTTTCTTTGTTCACTGTGTTTTCCTCTTGGTTTTTACCTTGATCTTGGGCCTTGTCCTTTGCACTCATCTCTTGAGGATTATGAGTTGGTTTAGGCTGCAAAGAAGGTACAGCCAGTGGCTGTTGTGTTGAGGACACTTGTTCAGTAATCTCTTCCACAATTGCCTCTGTTGTAGGTAAATCAGTTGTGTTGATTGGTTCAGTGACTATGGCTCCTTTAGGCTGGAGCCTGCCCTTTGGTTTCTCAGGCTGTGTTATATTTACAGTTCTGCTCCTTAATTTGTACTGTTTATGAACTTCATAAACAACTGTGTCATAGCCTTGTTTGAAGTCAAATGACTCACCTGATTTGGTTTGGAATTGTGGAATGTCATCATCTTTGTGATATTCTTGACTTAGGAAGACTTGATGCCCATCATTCAAACCCATCAGGTTGATGTGGGTGTCATCTTCTTGCTCATTTGAAGTAGATGTTTTAGCATAGTTTTCTTGAAATGGAGGTCTGATTTCTGGATCAGCATTGGCCTTGCCAACGTTTGGGTTTGGATTTCTCCTGAAGTTTGGATTCCTGATAGGGTTGTTTTGTGGTGCTTCCCATGATGCTTTCCTCTCTACTGATTCCACCCTATCACCCAACCTCTTCATTCCAATGAGTATTGCATCCAGCTTTTGATCAAAGGCAGAGGGTTCCTCTTTGAAAACAGTCCTCTTTTCCAGCCTTGCTCTGTTTCTTTTGGCAATTAGGTTGGCTTCCACTGTAACAGCAACCCTTTGGGCCTCTGCAAGGGACTGAGGATCTCTTTCCTTTAACTGATAGGCCATGTCAGGGTCAAAACCATCAGGGAATTTATACAAAGCTAAATCGGGAGGGGGTCTTAAATTTTGTGGGATTGCGTTATATACATTGTTAAATCGTGCACAATACTCCAGAACAGTCTCTTGAGGACCTCTTTTGATAGTGTCATATTCCCCAAGTATGTGCAGAGGATCCTTCTTCTTCTCCCATCTGCTAGTAAAGGCTTGATACAGTTCATCACGAGTTGTGATGGAATTTTCATTCAGGGACCTAAACCAAGTTCTTACATCCCCAGTTAGGCTTTGAACAAACATCCTCATTCTGACACTGTCATCATCTATTTCATAGGTCTCAAAATGATCTTGCATCTTCTTAGCATGCTGGACAGCTGTCAGAGGGCCATTGGAGTCAAAATATGAGATTTTGGTTTGGTAATCTTGAGGTAGAGCTGCAGCATTAGCTGGTATTTGCAAGGGTGCATATCTGTTAGCCATATTTACAGGGTTTATAGGATTGACAAGGGCAACTGGGACAACAGGAACGATGGGTACCACAGGGGTAACAGGTAAAGCCGTACCAGGAGTATTGGTCCAGGGAATATGTGCAGTGGATGAAGATGTGAGAGGAGGACTTTGAGATGTGGATGGTGAACTAGGGGAACTAGGGGTAGACCGGAAAAGGACCTTGCATGGAGTGGAGATAAGGCTGGGATGGTCTGAATCTGAGGTCAAGTCAGCAGGCTGCTCCTACCTTTGCTGCCTCCTAAAGTTTCTAGGGATGGTATTTGGATTATCAACAATGATGGGTGGATTAGGGTCAGGATTTGCCCTAGTGTACCGCGGATTTTTCTTAGGAGCCAGCTTCTAACTGTTTTTAGGATTTTATAGGAAATTTTTATATCTGCAGGGACTGGATAAAGATTTTGAAATGGCTATATATGTTTCAAAGCTAAGAAGATTGACTGAAACAGCTCTTCCCTAAAGCTGTTAATGTAACACAGAAACAGTTTCAAAGGCTTCCTGACTGATATACAGGCTTGGTCTATAGCTTTGGGAGATAGATAGAAAATTGGAAAATCCTAAATAGTCCCGAGTGGAGTCGCCATTTATGTTAACTCCCAGGTTGTTCCCTTTGACTCTAAGGGAATACGGCCGGGGTAACCACTAACCAATCTTTGGATTACAGTGCCTAGCCAAACTGTAATCAGAGAGGGCTCTCTCTTTATAATTTGTCTCTGTTCTGTGGAGATTTTAGGCTAGCTATAAGTTCGGGTTTGTTTAAAGTTTTGGTTGGATGATAATTTCAGTCAAGGTGCATATGCATTCTCCTAACTGTTCTAGTCCATTGGGCTATGGAGTCAGTGGTCCTTTAGATGTTTGATGTGTTGCTGTGATACTGTAGTGACGCTGTAGAGCCAGATTAGCGTCTGAGAAACAACGTTTATAATAGTGATTGAATGGAGTGTATCCAGTTAGTGCAAGGAAATTAAGAATCTTACAGTAAACTGTTGGAGTAAGACAGTGAGAATATTGACCCAGGAGCATTTAAGAATTTCTAGGTGATATTCATACATATAGAATTAACAGACACATGAGCAGTTAAGAATTCATGTACATATTTAACCCTGAAGACAAACATTTACAGCAGTAAAAATTGAGCACAAGGTGTAATAAAACAAATCTTGTACTATTCTTTTTCTTCACTGCTAGCTTAGTGTGAGATAAGTATGATTTGATAAACATAAGAAAAACAAGAACAGAGTTTTGAAGAAAACTTGTTATTTCATCAGACAACACAGGAATTCTGCATCAACACATGGAGCATCCTCCAGACATCAAATAATTTCAGGAAATCACTGAGCTCATCCAGCCCTTTGTATTAGATAATTCTGAAAGTGTGCAATACAAGTCTCATAGAGAAAATTACCAACCCCTTATGAGTTACTCAGGGGAGTATATATACAAAATTTACATCAAAAAATATCAGCGAATGAGTTAATATCTCATTTATGATATGCTAATCTCTGGAATGCAGTAGCTGAAGGAGTAAATGCAGCAGTCATTCCTTAATGCTTCAGCTGTCAAAATAGTCAGAAGATATTTGGACTTTATGGCTGTTAGAGTCGGTTGGAGATGCGCTGTTCAAAACTTGGCTAGCTGTCATCGTTTATGTGATGAGTCACTTTTTAGCTGCTTTTAAATGCTAACCCTTTTCTGCTGTTTGTCTTCTAGTGACCTGGAGCTGGCAGTGGCCGAATGACTGAAGCTACCGTGGCAAAATCTGAAGCATAAATTGCCACCAATCCTCCTTAGGCATTTGATGTCTGCGCATCTTTATCAATGTTTCCTCGGCCTCTGTATGTCTATAAAGATTGGGAGGGGTTTCAAACAAGTGATTCACTTCATTCTCAATGAAGAACAGGCCTTCAAGTTTGTCATATAAGCTCTGCCCTGTGGGAGGCCCTGTTTGTTCAGATGAACTGCCAGATGCAATAATCTGATTTTCAATAGTGGTTGCCATTCTGTTGGCCATTTGATCTGGAGAGATCAGTTTTCCTGCACCACTTAATAAGCTGGGCAGGCCTTTTGCTTGCAGCACTCCCATTTTTACTTTGTATTCCTCCACATCTGCTTGCATCTCATAGTACTTTCTCTCTACTGTTTGTATATAGTTTCTGAGAGTTAGTACCTTGTTGGCAGCGAGGACAGCCTCTGTTCTGTTGGGAATGCCTATAGCTTCCAATTCCTCCCTTTCTTGCCTGTTCAGGAAGTCTATCATTCTGTTTGCCTGCTCTGCTCTGTTCCCCAGCACTGTCTTGGCCCTCTGAATGTCTGCTTGAGCTTGGCCCAATAAATCCATCTGCTCATGCATTATTTTTATTGACCTCCATTGTTGTTTGATGGATTGGCCAATTTTGGCCCATAGAATTCTCTTGATGTCAGCCATAGCAGTCTCTAGATTCAGCTCTTTTTCTAGGGCCTTTATCTTGTCCTTTTGGGCCTTTATTTCTCTGCCCTGTTCTGCTACAGTCATTTTGGACTTGTCATACTTGGCATCCAGTTCTGCCAACTTCTCCTTGGCCTTCTTTATTTCATCTGCCTGGAGCTCCATTGCTTTGACGGCCTTGGTCAATTCCTCTACACTTGGGCTGGCATCTGGAGCTGCTGCTGTTCCTGCTGCTTCTGTTGTGGGGGCCACTGCTGCCCCTGAAGTTGCTGCTGTCGTGGAAGTAGTTGGAGGAGCTTGGGAAGTGGATTCTCCCTGTTTATCTTGTAGTGCTCCTTCCAGCTCTTTCTCCAATTCCCTGATCCTCTGGTCTTGCTGCATTAAGAGGTCTAGTTGGTCCTCAGCTTGTTTTTGCTTTTGAAGTTCTGCTGTTTGAGGATGCTCTGTGGGCTGCAGCTTTAACCTCTTCTTCAATGCATTGAGGTCATCATCTTTCTTCTTCATGAGGGCCTTTACACCCTTTGGATCACTAGGATCATGTCCAAGATCAATGATGATGTCTTCCAAAGATTTTATTCTGTTATCTTTGGCCAGAGAGGACATTCTCTCAAAGTCCAACTGTGTGTTGGTATTCTTTAGGGATTCTTTCAGCTCATGGGCCATAGTTGCCTTCTCCACCAAGGTTGCATAAACCATTTCTCCAGCTTGCTTGTGGAGTTCTATTTGGTCCATGGGATGGATGTCTTTGGCCAAGACCTCCACCCTTGTCTTTATAAAATCTGCAGCTGTCTTAGGCTCCGGCCCTTTGGGCTTGAAGTGGCTGAAGATTATCTTTTCCTGTTGAATGTCATACACCGACATTAGCCTTTCTTGCTGGGCTGGTGTTGCATCTATGAATTGCTTGTAGACCTCAGCCCTCAGCAGCTCATTCTGAGCCTTTATTTCTTTGAAAGAAGCCTTGGTGCTCTTGGGCTTCTTGCTTTGTTGGGAAGAAGAGGACACCTCCAAACCAAGCTGTAAAGTTTGCTCCTGCTGAAAGGAGCTTGTACCTGTATGCTGACTGCCCTCCCTGTCCTTTCTTGCACTGTCCAAGATATCTTGAGTAATGTCTTCTACCTCCGGGGAATCTGCTCTTTGTCTTTTGGCTTCTGGCTGGTGGGAGGATCCACTGAGAGGAGTGGACTCTTCTCTTTCTCTTTTTGTACCCCTTTCCTCATGTGCTGGGGTTTGCAAAATTGGGGCAGTCAATGGCTCAGTTTGAGCTGGTGGTGTTTGCATTATTGGAGCTGCTGGCAGCCCAGTCTGTGGTAGGACAGTTTGCCCTTGCTGCTGTTCTGGCTGCTGCTCTGTTTGCTGCCCTGTTTGCTGCTCTGTTACAGGGGCAGACTTTTCCTTCACTGCTTCCTCCTCTGCACCCATTATGCCTTTGCCTTTGTCTGTCAGTGGTGCTGATGTAGATGGCGCCTGTGGTGCAGTCCTTGTGGCCGAGGTCCCTTCTCCCACTGAATAAGGCGGTCTGAAAGGTACCTGCTGCACATAGTCCAGGTCAATAGTTTTTTCAAGCTCCCTCCTATTCTTTAGCACTCTCTCTTCCTCAGTTAGATTTTCAATTAGAGTATCCATCTGCCATTCTTGCAGGTTGGCATATTTTTCAATATGTGGGTACTGGCAATGTTTAATGCCTATAAGCCTATACTTGTTTCTCCTAGCAGTGATGAAACCTTCAGGGTCATAATGGACCCACCGAAAACTATAGGACAGCTTGTATTTGTCCTTAAGGACTAGGTCTGCCTCTTCCCACCCTTCTTTCTTGTTCATGATGAAGGGGCCCAACTGGTGTTTGAACTTGAGGTGGGCCTTCTTTTTGGCGCTGTGGAAATGGGTGAGGTCGGACTGAATCAACTGCCTGTAATACTCCAAGGCAAATAACCTCATAGGTACATATTTTGGGAGCCTGTATGGACAAAGCTCACAGCCATAGATCCTAATGACGGTATGGTTCTCATATAGGTACCAGTCACCTATTTTATACTTTTTGGAAAGCTGCAGATCTTTCTTTATCTCATTTGATATTCTGGGAGGAGGGTACTTCATCAACAGGCAAGAGACTGGGTATACAAATTGGTCAACAAATTCACAGTAGGTATAGGGTGAATTTGTTACTTTGTGATAGACAGAGGTCCAGAAGATGACAGATCTTCTTTCCCCTTTGTGATCCAGCCTTCTGATGTAGCATGGGAAGGCTTTAGAATGATAGAACATGAACAGGTGGTAAATATAGGCTGAGTACCTGAAGACCCCCTGTCTATCCACTTTGCTCAACTGATCATGAATCTTGTTAGCTATGAACTTAGCAAAGTTATATTTGCGGGCAGGGGGTTGGCGTGGGCTGTAAGCAGATAGCAATACCAGCATTGTTTCATCCACATGCTCACTGTTTTTGTATCCCAACACATAGGCAATCATGTCTAGTAAAAGCCTGCCTACATCATTGAAATGGACAACCAGGTAGGGAGGTGGCCCTATAGGCTGGCACTCAGGTCTCATGAAGGTCCTGGTGACCTTTTGAAGCTCCTCACTGGTCATCTTGGCACCAGTTTCCAGCAAATAGCTCATGGAAAATGGGATCAGCAACTCTGTCTGATCAAAATGTAGCATTTTGTTGATGGACTCAGCATTAATGTAGAAAAGGATCCTCCCAGACGGAGTGCTAATAGCTCTGTGCTGCACATCATAGTTTTCAGCACATAGGTGAATGATTTCTGGGAAGACATTTACAGCTGGGAGACAGTAATATGGTAGGTTTGACTCCCATATCCCATGTGTACCATGACCATCCTTATAGTCCTCTCTTAGTTGAGTGAAGGTCTGCAAGAAGTCCCTGCTACCCTCAAAGTCTTCAATAAGATAGTCCTTGTCAGCAAATGCTAAGGCCTCCAGCTCTTTATTGGGTGGATTTAATGGAGCAACACTGAGGGATGAGGATGCAGAGGCTGCCATGATATAATCTGAATTTGAATAGGTAACGACAATGGTTTGGGAAGTTTCTTTAAGAGTTTCAGTGATAGGTCAAATGTAGACACAGTCTGAGGAGTTTTTCTCAGTGAAAAAATGCAAGCTGGTTTCTGCAGTTTGCTGCAAATTCACAGGGATGTGAATTGCTAATGGTAAGTTGCAGAGAGTATGAGGTTTCCTTTGGCAGAGATTGAAGCTGGCCTTTACTCGGCAAAAGGGAACAATGCTGAGCACCTCGAGGAGAATTTTACAATTTCTGGCCCGCGAATTGACTGCTTTGATGCTGAATTTGTGGTTTTGGGGGTCAACAGGTCAGCCTAGCTTGTTTTAGGTAGTAGGTGCAGAGTTTATGTGGACTTCTACAGGTGTTTTTAATGGAAATTTTACAAAGAAAAGGAATGCATGGGTGAAAAGTAAGCTTTACGGTGAATACCTGGACAAACTAGCTTGAAAGCCTGTGGGCTGGACCGTGAAGGCTTAAGGCAGCTGAATTCTTGACTTGTAGCGGTCTGAAACTTGAATTTGATGGTTGGAAACAAATTTTCGCGGCAGCTGGTTGACAACGGCTATGTATTTTGCGCGTGAAAATGACCGCAAACGGCTAATTTGGTCGTTTATAACGACGAATTTGGACAAAACGTGCAATTGGCGCTTTTCCGCCGATGATGTCAGCATGACGTCATGGTGGGGCCCGGGTATGGAGGTGACGTGGCTGCTGAGGTGTCGGCCAGGGTGGCAGGACACGGTGGCGGGTGGATAGGGTGGCAGGGTTACGTGGAGGGTCACACGGCGCAGGGGCGGGGAAGGGCGCTACGTCAGGATGACGCAAGCATGACGCAAGGGGGAGGCGGTAACGGGATGGTGGTAAGTGGGTTCCCCGCACCACCTTTGGGCAAAGGCGGTATCGGGGAGGGGGGCTCCGAACAACCCCAGCGTTTGACACGCGTCCAGGGTACGGCGCCCAAAACCACTTTCCCCGGACGCTAAAGGTCGGCAGGTCGGGGAGCGCAAATGACCGCCCACCGTTAGATCTTGGGCGGCAGGGATCGGACGGCTGGCGGGTCCTCCGACGGATCGTGCAGGTTGGGGGGTCCCGCCGGTTTATTTAAATATTCAATTAAATACCTTCGGCGGAAAACTTTAGGATTGTGGGTTTTCGTGAGTTTTTGGGGTTTTTTGGGTTTTTCAAGGGTTTTATAAGGGAAAAAGGGATTTAGGAGTGGGCTTAGCAAGGGGAAAAGGGTTTTCTGTGGTATTTTTTAGCAGAAGGAAGGTAAGGGCTTAGGGGAAAGGTTATCACTCCAACCAAAGGTTAAAGCAATCCCATCACAGGGTTGACCATAGTCCCAGTTGGACCACAGTCTCCCTAAACAACTTATTTAGCTATAGTGCCAAGGGAGGATATTTAGATAATGCTGGGATTTATACACCATAGTGTTATTATAGTAGGGAAAAGGGACTATAGGGGATTTAGATAATAGAGTTAGTGGTTGATATGGATGAAATGGGTGGATGAGGGGAAATATCACTAAGTTTATTTGAAAATCACTTAGGTTAGGGAGTAGATCAAAATGAAAAGAATTTTAGACAAGAAATGTGGCTTTTAAGCGAACAAGAACCACCATGAAACCATAAATTTTTCCATGCATCTCAACTGAGGAGGGGATGTTAGTAACAAATGGGAAAGGGAAAGAAGGGAGGTTAGACATGGCTTCTTTGCTTTTGCTGCCATCTGATGGAGAAGAACACCTTCTCAATTCATTGATTTTGCTTTGAGAACATGGGCCAACACACATTCCATTGTAATGAATGACACTTCTGCAACCCCCTCTGCCTACCCATCTACTTGCCTAGCATTTTTTGTTTCTTCTTAGAGGGTGCATTTAGACTTACAGACCCTTTGTGTGCCTTTTCTTTTCCTTTGGCTTTTTCCTTTGATTTTCTATCTGATGCAGCCCTTATTGCTTCCAAGGTCCCAGATTTAGCAGTTGGGAACCTTACTTCTCTACCTAAGCTACTTGTCTGCCAAGATTAAGCAGTTTGGACAGACTTCTTTCTCTATTCTACAACTAAAATTTAAAACATGGCATGATCCAGATTAGACTGTTGGACCATCCATCAAACTTTGAGAGAACATGAAACTATTTACACACCTTGTCTTCTTGGAAATATGGGAGCTTTGTACCATCAAAGCAGAGCATATTTGGCTCTGGAATTTGCCAATCATGAAATATGAAACCTATTAGTATAGGTATCCAACAGTGTCCAACATCAACTAGAGACTAGACCAAGATGTACTGAGGAACCTGCTATCCTGATCTAAGATGATAGACTGTGGGATGACAAAGTGTACCCACACTCATTCAAAGAAGAGTTTAGTAGTGGCTTCTGTTGTGATATTCTTCTTGCAGGCCACCATAATGGCCATCTTCGAGAACCTGTCGACGACCATAAAAACACAATCGTTTCCATTCTTAATGGAAGGAAGGCTTGACATGTAACCCATGGAGATGGATTCCCAAGGTCGACTAGGGTAGGCAACGGGGTATATAGTCCTTGATTCTTGATGATCGGTTTGGCAATGGCACAGCCAGTGCATGATCTGATGTACTTCCCGACATCTTGTCGAAGATTCAGCCAATAGAAATACTTCTGCAGTACTGCCATTGTTTTCTCGGCCCCGAAATGCCAAACAACCCGATTGTACTGTGATTCCCAAATCATCTTGGCATGCTCGTTTGAAGGAACACAAAGGTGACCTAGGTGGCATAACAGGGGATCCTGGAGGTGAAAATTTGGAACATGCTGGCCCTCCAAGAGTGTCTGGTATGTGTGGCCGAATTCTGGGTCGCTTTTGTAGGGAAGTTGCCAATTAGAAGTCTCATGCCCACAAGTGTTGAGCACGGTGGTTAACACCATGATCAGTTGTCGACTAAGGCAATTTGCAATGTTATTGGCACTTCCCTTCTTATACTAGATATTTAAATCGAACTGTTGCAGGTATGTGGACCACTTCTGATGGCGATCATTTTGCAATTTCCCTTGGGTCTGTATGAAGTGCAGGGGTTGGTGGTCTGTGTGGATGACCGTTTCCTTCCCCAAAATGTAATGCTTCCATTGTCAACAGCCCTGCACAATGGAATATATCTCTTTATCATAAGTGGGATACTTCTGGACTGTGTCTGAAAGTGTCTCACTATGATATGCCACTAGATGCTCGTGTTGAGTAAAGATTGCCCCAATAGCATAGTCAGAGGCATCTATCTTGACCTCAAATGGTTGTTTCAAGTCTGGTAATGCGAGCACTGGTGCCGAGCAGAGGCGATCTTTCAACTCTGTGAATGCTTTCTATTCAAATTCAGACCAAAAGAATTTTTCTTTCACTCTAGCCTTGGTGACTTGACTCAAGGGCCAAGTGATATGAAAAAATCCCAACACGAACCTGTGGTATAAGTTGGCAAGACCTAGAAAGTTGGGGAGCTTTGTTAGAGTGGTTGGAGATGGCCAATCCCGAATGCATTGGATCTTGGATGGATCCACATGCACCCCCTATTCATCAATAATGTATCTTAGATACTGAACCTAGGTCATGTCAAAAGTTCATTTCTTCAAATTTACAAATAACTTGTGTTGCCTTAGTGTTTGGAGAACCTGTCAGATGTGGTGGAGGTGCTCTTCCCAACTCTGGCTAAAGATCATGATGTCATCCAAGTATACCACTACAAATGAGTTGGTGAATGGTTGTAAGATGTGGTCCATTAGCCTCATGAAGGTTGCAGGAGCATTTGTCAATCCAAAAGGCATAACCAACCATTCAAAAAGGCCCTCCTTGGCTTTGAAGGCAGTATTCCACACATCGGAGGGTTAAATTGGTACCTGGTGATATCCTGACTTCAAATCGATCTTGCTGAAATATTTTGGCCCCTTCAATTGGTCCAGGAGGTTATCAATCTGTGGGATCGGGTACCTATTACGGAAAGTGATCTTGTTCAACACCTGATAGTCAATACAGAGTCTCCAAGTCCCATCCTTCTTCTGTACCAACATGATCAGGCTCCCACGAGGTGATGAAATCAGATGGATGTGACCTTTTTGCAGTAGCTCCTGAATCTACCTCTTGATTTCATTGTTCTCCAGAATGGAGCACCGATATATTATTCCATTGGGCAGTGACACACCTGGGGTCAGATCAATGGAGTGCTTGACCTGACAGTCCAGAGGAACCCCTACGGGGGAGGTGAAGATGTCCTCATACTCCTCCATGACCTTGTCCATCTGTAGTTGTCGTGTGGACGGTCCCTGTCTCGAGGTCATGGCTACCGTCTTCTTCTTTCCTTGAGGGTGTATCATCAGGAAAACAAATTTCCTGGTTTTGGAAATGAGCTTACTACATTTTTTTGCAGTAACCAAATAGATGGCGGTAGGCAGTGCTACCTCTGGTATCATGTACAACGTATTTCCCAAAGTAACAATAACAGCATGGGGCCTTGATTCATACACAACATGTCACTTCCACAAGTATGGTTGTCCTAATAATACATCACAAACTTCAAGGGGAGCAATGTCACACAATACCTCATCCGTGAAGGACTTGATGTTATATGGAAGGTGATATTGTTGGCTCACACGAAGATCTCATCCTTGGTGAAGCCACCAGATGGTGTATGGTTGTGGATGTGATGTGGTCGGTAAACCAATATGCTTCACGACCTCTGCCGAAATGAGGTTCTTTTGGCTCCCGCTATCGACAATGAATTGTAGCAAGGAGCCCTTTACCCATATCTAGGAGTGGAAGAGATGCTCCTCCTCCTCTAGATCTTCGATTTCCTCCTTCTGGATCTTTGTGGTGGCAACGATGGCATTGGGCTCCGAATCAATAATCTGCTTCCCTTTGTCATTCTCCTTGTTGGGTTATAACTCAGAGTCGGAACATGCATCCGATTCTGAAACCTTTAGCTCAGCCACCAGTGACTGCTTGGCCCGACACTCACTTGTGTTGTGAGTGGAGCTCTTATGGAACTCACACCACTTTCCCGTGTACTTTTTCAGCTTCACGACACTATTCTTTGTTTGCAGCTTTGGTGGGTTGTCTTGGGCTGCCCCGCCTTGGCTTTGTCCTTTGTTTTGCGTTTTGGGGGCACCTTTCCCTTGCTTTGGATTCATAGATCCAAAGTCTCGCTTCTTCTGTTTAAAATTTTGCTCAACCTTGACGGCATATCGATATGCCATGCTGAGTGAGGAGATGGTCAGGAATTCTATTTCTTCCTGGATGTACTTGTGCAATCAATCGCGGTATTTGAGTATCAAATGCTACTTCGAATCCTTAATACCCAACTTTGTGCAAAGGGTATGGAAAATATTGGTAAACTCTGGCACGTCTTGGTCCCTTCCCTGCTGTAGCGTGGTCCACATTATGTATTGATCCTCATAGCTTCTGACTGGGTAGTACTGCTCCTTGATGGCATCCTAGAAAAAAATTCCAAGTGGGTGCTGTTAGAGTCGGTCTTGAGCCCTCCATCAACGATCAAAACTCTTTGCATTTGCATATGTAGGTGTCTCATCAGTGTCAATTTTTTGCATCCCATTAGGCATGCCATAACCCTGATGGAGGAGCTGGTATATTTTTCCCCTCTTGGCATTGCTGGCTCAGGTCATTTCAGTCATTAAGCTCTCTCAAAGCTTGTCTTGTCTTGTCTTGAGGTCAATTTCCTAGGTCTAGGGTTTTGGTAAAAAATGTCTACAAGGTCATGTTTTGAAGGTCAATAAGTGCTCAGCAAGCCAGAGGGATGATTGTAAAGATGTTCATTCGAAATTTTTTATCTTGTACAGTTAATTTTCACCTTGGATTTAAAAACTCTGTTTTTAAAGCCAAGGTCATTTTTCAAATGTTTGTAAAAAGTGATGAAATTTCAAAAGACTTCAGTGGACAGTATGCAACCCTGGTCCCCTTGCCAAGATCCCTCAGATGATCTTCCTGCAAAAAGAATCAAGTCAAAGCACTGAAAGAGTCAATTTCAGGACAAAGGAAACCAAAAAGTCAGTTTTATAAAGTGTCAAAGAGAAACATTAGAAAGTGGGTTTGAACATGAAATTTTTTCAAATGAAACTTATAAAAACCCAATCTCCCTCCTTTCACTCTCATTGTGCATCCAAGACACTTGCAAGAGAAGTTTGAGTGAGTGATTGAGTGAAAGGAGCGAAAGCAGAGCAAGTTCGGGCGTTGGACAGGGGCGCGACCCGTCAGGCCAGGCGCGCGACCCGTCAGGTGCGCGCGACCCGTCAGAGGGGTTCCCACAGTGTAATTTTACAACGGGCGCGACCCGTCAGGCGCGCGCGACCCGTTGGGCGTGGTGCGCGACCCGTCAAGCTGTCTCCCTCCAAACTTATTTCAAATTTGCTCAAACGCCTTCCAAGCCATCAAATCGCTTGAGGTAGGTTCTCTAAGCTTGGAATGATTGCTGGTTATGGTTGATGGATATTATGAATGTGTTTTTAATGATCAAAATGTTCAAGAGCAAGACCTCCATATGGCTGTATGTTACATTGTAAAAGAGTGCTAGGGTTTAGTGTTGTTTCATGGTTTTTCCCTTGTAATTATTTTCCTCATTCCCATTTCATTTTCCCTATATTTCCATGTCAATTTCCCTTATAAATTTGTAAAGAAAATAAAACCTACCCCTTTTCCCTTTAAAAATAAAAATGAAATCCTAACCCTACTTCTCCTTATGCCCATGTAAACATATGAATTTGATGATGTATATGCAATGATGTTTACAGTGTATTTCCCTAAATTCCCTTTTGTATACATGTACTCCCATTTTCCTTGTGAAAATGTCCCTCCCCTAACATTTCCCTCATGTTCCTTGTCCCTTTAAAACAACCTATAAATCAATTTTTTACAGGCAGAAAAAGCAGTACAGTTTGTCCACTTTGCTCCTTAAACAATGTCAGAAACCGAAACTTATGAGCAAAGTGATGACCAGTCATCAGCTTCAGAGATTGAGGTACAGAGGAGGCCTCATAAGGGTGGAAAGGGTGGACATCATAAGCGAGAGGAGCCCACCTCTTTAGCAGAGTTACAGGCTTGTCCTATGGCAGTCACATGTTTTCAGTATATGTCTTGTTATGAGTTCTGTGAGAGGATCTCTCGGATTCAACACCACAAAGAGTTGGCTCGCCTATTTTTTTTACACTTGCATGATGGACATGTCAACCTTGCAGGGGTGAACTTTACATTGACACCCGAGGTGATCTCACATGCCACAGGGATACCTAATGTTGGGGAGGTGTGGAATAAGCGCAAGGTGCTGGATAATGTTCACTTTGAGCCTTTTGTCCGGCCACCATTCATGAGACATTTGGCAGGTGTGTTTCCATTCAGGTTTCTCAGGAGCGAGTATGCTCCCATGATGAGGCTCATCATGCACTATTTTACCTGTGAGGGCAGATTTTCACAGGTATATTCATATCATATTCGCCTCCTGATGCACTTCACCCGAGTGAGGATGATGAACATCCCTATTTTCTTTTATCAGAACATTCAGAGGATGGTGCCCATGCTGCAGAGGAAGAGCTCGGCACATCAGTATAGGAGCCTTTACCATTATGGTTTGATTTAGCTAGTGGTATTACATCAGTTGGCTCAGCAGGGCATCTCATGGGAGGAGTTCATCTCTCGTGAGTTTTTCACAGCACCACCCTCGCCACATCCTGAGGTTGTTCATGAGGAGGGAGGACCATCACAGTAGCATGACATCCCTGTCACTAGACATGTCAGCTCCTCACCCCTGGTTACCTATCAGAAAGGCCCTAGGGCCTTATTTGCAGCAGCTCGGCGAGTACTATCTCCACAGCAGGTGGAAGGGGTCTCGCCTTCATCATTAGCTCAGCGAGTGCTATCTCCACATCAGGTGGAAGGGTCCTCACTCTCTTCAGCAGCACAGGCAGCACAGAGGGGCAAGCAGCCCAAGATTGATGAGGGGCCATCAGGAGTTCCAGATATTGAGCTTGTTGATCTTGAGGCCATTTCTCCGAGCCAAGAGGCAAAGGAGGTCATTCAGCATCTCAGAGCTAAAAATGATGCCTTGCAGAGGAGATTAGAGAGTGCACAATGGACCATCACTTACCTGGAGCAGCGCAACAAACAGTTGGAGGAGGAGAAAGCACTTGATGAGCTGTGGAGGATTCGTAGTGACCGAATCTTGAACCGAAGAAGACTCGGTGACCCATTGCCCGCTGACCGAGAGTCCATGCTCATCCAGGTAAATACACACTTGGAGAGGCTGTTGGATAAGGCTAACCAAGAAAATAAATTGCTAAGGAATATGAAGAACCATTACTGGGAAAGAATGCATGTGTGCAAGGCAAAGATGAAGATGTTTCAAAGGCGGTTGACCGAGGCACTAAAACGGAGAAAGAGGCCAAATCCCCTCCGTATCTTGGCTGAGGCTTCACTCAAGGATCAAGGCACTAAATAGCCTAGCCACAGCACAAATCCCAAGAAATTTTGAGAATTTTGGGTGAATTTTGGCATTTTTTGGCAATTTGCAGGTTTTTCCCATTAACGGGTCTCACCCCCCGCGCGACGCTTCATCAGGGCAACTCCTTTTGACCAAAAATCAGCATTTCCAGATTTTTCATGCAAAGTTACATATGCTCATGGATGGACTTGAGATTTGGTGAAGTTTTGGGCCTCCAGAAAGTAAAAAAACTAGCAAAAATTGACTTTCTGCCACTTTTTTGAATTGCAGAAAGCAGTCTTGGGAGATTTGATTTGTGACAGGGCAAATGAACTCCAAATTCCAAAATTCTAGTTGGATTGGAAAGTAGACTCACAGACCTTTCCAACAAGCCTACTCTTTCCCAATTTGGCCACCTGAAAGTGCCCCAAAGATGGCTCCAAAGGCGCGCGACCCGTCAGGCAGGGGCGCGCGACCCGTCAGGCAGAATTTTCCAAAAATGCACTGTACAGCCCAGAAAACGCAGATTTGACTCAGTTTGACTTTTTGGGGTGAATGATGATTCTCTTTGATGTAATTATGGTACTTTTTAGACACTTTTACTCTTATGTAACATTTCTAGAAGATTCACTCATGAAAAGGGTAAATATTAAATGAATGAATTGGTTTCCAAGTTTATAGAGACAAGTTGTTTTGACTGCCTAGTTTGTAGTGCTTAGTTTAGAAGTGGTTGAAACAGCTCCTAGGATAGTGATCTCGACCCATGGAGGCAGGGAAAGAGGTTAGATCATCTATATTATGTACTTTCTTGCTCATTTTCATGGTTGGACTCTTGAGGGAGAAACTATCATTGTATTATTCATTGTATCTCTGCAATTTTTGGCTAAGGAAGACCAGGGTTTTGCAGTCCTCTTTGGGATTCTTGTGGACTCATGTGTTGATGGTGTGTTTCTCAATGTACTTGTAAGCTTGTTATGTGATTCATTTCCTTTCTTTTACTTCTGCACATTAAACAAATGAAGTGTTAAAGTAAGAATTCATGCTTGCCATGCTCTGCTTTTAAGTTTGTTTAATTTCAATGTTTTCTTCTGTCTAAAGAGAATTCAAAGTTATTGTTTGCTCTCTTTAGCTCTTCATCTTTCATTCCTGACCATCCACCTCAGTTAAAGGCATCAACACTGTCTCCTACCTCGCCCCAAGGAACCCCCTGCAGAAACTGTGTCCAATCCCTGCACCCAAAATTTCCCTCTCCTCAAATTGCCACCAAAAACCCTAAAAACCCTAAATCAACCTCTTTGATCAGTTTACTAGCCTAATATCCGTGTTACCTTATTGGTCATCTCATCTATTGGAGATTTTACGAGATAGACCGGAGAGAGCCTTCTCCTGCCCCGTAGGGCTAGCTACGAGGTTAAATGGTTTGATGTTGCCTTGAGGTTTACCTTTCTCAACCTGAGGTGAAATTTCAAGCGCTAACAGGTGCAGCTGAAAATAGTGATCCTGTACTTTCATCCTTCTGCTCGCAGTAGGTTTCCCACCAGTCCTTGACGTGGGGGGTTGCTTTGAGAAGAGAAAAAATAATCTTTTCTCGACTAGAAAAATCATGAACAAAAAAATAACCCTCTTGCAGATTTAACCATTTATTGATGACATCTGCATCTATCTGACCCTCGAATATGGGGATTTCAAAATTAACTTGTACCTTAAATGGTGTGGCATTTCCAGAGTAGATGTTGGAGGCCGATGCATCGCCCTTGGGTAGCCACTAAAGGATCTGGGAAAAGCAGTCCATTATCACATTCCTTTTTCGCTCGAGGGCTTCTTTGAGCAAGATTTTGATAGGATATCCTACCCCCTCATCTTTCTTTTCATCCACCATGGGAGGCCATCGAGATTTGCGAGGCTAGTCTTGCAAAGGTTTGACCAGTTCAAGCCCTAACTCCTTATATCCCGACCTCATTAGGGACATGCAAAGAAAAAAAGAGAAAAAAAGAAGACCACTCTAATACCACTGATCCAGATTTAAACAGGAACGCAAAAAATTACAGAGATAACAATAAACACAAAGATGCAGTGGAAATAATACTTCACTTCATTAATGTAAATTACTAAATTATGCTTACAAAAAAAAATGGAAATAAACCAGCTAGGGCGATTGTAGCTTATCTCTGAGAAGAGATGTGGTGGCTACATGCCTCTGAACTACCTTATAATGAGGCTCAAGGGCCTTTTTATTATTGAACAATAAGAGAAAACCCTAAACAACCAAAACCCTAACCCGAGGAGATGTAACACCAAGAGTTTCTGGGCCCCGTTGGGGTGAGTTGGCAGCCAACTTCCCGAGGTCGTGACTTGGTCATATTATCTTCGTTTGATGTGCATGATAACCCATTGGAAAGATCTCTCCGAGGGTTGCGATAGAAAATATGATTTTAGACAAAAAATCACTCGCGGTAGATTTCCAAAAAAACGTCGTTTAGGGCCTCAAAATGGCTCCGGAAGTTTAGGACCCAAAAAACTGCTAAAAATAGTAAATTATGCTACAATTAAGGAAACTAAAAAACTGAAAGAAGCAATGGTGGGGGTCCAAGTGGAATTGGCGGGTGGCCACCAATATCCACCTGGATCAATTCAAGCTATCACTAAGACTCTGACAGTTGTGGGAAGACCAACTCTTCAGCATCTTCATGATGATCGATGGTGGCGAAACAATACCAAGCTTGGTCATCTATGATGGTGTCTATGCGCTCAATGGTGACATCCTACTGAAAGAAAACTCTTGCCTTTGTTGCATCCGGGTACAATGATATGGCTCCTCTATCCAACTCGCCTGATAACATGCACATCATCATCTTGAGTGCAGTTGGACCAACAACATACTAATGCATAGTGTATGTGTTGATCTCCAAGTGTGTGATGGTGACTATGCGCATCAACTTGTCAACATACATGTTTAGCTCCAGCCAAACTTGGTTGTTGTGTTTGCCTCGGTGAGTATGCCAATAGAGGGGATTGCATGCGTGTGCACAATGACATCCATCCTCCTAAAGACCCTTGCATGCGATTGACAACACTGCTCACCTTGTCTACTCCATGTTAGTTGTTGGGATGGGTCTATAACCTGTATGGGTGCAGTTTCATTAGTTTGTGCATGTTACGCCTCCTGTTGTACATGTTCCTTCTGGAACTCCTTCTCATGTATGTGTAGCTCCTGTTCTTCCTTGAGGTGTCACTTAAGCACTTGTAACTCCTCTGTTTCTCTCTCTACCTTCATGTGATCCTCATATCACACTATCACCTCATTGCCTCAATCTCCAAAGATTCTCTCATCACAATTGAATCTGCTTGAACTTGCAGCTTTGCTCCGCCTATACGTCGTCAACAACCTTCCTCTTGCCTTTGCCATGCATAGGTCTGCTACCTTCTACTGTTGTTGATGGTGCTTCTCATTGTGATGCCACTACCATTTATCTTGATATCCTTTTATATGAACAACTTGATGTCTCCATAGATAGGCAAGTTCATAGACACTTGATCGACTGCATCCCCAGTTGTGCTCTCAACGATGTCCTTTGAATCTGCTTTCTGGGGCCATTGTGATACCTAGAGACATAGCAACACTCATGGCAAGAAATATGTTAGTTGAAAACCAAAACAAATTGGAGGACTGACATGCAACATACCTATGTGACTATCTGTGAATATTGCGCAATTTTCACCAGGAGGCTGGGAGACTGACTGCCAAAACTGCGCAAGGCATAGTCTAGGTTGTCGGGAGGTTGACTGACTGCTGGAACTGTGCAATGCATAGTCCAACCTGGCCTGCTGAGGATTGAAACTGTGCAATGTGCAATTTCAGTCAACAGTGACATGAAAAACTAGCAAACTACATTGCACAGTTTCTGGGGCCAGCAAAGCACTGCCTCCCTAAATTGTGCAATATAAGCCTGGAGGTTAGTGCTGGGCCAGACTTGCACAATTTTTGGAGGGAAAGCAGATCCTTCACTTCCAGGAATGTGCAATGTTAGCCAGGCAAGGCAAGACAGGCGACTGAAAACATGAGAAGTCTGAATGCATAGTGAAACTAAGTGTAAACAAGAGTGAATTATCATGCATGTAAACAGTAAGTGTGGGATTCATAAAATGGGAAAACTTGCAAGTGTGTGAAGCGGGTCACCGCAACAATGACCATTGGTGCAAAAGTGGTGCCATTCAAGTGACGTTAGTGATATGAAAATGAAACTGAAATGGTGCTTCTACAAGATAACATACATTAAAATGACAACAAGTGTTCATTGAAATCAATCAAACAACACTTACACAGAGCAAAAAATAAAAAGCAACATAAATGTGGCGCAAGACATGAGAAGCAGACTTACCATGAAATAGCTAAGATGAAAGTGCTGAAGACTCCTAGATGCGATGTGGGATTTCAGAGCTGGAAGATCGATGTGAGGAATGAGCTCTGCAGTGTTCGGTACATAAGTTTTGATAAGATCAAGGTTATGATGCGCATGCCACAAATCTAGGGTAAAGTGACACTTGGCATGAGCTTTCTAAAATGATCTTTGCATGTAACCTCCAGCTGCTAAAAATATATCCCTAAAATCTAGGGATGCATTTTGCATGTTGCCTTTTTCTATTTCGGAAAAAGCAACCCATGCATGCAAATCACGATTTCTCGGTCCTTGACGGAAACGGTTGACCTGAAGACACATGCAACAGCTGGCAAGCCTGGGATGAAAAATTGTGCAGTTTTTTGGCTGAGCAAGGCTAGCTATCTATCAGGCATTGCACAATTTTTGGGCTGAGGAGGTTACTACCTCCCAAAATTGCGCAATTTCTGGGCTGAGGCCCAGTGTTGGGTCAAATTGCACATTTTTCTGACGGAGGACTGCTTGACTATTCTGAAAAATTATGGAGCCCAGTAAGTTGGCCAACTCATCTGCACAATTCTGGAGGGAAGGCGAGTTCCCCTTCAGAATTGTGCAATTTTCTGGGGGAGCCTTTCAACCAGCAAATAGTCTAAGTCCTGAAGGCCAGTATGTGGGAGGGAGACAAACAAATTGACATGCATAGGTTGGCAGGCCACTGAAACTCAACTGAAGCCTATGTACTTGATAGTGCAAGACATGTTTCTAAGGATGGTTGGTAGGGAGGCTCCAAAACAAAGCTAAGGCAAATTTTGGATGGTGATTGTAGCCGCTACAACACAGTGCTACTCTAGTTAACTGAATATTTACTCATCAGAAACTCATGCATGTCAATTCTGAGAAAGACCCAGTTGAGACTAGAGTGCAGGGATAGTGTACTATTTGTTTTAGATTTTTCTCAGTTGCACTGATAGTGCATGCAATTAGGAACTGATCCTTGAGGGATTGTGCTATTTTTAGAGGCTTTATTTCCCTTTAAATACAAGGTATTCTCCATAAGAATTACACATTGGAATAGAGACTTGGAGAGCTTTTGAAGAGGCTAAGCTTTGGACTTGATCTTGCTTACAAGTTGGAGATTGAATTTTCTGAGTGCTGGGATTGTTCTAGAGAGAACAAGCTTTGTAATTTCATCTTGATTTTCTAGATTAATACAAAACAGATAGGGGGTTTTGGGTTGTGGGTTTCCCCGAATATTTATTGTGTTGTGTGCCTTTGATTCTCTTCCTCTATTGATTATTGTTTGCTCCATGCTTATGGGCTTCCACTGTAAAGAGTAGAAGTAGATTCTTGTCTCTTGCTTTAGCAAATTGCATTAGCTTGTGAATCTACATGATTTTCTACACAGTGTCAAAGCAAGATTGTCTTTTGGGTTGAGAGTTTATAGAGCAGATCTGAGAATTTCTATACAAAATTTTCGGAAACAAATCACAGATCCAGATTTCTTGGGAAAAAATACCCAAATTCAAAAACAGAAATTGGCTGAATCTGAGTTCGGATGAGGGAGATATCGTTGATTTAAAATCAGCTCTCTAGAGAAAATTTCGAAGTTTTGAGTTTCTGGGTTACAGGTGAAATTCAAATTTTCATACATACTTCAGGATTGGTAGATGGTATTCCATGGGTTGAGGCTTGAGTATGCCTTGGAAGGTAGCTCTAATTTCATAACATGGAGGGAAAGGATGGAGGTTGTGCTAGAGGACAATGACTTGAAGGAATTTGTTGAACAAGCAATTCCTAAGACAACAGCTATTGATGCACAAAACTTGGCTAACTGGAAGAAGTGTGTGGTGAAGGCAAGGCAGATAATCCTTGAGGGACTTCGAGATCATATTGTCTCAAGTATCCATGGAAAGGAAACCCCACATGCTATGTGGAAAACATTGACGGACTTGTATCATAATAGTAGTGATCAAAGGAGGTTTGCACTAAAGGATAAACTTTTTAAAATCAAGATGGAGAAAGGCAAGATGATTCCAAAGTACTTGACCAAGTTCACTTAATGTCGGTATGAACTTGGAAGTTTTGGAATCACAGTTGTCGAGGAGGATATAGTGAGCCTTGCTCTTCTTGTACTCCCAAAGAGTTGGCATAGTTATCAGGACTCTGCCAATGGTGGGAGAAGTTTCCAGATTGGGAATGAGTATGGTCGAATTTGATGCAAGATGAGATCAGGAGGAACACCAGGGATGGCTCTTAATCAAAGACTGATGATGAAGAGAAATGTTCCTTAGTGATTAAGGGGATGAAGGGGAAAGGTAAAATTTCTCGTTCCAAATCATATTCTTATCATGGAGATAAGAAGAAGGACATGACGAAAGTTAAATTCTTTCATTGTCACAAGATGGGTCACTTTTCTACATATTGTCCATTGAAGAAGTCCAAGGATAAGTCCTCAGGAGGAGCAGTGGGTGAGGCTTTGGCCTCCCAATTCGAATTGGAATTTTCCCCCATTGCATGCATCATGTCTTCAATGATGGGAAGTTTTTGGTACTTAGACAGTGGAGCTTCTTTCCACATGACTGGCGACAAAGAGTTATTCTGTGATCTGGAGGAAAAAGATCTCAAGATTCATATCGAGACGGGTGATGACAGTAAGTATAGTGTTACTAGTGTGGGCACTATTACTTTTCATAGGGAGCATGTACCTCCACTCACCTTGAAGAATGTTATGCTTGTACCCGGACTAACGAAGAACTTGGTATTCATTGCCATGCTTGAGGATAGAGGCTATGATGTGATATTTTTGAAAGGAAATGTGTTCCTTCAACACATAGCCACGGGTCAAGTAAAGAAGATAGGGATTCGAGTTCAAAATATCTATAAGATAGAGGTAGAGGATTGTGCTACTTTGAGTTCAAAGTGGAAAAGATATTGAGTCGAGACGTTGGTGAGTTGTGGCACAGGCGATTGGGCCACTTGTATCATGGGGCTTTGAAGATATTACAACAAATCCTTACTGGCCTTCCCAAAGGTACACTAGAGCAAGTTCATACATGCAAGGGTTGTACTTTGGGAAAATACACCAAGTCTTCCTTTAGAGACAGAGACAGTCAAGCAGAGTCTATTCTAGAGAGAGTCCATTCATATGTGTGTGGACCATTCTCGAAAACATACACGGCCAAACACAGGTATTATGTTATATTTGTTGATGACTATTCTCGTAAATGTTGGTATTTTTTATGTAGAAAAGGGATCAATCTTTCACAAATTTTTGTGATTTCAAAGCATTGGTAGAGAAAGAATCTAGAAAGAAGGTTAAAGCTATATAGAGTGATAACATTGGTAAGTATGTCTCCAATGAGTTTAATAACCTCTGTGCAGTGAGAGGGATTAAACGAGATTTGATAGCACCCCATAACCCTCAATAGAATGGGTTTGTCAAGAAGAAGAATAGGAGCATAGTAGGGGAAGCAAGGGCGATGTTTCATGATCAGGGCCTACCACTACACTTGTGGGCTGAGGCATGCAACACATCGGTTTATGTTCAAAACTGTAGCCCACATCGGATAATTGAGATGAAGACACTAGAAGAGGCTTATTCCGGTAAGAGGCTAGATGTTGGTCACTTTAGGATTTTTGGGTCATCGGTTTATTTCCAAGTGACCAAAGATGCACGGAAGAAGCTTGAGCCAACATCAGAGTTGGGATCTTTGTGGGTTACACTGATACACCCCACAACTAGCGGGTGTACATGTCAACCAGTCGGATGACAGTGGTTCATAGGGATATCAGGTTCGATGAAGAGAAGGACATGTGAGTATCCCTTGAGAGGGAGATTGAGCTACATGCAGATAAGGAGCTTTTAGCTCCTAAGGTTGAGGGGCCTGAGATTGATGTGGAGTAACCACATGCATAGGTTCAGAGAGTGGAGATATCCACTCAGGCAGAGTCTTCCAGAGAGGAAAGAAAGCGCACTAGAAAGGTTGACAGATTGTTGGATGATGCATGGGAGAATGTGGCATCACTCTCCTCTCAGCGAAGACAGAGGAGGTCACCAGAGAGGTACACTAGATACATGGAACTTATGGATGCATGTGTTGTGACAGAGCCATCTTCCTTTCAGGAAGCAGTGCAACAATTGGTTTGGGTTGATGTGATGGTGGAGGAGTATGACTCCATAGTTTGAAACAGTGTTTGGGATGTGGTCTCAAGACCGGAGGACAAGTCAGTTGTGAGCTCCTGTTGGCTTTACAAGGTAAAGCAAGCTGCATATGGTAGTGTGGAGAAGTATAAGGCCATATTTTTGGCCCATAGCTTTTCATATGTAGAGGGGATTGACTATGATGATACCTTTGCTCTTGTTGCAAGGTACTCGTCAATCAGATCTATTTTGGCACTATCACCACAGATAGGTTGGAAGATCCATCATATGGATTGAAGACTGCCTTACTCAATGGCATGATTGAGGAAGAGGTGTACATAGAGTAGCCCAAAGGTTTTGAAACCTTGGACCGTGATTCACATGTCTGCCGACTCAAGATAGAGTTGTATGGTTTGAAGCAAGCACCCTGTGCTTGGTACACCAAAACATATAGCTACTTCACTATGTTGGGCTTCATGAAGAGTGAAGCGGATGTGAACCTATATCACATAGTGGTGGAAGGTAAGATGTTGATTATTGTCCTTTATGTAGATGATCTTATACTGGCAGATGATGAGAATCTCATCAAATATTGCAAGGAGGACCTTGCAAGAGAGTTTTAGATGAAGGACATGGGGCTCATGCATTACTTTCTTGGCATGGAGGTATGGCAGGGAGATGGGGAGTTGTTTATATCTTAGGGAAAGTATGGCAATGAGATACTCAGGATATTTTGCATGGAGAGCAATAAACCCATGGAGACTCCTCTAGCTGGTAACTAGAGGAAGGAGGATGCTACTTCAGGGGAAGTAGTGGAAGCTACTATTTATAGGCAGCTTGTGGGTTCACTCATGTACTTGGTGAACACATGACCAAATATGTGCTATGCAATTAGCCAGCTTAGTCAAGTGTTGGTTAGGCCTACCAAGCTGTATTGGAAGGTGACAAAGCATGTATTGAGATACCTCAGAGGCACTACTCAGTTTGGGTTATCATACAGAAGGACAGAAGGAGTGAAGCTTCAAGGCTTCATTGATGCAAATTGGGCAGGGAGTCCATTTGACAAGAAGAGCACATCAGGAGGGATCTTTAGTATTGGGTCAGCGGTAGTTTCTTGGTATAGCAAGAAACAAAGATCAGTTTCACTCAATTCGGCAGAGGTAGAGTACATGGCTGCAAGTCAGGCAGTATGTGAGGCTATCTGGATGAGGAAGATCCTAGTTGGTTTGTCTCGTCAGAAAATGGATCCGACAGTGATTTATTATGATAATCAAAGCCATATCAAACTCTTTGAAAATATAGTCTTTCATGATCAGTCCAAGCATATTGATATTCGGTATCATCATCTTAGAGATTGTGTATTGAGGCGGATCATGTTGTTAGATTACATTCCCATGGAGGAGCAAGATGTAAATTCGAGTTTCACAGAGATAAGATCGGGGTAGCTAATAATCGCTTTCTTGTTGAGAGGGAGTGTTGAGAAATGGCAACAAGAAATTCCAGTTTAATTTGTCCTTGAATTAAACTGTGAATTAAATTCGAATTTTATTCTCATAAAAACTTAAAATAGTTAAATTAAGTTTATTAAACTTACTTAACTTAGGAAATTCAAGTTGGAAGTCTTTTGGAAGTCATGTGTATGTTCTCCCTACTTTGTAGGAGTCCAGTGTGAGTTAATTGTGAGTTGTAAAATAGAAGACTCAGTTTCATGAGTCAGTTCAGTTAAATTGGTTCTCAAACTGATTGAGACAACTCATGGTGAGTTAATAGTCAATGGTGACACTAATGAACTCCACAAGTGCTACTCTAGTTAACTGAATATTTACTCATTAGAAACTCATGCATGTCGATTCTGAGAAAGACCCAGTTGAGACTAGAGTGCACGGACAGTGTACTATTTGTTTTAGATTTTTCTGATTTGCACTGATAGTGCATGCAATCAAGAACTGATCCTTGAGGGAATGTGCTATTTTTAGAGGTTTTATTTCCCTTTAAATACAATCTATTCTCCATACGAATTACACATTGGAATAAAGACTTGGAGAGCTTGTGAAGAGGCATAGCTTTGGCCTTGAGCTTGCTTATGAGTTGGAGATTGAATTTGCTGAGTGCTAGGATTGTTCTAGAGAGAACAAGCATTGTAATTTCATCTTGATTTTCTAGATTAATACAAAACAAATAGTGGGGTTTTGGGATGTGGCTTTCCTCGGATATTTATTGTGTTATGTGCCTTTGATTCTCTTCCTCTATTAATTATTGTTTGCTCAATGTTTATGGGCTTCCGCTGTAAAGAGTAGAAGTATATTCTTGTCTCTTGCTTTATCAAATTGCATTAGCTTGTGAATCTAAAGGATTTTCTACAGCAAACCTTCGTCAAGCCACTCTCCAAGATTTTGTTGAAGGCTTCTACCATACCATTAGCTTGAGGGAGATATGGCATACTATTCTGATCATATGCCTAGAATTCCTCAAGCATCGCAACAATTTTTTCATTTAAAAAGTGTGTGCCCCTATCACTCATTAAAATTTTAGGGCAACCAAACTGGGACAAAATAAAATCAAAGATGAACTTCAAAGTGGTAGTTCCGCTACAGTCCTTGAATGGTTGTGCCTTTGCCCATTGTGTCAATTATTGAGTTGTTGTATTAATGTATCGTGCCCTAGTCTTTTTCCTTGGTGGCTGAATTGGACCCATAAAGTCTATCACCCATTTATTAAAAACTTCCAAGGTTATTTAGGGATTTAATGGAAACTCATTGCTTTACGATGGTCTGCCCACCCTCTAACAAGCATTGCATGCCATACATTATATTTTCAAGTCTTTATGCACTATTAGCCACCAAAGTCCTACACGCAAGATCTTCTACGTAGTTGCTCTGCCTACATAATGTCCTCCGGCTACTCCTGCATATGCTTCTCCAAGAATGCTTGGTCGTTCATACTCTGGGACATATCTCCATAGTATCTCATTGTAGAGATCCATAACTGTTTTGTTTTGACACCCTTTTTCCACCATTTTCCTCTTCTTTGTTATCATTATCAGCTCAATAAAGGAAATAAATAATAGATTTTGATAAGGTAATAACTCTTACATGTCTTATTTATCATATGCATTAATGTTTGTTATTGTTATATTAAAGAGTGCACTAGCTATAGAATTAACATGATTCTGTAGCCATTTTGTAAATTTGCAGCTACCTCCATGGTTCGTGAGGTTCTGGTGCGTTAATGAAATAACTAAGAATATGGGTAGTTGAGGATTCATCCCCTCATGGATCTCCTCCTATTTGCTCGAGCCAGTTCATCAAAAGAATCGTACAATAGCATAGTCAAAGATACAGGCCAACACGTAGTAGCAAGGAGTCCAGACACAACACGTTTTCTCGATTTTCTTTCCAAATAGAAAATCAATGAATAACTATTTTCTTGTTTAAGTTTGATATTTGAATTAGGATTAAACATCATATCTGTAGGCATGAAAGTGTCTACAGATTGAGCACACATTTTATATAAATATTTATTCTCTATAAACGATAACAAGGGAGGAAGTATTAAGTTAATTATTGAAGAAATTGTGAACCGAGCTTTCGCTTTCATATTAATTTGAAGTTGCTTTGCTGACCCGATGCATATGTGATTGTGAATCATACCAACTGGATGCGGAGGGCCCCAACAGATAGTTAAGGTTTTAGTTTATTTTTATTTCATTTTTTTGTAATTTTTTTCATTCAAATGCTTTCTATTATTTAAATTACTTCGTTGCTTTCGTTATTTCGTATAGACTCAATTATCTCGTTATCATTTCACATTTCGTTTATAGTTACAGTTTTTCACATAGTCTAGTCCTTCAATTCTTTTTCGCTTCATTGCATTCAGTCTCTTCATACTTTTTAGAGTTAGAACTTAGATCATTCTGAGATTTGTAATTAGGAACTTGCTTGATGCTTTTTAAACTCAAAATTATATATATATATTTCATAGAACAAGTTTTTTTTGGATTTTAATACTCTATTTTCATAGCAGCAAAGTGTTTATATAGATTCATAAATTTAGGATGGCTAACGTAAGACATTTTTAGATAATAATCAATTAGATTCAATTTGATAGATTGATCTAACAATAGCTTAACTCTCATTCAATCTAACAACAATAGCTTAACTCTTGTTCAATCTTACAATAGCTTAAATCTCATTCAATTCAACAATAGTTTAACTCTCATTCAGTCTAACAATAGCTTAACTTTCAAATATTGTAGGAATCTTACTTTAATGAAAATCTAGATAAACAACCAAAATCTCAAAACAAACATAACCATCAACTTACGAAATGAAAGAATAGGCTTCTAGAATATATAGTGCACCTTCACTTCACAAGTTTACCAACTCCAGTCAACAATTTATGCTTACAATTTAAGAACATTAAATTGACCAAACGTTTTGATGTTGTTTCCAGGGAAGTGTAAATAGAAGCCTTAAAAAAAAATTGAATAAAAACATGACATGCATAGGGAAAGAGACTCTAGAGGTAGGTTTGTAGGTCGAGGAAGAAGTTTAATTCCTACATCATCACTCACTCCACCATGACCTCATAGTGCCACACCACCCACACAAACTCAAATTCCATCCATAACAGGCCAATATAGACTTCCTGAAGTCTTAAGATTCGAAATCCAATCTCAAGGATCACCAACCTCATCAATAGAGGTTGTAATAGAAGAAAATCCTACATTCACAACAACTGAAATAATTTTTCTATCTTCAACAGGAGAACAACTTCTAGCTCAAGAGTTAGAAGTTCCTTCTGAAGAATAAGAAGAGAAAATTTACTTCGAACCATTGATAGAGGAACCATAAGAACTAGAAGAGAAACTAGATAACCCTATTGAAGAACTAGATATCTCTTCTAAAGAATCCATCATGGCTAAAGAAGGAGAACGAGAAGTACACAATGTCAATCGTGAACAACATAGGATTGGAGGACGAGGAGGAGGAAATAGAGGAGGTGGAAGAGGGGGTGGTAGAGGGAAAGGAAATAGAGGAGATCCAAAATCTTTTGGATTCCCCACCCTTGATGAGGATACAACATTAACAATGAAGAATATCTCACCCTCTATTCTCCCTAATTTTCATGGAATAAGAAGTGAAGACCCAAAGACATTTCTCTTTGAATTTGAGGTATTATGTAGGTCATATGACTATTTTCATGATGCTCAAAAACTAAAATTGTTCCCTGCCACCTTAAAAGATGCAGCATTAAAATGGTTTATGAGTCTAGAAACAAATTCTATAAGGACATGGGCACAAATGAAAGATGCATTCTTAGATAAATATAAGGATTATTGTATGCCTCATAGTATCAAAGATGTAGTCTTGAAAATGGTACAAAAAGAAGATGAGAATCTTGAAGACTTTATCGAGAGATTTGTTTATAATATCAAAAGGGAAAAAATGAACAATTTGGATGAGGAAACTTTGAAAGATCTTTTACTCAAATCCATTAAAGATGAATGGATAGATCTTCTCAATCTAATGGGAAAAGGAGATATTTCTCAATTACCCTTTGCAGATATCTATGATCTATGTGTACATATTTCAAGAGGTAAAGCAAGAACAGGAAAATGGTCAAGGGATCCTCTCTTATCAAGAGTAAATAAATCTACAGTCAGGACAGTAAGTAGGGCAGAATTAGGTAGTTTGCTTGATAACTTCAAAATAGATATTTTAGGGGGTCTCAGTGAGCAAATTTTCACCCTTAAAATACAAAACGAGAAGAAAGCCAAAAATGATGTATCATCCATCTTTTGTCCTAAGTGTAGAAAGAAAAATGCTCAAAGAGAATGTCCTTTAGATTTAAAAAGTATAGAAACCTATGTTATATGTGCATAAAATCACGATACAAAAGAATGTCCCTCTATACTAGGTCTTAAGGTTGTATTTAGTGAAGAAGGAATTCCAAATCAAGTAGACCTCCTTTACTTTATTTCCAAAAGACCATGGAAAAATCCTCAAAAAAATCAAACTCAAGGTTTTAATCCTCAACAATTTGCACCATCTTCACAAAATACTTGGAATCCACCTATGCCATGGCAACCTTGGGCACAACCACCATAATATTGGAATCAAGGATGGCAAAATCCTTATGGAAGATATTCTCAATATCAACAATATTTGCCACCTTATCCAGATTTTCCACCACAATACTTCCCTCAAACCAACCCATTACCTCAAGCTCAAGCTCAAAATGCAAATACACAACTTTCTTTGCCATTTACACCAAGACCAAATCAATTACCCATTCAGCCACTTCCAAATCCAAACAATAAAACTTCACAACCTGTTTACAACTTAGAAGGACATAATCCTCAAAGTTATATGATAACTCTATTAGATATGAATAATGTTCAATTAAGGTCTAGTAGAGTATTAGAAAATAATAAACCATCTATTGTTATTCAGGAAACAGAAAAGAATTCTCAAAAAGATAATAATAACTTTGAAGAAGAAATTTCTCTTCCTCTGAAAGAGTAATATTGAAACAGACAAGAGTCCCACACATTCTAATAATACTCCTATTATATAATAACCTTCAGTATCTATCTCAAGACCACCTTAACCTGAAAGGTTGAAAATTGATAAAGGAGTAGAAAAGAAAATCATGTTGCCTGATTATGATATGCTAGATGAATTAAAAAATGTATGTATAAAAATTCCTTTATTACAAGCAATAAAAGAAATACTGATTTTTGCAAAAACAATTAAGGAATTAAGTACTAAAGGATCGGGAATAAAAAGAGAAGAAATAAAAAGAATTCAATTAATCAGGAAAATTACAGATATTATGATGGGGAAGACAACAATCTAGAAATATTTAGATCCACGAAGCCCCATTGTAAAAATAGACATCAATGGAACTGAGATACCAAACACTCTGATTGATCTAGGAGAAGCAATAAACATAATGAGCAAACAAACTATGGATAGATTAAAACTTCCTAATCTTCAATACACACCAACATTGTTACAATTAGCAAACAGATCTGTAATTAAACCCGATGGTGTGTTAGAATATATATATATATATATATATATATATATATATATATATATATATATATATGTATATATATGTATGTATGTATCCTTAGATTCTTGGGAATATCTTGTTGATTTCATGGTTTTAACCCCGAAGAATAATTTAGGAGGACATCCATTAATTTTAGCAAGACCATGGCTAGCTACAGCCGACACCTTTATCATTTGTAGATCAAAAGACATGTTTATCTCAGATGGAAGCCTGACAAATAAATTTACATTGTACCCACTTGCAAAAACAATGATAGAAGTAAAAAATGAAGAATGGATCGATGAAGATAATGATATACAATGAGTTTTCACTATTGCACAAATAAATGAGGAGGATCAAATTTTAAATTCAATAGAAAATCATGAACCCTCTTTATATTGTGATGATAGTCAAAATTTTCAATAACAATGTAATATCGAATATCTATCATCTAGACAAATGTCTTTACATTCTATGGAAAAATTTGGAAATTCTTCAATAGAAAATTTTCCAGGAAAAACCTTGAATATCAATGAAAACTTGGAAGAATTACATCAAAAGAAACTGGTAGAATATTACAAAAAAACTCTTCTGCATATGCATGGCAATATATTGATATGAAAGGAATTGATCCTAAAACTTGCATGAATAATATCTATATTGAAGAGAATGCTAGATCAATTCGACAACCACAAAGAAGAATGAATCCAAACTTAAAAGAAATTGTTAAAGAAGAATTGCATAAACTGTTAAATGTAAATTTCATCTATCCAATATCAAACAGTCAATGGGTTTCACCCCTGGTAATCATTCCTAAGAAAAGTGGAAAATGGAGAGTATGCATTGATTACAAGGAATTGAATAAAGCAACTTTGAAAGATCACTTTCCACTTCCTTTCATAGATCAAGTTTTAGATACATTAGCAGGGAAGAAATATTTCTCATTTTTGGATGGTTTTAGTGGGTATAATCAAATTCAAGTAGCACCTAAAGATCAAGACAAAATCACACTCACCTGTGCATGGGGGACTTATGCTTACTGAGTACTTCCTTTTGGACTATGCAATGCTCTAGCAACATTCCAAAGGGCAGTACTAGGAATTTTATCTGATCTTATTCATGATTGTGTGGAAGTATATATGGATGAGTTCACAGTTTATGGAAATTATTTTGAAGAAGCACTTGAAAATTTAGAAAAAATTCTCCTATAGTGTAAAGAAGAAAATCTTTCATTCAGTCATGAAAATTGTTTTATGATGTTTAATGAAGGAATTGTTTTAGATCACCATATTTTAGGAAATGGAATTAAGGTAGACTCATCTAAGGTAGACGTTATTTCCAAATTATCAATCCATAGTTGTCAACGATATGTTAGATTTTTTCTTGGTTTTACTGGATATTATAGAATATTCATAGAAAACTTCACAAAGATTGCATCCCGACTCTTCAAATTGCTCACCAAGGACTGTGAATTCAGTTGGATCTCTGATTGTCAGAAGGCTTTTGAAACTTTGAAAAAGAAGATCTCTGAACCACTTATCTTAAAAGGACCTAATTGGAAATTTCATTTTCATATATCAACTGATGCTTCAGATACAACTCTAGGAGGTGTCTTAGGACAAAAAGACCTTACTCCTTAGGACATTTATTATACCAGTAAAAATTTAACTCCTACAAAACTAAACTATATTGTAATTGAAAAGGAGTTTCTAGTAGTCATACATGCTATTAATAAATTTAGACATTACATTACTAGCTATGAAACTTTCATTCATACATATTATTCAACCATTATATATTTAATGAACAAACCAGCGACTAATGGCAGAGTAACAAGATTGCTATTACTATTACAAGAATTCAATATCAACATTCTGGACTGACCTGGAAAACAAAACATAATTGTTGGCTTTTTATCTAGAATTCAAAATGATAACAATGATATTCCTATAAGGGATAAGTTTCCTGATGAATATCTTTTTGCAGTGTCTACTAAATCACCTTAGTTTGCAAATATTTCTAATTATTTAGTCTTGGGAAAATTACCCTCCTATTTGTTTCCTAGAGAAAAGAGAAGAATAATCCAATCAAGTGCATCTTATTCATGTATAAATGAAGAATTATAAAAGACAGTACCATATCTCATCATCTGCAGATGTGTAAGAGAAGATGAAATACCTGAAATACTTAAAGCATGCCATAATGAACCATGTGGGGGTCATTTTGCTGACAAAATAACTACTTATGAAGTCCTTATCTTAGAATATTATTGGCCTTCCCTTTTTAAGGATGCCAAGGAATATGTTAAGAGGTGTGATAGTTTTCAATGAATGGGAAAACCTATTCCTTTAGATGAAATGCCACTACAGCCTCAGGTACTCATCGAACCTTTTGAAAAATGGGCTTTGGACTTTTTTGGACTAATTAATCCATATTCAAAACAAAAAAAATCATATTCTTGTATCCATTGATTATGTTACTAAGTGGGTAGAAGCTAAAGCACTTTCTTTTGCTACTGAAAATGTTGTAGTTTAATTTATTTTTTTTGAGGATATTTTTACTCATTTTGGTGTCCCAAGAGAAATTTTAACAGATCAAGGAAAACAATTCACATCCAAAGTAGTGCAAAAGATAGTGGAAGAATATAAAATCAAGCATTGGAAGTCTACTCCATACCATCCACAAGAAAATGGGCAAGTAGAGTCTACCAACAAAGTGATTGAAGCAATCCTTACCAAGACAATTCACTTGTACAGAAGGCATTGTGCCAAAAAGCTTCCAGAAGATTTATGGTCCCACCATACCACATGGAGAAACACTACAAGACATACTCCCTATGAACTTGTTTATGGGAAGCAGGTCCTATTTCCAATTGAGTTCCAGATCCAGAACTACAAGGCAACAATCAATTTAGGACTTGACTTATCAGAAACACAAAAACAAATATGGGACAATTCAATGAGCTTGATGAAATAAGGCAAGATTCTATCCAAAAGACTAGTTTAGTCCAGTAACAGAGATCTAGATGGAATGATAAGTACATCAAAAAAAGAAAATTTCATCCCGAAGATTGTGCATTACTCTTTGATTCAAAGTTCAAAAATTTCCAAGCATAATGGAGTAGTCAAAATTAGGACTATTAATGAAGAAAAATTTCATCTCCTAGTGAATGGGCATCAACTCAGGATCTATCACGAGCCCATGACAATAGAGGAATTTGTAAATATTTTCCAAGACAACTCTGATTTGAAATTGGTTAAGAAGAACTCTTCTTCTTCTCCACCTTAGAATTTTCCTTATATATATATATATATATATATATATATATATATATATATATATATATATACATATATACATATATAGATATATACATACATATATATATATATATATATATATATATATATATATATATATATATATATATATATATATATATATATATATATATATATATATATATATATATATGTGTGTGTATGTATGTATGTATGTATGTATGTATGTATGTATGTATGTATAAACATGAAAACCAAGAATCATTGTCATCTTAAATTTTCTTTGTATTCGATTTTCTAGAATCCCAGTTTCTTTTTTCCCTCTCTTTTTCAAAAATAAATAGCTACAGAATCATTGATTTTCCGCAGCTCTTATGACCTTTTACAACTTATCTCTAATCATGCAATTAAAGGAATGATTGACTCCCTTCACTGTAAGGTGCCTGAAGATAGCATAAAGAGTAACCAAAGGTTAGCAAACAAAATAACTCAAAGGTATGCATTGCTTTAATTTAATAATAGGGATTAAAACATTACATATATGAATTATAAGACATAGTACTACCAAAAATAAAAATCATTATTGCAAAGAGTTAGTTGTGTCATATCAAGTCTCGCATAAGCCGCCATTCACTTACAGTCATCATTGCTCAAATTCCAATCCATTGAATTGGTCACCCAAAACATAAGCATAAATAATTCTAAAGGTTAGATTATGTTTCATTTCATTATATCCTCACGACTTATGCTTTCATTTTTATGTCATTCACACTCTCGATCTCTCCACTCTAAAAACCCTACCAAGCAATTCTACCCTATCAAGAAAAACAGTTGTGAAACAAAGCTTCAAGACCATGAGTGTGATAGTTAGAACAGAGCCAGCAGACAAGAAATTCTTGGAAGGATATCCTCAAATAAAATAATTACTACAAAAATCACAGTGGCTTGAATCTGTATAAAAATTTGAAGGCTTCCATAAAGAAGTGACTAAATATTTTGCCAGGGCCTTTGATGGAGTCGAAGTGGAGATAGGGGACATCAAATTCACAGTAACAGAGTCATTCATAGCCGAAGCCACTGGACTATCGTGGATTGGAGAGAAATGGTTCAAGAACAAAGGAATAGAAACAGATGATTGGAAGGTTTTCCTGAAGAAGCTAAGCATGGACACCACCATTTTCAAGAAGGGCATCCCAAGCATAGCACTGAAAAGTAAGTGGAGAAACTTGCTTCTAATAATTCAAAAATTTGTTACTTACGAAGGAAGGTTTGGGTGTATGTCCTTTTATCATATTCAGTTTCTAATGAATTTCCTTGAAAAAAATGAAATAAACTTTCCATATTTCTAATTGAATAGTCTTAGGAAGATGTCAGGAAATGTACAAAGGAGAATTCAGTTTATAGATAATACAATGTATCACGATGGTCTGGTCAAAATACTTGTTGAATTTCATCTCCAAAACATAGGTGATAATTGGGAGAGCTTTTTAGTTAGAAATCACTTTTAGGAAGAAACTCATGGGAAACCAAATAGTAGCAGACCTAAAGGGGAAGGAAAAGGAAAATTGAGCAGCCACAGCAACCACATAATTTATTAGAAGATGACATACCACTTGCAGAAGTTTTAGAGAAAATGAACAAAAGAAATGTTAGAAGAAAGAAAGGCACAAAAGAAAGAGAGACTCCATCACAAGCAAGGAAGCCTAAAATAGAAAAGAAGAAAATTCAAAAGACTCATGTTATAGCTGTGAGAAGAAGTACCAAACTCAACTCAACAAAAGGATTACCCTCAAAAAGTACAAAGCATGTTAGTATAGAAATAGAAGAAAACTCAGAAGTCGAAGAAGAGAATTCAAGGGTTTCATCACCAAGGGTTTCACCACCAAGGACTTCATCACCAGCTATTACATTGCCTCCTCAGAGTCAAATATGAAGAAAACCAAAGATTGATTCGGTGCTGCAGGAGATTTATGATTATATAGAGTCTTTGGAGAAAAAGGACGCAACAAGAACATCAATTCCAATTCAAGAGGAAGATGAAAATCAGTTTAATGAACCAAAAGAACCTCCAGTAGTCAATATATTGAAACAATAAATTTTCAAACTAGATACATTAAATAGGTATATCAAGAATGAAAACCAAGCCTTGAAAGCACAAAACAAAATTCAAATATCTAAGAGTGATAATGTCTCCTTACATCTAAGTTTGTGGTTTAACAAGAACAAGAAACTGAAGAATAAAAACAAGGCTTTACAGAAACAGGTCATAAACTTGAAATACAAGATCCTCATGAGGAAACCAAGTGTTGGGATGGGGTCCCCTAGAGTCAATTTTGGGGCAAAAACCCAAGTTTTGTTGTATAAAATTTAAAGTCTCTGCAAGTTGTGGTCGTGGAGCGCATAGATAGTTAAAGTGTCATAAAGGGCTTTACCCTTATTTTATGTAAGTTGAGTCGTCTTTTGAAGATCTACCCATGGTCTCTTAGAGTAGAAGAAAGGCTCTGCAACTGTGTTCGTAGATGCCTAAAGTAGAGTCTACAACTAAGTGCATGGACCCTTGCCGCTGAGTACACAAGGAAGTATTGATTCTGTAATCAGAACTAAACTATCAATACAAAGATTATTCCAGAAATTCATGTGTTTGTTTATTTACTTCTGTTATGAATGAATGCGCTTTTATGCTGTGATGAATGATGGGTTTATGAGATAATAATGTATTTATGCGTGACTTTACATGATTTATATTGTTATATGAACGCAATTGATATTAACTATTTACGCGAAGAATATCTTGTTGCATGTTAAATTTATTGAACACTTAAGCCAATCTGAGTAATTATAGGGTTAACGGAAATCTTTTATGTGCATAAGTAGTTGATCTTCCTATTTAGGGTTTGTGAAAGATAGTCATAGACCTTCACGGAGGTCTAGAGGCTGATTAAGATATTTATATTGATAAACCATAAAGGCTTATCGATCTGTGTGAAGGTAGGGGGCATAAAACGACATCATGCTCATCTCTCGGTGTGGAAACTTTGTTCTAGCAACCCCCCATACTTCTTTGGGTGATACTTCAGTCTGCACTTCGTGGATTGATGCCAAAAGGGCTAGTAGTGTAGGGTTTTGTTTGACGAAACTAACTCTGAACCTGGGTCAGGACCCACCAAGCCAACAAATGGTTCCGTTGCCAAGACCAGGATATACATAAAGAGATGTGTGATGTCGCATCACTGGAATCCAACTAAGAAATAAATTGAGGAGTATTTGGATAGAAAGATCCACAAATTTGTGGCGCAAGAAAATAGAAACCCACGCCTGATGAAAGAACAATGTTTGGATAGTTACCTATACACAGAAATACATGAAATCTTCTTCTGGATTGCTAAATTGGCAAACAGCCAAGGAAGGAGGAGGCTTGACGGTCCAATAGTGTGGGCCCCTAAGCTAGTATGGATATTAGAAGCCTCTGAAGATAATATCGTGTGCGTTGTCGATCAATGGCTTGATCGCGTCATAGGAGGATTTGTGACAGAATTCGCAGTCGATACCTTCGTCAACTACATCGAAGTGGAGCAATGCTTCTTCAAGGGACCGCGAGGTAAGTATTTAAGAACTTTGAATACTTGGATTAAGATGCTCTTGTGTGAAAAGTGCGTTATGCCATTACCTTGATGTTTGGAGCTACGTGAAGTGGAAATTTCTTCAGTGATAGAGGGAGAACTGGTCCTGAATATAGCCCACTGATAGAGCATCCTCTGAGTGACGATGAGGGAGTAGTACAGGCTTCACCACAGAGCGTTGTCCAGTTAATAAGACAAGGGTTTCCACAAATACCTCATCCACCCACACCACCTCTACCTTCACCTCCACAACATACACCTTCACCCACACCACCACCACCTCCGCCACCATTCAATATGTCGAATATGATGAAGTTTCCCATTTTAAAGGGCTTGGGAAATGAGGACCCAAACCAATTTTGGTTCATTGTGAAGGCCATGTGGACAACACAAAATATTACAGATGATCATATGAAGAAAGAAAAGTTGGTTACTTCTCTACAAGATCACACATTGACATGGTACATTAAGTATTGCATTGATAACCCAATGGCATCCCTAGAGGATACTCAGATTGCGTTCAACAAGGCATTTGGTAGGCCTAAGTCTAAAACGCAGTCAGTAGTTGGATTCAAGGAAATCACGATGAGAATCATTGAAACACATTGGGAGTTGGATTAGAGACTGAAGTGCTTAATCTGCGAAGCCAATATGAATCTCACAAACAGTCAGCACCAAGATTAGTTTATAGCCATGCTCCTGCCTCACTTAAGAATTGCCTTGTCACAACAAAAGATAGGGACTCAAGCGGAAGCGCTAGAAATCAAAATGAGGTTACATGAGACACCTATCTAGGATGTGACATTGGGAGTTCAATAGATTCATGAGGAGTTGCAGAATCTCTACTTGGAGTTTCAAAGCTTGAAAAATGAGAAAGCGGCTCAGCTAGGTGCACGAAGAAGTTTGTGCCACAAGTGTAAAAGCTAGGGGCATGATATGTTGAAAAGTGTGCAACAAGAAATGCTTGTTGAGAGTGCAACAAGATGATGGAGCTTAGTGAAAAGAGTCGCCTTCACTAAGTGGGCCCGCAGGCTATTTTTGGCGCAAGTCTATTTTTAGACTATGTCTATTTTTAGACATATGGATCATGTCTATGGATTGCAGGTTGCTGTTTATGGATGATTGGTCAAGTTGGGAAAAATAGATGGACTTCTATTTTTGATCAAAGTGTGAGTGATCACAGTGTGAGTGATCAAAGTCTATTTTTAGACTGGCTGTCAAAAATAGAAAAGTCAAATATTATTGTCTCATAATAATATTTGGACTATAAACTTGATCTTATTCTCTTGGAGCACTTCAGTTTGAGCTACAGAGGTGGCACATGCAGCTGTCAGAAGGAAATATGCTTTTCTTATGAGTCAGTGAGTTGTTGCATGCATGACTTTAGTTAGAACTCAAGTGAGTTGAGTTTAGTGGACTGGAGGTGTAGTTGATGGAGTTGTGTTCAGTTTAGCTTTGTTAAACTAGTTGTATTTAGTCTAACTGATCAATAGACTAGAGATGAGTTGGGTGAATTAGTTATTAATTAATTCACAAGTTATTAACTCATAATGCAACTATAGAATACATCAGTTAACTCAGTTGCATGTCAGTGCATGTTCAGTTCAGCAGTGACAGGTGTTAGAGAATCAAATTGCTATCAGTTGTGACTATAGTTGTGCACCAGATCTTGCACAATCAAGGGATTGAGGGTGCCAATGAGTTTGCTCACGTATTTGCCCAGTATTGTAGCGTTTTCTCACATCCAAAAAGGTGTGAGTGACTATTTTGAGGTGAAATACGAGTTTGGTGAGCCATTCTCATCAGTTCTTGAGCAGGTATTGAGAAGTGGAGGCAGGCAAGCAGTGGAATAGATTTGGAGATCAGATCTTAGCTGTATTGTGTGTAACAGGAGGAGCTGGTACTGGATTTCTTGTGATAAGCATTGTACTTTGTAATGTTACATGATTCAATCAATATAATATAGAGAAAGTGTGGGGTTTTTAGCGAGATGTTTTCCCTGGGATATATACTGTGTTAATGAGTTTGATTGATGCTTCTATGTGCGCCTGTGAATGTTTCTGCTTCTGTAAATTGATGATCAACGTAGACGAGATTATGTATTATACATGTTCTGCTTATAATTGTATGATTAGGATCATCTCTGTGAATATGTGTTAAATTATTCAAAATTTCTACATGGTATCAGAGCAAGATAATTGTAGAAAAAGTTTCTACATGGTATCGGAGCGAGCTGATTTGTAGAAGAAGTTCTACATGATATCAGTGCTGTATTTATCATCAGATCTATTATTCAGGAAGTGTTTACATTTTATTTCTTCAGGCAGAGTCTGTAATCGGGCCAGGTAGCCTCTGGATTCATCCTTCCCTTGGAAGGTGAGATATCCGGTGAATGCCCATACAGTCAATCTCTGTACGAGAAATATTGTGTTCTCACGAATTCTAGATCGGAAGTGGTTGATTTTTTAAGCTGGTGGAATTCGAATTTAATTCCAAAGCAAGAGATAAAAATCAGAAACATTCAGTGTTAGAATGGAGACAGTATGCCCCAGTATCTCACAAAGTTCACCCAATGCCGGGATGAGCTGGGAAGTGTGGGGGTAACTGTCGGATGAGGATGTTGAGTCTAGCACTCCTTGACCTTCCTAAGAGTTGGCATAGCTACCAGGACTCGGTGAATGGAAGGGAGAAACTTCCAGGATGGGAGAGACTTTGGTCAGATCTTGTACAGGAAGAGATTAGATGGAGCACCAGAGATAGTTCTTCATCTACGCATGATGAGGAGAACTATGCCTTAGTGAGTAAGGTGAAGAAGGGGAAGGAGAAGGTTTCTCTTTCCGAATCTAGTTCTTCCAGTGGTGGGAAGAAGGTTGACAAATCGAAAGTGCGATACTTTCGTTGTCATGAGGAGGGTTCATGGGTCAGGAACCTGTATGCTCTTGAGGTTCAAGATGCATGCGAAGCCTTGAGCAGCGAGGCAACTGATGGAGACTTGGTGGTTGAGAGGGAGCGTATATTACCTCTCAACATGCAGAGCCAGAAGAAGTCTCAGACAATTGTGGAGGAGCCACGATTGGTGCAGTAGCTTCAGGAGGTTTTGGAGCAGCCACAACAAGGGAAGCTGAGAGGAGATCGAGTAGAGACATCTACTCATCCAGAGACCTCCAGTAGGGGGAAAATTCGAATCAGGTGGGCAGAGGGATCGCATGCAGCCATACCTCCAGGTAGGAGGTGGGGTGATGTGGATTGATCGTCCCAAGGAGGAGGGGCAGGATCCTTGAGGTACCCAACCTCTTGGATGAGACCTTGCTACGGGAGCCACAGATGTGTAGTAGTAGGAACTAACTGATTGGGTAGAGACAGATGCGAATGGAGTGGCAGAGAGAGCGACAATGCAGGGAATCCCAGGACAGTGCATAGCTAGCAGGCTGTAGCAATGCGAGAGGCATAAGTGTTTTGCACAATGCTAGGTGGCATAGAGAGGTGTGCAATGGTGCGAGATGCATGGAGATGTTGCAGTAGCGCAGATGTCAGAGAGGGAGCACTTGTCAGCAGCAGGTAGAGCTTCAGCATCAGAGGATGTTTCTATCCCAACAGGGAGGTCAGTTGGGAGGTGCAATGCGGATGCAATGCTGGGAGATAGAACCAGCAGCAGCACAGATGCAGTCAGAGATCAAAGTGACAGAGGCTAGAGCAGTCAGATACTGAAGAGCACAGAGATGCAGAGTTTCAGTCGACAGAGGCAATAGTAGTCAGAGACTTTGATGACAGAGCAAGTGGACCGGCCAGATGTGTTGCATGGAGAACATTCCAGAGTTATAGGATCGGATTTGAGAGGAAGCCTTTCTTGTTGAGAGGGAGTGTTGAAAAGTGTGCAACAAGAAATGCTTGTTGAGAGTGCAACAAGATGATGGAGCTTAGTGAAAAGAGTCGCCTTCACTAAGTGGGCCCGCAGGCTATTTTTGGCGCAAGTCTATTTTTAGACTATGTCTATTTTTAGACATATGGATCATGTCTATGGATTGCAGGTTGCTATTTATGGATGATTGGTCAAGTTGGGAAAAATAGATGGACTTCTATTTTTGATCAAAGTGTGAGTGATCACAGTGTGAGTGATCAAAGTCTATTTTTAGACTGGCTGTCAAAAATAGAAAAGTCAAATATTATTGTCTCGTAATAATATTTGGACTATAAACTTGATCTTATTCTCTTGGAGCACTTCAGTTTGAGCTACAGAGGTGGCACATGCAGCTGTCAGAAGGAAATACGCTTTTATTATGAGTCAGTGAGTTGTTGCATGCATGACTTCAGTTAGAACTCAAGTGAGTTGAGTTTAGTGGACTGGAGGTGCAGTTGATGGAGTTGTGTTCAGTTTAGCTTTGTTAAACTAGTTGTATTTAGTCTAACTGATCAATAGACTAGAGATGAGTTGGGTGAATTAGTTATTAATTAATTCACAAGTTATTAACTCATAATGCAACTATAGAATACATCAGTTAACTCAGTTGCATGTCAGTGCATGTTCAGTTCAGTAGTGACAGGTGTTAGAGAATCAGATTGCTATCAGTTGTGACTATAGTTGTGCACCAGATCTTGCACAATCAAGGGATTGAGGATGCCAATGAGTTTGCTCACGTATTTGCCCAGTATTGTAGCCTTTTCTCACATCCAACAAAGTGTGAGTGACTATTTTGAGGTGAAATACGAGTTTGGTGAGCCATTCTCATCAGTTCTTGAGCAAGTATTGAGCAGTGGAGGCAGGCAAGCAGTGGAATAGATTTGGAGATCAGATCTTAGCTGTATTGTGTGTAACAGGAGGAGCTGGTACTGGATTTCTTGTGATAAGCATTGTACTTTGTAATGTTACATGATTCAATCAATATAATATAGAGAAAGTGTGGGGTTTTTAGCGAGATGTTTTCCCCGGGATACATACTGTGTTAATGAGTTTGATTGATGCTTCTATGTGCGCCTGTGAATGTTTCTGCTTCTGTAAATTGATGATCAACGTAGAGGAGATTATGTATTATACATGTTCCGCTTATAATTGTATGATCAGGATAATCTCTGTGAATATGTGTTAAATTATTCAAAATTTCTACATGATAATGATCACTGCCCTTTTTTCGTGAATTATATGGTAGGAGGAGGGCCCATTCCTCTAAGCCTGAAAGCTCAAGAAGGGCCAAGTACGGGACCCGTGCTATGGTGTGCTATCTATCAGGTAGATGGAAAACATGTAACAGACAATTTCCATTTGTTGCAAAAATTTGTGCAGACACCACAATAGTTATTCTGCTACTTCTGTAAATCAGTGGGTCATGATGAGCGTAACTTCCATAGCTATGAGTTGATGATGGAAAGAACACCCACATATTGGATGCAGATAGAAACTCGGCCTGCAAATCAAGGCGTTGGAGGAGCGCATGGAGCATATCAAGGTTGCGGATGAGGCCGAGGAGGAGGAGGACCGGCCAGAGGTCGAGGGCAAGCTATTTGCTATAATTGCAGAGTGCAAGGTCACTATGCATGGGAGTGTACGAGCTAGACATGCTCGTTGTGTCGGTATTGTACTCAGTTTTATCACGCAATAGAGGAATTCCCTATACTGATAGCTAAGACACAGGAGAAGAAGGCACAACCTCAGCAGCCCACCCAGAACCTACTGATGATGAGGGTCGAACCCCACAAAGAGGATCTCAATGTAACTATCGTGATGTGAAGTGGACTAACGAATGGTGAGGATAAAGGAAAGAAATTTGAAGAAGGTGAGTGGGTCTGCAAGGTTCCAGAAAAAGAGGTTAGGTTTGACTTGGAGCGAGTGAAAGAAACATTCATGGAAGTGAAGGAAAGCTTCAATGAGGCATCTACCTCAGGAAGTTGGGACAAGCTGTCTGAAAACGTTGACCCCTCCATGCTTACTACCTTCTTGGAGACCTATATGAAGCTTCTATGTGATAGCAAGGACGTGAAATGATTACAGGAGTTGATAAATAAGTGTGTCAGTAAATAAAATTCTCTTGATGGACCTCATGTAGTCAGAAAAATTGGTAATCATAAGGCAAGAACAGGGCATGAGATGAGTCTCACTGTGCAAATAGGAGAGTATGAAATGGACTAAGTTATTTTGGATCTTGGGTCGGATGTGAATGTTTTTCCTAAACAAACGTGTGAAAGAATGGGGAGATCTGCATTACAATGGTCTCTATTTTAATTGAGGATGGAAAATAAACATAATATTATCCCCATGGGAAGATTGCAGGGGGTAATAGTAGATATAGAGGGCACGAGCGTGTTGGTTGATTTTGAAGTAATAGAGATTGTTTATGACAGCAATCCCTACCCTGCACTCCTAGGAATTGATTGGGCTATCGACATGAATGGGGTAATCAATCTAAAGAAGTGGACGATGTCATTTGAAATAAAAATCCTCCATGTAGTAGTACCTTTGGACCCTACAAAAGGACCGTGATATACTGAACTAGTCCATGATTATGAGGAAAGAGATGATGATTTGGACCAAATCTATAAGGTAATAGTGCAATATCAAGATTGGGTTAATCCAACAGTTGATGGACGCAATGCATGGGACTGCGAAAGTTCCCGTACATTAGATTCAGATGAGCAATTAGAACACTGGCAGAATAGCTTGCACGAAGTATCTACGCTGTGTTGTAACATGATGACTAAATCGCTACACTGTGTATCATTGTAGGTAAGGAGTTTTCTTATTATGATGGTCTAACTAACGTAGATAAATTTTTGGATGCATTTGAAAGGGAAGTACTAGAGAAGCATCGCTTCCAAGCATTGGATTTGGCATTGCACGCTATGCCCACAAGATGGTGGGGTACGCATAAAGACAATTTTGATGGATGGTGTGAATACAGAAAAATGATGAGATTGTGGTTTGGTCACCCAAAAGTTCGGCTAACAGAGAAATATGATGGAAGGAATGCTTTGCATGATCATTTAGCAAAATGGTCTGAGGTTTATGGGAAGGTTGCAACCTGAGTGGGTACGTTTATTATGTCTCACTTTGGATGTAATACCAATGAATTGGTACCTAGAAATAGAGCTCCTCCACGACACTGAAGAGTGGGACGTTTTGAGACAGGGATTCTTGATGACATTCAGTTTTGAAGATGGATTCGAATGCATTGATGAGGCATTACAAGAGGTGAAGGCAATCATCTTCAGGATATCGCAGGATCCTTTGGATTTGATTCAACCAGATTGGAGCACCTAGCTGCGCCATATGCTGGAGTGCTATAATGTGACTGCTAAAGAAGAATATGAGGATCCAAGGAACATTAATATCCCAGAGGCAGAAGTCCACCGTGAAGTTGAGGGGCCACAAATAAAGAATCCAGATATCACCATGCCACTGAAGATTAGACAAGTGAAAATTAGCACAGAGGTGGAGCTGAAGTTTGTGAAGATTAGGGACTACTGGGATGACACCATAGTAGATAAGGTTGTTGAGTTGCTCCACAAATATCAAGATTTATTCTGTACAAAGTTCTTAGACTTAAAAGGAATCATAGGCAATTTGGGAGTGATGAAAATAACTTTGAATCCAGATGTGAAGCCTGTTAAGTAGAGGCCATATCGCCTTAATCCCACGTATAAGGAAAAGGTCTGCCTGGAGTTGGACAAGATGCTTGCAGTGGGTATTATTGAACTAGTGGAGGAATCTGATTGGGTGAGTCCTATGGTATTTTAGGAAAATAAGAAAAAGGATAAAATAAGGATTTGTGTAGGTGTCAAGAAGCTCAATGATGCCTACGTTCATGATCCTTTTCCAACTCCGTTCACAGATGAAGTATTGGATAATGTTGGTGGGTAGGAGGCCTATTCATTTACTGATGGGTCCTCTGGATACCATCAGATAAAGATCACACCAGAATACAGGAGTAAGACTACCTTTGAGATTGAGTGGGGATGCTTTCAGTATACTATAATGCCTTTTGGACTTAAAAATGTGTCAGCAATCTTCTCGTGCATAGTCATTGCGGCATTCAAAGAGTTCATTCACAAATTTTTGGAGGTATATTTTGATGATTGGACAATGTTTGGGTTGGTAAAGCACCATGTAGCCAGCTCACGCTTGATGTTGGGTACATGCCGAAGGTATCAGATCGTGCTTGATGTTGGGTACATGCCAAAGGTATCAGATCGTGCTAGACTTGAGGAAATGCTTATTTTGCATCCCTTTCAGAATCCTACTGGGTCATGTAGTGTGCAGACAAGGATTAATGCTGGAACCTGCTAAGATCGTGGTTATAATCAATTTGGAGGCACCAAGGAGTGTTAAACAGTTGCGTGCAACATTGGGTCATACTGGATACTATCGCAAGTTCATCAAAAGTTATGCTCAGATTACCGCGCCTATGGAAAAGCTACTGAAAAAGGACACTACATTCTATTGGAGTGAATAATGTCAGCAGAGCCTGGATGTATTAAAGGAAAAACTGGTCACTGCACTGATCCTAGTCTTCTCGAATTGGAAGAAGGAATTTCATGTACATGTGGATGATTCATGTATTTCACTACGAGCAGTGCTGACGCAAGCTGATGAAGGAGAATTGGATCACCCTATAGCGTTTGCAAGAAGGAAGTTGTATAAGGCCAAAAGGAATTACTCGATGACAAAGCATGAAGGCTTGGAAACGGTGTATGCACTACAAAAGTTTAGACATTACCTTCTAGGCAAACATTTTAAAATGTACACATACCACTCTCCATTAAAATACCTAGTCAACAAGCCTCTGTTGGGGGGGAAATATGCATATGGCTATTGTTGTTTCAGGAGTATGATTTCGAAGTTATTGTGAAACATGGAATGTTGAATGCAGGGCTAGATCATCTGTCGCGCATTGAAACAGGGGAGAAGCCCACCAATTTGGAGGAAGGGTTGTCTGATGTGTAGCTCTTCGCAGTGAGTGTAGCAGATAATCACTTCGCAGACATTATCCACTTTCTAACCACAGGAACAGCTCTAGAGGGATACACAAGTCAACAGAAGAAAGAATTGGTAGTGCACACGGTAGAATTTTTAGTTATTGCAGGGCATTTGTACAAGATGGGGTCAAACGAAATAATGTGACATTATGTGCCTGATTTTGAATGAAATAGTATCCTCATTGAAGCTCATGGAGGAGATGCAAGAGGCCATTATATAGGAAAAGCGACAACGTGGAAGATTTTATGCGCTGGGTTGTGGTGGTTGACACTGCATAAGTATTCCAAAGTATATTATAGGGCATGCGATGCATGTCTGAGAACATGCAGGCCATCGCGGAGGCATGAGCTACCTTTGAATCTGCAAGTGTCATTGCAGCCATTTGAGAAGTGGGAAATTGATTTTGTAGGGCCAATCTAGCCCCCAGACAAGAATACAGGTGTGCAGTATATCATCACTGCGACTGAATATTTGACCAGATGGGCGGAGGCACAACTTGTGAAGGACTATACAGGGGCAAAAATGGAAATTTTTTTGTTTGGATATGTGTTGACAAGGTTTGGTTGCCCGAAGATTTTGATGAGTGATCGTGGTACGCATTTCCTTAATGAAACAATCAGTGCGCTGATAGAAGAATTCCAAGTTTATCATCAGAAAAGTACACCCCATCATCCTTAGTCCAATGGGACGGTTGAAGCGTTTAATAAGATATTGGAGAATGCACTAACAAAGGTTTTCAATGTGCAGAGGAATGATTGGGACGTGCACGTACCAATAGTGTTATGGGCTTACAGAACTACTTGTAAGAAGCTTACTAGTTAGACACCTTTTAGGTTGGTCTATGGCATAGAGGCTGTAATGCCTATGGAGTACATTGTGCCTAGTCTACACATAGCAGCTTTTATAGGAATGGTGGACCGCGGATCCTTAGATGAGAGGCTCACATAGCTAACAGAGCTCGAGGAAGATAGATTTTTGGATGGATTCCATCAGCAAGTTCAGAAGGAACACGAAAAGGCATGGCACGATCGGCACATCAAACTGTGACCTTCAAGGTAAATTATTTAGTTTTATTATATGAAATTTTTATACGTTTCCAGGAAAATTTCAGATGCATTGGCTGGGGCCATATGTTATCAAAGAGATTACCAATGGTGGAGCAGTTCAGCTCGTGAAGTGGAATGGAGATCCATTTCCTAGAAAGGTAAATAGAAGCCGATTGAATCCATACACCAGGGATCTATTCCAATGACTACATGATGGTAGCATAGTCTTAGAACTCCAGGCAGCTGCAAGGAGGCACGGGACTACAAACTACACTACCCAGTTTTTAGAGCTGCGCGAAACTGGATGGTGTCACAGTACCAAAAGAAGTGCGAAGGGAGCTGCACTATAGGGGGAGAGACCAAGCAGCACAGTCAAAAAGTGACCATTACAATCATTGTTCATGATTTGAAAATAAGGAGACAGTTAAGAGGAGAAGGGGGGAGGAATTTAACGTTGAATTTAAGAGTGAAATCTTGGAAGAGTTGCCGCCAATCTAGCATTTATGGATGGATTTTATGGGGAACAATCGAATTTGAATTCGAATTCACCTATAAATTACGCGTGGTCATCCAGTGGAAAACACTTTGCACTCTTAGAATTTCTATGTTGAGCTGCCTCTTGTATATGAATCCTCAGGTTTACACTGATTTGGTTGCTAGTTCTATTTTTGAGAAGTTACCCGAGGAGACCCAGTGTTTCATTCTCAGCACGATGTTTGGACCAAGAGAGACCACTAGCACTGGAGGTACTATCGCCTCTTAGGGAGTTTCTCCAGAGGTGATCATCATGGAGGTTCCGGCTGTAGTTCCTACAGTGCTGTGGTCACTTAGGCCAAAGCCTACACCGGTGAGATAGGTCGTCCCCAAGCCAAAGAAAGATAAACAAAAGAAGTTGGTGCCGATGCGGTAGTCACTGCAGAAGCATGCTGCTACACAGGCCCAGAGGAAAGAAAATCTGAGTGTGAAAGAGAAGGGGAAAGTGGTAGATATGGAGGCTGAGGAGGGTGTGGAAGATATAGACATTGAGGGGGTGGATCCCATATCTAAGTTTCCAGAGTATATTCCTCCATGCAAGGAATAACTGAAGGTCCCTAAGGACCCAGATGCAGGACAGTTCCTCCTCAACACACCCCTATTACCGGAGAACATAATCTTTGAAGGGCCTCACTTGGCACAGATATCGCACTTGAAGCTAGAATATTTGGATTTAGCGGACCACGAGCAGTTCCCCCACCTCGCTGCAAACACCTATATGAAGAGGGTCTTCTACAAAGAGTCTAGTGTCACCGCGCTGGAGCCTGTGGAATGGATTCGTGGAGTAAACAAGTCAAGGTTGTTGAACTTGTTGTGGGTGCCCCACTACCATCACTCAAATATAAACCTGAGCATCATTAAGAATTTGTTGTGCCTGGTGCATGACGAGTGCTTGTGGCTGAACGCGTCGATCCCCATCACCGATATGTTGATCCATCGAAGCATGCTATTTCCACACTCAGGGTTAAATCTGGCCAAGGCGTTTGGTGGAAAGACAAGCAGGCACGAGTTTGCTGAGAAGATGAAGGACAAGTTCAAACCTATAAAGAAACCATGCGGGTACTCCATTACCTTGATCACTGAACCTGTGGTAAAGGTTGCCACACAGATTTTGGCTAGCAAGGTTATGAGAAAGTGTTGCACGGATGAGGTGCCGACACCAGTGGTTTCATTGGAAGCACAATGCATAGAGGATGTACAGTTCAACTAGGCGCGTTACCTATGTAGTGAGTTCCTCACGAATTGTAGAGAAGCACAGGACGAGAGTAAAACCTTCCACTATTCGTCGTTGTTGCTCTTGATTATGATGGTCACCTAGGATTTGTTGGAGGACAGCCAGTTTCCTCCTGTGGAGAAAGATCTGTCGGAAGCAGCAAAGTTTGCATCTCTCTAGGCCACGAAAGAGGCTGCGCGGGTCACAAAGAGCAAGGTCTTTTGGGTACTGATGGAGGCAAGCATTTGCATGGCCATCAACCATAAGCCGCAGTTGTAACCAACCGTGTTTCAGCAGCTTTTAGGGTATGCGGAGTTCAAAGCAGACTTCCATAACGTATACATCTGGGGGCGGAAGGATCCAAAGAAAAAGTGGTTTGACCTAACCTACCTTGCTACATATGACACTATTAAGGAGGTCATCAAGCACTGGCTAGCAGACTGGCATTCTCCTTCCAATCTGATTGCAAGGAATAGAAAATCTATGGAGAATAAGAAGAAGGACGTGACCAAATAGAAGGTTAAGCAGTTGGCTGAGAAAAGAAGGAAAGAGGCCAAGGAGAAAGCCCGGGTAGAAGTGGAGTGCACCACAAAGAACCAAGCATAGTAGGAAGAGTGCGGCTCTGAGTGGAGTGCAAAGTCCCCTTCGCCCCAAATAAAGGAGGAAGAGCAGTCAGAGAAAGGAAACAATGATCAGCAGGAGAGAACTCCCTTCTGAGTGAAGTGGTATAGGGAGAATGAAAAGGCAGGGCCGCAGAAGAAAACAAAAGCAACCAAGCTGTCGCAAGATCCGATTACTTTGACGGATGGTGACCTGGATGAAATTGGAGACAAGGTGTGGAATACTATAGAAGAACTATTGTAGCAGTTTGAGAAGTAGGAACAATAGGCATTGAGCACTATCCAAAAGGATTTGTGTGAGTTGCAAATCTAAACGACTAGAATCCAGGAAGGTACAGGACAGATTAGCACTGCCTCAACTAGTTTGGCACTGGGGACCACTCAAGTAGTAGAGATGGTTAGATCATTGGATCTTCAGGAAATCATGCTGACGTATGGAGCTTTGAGCATGGAGGCGGCCACTGACAAGGCTATTGTCAACTCCCTGAAGAACATTGGCCTCAACCTGGCCGCGCTCCCTAGTGAGTTTCTTCACACACTGCAAGCAGGTGTGATAGCAAAGGTTAAGGCCCAAGAGCAGCACGCACTAAGCCTGATAAGTGAATATAGAGTCAACAATGAACAAATGTTAACAGAGAAGTCCAAATCACTGGAGGCACAAAATAAATTTCAAGCGTCGAATGCCCCGCTTGCAGTCGTGGTGGCTGAGGCATGAAGAACAGTTCCGTAACTAAATATATTCGAGGAAGTGTCGTTGGAGGTGAAGATCAAGAAGTTGACTTCAGGTGTGCACGAAGCTAAGACAGAAGTGGCCAAGGTTTAGTTTGAACTGAACCTGAAGATAACAAAGTTGGAGTTGAAGTCACACCTTCAACCCCACCGGAGGTCAGAGAATAGCGCGAAGCCATTGTGAAGGATGGAGTTGCGACAATGGATGCCATGGTGGCAGATTGCACCGCGCCTTTTGAGCAAGAAATGGAGGTAGTCATGGCTCTGCAGAAAGATCCCACCCTGCAGACCTTGAATACATAGGCTCACAAACTCCAGCAACAGTATGATGAATTCAAAGCAACAATGCACACCATTGTTGCCGCACAATGCCTTGCTAAGTTGCAGGAATCTAGGCAGCTACATCTACATGTGGAAGTAGCGCAGAAGAAAGAGGTAGTCCTCAAGGCCAAATTGGGACCTTGGCTAGATGAGGCCTACATTATCTCCGCCAACATTCAGGAGAAGTTGGCGAGCCTACAGAGCACACAACAAAAAATCAAGGAAAAGAGTGCAGGACCAACAACAGAGCAGCTGGTGGAGCAAATCAAATAGGCAGCCACGCAGAGCACGACTGAAGTGGCAGTAGCACACGTAGAGTTGGGAGGTCTTCGAAGTAAGATCTCTACACCAGTAAAGTGACTTGAGGGTGAGTCATGATCTTTGTGTTGGGGGCCTGTTGGGATGGGGTACCCTAGGGTCAATTTTGGGACAAAAGCCCAATTTTTATTGTATAAAATGTAAAGTCTCGGCAAGTTGTGGTCGCGGAGGGTGTAGATAGTTAAAGTGTCATAAAGGGTTTTACCCTTCTTTTATGTAGGTTGAGTCAGCTTTTGAAGATCTACCCATGGTCCGCAGACCATGGGATTGTATAAGTAAGTGTGTCTTAGAGAGTCTAAGGCAATGATACGATGATGGAGATGAATGTAATGGGATAGTAGAAGGAAGAGCAAAGAAGTCTTAGAGTAGAAGAGAGACTCTGCAACTGTGTGTGCAGAGGCTTAGAGTAGAGTCCACAGTTGAGTGTGCGGACCCCTGTAGCTGAGTGCGTAGGGAAGTCTTGAGTCTATAATAAGAACCGAAGTATCAATAAAGATATTATTCCAAAAATTCTTATGTTTATCTATTTACTTCTGTTATGAATGAATGTGATTTTATGCTGTGATGAATGATGGGTTTATGAGATAATATTGTATTGATGCACAACTTTACATGATTTATATTTTTATATGAACGCAATTGATATTAACTATTTCCACGAAGAATATCTTGTTTCATGTTAAATTTATCGAAAACTTAAGCCGATCTGAGTAGTTACAGGGTTAACGACAATCTTAGATGCGCGTAAGTAGTTTATCTGCCTATTTAGGGTCTACAAAAGATAGTTGTAGACCCTCACAGAGGTATAGAGGCCGATTAAGAGAATTATATCGATAATTCATAAAGGCTTATCGATCTGCACGGAGGTAGGTTTAGGGCATAAAATGACATCACACTCATCTCTGGGTGCGGAAACTTGGTTCTAGCACCCCCCCATACTGCTTCAGGTGAGACTTCAGTCCACGCTTGGCGGATTGATGCCGAAAGGGCCAGTAGTGTAGGGATTTGTTTGGAAAAACTAACTCTAAACCTGGGTCAAGAACCACCAAGCCAACACCAAGGATGGAAATTACTGGAAAGAAAGTGAAAAAGATGAAGTTGGATGTACTGGAAGAAGTATCGAAGAAAATGCAGTAGTTCAAGATATCAATTTTGCAGTTTGTATGAGGACACACAAAATCTTCAGTATGGGGGAATGTAGAGTTCCATAACTATTTTCTGTTGACACCCTTTTTCCACCATTTTCCTCTTCTTCATCATCACTATCAACTCAATAAAGGAAATAAATCATAGATTTTGATAAGGTAATAACTTGTACATGTCTTATTTCACATATGCATTAATTTTCCTTATTGTTATATTAAAGAGTGCACTAGCTACAGAATTAACATGATTCCGCAGCCATTTTGTAAATCTGCGGCTACCTCCATGGTTCGTGGGGTTCTAGTGCATTAATGAAACAACTAAGCATATGGCTAGTTGAGGATTGATCCCCTCATGGATCTCCTCCTATTTTCTTGAGCCATTTCATCAAAAGAATTTCACAGCATCACGGTCAAAGATACAAGTCAACACGTAGCAGTAAGGAGCCCAGACACAACACGTTTTCTCAATTTTCTTTCCAAATAGAAAATCGACAAATAACAATTTTCCTGTTTAAGTTTTATATTTGAATTAGGATTAAACATCATATCCGTAGGCATGAAAGTCTCAACAGATTGAGCACACATTTTATATAAATATGTATTCTCTGTAAACGATAACAAGGGAGGAATTATTAAGTTAATCGCTAAAGAAATTGTGAACTAGACTTTTGCTTTTGCATTAATTTGAAGTTACTTTGTTGATTCGATGCGTATGTGATTGGAATCATACCTACTAGATGCGGAGGGTCCCTACAAACTGTTAAGGTTTTAGTTTATTTTAATTTCATTTTTTTGTAATTTCTTTCATTCAAATTCTTTCTGTTATTACTACATTCTAGTTTAAATTACTTCATTGCTTTCATTATTTCGTATAGACTCATTTATCTTGTTATCATTTCGCATTTCATTTATAGTTACAGTCTTTCACATAGTCTAGTCCTTCAATGATTTTTCGCTTCATTACATTCAGTCTCTTCATACTTTTCAGAGTTAGAACATAGATCATTCTTTGATCTATAATTAGGAACTTCCTTCATGCTTTTTAAACTCAGAATTATGTATATTTCATAGAACAAGTATTTTTGTATTTTAATACTCTGTTTTCATAGCAGAAAAGTGTTTATATAGATTCATAAATTTAGGATGGATAGCGTAAGACATTTTTAGATAATAATCAATTAGATACAATTAGATATATTGATCTAACAATAGCTTAACTCTCATTCAATCTAACAATATCTTAACTCTCATTCAATTCAACAACCGTTTAACTCTCATTTAGTCTAACAATAACTTAACTTTCAAATGTTGTAGGAATCTAACTTTAATGAAAATCTAGGTAAACAATGAAAATATCATAACAAACATAAACATCATCTAACTAAAAGAAAGAATAGGCTTCTAGCATATATAGTGCACCTGCACTTTCACAAGTTTACCAACTCTGGTCGATAATTTATGCTTGCAATTTAAGAACATTAAATTGACCAAACACTCATCAGCGCCCATTTTGTATAAGTGTCCAGTGATCACAAAAAAGTCAGTCGCGTGGACCACCAATTCCTTCTTCTGCTGTATCGAATATCCTTCTAGGGCTACTCCTGTAGACAAAAATTGAAGTATATCGGCAAAGTGATCATCTGTGACAAAAAAAACAAAGAGTTGCGCGTCAGGTAACCCTTCTTCCAAACTTGTAGGCTCATCACCATTCTCAATCCTGGAGAGGTGATCAGGACCAGCATTCTGGCATTCGGGCTTCACAATCACCTCAAAGTTATATTCCTAGAATAGAAACAACCACCTGCAAATCTTCCCCCCAACACAGGCTTATTGACCAGGTATTTAAGAGCAGAATGGTTTGTATACATTTTGAGGTGTGCACCTTACAGATAGTGCCAAAATTTTGGTAGCACGTACACCACTGACAATCCTTCACAATCTATAGTCGAGTAGTTCTTCTCTGCCTTTGACAATTTCCTACTCACAATTGCGATAGGATAATCGATATCGCCTTCACCTAGTTGGGTTAGAACTGCACTTAGAGCAATATTGGACGCGTCCACATGAACATGAAACTCCTTTTTCCAATTCAAGAACACTAGAATGGGCATGGTGACCATTTTCTACTCCAAAATGTCTAAACTTATTTGGCAATCTTCGTCCTAGCAGAATGTTGCATCCTTCTTCAATAACCTCTCCATTGGCACATTTATTTGCGCATATGCCTAATAAAACTCCTATAATACTCTATATGGCCCAACATTGCGTGCAACTTTTTTAAGTTCTTTGGGGCTTCCAGATTAAAAATGACAGCTATCTTGGCAGTGTCTACCATCAAGCCTTGCTTGCAAACCACATGAACCAACAATATTCCATACGGTATGCATAAGATGCACTTTTTTAGGTTAAGGGTAATATGATGTCTTCGACACGTATCCAGCATAAGACACACACTAGCAACATGGCGCTTTATACGGTCTAGTCATCAAAGTAGACTTCTAAAACCTTGTGGATGAATTCATTGAAAGGCGCAATTAACACTCTTAAAAACATTGCAGGTGCATTATTCAACCAAAAAGGCATTACCGTATATTGAAAACAATCTCATTCCATCGCAAAGGTTGTTTTACTTTGATCCTCCAGCGCAATCTTGATCTGATGGTACCCTAAAAATCCTTCAATGAACGAGTAGGCTTCCTTCCCTCCAACATTCTCCAGCACTTCATCTATAAATGGCGTCGAGAATGGGTCATGGACGCACGCATTATTTAACTTCCTTAGGTCTACACATATCTAAATTTCATCCTACTGCTTCTTTTCTTAAACTATCATGGGACTTACCCAGTCTGATTCCTCCATGAGTTCAATGATCCTAGCTTCCAACATCTTATCCAACTCCTTGCACACCTTTTCCTTATACTTGGTATTTAATCGGTAGGGGTGCTGCTTTGTAGGCTTCGCGTCTGGATTCAAAGTAATCTTCATGACACCCAAATCCCCTATTATCCCCTTTAGACTAGAGAAATTGGTGAGGAGAAAGTCTTGATATTCACGCAACAGTTCCATGACCTTATCAACTATATATTCATCCCAATAGTTTCCTATCCTACCAAACTTCGGTTGTGCGTTCGATTCAATATTTACCTGCTTAGTGTTTAAAGGCTCTGATATGTCGAGATTCGCTACTTTGGGTCCTGCAACCTCGTGTTGTCCTTCAGACTTGGGAATATTAATATTTCTGGGGTCATCTTCACTTTCTTCTGTAGTCACATTATAACATTCTAGTGCATGGCACAGCTATGTATTCAAATCGGGCTGAACCCATGCTATCGATTCCTCAAGAATTTTGAAGATTGCTGCTTTGATTTCTTGGAGCACCTCATCAATACATTCAAAGCCATCTTCAAAGATGAAAGTTAACAGGAAGCTTTCCTTCAAGGTATCCCATTCAACCGTCCCATGTCACAGCTTAGTTTTGAAGTACCAGTTTATTGGGATGGTAACCAAAGTGTTACAATAGGTGTGAACCCATTCTGGCTACAACTCCTCTCTCCATGCTTGAGTCCATCACGCTAGATGTTTGCGTGGATCATCCTTCCCTGTGTATTTGTCTGTCATACTGGTATTATCATACCCAAACCTTAGCTTCATCATCCTCTGGTATTATTTCTAATCTGTGAAGCTATCCTTATGCATACCCCACCAACGAGCAGGCGTAGCTTGCAGTGCCAGACCTAGCGCTTGGAACCAATGTTCTTCTGGCACATCACTTTCAAACTTATCCAAAAACAAATTAACATCTTCTAACCCATCATAATAAGGTAAATTTTGTACCTTGGTGGATATGCTTCAAAGTGATTTTGTCAACATATTACAGCACATCGAGGAGACTTCGTGTAATCAGTTATGCCAATGCTCAAGCTCCTCATCAAAATCGGAAGTGCAGGAACTATCCCTATCCCATGTGATTCATCCATCTGCTCTAGGGTTGATCCAGTCCTCATCGCGTGTAGTGATCTTATAAATCTGATCAAGATCGTCATCTTCTTCATAATCGCAGACCGGTTTAGTATATTGTGCACCTTCAGTTGGATCCAATGGAACAATGACCCGGAGCTCCTTTCTTTTGAACATCATTCTTCGCTTTTTGAGATTAATAATCACATCCATATTAAAGGCCCAATCAATTCCTAATAGCACAGGGTAGGGTTTATTATCGTCAACTATTTAGATCACTTCAAAGTCAGTTAGGGCACTCGCTCCTTCAATATCTACCGTGACCCCATACAGGCACCCCATAGGAATGATATTTTGTTGGTTCGCCATGCGTAGCTGGATAGGAGACCATTGTAGCGCAGGTCTTCCCATTCTTTCCCATGTTTTCTTTGGTAGAACATTTGCATCAGAGCCTAGATCGAGAATTACCTGATCCATTTAATACGCTCCAATTTGCACAGTTAGTCTCATTTCGTGGCCCGTTCACTTCTTGTTTTTGCCCATTTTACACACTGTGCACTGTTCTGGAGGAGTTTTAATTTTACCCGTACAATTATCAATCAGTTCTTGTATCCCTTCTACCACCTTTCTATCTCGTAAAAGCTTCATGCAAGTCTTCAGAAAGGTTGCTAGTAGTGAAGGATCTACATCCTACGCACCATTGTTTCCGCCAGAGTTCTCCTAACTTCCTGATGTAGAGGCTTTGGCGAAGCTCATTTTAGATTCCATAAAGGTTTCCTTTGCACAACTTAGATCGAATCCATCTTTCTTCTCAGCAACATTGTGTATCCATCCTTGATCCTCTGACTACTTCCCTTTATCTACTCCAGTGGCTATGCCACTTCAAGTCACAATATGAATGTTAGGCTCCTCTTCGCAAGGCTCCGCTCTCATCATTTGGATATTCTACGTAGGTGTTTGAGCTTTCATTTCATGCATCTTCGCTATTAGTATGGGACAATCTTCTATAACATGGTCAAACTACCGGCAATACTGACAGGATGGGTGCATCGGATTCTGACAGTCACGTGCAAAATGACCTGCCTCTCCACAATTGTACCAAATAACCTGTCCATGACCCCTTCCCACTCCTCCTCCTCATCCTCTTCCTCGGCCTTGGAATCTTCCGCACACTACACCCATACCCTAATCCTAAGGCTGATGTTCCACCTACATCCTATATGTGGGGGTCCCTCCATCATTAGTTTATAGCTCCGACAGTTGCAATCATCATGCCCGACTGATTTACAGAAAGTGCAAAACAACTATTGCAGAGTTTGTACAAATTTCTGCAGGAGATGACAATTATCAGTCACATGTTTTCTAGAGATTTGACAGATAGCACACCATAAGGTTAGTCCTATACTCGGCCCATCAGTATTTCTGTCTATATGGGGACAGTGTTGAAGAAAGTGTAACTATGTTCAGTCTTCATAATGACATGATCTTTGTAAATGATGTAATAAAAGAGAATAAATTATTTTTGTAGACCTTGCTACATGGGTTTCATGAGAAAGAAGTGTCATTAGGTCGAATACTTCTTCTTGATCTCTTTAGGATTTATTAATAAAGTAAAAGAGTCAAGTCATGTATGAAGGAGCTCTTTATGAGCCTATGTAAAATGAATTCTAGCCTAGAGCAGCCCTCCAAGACCAAGATCAATCCTCCAAAAGCAAGCACAAGAAGTCTACAAGAAAAACAATAAGGAGATCATCATGTCGGCCTCAAAATTAAATTAATTAGCTAAGTGGCAATCACGCCAGCTCAATAAATAGATGTTTTGTTTCACACCTTTAAGTATTCTTGCATATATATGCATAATCACTATAAATACCCCGTCAAGGTCAATGCAAAAATGAAGCATAGAAGCTCAGATTTGTCTGCATTCTCGGATGGATTTAAAGTGCAGGCAGAAAGGACTTCGAGCTAGTATCTTTGAGTTTTGTATGGGCACCATAGATAACATTTTGGCTTCCTCACATTCTCTGTCAAGCGCAGTGTTGTAGGGTCTTGGAGGAGGTGCAGAAAGGAGATCTTGGTTGGGTACAGGATCTCGGTGGTCTCTACATCTTCGGTGATGATCATAGTGCTGAAGATGATTGTCCTCTCCTCCTCTATGGTGCACATCTTAGTGAAAGGGAACATAGTCATTGTTATTTTATGGTAAAGAAAATCTCCAAAAGCATATAGTAGCACTAACAGTCTCGGAATGATTGTGACAAGAAAAATATCAGAGTATATCACAGTGAGAAGATTCAGACATGTCTCTAACAACCTCGACATACATGTAACTTGGTGATATCACAACAACACACTATATCAGCTTTCATTCTAGACCTAATCACATATTTGGTCATCATTGTCTCAACATTAAAAATAGTCACAATATTGATACACGTGTGATAAAGAGGATCTCTGTAATATGTTCTTGGCCTACACAGTATTGATCCAGGCATAGATGAGATCACGAATCATGATCTTATTCTCGATACAACTCTCATATCTCAGTGATCACATTATCATGGAGTGTAGCATTGATCTCAGTGTAGCAAGGTACAAGAAAGATGCAGTAGAAAATGATCTTGATGATACTATTGTGAAGGCTTCAATATTGCAACAATGATGGTCTCAGTGAAGGAGCAACAAGGATGATCTCAGTGAAGATGCAACAGTAGTCCAATTGTGATGACATCAGTGTATCAACAGTGATGATGATGATTTCAGCAGTGACAGAGAAGAGGATTGTTGTCTTGTACTTGGAGTGGCAGAATAGGTCAAGGGTCTTGGTCTTGGTATTCGTCAATTGAATATCTCTATTAGAAGAATTTTTTGTGGGGGTTTTCCTCTCCAAGAGGGAGAGGTTTTGGCCCTGGCAGAATGCCAAACATCTTGTGTTCTTGTCTCTTTGTTTTTGGTAGCAGTTTGATGAAGTAAACACACACACTAATAATGACAAGAAGATCAAGCTAAGATAAAATTGTAAAAAGCACTTCACAAATTGTTATCATGCTAAGAAGAATCAACTTAATTCTGATTGCCCTAGATTCTTCAACATGGTATTAGAGGAGGTTCCAGAAGTAAAAATAAGGGCATAAAAGAGACATTCAAGGATCAAGTTTCTACAAGGCATCAAAGCAAGCTTAAGGATATCAAGACCTACATTGCAGAATCAAACCCTAATCGTGATCAAACCCTAAGGATCAGTCTTCAACAACAATTTTCAATTACAAGGATTGTTGTCTATGTAATCAAGGACACAATCTACAATGTCAATAAGGCATGAACATCTTCAGAGGATCATTTCCTTACCCTAGAGGGAAAACAGTCAAGGGAAGAAGTGAAGCATTCAAGAAGAAGCCCTCATACATCTTCTTCTATCAGCATCAAAGAAATCAAGGTGAATACTTCATCTTCACAATCAAGTATCTTTTCATTCTATAATCAAGTTTGGTTCTATGAATTCATGATTGCAAGAAGATCTATAGGTTGGATAGGTCATTAAAGGGTCTTGCATGGAATAAGAAGGATTTTCATAATCCTTATGGAGAAGAGGAGTCAGTAAACATATCAAGGTCTCCTTTGAATTCATAAGAACTCTTAAGGTTCTCTCTAGCAAGAAAGGAGACATAAAACAAATGCATGACATTCTAAGAGATATAGTCTCTAAAATGAAATGAAGAAGGTATCAAAAAATGAAGAAATATCTTCATGAGATCTCAATTGGGGAGGTAAGAAAGATTATAAGAAGACAATCATCTATGTTCTTAATAAGCAAGATGGAAAGTGTCCTTGGGAAAAGGAATTTTCCTCATTTAACAAATTGTGGTATCTATGCAAGATGGAAGAAGGACAAGTTGTGGGAAAAAGTGTTGAAGGTTAAAGGAGTTAAACATATATAGAAAGGAAAGCGAATTTTGGTCCTCAAACATGACAGAATAATGTAGCTAAGATTCAATGCTATGGGAAGATTATGAAAAGAAGCTCATATCACCAGAAGGATGGAGGAAGCTAAAGAAAAGGGCTAAGGAAAGAGGGAGTAACAGACCTCTTCAATGAGTGAGATGGTGTCCCTCACAAAAGGGTCCTATCATAAGCTCCAAATCTTCTACAGATATGATCATGATAATAAGATTCATCATGGCAGAATTAGAATCAAGAGCTCATGATATGACCATGGGAATCATGAAGGACAAAATCCTTGGCAGTCGAACATGAAGGATATAGCTCTTTGGGAACATCATTGGCTATTAAAGGAAAGGAAGAAGTCATCTAGGACAAGGCTCATCATACATCAAGTAAAAAGGTAAACATTTGCCAGATGGGGATATGCAAGATCCCCAAGATTCTCTGATGGAAATCTCAATGGAGGATTCACTAATCTAGAGAGGTAGCAAGTGGTTCATTAGGAAATCCAACTTATGCAATTCATGAGATGATGGTGTTAGAAATGAAGCATATCAAGGGATTGAAGATCTTTTCAATCAAGGAAGCTAATGGAAGAAGCCTAGATAATCTAAATGTAAAATGAGGTATGTTTTCTTTTGTTTAATATTGTAATGTCATGTCATATCGTTGCAGGTAACATAAATCAAGCATGATCAAGAGAAAAAGGATCTCCTCCTCTAAAAGGATGTAGGAATATATAAGTCTCTCTAGATGAAATCAACATAATATGTCCTATGAGGTGGTTGACTACAATTAAATAAAATCTGATTGAAAGCTCCTAGGAATGGAAGGCATGAGGATGGAAGAGATCGTGAAATATTCAACCATGCTGAAGGCAATCAACATCCAAAGGATCAGGAATATTTGACTAGGAAATCTCCCAGAAAGATAGGAAGACTCTGATGGAAGTCTGAAAAGATGAAGACCCTTGACAACAAATATCTTTGGGAGATGTGTCAACATGTATGCAGGGTGTTGATACCTACAAGAAGATGTCACTAGAAATGTCCATCACCAAAAATGTAATATGTGATTTTCTTTTGGTTTCTGGCCTCTTGGAGAAAGTCTGGGTATGTGTGCAAGGCCAAGGTAAGGAGAGTTGTGAAGGATGTCACAACTATGTACCTTGTGATCTAGAGCAATCACCATTTAAGGAAAAGTGAAGATAGATGGCCCTATGAAGGAAGCCCCATATGTAAAGCTAAGGAGGATGATTTCCAAGAGAGAAGGAATGACATGATGAAGGAAAGTGATGGATGGTTGAACCTTACATATGAAGAAATTGATGACATCGAGGTCTTCGATCATCCGTCAACTAGAAGACCCTATAAAGTATTGATGATAGAGTCCATGTTTAAGAGGGAGATCTGGGAAATTCCTATGAGTAAAGGAACTGGAGTAAGTTTCTAAGTGAAGAGAAACTTGGAACTCATCCCTCATTAAGAGGGAGAGTTAGAAATGACATTCTTTTCTTCAGTTTGGAAGAAAGAATGAAGGATTGTTTAATCATCTGGCATCTGACACTCTTTGAGGATGTGGTAGGGCATACAAGACAAGAGTGGGCAAGAGGATTGATATTCTTGAGGGGTGGGAACCCAAGATGAGAACAGTCTTAGTAGGGCATACTCGAAGAAGACTTGGGTGGGTATGACCCTAAGAGAGACAATGATGATGCATGTCTATCAGTCATTGGTCTCACCAACATTGTGTGCTATGATCTAAGTGAGAGATAGAGTTGTTAGTCAATGCCTTGCTAAATGAAAACAATATTAGTCGAAATGATGTTATAACAAATGGATTGCAAATCCAATTCTTCTTATGAGAAATTGTTCAGATTGAGAATGACCAAGTACCATTATGAATACCTCCCTAGTTAGGAGGGAGTGTTGAAGAAAGTGTAACTAGGTTCGGCCTTCATAATGACATGATCTTTGTAAATGATGTAATAAAAGAGAATAAATTATTTTTTCATACCTTTCTATATGGGTTTCATGAGAAATAAGTGTCATTAGGTCAAAGACTTATTCTTGATGTCTTTAGGATTTATTAATAAAGTCAAAGATTCAAGTCATGTATGAAAGAGCTCTTTATGAGCCTATGTAAAATATATTCTAGCCTAGAGTAGCCCTCCAAGACCAAGATCAATCCTCCAAAAGAAAGCACAAGAAGTTTGCAAGCAAAACAATAAGTAGATCATCATGTCAGTCTCAAAATTAAATTAATTAGCTAAATGGCAGTCATGTTGGCTCAATAAATAGACGTGTCATTTCACACCTTCAAGTCGGCTTGCATATATGGACATAATAACTATAAATACCTTGTCAAGTTCAACGCAAAAATGAACCATAGAAACTCGGATTTGTTTGCGTTCTCAAATGGGTTTAAGGTGCAGGTAGAAAGGACTTCAGGCTAGTATCTCTTTGTTTCGTATGGGCACCACAAATAAAATCTTGGCCTCCTCACATTCTCAGTCAAGCATAGTGTTGTAGGGTCTCGGATGAGGTGCAAAAAGGAGATCTCGATTGGGTACAGGATCTCGGTGGTCTATACATCTTCGGTGATGATCATAGTGAGGAAGATGACTGTCCTCTCCTCCTCGGTGGTGCACATCTCAATGAAATGGAGCACAGTCATTGTTCTTTTTTCATAAAGAAGATCCCCAAAATCCTACAATAGCACTAACAGTCTCTGCATGATTGTGACAAGAAAAATCCTGAAGTATATCATAGTGAGAAGATTCAGACCTATCTCCTAATAGCCTCGGCATACATGTAACTTGGTGATCTCACAATAGAACACTATATTGGCTTTCATTCTAGACACAGTCACATACTTGGTGATCGTTGTCTCAACATATTAGACATAGTCACAGTCTTGATACACTTGTGATAAAGAGGATCTCTGTAATACGTTCTCAGCCTACACAGTATTGATCCAAGCATAGATGAGATCATAGATCATGATCTTGATCTCAATACAACTTTCATACCTCAGTGTTCTCATTATCTTGGAGTGTAGCATTGATCTCAGTGTAGCAAGGTGCAAGAAGGATGCAATAGCAAATGATCTCAATGATACTATTGTGAAGGCCTAAATATTTCAGAAATGATGGTCTCAGTGAAGGAGCAACAAGGATGATCTTAGTGAAGGTGTAGCCATAGTGCAACTGTGATGACATCAATGTAGTAGCAGTGATGATGATCATCTCCAAAGTGATAGAGAAGAGGATTGGTGTCTTGGTCGTGGAGTTGTCGAATAGGTAAAGGGTCTTGGTCTTGGTATTCGTCAATTGAATATCTCTATCAAAAGAATTTTTTGTGTGGGTTTTCCTATCCAAGAGGGAGAGGTTTTGGCCCTGGAAGAATTCCAAACATCTTGTGTTCTTGTCTCTTTGTTTTTGGTAGAATTTTGATGAAATAGACACACACTAATATTGACAAGAAGATCAAGCTAAGATAAAATTGTAAAAACCACTTCACAAATTGTTATCATGCTAAGAAGAATCACTTTAATTATGATTTCCCTAGATTCTTCAACAGAAAGGACTTCCCCTAATAAGGTAATTCTAATAGATTGGACAGTGGTCCTTATCATGACCATGGCCCTTACATTTCAGGCACCAAACCTCTGCGCGCAGCTCAAGTTGGACTTCCTTTCCCTTCTTGAGGCTCTATAATTCCATGTGTAGTTTGTCTAGTTGTGACTGAATCTGTTGTACCCCCAAATTTGTATTCTACACTAGTGAAGCTTCCAACCACATGGAAATATCCAAGGCTTCAGCTTGAATTCCTATTTTCTGTTGTGAAATTGGTAATCTCAGATGAGGTAGGAGTGAAGCAATGTACCATTCCCTATGTTGATCATCTATAATTCTCATGTTGGCCTGTTGAATCAAACACTTCAATCTTTGGTCAAATTCCCATGTAGACTCATTTACTCTCTACTGGATCTCTTTGAACTCTGTTACTGACTGGGCTTGTGACTTGGGTTTCTTAAACTCATTGTTCAGCTCTTGTTGGGTTTCTAGCATAGTCGCATTGGGTTTACCTGAGAAAAACCTGATATACCAACTCAACACTCTATCCTGTAATGTTGTGACTAGTTGTGCTTTCTTCATATCGTTAATAGTGATCTATTGTACCTTCCATACAACATCTATAAAGAATCAAAATTGCTCAGGGTCTTCAGTTCCTAGACCCTTAAATACGTGCCTCATCATCGTGTTTGCCATGTTAAATGATGGAGGTGGAGCTGGAGGTGAAGGTGTAGGTGTGTGGGGTGGAGGTGGAGGTGGAGGTGGTGTGGATGGGTGAGGTATCCCTGTGATACCCTAGCTTATGATCTACAGTGTGCTTCACGAGGTCCTTAAAATACTACCTTTGTCGTCACTATCAGAAGATCCTACCAATGGACTATATTGAGAGCCTAGATCTACGTTCCTTCTTAATGCTCTTCCACTTTGCATAGTCCCAAACATCAATTTAAAGGCATAACCCACTTTTCACACAATAACATCTTAATCCAGGTCTTCAGGTATTTCAAATACTTACCTCTCGATCCCTTGAAAAACCTGCGCTCTGCTTCACTATAACTGGTGGACGTATCGATTGCAAACTTAGTAGTGAATCCTCCCATAATACTATTGATGCAGTGGTCGACAACCCATGCGATTTTATTTTCAGAAGCCTCCAAATGCTTCACTATTTCTGGGGTTCACACAATAGGGTCGTCAAGCTTCCATGTACCCTAACTATCCTCCAATTTTGACAACCACTCATGCAATTCACATGGGAAAGAGGAGAATAATATCTCGTGTTCATCTATGAATAGGGATCTATTCAACCACTCTTGCTTCAATAGGCATGGATTCCTATTCACCTGAGCTACAAACGCGTGCAGTTTCCGATCTATCTACTTTTCAATATCTTTCTTAGTGGGGAACCACTTATCACACATTCCTCAGATAGATCCCAGTCCCAGCAATGGAACCATTTGTTGGCTTGATGGGCCCTAACCCAGGTTCAACGTTAGCTGTGCCAACCAACAAAACCCTAAATTGTTGCCCCTTTTGGCAACAACCCGCGTAGTACAGGTTACAGTCTCACTTGAAGCAGTATTAGGGGATTTCAAAACTAAGTTTCTACATCCAGAAGCCTGTGTGATGGGCTCTTGGGGCTTCTAGGGCTTAGTTCTATCTTTGTGAACCCTAACCCTTCCGAAACAGATAATTACAGTAATTCACATAAACATAATTTATACCTTTGCGAAGCTCGTCAAACATTTATAACATTTATAAATTATACTAATTTACTACTTTCATGCATTAGATAAGCATTCATTCATATAATCTTTAGATATAGAGCAAAAATACAAAACTGCAGAATTAAATACAGATACACAGGTGCACAATTTATGGATCAAAATTGTCTTTATTAGATGTGTTCTTTCAAGTACAGACTCTTCTTCCCTGTGCACTCAGTTGCAGGGGCCCATGCACTCAGCCTGCAGACTTACCAAGGTCTCCACACACTCACCTACAAGAGCCTTCCCCTTCGCCTAAGTATAGGAAATAGACTTTCCTGCCTTAGCTTACTTTCCCAAAACAATGATCTTCTATCGATGATTTATTAGTTATTTCCTAGACTCGTTATGACTCTTCTATATATAGCCATCGCTCTTACAATACCATGGTCCGTGGATCATGGGTAGGTCTCAAAAATTCTTATCTCCTAACAACCTAAGTGACTAAATCCCCTTTGACTCTTGTTACCTTCACGCTCCGCTTCCACAAATCGTGGATACTTTACAATTATACAAAAAGTAAGTACCAAAACATGCCCCTAGGGGACCCTATCCCAACAATTCTGTCACAAATATAAAATCATTTTGGGTCATTCCATATCCTATTACCCTCGAGGAAATGGCTTAGCAAAGTCATCCAACAAGAGTTTGTTCAACATTATTAAAAATTTGTTGTAGGAAAATAAAAGGAATTGGCACAAAAAACTAATCCATGCACTATGGGCAGATCGTGTGAGTACTAAAAAATCCATAGGCATGTCTCCATTTGAGTTGGTGTATGGAACAAAGGTGATTTTTCCTTCATCTCTCGGAGTGCCAATCATGATATTGTTGCAAGAAACAAAAGTGGAACCAAACGATATGTAGCAGAGAATTGGACAAATGGTTCAGCTCCAACAATCAAGGGAAGAGGTGTTCAAGAACACACAATTGTTACAAGACCAAATAAAGAAGATCTATGATAAAGGAACAAAGGAAACATATTTTCAAATTGGAGATTTGGTGTTGAAGTGGGATGCTCGGAATGAAGATAAGGGTAAGCATGGAAAGTTCAAGAACTTGTGGAAGGGGCCTTTCAAAGTTGTTGCATTCAGGGGACATAATGCTTATTTACTTGAAGATTTATCAAATGAACCAGTTGGAGTAGGGCGTGTGAATGGCAGACTGCTCAAACATTTCCTCACTTAAGTTGAAGGTTGAAGGATCATTTCATTGTGAATATCATTCTACTTTGGAATATTGCAAGTGTGGGTAGTCAGAGTTAAGATTTAAAGCCCGAAGTGAAGGCCATAAGATCTTAACTAGTTGTTGCCATAAATAAATCAATTTGTTCAGTCAGAGTCTATCAGTTAGTTGTTTTTATTATTTTCTGTCAGTCCAGTCAATAAATTTTTTTTATTCAGATTTTGTATATCGGTTTTTGTATATTATGACCGTATTGCCCAATGGGAAGGCATCTGATCTGTGGTCTCGTTCTTGGCACCTCACAGGGAGGTTGCCATCCCCAATGGAGCCCATGTTAGAGTAGGTTAATTTGTTAGTTGAAGGTATTTGGGAATAATTTTTGTTGTCATAAAGGAGGTCAAATTCATAACGTTTTCACTGTCATAATTTGACTTGTCACTGCCTAAAGAGTCATCATGAGTTGGGTCATCATTTTAGGAAGGGGGTGTCTGTGTATGGAAATCTATTGTAATAAATTGTTGAGTCTAGGTATTAGGTATTGATAGGATGGTTACATGGTCAAGGTGTCTACAGTTGAAGGAAAGATCTCAAAAAATCATAGTCATAAATGTTCTAATCTATTCCCTTGTTAGACATCATATTTTCTCCTTTGCCTATCCCCTTATTTCCCTCATTACATTAATTTTCCCCTATTCCCAAACATTTTCACTATCCCTATTCCCTATTTTAGGCCTAGACCCTCACCCCCATTTTATCCTAACTACAAGTCCCTAGGCCTAAATACTCCTTGCCTAAGCACCATCACATATCATGATTGACCTATGTCCTTTTCCACTTCATACAAATTGTGATCATAATCCCATCATTTCCAAAGTTTTCGCCACCATCCCAAACTCAAATCAGTGATCACATTCCATGTGATTTTCAAGTGCAACGCGGGTTAAATGTAAAATTCGATTACATCAGCAAATTATTTTGAATCATTGTAGAAAGCCACCAATTTTCTTCATGACTGATCGCAGATGAATGGGCTCGTTCTTCATGTAGGGAATGGGTAAACTGGTTGTATTTTGAAGTCGAGGTTGCAGAGGAAATCACACAGGGTGCTGCTTTTGTCTACACAGAGAGGGTCAAGGCAGTAAATTGTTTCACAGGCCAACTATCAATGCATGGTTTCGCCTTCAAGGATTGGAGAGGTAGGAAGTCGATGACCTATCCTAAATTATCACTGTTTCATATCCTAATTAGTGTTGTCAAACCTTGAGTTTTTCCTGCTAAGAAATACATTGTGCACTCTTTGTTTTGCCTAGCAGTAAGCATTCACTTCTAAATTTGTTGTCGCATACCATAGATATGAAATTGTGTCAATAATTGTTTGCTTAAGGGTCAAACTCAGTTGTTTTTATGATTCTAAAGGTTTCCTCCTTACATTCGACCCCAAAACCTCTCTGTCACTATCTCATTGTCACAGTTGTTGAACCAGAATTGCGTTGTCACCCTTGTTTCATTGAGGTTGTACACATAGCCCTTTTTCAAAATCAATTTTAATTTGCCAAGTATTAAAATAAGATGTCCCTTTTTGCTAGTAAAAAGAGTGGAGAGCTTGTGCATACCGAACCCAATACCTTAATCTTGCTAAACTCATCACCCGCCATTAGAGTGGCCTTTGAAAATGTGGGTTGCATTCCTTTTTGTCAAAAATTCCAAAAGATAGGTCATAACACAATACTTGCCAGTTTGTTTTCTCTCAATTTCCATGATGGCAGATTTAAATTAGGAGACCTGGAGATTGGTATGACTGAGAAATTTATTGTCAATGCAACCAACCTCCCTACAGCAGGTGAGAAGTGGTTTAAAGGGGATGAATTATACATCTTAGTCTATAAGCAGTTTATGAAGCCGAAGTTTCTTGACAATGTTTCCTCTACTTTCCCGAGTGTTTATCTTCAGGAACAATATGTCGACCTCTTGAAAGTCATTCAAAGATACTTCACCTGTGAGGGTAGGTTTAGTAGGATATATCAATACCATCTCAGACTATTGTGGCATTTCACAGAGAAGAAACCAATGAATCTTCCTTACTTTTTTCTCAAGAGTTTAGAGAGAATGGAAACTAAAGTGAAAATTTAGAAGGATACTCATGCTTCCAGTCTTTTTCATTTTTCTTTAATCAAGATTTTAGTTAAGCATGTAGTTGAGAGGAAGAAAATATATTGGTCTGATTTCCTTGCTAGTGTTGATTTGTTGCCACAAACTAATTCTCCATCAGTAAAGATAGGTGAGGAAGAGCCTAAGAAGGAAACCCCAAAAAAGGAAAAGATACACTAAGATATGGAGATGAAACCAGTAAAGAAGGAAGATGAGAAGACAAAAAAAGGGCTTATAGGCAGACTGAGAAAGAAGGATAAGGTGAAAAGTATGAAGGATAAGAAAGAAGTCGAAGAAACAAAGGAGCAAGTGGCATCAGCTCAACTTGCCAGGATCAAAGTCAAGATTGAAGACACAGTGCAGGATGAATTTGTGATGAGGCCCAGGACAAGGTCTAGAGTTAAAACATATCTAGGAAGAGGCAACCCCTCAGGCAGCAATGGAGATTTCTAAAGACAGAGAAGGAGATAAGCAGGATCATGACATAGTAGATGAAGTTAAGGGACCTGAAATAGTGCAGCTAGACCAGGAAGAGGACATAGCACAACCTGAAATAGATGCTATCCATTATGAAGAAGAGGACCTGAAAATGACCAAGATGAAGGAAGCACTCTCTAAATATCAAATGAGAATAGCATTCTTGAAGAAAAAGAACAAAGATCTCAAGGGAGAAGTCAAACCAGCAGAGAAAGATTCAAAGTCACCTATAGCAATAGTTGTTAAGGGAAAGGGGAAGCATGTTGTTTTTGCAGATCATGCCAAGAATGTTGCAGTAGAACCTAGAGGGTCTTCATTCAGGTTTCCAAGTCCAAATTTGGATATGTGCAGCAGATGAAGTAGATAGCTCAGGCTCCTAGAAAACCCCCCTTCAGTCAGTGGAAAGAGTATCAAAGGTGTTTGGAGGAGCTCGAGGAAAGCAAGGACCAAGTGAACCAGTACAGACAACAGAATAAAGATTATAAAAATTCAATACATCACATTCTTGAGAACTGTGATCATGAAGTTAGGGAAGAATCTAAAGCCCTCAATAGGAGAAAACACTTCGTCAAATGGTCCCACCTAGTAAGGAGGCAATGAAAAAATTTATATGTTAGAAATTTTGTATTGAACGCCCAGTTGAGGAGCATGAAGCAAAACCTGGATGAGGCACAAAGATTAATAAAGAAATATGAAGGAGAAATTGTGATGCCTCCTCTTGTAAAGGTGCCTAAATTGGACTCTAAGCTCATGACTAAATTAAAACCCACTGTGTCCTCACCTATTGAACAATAGGGCTTTACTCCTCAAACATCCAGCACCAAGGCTTCCAGTAGCAAGATTTCAGGCAAGAGAAAAAGGAGGTTATCAAGCCTCATTTTATGGTTCCAAGTTTTGTGTCAAGTTTTCTGATGTTTTAATATTATGGATTTGATGTTTTGAGTGGCATATAGTATCATGATGGAATTTTAGGAGGACTGGAAGGCAATCAACAGACAACTGTAGAAATTTTGTTGTGCAACCGCTAAGCAGGTCATGCCCAGACCATCACACACATGATGGAGGGAAACCACCTATCAGATTTTCAAGATGCTGACATGGAGTATGTGTGACATCCAACATATCTCCTTAGCAGCCCACCACGTGCCATTTCCAACAGCTCCAAGTTTTGGATGCTACGCAGCCTTTGTACACTCAAAAAAGCAGCTTTGGGCTTTTTTCTATTTTGCTTCATGATGATCATGTTCGAAGATATGTCGGCTTTTTATTTGGAAAAAGTTTGTTTTTAAAGAAAAAAACATGTTTCCTCCTTCAATTTTGAGACCGATCCTCTGTTGGATTGAGTATGCATTGAATCTAGACATGATGTTATCGTATGTAAAACTATATATTAGGAAAACGAATACAAAGAAGGTTGTTGATGGTTCAACATTGTGTTGGTGTTAATTTTCTAAAATTTATGCTTGTGTGATCAATTCATGGTGCAATGCTTATGTATTGAGGGTTATCAATTCCACTGTACAAGGATTCTTATGGTATGATGTATGGGATTTTTTCTATTTACTGTTCAGTTATTCTATTTTATCTCTGTGTTTTATGAGTATTTTGATCTCAGTTGATCTAGAATTCAGTTTAGCTGCTCTCTTTCAACTATCTTCACATTTCAGTTGCAAATGAAATGCTATGTACTCATGCATGTTATCTTTTCTATTTAGTCTCTCTTTCTCCTATATAAACAACATTGTCTTATTGCAGAGGAAGAATTTGTTTTGTTTTATTTTATCTCCTCTATACTACAACCTGTCATTGTATCCCAAGTCATGCTTAAAATCCCTTGTAATAGTTGTCGGTTTACTTGCATAAGTAAATGAGTAAAAGGATAAATTGATCTTGTGTTATTACCTAGTCGTCCATTCACACTTCAACCAAATATCTTCAGAATTCCTTTTTCATAACTGGTCTCTACTATAAATTTTTGCTTTAAATTCTTTCTATTTTTGAGTGAGGCCCTCTGGTTGAAGAGGACCAGTCATCCAACCAAAAGAGGTTTGTGGTTACCTTTGATATTTCTCTTTTTATTCTGGAGAAAACTATCGAGTGCTAACAAGAGGCTGAAAGAATGGCCTTTTAACATAAATAATTAACCTCAAAGCCCCAAAACCATGATCTTATAAGATGAAGTATCAAAAGGGTTGTGGGCCCTGAAGTGGCTAGCTAGTACATCAACTTCCCAGGGGGAACAACGTTTACATACAATCTCCATTTTAGGTGAAAAATAGCCCACTGGGAAGAACTATTCAAGGATTACTAGCTTTGGTCAATTGAAAAACCCTTGAAATGAAAAATAACATCATTTAGGGCCTTAAAATTTCCCCGAAATTTTAGTACCCAAAATATCATAAAAACACTACAAGAAGATAGAGAAAAATTGAGTCAATGGAAGAGGTGGGTGCTACCGATATCTACCTATATCATTCATGTATCGATTTGACTGCTAAAGTAAAGTATTATGCATTCAATACTTAATAGAGAGATTGATGACAAGGAGTTCACTAATAAAACTCAAAACCAATGATAGATTCATCAACAAAGGAATGATCGATAAAGCCATGGTGAACATGTAAGTTGTCAATAAGAAGTTGATCATGAGCTTGTGGTGAAGTCAATAACAATTTTTCTATGACCATCATTTAATTTTGTTGTATCAATAAGATAATTGTGGAGAAGCATGTATAATTAAGTTTCAATGGCAGTTAAATAATTGAACCACTAGAGAAAGGCCAATATACGATAGCTAAATCTTCTAGAAATATTTCATGAGATAAATGGAAGATAATGGGGGGTTCTAAATTTTATTAGAAGAGAGAAGATTCCTCTAGCATATAGATTTCTCTAAATGACAAAAGGACCCATAAGTTATAAACATCAAGACATATGCATAATGGGGCCACAATGCCCTAGAAATCAAGAAATATTAAAATCTTGATAATCATAGAGCATTGTTTCCAACACTACAAAAACAAAAAAGGTTGAAAACCAAACCCTATCCACACTATTGTGAGAATACCATATAATTCACAATATTATGAGAATAAAAATGCATAAGATCCTCAATCAAAATATATTGTTTTTTATTATTTCATCAAAATATATAATAAATAATAATAATAATAATAATACTTATGTTTGTGGGACAATAAACCCTTTCAAGTGATGAGTTGAATGTTAAATTAAAATTTACCAAAAAGATGTGGATTTAAACTTTCAAACTCCTATTAACAAATACATGTTTTTAACCATTGAAATTATTCAATTTATAATATATATTATTTATTTATTTGTATATCGAAGTTTTTAATTCAAGCAAAAAGATTACATCATTGATTACATATTACCAAAATCCTACTGACCTTAGTCTTACTATATTTGTTAGCTAGTAGGTAATTGCCAAAAAAAGATTACACATTATCAAAGGTTCTTGCATATCTAGAAATGAAAAGGAACATAAGACCAAAAAAAAAACAAAATTAGTACACAACCAAGAGTTATTATGAATTAGAGAAACTTACCGGAGTAGGATTCTTCGGTCGTGAGATCGATGGCGATAGAAGCCAGAACTCACAGTGAACATGTTTTTCCATGTGGGCTAGTGGACTTTCCAAGTAGTCCAACTTTTCTTGAAGATGTCATTGTCCACTTTGTAGACTTGCTAATATGTCCTTTTGCCTAAGATGAGAACTCGGACGAAAGTTCTGCTAACATTTTGTTGTGCAAAGCAAAACCACCAATTTTTTCTATCTCATGCCTATTTGGAGTCGAAAATGCATAGAAACTCATATACTAGGATCCAAAATATTATGTTCCAAAATCTATAACAAACCTTTCTCCAAAATTTGATTCCTTGGGCACTCCCCATCCCTAAATTTCATCCCAAACTCCATTAACACCGATCACACTCGATATAGGAAGAAGCCATTAAAAATTATAGGGCCACATGGCCAAAGTATCAGCCTCCATAAGAAGCATTGAACCCCCCTCTGTAGCATTACCTTGAAAAAAACCTAGATTAGAACTTTAACAAGGCTTCACATTAAATTGATTTTAACTCCCACACACTCATGTGTGTAGATGTGCCATGCCACCCTCGCCTTAATAATCGTGGGAGTCAGTGGGGTGGTGAGCACCCTCCCCGAGATCTTCTTTCCTTTGTTCCTCCACCGAGTTGGGGAATTTATAATGTTTAATATATTAAATGTTCAAACTTTTTAATATAAAAATTTCTAAAATAAATATTATATTAATTTAAATATTATTTTATTTCATTTTTATTAAAATGTTTTAGCCCTTGGGACAAGTCAATGGAGGATGGCCATGAAAATGACATAAACACCTAAAGATTATAATGATAATGATTGAAATATCCTGTTAATCCACCCATTAATATGGATTTAAACAGGAATGCAACAAATTACAGATATAACCATAAGCAAAGAGACGCAGCAGAAATAAGACTTCATTTCATTTGTATCAAAGAATTGAAATATGCTTACAAACAGAATGGAAATAAGACTAGCTCGGGCGATGTTAGCTTATCTCTGAGAAGACATGTGGCGACTACATGCCTCTGAACTCTATTACAATGGGGATCAATGGTCTATTTATTATTCGGAAACAATGGAAAACCCTAAACATCCAAAAACCTAACCCTAGGAGATGAAGCGACAAACTATGGGCCCCGTTTAGGTAAATTGGTACATCAACTTCCCGAGGTCATAACTTTGGCATAAGATCTTCATTTGATGCAAACAATACCTTGTTAGAAATATTTATCTGAGGACTAAAACTTTTGAATGACCAACATCAGTCCAAAACCTATGTTGGCCTGGGTTTTCCCAAGAAACGTCGTTTAGGGCCTCAACACGACTCTCAAAGTTCAGGACTCGAAAAACTGCCAAAAATAGTAAATTGTGCTACAAATAAGGAAACTGAAAGAAACAGTGGTGGGGGTCCAAGTGGAATAGACGGGTGGCCACCAATATCAACCTATATCATTCCTTCCCCCTAGGAAGAAATTTTCCCCATTGCATTGAGTTCCTCCATGAGATGAGGAAACTTTTGCTGAACTTGGTCCCTGGTGAGAAACTTGCCATGGTGAAGGAGTTGGCTTGCTTTTAGAACTCGATATAGTTGGATCCTTTGTTGACGGGTTTTCTTGATCTATGTGTCCATGATCCAATTAGTTGTGGCTTGTTCCATGTAGTCTGGGTTTAACTCTATTGGTGTGAGTTGTCCTGCAATGTTGGATGTGTCCAACAATGGTGGAAAGTAGGGTCGAAGGCGGTCCACATTGAACACTGGGTGCAGACCGAGGAATTATGGAATAATGAGCTCTAAGGCATTGTCCCCTATTGCCTTGGTGATGGTGTGTGGCCCATATCAGAGTGGGTGAGGTTTGCGGTGGGGCCCAATGAGGCGCTTCTGTGCAAATGTAGCTAAACTTTGTCACCCACTTGGAACTTGTGTGGCACCCGATGTTGATCATGTCATTGATTTTACTTAGTATTTTTCATAATGGAGTGGTGATATATCGGCCCGTTGGGTAGAGGTGCTCCGGGAGTCAGATCAGATAAATACTTGACCTGACAGTGTAACGGTACCCCTGCGAGTGAGGAGAAGGTTTCCATGTATTCTTTCATGACCCTATCCACCTGCTTCTGTTATGTGGAGGAACCATTCCCGGGGGCCATGGATGTGGCTACGATCTTCTGCTTACTTTGAGAGCTAACCAGAAAGAAAATAAATTTCCTAATCTGAGAGATGATCTTACTACATTGCTTTGCAGAGATCAAAGAGGTGGCGGTAGGTGGGGCTACCTCTGGAATCCTATATAACATATTACCCAAAGAAATAATAACATAGCAAGGTCTAAACTTATATACAGCATGTCACTTCCATAAGTATGGTTGTCCTAATAATACATCACAAATGTCAAGAGGAGAAACATCACACAATACCTCATCTATGAAAGTCTTGATGTTGTAGGGAAGCCGACACTACTAGTTGACTCGGAAATCTTGTCCTTGGTGAAGCCACCCGATACTGTACGACTACGGGTGTGGTGTAGTCGATAGGCCGAACAGCTTCACGACCTATACTAAAATAAGGTTCGTTTGGCTCCCACTATTGACAATGAGTTGCAATGAAAAACCATTCACCCACATCTGTGAGTGGAAGAGACGCTCCCCTCTTCTGGATCTTTGAGCTCATTCTTCTAGATCTTGGTGGTGGAAACAGTGGCACTAGGATCCACATCAATAATCTGTTTCCATTTATCATTCCTCTTATCAGGTTCTGACACAGGGTCTGAACATGCATCTGATTCTGAAGCCTTCAACTCGGCCATCAGCGACTGCTTGGCTCGACACTCACTTATGTTGTGAGTGGGGCTCTTATGGAACTCACATCACTTTCTTGTGTCCTTCTTTGACTTCGTGGTAGTGTTATTTTCTTGTGGCTTCAATGGGTTGTGTTCGGTCACCCCACCTTGGCTTTATCCTTGGTTCTTTGGCTTTGGGACACCTTTCCATTGCTTCGGATTCATGGATCCAAAGTCTCGCTTATTTTTTTAAACTTCTGCTCAATCTTGACCACGTATCGGTACACTGTGCCGAGCGAGGAGATGTCCAAGAACTCCATCTCATCGGATGTACCTGTGTAGGCAGCCATGGTACTTGAGTACCAAATGTTTCTCTGAATCGTTGATACCCAACTTGATGTGAAGGGTATGAAAAATATTGGTAAACTATGGCACGTCTTGGTCCCTTCCCTGCCGCAGCGTGGTCCATTTTATGTATTTATCCTCATAGCTCTCGATAGGGTAGTACTTCTCCTTGATGGCGTCCCAGAATGAATTCCAAGTGGGTGCACTGAAAACAGTGAGGGTTCCCTCTCGTCCTTTTTCTCACAATAGGTTTCCCACCAGTCCTTGATGTGGGGGGTGGCTTTGGGAAGTGCAAAATTAATTTTTTCCCGGCTGGAAAAATTGTGAATAGAAAAATATCCTTCTAGCAGATTTAACCTTTTATCTACGACGTCAACATCTATCTGACCCTCAAATATGGGAATGTCAAAGTTAACTTGTACCTTAAAGGGTGTGGTGCTTCTAAAGTAGCTGTTGGAAGTAGATGCGTCACCCTTGGGTAGTTGTTGAAGGATCTAGGTAAAGTTGTCCATCATCGCATTCCTCTGTCACTCGAGGGCTTCTTTGAGCAATATTTTGAAAGGATCTCCTGCCCCCTCATCTTTCTTTTCTTACCCCATGGGAGGTTTTCGGTATTTTCGAGGTTGGGCTTGCAAAGTTTCGACCAGTTCAAACCCTAACTCCTTATATCCCAACCTTGTTGGGGATATGCAAAGAAAAACAAAGAAAGAGCAAACCGCTCTGATACCTTTGATCTGAATTTAAATAGGAACACAACAAATTACAGATATAACCATAAACACAGAGATGCAACAAAAATAAAACTTCATTTCATTTGTATCAAAGAACTGAAATATGCTTACAAACGGAATGGAAATAAGACTAGCTCGAGCGATGGTAGCTTATCTCTTAGAAGAGATGTCAAGGCTACATGCCTCTGAACTCTGTTACAATGTGGCTCAAAGGCCTATTTATTATTGAGAAATAATGAAAAACCCTAAACATCCAAAAACCCAACCCTAGGAGATGAAGTGCCAAACTATGGGCCCCGTTTGGGTAAATTGGTACATCGACTTCCCGGGGTCGTAACTTTGGCATACGATCTTCATTTAATGCGCACAATACTTTGTTAGAAATATCTATCTAAGGAATACAACTTTTGAATGATCAACATGGTCGATGACTACTGTTGGCCCCACTTTGCCCGAAAAATGTCGTTTAGGGCCTCAAAACGACTTCAGATGTTCAAAACCTGAAAAACTGCCAAAAATAGTAAATTGTGCTACAAATAAGGAAACTGAAAAACTAAAAGAAACAATGGTGGGGGTCCAAGTGGAATAGGCGGGTGGCCACCAATATCCACATGGATCACCCATGCATTAAAATACTCAAACCTGCATACCGATTAGAAGTTGAAGTGCCTCCTATATTGAATCTTAAGCGTAGCGCCGATCTTAAAATCATGTGGAAACAATTCCACCCCAACCTCCATGTTCATAAGATTAAGTTAGATTGATTTTTTTGAGTAAAAAAGCTTCACTCTTAGAATATGAAATGTAGTCCCCCATTAAAGATAGAATATGCTAAATAAATCAAATCATGTACAGGGCCTGTGTTCTTTCCCGGTGCGACTATCCGACTGCTCCCTCCAATTCACCACGATAGGTGTGCTGCTCCTCGGGGCATCATAATCTCGTTTATCCTGTCACACAGGAAAACTACTGTCATATTTGAGCCAAGAGGCTCATTATATAGCCCAATATGATGTGTAACATTGTCTATCCATTATCAAAGTTGAAAATTTGCTCATGTCGGTCAAAATAAAAATAAAAATTAAAAATCTAAAAAAAATAAAAATCAAATAACTATACAAAACATTTAAATAATGTCGGCTCATAAAAAATTGCACGTGAAGAAATTGGATCTCAATCGGCTCATGTTAGATCTGTATTTAAGATGGATCTTGTCAAATTTATTTATGAGCCATAAAATATTAAATACACAAATTTTGAATGAGAGGGCAGAAGACCCTGCTGCCCTGCAGAAAGTGAAATCACAGACATCTCTAATAACGAAGTTTTAAATAACGTCCATCGCCTGGATATGGGTCCCTTACAACATCTTTTTATTCAATAAACATTGTTAGAAGTTTAAACATGACTCACGATTCAAAATCGCTTATTTTTTCAAAGAAAAAAAACTATCATATTTCAAATCAACGGAGGGGACAGTTATTATTGCCTATTCTACACATGCAGATTGACTCATTATTGTTATTCAAAGAAAACCATACCACCTAGAATTACTGGCTAGTGATCTATAAGGCGTAGACCCTCACATTTTCCAGATGAATCTAGGTCTTGGACGGTTAAATTGTTTCTTTACCCTGAAAAAAAAATGAACTCTTAGACAACCACTGGAGCTTTAAGAGGTACTCCACTCCTAATAAAAATAGCTCATTATAAAGTTTTGGTTGGTTTTTTCATTATACTTTTTGGTTTAAAATCTAGTTAGAATTCACTGAAATCATAAATTTTAAAGGTCGTTAATATTTTATAAAAGGAAATATATCATTAAAAAAAATAAAAATTATATCACCATCCTATGTTAAACAAGTGTAATACACAGCGTTGCTGCTTAGTACTGACCTATTATGCATAATTGATAGAAAAATTTATTGTAACTAGGATAAAAATAATACTACTACTATGCAAAAAAATGTCTATATTTATAGTGATTTTTTAACCTACTATTTTAAAGTATGTTTCTATTTTTTGTACATCTAACGTAAGGTACTCACTGAGATTTTTAAATGACACTAACTTCCATGATTGAGAATGGTTTGTGATATACTTGAGACACAAATTTAAGATATAGTTTTTGGTGATCACAAAGATACATGGAATAAATCCTATGTTATGTGACAACTAACGTACTATAGTGATTAGGAGTTATAATGGCACTAACTTCCATGAAGAAATGTGTTTTATGATATGTTTGAGATACAAATCCAAGTTATAGTTATGGTGACCATATGGACACAGAAAAAATCATTTCTTATAGTGATATCCAAAAATGATCAATGTCATTTAAAATAGAATTCTTATAGTGATAGTCTACAAATTAAAATTGTATATTAAGAATATATTATTTAAAAATTCCAAATAACAAAGTCAAATTAATATAATATTTTTAATACATTAATAATTGCTAACATCTTAACCATACTTTTAATTTTTATTTGAAAAACATATTTAGATTTGCTTTTAAATTAAATACTCTTACATGAACTCATAAGTAATGTATATGAGACAACTTCTCAATCAAATATAAGGTATGGATTCACCTACAAAATAATTATTCAACCGTGCAAAAGGTATGAATGCATATTAAAAAAAGTATTTAAGAGAAATTATTTAAGAGTCCATATCATACACAGACATTAATAAAATATTTTTGGTTTATACACACTTGGTGGTATCATGACAATGTTTTAAATTTGATTTACACCATCTTTAAGTATGTATTCAATTATAATATTATATTGTAGTTATTGATAATTTAGCAATGTTAATCTCTTTAATATATTATATAGTATATAGTATAATATTTTCGATAGAGTCAAATAGAAAAGGCAGTGTAACTTATATAAAAATATTATTTAGATGCCTACATTACAAGCTCACATCAATATATATTTGTATACTATTAAATTTGGTTAACCCCATATGTTTATAAAATATTGACAACTATCCATCTCTTTCTTCAAATGAATATAATATTATATAAAAAACTATAATATTAGGTGATCTAAATCTCTACATTATCAATATCATTAAGGATATTTTAAAATAATTAATTGTTTTATCCATTGTAGTTATAAAATAATATTAAACAGTACATATTTATTAATTGATGGATGCTATGTAGAATTATTAGGATTTTTAAAAATTTTATTATTTTTAAATTAATTTTTTTTCGTGACAAATATATTGCAAACTCCATAAAAATTGTCAAATCCACTTCTATAACCAATCAAAAATTAGGAATTATATTTATTAAAAAGTTTAAATATAAATTTTTGTTTTCAAAAATTTATTTTTTTTACTAAAAACCAAAAACAATATAACAATATAAAAATTACCATTAACATTATAAAAACTTAATGTATGAAATGTTTTTCTGGAAGAAATCACGTTGAAGATTTTGGTCCAAGCGTTTCAAACCAACAAGTGTGGTTCATCTTCAGGACACGATGAAGAAGCAGATCTAGGAAGAGGGTTAAATAGGGAGCCAAGTCAACCTAACAGCTAGAAAAACAGCTATATTTGACCAGGGGAGGTAAAGGGAAGATATTTTTATTATTTAAATAGAATTAATTAATTATTTATTTATTTAATCAATATATATTAAAGTCAACTTATTAACCTAACAGTTATATTTGACTAGGGTTTTTGATAATACTAATAAATCAATAAAAGGTTTTACTTATCTTATTAATATATTGTCTTATTATCTAAACGTTTATATTAATCATATTTTATTTTATTTTCCCTTGGAGTTCCAAGTCGTAATTTCTATTAATGATGAGAAATTACATTCTGTAGATGCCATAGCATCTGCATATTGGGGCTGGTTGCCTCTCCGAAATTGTTTGTCGTAACAGCGACAACAAATTTTTTTACTGCATTCTCCACACAGGGAGATCATGAAGGTCTCAAGACTACTATAACCGACAAGAAACATAACAGAACCAAAAAAACTGAATTCTCCACATAGGGAGATCATGAAGGTCTCAAAAATATATATCACTGAAACAGTCCTTGCTAAAGTCTGTCAAAATTAGTCTCTAGAAGAGAGTTCTATAAACCCATATGTACTGAAGTATAAACAGCATATGTAAAACTGGAAAAAAACCAAAAATATAACCAGATATATAAAAACAGAGTGTTTATGTCTCCTGGTGCAAGTGTAGATCTATGAACGGTCTGTGGTAAAACTGGTGGAAGGTTCCATCAATTTCTTCCTGTATCAACCAGTCCTCTTCCTGTTGACGCGCTACCTCCTTTAATAGGAAGTTTGCCCCTGAGTTGTGCTCCTTAAAAGTGTGATGGAAGACAAAGTTATCAAAGGATGCTATGAGTTTGTGAGCCTCATCCAAAATGTGTCTCAATGAGAAAGCAGAGTAATGTGATGTTCTGTTTAGCCAGTTGCAAACAAGTTTGGAGTCCCCGAACAGTTGGAGATGAGTGCATTGTTTTTCAAGTGCAAAGTGGAGGAGGTGTTTTGCAGTGGCTAGCTCAGCATAGTTGTTTGTGCCTCTTCCCAGGTTCATTTGGATTTTGAAACAGTGGGATTCCCTCAGGTAGAGAATGCCCCCCCCCCCCCTAACAACCCTCTTCTTGGGCTGATCCATCAAAGTAGGCCCAAGGAATTGATTTATCTATGAGTTCTGGTTGTATGTTCCTAGGGGGAGGCTGAGAGGTATCTTCAGGCAGAGAATCAAAGTCTGCAATGATTTTGGTTCTGATGGAGAGCTAGTGGGGATCCTTGTGGTCAAAAATGGCCCGGTTCCTTGCCGTCCAAAAAGCCCAGCACATCAGAAGGGGCAGATTCCTGTCTTTTCCCCTATGCCCGCCTAACCAACTAAGCTAGGCCTCACTTATAGTCCTCCCTTGCCATCCCTGAAGGGAGGGGAAAAGTGCCAGGATGTTGTTCCATTGCTCAGAGATGACAGGGCAGTCCAGGAAAAGGTGCTCGATGCTTTCCTCATTGCTTCTGCATAGGTGACACCAAAAGGGGCCATGGAAGGATCTTTTCATTAAGTTTAGACCAGTAGGGATTTTGTTGAAGAGGATGGTCCACATGAGCAATCGCGTTCTAGGGGCTACTTTAAGCTTCCAAAGGGCTTTCCACCAAGGCTCTATATGCTCAGGTTTTGTGACCTCCATGAGCTTCAGGTACCCATCCTTGGGCGAGTATCTTCCATTTTTTGCATGTGCCCACACAATTTCATCCTCTCCTTCTACTATCCGAATATGAGCTTGAGTTAGGGCCTCAGTAAATCCCTCCCAAACCTAATGCCATTGGGCCGGAAGGTGGAGGTCTAGAGCCGACTTCCAGGCCTGCTGAAAAAGTGTTGTATTTGCAGGGTCAGCAATGTGGCAGAGATGAGTGTAGCCTTGTTCCACTAGAAGGCCAGTCACCTCTGCTGGGAGCCTATGAACATTCCCGCATCCAATCCAGGGGTCGACACCTATTCGAACTGCATTCCCCTCATGGATCCTCCAAGTTAAACCTTCACGAATGAGGGGAAGGGAGTTTAGCACCGCCTTCCAAATAATGGAGAGATTGCTGCTGTTCCGATGGTCCCTCCGTATCCAATCCATAGTATTTGAAGGGGAGATATACTTAGCATAGGCTACCTTTGTCCAAAGACTTTGTGTTGTGATTAGCTGCCAACCCAGTTTTGCTGCCAATGCTTTGGCGAAAATGTCCAGTTTTTTGATGCCCCAACCCCCCCATCTCTTGGGCCTAGCAATAGTATCCCACTTAACCCAGGCAAAGAGATTTCCCTGTTTGTTGCCTTTCCATAGAAACCTGCTGCAGATACTTTGAAGCCTGGCAAGAATCCCCCTAGGGATCCAGGCCAAAGTCATCCAATATACTGGTGTCGCTTCCAGAACGGCTTTAATGAGGATAAGCCTGCCAGCTCGAGAAAGATATCTGTTGAACCAAATGTTCAATCTCTTTTCCACCTTAGAGATGAGCCAAGTCCAGTTTGCAATTTTGTAGCCCAGAGGCTTCAACCGGAACCCCAAGTATTTCAGCCCCTCCTCCAGAGGGTGTAAGGTAAAAGGGAACCGGCGGAGTGCAAATTGTACTTCGAGCTAGGAGCATCCTGCTGTAGTCAGAGTGGACTTGTGAACATTGATAACCATGCATGTTGCCTTCTGAAAGAGATCAAAGACGTTCTGAAGAACTGTGGTGTCACCAATACTGCCATTAAAAAGGATGAGAACATCGTCCACAAACAATAAGTGGGTTAGGAAGCAGTTGTCCATGATCTTTATACCCACTATTCTGACCCTTCTGTGCTCAGCCCTTATAGTTCTACTTAGGCCTTCCATGATGAGAAGGAATAGCAGGGGTGAGAGAGGGCATCCCTGCCTTAGACCCCTTTCAGCTGAGGAAAAAGGAGTAGGAGCATTGTTGAAAAGAACACTGTATGAGACATCCATAATACAACTCATGATCCATTTGATATATATATAAGGGAAGCCTAGGTGTGTAAGTAGCAGGCAGATATAAAGCCAAATTGCTCTATCAAAGGCCTTAGATAGATCCACTTTTAAGATCATCCCTTTCAGGTTCCTAATTTGCACCAAGTGGAGAAGTTCTTGAGCCATTCCCACAGCTTCATGAATTTGGCGGTGCTGAAGGAAGGAAAATTTCTCAAGGGAAATATGAGCCGAGAGGATGGGCTTGAGCCTGTTTGCTATGATTTTGGCCATTATCTTGTAAAGGCAATTGCACAGCAAGATGGGTCGAAAATCATTAAAAGAGGCGGGCTTGTCCGATTTGGGAATGAGCGCAATGAAAGTGGACTTGATAGCCGGGGACATCTTTCCAGAGAGACGATAGTGCTCCACCACCTTGAGAAGATCATGGCCCAGGATGTCGAAGAAAGCAAGGTAAAATTCTATGGTCCAGCCATCAGGCCCAGGGCTCTTATCTCTTTGAAAACCTTTGATGGTGGCTTCTAATTCCCCCAAGGTTACCTCCTTAGATAGCTCCTCCACTTCCTCCACCTCCACAAACCGAGGGAAAATCTCAGCCATATACATGATCTCCAGAATGTTGGCCTCTCCAGGGGCCAAATATATACTTTTGAAATGTGAGCTGGCTAAAGATGCCAACTCTCTGGAGGTGTTGACCTTTTGTCCCTGATCATTCTGGAGCTCCCAAATGGTATTAATAGATTTCCACCCATTAGCAAAACGATGGTAAAACTTTGTGTTTTCATCTCCTTCCTTTAGCCAGATCGCTCTGCTTCTGAGGCGCCAACTTTCTTCTCTATCCTTAAGGATTTGGGTCCTCAGTTTTGTTAAGTGAGCACACTGCTCTTTTTGCTCCGGAGAGGTAAAAGTACCCTCCAATTGTTCTTCAAGATCTGAGATGGCCTGCTCTGCTTGTTTTAAGTTTGTGTCTTCCTGCTCCCTCTTCTTGTGTGCCCATTCTCTGGATAAGCCCTTTAGATCCTTGAGATTACTGACAAAACCTTTTGCAGGATCCTCCTCCTCTGAGATTGGATGGGATTGCCAGAACTTGGTGACCAGCTTGATATAGGAGGGGTCCCTTAGCCAGGTAGAATTGAATTTGAAAGGAGCTGAGATCTTGTGGGATTGGTCATCTAATTCCAGAAAAATAGGCTGATGGTCTGAGATTCCTCCATTGCCTACCCATTGCCTGGATCGGGAGTGTCTGATATGGAAGGCCTCCTTAATAAGGAAACGGTCCAATCTCCTGGCCAGGCTTTGGCTTCCAGTGCGATTGTTTTTCCAAGTGTGCTGGATCTTAGCAGAAGGGATGTCAATCCAGTGATGATCCTCTAGCAGTTGCTCGAAAAATTCAGATAGTGGGTCTATCTGAGCCATGTGGCCCCATGATTCCATGAATCCCAAAGAGAAGTTCAGATCCCCACCTAGGATCACATTGTCTGCCTGGAGGAGAGAGGTGCTAAAGAGCCTTCTCCAAAAAATCTCTCTGTTTTGGTAGGGCCCATAGACATTGATAATCCTTATCTCATCCTCCAAATCCTTGGAGAAGATGTCAGCTCCGATGAAACCCCCGCCACCCCAGGTGTTCCTAATATCAATAGACCTGTTCCTGAACCCTATAGCTACCCCCCCAGAGCGACCAGAGGCATCCAGAGCATGGAAGGTCCAGTACATCAACCAAGAGTTCAGGAGGGGAATGATCAAATCTATGATACTTAAGGTTTCTTGTAAGAAAATCACATCAACCATTTCAGACAGAAAAAGTCACTCCAGGGCTAATTTTTTCACGGGGCTAGCCAACCCTCCACAGTTAAAGGATAAGAGCTTCATGGAGGGGGAGAAGGGAGGGTATCCTTTGCTCTAAGAATCCTTTCAATGATTTGTTGCTTACCCTGAACAACCTCGTCACCATCTTGTGAAAATGCCTTGTAAAGGTTGGATGGTCTACCTTTCCTTGGTCTGGGGGAAAGCAAGGGAGAAACCACATCCAAGCCTACTGCATCTGGCTCTCTCTCTTTGGTTTTGGAGCAGGTAGCGTACCTCAGGGAAAAATTAACCAAATGGGAGAGAGGTGGGAGCATGAATTGTAAATAGGAGGTGGCACCGAGAGGGAGAAAGACATATAGGACTGTCCTGCCCGATGGGGAGGGGGGGGGAACCAAGGGCCCAGAGCAGGGTCAGAGGGGAGAGGGGAACCAAAACCTATGGTGGAAACTGGGAAGAGATTGATAAAAAAGATTCATAAAGTTGTGATGCAGAGACATTAGAAAATAGAGACATACCCGAAGAGAAGATGTCGCCTTTTGCAGCCCTGGAGTGTGTCAGAGGTGGAGAGGGAGGCCGAATAGGGTTCTTGCCTCTCTTCTTCAATGCTGGTGCAAGCGGTGCCTCCACTGTATCTGATGTCTTGTTCTGCTCCGCCGTCTGGGTCTCCACTACTTGAGGAAGAGGCTACTCTGTTGGCGGGGCTTGTTCCTACTCTTGTGAGTCCTGCTTGTGCTTCTTGAGGAGGGGGAAAGCTTTGTAGAGATGACCCACCTGATGACACCTTCTGCATCAATAGGGGATACCTTCATAATCCAGTGGTTGTTTCTGCGAGAAAGATCTCCATTGTATGGTGATGAATTCCTGAAGACCACCTCTGGTGTCTAAGTGTACAAGGATTCTTGCGTAGGCCATCATTCCCGTGGTCTGATATGACTTATAAAACTCCATGAAAATTCCTAGGGAATTCCCTATTTTCTAGAAAATGTTCTCTGACTAGTACTGCAGAGGCAGACCAGGGAGCCTAATCCAAACTGGGCCGACCCCAATTTGCTCAGTCTCCGGGTCAAAGAGTGGCGTCCAATGCTTGAGGAGTACAGGTGTGTTATAGACATTTTTGTGCCTTACAGCATGGAGCATGAAATGTCAATAATCTGAGGGATCCAAAGTCCCTAAACATGTTGTTCTTACCCTTAGAGGAACAAGGTCAGCAAACCACAACACTGCAAATCAATTCTCCACTGAAAAACACTCAAAAACAGGTCAATTTTGGATCAAAGCAGCTGCTCCACTAAGCATCTACGCTGAATGTCAAAAGCTCTATGGTGTACCTGCGCTGCATAGCAAGTGCAACAAAGGCTACCTGCGCTGGGCGTACTTTGACATGTGGAGGAATCTTTTCTCAATGTGCCAGTGCCCAGGAAGCTTCCAAAATGACACTTGGATCAGAAGATTCGCCTAATGATGAGTAAAGAGGTTCTAAAACTCCAAGTGGAAGGTAGAAACTCCGAGTGGACTCAAGGACTGAAGAACAACTGGAGTTGAAGAGGACAACAAGTCACACATCAAGCTGACTTATCTTCACTCCAAAACTCTATATAAGGATCTCATCCCATGGGATCAAGAGGCCGGAATTTTGTGCAAAGAATTGTTGTTGGTTTACAGTTGTGATTATTGGGTGATTGCTTGAGGGAGGTGAAGAGGAGATTTCTTTCCGTCGGGAAGGTGATGCTGGATTGGACCTCTTACGGTTGTATCACCGCCTGAACCTTACTTCCTTATATTAATAAAGCATTTGAGGTTCTTCTATTCGCATGTGTTTCAATGGTGTATTGTCTTACTTGCGTATTTGATTTATGCTAATCCTTTAATCAATTATGAATGCATGCTTCTTGTAGTTTCCTTTTCTTGTCTTGTTCGCAGGATCTCGTGTAGCTGGGCCCGTGAGAAGACTTGGAGCTGGGAGCAAGCGGCAAACAGAGGAGATCGGATCGACCATTTGCGCAAGACATCGGTAAGTGGATCTCTTCCTTTCATCTCTTGCATGTCATAAAGAAGTAACTTTAGATAGCTTTGCTTCTGCTGTTGCTAAGGAACTATCACCCTTAGAGTGGGATAGGGTCATTCCGTGTTGGATACTTTTCCCCACAACAGACTGGCGACTCCGCTGGGGATCGTGTCTTGTTGGTAGCTTGTGTTTCTTGCTATTCATTTCCTAAACAAAGGGAGTACCGAATCGAACTGCATTCGAATCCTTCGAATGCAAAGTAGAGGGCAGCTACTCTAGCTCAGTGCTGGGCATGTTTATGATTTGAAGAGCTGATCCACAAGGACTCTTTTTAGCTCTTTGTGATAGTGTTCATCTTCCTTAATCATCCTCTAGTGTATACTTGGCTGATAGCCTCTGATTTGGCCAAAAACCATTGATTTTTGAGCAAACTGTGACCCGGAATCTGAGAGAGACGAGAGTTGTCTCTTCAATGCAGCTGCAACAAAGGCTACCTGCGCTGCAACGCAGGTCCCGAAGGGGCTACCTGCGCTGCATGTCAGATTGACAGTGCAGTACCTGCGCTGATCCAGTTTTGCCTTGTGCAACTGGGGTTCCCTACTGTCTGTTGCCCAGTTTTCAATATTGTTTTTGCAGCCTATTGTCAACCTGTATACTCAGCTGAAACTACCTTTCTTTGCCTTCATTCCGCCTCAGTTGTATGAAGAAACCGTGATTTTTCTTATTGTATTTCTTGCTGTCATTCACAGTTTCCCGTAGCGAAAGTGAACTAGTCTTGCTGTGACCTCTTGGATCTAGGCCTATAAGAAAGTGTCGTTGTGATTCTAAGAGCTAGTTTATTACTGTTCATAGCTGCTTGAACATTTGCTTTCGTTATATGGTTCGAATTTCAGTATTTCTTGTGTTGAAACGAGTGAATCTTAAGGTGTTCTTTTGATTTTTGGACAAAAACTTGTTTTCTTTCACTTGAAATTGAATTCGAAATTATACAACAGCTTTCTTTTTTGTAATACATCAACATTAAGAAAGAAGAAAAGAAATACTTGCATTGTGCATGTGAATTTTGACAGTTTGCATGTCGATTTAGGAAAAGTGCATCAGTGTGTGCTCTATGATCTATTTGAAAAGATGATGTCTTTCTTTTCCCTCAGTAGTTAAGATTTTCATAAGTTGAAAGAATTGAAAAAAGCTTGCTTATCATTCTTAGACTGCATTTAGGAGATGTATCATACATCACGTGGTGATCCATAAAGGCAAACTGCTAAGCAAGATCAACCTAAAAAGAACTGAATTTATCTAACAATGCTTTCAAACATAACGAAACACAGTAGAGGTCTAGGTAGAGACATGTTCCGGCGTCGTTAAACATAGTGACCGTCGATCTCTACGAAGGTGGGTGATTCCTCCTGAGGGACGATAGCACTAATACGGATTTGTGCCCCCGCGTACCGTCGCGTATATTGGGGGACCCCTATAGGAATAAAGCCTTTATCCATAGGAAGCCGTGTCGGCCGCCCTACTGATCGCGATGCAGTGAACACAGCATTCACGAAGATCGACCACTCGTACCGTAAAACGTATTCTGTGGTTTCGCGAAAGGTTTGGCACACCCTCTGCCTAGAACTCCAGAGTAGTTTCTTTTGGCCTTTTTCAAACTCTATAACTGAAAAATTCCATCCGAGCATTTGTCACTTCGGGCTCGTTAATACATCGAAGGAGACTAGAGTCATCTTTAGCTTTTTCTCGACTCTTAAAAATTGAAAAAGCAAGTTGTGTCTAAAGCGTCGTCATATAAAATTCATTCTAAACGGAACATAATTACCCCTTATTCCTGCGTTGATCTTGAGGTTGAGAACATGGAACATACCAACCAAGGGATTCCACATGATGGGAACCCTAGCCCTTTCTCCTCTTGGGGAGAAGTTGGTGCGCCCTACATGGCCACGTTGTCGCTTCCAGGACTGACAATTGGCCTGCCAGTTTGGCTATTCTCAACCACTGTAGTTCAGAACACCACGGTTCCTGAACAGTCGAGTCAACAGTTAGACCAGTCTAGAGCTACCCTCCAGCCTTCCACTTCTTATAAGCCTTCCTCCGATCCTTCTTCTTCGAAAGGTCAAGCCGCCGAAAGCGGAGCTCCCATAGAAAAGAAGAAGGAAAAGAAGAAGAAAGAAAAGAAGCAGAAGGAGCCAAAGGCGCCTGGGGGCAAGCAAAAGGCATCTAACAAAAATCCACACACAGCACGGACCGGGCCCAAATCGCCATGTGTTATATGTAGAGGGGACCACCTCCACCGTGATTGTCCCGGTATTCCCCAGATACTAAGGGACTGGTCCCCTCGTTTGCACAGTTCGGAAGCGTCAACCTCTGACAACCAGGTGGAATGCTTACCGTCGACCAACGAAAGTGAAGGTTCTAGACAACGAAGGGGAATGAGATTCCCCTGCGAACTGTGTGAAGGCAATCACACCCTCCCCCGTTGTCCCTTTTTAGACGAAGCAAAGAGAGTTTTGGAAGATCAACTGGTTGCACCGTTGCTACTTCCTCCTGGATACCAAAAACTCGCGCCAAGTCCTTCGTTGGTCGAAAATACGGCTGCCCCGCTCATAGGGCCAGCTGAAGTGTTAGTCTCTGAAAATGAACCTACTGAATCTGGACCGGACGAAAGTCCAAAGGTCGAGACGGCAGTTGACCCAGTTCTCCCTTCAGAAGTTTCATCTTCAAATACCACAGTCACTGAGGATTCATCTTCAGCTGACACCCCTACCGAAGAGAGTAAGGATGACACCGTCCAGATTCTTTTCATCAACACCGATTCTGATGAACATCAGGGCAATGTGCCCACTCCTTTATCGCAGGAAGGAGCATCGTCAGGATCATACCCGGCCGTGTATTCGGTCCCACCACCAAGCAACCTGGTTGTGTCCTTTGATTGGAACCAACTAGGCAGACCCCGGTTACCAGCCAGTATACCATTTAGAATTATAGTCCAAATATACAAAATGGTGATGGTTGGGACTATCATTGATGAAGGGGCATCTGTGAGTATCCTGTCCTCTATTGCTTGGAAAGCACTGGGTTGCCCAGCGCTTTTTCCTGAGATTAGGAATCTCTCGGGTTTTGACAAAGGAACCAGTCGACCATTAGGGATTCTACCTAATGTGCCTATTACATTGAAAGGGAAGGCTGTCAAGATGAATTTGATGGTCGTCCAAGGACCCTTGGATTATAACCTACTCCTTGGACGAGACTACATATATTGCATGGAAGCAATAGTCTCCTCACTCTTTCGAATAATGTGTTTTCCATACGAAGGAAGAATGGTCAAGCTCGTAGACCAACTTTCATTTCCGGGATCACGCATCGCAAATAGTCACATACCTATCCTCAATGGTCTTTTCGATCAAGAAAGGTCTCTACCTCTGGTTCTTCTTCCTGATGAGTGCGAGTGATTCGGGAAAGTAGGGCCGGAACCCAGGGGGCATGCATCCTGGTCTGCTGGGGTCAGAAAAAACCTTGGGTGTAAAGTAGAATTTCCGCGGGAGAATATGACTAGTCCGTACCCCGTCCCCTCCTTCATCTTCGTAAAACAGAAGAGCCGGCAAGAGCTCTCATGCAGAGGAAGGGGCAGTTAGGAATGGGGTTGTTCTGGAAAAGGATTCTTTTGTCAAGGTTACTTGTTTGACAAAGGTCATTCACCTTTATCTAAAAAAGTAGGCTCTACCAAAGAAGGGGATCCGTTTGCGGCAGCAAGTAGTAACCATCTTTGGATAAAAGGCAAGCCTCACCCATTAAAACAAATGATTTAAAGGATAAGTAGGGGCAGCCTCCAAAGAAAGAGATTCTATTGCTGCAACAAATTGTAACCATCTTTGTGTAACCTAATGATAGACATCGCCGAAGAAAGAGTTTCATTTGTGGCAGCAAACAAAACCATTCTTTGGGTAACCAGAAAGAGGTAAGCCTCACCCGTTGAAAACAAGGGTTTTTGACGGACAAGTAGGGGCGACCTTGAAATTAGACTTACACCTGGGGGCATGCAAACCTCTTGGAATGCAAGCACGGGCGGCTATTTTGTTTTTTTTAGTTTTTTAGGTCCCCCCTTTAAACCTGTAGGTCTAACCCGTCAAACTCGTAGGATTAGCCGATACCCAGCTTGCATAAAGAGAGGATATGGAGCAAAGCATAGCGAGATGAAGCTCCTTAAAAAATAGCGAGCAACCTACCAGGAGACCTTCCTGCTTTATGACTGGTAAAAACGAGCAGTTTTGGCAAAGTTCATGCTCGTTAAAAAATAAACGCAAGATACGAGCAGTTTTGGCAAAGTTCATGCTCGTTAAAAAATAAACGCAAAACCGAGCAGTTTTAGCAAGAGTTCATGCTCATTAAAAAATAAATGCACATGTGAGCAAGCTTCCTCAAGAAAAAATGAACCGGTAAATAACCATTTGAGACCGTAAATTCATCAGCCATAAAAGCCTTAGTCATGTTTGTGCACCGTCACCTCCACTTTTCATTTGGCTGATCATTCACATCCACTTGATTGTTTACCTATTTTGAGGAACAGCTGCGAAGAGTGATTTCACCTAGCCATCCTTGTGACACTGCCGTGATTGGGAAATTCCAACCTGTACCTGGAATCTGCTGCTATCCCTGTTTATCACTCGTTCCTCAAAATACGAGTCTTCTTTGAGCTCTTTTCACTGACTCGTAAAATATGAAAAGTTTGCCGAGTTTTGGCCTTCCAGCTCGTTAAAAGGACCGGAAGAGCTATCCCTCCTCTAGATTTTAATCTTTTTGGACCTGAGGGATTATTGCACAAAAAGATCGAGCGCCTGTCTAGTTCGGCTCGATAAAGATATCGAACATTCATCCCTTCTGTATTGTTTTATACTTTTTCGGACTTAAGGGATTAGATGACGAAAAAGGACCCCTGGAGTCCACTTTATGTACCCTTTTCAGACTCTCTAAAGATGAAAAGGACCGAGTTGTCCTTGTCGCTGGGCTCGTTAAAAATATTAGATAGCGACAAACTTGTCTTTAGACGACAACGAGTTTCCCTATCGTTAAGATCGTTAAAACATAGTGATGGGCTTGCCCGAAGGGCAGGTTATAGAACAAGCATATGTTATCCTCCTCAAGCTTGACAAAAATAAAGAGGTACTAGTCAGAAATGACTGGGGAAAAATTGGGAAGAACCTCAAAGCTTAATGGTAGCAAGTTGCTCTTGAACATGACACTTTTGCCTCTGTAAATATCGGGTTGGGTTATTATCATTCACCGGTCCCTTCACCATGGTCTCGCCATACCATCCATACATGGGGTAATGCTACCGATCCATCACATCAGTGTCGTTATATGTTCAAGAGATGTCATTCAGAAAGTGTCAACCGGGTCCCATCCACTACCATACATCATCTTTCATCCTTCCATGACCGCCACCCTGAATCATATTTCACAGATCGTTTTCACCATCATCACTAGCTCCGTTCCGTGTCACTGATGTGGGATTCATTAAGGCCCTCCTTTGACGGATCACTTCTTGTCGACATCAGCTCACTATCCAAGAAGTTGATCTAGGAACACCCCCTCAGTACTTTGAAGCTTGCATGCCTCAATGGCAAGTTTCTCACTTCCGGCGATAGGTATACATTAATGACCTTCGACCGAGAGACTTTGCGTGGTGTTCGACGTCAGATCCTATATTCACGCCACGTGAATTGTGCTGCAGTACCTTGAGGGTCATCATCATTATCGGTGATTCCTCTCACGCTTGTTAACAGTTTACATTATTGACTGGTAATCAAGCGATGTCTTTCCATGTTCGACTTCGAGAAATTCTCACATGGATCGACTTGTACTAGAGTGAAGATCGGACAAGTTTGAAGACCCCGGATCTAGTTGCATCCATCCGGGTTGCGATATATATTCAGGAGATAAAAACATAGACATGTGCAGCAGATGATCATCCTACTAAAAGGATGATAATTAAAAGTAGAGAATTATCAGTCTATTATCAGACGATCGTCTGTTTATGTACAGCAAATGTATTTATAAAGCTGAGCATGGGAAATGCCCGCATCAGCTAGATCATGAAAAGAAAGTATGAAAAGATAATGTATTGTATTGTATTTTGTTACAGGTCACCTCCTGACGATTGAATGAACTTCGGATCCTCCTAATAAAGCATTTCACCCGATAAACGACCTCATACTTTAGGGGGCAACTGTTATAGACATTTTTGTGCCTTACAGCATGGAGCATGAAATGTCAATAATATGAGGGATCCAAAGTCCCTAAACATGTTGTTCTTACCCTTAGAGGAACAAGGTCAGCAAACCACAGCACTGCAAATCAGTTCTCCACTGAAAAACACTCAAAAACAGGTCAATTTTGGATCAAAGCAGCTGCTCCACTAAGCATCTGCACTGAATGTCAAAAGCTCTATGGTGTACCTGCGCTGCATAGCAAGTGCAACAAAGGCTACCTGCGTTGGGCGTACTTTGACATGTGGAGGAATCTTTTCTCAATGTGCCAGTGCCCAGGAAGCTTCCAAAATGACACTTGGATCAGAAGATTCGCCTAATGATGAGTAAAGAGGTTCTAAAACTCCAAGTGGAAGGTAGAAACTCCGAGTGGACTCAAGGACTGAAGAACAACTGGAGTTGAAGAGGACAACAAGTCACACATCAAGCTAACTTATCTTCACTCCAAAACTCTATATAAGGATCTCATCCCATGGGATCAAGTGGCCGGAATTTTGTGCAAAGAATTTCTGTTGGTTTACAGTTGTGAGTATTGGGTGATTGCTTGAGGGAGGTGAAGAGGAGATTTCTTTCCGTCGGGAAGGTGATGCTGGATTGGACCTCTTACGGTTGTATCACCGCCTGAACCTTACTTCCTTATATTAATAAAGCATTTGAGGTTCTTCTATTCGCATGTGTTTCAATGGTGTATTGTCTTACTTACGTATTTGATTTATGCTAATCCTTGAATCAATTATGAATGCATGCTTCTTGTAGTTTCCTTTTCTTGTCTTGTTCGCAGGATCTCGTGTAGCTGGGCCCGTGAGAAGACTTGGAGCTGGGAGCAAGCGGCAAATAGAGGAGATCGGATCGACCATTTGCGCAAGACATCGGTAAGTGGATCTCTTCCTTTCATCTCTTGCATGTCATAAAGAAGTAACTTTAGATAGCTTTGCTTCTGCTGTTGCTAAGGAACTATCACCCTTAGAGTGGGATAGGGTCATTCCGTGTTGGATACTTTTCCCCACAACAAGGTGCGTTCTCAAAATGCCAGAAAGAAGAGAGAACCCAACTCGTATGGTCGGCCCTTGCAAATCGTAAAGCAAACCATCCACAGAAAAAGGTTTGGATGAAAGGGATGTTAGCCAAGTGTTGTCCCCAGATCTCCGTGGCCCATGATTTCAGTCTGGCCGTAGAATAGTTCCTGCCTCTAATACGCCCAACCAGTACCCTGTCCACATAGTCCATCGCGTCCCCCCACTGAATGTCCTCCTCTAGCCGGAGAATAATGTCTACAGGCCTGGATTTGAAGCACCTCTGTTTCTTCAAGGGACGGGAGGGCAGGCACCTAGGGTTTACAGAAACCCTCGCCTCTTCTGGGACTTCGGGCAAGGGAATAGGATTAGGGTTAGGGGGAAAGTCTGGAACCGCTTCAGAAAGGAGGGGAACCAAGGAAAAACTACCTGAGGGGATGGAGTGTGCAGAGGACGGGAGGGGGGCGACTGGCAGGGGGACTTCAAGCAAGGCTCCTAATAGAGGAGCAGACAAGAGACCTGACGGCTCAGATGGACCCGCGTTATCCGGAGTAGGGTGAAAGCAGTCCAATAGAAACCCCAGGGTAGCCAAGGACGACATGGAGAAAGGTGGCCAAGACGAGGGTTCTTCTGGCAGAACAGAGACAGGGTGAACAGGACCAGAGGACTGAGGGAAATTGACAAAATTACAGAGAGGCTTTCGTTGTACATACCTTCGGAAGCTGCAAATGTGGAGCGCCAGATGGAGCCTTCCACTAGAGGAGAGTCTGAATAATCCACCTCGTCAATGTGCATAACGACAGCTACACTAAAAATGGCTAACCACCTCGGAACAAGCTGACCGATGGAATATCGGCACTGATAGCAGTGGGAAACGGAACCAGCCAAATATGAAAACCCTGGGAAGAGAGTAGAGTGATACGAGAGCTAGGGAGTAATATTCGCTTAACCGTTGAGGAGGAGGGTGAGAGCGACCTGTGCACAACCGTCCTCTTGCAAACGAAACCCTAAGCAGTGAAAATGACGATGTCAAACGACCCGGCTGGAGGTGGAAAGTTTTATGGTTTTGATACGTATACAGCCCAGGATCAGGTACCGAGGTGGTGTCAGGGGTAGCTGCAGGCCAGGTACTAGCAGTTGTAGTACCCCGTACCCACGAACGCCATCCCTCTCAGGCCATTCCGTTCTGTATCAGGGTCACCATCATCCTGTTCCAATTTTCCATATGATTTGTTGATCTCTAATCATATTTTATTGATGATGATGATGATGATAGTGGTTAACATCCACTGAGACTAAATTGGTCTATCGGACCTATAATTTTCTTAGTTTTTAATTTTCTGGCTCCTCGTCTTTCTTGGCGAGATGGATGTTGTAGCTTTCTTTTTTTTCTCTATGGTCTTCCAACTTCCTTTATCTTGCATCTCCTTCATCTTTTCTTGTTCTTGGGACATTGGTGTCTTAGCTTCGCGATCTATTGTGTTCGTCCTTTTGAAGATAGTTGGAGAAGAAGTTTGGTCTAGGAGATATGCTTTGCTGCTAAATGAAGATTTATTTTGTGCGATATTTGAATCCTCATAACTGTTGATGTTTGAGGGGACAGGGCTTTCTCCATGCTTGCCTTAAGAGTTGTTTCTTTCTTGCTCGATTTCTTGTGATTCAGAGTTTTCTCTAGAGTATTCTTCTTTGATGACAGTGTAGTGTTCTTTTTGTGTTCCTTCCCACCATGTAGATTTGTGGTGGTTTTTCTAGCAGAATTTTCCTGGGAGGCTTTTGGGCAATTTTTGGCTAGATGTTCTGTCTCAAAGCGGGATCGGCATTTGAAGAGGACACTTTCATAATCGAGTTTCTGGTTCCACACATAGTCTTTGCTTGTTAGGTTTATTTTAGCTAGGAATCCATCGCTGAAGTCCATTTCCACACAGATGCATGCATAGGTGGTTTTTGCATATTCCTCTGTTTTTGGGCACCTGCAGTAAAATTTCCCAATTGCATTTCCAATGGATTTGAGCAAGGAGAGATTCCAGAGATGTAAGGGTAGGCTTGGCAATCTCACCCAAACTGGTGCTGAGATTATGACTGTTGTTGAGGGGTCTAATGATGCATTCCATGGCTTCAGGAATAGGCCTGAGTTTTCCCAAAACCAAGGGCTGGAATCTAGAATACATTGTCTGCTTTTAGGATTTTCAAAATCTACTATAAAGAAACCCCTAGCGCAGGGGTAGATATTAATTTCATCAGAAATGACAGGCTTCCATACCTCCGAGATCAAATTGTGGAGAGATGTTAGCCAAGGATAAAAACCATTGAACCAACAGATTAGGGCACTTTTGGAAAACTTCAAAGCCTCATCGAGTGAGGCCTAGACCACCTGGACAGTGGGAGTTGGGGCTTCATTGACAATATGGGCAGGAGATTTCCCTCTCGAAGCGGACAGAACTGAGCCAACAGCTATTTTCGTGAAGCTGAGAGCCATATTTTCCCGTAGAACCCAGTCGCAGAGAAATAAGGCAGAAGATTAGATCCAGATCTAGCCGCAGAAAATTAGATCTAGAACCCAGCCGCAGAGAATAAGGCAGAAGATTAGATCTAGATCTAGATCTAGCCGCTTGAAATTACATGCAATTTGAAAGATCGTATTGCCGCTTGAAATTACATGCAATTTGAAAGATCGTATCGCCGCTGAAAGATGTATGTCTAGATCGCAGAGAGGCCACAGATCGTATCACCAAAATATTACCATATAACTTGTAGGTCAATGTCCAGATCGCAGAGATATAAATAATTAGAGGCCGCAGATCATATCACCAGATCGATATCCAGATCGTATCGCTAGGCTGTAGGGTAAATGGAGCTTGGCGATGGAATTAATCTCAGGAGGAAGAATCCCCGCAGCTTTTGCAACCCTCAATGGAAGGTCTGCAGCTTTTGTAACCCTCCACAGGAGGTCGCACGCTTGGAGATTCAATGTCTGCTGCTATAAATAGATCCAGTCGAATTTCTTCTAAGATGATTGTCTAGTCAATTTAACGTCTTAAATTGCTCTACATAAATTATCAATCCGGGTATCGTAAATTGATGAAGTGTGGTGCACCATATGTGCTTAGTTAACCTTTTTCTTACTTCATTGTTTTATAGATTTTATTTTGTTTTGGGGTTTTGTTTTTTTTTATCTCCTAAAGTGTCTAATGCAAATGGAAATCCTATTCTAAGGTCTTAAGAATACTTTTAAAGGTCAAGTATGGATGTAGATTTCAAGACAAGGTTTATGTCCCTAATGGTAACTTCCAAAACTTAGCACTTCAAAAGATCTCAAAACATGTTATTGATGGAATTAGTACTTAAACAAAAGTGTAAATATGCAGCTACTTCAATCAAACAAAAGATGAAATACTGATCATGAAATCACTATCTCTGCTACTTGTCTAAATACGGAAATAAAAGTTCAGCTATTGCACTCAAACAAATCAAAAACTGCAAATTATAAAAGTAAAATCAAATCACATCATTCATAGTTTGATTCCTTGCTACTTAGTCTAGCTATGGCTTTCGGAGATAATCGTCAATGACATGAGCAATCTGATATCTAATTGTAGAAAAGTAAAACTAAAATCAAATCACAACATTCATAATCTGATTCCTCACTAGTTAGTCTAGCTATGGCTTTCGGAGATAATCGTCAATGACATGAGCAATCTGATATCTAATTGCAGAAAAGTAAAACTAAAATCAAATCACAACATTCATAATCCGATTCCTCGCCAGTTAGTCTAGCTATGGCTTTCAGAGATAATCATCAATGACATGAGCAATCTGATATCTAATTGCATAAAAGTAAAACTAAAATCAAATCACAACATTCATAATCCGATTTCTCGCCAGTTAGTCTAGCTATGGCTTTCGGAGATAATCGTCAATGATATGAGTAATTTGATATCTAAACTAACTGACAAAGCAAATAAATAATACTGAAATCAAATCATAACTGAAATTGAAAAGTTAAAAAAACAAAGTCAGTAGAGAGGCAAATCTCATGTCACTATTTGATGCAAAAACATGTAAAGAAAAACTAATCTACAATCAACCGGTTGAACACACTTACATGAATTAAAATTGCATGAATGGAAAATCTAATCTATCAAACTTGAAAGCAATCAAATGACATAATGAAATCAAAGCAAAATTACAAAATAAAGTCTACTCTACCTTACATTCTAATATGCTCCATGACATCTACTTCACATTTCCTTCCATGTTGAGAACATCAAAGCTTTATTCAAATTCTTCAAAATTACAAAGTACAACAAAGCTTTCTAAAGCTTTCCAAAGCCATCTCACAAACTAACAAGCTTAAGAACTAAACATCTAAGACTAATAAATCAAGGAGAGAGATCTCCTATTTATACAAAAATATGAGAAGCCATCTCATTAATGAGAGTCCATGAATCTCTCCCTCTACCTCTAGAGTCCTAATCAAAATAGGAACTGATAAGACACATGTCTTCTTAGAGTTTCAATACAATTAGGAGATGTGACACATATCCTCAAGATCCCATGATTCTTTCCACTCAAATTCAAATTTGGCCTTAGAGTGCCACATAAGGGTCTTCTAGAAACCTCCTTTTGACCTACACATGTCAACAATCTCAACCCACTTGTTAGGTATAAGCATATGCACATTGTTTTCTAATTTTTAACCACAAATTCACTTAAAAGGCTTAGAATTAATAAAGATTGGAAAAACATAAATGTGGCCCAATGATAATGAAAGTGGGATGAATGTAGTGACATAGTAGTGAAATGGAGGTGAAATGGAGGTGATATAATGGACATAATAGTGAAAGTGTAATGAAAATGAATGACATTTTCAAGACCCAACATACCCCCCAACGGAAGTTATTGCATGTCCTCATGCAATATATATTACATTAACTCTTTTGATCCTTGAGCTTTGGCTTAACTTTGCATGATATCAATTGATAACTTCATATTTTTGCAATGTGTTTTACTTGAATTACAACATGGTTGGTTCTTGTGTTACAACCAATTTTTTTTTTTGTTATTGCATTCTATTTTGATCTTTTGAACTTTGCATAATGATATTTTGATTATTGTTGCAAAGTATATCTTTATTGGATTGTATGATGTTTGGTTCTTGTGTGACAACCATGATTTTGTTTGTATCCAATTTATCATTTAAGCACTTTTTGAAAAGCCATTATATGTTCATAATAACAATGTAATAGTTAATATATGTTGTAAGTATGTGGGCTCCTGAATATGATATGGACATGGCAAGATATGAATATGAATGTATTTACGCACCCCCCCCCCCCAACTTATGGTATTGGAAATTTTATGAAATGAGAAAGAGAAATGTTTTTCCAACAATTATCATTCTAGCTTTTTATGGAATTCTATGGTCAAAAGTTAGAAAATGACATACCTTAACTTACCCTTTGGAATGGATGAGTTGTATGTGTGGTGACTGCAAATTTATGATCATATTCTTCTTCAAGTAGCTGAACAAGAGGAGTCATGGATAAAGAGTTAAGATGACTTTTTATTGCTTCTACTAAAACTTGTTGAATCTGCTCCAAAATGCTAAAAATAATAGTCTTCATGTCTTTGAAACTCATTGGCACAATTCTTACTATGTCAAAAGATGTTCTAATGTCAAACATAATAAGAAATTGTTGACTTAGTGACCATTAATGGATGCCACTAGTCAACACGAGAACTCTCATCATTGATGACAATGAGAGTCAAGATGCCCAAACACATCTTGCTAGGTACGGATGAATTTGCCGATGTCGAGTCACCTAGAAGATCTGAAGAACAAGGGAAATTAATATATTTCCATTGTTTGTCAGCATGAGAACTTGCCATTAAGGCATACAAGCCTCAAGGTGTCTTTACAAGGAACTTAGACTCAAAGGACTATGGACTCAATAATTTGCATTGAAGCAGGGCTTATTTGTGAAATGAAAATGACAAAAAATGGAAGATGGAAATGGAGAGTAGAAATGGCAATGGGCAATAAGCATATGAATGAGCCTCTTGCTTTTATTTGTGGGTTATGAATGGACAAAAAAAGATGGAAAGTGGATGTGAATGTAAATGGAAAATATGAAGTGAAATGAGGTGAATGGTTTATTATGAGGTATGGATGTGATGGAGACAATAGTATCTAAAAGTTTTTCAAGTGTTTGGATCTAATTTTACATCAGCATATTTCCTCTTTGTTGTTGATCATCCTCTTATGAAACAAATTGGTCTCTTAGAGAGACACCATTCTCTTATAGTCATTTTGTCCTTCCTCCTGGAACCTGCAAAAAAATAATACTTCTTCTGCAGTGGAATGTAAGATTATCAAAGGAGAGAGATGGCCAATCTCTCTAGTTATGATATTTACACACAAAACCAAGAATTTGTATTAATGAAACAAGTTCTCAAAGGAAAAATCAAAAGAATTTATACTTGCTTTGGAATTGGTTCCCCAAGTTGAATGTTGCTTCTTTTCAGCAATTTATTTCATTATTTTCCATTTCAAACTCTAATGATGGATTTCTCATTGTGTAGATCTTGTTGAAATCTTTCCAACGGTACATGAATCATCAAAATCTGATTTTGTATGAGAAAGATAGGCTGATTTGAACAATGAGGTTTTTTTCGGTTGCGGAATTAGAGAACAGCTACGGAATTGGACTTTAGCTGCGGAATGTGCATAGTTTCTGTAGCTAAAAATCTTGAATAAAAAGTTAGTCATTCATCTTTCATCATCAGTCCAGAATTAATCAATACCTTCAGAAAATTGAGCAAATAACTTATTCATTTCATTGATTCAAATTATTATTTTTTTTTTCTTGACATGTGGCGACTTAGTGATAACACACAACTTGACTTCCCTTTGACCGAGGTCTTTTTCATCGATTTGGATCAAATGAATAGGACACCATCCATGTACTGACATTTTCCCAGCTACCCATGTGGCTCGTTTTGTCTCTCGACACCTGTAACCTACAGAAGTAATAAAATGGCTGCGGAATTGCCAGTTAGCTGCGGAATCAGGCTGCTTTCCGCAGCTAAAAGACAACCAACCATCAGTTTTGAAATTTAGCACGCAATCCTCCTACTTCTGTATGATCAATAGCAAGATCCATTGGTTCCAAGGCATAGTTCTCAAGGCCGCTGATTAAAGGAATTTTAGAAACTGGATTCAGCCATATGCTAATTATTGATTTACTCAAATTACTTAAAACCAGAGCATATAATCCACCCTCGCTGTAAGCGCAGTTTGATAAAGATGAGCTTGATTGGTGCTTTTCATGGGATTACAGGTTCACAGAGGTTGTTTTATTGCAGAGTTTTTGGCTAAAAGTATGGTCAGACTGCCAAGCACGTCATAATAAAGTTAAACACGTACACAGAACTTGTCAATGGAGACAAAATCCATGAGTATCAACACCTGTGCCGATATTTTAGCAAGTAAAACGCCGAGTCATAGGAATAGCTGTTAGATGGGTGCTTGGAGAAGTGTCGTATTTGATCATCTTACTGTCAAACAGGAAGTAGTGGAACAAGATTAGACGGGTGGCAGAAGACGTGTTTCCTCAAACAACCAAAGCGTGTCGTGTTTAAACTGTTCTTTGTTCATTTAATAAAAATCTTTTTTTTCTCACATATTCAGTGACACGGTGGATGACCTGGCAGCCAAGGAAATTGGATCTGAGCGGATTTCTCAAAGAAATCGAAATATGGCCGCAACTGTTAAAAAAAACCATTGTTTTTTCTCACGCGGCAAGCAAAAAGAGGCTTCAGAGAACCAAGAAATTATCTCAAACCACCATGAATTTCTTAAAACGATTTCTAGGTTATCTAATTGACCCTACTGGCAAAAAAACCCATGTTTTATTTTTTCCAAATTCACCTCCGTTTGGCCAAATCGTGCATCTGAAGTTTGACATTTTTCTCTGTTTTACGTTTTTCCTGAGTTGTTGCATTCGGCCTGTAAAATCGATTTCAGGAAAAATTTGTTTTTAGATGCAATCAACAGCAAATGAATTAGTCAGTTTTAGGGAGGGGATGCCGTAAAAATGTTTCCTATCATATTAAGCAAGTGCTGAGATCTATTCTAGCTGGAGCAGCTCAGAAGTTTGTTTCAAACGCTTGCCAAAGAAACAGATGGGAATCTTATAGTGGATTCAAATTTGATGCAAATCCGTGTGAGGTTGGAAAAGAGTTCAAGTTCTGATCTTCATAGTAAAAAAAAAACCATCCTATTTTTTATTGGTCTTTGAAATAAGATCATGTGGCAAGCCAAGACCAAAGTCATAGTCATTTCCATGCCTCCGTATGAAGTACCAATACAATACTGAGAGCAGCATTATAACAAGCAGTGCAGCAGAGAAACCCAACCCAATTTTAGCACTAACAGATAAGCCACGCTTTTTCCAAAAGTATGGACAATCTAGTAGAGATGGCACTCCATAAAGGCCGTGACTTTCTCATAAATGTTAGCAGGCATCTCCATATAGGTATGTTCTCAGTTGGGATGTTCTGGCTGTATGAAGGATTTTCACTAACATTGGCCTGCTGCTGCTGATTACAAGAGTCAGGCAAACAACTAGAGGAGGCTTTTGCAGATTTTATTATTATTATTCTTTTTTTTTAAATGTTTTTGCAGGTTCGTTTTAAGGCCAAAACTTGAACAGGGATGCAGATTTCTATTGAGGCCACAGTGAAAGCTAGGATTGAGGATAGCCATAGATTTTTCCCTCTTCTCTGAAATTGTGAAATTTTATAAAAAGAATTAATGATTTTGAATTTCAGGCAGCAAAGTCTTCAAAGAAAACATGCTAAAAACAGGACTTTGACTGAGGTCTTAGACTGGTTTTTTTATTGATCTGAGTTGGGTGAGTAGGATAGGATCCATGTCGGGACAATTCTGGAGATGCCCACATGGTCGGTTTCTTCATTGGACACCTGTAACCTGCTAAACCTTGAAATCAGCTGCGGAATTCTCAACTAGCTTCGGAATCAGACTACATTCCACAGCTAAGTTGCAAAACCTTATTAAAACAGGATACAGTGTTTTAAGGACCACTACAAACCATAACCAGTCAATCTTGGACAGTTGAACCTATCAAAGCAGTTGGGTTTCAATTTTTTTTTTGAATCAATTGAAATGATGAAGTTTATTTTGTCTCCCTTTTTTTTTCTTTTTTTTTTCTTAATATTTTTTTTTTTTTAACATAACAATTCTTTTTCTGATCCTCCAGATCACACAAAGTGCAGGAGGAGAGCATACTCAAGAATTATTAATTTTTGTTTTTAGATGTAAGAAATAAGGTCTCCTAATTACACTTCCCCGGCAACGGCGCCAAAATGTCTAGTCAATTTAACATATTAAATTGCTCTACATAAATTATCAATCCGGGTATCGTAAACTGATGAAGTGTGGTGCACCATATGTGCTTAGTTAACATTTTTCTTACTTCGTTGTTTTATAGATTTTATTTTTTTTTGGGGTTTTGTTTTTGTTGATCTCCTAAAGTGTCTAATGCAAATGGAAATCCTATTCTAAGGTCTTAAGAATACTTTTAAAGGTCAAGTATAGATGTAGATTTCAAGACAAGGTTTATGTCCCTAATGGTAACTTCCGAAACTTAGCACTTCAAAAGATCTCAAGACATGTTATTGATGGAATTAGTACTTAAACAAAAGTGTAAATATGCAACTAATTCAATCAAACAAAGGATGAAATACTGATCATGAAATCACTGTCTCTGCTGCTTGTCTAAATACGAAAATAAAAGTTCAGCTATTGCACTCAAACAAATCAAAAACTGCAAACTAATAAAAGTAAAATCAAATCACATCATTCATAGTTCAATTCCTCGCCAGTTAGTCTAACTATGGCTTTCGGAGATAATCGTCAATGACATGAGCAATCTGATATCTAATTGCGGAAAAGTAAAACTAAAATCAAATCACAACATTCATAATCCGATTCCTCGCCAGTTAGTCTAGCTATGGCTTTTGGAGGTAATCGTCAATGACATGAGCAATCTGATATCTAATTGCAGAAAGGTAAAACTAAAATCAAATCACAACATTCATAATCTGATTCCTCGCTAGTTAGTCTAGCTATGGCTTTCGGAGATAATCGTCAATGACATGAGCAATCTGATATCTAATTGCAGAAAAGTAAAACTAAAATCAAATCACAACATTCATAATTCGATTCCTCGCCAGTTAGTCTAGCTATGGCTTTCAGAGATAATCATCAATGATATGAGGAATTTGATATCTAAACTAACTGACAAAGCAAATAAATAATACTGAAATCAAATCATAACTGAAATTGAAAAGTTAAAAAAAAAGTTAGCAGAGAGGCAAATCTCATGTCACTATTTGATGCAAAAACATGTAAAGAAAAACTAATCTACAATCAACTGGTTGAACACACTTACATGAATTAAAATTGCATGAATAGAAAATATAATCTATCAAACTTGAAAGCAATCAAATGACATAATGAAATCAAAGCAAAATTACAAAATGAAATCTACTCTACCTTACATTCTAATATGCTCCATGACATCTACTTCACATTTCCTTCCATGTTGAGAACATCAAAGCTTTATTCAAATTCTTCAAAATTACAAAGTACAACAAAGCTCTCTAAAGCTTTCCAAAGCCATCTCACAAACTAACAAGCTTAAGAACTAAACAGCTAAGACTAACAAATCAAGGAGAGAGATCTCCTATTTATACAAAAAGATGAGAAGCCATCTCATTAATGAGAGTCCGTGAATCTCTCCCTCTACCTCTAGAGTCCTAATCAAAATAGGAACTGATAAGACACATGTCTTCTTAGAGTTTCAATACAATTAGGAGATGTGACACATATCCTCATAATTTTATGATTCTTTCCACTCAAATTCGAATTTCGCCTTAGAGTGCCACATAAGGGTCTTCTAGAAGCCTCCTTTTGACCTACACATGTCAACAATCTCAACCCACTTGTTAGGTATAAGCATATGCACATTATTTTCTAATTTTTAACCACAAATTCACTTAAAAGGCTTAGAATTAATAAAAATTGGAAAAACATAAATGTGGCCCAATGATAATGAAAGTGGGATGAATGTAGCGACATAGTAGTGAAATGGAGGTGAAATGGAAGTGATATAATGGACATAATAGTGAAAGTGTAATGGAAATGAATGACATTTTCAAGACCCAACAATGATTTCAGAGAAAATTCATCAATATAATGCCAGTCAATTCAACTGATCAGATCTGCCTCCATGAAATCGGACTGTGTGAATCCTCGTCAATTCAGTGGATCAAACCTAATTTAAATCCCAACAAACCTAGATCCGCAGATCGTATCGCCAGACCGCAGGTTAAATGGAGCTAATTTAAAAACCCTGATATATGTATCGCCGCTGAAAGATGTATGTCTAGATCGCCGGTTAAATGGAGCTTTTGCAACCCTCGACGGAAGGTCTGCAGCTTTTGTAACCCTCAACGGAAGCTCTGCAGCTTTTGTAACCCCTAGAACAGCAGATCTTTTGAGGCAGAACAACAGAACTATCTACGGTAGAATGGCAGAACAAAATACAATAAGATTACAATAAGTTGAGTAAGTAGATTTCACCATAACTGTTTGGTAAAATTACTATGGTGCTATTATTATTATTTTGTTACTATTTTTCATATTTATTTATTTTTATTTTTTATTTTTTTTAATACTAATAATAGAAATCAACATTCATATTACTAAATCCGAGTGATATTGATATTCTTAATATTATATTTATTATTATTATTAATATTATTAATATTATTAATATTCAAAGTAGTATTATTAGTATTATTAATACCAATATTAGTATTTAGCATTGATATTAATATTAATAGAATTACCAAATATACAGCTTATTATTATTAAACTAATATTTACTATTAATATTAATCATGTTATTAATATTAAAGATACTAATAGTATTAATTATTTATAATATCACTAATAATATTAAACTGGTATCTACTATTAATATTAATTATTCATATTAATAAATAAAAAAATGAAGAAAATCTGTGATAGGTTAACCCGATAATGCAATATAAATCAAAGCAGAATACTATAACTTACTTCTACTATCAATTTTGCAGAAGCTTAAAGATCGAGCTGAACAATATAACCAGAAGAAGAAGAATCAATGATACAATACACATGAAAATGCTTTGGGGAAAGCCTTAGCTAAAAACCCCACACTATTGTATTATCATACATGGTGGAAATACATAGGAATTATGCAAAGCTTTAGCTCTCACAACTAGCCAGCTCTCAGTACAATCCTCACAGATGCTCACAAGAAATCTTGGATTCTCTTCAGCCTTTCTCTCTGCCCTCCAAGCTCCTATTTCCTTTTGATGTTCCTTGCGGATGATTCTCCTATTACCAACTGGAAAACCAAGCCTTCAAAATTACGCAATCCTCAAGGATGAATCCTTGACTGCATGCATGAGTTTTCTCCATGAGAAATCACATGCAACTGATAGTACACTGTCCTTGAACATTAATCTCAACTGGTTCTTTCTCAAAATAGACATGCATGAGTTTCTGATGAGGGAATCTTCAATTAACTAGAGTAGCACTAGTTGAGTGCATTAATGCATCAACTGACTATTAACTCACTATTAGTTCCTCAAACAGTTTAGAACTAATTTAACTGGAATTAACTCAGTAAACTGAGTTAATTAATTACAACTCAAATATAACTCAATCTTATCTCCTTAATTTAAGGGATAACTCTTGCATGACTTCAGAAAGACTTCTAACTTGAATTTCTCCAACTAATTAACTTAAAATAAATTAATTAATTATTTCCAAGTAGCTATTAAGACTGAATTCGATTTTAATTCATAATTTAATTCAAGGACAAACTAAATTGGAATATTATTGTTGCCATATTTCAACACTCCCTCTCAACAAGAAAGGGATTACCTACCATCCTGATTCTGTCTCTATGGAACTAGAATTTACAGTTTGACAAGGCCTTTGTCAAAATATCAGCATCTTGCTCCTTTGTCGAAATATACTACAGCAACATGATCCTCCTCGTTACACAGTCTCTGAGATGATGATATCGGATGTCGATGTGCTTGGACCTATCATGAAATACTGGATTCTCAGAGAGTTTGATACAACTCTGATTATCACAATAGATCACAGTTGGATCCATCCTCTGATCAAACAAACCAACTAGGATTTTCCACATCCAGATGGCCTCACATGCTGCTTGACTTGCAGCCATGTACTCTACCTCTATCGAGCTGAGTGCAACCGACCTCTATTTCCTGCTGTACTAAGAAACTGCCACTGACCCAAGGTTTAAAATCCCTCATGATGTTCTCTTCTGATCTGATGGACTCCCTGCCCAATCTGAATCAGTGAAGCCCTATAGCTTCACTCCCTCTATTCGTCTGTACCATAATCCATACTGAGATGTGCCTCTGAGGTATCTCAATAGATGCTTTTCCGCCTTGCAAAACATCTTGGTAGGCTGAACCATCGCTTGACTCGGTTAGTTCACCGCATAGCAAAAATCTAGTCATGTGTTCACTAAGTACATCAGTGAACCCACAAGCTTCTTGTACACAATAGCCTCTACTACTTCTCTTGAAGTAGCAACCTCCTTCCTCCAGTTATCTTCTAGAGGAGTCTGCATGGGCTTGTACTTTTCCATGTGGAATCTCCTGAGTATCTCGTTGGCATACTTGCCCTGAGACATAAAAAACTCCCCATCCTTTTTCCACACTTCCATGCCAAGGAAGTAATGCATGAGACCCATGTCTTTCATCTCAAATTCTCTTGCAAGGTCCTCCTTACAAGACATGATCAACTGATCATCACTAGTCAATATGAGATCATCAACATAAAGTACGATGATCAACAGCTTAGCTTTCACCATGATGTGGTACAGGTTCACATCCGCTTCACTCTTTGTGAAGCCCAACCCAGTGAAGTAGTTGTCTATCCTAGTGTACCAAGCACGAGGTGCTTGCTTTAGCCCATACAACACTCTCTTGATTTGGCACACATGTGACTCACGATCGAAGGTCTCAAAACCTTCAGGCTTCTCTATGTACACCTCTTCCTTAATCTGGCCAATGAGGAATGCAGTTTTCACATCCATCTGATGGATCTTCCAACCCATTTGTGATGATAGTTCCAACATAGGTCTGATAGATGAGTACCTTGCGACAGGAGCAAAAGTCTCATCATATTCAATCCCCTCAACCTGTGAAAACCCATGGGCAACAAATCTTAGCTTATGCTTCTCCACACTACCATCAGCAGCTTGATTTACCTTGTAAAACTAACAGGAACTCACAACTAACTTGTTCTCCAATCTCAGAACCACATCCCAAACACTATTACGAACTATGGAGTCATTCTTCTCCACCATAGCATCAACCCAAATTGACTGTTGCACTGCTTCCTCAAAGGAAGATGACTCAGTCTCAACACATTCCCCAGCAAGGGCCATGTATCTAGTGTACCACTCAAGTGACCTCCTCTTTCTTTGCTAAGGAGATGGTGCTCCCACATTCTCTCTCACATCATCTAACAATCTGTCAGCTTCTCTTGTGTACTTCCGTCCATCTTTGGAAGACTCGACTTGAGTGGATGTCTCCACTCCTGGAACTTCTGTATGTGGTTTCTCCACATCAGTCTGAGGCCCCTCCTCCTTAGGAACCAACAGTTCCTCCACAGCCTGTAGTTGGAGCCCCCTCTCAAGGGAAACTCTCATGGCCTTCTGCTCAACAAACTTGAGATCTCTGTGAACCATTATCCTCCGACTGATAGGCAAGTACACCCGATAGTTGTGAGGTGTATTAGTGTACCCCACAAATATCCCCAACTCCGTTGTCGACTCAAGCTTCTTTTATGCATCCTTTGTCATATGGAAATATACTGATGAGCCAAAGATCCTGAAGTGACCCACATCTGGTCTCTTATCGGAGAAAGCTTCCTCTGGTGTCTTCATATCAAGTATGTGATGCAGGCGACTATTCTGAAAATAGATTGCTGTGTTGCATGCCTCAGCCCACAAGTGAAGTGGTAGGCCTTGGTGATACAACATTTCCCATGCTGCCCCTACAATAGTTATGTTCTTCCTCTCGGCCACCCCATTCTACTGTGGGTTATGAGGTGTTGTCAACTCTTGTTTAATTCCTTCGACTACACAGAAGTCCTTAAACTCTTGAGAGACATATTCTCCATCGTTGTTGATTCTCAAGGCCTTGATCTTCTTCCCTGACTCTTTCTCAACCAAAGCTTTGAACTCACAAAACTTTGTGAAAGTTTGGTCCTTATTCTGCATGAAATAAATCCAGCATTTACAAGAATAGTCATCAATGAAAATCACATAATACCTTTGCTTTGTTGTGGATGTCGTTGAGAATGGTCCACACAAATCAATATGAACTCGCTCTAAGATAGCCTATGCTCGACTATCTCGATCATGAAAGGATGACTTGGTGTACTTTCCCAAGGTACAAACTTTTCATGTGTCAACTTGCTCAATTTTACCTTTGGGAAGTCTTGTAGATATCTGTTACATTATCTTCAAAGCCCCATGATGCAAATGGCCCAACTGCCTGTGCCACAACTCGCCAATGTCTTGGCTTTGCACCAATTTTGCTTTCGTACTCAATGTTTCACAATAATCTACCTCTAGTTTATATAGATTCTTCACCCGAATCCCTATCCTCTTGGTCTGACCCATGTCTATGTTTCTTAGGAATTCCTTTCCTTTACTGAAGACAACATCGTAGCCTTTGTCCTCCAACATCGCGACTGATACCAAGTTCTTCTTCAGTCCAGGCACATACATCACTTTTGTCAAGGTGAGAGGAGCTCCATGCTCCCTTTAAAAAGTAATCGTGCCCACTCCTGAAACACAATACCTTCCGTCATCACCCATCTCTATGTGCATCTTGAGGTATTTCTCCTCCAAGGCACTAAATAAATTTTTATCACCGGTCATGTGGAATGAGGCTTCACTGTCAAGATACCAGACACAACCCATCATCAATGACACCATGCATGCAATGAGGGTAAAGTCCATTTCGAACTAAGAGGCTAATGCCTCACCTTTCCATCCTTCCGAGGATTCCTTCTTGGACTTCTTTGATGGGAAATTAGTCTCATAATGTCCCATCTTGTGACAATTGAAACATCTTACTTTAGACATGTCACCCTTATTCCCTCCATGAGAATAATTCGATTTGAAATGGAAAGCCTTCCCCTTCCCTTTCCTTTCCTTACTTGATAAGGCCAAATTTTCTTCATCATCATTCTTGGATGAAGAACCATCTCGTGTGCTCCTCCTGATCTCCTCCTACATAAGATCTGACCACAGTCGTTCCCAATCCGACAGTTTCTCCCTTCCATTCATAGAGTCCTGGTAGCTATTTTAACTCTTTGGAAGGCCAAGGAGAGCGAGGCTCACCATATCATCATTGTAAGTAGTTATTCCGACACTATCAAGCTCATCTCTGTAGGTGGTGAGCTTGTTCATATATGTGGAAATAGTATCACCCTTCTCCATCTTGATTCTTTGAAGCTTATCCTTGAGCGCCAATTTCCTTTGGTCACTACTGTTCTTGTAGAGGTCCTTCAATGTCTTCCACATTGAAAATGGAGTATCCTTCCCATGGAGACTCGAGACAATATGGTCTCAAACTCCCTCAAGGATGAATTGTCTCACCTTCGCCACACACTTCTTCCACTCAGCCAACTCTTGTGCATTAGTTGAAGCTGGCTTTGGGATTTCTTGATCAATGAATTCCTTTAATCCAATGTCTTCTAATACAACCTCCATTCTATATTTCCATGCTATGTAACTCGAGCTACCTTCCAAGGCATGCTCGAGTCTCAAGCCATAGAATGCCCTTGGCCAACCTTGAAGTATGATATGAATTCGATTTGCACTTGCAACCCCGAACTTCAAACTTCGAATTCTCTTCTCAGTATATTGTTCACAGCTCTGATACCATGTAGAAAATCTGTGATAGGTTAACCCGATAATGCAATATAAATCAAAGTAGAATAATATAACCTACTTCTACTATCAATTTTATGGAAGCTTAAAGATCAAGCTGAATAATATAACCAGAAGAAGAGGAATCAATGGAACAATACACATGAAAATACTTTTGGGAAAGCCTCAGCTAAAAACCCCACACTATTGTATTATCATACATGGTGGAAATACGTAGGAATTATACAAAGCCTTAGCTCTCACAGCTAGCCAGCTCTCAGTACAGTCCTCACAGATGCTCACAGGAAATCTTGGCTTTTCTTCAACCTTCCTCTCTGCCCTCCAAGCTCCTATTTCCTTGCACTGTTCCTTGTGGATGATTCTTCTATTACCAAGTGGAAAACCAAGCCTTCAAAATTGCACAATCCTCAAGGATGAATCCTTGATTGCATGCATGAGTTTTCTCCATGAGAAAACACATGCAACTGATAGTACACTGTCCTTGAACATTAATCTCAACTATGTCTTTCTTAGAATAGACATGCATGAGTTTTTGATGAGGGAATCTTTAGTTAACTGGAGTAGCACTAGTTGAGTACATTAATGCATCAACTGACTGTTAACTCACTATTATTTCCTCAAACAATTTGGAACTAATTTAACTAGACTTAACTTAGTGAACTAAGTTAACTAATTACAACTCAAATATAACTCAATCTTATCTCCTCAATTTAAGGGATAACTCTTACATGACTTCAGAAAGACTTCTAACTTGAATTTCTCCAACTAATTAATTTAAAATTAATTAATTAATTATTTCCAAGTAGCTGTTAAGACTAAATTCGATTTTAATTCACAATTTAATTCAACGATAAATTAAATTGGAATATTCTTGTTGCCATATTTCAAAAAAAAAAAAATCTAGACATCAATACAACTAAGAAGAGAAGGTGGGAATCAAATAGTTACTGATTTTCCAGCCATCATCCCTATTAATATTACTAGAAGACCTCTCAATTTCAATGGCTTCCCTAAATTTATGATGATGAAAGTGAGGAATCTTAGCGATAACCTTAGCCTCCTCAATGCATATATGATGCTTGGTCTTCTCAGCATGTTTGGCCAAAGTTGAAGATTTGGTCCTCCTGTGCTTGATATCAGCCATGTGTTCCTTAATCCTTTGGTTAATAGAACGACCAGTCTCACCGATGTATGAGGTTCCACATGAACACGGGATGATATAAACACCTTTCATATCCATAGGGTTCACCTTGTCATTGACAGACTTTAGGGAGCTTCTAATGGTGCTGAGAGGTCTAAAGGTCGAGGGAATATTATATTTTTTCAAGATCCTTACAATCTTGTGTGTCGTCCCTTGGATGAAGGGGAGGTGGACTCCTAAACTCCGATTGACAGGTTCTTTCTTGACCTTGGGACCCTTACTCTCTTTGAGGAAAGCTCTAACACCCTGCTGCTTATTATAACCATTCTGGAAAAAAACATTAAGGAGATGGGACTTTTCTTTAGAAGAGTGGCCGTCATCAGAAATTCTAAGAGCATGAGTGGATAACGTGCTGAGAACACCTATCTTTTGAGCAGGGAAATGGTGGGAATTGGCATGAAGATACTGCTCAGTATGAGTCTTTTTTCGATATACCTCATGGGAGAAAGATCCATTAGCTTTTCTAGAAATAAGGACATCAAGAAAAGGAAGGCAACCATCAACTTCATGCTCCATCTTAAACTTAATGGAATTAGATTGATTATTGAGATGTTGGAAAAAAAGATCTAAATTATCAGGCCCGTGCTGCCAAATGGTGCAGGTGTCATCGACAAATCTTTTCCAGAGCTTAGGTTTAAATAAAGCTGAGGATAAAGCTTTGGACTCAAAATCTTCCATGAATAGGTTAGCAATGATAGGGGACAGGGGGAACCCATGGCCACCCCACAAGTTTGTTCATAGAACACACCTTCGAAACAGAAAAAAGTAGAAGTGAGGCAGATCTCAACCAATTTTGTTGTGTCGGGATCAGTAAGACGAAAGATGACATCTAGGGCTTCCTTAATGGGGATGCTAGTGTACAGGGAAACAACATCAAAACTAACAAGAATGTCATCTGGTTCAAATTTCGTGTCCTTTAACTCTTTAACAAAAGAAGAGGAGTCTTTGACAAAGGACATAGGTGTTCTCAGCGCGTTAGCCATTCGTGCTCTTAGAATTTCTGATGACGACCACTTTTCTAAAGAAAAGTTCCATCTCCTTAATGTTTTTGTCCAGAATGGTTATAGTAAGCAGCATGGTGTCAGAGCTTTCCTCAAAGCGAGTAAGGGTCCCAAGGTCAAGAAAGAACCCATCGATCGCAGTTTAGGAGTCCACCTCCCCTTCATCCAGGGGACGACAGACAAGATTGCAAGGATCCTGAAAAAACATAATATTCCCTCGACCTTTAGACCCCTCAGCACCATTAGAAGCTCCCTAAAGTCTGTCAAAGACAAGGTGAACCCTATGGATATGAAAGGTGTTTATATCATCCCATGTTCATGTGGAACCTCATACATCGGTGAGACTGGTCATTCTATTAACCAAAGGATTAAGGAACACGCGGCTGATATCAAGCATGGGAGGACCAAATCTTCGGCTTTGGCCGAACATGCTGAGAAGACCAAGCATCATATATGCATTGAGGAGGCTAAGGTTATCGCTAAGATTCCTCACTTTCATCATCGTAAATTTAGGGAAGCCATTGAAATTGAGAGGTCTTCTAGTAATATTAATAGGGATGACGGCTAGAAAATCAGTAGCTGCTGGATTCCTGCCCTCTCTTCTTAGTTGTATCGATGTCTATATTTTTTTTTACTTTTAATTAATATGAATAATTAATACTATTAGTAGCATTAATATTAATAAGAAGATTAATATTAATAGTAGATACCAGTTTAATATTATTAGTAATATTATAAATAATTAATACTATTAGTATCTTTAATATTAATATTAATACTAAATACTAATATTGGTATTAATAATACTAATAATACTACTTTAAATATTAATAATAATAATAAATATCATATTATGAATATTAATGTCATTAGGATTTAGTAATATGAATGTTGATTTCTATTATTAGTATTAATAAATAAATAAATATGAGAAACAATAACAAAATAATAATAATAAAATATGATTAATATAAACGTTTAGATAATAAGACAATATATTAATAAGATAAGTAAAACCTTTTATAAATTTATTAGTATTATCAAAAACCCTAGTCAATATAACGGTTAGGTTAATAAGTTGACTTTAATATATATTGATTAAATAAATAATTAATTCTATTTAAATAATAAAAAATATCCTCCCTTTACCTCCCCTGGTCAAATATAGCCATTTTTCTAGTTGTTAGGTTGACTTGGCTCCCTATTTAACCCTCTTCCTAGATCTGATTGTTCATCGTGTCCTAAAGATGAACCACACTTGTTGGTTCGAAACGCGTCGACCAAAATCTTCAATGTGATTTCTTCCGAAAAAAAATTTTATACATTATGATATAGATCACAGAAACTTGAATTTTCATATTATAAAAACTTTATAAAATTTCTAAATTTTAATTCAAATTAATGATTTTTTTTTACTAAAAACCAAAAACAATATAACAATATAAAAATTATCAGTAACATTACAAAAATTTTATAAAATTTTTAATTATAATTTTTTAATTTTTAATTTTTAATTAAAATTAATGTTTTTTTGGGCTAAAAACCAAAAAAACATAATAACATAAAAATTATTACTAACATTATAAAAATTTTATAAAATTTTTAATTTTAATTAAAATCAATGTTTTTCTTGAATAAAAAGCAAAAACAATATAACCTGTCGTAAGCCGGTAAAAGAAACCCAATGTTTTAATAAAAATATTCAAAGACGAATTATATATTTTCTTTTATTATTATCGTTATAGGAAACTGCAATTAAGAAGCTCTGCGGCCATTTCTCACCGTTGGATTTCGCTTACCGATCCAACGGCCCATGTCCAGTGTGCAGGAATGGGCACACGCGCAACCCCGACTGCAAGGGCCTCTACAATCTTTGTCGCCATTTGATGGTCCACGCGAATTACAGAATGGAGCTGACCTAGGATGACATCACCTTGGAAGGGCCATCCAACAATGCACGTCACTCCACGAATTGATGCGCTATTAGTTGGAGACACAGAATTAAAGCCAGCTAAGGTTGACCACCACTAGGGGAGGGATGCCATTAACTGTGCTCCCTCCCCTCCACCTCACCTACCACCACGTGAGCTGCATGGTTATCATACGACAAGTGTCCGTCGTGGACTGCCACGTGTTGGGCACCATGTCAAGCTAATAAAACACACTTCCACACCGTGAATAGGGTTGTTTCTGCCTCATTTCTGTGATTTGTTGTTTCCCTTTTGTTTTTCTCTTCGGGTCCGGTTGTTGGGTGAAGCCCTCTGCCGATGATGGCGTGGGACGGCTCCAGTACCTGCGCACTTCATCTTCCATGGTTGAGTTGATGTCCACCATTGTTTGTCGATACAAGTCCATGGTTGGAACAGGGTTTCTGTATTTCTTGTGGTTTTCCACTTGCAATTGTTGGTCATTCTGGACCGCCGGTGGTTTAGAGTTTCCTTGGTGGTGGTTTAATTCGTGCTATTTGTTGCTTGGGGAGGAGCTAGTAGCAGTTTCAACCAGTTCGAGGTCAAAGGTTGCATTTACAGGTAATTGCAGGTTTTTGTGTTTTTCGTAAGGTTTTTTTGGTTTTTTTGTTGTCCAATTGCTAATTTTCAACTTGTTGCAAGTGTGGTGAGCTCCATAGAAGGTCTGGCGAAGGTGTGGTGAGCTCTGGACTTGGACATGGCTTCTATCCGGTAGGATTTTAATCCTACCAGCTATTTCTGATGTGTTTTTCAACACAAAACACCTTATTGGAATTTTTGTTAACTTTGCATGGCAAGTTTTGAGGGTTTAGGGTTTTGCAGGTTAGGGGTTTAGGGTTTTGCAGGTTTCCCATCACATTTCCCATCAGGGTTTTTGCAGGGTTTAGGGTTTTGGGAAAAATTCTAAATTTTTTAAGCCTTGGTTAGGGGTTTAGGGTTTCTGTTGCTCCTCTTTTTAGCGGCTTACCTCCTCTTCTCCACTCCCTATAGCAGCTTCCCTTCCCTCTGCTTCAACCCCTACCTTTCTTCTTCCTCCATCTCCTTTCCATTGTCCCTTACATACACCCATATTGAACTAAGTTAATTCCACCACACTATTGTTATGTTTACTTCACAATGAGGAAATCTATGGCACTCTAATGAAATGCGTGTACTTGGAATTACTAGTGACTATGGACATTTACATGGCTCTGTTGGCCTTTACAATGTCCTGGAGTGTGGAATGCCCAGTGTACTGCTTATTTGCAACTTCTCTGGCTCTTATGTGTCCACTGCTTCGATCACACTTGTATTGGCCCAAATGAAATGCTAATTTCTCAAAAGAATCATAATGCAACTCAAGGTAAAACATGGAAATATAATTTTATTAACATTTCACAAATATTACAGAGAAATCAACCTAGTATACCCTTTGGCTCTATTCAGTTAATCTTTGTGCTCTAATAGTTAACTACTTACCGTTGGATATGTTTTGGTCTCGATCTAGTTTGATAGTCTGGGAGGAGGGTAGATTAGCTACATAGAAGACATGTTAGTTACCCAGCATGACCATACTTTGGTCCCATATGAAGCTTTGTTGATATTTCTATTGTTTAATAATAAAATATAACATGCCTTGGCCAAAAACTAATTTTAAGATAAGATGCAGTTCATTCTAATAGTTTATGCTCTAAGTAGACTCTGGAACTATACCTCCACATCTTATATACTATGGAGACATAACATGAATTTTCATTTTCATTTTATCAGCATGTATCTGTGTTTCGCTCAAATTGAAAGAAAGTTGATTCACAATTTTTTTTTTTCATGCACATTCCTCAAACCATATGGTAGTTCTTAGATTTGAGATATTTATAGGGATTATGGGAGGTGCTTTATTTAGCGCTGACTTATTTTTCTCCAACAAATGAGTTTGTTGAATCGAAAGTCAGCATGTGTTGGTGTGCAGTAAAAGCATTCCTTTGAACATTTTCAGTCACAACTCACAACCTGTCTAAAAAGGACAACTTCCATGATTAATGTGAAGGGGAGTTGTTTAATCAAGATCACACAAATGTTTTGTTTATTAATACGATTTTCTTCCCCAAACCCAAAGGAAACTAGAAACATCACGACACTGGTTTTCCATTTTGATTAAATTCCACCACACTACTGTTATGTTTACTTCACAGTGAGGAAATCTATGGCACTCTAATGAAATGTGTGTACTTGGAATTACTAGTGACTATGGACTTTTACATGGCTCTGTTGGCCTTTACAATGTCCTGGAGTGTGGAATGCCCAGTGTACCGCTTATTTGCAACTTCTCTGGCTCTTATGTGTCCACTGCTTCGATCACACTTGTATTGGCTCAAATGAAATGCTAATTTCTCAAAAGAATCATAATGCAACTCAAGGCAAAACATGGAAATTTAATTTTATTAACATTTCAAAAATATTACAGAGAAATCAACCTAGTATACCCTTTGGCTCTATTGAGTTAATCTTTGTGCTCTAACAGTTAACTGCTTACTGTTGGATATGTTTTGGTCTCGATCTAGTTTGATAATCTGGGAGGAGGGTAGATTAGCTACATAGCCTTGAACAATAGGTGATCAAGTTGACTCGGGGCTTCAAATAGGAGGGATGCTCAAAAGACAAGTGACGCAAACCGTGATAAGTATTTTGCAGGATTTATGAACACCAACATATCAGCAGGATTGGTGTATGATTCAAGTTTACAGAAAAGCACTGTGAGCCACTTCCAATTCCCTGCAGAGGATGTAACATGTATATTTCTCTTTCTGAAATATAAAGATTTTTTCTTTCCAGATTATATATATATATAGATAGGCAGAAATAGAAATCCAAGGAGAGAAGTTTGCAAGTTTAAAATTTATTGCACGTCTCAAATTGTGCAAGAATATTAAATGAAGATTGAGAGCAATGGTTGCAATTTGATTTCTATGTACTTTAGATGACGTGTGGATAGAACCATAATGTTGTTATCGTTTCAAAGCAATAAAACAACCTAGGTTGTAAGCCAAAATGTTTCTGTCACAAGAAAAAGACACAATCCATCCAAAATCCACATCATAATGTGGTTACAACCAAAAACATATGACACCCCTATTATTTATGACCCTGAGAATCTTGTAAGATTTCTACATTATAATAGACTATAGATGTTCCTTCTAAACTGGATTTTGGCTACAATGTCGCACACATTATCAAATAAAACAACCTAGGTTGTAAGCAAAAATGTTTATGTGACAAGAAAAAGATACAATCCATCCAAAATCCACATCATAATTTGGTTACAACCAAAAACTTATGACACCCCTATTCTTTATGGCCCTGAGAATCTTGAGTGCCAAAACTCCCCGAGTTACCTTCTTGAGCAAGGTAGGTTGGCCTACATGTCAAGGGTTGATTAGGAAATGGTTGATTGCTGCCATATGATTGACTCCAATTTGCAGCTTCCAACCATGGAGGTATTGAGTACCCATACCTCACATTTGCACTACTGACCCTTGCATTAAGTGGAGGTGTGTAATGAGCATACACAGAATTTACACCAACTCTGGTAGGAATAAGACAAGTGGGTAAACCCTCAGTTTGATAGTGAGGTACTTGAATGTTTATGAGATCTTGGAATAATGGTGCATTATCTGCAATGGAGTCCAATGAGTTTGAAATAATCCTGGTTTCATCAAGTATTCTTGTATCATTGTCAACCATATTGATCATCCCTTGTTCCTTTTCAAGCATTTGTTGTGCCTTTCGTTTTTCCTTTTCCTATCTTGCCATTTGTTTTTGTTGGTCCTTAACTTGCCTTGCTTTATCTCTTTCAATCCTTTCATCTTCTCGACGTTGCGTTGCAAGAATCCTTGTTGCCTTCTCCTTAACTAGATCCTTCTTTTTCTATTTTAATTCTTGCATTTCAAATTTATTTTTTTCAAACTCAACTAACATGTTTATATAGTCCTCTGAGGTGAGTAACTGTGAGCTTCAGCCCAGACGAAGACTACCCAGTGCACCTTGCTTTTTTCTCATTGATACTCTCTCTACCGATACCTTTAGGAACTAACCAAGTGTCTTCTCCACCCCTCCCACCTGCATGTCATTGCTTGGTACTTCCTTTTCAGTATCTAATGGAACTGATTGAACTATATCATTATCTTCATTTGATGCCTCATTATGTGCTTCATCTTTTTCCACTCATCTATTGTCCCAAAAAGAATGAACAATTTCACTGTTCAATTCTGCTGGTTGTGAGGGCATGTTCATGCTTTCTTCATTGGTTGCTGAGACACTATGTGCATTCATATTAATCATTGCTTCTGCTAGCCATGAAGGTGGGGTTACTTGGCTTGGCAATGTCAATTGGTCATTGTCAACTGCATGTTCAACAATGTCATTAACAATATCAGCAACAGGAGTTTCATGTTCTTGAGTTGGTGGAACGATCTCCATGTTACTATGAATTTGTTCATGGTTATATTGTGTTTCACATACAGTTTCATCATCTTCAGCATATAAGTGTCCTTGAGATAGGGAAATCATATTACCAGCTGCAACAACATCATCTTGGTCATCTACTTCTTGCACTTCAACACCTATTTGGGCATTCCCTTCTTCCTGGCCATCCACATGAAACGCTTGACTACAACTAGTATCATGCATAAGAGCATCATAGTTCAGTGGCCAGATTCTTGTCCTCCTAAAGCCAGCATTGATATTTGATGGTGTCAAAGCCCTTTTAAAAGCTTTACTTGCAAGCTCTGTTAGCTCGAACCTTTTCACCTCAACCCCTAGATTCTTTGCCATCCATGCAACGCGCTCTGACCTGAAATAGTTCTTGAAAGGGCCAAACACACTAACATCAAGGGGTTACAATCTGTGAGTGGCATGAGCAGGAAATGTCAACAGGTTGATGCCTAAATTGTTTGCTTCCTCAATTTTTTGTACAACCATGTGGCTCCCATGGCCATCTAATATCAATAGGTGTCTGTTATTAGGTGAGACACCACCTGGTACCGATGTAGCAAAGTGAAAAAGCCAACTTAGAAACAGTTCTTTAGTCATCCATGCATGGGGATGTGTAGCCATGCATGCACCTGGTTCACAGTTCTGTATATAGTTTTTCAGTTGATTTTTACCTTTGAAAATATAAAATCCTGGGATTGAAGTACCAATTGCATTGACACAACATAAAATAGTTATCCACTCCCTACTCTTAGGAAAAAACTTTGGCACATTTCGGCTCCCTCTCTTAGAAATTACCCACATCCCACAATTCCTCCTTGCCTATAAACCTATTTCATCATAGTTCCATATATGGTCTGCTCCATAAGAATGTTTATCGTAAGCACTAGAAATTGTGTCATAGAACTTTTGCACAACTGCAGGGTGAAAATTTAATGCTCTGTTTCTGTCAAGGCCCTCAACAGTACGCAATACAAGTTCTGGATGCCTTTTTTTAAACCCAAACCACCATGATTTACCAGGAAACCCATCTTTGAATGGGTTTGGCCTCCCTTGATAGCTTTGAGCAACTATGGATTTGAGTTGTATCAACTCTAGCCCATGTCCCAATTGGGCCATCTCTTTACACCACTCAGCCACCTTGGCCTCCTCCTCCTCAGTCATAACTGTAAGAGGCCCTCTACATTTTGTATGAGTCAGTCCATTTATCCAATTATGTATTGATGAGGGAGGAATACCATGTTTTTTCACAAATGCCCGAACTGAGTATCCATTAAACTCTATGTCATCAATTACAACTAACATTTGTTCTTTTGTCCATCCTCTTATAGCACTGATCTTTTTAGTTGAACTTGCCCCTTGGACTGTTGTTGATGGTGGTTCTATGGATGATGGTGTGTTAACATCAGCTACCATCACATGGTCATCCTCAATAGTGTTCCCTGGTGCATTGTTGACATTGACATCAGCTGTGCTATCCTCATCAGACAATGTGCATCGCAACTGCACACCCCTTGTCACTCTCTTACCACTTCTCCTTATACAAGCAGCATAACTTCCTTTTGCCATAGATGCAACAACCTATAAAATTATTGCATGCATTTAGACATTAGAATATTTGTAAATTATGCTTTCATACAAGGCAAAAATACTTCTGCTTTATTACAGGAAATTATCAACATGTATGTTAGTATCCTTGAAAAATCAAATATACAGAATCATTTTGTTGTATGTCTTCAAAATTATCAGTGATTTTTGTTTTGATAACTTGTCTTTACACTTAAAATACCATGACTGTATTGATTGGTTTTGTTATGCATTTCCCAACAAAGCTCTTGTTCAGTTTGACTACTTAAAATATTGTTTTGTTGTTTGTTGTTTTTTTGTTGTTTTGTTGTTTTCTGTAAGTGATTGGCTGACATTGGAATATGTATTATTACAGAAGTCGAAGATTACAAATAGAGTTCATGCCTCAGCATCCCTTTCTCCAAACCTGTCCTTTGACCACATCCCTACATTTCCACTGCAGTGATGTAACTGGATGGAAATGGAAGAAAACTTAGATTTTTAGTAACAGCCAAATAGGCAACCAAAAGCCAAATTATCTTGAGTTTCTAGCTTAGTCGATTTTGATTATTACATTCTGAGTCTCTCCATTGACCTTTGTTCACCTATTTACACAGTGTTTTAGCTAAGGCATAAGCAAGAGAAATGTGCACATATATTTTGTTTCACTCTGTCTTGTATCATTTGCTAGTGATATTGCACATGATAGCATCATTAGAACCATGGCTATGGCCAAGGAAGAAGTTCCTTCACATTCAGTTACTCTATTGATCACAACTTGTGATGTTTTGGTTATCGGTAGTTATGTGCATAAAAAGCCTTGAATCCATGCTTTCATCATGTAGAGAAAGAAATGCTTGATAATGGGGTAACTGAAATAAAGGAAAAGTTGGATCATGTTTCCAAGAAATCTTCTCAATTATAATATTTCATAGATTTGACTTCCAAAAAATCGAATTGCATTACTTCGTAGTCTCTCATTGTAAATTAAAACTTTCTTTTTCCTTAGAAGATGGGCAGAAATCTAGGAATAAGCAGGACAAAAAGCGAAGGAAAAGAGGAAGGCATGTGACCAAAAAGAGAAAATATCCAAAGCTAGACAAACTTGATCCATGTAGCAAAAAAACAAAATTATAGTTTAGAGAGAGAATCTTCGGCGAAAATCACATGGAAAATCAATTGTCGACGCGTTTCGAACCAACAAGTGTGGTTCATCATCAGGACAGGTTGAAGAAACAGATCCAGCTCAGCTGGATCTGTTTCTTCAACCTGTCCTGATGATGAACCACACTTTTTGGTTCGAAACGCGTCGACAATTGATTTCCCATGTGATTTTCACCGAAGATTCTCTCTCTAAATTGATATGGATCACAGAAGCCTGAACTCTAAAATTATAGTTAGCACCCATAATTTGCATGACACACATAACATTGGTTTCCAGGTGATAGATCAAGATTAAAGTAAAATCTTGTCCTAGGTCATTTGGAGGATAGGTAACCGAAAGCCAAATTATCTTGAGTTTCTAGCTTAGTCAATTTTGATTATTACATTCTGAGTCTCTCCATTGACCTTTGTTCACCTATTTACACAGTGTTTTAGCTAAGGCATAAGCAAGAGAAATGTGCACATATATTTTGTTTCACTCTGTCTCGTATCATTTGCTAGTGATATTGCACATGCTAGCATCATTAGAACCATGGCTATGGCCAAGGAAGAAGTTCCTTCACATTCAGTTACTCTATTGATCACAACTTGTGATGTTTTGGTTATCGGTAGTTATGTGCATAAAAAGCCTTGAATCCATGCTTTCATCATGTAGAGAAAGAAATGCTCGATAATGGGGTAACTGAAATAAAGGAAAAGTTGGATCATGTTTCCAAGAAATCTTCTCAATTATAATATTTCATAGATTTGACTTCCAAAAAATCGAATTGCATTACTTCGTAGTCTCTCATTGCAAATTACAACTTTGTTTTTCCTCAAAAGATGGGCAAAAAGCTAGGAATAAGTAGGACAAAAAGCCAAGGAATAGAGGAAGGCCTGTGACCAAAAGGTGAAAATATCCAGAGCTAGACAAACTTGATCCATGTAGCACAAAAACAAAATGATAGTCAGCACCCATAATTTGCATGACACACATAACATTGGTTTCCAGGTGATAGATCAAGATTAAAGTAAAATCTTGTCCTATAAGAATGTTTTTGACATCCTTGGATTAAGCAAATAATGCCTTCAATTATATAAATCACAAAAAAAATTCCATATCTGAGAAAACGAATATATAGAACGTGTTCAAGAAATATACATTGGATGGGTTGGGGAACTTTTAAGATAACCTACAACAGTAACTATTTTCAAGAGCTTTATGATCTGGTGGTGGAGTTAATAAAATGTGGTCATGCATATGTTGATCATCAAACCAAGAGAAGTAAAGGAGTATAGAGAGGAAAAGATAAATTCTCCATGGAGAAATTGACCTATTGCAAAGTCTTTAATGTTGTTTTATGAAATCTAAGTACTCTATTTTCCTTACTGTATGTTTTCCTTACTGTATGTTTTCATCTAAATGGACAACAATATTTTCCTTACTGTATGTTTTCATCTTATAACTCGGTTCCCCTTAACAGTCTTTTCGTTATTGTCTATTTTTGTCATATCCTTGTGGTTATATCTCGGTGCTCCTTAACAGTATTTTCCTTACAGTTTGTTTTCGTCTGATCCTCCTGGTTATATGTCAGCTCTTCTTAAGTAGTAGTCATTTGATTATGCTTTTCAATAAAATCTTGTCGGGCACATCAATACGTCTATAAGTTTGAACATAGAAATAGAAATAGGTGAATTGTGAAATAGAACTGTAGGCTGTGTGTTTATTTTCATGAAAGTGAAACTGAATCTGTAAGAAGGTGAATTGTGAAATAGAACTGTAGGCTATGTGTTGATTTTCATGAAAGTGAAACTGAATCTGTAAGAACTAAAACTGTAAGAACTCTGATAAATGAAAACAGAACTGTAAGAAGAATGTGTTGTAATTGATATAACTAACCTGGATATATTGGCAACTATTTTGTGATGTTGTCTTCAAGTTTGCTAAATAGTTTGAAAGCATAAGATGCAACTTCAACAGTGGTTGAACTTCTTTTATAGTTTTTGGCACTTGAATTTAATTGGTGGACATGGATGGACATGGATTGCAATGGCTTCATTTTGAATGTGTGGTTTGGATTTAATTTGATGTGATCTAATGGTTGGGAATTTGTTATTTGTTGATCCATGTGCTTTGATCTGTTTTAATGAGAAATAGAGTGAGTTGGGTGTCATTTATTGCAGTTATTGGGTTTGGGTGTCATTTATTGAACAAAGTGGGTTTAAATGTTATTGGGTTGGGTGTCATTTATTGAACATAGGGGGTTTAGTTGTTGAAAAACACAGTAGTTATGGCTGACATACATTCCCTTTTATTATGTGCAGGTATGGATATTTATTTGGGATAAAAAGCTTCAGTTCTGATGAGTGGGGGTTGAAGTGACTGATACTTTGTACTTCTAGAATAGACCATTTTGGAAGCATTTATGGTTTTATCTGTTTTCTAGTTGGGTCAATATGGTTTTCACTCTTAAGTATTAAGATACTATTTATGGATAGTTGTGGGCCCAGTCAATGTATGGGGAAATTTTGGACATAAATTAATACTTATTTATACTTAATGTTATTTATCTTTGTTTAAATATTGGTTGCAAAAGTCTCAATTTATGTTGGTTTGGTTGGACCAGTACTATATCAATTACTAGTCCCTACACAACATTAGGAATCTCTCCCCTACTGCATGGCTTAAATTAATGGGCCCACTTGCAGCTTAAATAAAAAGTAATTAAAATATAATTTAATGTGCAATAACTGAGACTTAAAAGCTGCCAAAGGTTCACTACCACCACTGACTCATTAGTGCAACAATGATTAAATTAGCAATTGCCTCAAAAGGTATAAAGAGAGACCGATAAGATTATTAAATTGGAATTGTTGAATTGGAAAATTTGTAATTTGATTAAAATAATAATTTCTGTATAAATGTCTTACTTAAGTAAAATTTCTCTTTTTGGATAGCTCTCAGTAGCTCGCAAGCTTTTTACCTGGGAAGTTCTTTAGAAGAGATGTTGGTTCAAGCCTAACCAATGAGCAATTTGAGGTGGCCAAAGTCCTTCTAATTGTTTTTTATTATGGTAAAATTATATTGATAATTCATTGGTTTTACTTTCAAAAACTTGAAGGAATTTGAAGAGCAAGTATAAAATTACTTTGTGGGATTTGATCCCAAAATCACTAATTTGTAAATACATACTCAATGAAATGTTATTTCGTTGAAACCTTGCACAAATGTTTGATATAAGAAAATAAGCCCATAAGATTGAAAGGCTACAGCTAAAACTATAATCAACACCCTCGTAATTCCTAATCATTGACAGAATCAAGAAAAAAGAAAATAAGAAAAAGACACATTCATGATATCAAAGTTACAAACCTTTCATAGTTCATCATCAAGCATTGCAGTGTACATAATGAAATAGATCAGCTACTTATTTCTTGATTAACAAAGAAGCCTTGTAGAATTTTGATAAAAAAATTACTTTGATTTCCAAAATTAAGCAAATAATAATTGATAAAAAAATTATATATCTCCAAGTCTCAATGTTGAAGATTAATTATTGGTGGGGTTGCTTTGTTCCTATATACTAAAGTTTAAGGTTTATGGTACATTTTGTTTGACAGTATATATTATATACTATTAGGTTTGTTCCAATTACCTTATAAGTTTCATGTTATATGTGTAGTTGCATAGTATTTAATGGTTGCAATAAAAAATATTATTATTTTTGAAGTGGAAAGATGCACTGTTGTTGGAGGACTAACTGTAGGGTTGTAATGGGTAAAAAAAGAGTTGCCAAAGGGAGAACTTATTCCATAGTTTTGCAATTTTTCATATAAAAATTAGGGTTTTTTTATTGCCACATGTACAATACTATACACCAAATAGCCCCCAAAGAGAGGGATACCTCCATAAACATTGGAAACAAAGGGCTTCAATGCTTAGCATCCATCCTCCAAAGGTGCTTCAAGGGTAAACACTTCTGCCATAAACACTTTCAAATATGTGTGGGGCCCCAAAGTGGGTACTCCAACCTTCATAGGCCATTCCAAATACTTGTATCTTCCTCCAAATGGTAGATTCCTCCAACAATTTAGCAAACAAGTTGATGAGCCCCAAATTTTGGTAACAATTTGGTCTCATTTGGCCTACTTACCTTGCTCAACCCTTCATTTTTTATCACTTATGCATCGTTTCTTAGTATATTCGTGTTATTTGTAGGAAGAAGGGCAGTCATTATGCCTATGTGGCTAATACATGATGATTTCAGGTTTTTTGGCATTAAATGGAGCAAAGACCACGCAAATGGAGACAAGGAGACAGCCAAGGTGGCATTACGGGTTTATAGGGAGGTTGTCCACAGCCTTGAATGACCTCCCTCATGATCTCCACCCCAACTCCGAGCTCCAACAGCTATCACCACCGAGCTAGAAGGCAGCCAACAGATTCTACAGGAACAGCAGTTTACTTTCAGTTGGACAACCAAGCTCCACTAATTGAGGAGGCCAGCTTGGCCCTCATCATGTATAAATATTGAGGCTGTAGCCTTCGATGAGACTCTTGAAATTTTGTTATAGATTTTGGATTACGAGCTGTAGCTCTGTTTTTGCTCTTTGTAAGCCAATTTTGGCATGTTGTTAGACTCATGATTATGATATTTTAATAAAGGCAGTCAGATTTGGATTCGATTCTGAGTTCTTAGGGGAGCTATAGCTCTCAGGTTAGGGCCCAACCTGAGAGCAATAGACCTCCTTCGTTGTATTGTTACTTGTCTTTCTTTTATCATTGCATTTCTTTCCTTTACATGCACTTGAAAAACACAGTTTGCTGAGTTGATTGTTTCGGTTTTGTTATGTAGGTTAGTTTCACGAATGAAGTTGTTTCAGTAGTTCAGAATTAGCTTAGGGAGATTGAAGTTACGTTGAGTTCAAAAAGGTTGAATGCATGCTCACTTTCACCTCTGTTTGGGGACCGGAAGTGTAGACCGTGCCAACTGCCAAAAACATTGTTTTAACATATGCATGAAAGTATTGATGTAATGTTTTCGATTGAAGAATTGTCCATGCGATTTTATCTTGAGTAATGACTCTTTGGTTCAGCATCATGCACGAATTCCCTTCAACTTACATTGTTGTTCATTGATTCCTAATAAAACAGTTAGAATAGGTTGGTGAACTTTCATTTACATGCAATATAAGGGTGATTTGTTTCATTTACACTGCGAAGCACCACTTCATCATGTTCTTATCCTTCTGAACCGTGCCTAAGCCACCTACTCATCCTCTGTTCAGCTCATTTGCCTTCCAAACCTTCTACTGTCCACATTGCTCAATCTTTTTGACCTTCCACTACTCTACCCTTCTATCGACCAACCAGCTCTATCCACTCTCTCTCCATCTCATCTCTCTGTCCATAGGCCATCTCAAGCTCCTCTTTCATCTTACCTATCCATCCATACAGCTCCTTCACTCCTCCATCACCCAAAACTCCGACTATAGGACATCCTGTAGAAGTTAGCAGACTTCCTGTAGAAATCCCGAGTTTCCTGTAGGAAACCCTGCAGACATCCTATAGAAGCCTGCAAACACGGTTGCCAAGCACCTGAATGTTGTGGACTTCTGTGGAATGATGTGAGGGACCCCCTGGGACCTCTCAGAGTCCTCCTGACCTTTCCCAAGCCTTCCTTCCCCTTGAACTACCCCTGCACAGTCAAGACCCAGTAAGAAGCACAATCATAATAACTCCACCCACTTGAGCAAAAATACAAAAACGTGTTCTCTTCAATGGAAGTAGTTTAAATTCATGCATTTCATCTTACTAGAAGTAATGGCATCATTTCTAGAAGTTGCATTCCCACCATTGCATCATAGAGATTAAGCTAGTCAAATTAGGGTTTACTAGGGTTTCCATGTTTGGTTGGCTTTCAGTTCATTCTTGCAAAGTAGGTTAATTTCCTTTGAGATAGCCTTCGTTCATCATTTAGAAAGCTTCTTCTGAGAACATATAGAAGTTGGCTTGAGCCCTAGCGGACTTGTGCCAGCTGACCAAGTGACAGCTGCGACAAGAGCTAGTACTTGTGCATACAGCACCGTCGCTTCCAAGTTTGTTACGAACTACCGGGTTGATAAAATTAGAGAAGGAAGCTCTAGGAGTTGTAGCATTATTGCTACAATACTGGAGCCCACCATCTTTTTGGCACCGTTTCCGGGGAAGCGTCAGAGTATTAGTAGTTGTTGCTTTTCTTCTATTTTCCTACTCTCGCCTTCTGCCAAGTAGTTTATTTCATTTCCATTCTGCAAAAGTAGCATAGACATTTCCTGCTTTCATAGATTAGCATTTCAATTCTGCAATTTCAATTTTGCAAGCGTAGATTAGCCTTTCAATTCTGCAAGCGTAGACTAGCATTTCCATTCCTGCAATTCCATTTGAGCAAAGTAGATTAGTCCTTTCCTTCTTTCATTTCAATTCTGCATTTTTATTTCAGCAAGACAGTTAGTTGTAGATCAATCTGTTTCAGTTTTGCAGGTACCAAAGAAAAAAAACGAAAGCAATCAAGAAGTCTTTCCATTTCATGCCTCGTAGGAACCGAGATAAAACAGGCAAATTCCTACCCAACACCCCCACCACATCACTGAGTCACCCTTCTCTCTTCTTCGGTGACAGTGATCCAGAAGAACCTATAGGTGAACCTCCTGAGATATACGAAGATCCTATAGCAGAAGAAGAATTAGAGACCATCCCATCTAAAGCTATGGCTGACAATAGAAGAGAAGATGAGAGAATAGAAGGTGCCTTCCCCATCCGAGAAACCAATGGAGACATGAAAATGAAAAACATTAGTCCCTCCGCTCTGCCTCACTTCCATGGACTGACTACTGAAGATCCTGATACCTTCCTGTTTGAGTTTGCTGTCCTTTGTAGAACCTATGACTATACTGAAGATGAGCAGAAGCTGAAACTCTTCCCTTCCACTCTTAAGGATGCAGCATTACACTGGTTCATGGGCTTACCTGGGAATAGTATCACCACTTGGGCTCAGATGCAGCAAGCCTTCAATGCCAAGTACCGGGACTACTCTAGGTCCAAGGAAACCAAGGGAGATATCTTTCGGATGACCATGGGAAATGATGAGTCCTTAGAGGATTATGAGGAGAGGTTCCAACTTAGCTATAAGCGGGCCAGGTGCACACTTGACCCTGAATCCCTCAAGTTGGTCCTACTCCGAGGAGTCCCTGAAGACCTTTTAGATACCCTTCACATGTTAGCTGGGGGAGATATTTACCAGCTACCTTATGAGGACATCAAGACTGTGTTCAGAAACCACTCTAGGGCAGCCCGGAAACGAGGTAGAGGAAACCCTCTCTCAGCTGGTATTCCTTTCTCCAAGCATGAGTTTGCAAATCAATTAGAAGATCTTAAGAGTGAGGTGAGAGAGACCATCGCCATGCAACTGGACACATTCAGGATCCAGCAGAAGAAGGAAGAAGCTGAGAGGGCCTTGGCTATCTTCTGCCCTACATGTACAAGGAGACACCCTAAGAACGAATGCCCATTGCATTCGGTTGAAGTGTGCTTCGTTTGTGAGGAGGACCATCCCACAAATCAATGTCCAACCTTACCTGGGTTTAAAGCTATGTACCAAGGGGCAGAAGCTCCCACTGAACCTCTCTATTACCTCAACCAAAGGAGGCCACAAGGACCTAGACCTTACCAGCAGGGGATGCAAGGGGCACCTCAAGCTTATTACAGCCCCAACCAATCGACTCCTATGCCTTCCTGGGGTCCCCCTGCTCATCCTTCCTGGTCTATGCCTCCTCCATGTTCTTATCCACCTCAGTACCCTACTCAGCCCACTACTCATTCATATCATTCACATGCCCAGCCGCAGCCTCAGTGGAATGCACCTCAGTCAGGGTGGAGGCCCCAGTACAACACTCCTCCCGCCATTTTGCCTCCACCACCAGTTCAACCTCAACCATTACCTCCTGCTCCTCCAAGGCAACCTCAAATGCCTACTCAACCGAACCCGAACCCCAACAATAGACAGACACAGCAGGTATACACTGGGGAAACATCATGCCCTACCTATACTATGGAGATCCAGGAGATCAATCTTCGATCTGGAAAGACTCTTCCGGATCGCCAACCTCCTCCCCCAGAGGACGAGGAGGACAAACAGGAAAGTGAACCAAAGGCTATTCCACCCTTTCCTGAGAGACTAACAGCCACCACACAACCCAACCCAGAGGAGGATGAGCTTATGGGAGAACTCAAGCAGTTGTGTGTGAAAATACCACTTCTCCAAGCCATCAAGGATGTGCCAATATACAACAAACTGGTTAAGGAAAAGTGTTTTAAACACCCACGCAGGCGAAAGAGAGATGCTTCAACCATCAATATCTTAGGACAACTGTCTGACCTTATGTTAGGACAAGTCATCTGCCCAAAGTACCTAGATCCTGGGAGTCCTATAGTAGATGTCCACATCAATGGCACCATCATACCTCACACCTTGATTGATCTGGGGGCTGCCATTAATGTGATGACCAGGGATACCATGCTCAAACTCAATCTTCAGGGTTCCTTGAGGAAGACCTCGACAGTACTGCAACTAGCAGATCGCTCCACTGTGACTCCCGAAGGGATTGTGGAGGATGTCTTGGTCTCTGTCAACTCTTGGGAATACCCTGCAGATTTCTTGGTTCTGCAACCCAAGGAAAAGCTTACTGGATATCCTCTCATTTTGGGAAGGCCTTGGTTAGCCACTGCAGATGCTTACATCAGTTGCCGTACAGGAAACATGACCATCAAAAACGGTCCTATGTCCAAGCAGCTAGTCCTATATCCTCCTGCCCAACCCTCCTTAGAGCATGACTTACCACTGTGGTTGGAGGAAGGAGAAGAGGATGAGGTGTACTCAACACCTTTTTTCACCCTAGATACCACTAGAAGAGACCCCCCAACCGAGGATGACTTGATTGAGACTTTGATCCAGAATCCACCTTCCAGTGCACTATCCTTAGAGAAATTGGTGGAGGACGCCCAAGCCAGCACCTTCGTGGACCTTTGTACCACCAACCCTGTTACTCCCAGAGTCAAGAATGTGGAGTTCGGCCCTGAGAGAACGTTAAAGATCAGCTCCTCCCTATCTCCTTCCTAGGAAAAGGAGCTGTGTAGCATGTTGGCCAGTCACCTAGATGCTTTTGCTTGGAGCTATAAGGAGATGAAAGGAGTCCATCCCTCTGTCTGTACCCATCACATATACATCAAAGAGGATTGTAAACCGGTTAGGCAACCTCAGAGGAGAATGAATCCAGCCCTTAAGGACATTGTCAAGGAAGAATTGCAAAAACTGTTGGATGCCGGATTCATTTACCCCATCTCAGATAGTGAATGGGTGTCCCCTCTGGTGTTGGTTCCCAAGAAAAACGGGAAGTGGAGAATCTGTGTGGACTACCGACAACTGAAAAAAGCTACCAAGAAAGACCATTTCCCTCTACCTTTCATAGATCAAGTGTTGGATGGACTGGCAGGAAAGAAGTTCTTCTCTTTCCTGGATGGGTTTAGCAGGTACAACCAAATCCAAATCAGCCAAGATAAGACCACCTTCACTTGTCCTTGGGGTACCTTTGCCTACCGAGTTCTTCCCTTTGGGCTATGCAATGCTCCTGCTACCTTCCAGAGAGCTGTCTTGAGCATCTTCTCGGAGTTGGTCCATGATGCGGTGGAAATCTATATGGATGACTTCACTCCTTATGGGTCCAACTTCCAGGAAGCATTGTCCAATCTAGGAAAGGTCCTAACCAAATGCATTGAGATGAACCTGTCCCTTGGTCCTGAAAAATGTGAATTCCTGAGGACTGAAGGGACTGTGCTAGGCCATACCATTTCTTTCCAAGGGTTACAAGTGGATCCTAACAAAATTGCTCTCATCAAGAAGGTTCCACCTCCCCAAAAGGTAAGGGATGTCTGGAGTTTCTTAGGATTAGCAGGGTATTACCGGAGATTCATTAAAGAATTCAGCAAGCTAGCCTCGCCTTTGTTTGGCCTGTTGGCAAAAGATGTGGAGTTTAAATGGACTGACGATTGTCAGAGGGCTTTGAATGAATTAAAGGACAAGTTGGTGTCAGCCCCAATCCTGAGAGGTCCCAACTAGGCCCTACCTTTCCACATCCACACTGATGCCTCGAACAAAGCCATAGGGGCAGCTTTAGGACAAGTTGAACAAAAACTTCCATATGCCATTTACTTTGTTAGCAAAAAATTGTCCAAAGCCGAGCTAAATTACACTGTAACCGAGAAAGAATTCTTGGTTGTGGTCCATGCACTGAACAAGTTCCGACATTATATCACTGGCTATCAAACCTTTGTACATACGGATCATGCTGCAATTAGATATTTAATGAATAAACCAGATGTGAATGCTCGTATTATTAGATGGTTACTTTTGTTGCAGCAGTTTGATTTGACCATTGTTGACAAACCAGGTAAAGAAAATGTTGTTGCTGACTTTTTATCTAGATTGGATTTGTCTGCAGATGAGCATGGAACAGTGGATGACCAGATGCCCGATGAACATCTGTTTGCTATCTCAGTACTCTCTCCATGGTTTGCTGATATAGCAAACTACCTTGTTTCAGCACAGTTCCCTCCGCACCTATCTTCAAGAGAGAAGAGCAGAATCATCAGAAAAAGTGCCTCATTTACTTGGATCGGGGGCAATCTGTTCAAGCTTGGCCCTGATCAGATCTTAAGGCGTTGTGTAAGGGAGGAGGAAGTCTTTGATATCCTCCTCACCTGTCATGATGGGCCTTGTGGAGGACATTTTGTAGCAAAGAGGACTGCCTTCAAAATCCTGCAGGCAGGCTACTATTGGCCCACACTTCATCAAGATGTCAGAAGATATATCAGCCAATGTGACCGATGCCAAAGAATGGGGAAACCGACTCCAAGGGATGATATGCCTCTCCAACCTCAAGTGACTCTTGAGCCATTTGAGAAGTGGGGTATGGATTTTGTGGGTCCAATCAACCCTCCTTCGAGGCAAAGGTCTTACATCATTGTGTGCACTGACTACCTGACAAAGTGGGCAGAGACTAAAGCAATCAAGGCAGCAACAGAAGAGAAGGTGGCCGAGTTCTTAAGAGAAAACATCTTCTACAAATTTGGCTACCCAAGAGGGCTGGTCACCGATCAAGGGAGCCAGTTCACATCCAACTTGATTGAAGACCTACTAGCTCACCCCAAGATCAAGCATAGGACTTCCACCCCCTATCATCCACAGGAAAATGGGCAAGTGGAAGTCACCAACAGAGCATTGGAAGGGATTTTGACTAAGGTGGTGAGCAGCAGTAGGAAAGATTGGGCAGATCGCCTGGTTGGGGCCACATGGGCTTACAACACCACCTGGAAGACCACCACCGGCTTCACACCTTATGAGCTGGTCTATGGGAAGAAAGCTTTGCTGTCCATTGAGTTTGAATACAATACTTTGAGGATGGCAGCTCAACTAGATCTAGATCTTAGCCATGCACAACAAGAAAGGTTATTGCAGCTGAATGGACTGGACGAGCACTGGATGCAGGCCCTCCTTCACTCAGAAGTGGTTCAACTTCAGAGAAAGGTGTGGCATGACCAACATCTCCATGACAAGCAATTCCAGCCGGGAGATTGGGCCTTGTTGTATGACTCTAGATACAAAGATTTCAAGGGGAAGCTGAGAACCAGATGGCTAGGACCATATGCAGTGGAAAAATGCCATGACAATGGATCTGTTCTTATTCGAACCATTGATGAGGAAGCCATCCCCATGCTTGTCAATGGGCATCGATTGAAGATCTACAGGAAGCCTCTCTCAAGACAAGAGTTCATCAAAACTATGGAGAAATCAGTGTTGGTCATAGAGAAGGGTTCTGCCTCTGCTTTGGGCATACCCTGAAAGATTTAAAAAATAAAAAAAAATAAAAAATAAAAAAATAATAAAAATAATAAATATCCTTGGGTGAAAACCTTTCTGAGGCTCCCAAGGTAGGTGGTAAGGGTGAAAACCTCATTGAGGCGCCCCTATTGTCTTTCAAAAAAAAAAAAAAAGAGATTTAAAAAAGATCCTTGAGTGAAAACCTCTCTGAGGCGCTTAAGGCAGATGGCAACGGTGAAAACCTCATTGAGGCGCCCCTGCTATCTTTTAAAAAAAAAAAAAAAAGGAAAAAACAGTAAGCAAAAAGATAGGGACAACAAGTTTATAATGTGAAAATGCATGCAGGTTGCAGGTGTTCTATGAAGGTGAGGAGGACTCTTAATGCAAAGCCAAAGATCCTTATCATGCTGCCAAGGGACCTCACCAGCACCTCCTCCAAGAATACTCATTTCCTCCAAGGTATGTGCACAATGTCATCATGGCTTGAGTCTTCTACAGGAAGATGCAGACTTTCTACAGGAAGGTGCAGACTTTTCTACAGGAAACGCAACTTTTCTACAGGAAGTTCTGTATTTCTACAGGAAACTTCATGTAGAAGTTCGGGATGGGCCAGAATTCATTTTATGAGGAGATCTAACGACCAAGGGTCGGTTTGGAAGCATGCAAGCTACGGTTGGCACCCTTATACATTGTTGTCACCTCTTTCTACCATCCCTGTCGACATGCAATGAAGTTACCTGCACCATCAAAGCAGATCATTGAGTTATCAAGAGAAAGCAATTTTTAAGATGAAAAAAACGCTGAGATGTCATACCATATCCATCCCAGCCATCCATGAGCTCTGTGAGCGTGATCGTGGGGCCATTGCCTTCGTCGTGCAGCATGCACCCGAGGAGGAAGAAACTGTTACAGGACATCCTGTAGGAGTCCCGTAACAGTTAAGCCCGCTAGAGTGCACACCATATACAATGAAGACGCGGGCGCATGCAGCTGAAGCCTCAAATCCATCGTCAGCGACCTGTGAATACGAACCTCCGGGCCTGTGCAAATCCACCAGCAGCAAATAAATCCACTCATCGTCGTCCAAGAGCCTGAACAATCGTGTTGCAGCCGCACAGGTAAGTGTCTCGACCCTTTCTTCCGACGAATTGCATGAATTTTACTTTGAAAATGTTTGCAAAGTGTGAAATGGATGGGTTGAGCGGTTGTATGGTCAATCGATTGGCCACGTCAACCAGTCAACTGGTCGAGCTGGATGTGTGAATGGTGGCCGTGGAAAAAAACGGGCAGTGGACACGTGAGAACCGTCCACTCGGGGAGAAGCGAGTTCTAACGAGAATGGCGGCGGCGGATCTGCGGGGAATGATGCGGCAGTAAGTAAACTTGCAGAAGAATGATGGTGTGACGTCGCCCAACGGTCCGGTAGGGACAGCTCACCCCCGCGCCACGGATTCCGCCGATTCAAATCTAATCGGCTAGATTATCACCCCCATGCATTTATCATTCACCGTTTGCGACTTGAGTGATCATTCGGATCCCTCTATAGTTCGATACTCCGAGTCTTTGGCCATCAGAACGCCTGTAAAGCAACACCAAGAGCGCAGACCCACTGCAGTATCCCCCAGAAATCGCGCGCTGCTCCTACAGGAAAGCTGCTCCTACAGGAAAGCTGTTTCTACAGGAAATCGAGTTCCTCACGTCAAAAGGTTGTGGATTAAAAAGGTAATCCTGAACTCTCCATGCAATTGGTTTTTGAAGGTGGCAGAATCGTCGTCTACAGTCTGGTCGTAGAAAATTGTTGCAATTGTTGTCTGCCGTGCATGAACTGTCGTCCTACAGGATGTCAGTGTAGTTGGCTATGTTAAAGGTTCTCAGGGGGTAAGCTTTGTGAATTATGTGCATGACAGAGGCGTAATCCTATGCTCTGTCCCAGTAGACCGAATTTCTTCCCCATTTGCCACCTCCAGCTAACGCAGCAGTTTTTCACCATGCCGGGTGGGTTCATCAGAAGGGAGCCCACTGATTCAGCGAAGTTAAGAGAAAATCCTAAGGTGGTGGAGCTCTTCACACGAGCACAATGGATATCCTTCTGTGACAAATTGCAGGGCTATGACGACGAAGTGGCAGAAGAGTTTTTGCAAACTCTGAGGCCGAAATCTAAAACGTTGGCCACCGTTACCTTCAGGGGTCTGAGCCTCAAACTCACCCCACAATTCATCAACCGAGTTACGGAGCTCCCAATGGGATTACCATGGGATAAAGAAGAAAGGAAATTGAGCCAACAAGCTAAGAAAGAGTTCTTTCCACCAGAGGAGGAATTTTCAGAAGACAAAAATGGGGTTCGTAGAACCAGTTTACTACCACCATGGAATGAAGTAAGCCTACAAATTATGAAGTATATCACCTGCGAAGGCCGTTTTAGCATTGTATACGGGTACCACTTTCGGTTACTCACTGGATTAAGGCACCAGATGGAGCTACCTATAGAAAACAAGCTCAGTCTCCCTTACTTTCTACTACAGTCTCTGATTGAGTGTGCAACCAAGCTGAAAGAAGGCATACCAGACCAGGTAGCCCACCATGGACTGATCAAACTCCTCGTGGAGGATGCGCTCCACACATACAAGGTTCCTCTCTCATGGGAAGCCTTCAGAAATTTGACAAAGGACGGGGACATAAAGATGCTAACCGAAGAGCTTGGTTCTTCTAGCAGTGAGGAGAAAGAGTCAGTGGCCGCAGTAAAGAGGGAAAAAGGCCAAAAGACCCCAACCATAGAGCAGAAGAAAACGCAAGAAAAGAAACAAGAGAAAAAGGATGACAAGGAGAAAGATGACACACCCATCTTGACAGCAAGAGAGCAAAGGTTGCAAGGCAGCGTGGACAAGGCTAAGAAGGTCCACATCATCAAGAGTACCTCGACAGCGACTGCAACCAAATCAAAAAGCAAAACTCATGCAGCAAAGCAAACCAAGGCGGCGACACCTGTTTCTACAGGAAAGCCAAAACCGGCTTCTACAGGAAGCCCGAAAATTATGGAAAAAAGGTCTTCTACAGGAAGCCAGAAAATTACTAAAACAGGGTCTTCTACAGGAAGCCCGAAATTGACTAAAACAGGGTCTTCTACAGGAAGCCCTGAAAAAGTGAAACCCAAGGAGAAGAAAGCTGACATTCGTGAAAGGGAGGCAGCAGCTGTGCTGGCCGGCCTCAGCACACCTCCTAAGCCAAAGGAGAAGAGAAAGAGGGAGACCCCTCTATACTTTGAAGCTCGAAGAAGTGTGAGAATAAAGACGGGCAAGCTACAGCCTCCATCCAGCAGCCAAATCACTACAGGGGATGCCCCTACTTCACCCAGTGAGAAGTCCCCCTCGAAGATATCGGTCACCTACGAGAGGGGGAGCCCAAAAACAACTACTTGGAAAGGAAGGTTAGACCAATCGGCTTCAAAAGCCCGGCTCAAGGTCAAGGAAACAGAGAAGAGGGAAGGAGCGGCACCCTCATCACCACCAAGGGCAGAACAGGCAGAGCCACCAAGAGTAGGAAAGAAAGAGCGTATTCCGGAGCCTAGTTCCCGGCCAAGGACAAGGCGCCGGAGCAAAATTGCTCAAGGATGAGCAAATATTTTAGCTGGGGGTGATGATGAGCCCCAAATTTTGGTAACAAATTGGGCTCATTTGGCCTACTTACCTTGCTCAACCCTTCATTTTTTATCACTTATGCATCGTTTCTTAGTATATTCGTGTTATTTGTAGGAAGAAGGGCAGTCATTATGCCTATGTGGCTAATACATGATGATTTCAGGTTTTTTTGCATTAAATGGAGCAAAGACCACGCAAATGGAGACAAGGAGACAGCCAAGGTGGCATTACGGGTTTATAGGGAGGTTGTCCACAGCCTTGAATGACCTCCCTCGTGATCTCCACCCCAACTCCGAGCTCCAACATCTATCACCACCGAGCTAGAAGGCAGCCAACGGATTCTACAGGAACATCAGTTTACTTTCAGTTGGACAGCCAAGCTCCACTAATTGAGGAGGCCAGCTTGGCCCTCATCATGTATAAATATTGAGGCTGTAGCCTTCGATGAGACTCTTGAACTTTTGTTATAGATTTTGGATTACGAGCTGTAGCTCTGTTTTTGCTCTTTGTAAGCCAATTTTGGCATGTTATTAGACTCATGATTATGATATTTTAATAAAGGCAGTCAGATTTGGATTCGATTCTAAGTTCTTAGGGGAGCTATAGCTCTCAGGTTAGGGCCCAACCTGAGAGCAATAGACCTCCTTCGTTGTATTGTTACTTGTCTTTCTTTTATCATTGCATTTCTTTCCTTTACATGCACTTGAAAAACACAGTTTGCTGAGTTGATTGTTTCGGTTTTGTTATGTAGGTTAGTTTCACGAATGCAGTTGTTTCAGTAGTTCAGAATTAGCTTAGGGAGATTGAAGTTACGTTGAGTTCAAAAAGGTTGAATGCATGCTCACTTTCACCTCTGTTTGGGGACCGGAAGTGTAGACCGTGCCAACTACCAAAAACATTGTTTTAACATATGCATGCAAGTATTGATGTAATGTTTTCGATTGAATAATTGTCCATGCAATTTTATCTTGAGTAATGACTCTTTGGTTCAACATCATGCACGAATTCCATTCAACTTACATTGATGTTCATTGATTCCTAATAAAACAGTTAGAATAGGTTGGTGAACTTTCGTTTACATGCAAGATAAGGGTGATTTGTTTCATTTACACTGCGCAGCACCACTTCATCGTGTTCTTATCCTTCTGAACCATGCCTAAGCCACCTACTCATCCTCTATTCAGCTCATTTTCCTTCCAAACCTTCTACTATCCACGTTGCTCAATCTTTTTGACCTTCCACTACTCTACCCTTCTATCAACCAACCAGCTCTATCCACTCTCTCTCCATCTCATCTTTCTGTCCATAGGCCATCTCAAGCTCCTCTTTCATCTTACCTATCCATCCATACAGCTCCTTCACTCCTCCATCACCCAAAACTCCGACTGTAGGACATCCTGTAGAAGTTAGCAGACTTCCTGTAGAAATCCCGAGTTTCCTGTAGGATCCCCTGCAAACATCCTGTAGAAGCCTGCAAACACGGTTGCCAAGCACCTGAACATTGTGGACTTCTGTGGAATGATGTGAGGGACCCCCTGGGACCTCTCAGAGTCCTCCTAACCTTTCCCAAGCCTTCCTTCCCCTTGAACTACCCTTGCACAGTCAAGACCCAGTAAGAAGCACAATCATAATAACTCCACCCACTTGAGCAAAAATACAAAAACGTGTTCTCTTCAATGGAAATAGTTTAAATTCATGCATTTCATCTCACTAGAAGTAATGGCATCATTTCTAGAAGTTGCATTCCCACCATTGCATCATAGAGATTAAGCTAGTCAGATTAGGGTTTACTAGGGTTTCCATGTTTGGTTGGCTTTCAGTTCATTCTTGCAAAGTAGGTTAATTTCCTTTGAGATAGCCTTCGTTCATCATTTAGAAAGCTTCTTCTGAGAACATATAGAAGTTGGCTTGAGCCCTAGCGGACTTGTGCCAGCTGACCAAGTGACAGCTGCGACAAGAGCTAGTACTTGTGCATACAGCACCCTCGCTTCCAAGTTTGTTACAAACTACTGGGTTGATAAAATTAGAGAAGGAAGCTCCAGGAGTTGTAGCATTATTGCTACAATACTGGAGCCCACCACAAGTAAACCAAGGGACTGACCTTTTCCAGCCTATATTTAAAAGAACAAGCATCTTCCTTCAGAAGTGAACCAGTTAACTTATTATGGAATTTGTTTCATTGGAGTGCTCCACCCATTGATGTATCTCCATTTGAATAGGCTCCCTTGGACACATCTCCATGTTATTGGTTTAAGGTACCCACATGTGGAGGGCATCTATTCAGATGATATACTACCTATTGAACCCTTTTTTCTGGAGTCAATCAATATGGTTGAAGCATCATTGCATCAATTCAAGGTACACAAGGATCTAACATTTTCAGGTTCTAATACTACTACATAACTTATACTTGGTCATAAAGGTGTAGAAATATTCTACATGTGATGGCCTAGAGATAACAATACAGAGAGAAGATGACCTTCCTTTTAGTCTCTTCCACCAACATGTGATTAGAACAAACCTCATATTAAATATATAATATGTGATGCTCCTTTGTTGGAAGAATATATTATTTGGGTTATTTTTCCACTGATCATGAGCAGCCCTGATATTAGAAGCTCTTCCAGCCTGATAGAAAAAAGAGTGAAAGAGAGGGATGATGTTCATGACTGCCACAACTTGATCTTGAGTTTGGTACTCGTATTGTCACTTAGCCTTGTGTTTAGCTTGAATTTTGCCTACATTAACACAATTAAGGATTGGTGCACTGTCAGAGACCTTTCATCATTTATAATAGAGGTATCATTAGCTGACACAAACAACCCATGGATGGATTCTTCATATGATGCTCGCTTAAGCTCTTGTTTTAAGACAACAATTTGCCCACCTTATTTAAAGCATTGTTACTTCCAGAGATAGTCGTTCCTTAAAAGTACACCCTGCGTAGACATCAAATAACAATACTCCATACCCAACATTGAGTTAAATGACTATATTTAACAATATATTGATGAGCCTTATCATTGGGCAATTATATGGGCCTTAATTCACCTCCTAACTTAGTTAAACCAACTATTCTCATAACTTATTGCATACTTTTGATTATATTTTGTTTATGAGATGAGTTAGAGTTGGATATTTTGCTTTGTGGTATAATATGCATTTAATGCAGGATTAAAGGAGAAAAGCAAGGAATTTTGGCAAAGACCAAGGTCAAAACTCAAATGGAACAAGGGAGAGGGATTATAGGAGGTAAATCCTCCTCATTTACTACCCCTCCATTCGAATATTCCTCCATCAGCTCAGAGTGCAAACAACCAAATCATGAGGACTAGAAGGCAGCCGAGCAAGTGAAAGACAAAGCACCAGTTTATCTCGAGTTTGGGAGCTGAGCCTCCCTAATTTTAAGTCGTTGGAGAATTCAGATGTATAAGTAGAGAGGCCTAGGACCTCAGTAGGATTCAGATTTTTTATTGTAAAACTCTACTCTATTTTTCGAGCTGCAAGACTTGTGACAGTTCTTTTGATGTAATATATTGTTTTGGTAATAAGAATGAGTTTTGTTTTGAGCCAACATTGAGTTAACTTAGAGGGATGAAGCTCTTGGGTTAGGGCCCAACCCTAGCAACCAAGGCTCCTCTTTATTGTACATGTATGCTTAGTGTAGATTCATAGCTTAGTTGTTAGTTTGCTTAGTAGATGCATTTCCATTACAAGTAGTGTAGATTAGATTGGTTGTGTGATAGTTTGATTCCATTTGTGCCTTCTTTCGAGTATCAGGTTAGCAAGGAGAAAAAGGATCACCACAAGGTTTTCAGCAGGTGTCTTGGCCTCACTTCCTCCCTTTGGGACCATGACTTGAGGAAGGGACCCTTCAACAGCCCCAAAAACACAAATTTCTAGTTCTTTTATGAGCTTTGGAGTTTGTTGTCTTTAATTCAGTAGTTGGTTAATGTTGTAAGGAAGATTTCATTTTCATCTTTTTCCATCTCCATGTCTGTAATAATATCTCACTCATGCTTTCATTCCCTTCGGCAATTTTCCTCATGCATAATATAAGCAGTTGACTCATGCTTTTCTAGTTTTTGAAAAATGTTTCTTGTTGCATAGTTCTTTTTGGAAGACACACATGTTTTATGCATAGCAGGTACTTCAGGAGGAGACCAAGACTTCATAACCAGTAGCCACCTTCCACTTCATCCACCTTAGCCATCCCTTGTTTCACCATCACCCTCACTAGTTTTTCATCATTTTTCATTGAAATTTCCCTAAACACATTGAACAAATCTAGCCATCTCTTATCTTGGATATTGACTCCTGAGTGCTACTAGACCTTCTAACACTCCATTCCACCCATCACACACCTTTCCTAAGCTCCCCAACACCTCCAACACCTCACAATTAGCTCTCAGTTGTATCCTGTAGGTTTCCTATAATTCCTATAGGATCATCCTGTAGGTTTCTTGTACATCTTGTAGGTTTTCCTGAAATGGCCTATTTTGAGGCTAAATTGATGGGAAACCTCTAGGAAGTCACAAAAATCCTCCTAGGACCCATCCACACTATCCAACCACCCCATAAACCTTCTATCCATCCTCAAACACCTTCCATCCACCTGTCACATCCAGAGAACAATTAGTTTGCATACTTGATTTTGCCTAAAAAAACCAAAAAAGTGAAAACAGATTTAGTTTAGTTTCTTTGCTTGCATATTAGTATGGTTTGATGATTTTTACTTTTGCAACTTAGATAGTAGCATTTGTTTATTATTGATTTAGCAATTCTACTTAGCATAGCTTCTTAAATGGTTAATTAGGGTATGGTGTGGTTTAGCATTACATGTTGGTATTTTCCATTACTACAGTAGAGTAGCTCTCTTAGAGTAGATTTTCCCTTCTTCCATAAAATAATCAAGCTTCTTCTAACTCTATAGAAGTCTGGCTTGGAACCCCAGTGGTATCTTTCCAGCTGAATAGTGACAACAGGCAGAACCATCACTTTTACTTGTGCATACAGTACTGTCACCTCCAAGTTTGTACGAACCCGGGGTTGATAAGTAAAGCTGGTAGCCCAGGCGTTGCAGCATCCTTCCTACAATACTAGAGCTCATCTCTTTTTGGCACCATTGCCAAGGAGGTGTCTAAGTAGAATGTGATTACTGCTTTCTTTTCTTCTATTTCTTATCTTCAATATTCTGCCATTAGTTTATTTTTTCAAAAGTAATCTAGTTGTTTCCTTTCTTTCAATTTGCATTATCCGCTTTCCTTTCCATTCTGCAAGTAGGATTTCAATTCAGCAAGTAGTTTTTTCATTCTGTCAGTAATTTTCATTCAATCAGCAATTTCTGTTCTGCAAGTACTTTCAAAGTTTTAAAAATAATACAAAACCAGCCCAAAAATATTTCCTTTCATGCCTCGTAGGACTGGGAAAAACTTAGGAAAATTTTTGCCAAATACCCCCACTACATCCAACAGCCAACATTCTCTCTTTTTCGGTGGCTATGAACTAGAGGAACCCTTAGGTGAGCAACCTGACATATTTGAAGAACCTACATGGGAAGAAGAAGAAGAGGAACCCATTCCTACTGAGCCAATGGCTGAAAATCGAAATGAAATAGGGAATAGAGAGAGAGTTGAGGGTTCCTTCCCCATCAGGGAAACCAATGGGGACACTAAGATGAAAAATATAAGCCCCATTTCCCTACCTCATTTCCATGGCCTGACCATAGAGGACCCCGACATTTTCCTATTTGAGTTTGTTGTTATATGCCAAACCTATGACTATACAGATGATGAGAAAAATTTTAAACTATTTCCAACCACACTCAAAGATGCAGCATTGCGCTAGTTCATGGGTTTACCTGGAGATAGCAACACAACTTGGGCTCAGATGCAGTAGGCCTTTAACAACAAATATCAGGACTACTATAGGTCAAAGGATACTAAAGAATAAATTTTCAAGATGACCATAGGCCATGATGAATCCTTAGATGACTATGAAGAAAGATTCCAACTCAGTTACAAAAGGGCCAGGTGCACACTTAACCCTGAGTCACTAAAGCTAGTCCTGCTTAGGGGAGTAAGAGAAGATCTTCTGGATACCTTACATTTGTTTGTAGGAGGAGATATCTACCAATTACCCTATGAGGATATCAAGACTGTCTTCAGAAACCATTCTAGGGCAGCCAGGAAAAAGGGTAGGGGTAGTCAACCTATGGCTAGTACATCATATTCCAACTCATCCATCAAGGGTGAAATTGGAAACATGCTGAAAGATTTCAAAAGTGAGATGCTGCAAACCCTTGCCTTGCAACTGGACACCATGAACATTAAAAGGAAGCAGGAGGAAGCAGAGAAAGCCTTGGCCATCTTCTGTCCTAGATGAACCAGGAGGCATCCTAGGAATGAATGTTTATTGAACTCTATTGAAATTTGCTCAGTCTGTGAGAAAAATCACTCCACAGAAAAGTGCACTTTTTTACCCAGACTCAAAGCTATATATCAAGGAGTTGAAGGGGTCACTGAGCAGCTTTGCTACATTAACCAAAGGACACCTCCTAGGAATAAACCATACCAGCAGGGCATGCAAGGGTCATCCCATGCATATTAAAACCCCAACCAAACCACGGTTATACCTTCTTGGGGACCCCCTGCTCATCCTTCCTGGTCTACACCCCCTCCTTGGTCCTATGCATCTCAATATCATTCCTAGCTAGCCAGCCAGTCATTTCAACCAAGGATAATTTTAGGGGCGAATGTTCGCCCTTTGGCGAAATTAAGGGGTTTTAAATTTTGAGTGGGCGAATATTTTGTATCATAGTACATTTTTACAAATCACCTCAAATAGCCCACCTTATTTTAAGGGAGAGGGTAAAAAAGGTAAATTTAGCCCTTGAAATTAGGACTTACAACCTTCCATTCGCCCATTTTCAAGAATAGGTTTTATTTAAGTGAATCCTATGGGCCAAATACCATATTTATATAAGAGTTATGGTAAATTAATAAAAATATAAATAAATGAGAGGTATGGTAAATAAATAAAACATTTTTTATATTTACTCATAAGTCACCTTATATACATGTAAGGGTGTAAACAAATAAAAATATAAGTAAAGTGGAGGTATGGTAAATAAATAAAACGTCTTTTTATACTTACTCAAAAGGTATGGTAAATAAATAAAAATATAAATAAACTAGACGTATCGTAAATAAATAAAACCTCTTTTTATATTTAGTCCATAACCCTCGTTCTATTTATGAAGGCTCAAGAAAGAGGTTTTATTTAAGTGAATCCTATGGGCCAAATACCATATTTGTAAAAGAGGTATGGTAAATTAATAAAAATATAAATAAACAAGAGGTATGGTAAACAAATAAAACATTTTTTTATATTTACTCCATAAGTCACCTTATATTTATGAACACCCAAAAGATGGGTTATATTTAGGTGAAACCTATGGCCAAAATACTATGGGACAAATACCATGGACTAGATTGTTATTAATACCATGCAAAAAACCATTATTAACCCTAATATTAGAATTGATAAAAATAAAAATGGCACATGGTATTGACCCATGGTATTCACCAAAATGGTACATGGTATTGACCCATGGTATTCACCTGGAATGTAGCCTATTTAAATGGGGGAATTAAACCATCATGTACCCTATGCTAAGATTCACTAGGACTTTACAAAGTTTTATTATTTAGTGAAAGACTCACCAAGATCTTACAAGATCTTACAAGATTTTATAATTGAGTAAAATATTCGCCATGCCTGGTGAGAGATTCGCCAAAAAATTATATATACATATTATATTATTGATAAAATCGCCTTCCATTTTTCCTATATACCATGGAGATTCGCCCATTTATTATATTTATAAATTTAGGGGGGGTTCTTAAAATTTTCCCTGATTTCAACCTTATGCTCTGCCACAACCTCGGTGGAATACACCACTCCAAGGGTGGAGGCCCCAATACAACAATGCTTCAGCTCTATTGCCTCCACCACCTACCCAACCACAACTCCTACACTCTGCTCCACCCAAGCAACACCAGATTCCTGCTGTTAAATCTGAACCCGAACAATAGGCAGGCTTAGCAAGTATACAGTGGAGAGACATCATATCCAGCTTATGCTGTGGAAATCTAGGAGATTAACCTGAGATCTGGGAGAGTTCTCCCGGATAACAAACCTCCCCCTCCACCTAGGGAGGTTGAGGAAGAAAGAGAGGAAAGCAAACTTAAATTTAATCCACCCTTTCCTGAGAGATTATCCCAACCACTCCAACCTACCCCAGAAGAGACTAAACTTCTGGGAGAATTGAAAAATCTATGTAAATATCCCCCTTCTTTAGGAAATAAAATATGTTCCCATTTACAATAAGTTGATTAAGGAGAAGTGCTTCAAGAATCTAGGGAGTCGAAAAAGGGATGCCCCTACCATTAATGTCATTGGGCAACGATCCGACTTAATGTTGGGGTAGGTAATATGTCCAAAATATTTAGACCCTGGAAGCCCTGTAGTAGATGTGCACATCAATGGCACCATTGTCCCACACACTTTGATCGATCTTGGGGCTGCCATTAATGTGATTACCAAGGACACCATGCTCAATCTCAACCTCCAAGGTTCATTGAGGAAGACCACAATAGTTCTGCAACTTGCAGATCATTCCACAGTAACCCCTGAGGGAATTGTGGAGGATGTGATGGTCTCCATTGAATCCTGGGAGTACCCTGTAGATTTCCTAGTTCTCCAACCCAAGGCTAAGCTTACTAGTTATCCTCTCATCCTTGGTTGGCCACTGTTGATGATTACATTAGCTGCAAAGTTGGGAACATGACCATCAATAATGGGCATATGTCCAAGCAGTTATTCATATACCCTCCTGCTCAACCTTCTCTAGAGCATGATTTACCTTTATGGTTGGAGGAGGAGGAAGAAGATGAAGTTTATTCCACCCAACTTTATGCTTTGGAAGCAACCATGGGAGGAGGACAACAAGATGAGGATGACTTGATTGAACACCTGCTCCAAAGTCCAACTCCCGGTTCATTACCTTTAGAAGAAGCAGTAAAGGAAACCCAGAACAATCATCCAATTGAATTATGCTTGGCCGATTCCAACCCACTCTGTGTCAAAACCATAGAATTCGGCCCAGAGAGAACCTTGAAAATCAATCCATCTCTTTCTGCTCTCGAAGAGGAGAAGCTATGCAACATGTTAAAGGAAAATCTAGAAGCCTTCGCTTGGAGTTACAAGGAAATGAAGGGAGTACACCCCTCAGTGTGTACTCACCACATATACATAAAAGAAGGTTGCAAGTTAGTCTGGAAACCACGAAGGAGGATGAATCGAGCTCTTAAAGATATAGTCAAAGAAGAACTGCAGAAACTGCCAGATGCAGGATTCATTTACCCTATCTCCGACAGTGAGTGGGTTTCTACTCTGGTGTTAGTTCCCAAGAAAAATGGTAAGTGGAGGATTTGTGTCAATTACATGGAGTTGAACAAAGCCACAAAGAAGGATAATTTTCCTCTACCCTTAATTGACCAAGTGCTAGATGTCTTGGCAGGAAAAAGGTTTTTCTCTTTCCTAGATGGATTCAGTGGGTACAACCGAATCCAGATTTTCCTAGAAGACCAGGATAAGACCACATTCACCTGTCCTTGGGGAACTTTTTCCTATAGGGTCCTTCCTTTTGGCCTATGCAATGCTCCTGCCACTTTCTAGAGAGTAGTCTTGAGTATTTTCACTGAATTAGTCCATGATGCGGTGGAGATTTATATGGATGGTTTTACACCTTATGGCTGTGATTTTCAAGAAGCCTTGTCTAACCTAGGCAAAGTACTGAACAAGTGCATTGAAATGAACCTGTCTCTCAATCCTGAAAAATGTGAATTCTTAATGATTGCAGGGACCGCGCTAGGTCATTCAATATCTCAGTAAGGACTGCAGGTGGACCCAAACAAAATAGCCATCATCCAAAGGGTCCCACCTCCTCAAAAGAAGAGAGATGTCAGAAGTTTCCTAGGGTTAGCTGGATACTATCAAAGGTTCATAAAGGACTTCAGCAAGTTGGCCTCTCCTTTATTTGGGTTGTTGGCCAAAGATTCTGAGTTTATATGGTCAAAAAGCTGTCAAGAGACCTTAGACATTCTAAAGGATAAGTTAACCATTGCACCAATTCTCCGAGGCCCAAAATGGTCCCTCCCCTTTCATATTCATGCTGATGCCTCACACAAAGCCATAGGAGTAGCCCTAGGTCAGATAGATGAGAAATGACCTTATGCTATCTATTTTATCTGTAAGAACTTGTCAAAGGATGAACTAAATTATACAGTGACCGAAAAGGAACTCCTTGCTGTTGTGAATTCATTAAACAAATTCAGCCATTACATTATAGGATATCAAATATTTGTGCATACTGACCATGCTGTAATCAAATATTTAATGAACAAACTAGATGTGAATGCTCGAATTATAACATGGTTACTTTTATTACAACGGTTTCATCTAACCATTGTTGATAAGCCTGGTAAGGAAAATGTTGTTGTAGACTTTTTATCTAGGGTAAATTTTCCTGCAGGTGAAGAAGGAATGGTGGATGACCAATTACCGGACAAGCACTTATTTGTTATTTCAATTCTCTCTCCATGGTTTGCCAATATAGCAAACTATTTGGTATCAACACAATTCCCACCAAACTTGTCCTCCAAAGAAAAGAGCAAAATAGTTAAGAAAAGCGCCCCCTTCACTTGGATTAGGGGCAATATTTTCAAACATGGCCCAGATAAAATCTTGAGAAGGTGTGTCAAGGAAGAGGAAGTGTTTGACATCCTTCTGACCTGTCATGATGGGCCTTGTGGAGGTCACTTTGCAGCAAAGAGGGCAAAATTCAAAGTGTTACAAGAAGGCTATTATTGGCCCACTCTTCATCAGGATGTGAAAAAATACACTAGTCAGTGTGATCGATGCTAGAGGATGGGAAGGCCTACTCCAAGAGATGAAATGCCTCTGCAGCCTCAAGTGACTTTCGAGCCATTTAACAAGTGGGGAATGGACTTCATTGGGCCTATTGACCCTCCTTCAAAGCAAAAACAATACATTATTGTGTGCACTAATTATTTGACTAAGTGGGCTGAAACCAAGGCAATTAAGGCAGCAACAGAAGAGAAGGTGGCTAAGTTCCTAAGGGAGAATGTATTCTACAAATTTGGGTGCCCTAGAGAGATGGTCATAGACCAAGGCAAGTAGTTTACCTCCAACATGATCGAAGACTTGCTCAGCCATCATAAGATCAAGAATAGGACCTCCACTCCCTATCATCCACAAGCTAATGGGCAAGTGGAGGTGACCAATAGAGCACTGGAGGGCATCTTAACCAAGGTGGTGAGTAGTAGCAGGAAGGATTGGGCAGAAAGGCTAGTTGAGGCCACCTGGGCTTATAATACCACATGGAAGACCACCACTAGATTCACACCCTATGAGCTAGTCTATGGGAAAAAGGCCTTGTTTTCCATTGAATTTGAATATAACACATTAAGGATGGCAACCCAACTAGGGAAAATTTTAGGGGCTAATATTCGCCCATGGGCTAATTTTCTATACTTTTTCCAAAAAAAGATTTGCTAATTTCCAATTTTTTGTAAAACTGATTCGCCCAAATTTTATAGAATGAAATTATTTTATCCTAAAAATTGCCAAAACATTATATATAGACTATATAAAATTATTATAAATTTGAATATGTTTACAAAAATATCTCCAAACATTTTATAGATTTCATATTATGGACTATTGGGATTCGCCAAGGTTTCTAAACTTTAAGATAAATTTCCATCCTTAAAATTTTCCTTGAACCCAACTAGATTTGGATCTCAATGGTGCATAGAAAGGGAGATTGCTCCAATTGATTGGTTTAGATGAATTCAGAATGCAAGCCCTCCTACATACATAGGTAGTTCAATTTCAGAGGAATATTTGGCATGATAAAAATATCAAGGAGAAGCAATTTCAGGAAGGCGATTGGGCATTGTTATATGATTCTAGGTATAAGGAATTCAAGGGCACGTTGAGGACAAGATGGCTCGGACCATATGTTGTGGAGAGATGCCATGATAATGGTTCAGTGCAAATTAGAACCATAGATGAAGAAGCCATTCCTTTGCTTGTTAATGGACACCGACTGAAAATGTACAAGAGACATTTATCAAAACAAGAGTTCATTGATGATATCAATAAAACAGTGATGATAATGGAGCAAGTTCCAGCTCCTCCCTCATCAAATCACTGAGGAAAAAGAAAAATAATAAGGACTCAGGTGAAAACCACCATGAGGTGCTTGAGTCCCATCCTTGGGTTGAAAACCTCTTGAGGCAGCCCAGTGATGACAAAAAACAAAAAGAAAAAGAGAATAAGAAGATCCCTAGGTGAAGACCTTCCTTGAGGCGCCCAGGGAAAACAACTAGGTTGAAAACCTCTATGAGGCAGCCTAGTTGTTTTTCAAAATATATATATATATATATATATATATAGATATATATAGATATATATATATATATATAGATATATATAGATATATATATATATATATATACATATATATACATATATATACATATATATACATATATATACATATATATATATATATATATATATATATATATATATATATATATATATATATTTTAATGAATCATTTGCAGGTGGGTGAGAAGGACAGTTAAGGAGCAAAAGAGGATCCCAAGGAGACCCATGCCACTCACATATTCATTTTTTTCACTCCTTACCATGAATACCTCCATTATTTTTTGCATTTTTCCACTCCATTGCTTCAATTTATACAAAGACTGTGTTTTCTACAGGACCCCCTGTATTCCTACAGGATCCCCTGAAGTGACCCAGAAATCCTATAGGAAGCAATCTAAAGGTAAATGATGGACTTGTTAGGTCCCTAAAATCCACCCTCTCCATGATTGATCACCTCACCTCATCCACCACCATCATCCCTGCATTCATCATTCAAAAAAAAAAGGATCAGTTTCAAGAGTTTTTCAGTCCTTAAAGAAAAAAGGAAACAGAGAGGAGTAAAGAGCATTACCTGAGTATCCTTTACTCTCCACACATCCACTCCTTCATTCCATCCATGTCACCATCCTCATAGCCTATAGGACATCCTGTAACAGCCTATCCCATAGAATGCCAATCACACCAGCAACAAGTCTTCACCAGGTTGATCCAGGAGCTCTAAAGCAACAACATCAGATCTTCAACCACAAATACCTACAAAAACAAAGAAACCATTAGCAAAGAGCAAGAGGAGGAAGAAGAATGGCATGCAACAAATATACACAACAGCACCTCTGGTCTTCAAAAACTGTAACATAGCATTAAAACCACAGGTAAGTATCCTGCTCGCTCTCTCATATGCATCATGTAGTCAAAAATTATAAGGGTTACGATATAGTTGGTTTATAAGTGAAAAGGTGGCCATTTAACTTGGCCACCTTCATTCAGTGAGCACATGCACAACCGGGTGTCCTCTCACATGTGGCTACAGTCAAATCAAAGATAGAGAGGGAGTAGGACAAAAAGCGATTAAACTATGGATCTACAAGGTGGGAGCTGATTACGAGGAGTGGGAAATGATGAGGTTTTAGTGGGGACCAACAGTCCAAAAATGGCAACGTAGCTTTGCTGCCAGCACACCACCTCACCCCAAATCACCATAAGAGGAAACAAAACATCGTTCCCATGCATTCATGCATTTCACCTCCTCGAAACTCCCTCTCTCAAGTTTCTCTCATAACCCAGGCCACCCACTGGAAGCAAAGATCCATCGTTCACTACATAGGAATTCCTACAAGAGTATGCATGGGAATTCCTACAGGATTCAATCTACAGGATACACAGAGACTGTCTACAGGATTGGCAGAGAAGAGTTCAGAAGGGATATCACGGGAGTTGACCACTGCAAGTAGTCTAAATAGGTAGTCTCAAAAATTACATTCCCCTTTGCAAGTAAATGAACCAAGCATACTCTAAATTTTAGTGAATTTAGCAACTGTGTGAAGCGAATTAAATACACAGTCATCTCTATTTTGCTCCTGCATTTGAAAAGTTGTTTCAACCCTCTCATTTTCTCCTCAAGCTTCACCAGCAAGATGACAGGAGGGTTTAATATGAGACATCCCACAAACACTGTGAGAATCCAACAACACCCCCAAGTGCTTGAAATCTTCACAAGACATAATTGGATGGGGTTTTTCAAAAAACTTAGAGGGTATAATGATGAGGTGGCTCAAGAATTTGCTCTCTCCCTCACTCCACACACCAGAATACATGCCACTATTGTAATAAGGGGCCTCACTATAGATATCACCCCTAATCTCATCAGTAGGGTCACCACACTTCCCCTAGGAGTCCCACAAAGAAAAGAAGACAAAGGAGATAGTCAGGTTTCCAAAAGAAAATTCTTTTTAGAAGGTGAGGAACCCACTGAGGACAAAAATGGAGTAAGGAGGGAAAGTTTTCCTTATCCATGGAGTGAGGTAGGCTACCAACTAATCAAATACATCTCATGTGAGGGTAGATATAGTGTTGTCTATGGCTATCATTTTAGGATCCTTGAAGAATTAAGATTTGGAGTAGAAATGCCCCCCTCACCAAAGGCTCGGCATACCATATTTCTTGTTGCAATCACTCATAGACTCAAGCATCAAAGTGAAGGAGGGGAATTCCCAACAATTAGATCACCATGGGTTGATTAGGATCCTCATTGAAGATGCCCTCCAAAACCTCAGAACCCCTATAACATGGTCAATTTTCAAAGACATGCCAGCAAAGGATGACATCAAAGCTCTCACTTATGATGTTAGTCCTACTGTCAGTGAAGAGAAAGTAAAACAGGAAGAGGAAGATACATAAGGAGACGAGGATGAGATGGATGAAGAAGGAACTGACACAGAGGAACAAGATGAAGATGAAGAAGAAGAGGGAGAAGATAAGGAGGAGGATCAAGAAACAAAGGAGGAAAATAAGGAGGAAACAAATAGAGATGATGAAGATCTACAAGAAGAAGAGGACGGAAAAGATAGGGAGGAAGAAGGTAATAGAACAGAGGGGAAAGAACACAAGGAGGAGTCACCTAGGGTGTCTCCAGAGGCCACTGAGAGATAGGCAGTAGCTACCCTTACTGCTCTCAACACCCCAATCAAGAAAAAAGGAAAAAGGCAGAGGTAGACCCAAATATATTTCAGGACAAGAAAGAGCTCAAGAATAAGACAAGGGAAACCCAAACATCAACCAAAATTCCTATTTAGATTGAAGATTCCCCTACACAAAAAGACAAATGCCTTCCCCTAAGTCCCCTATCACCTATGTAAGGAGCCCTGCTACTAGATCAACTTCCTCAAAGGGTAAGGCAATCCTACAGGATCCACAACAAAATCTACAGGAAGCAAAAACAGTCCTACAGGATACTCTATTGAATCTACAAGAGGCACAGAAATTGGAAAGAAAGGTAGGGGAGTAGCAAGAAGCTAAAGAGGAGGACCCAGAGACAAAAGAACCTAGCCCCCAACCTAACCTGGACTCCTATTACCGGTTTATTGAAGGAGGCAGGGTCATACCTCAAAAATTTGCCATCCCACTGTTCTTCGAGCTTGAGAAGGAGAGGGCCAGAACTCACTGATGGATGCAGATCACCAAATCAAAGGGGGTAGAATACATTGGGCACATGGAGGAGAAACTCAAAGAAATGGGCAGAGAGCTAAGTGGCTTAAGGGACAGAGAAGCTATAATGAGAAATCAACTAGAGACAAAAAATGCATGGCTGAGAGGACAACTATAGGAAAGAGAGAACCAATTAGCATGTATGGCCAACCTCTCCTTCGAGACAATCTAGTGTAGGATGCCAGCTAAATCCTATGCTCTCTACCTCAAAGAATAATGGCTACAATTCCATACTAGGACACTAGCATAGAGGGGAACCACGCCATTTCAGGACTACATGCAGTTTAGTGATCTTTGTGATCAAAGTACACTAGAGGATAGGGCCAAAATGGCTGAGTTTTATTTTCACAACATGGACCTCATAGACATGATTGTATGGGACCCTAATGTCAAGCTAGGAGATCTACAATTAATGGCTTTGGCATCATGGATGAACCATGAGGAGTCAAGGGTTGCAGAGATGAAAAGGATATTGGCAAGAGAGAAAACTAAACCCCTTTTGATCGGAGCTGAACAGTCAAATCCCATGGCCCTCATGAGTACCCATAATTTGATTGCAAATGACCTTTGATGGCACCTAGATATCTTGCTACCCAAGAGCAAGCAATTTCACATTTTGTGGACATGTTTAGGCTGCTAGGATATGATAGTATACATGCTTGCCTAATAACATGGAACACACTGCCATACAACTTAAAGATAAGAGAATATCGCTCCCCTCAAAGGTTAAGAGAGGCACTCAACAGGACACCTATGTATAAGCAATCTATGCAGAGGTTTAAGGTCAATTGGATAGGCCTAAAACTCAGTCCACCACTACTCTTAGGGATGCTAGAAGGGAGAAAAGAACAAGAAGAAAAGAGGCAGTGGGAAGAGGTAGAAAAGAAAGCAAGCTTCTATGAACAAGAAGAGGAGACCACAACAAAGGCATGGGATGTTAGAGAGGCTACCAGAGCCATGAAGGATATGGATATTGACTAAGTTTCTTAGAGGATGAGAAACACTTTCAATAGGGGGGTGATGATGAGCCTCATCATTGGGTAATTATATGGGCCTTAATTCACCTCCTAACATAGTCAAACCAACTATTCTCATAACTTATTGCATACTTTTGATTATATTTTTTTTATGAGATGAGTTAGAGTTGGATATTTTGCTTTATGGTCTAATATGCATTTAATGCAGGATTAAAGGAGAAAAGCAAGGAATTTTAGAAAAGACCAAGGTCAAAACTCGAATGGGACAAGGGAGAGGAATTATAGGAGGTAAATCCTCCTCATTTACTACCCCTCCATTCGAATATTCCTCCATCATCTCAGAGTGAAAACAACCAAATCATGAGGACTAGAAGGCAGCCGAGCAAGTGAAAGACAAAGTACCAGTTTATCTCGAGTTTGGGAGCCGAGATTCCCTAATTTTAAGGAAGTCGTTGGAGACCTCAGATGTATAAGTAGAGAGGCCTAGGACCTTAGTAGGATTCGAATTTTTGATTGTAAAACTCTACTCTATTTTTCGATCTGCAAGACTTGTGACAGTTCGTTTGATGTAATCTATTGTTTTGGTAATAAGAATGAGTTTTGTTTTGAGCCAAAACTGAGTTAACTTAGAGGTTTGAAGCTCTTAGGTTAGGGTCCAACCCTAGCAGCCAAGGCTCCTCTTTATTGTACATGTATTCTTAGTGTAGATTCATAGCTTAGTTGTTAGTTTTCTTAGTAGATGCATTTCCATTACAAGTAGTGTAGATTAGATTGGTTGTGTGATAGTTTGCTTCCATTTGTGCCTTCTTTCGAGTAGCAGGTTAGCAAGGAGAAAAATGATCACCAAAAGGTTGTTAGCAGGTGTCTCGACCTCACTTCCTCCCTCTGGGACCATGACTTGAGGAAGGGACCCTTCAACAACCCCAAAAACACAGATTTCTAGTTCTTTTATGAGCTTTGGAGTTTGTTGTCTTTAATTTAGTAGTTGGTTAATGTTGCAAGGCAGATTTCATTTTCATATTTTTCCATCTCCATGTCTACAATAAGATATCACTCATGCTTTCATTCCCTTCAGCAACTTTCTTCATGCATAATATAGGCATTTGATTCATGCTTTTCTAGTTTATGAAAAATGTATCTTGTTGCATAGTTCTTTTTGGAAGACACACATGTTTTATGAAGAGAAGGTACTTCAGGAGGAGACCAAAACTTCATAACCAGCATCCACCTTCCACTTCATCCACTTTAGCCATCCCTTGTTTCACCATCACCCTCACTAGTTTTTCATCAGTTTTCATTGAAATTTCCCTAAACACATTGAGCGAATCTAGCCATCTCTTATCTTGGATATTGATTCCTGAGTGCTCCTCGAACTTCTAACATTCCATTCCACCCATAACACACATTTCCTAAGCTCCCCAACACCTCCAACACCTCACAATTATCTCTTGGCTATATCCTATAGGTTTCCTGTAATTCCTACACGATCATCTTGTAGGTTTCTAGTACATCCTGTAAGTTTTCCTGAAACAACCTATTTTGAGGCCGAATTGATGGGAAACCTCTAGGAAGTCACAAAAATCCTCCTAGGACCCCTCCACACCATCCATCGACCCCATAAACCTTCTAGCCATCCTCAAACACCTTCCATCCACCTGTCACATCCACAGAACAATCAATATGCATACTTTATTTTGCCTAAAAAACCAAAAACGTGAAAACATATTTAGCTTAGTTTCTTTGCTTGCACATTAATATGGTTTGATGCTTTTTACTTCTGCAACTGAGATAGTAGCATTTGTTTATTATTGATTTAGCAATTCTTCTTAGCATAGCTTCTTAAATGGTTAAGTAGGTTATGGTTTGGTTTAGCATTACATGTTGGTCTTTTCCATTACTGCAGTAGAGTAACTCTCTTAGAGTAGATTTGCCCTTCTTCCATCAAAGAATCAAGCTTCCTTTGACTCAATAGAAGTCTATCTTTGAACCCCAGTGGTCTCTCGCCAGTTAAACAGTGACAACATGCAGAACCATCACTTTTACTTGTGCATACAGCACTGTCACCTCCAAGTTTGTACGAACCCTGGGTTGATAAGTAAAGATGGTAGACCAAGAGTTGTAGCATCCTTGCTGCAATACTGGCACTCATCATATATCCAACCATTAATGTAGTTAAATGATTTCACATATTGTCATGCTCAATGATATCCTAACGTGAGTTTACATAACATCAGTGTGTGGCAGTACTTTATAACAATAACCAAAATGCTATGGTGACAACATATTGCTCACAATTAGATATTCACACCTAATTATTGAACACGTTATGAATGTGCAGTAAGAGTAGATGTCAATTTAATTTAGAAGCCACAAAGGTCCCATAATGTCATGAGTTTCTCTTGTTGTCAATGAAATAAGGTTCCAGATTATCACCAGGTATACGTGAAATCTTCTTTGTCTCAGAGTTGCTCAAAGGCAAAGAAAATAGAGAGAACAAGGACAATTGAAAGCAAATTTGAAACCTGAATTGGGAATGGGGCAGCTCAAGATGTCAATCCCAAGAGAGGAAGCAAGAAGGGGAATTGGAAAGCAACAAGAGCAAAAGCAGCCGCCTCAAATTATGGGATAATCAGGAGGCTAATGTCTCTTACTTTGTTTTTTTGTAGGTTTGGTTTAGATAGATGATTTTTCATTTTTTTTGTAAAACAACACTAGCGGCTAATCAGCAGGAAAAATGTAGGGATCTGGGAAATAGAATGTTGAGAAAGGAAAGAAAGCTAATTGAGAGAGCAAGGAATGAAGCACAGACACCAAGTTTGAGGGTATTTAATTGACAAAAGTCACCTAGAAATTTCAGCCAGCTTCATCCTTTTGAAAACATGTGCCATACAAGTAGGACAAACCATAGTGAGATTGGAATCGAAAATCATACCATATGGGTGGGGTAGATCATAAAGAGACACAAATTATAAAAAATGCCATAGAGGTGGAGAAAATAGTAAACTACAGTGAGATTGGAACCAAAACTCATGCCATAAAGGTGAAGCTGACCACAGAGAAACTCAAATTGAAAACTATGTTATAAGAATGGGGCAAACAAAAGAGAAATTGGAATTTAAACATATCTCATACAGGAGGGGAAGACTAAAAAGAGACTTGAATTGAAACTTGTGCCATGAAGGTGGACCAAACCATAGAGTGATTGGAATTAAAAATCATGTCATAGAGATGGAGTAGAACAACTGCGGCAACCCAGAAAGATATTTGAATTTAAAGTTGTGTCATACATGTGAGACAAACCACAAAGAGACTCAAATTGAAACACATGCCATACAGGTGAAGTGAACCATAGAAAATTGGAATTGAAAATCATACCATACTAGTGGAGCAAACCACAAAGAAATTGGAAATGAAACTCATCCATAAAGGTAATTGAATTGAACTGCATGCTATACAGATAGGGCAGAGCACAGAGAGAATGGAAATGGAAATCATGTCACACAGGAGGGGTCAAACCATAGAGAGAATGAAATTGAAACTAATTCCAAATAAGCATATCAAGCCAAAGGAAAGTGGAAATGGAACTCATGCCAGCGAACAGATGACAGAGAAATTGGAAATGAATTCATGCAATATAGGTGGAGAAGGAAACAATGAAATTTGGATTGTAACTCATGCCATAAAGGACCTCATTGCCTTAGTATAAAGCATTTAAGTAAGTAAGTAAACAAAGAAATTACCTTGGGAATCCTTATCGATTATAGGTTCAGGACATAACTCAATTGTAAGTAAACAGAGAAATTATCGAATGCTTGCCGACAGACTGGTGGAATTTGTACCTGCAAACAGAGTATACTGAGAATGACAATGATTTCTCCCTTTTTGAGAAATGAGAGTGTACCGAGAATGACCAAATGATTTCTCTCTTTTTGAGACCGAGAAAGAGAAATTGGTCCTTACCTAACTTAATGAAATGGAGGCAAAAAGTATATGAACATCCTTTGGCACGTTCGAATTTTTTGTCCTACATTTCCTCTCATCACCCCAAAGTCTCTGCAAAATTCTTAAGCACTGCCTTAAAATAAATTGACAGATAAACAGATACATAAATGAATGAGAAAAAATAAGACAACTACAGAAACCAAAGCTTCACATCTCATATTCTCCATCCATGGTGAACCTTTCTTCACCTGTTAGCAAATTTTTAAGTAGGTCAAAACGATTAAGAAAGAATGGCCAAATAATCTAAATGCAATCTCTACGGTTAAATCCCTTGGGATTTTCCATGTCTTCACTGTGAAATTGAATGAATAAAAACTGCCTGGGAAGTACTGAAAATACCAAACAATTCATCATCGACCTGGGCTTAAATGCACTAAAGGTGAGATGAGTTCGGGGTTTCCAAGCCCCACTCTACTGATTTTCCTCCACTGCTAAAATCACGGAGGGAGAAGCCAAATGTTCTGCATGTTGTTTCGGTTTTGGAGAGCGAGAGGAACTAGAGATAGCATAACAAGGGAGATGGTCCTCTACAACATAAATACTATAGCCAGATGTCAAAATAAATCACAGAGGGAGCAACCAAATGTTCTACATGTTGTTGCGGTTTTGGACAACGAGAAGAACTGGAGATAGCATAACAATGGATATGGTCCTCTGCAACATAAATACTATAGCCAAATTTCAAAGAGCGGATCTTCTGTAGCCAGATGTTAAACAAAAAATCATATGCCATATGTCAATGAAAATGAAAGTGTAGACAACTAACTGATTCAAAAGAAGGCCTATTGGCCTAATTAACTGTTTACATGTTGATTAAATATAAATGGAGTTGTTTTTAGTGTGATTTGAAATCTTGATTTGTGTTATTTAAACTGGTTTTTTTTACTATATATATGGATTTAGCCCCCTGAAAAATCCTAAGGCACTTCTATTGTGTAGGGGTTACCCATCAAACTTGTGATTGATTGAAAATTATATTTTTAATATTTTTAATTTTGTTATATATTTTAAAAACGGTTTTTGGTGAGATTTATATTCCTCATAAACTCAAGCGGAATTATAACAATAAGAATTTGATGAAAATAGAGAACTTATTATGTACTAGAAAATAATTATAAGTTCAAGGATTTTTTAATATGAGATTGTAAGTTTAGGGTTACAGCTTTTTCAGTTTGGGAGGAAGATAGAATAGATCCAAAAGAAGTTTATAAATTACAATCTTAAGATGAAATACACATTAACTTATCTTCATCATTTTAGTAGTCTTTTTCCTATGGAAAACTTGGTTAATTGTTTACGTGTTGATTAAATATAAATTGATTGAAAATTACATTTTCAAATATTTTTTATTTTTTATTATTTTAAAAATGGTTTTTGGTGGGACTTATATTCATCAAAAACTCAAGTAGAATTATAACAATAAGAATTGCACAAATGAGAATAGAGAACTTTTTATGTACTCGAAAATAATTGTAAGTTCACGGATTTTGGAATATGAGATTGTAAGTTTAGGGTTACAATTTTTCTAGTTTTGGAGGAAGATAGAATAGATCCAAAAGAAGTTTATAAATTACAATCTCAAGATGAAATACACAATATCTTATTTTCCTTATTTTGGCAGTCTTTTGCCTATGGAAAACATGGTTATGACTAAGTATCTTATTGTTATAGAAATATTTGGGCACTGCAACCCCAATCACATATGTCCATAAACCAAGGGCTTCTAAACCCCTAAAATTGTTGTTTCATACCCTAGAGGATCAAGGTCAACTGATTACATCATTTCCCAGAAGTTCTCCCTGAAAAACTACTCAGAACTGGTCAAAACTGGATCATCTCACCTACTCCATGGCCAGGGTGCAATGCATCTCACCTTGTACACACTAGAGGTGCGATGCATACTGAAAAGGCCTTTTGTAGGGTGTGATGAGCGAGAACAGACAAATGGCAGAGACAGTTTGATAAGTGGATGATCAAGGAATCTTCTAGAAACTTCTCATATGACACTTGCCTCTCAGAATTCGCCCAGGGATGAGTAAGAGATCAACGAAATTTCCAAGTGGAGCCAAGAACTATCAATGGAATGACATTAATCAAAAACCTAGAGCTGACTCACACCTCTACAAATATCTATATATCTATCCCTCATCTTAGAGATCCAGAGGCTGAAGGTTGGAATTTGGTAATTTGCAAAGAAGTGCTATTGGTTTCTCTTTGAAGACATTGTTGGGTGATCTTGCTTTGTATGAGGTGAAGAGGGCTTTCAAGCTGGGAGGATGGCACTAAGTCAGACCAAGTGGTTGTAATCCTCTCTTCTACTACTTTTATCAATAAAGCTATTTGAGTTTTCCTCCATATTCTTGTGTATCTCTGAATATTGTGTTGATATATGCATTTGTATGGTCAATATATATCTGATCCTATATTGTTTACAGTGATAGATCTCTATGCTTTGATGGTATTATGTTGCTATGGATCTAGAGGTGTTCTTTGAAGCGAGACAAGTAAGGAAGCGGTGGCGAGATTCTGTCGAAGGGGAAAGGAAACAAGCAAGGAGCCAAGTGAAAGACTGAGGTTGGTACTCTCTGCTTCTTTCTCATCTATCTCTCGTAAAGGAAAGCACAAGTGACTTTAGTTTGTTTGTTTCTAAGATAGCTACCCATCTTAGTGGGACTAGTAGTTCTGAACAGACACTAGTTTTCCCAGTAACAAAATGGCAACTCCGCTGGGGATGAATTAGTTTGATTTCTTGTCTTTGTTTGTTTGATTCATAAACCACAGACGGAGCCTGAATTTAAGCCATCTAGCCTTCAAACTGCATTTTCTATGCAAGTGCAAAGTAGATCAATGCTGCTTCAGTCAATCTCCAGGTTTTTTAATGAACTGAACAATTGACTTGCAAACATCCTAAGTGCCCTAGAGGTAGCTCAAGTAACCTCATTAGATCAGCCCCTATACTTTGTATTTACTAACTATCATTAGCTCGGCCTAAATCCCTGAACTAAGCTACAAACTGTGACCAAAAACCAAGTTAAAGTCTCATCCCCAGACCATCACACCTTCTCTTCTTGGAAATCTGGATGCATCGCACCTCCCATGTGCAGTAGGTGAGATGCATCCCTATTTCCCTATGTTATACGTGCAACGATCAGATAAGACTTTTTCTGCCTCTAGATTTTGGTTTTTTCTTCACTGTCTTTAGCTTTATTCAGGAGTTTTGTTGTCTTTGATTAGTATACCACTGTTGAAACCCCCTTCCTTTGCATCATCCAGCCTCCATTGTACAAAGATTTGTGAATGTTTTTTATGTATTTTTCGCCATTCACAGTTCTCATTTACAAAATGGTAGCTTAATCGGACTGTCGTCTTTTGATTTGAAAGTGTCGCAAGTGTCGTTTTCAGTCAAGGAAAAGAATCCTTCTCTTTTGATAGTCGATTACACTGTTACTCTTGTATTTGATCTGAATTAATAGTATTTCAAGTGTCGAAAGCAGTTTTCAATTCAAAATCGTAAAGTGTCGTCTTGTCTCCTTTTCGTTTTTTGAAAAGAAAATCGTTAGTATTGTCACTTTGAAAGAAGATATAATTCAGATTTGTACTTAGCATTCTTTTTGTCATTCACACATTAAGAAAGCGGAAAACAAATACATGCATGTGCATTTGCATTTAGACTGCTTGTTGATTTTTATTTAGGACAGTGCATCTAGTGTGTGCTCTCTGCTAGATGTTGAAAGGATTTCGTTTCTCTTTCCTTAGTAGCTAGGATTTTCATTGCAAAAAGAAGAGTAAACGACTGTTTATCATCTTAGATTGCATATTTAGGAGTTGTATATATACATCATGTAGTGAACCTTAAAGGCAAACTTCTTAAGAAAGATCAACTATAAAATAAATTCAATGAACATAAAAATGCTTTGGAACCTAACGCACAACATCTAGAAGTCTAGGCTAGAGACGTATTTCGGCGTCGTAAAGCCTAGTAACTGTCGCATTCATCGTAGGTTGGGTGATTCCTCCTCTTTGAGACGACAAGTGCCAGTACGGACTTGTGCTCCCACATACCATCAAGTATATATTAGGAGACCACAATAGGTTATATCCTTTATCCTTAGGAAGCCATGTCTGCCGCCCAATCGATCGCAATGCACTCAACACAGCATTTGGGAAGATTGACTGCCATACCGTAAAAAGTATTATGCAGTTTTGCGATTAGTTTGGTAATCCCTTTGTCTAGATTTCCAGAGTAGTCTCTTTCGTTCCTTTTTAGACTCCTTAGACGAAAAGGTTCATCTGAGCACTTGTCACTTCAGGCTCATTAAAAATCGAAGGTGACTAGAGTCATCTTTAGCTTTTTCTCGACTCTTAAAAATTGAAAAATCAGGTTGTGTCAAAGCGTCTAAAATTAATTTAATTTGGAATAACATTTTCCCCTCTTATTTTGAGTTGATCAAATAATCTGCAATCATGGAAGAAAGTCAATCGAAACCCCGTCATTCGCGGAGACTGACGAGTCAAAAATCTTTGACTCCGGAAATGAAACCATTCCAGGCCAAGCGAACTCATTTAACTAGGTCAAAGTCTCCTGTTTTGTTTGAAACTTGTGTTTCAACATCTTATGAGACTCCAGTTACTCTAACCATTTCTGGTATCCCTACCTCTAGAGAAGAAGTTCCGCAGTTACAAGAGGACATTAGAACTGATCCTAGTGTAATAGTAAACACTTCTATTCCTAAACCAGCTCCATCTAGGGTTGATTTGGAAGGTCTTACCCCTCTAGCATCTGTTGCTGCAGAATCTATACCTTCTTCGGCACCAGAAATATTTTACGGACTTGACAGTCTGCCTCTTCCACCCGGATTGATTGCTATAGAAGAGATTACGGAGGATCTTCCATCCAGTACTCCATCGTATTTTGGAACTGGGATCCACCTATATCCTTCTACTTCAGAAGTTAGAACTCCTTCATCGCAAGTTCCTATAGAATCGCTGGGAAGTCTTTTGGATAGACTCGATATGTCTAGACAACCATCAACATCTAGGACTATGTCATTCGATACAGCAGTAGCAGAACCTCCTGCCACCACTCCGACAATGTTCACTGGTATACCATCTATCCCAAATAGCTCTCAACCACTAGGGGGAGTCCACCCAGGGACCATTTCGACAGTATGGTCTGTTCCCGTTTGTTCGTCCGGAATAGTATCTAGAATTTCTTATGTTGAATCTCAGCAAATTGATCCTTCACAACAGTATCAATTTGGGCAGTCTAGTCTCCAAAGACCGATCATTCCTTTGAGCACTAGATTGCCGTCGTATGGGGGGCAATATACCCTTTCATTGTTCCCTCTGGGAGAACAACCATATGAGAGTTCACAACGGAATTCGGGTCAAATTGGAACCACATCCAGCAGTTGGGTGCCAATACTGCCTCAACAACCAAGAGTTGTATACTCAATGCAACCGAGTCTACCTATGTTGAATATCCCCACTACACTAGCTATTGTGACAATGTTGCAAGTACAAGCGTTGCCTGTTGTATTCCAGCCTCAAGCTTCTCAAGTCTTAGTACAACAGCCTCTTGTCTCCACGACGCAACTGCAACCGCCAATTAGTGGCTCCTTAACTAGAGCAACTCAGGCTCAAACGGGTACTATCACCCCTCATCTTGGTCAAACATCTAGTATTGGGCAACAGCAAATGTTTTCACAACCATGGCTGGTGCAACATCAACAACCGCAATTCCAACAAGCTTACCAAGGACCTGAGCAACAAAGCTTTGTAGGTAATGGGCAGCCGTATATTCAGAACGGTTACCATCAATCATCCCAAATTGGTTATGCCCATCAAACTTATCAACATTATCAGCATCAAATGCATTATGCTGGTATGTAAAGACCCACTACTCAGGCGATCCCATCTTATCCTAGGTACGCTTCGCCGAATCTGAATCAACAGTTGCCCTTCGTGGCAACTTTAGAGTTACCAGATCTAAATCGGCTAACGAACAATCCAATCGCTTATGCCCCTTGGTGGCCGGCAATTCCTCATAAACTTCCGTTAGATATTCCTAAATTCAATGGAAATCTGGGTGAAGATCCATCGAATCATGTGATGACCTTTCATCTATGGTGTTCCTCCAACACTCTAAATGATGATTCGATTAAGCTTCGCCTTTTTCAGTGAATGTTAACTGGTCTGGCAGCAAAATGGTACATCAAATTGCCTAGAGCTTCATTTGATAACTTCGGCGCCCTTGCCACCACCTTTTTAACCCATTTTCAGTTACCAATAAGGTACGAAACAGGAACAAAGATTCTTACCAATTTCAAATAGACGATAGCCACTCACATATCTAATAATATTCATGAATGGCAACGTCATCGTATAATGGTAAAAACATATGTCCCTGATCAGCTACTAGCTGAATGGCTTATTAAGTCTTTGTTACCTTCTATTACAGAAGATGTGGAAAAGGGAGGAGTCGTCACTGAAGAGCAAGTCATTGCTCGTGCGCAATATCTAGACTTGATCTATACTCAGTCTGGCACGCTCTATGACAAAATTCCTGATGCTCCAAGGCCAGAATTTTCCACTCCTCCTCCTTCTAAATCAAACAAGGACTCTCATGCTGGCGATGGCGTGGTAGGTACAACAAGCATGAAATCGACAAAGGCTACATCTAAGAAAGCCCGTAAGGTTTCTGGTCAAAATTCAGATGAAGAACTTCTTGCCTCGGAGGTTAATTCCATGTCAACCGACAGAGGCAAAGAATCGAAGCAACCAGGGGGCAAGAAGAAAGGGAAGAGCAAAAATAAGAAATAGGATTATTCGTCTCCTGAAAAATCTTCTGCAAACCCTTCTGGTCAAAGGAGGCCTAGTCAGCCATGTCTCATATGTGATGAGGATCATTGGACGAGAGATTGTCCATATAAAGCTGAAGTTAAGAAAATCTTTAAGAATTCAAGAACTTCAGCAGTATTGACTGACCCATTTCCAAACCCAGGAACTAATCTGGTTGCTAGTGACAATGCTTCCCCATCCCAAGTGCTTATGTTGTCCATTTCAAAACAGCAAAATGATGCTTTGATATCGACAAGGAATAAAGATTACGGGAATCCACAGCTATCGAACAACAAGGTTACTAATCAACCTAGTAGTTCGACAAAAACTTCGACCGAAGTTGTTCCACCCATCATTCCTGAGCTAACGATAAAGCCGCCAAAGGGAGTAGTACACAAATCGACATTTAATCCTCGTGCCAGAGCAGCATAGAATTATAATATAGTAGGGGACCTAGCTCAATCGCCGTCCGCTATGCCGACACTTGAAGTTATGCAAAATTTCCCCTCCCAAAAGCAGGCTCTATTATCAGCAATAGGTGGGATTGACCCAGCGGATTCCAATCTTGTGGCCTTTAATCATAAATGATATGAACCTCAGTTACCAACTCAACTCGCTTTCCTCATTCAAGTGAAAGCCCTCAACAAAACTATTCATCGAACAATTATTGATGAGGGGGCATCTACATGTATTATGTCAATGAGTTGCTAGAAAACTTTAGGATCACCACCCTTGTCGTGATCGTCAATGATGTTAAAAGCATTCGATGGACAAACATACACTCCGTACGGGATTTTGAGTAACTTACAAGTTGAACTGGAGGGTAAAACAATAGAAATTGATGTTGAAGTTATCGATGGAAATCTCGATTATAAAATCCTACTGGGAAGGCCTTGGATTTATGCTATGGCCGTTGTTGTGTCAACATAATTCAGAAAGATTGCATTTCCTTTTCAAGGAGGAATTATAATCGTTGACCAGCAAACCTTTCTCCCCAACAGTTCACAAGTTACGGGAAGCATCCCGATGATCCATGGAAGCTCTCATTCGCTTCAAAATATCGGAGTAGGCCTGCTAAAAGACCCTACATTGATGGGTACCTTTTCCCTACCGCCTCAGAGTAATCTGGCGGAAGTGGCCACGGTGGAAACCTGCAATATGATATATTCTATATCTAAAAGATTCAGAAGATTTCCGAACATTTTGTCAGCATGGATCATCACCATTTTAGAAATATTTTAGCAATCAATTTTCTTGGGCTGGGGAGCAAACCCAAATCAACGCTCATCAAGTGTTTGGATAGATAGGTCTAAGGAATATGGCACCTCTTCAGATCCTTGGTCGCATGTACATTCTACAGACGAAGGAATCATTCAGTCAATGATGATAGGAGAGGCACCATGGGAAGATTACCACCATTGTTCCCGTCTTTCGGATCACCACGAAGATTATTCCAGTGACCTTAATCATCCTTCAGTTTTTGATTTTCTATCAAATACTATAAATATGGTGGATTATGAGGATAGTTCTTTTACTGTGTCAACCTCATTAAAAAATGAAACGACTCCCTTTCCAAATCGAGTCTTTGATTACGATCTCGTAAAATCCAAGTCGAGTCTTTCGAAGATTTCGAAGGTAAACCTTCATTCCAACCCCCGCGTTGAATGCAATGAAGCTTGGGGGGCATGCACCTCGATTTGCGTCATTATGTTGGGGGCATGAAAACAAGCATAGTTTTTCATTTCAAGCTTGTGTAAACATGAAACCGAATCTGAGCATATGTTGTTGCATGGTTCAAGCTCATTAAAAAATGAACCAAGCCATGAATAGTTTTACGCGAAGTTCAAGCTCGTTAAAAAATAAACCTAGCAATGAGCAGTTTTACGTGAAGTTAAAGCTCGTTAAAAAATAAACCTAGCAATGAGCATATGTTAAACAAGAGTTTAAGCTCATTAAAAAATGAACCCACCTTCAGTAAATAACCATTGCGATCGCATCATCATCAGCTTTTGAGCCTTGGTCATGTTCTTACCATCACCTCCACTCTTTTTTAGTCAATCATACGCCTCCATTTGATTGTTTACCCCTTTTGAGGAACAACTGCGACAAGTGATCCTATTAGCCACCTTCTTTACACTACCGTGATTGAAAAAGTTCCAAACATTACCCGGAACTAGCTGCTATCCAAAAACATCACTCGTTCCTCAAAAAATGAGTCTCTTTTAAGCTCTTTTCATCTGACTCGTAAAATATGAAAAGATTGTCGAGCAATTGGCCTCTCCAAATCATTAAAGCAATTGGAAGTGCCATTCCTCCTCTAGATTTTAATCTTTTTGGACCTGAGGGATTATTACACAAAAAGATCGCGCGTTTGTCTTGTTTGGCTCGTTAAAACTATCGAAAAGTCATCCCTTTCGCATTGTTTTATACTTTTTCGGACTTAAGGGATCATATTATGAAAAAGGAATATTGGAGTTTCCTTTCTGTCTCCTTTTAGACTCTCTAAAATTGAAAAGAATCGAGTTATCCTTGTCGTCAAACTCGTTAAAACAATAGCAACAAACTTGTCCATTCAGACAAGAGCGAGTCTCACTGTCGCTAGGCTCGTTAAAACATAGCAACGAGTTTGCCCGAAGGGCAAATTATAGAACAAGAATATGTTATCCTCCTCAAGCTTGACAAAAATAAAGAGGTATTGGTCAGAAATGACTGGGGAAAATTGGGAAGAAAACTTGAAGAAACTTTATTGGTAGCAGGTCGCTCTTGAACATGACACTTTCACTCCATCACCATGATTGAGTCGGGTTAGGTTATTCCGTTCACCGGTCATATCACCATTGGTCCACCGTACCATCCACTTTTGGGGTTAACGCTACCAATCCATTTCAGTGTCGCCGATATGTTCAAGAGAAGTCACTCAGAGAATTCACCTACCCAGCTTGTGTCTCATCCGCTGTAATACCTTCATGCTTCATTCTTTCATGACTGCCACCCTGAACCTTGTATCATCAGATCGTTTAACCTCCACAAAGTCATTTTCTCCATTCCGTGTTGTAGATGCGGGATTCATTAATGCCCTCCTACGACGGGTCACTTCTTGTCGACATCAGCTCATTATCCAAGAAGTCGACCTAGGAACAACCCTTTCAGTACTTTGAAGCTTGCATGCCTCAATGGCAAGTTTCTCACTTCCGGCGACAAGTTTACATTAATGGCCTTCGACCGAAAGATTTTGCGTGATGTTTTACATCAACTCATGTATTCACACCACGTGAATTGTACTGCAGTACCTTGAGGGTCATCATCATCATCAGTGATTCCTATCGCGCCTATTAACAGCTTAATCATTGGCTGGTAATCAGGCGATGTCTTTCCATTTTCGACCTCAGAACATCTTTTCACATGGACCGACTTGTACTTTTGGGTGAAGATTGAATGAGTTTGAAGACCCTGGATCTAGTTTCATCCATCTGGGCTATAATATATTCAAGAAAATAAAGACATCAAATGTAAATCATTGCTGCATAGATAATCATCCAGGCCAAAGGATGATGGCTCTACCAGAATCATCAGTCTGCCACACAGACGGTTGTCTGCCCTATGTACATGAAAATGAATTTATAAAGCTGAGCATGGGAATGCCCGCCTCACCTAGATCATGAAAATATTATGAATATAATGTATTGTATTGTATCTTATTACAAGTCACCTTCCAGTTCGAAAAACCTCGGATCCTCATGATAAAGCATTTCACCCGACATCAAAAGATTTACGACCTCATGCTTTAAGGGGCAACTGTTATAGACATACTTGGCACTGCAACCCCAATCACATATGTCCATAAACCAAGGGCTTCTAAACCCATAAAAGTGTTGTTTCATACCCTAAAGGATCAAGGTCAACTGATTACATCATTACCCAGAAGTTCTCCCTAAAAAACTGCTCAGAACTAGTCAAAACTAGATCATCTCACCTGCTCCATGGCCAGGGTGTGATGCATCTCACCTTGTACACATAGGAGGTGTGATGCATACTAAAAAGGCCTTCTGTAGGGTGTGATGAGCGAGAATAGACAAATGGCAGAGATAGTTTGCTAAGTGGATGATCAAGGAATCTTCCAGAAACTTCCCATATGACACTTGCCTCTCAAAATTCGCCCAGGGATGAGTAAGAGATCAACAAAATTTCCAAGTGGAGCCAAGAACTATCAGTGGAATGACACTAATAAAAAACCTAGAGCTGACTCACACCTCTGCAAATATCTATATATCTATCCCTCATCTTAGAGATCCAGAGGCTGAAGGTTGGAATTTGGTAATTTGCAAAGAAGTGCTATTGGTTTCTCTTTGAAGACATTGCTGGGTGATCTTGCTTTGTATGAGGTGAAGAGGGCTTTCAAGCTAGGAGGATGGTGCTGGGTCAGACCAAGTGGTTGTAATCCTCTCTTCTACTACTTTTATCAATAAAGCTATTTGAGTTTTCCTCCATATTCTTGTGTATCTCTAAATATTATGTTGATATATGCATTTGTATGGTCAATATATATCTGATCCTATATTGTTTATAGTGATAGATCTCTATGCTTTGATGGTATTATGTTGTTGTGGTTCTATAGGTGTTCTTTGAAGCGGGACAAGTAAGGAAGCAGTGGCGAGATTCTGTCGAAGGGGAAAGGAAACAAACAAGGAGCCAAGCGAAACACTGAGGTTGGTACTCTCTGCTTCTTTCTCATCTATCTCTCGTAAAGGAAAGCACAAGTGACTTTAGTTTGTTTGTTTCTAAGATAGCTACCCGTCTTAGTGGGACTAGCAGTTCTGAATAGACACTGGTTTTCCCGGTAACACTTATGTATAATAAGAAGTTAAATAACATAAAACAAAAGCTTTCCTAAAATTAGTTTTAATTCTAGTCAAAACCACCACCTTCTACTTAAGTGAGGGTGGCATAAGGATGTCAAGTCTTGGCTATATGACTAAGATAATAAGGATAATATTAAAAATATTGTTACATCAAAATTTAAGGAGAAGTTGTGGTGTGATAAAGAGTTAGAGGGAAAAAGGAAACTAAGATATTATAAAGAGGTGATTAATTCAAATCTCAAAAAGAAAATGTATCTCACGAGCTTTCTAGTGAAATTGTACATTGGCCAATTCCCAAAACACCATGGGATGAGATAGTCTTTCACCTTTTGAACGCTAAGATAGTTGAAGATGAAAAAACTCTCTTAAATTGTCCACTTTATGCTCACCATCTTGACCTTTTATGTTAGCAAAACTATAGTATTTTTTTTGTATTAACTACAAAATATGTGCCCTCGTCATAGATGTACATTGGGAGTTACATTATGATTTACTTCCATCGTTAGCATCATCTATAAACTCTTGAACCAAAATTATCCTCTGAGTAGGAATACAATATAATATTCTATGGACGTGAATACCTTCCAACAGAGCCCCAACAATTAGACAAACTTGCAGTACATATAGCCTACTTCAAAATATAATCCTTGAAAACAACATATTTCCTTGAATCCACTAGATCATTAAGCTCTGGACACTTGACATTAGAGCTAGTATATTGATACTTGAACATAGGATTCATGTTTAATCCACTTAGGGATGGAGGATGGTCTTAATTGACCATTAACCATCATCTCTCCAATCTTCAAATTGCAACTTTGGTTGGCACATTGATCTACTTACTAGTTGTTACCCCTAGAATGTGCTTAAAAACATCTTTGTGATGTCTTTTTAATACCTTCTTAATCTGATTCATAAGATTATCAAGAAATTGGTATCTAGGTGAAGATCCTTTGACCAAATACTAAATTATTAAAAGAGAGCCACCAAACATAATGGGATAAGAGACCTAAAACTCTTTGGTGAGAGGAATGCGTTGAAGTAAACTAGGCACCTATCTCATTATTTTTCATCTTCCCCAAGCCCCATGAATACTCTAAAAGTTTGATTTCTCGACGACCATAATGGACCCCTCCCCCTCCTTCCACCCCTAAAACAATAGTGATTTTGGAATATTTATCTCAGTGTCTTTTTTGCATATAAATAAAATTCTAAAGAATCTTGAGTAATCTCTTCCCTTCTTAAAGTGTGATAGACCATTTCTATATTAGTGGATGTTAATGACTATTATCATTGAAATTGTAAATTTGATTAGTTCAATTAATATAATCTAAATGTTTTAAAGTTTTTAAAGCGCTAAATCTTTTTATAAATACAAATAGAATGTAAATAAAAAAATTACTATTTCGCTAGAAAAATATGATTTAATTGGTAAATGAATTAGAATGTGTATCATATTATGTTAAGCCAACTTAAATTTATATATGAATCAAAAATATTAAAATAAACATATTTCTTTACATGAGAAATATATCTATATTTTGTATGAGGAAAACATGTGTTTTAATATTTGAGTGATTACTTAGGTATCAAGGCTTTATAATGATAATATCAATTGGAAATCGAAACCCATAAACCACAAACTTCATCAATATTATATCAATGGCCAGATGAGAAAAATGTCTTAATTCATATTATAAGTTATGGGTTGATGTCGGGGGATGAGGTTTGCAGTGTGGTGGTCATTCTACAATTGGCACATTTCATTGGCCGTGGAGCGATAAGTCTATTTCTCGATTTTATCTGAGATTAGTTTTTTATCTGCCTTTGTCAATGATTTTTGTCACAGTCTTGGAAAAAATTTATTGAGTTTTCATGGAAGTTTCGATGGAGAATCTAGTGGATTATGGGTTTGACCCTAGCGATTACATATTGATCTGATATGAAGTGCCATCTCAGTGAAGTACAGTGGAGGCTTGGAATGCTATCGGAATTTCGTCGTTGGATAACATGGTTCATCTCAACTTCAGGCTTTGTACATGGTTGAAATCCAATCAGTCTCTACCTACGGGTGTATCAACATACAAACTCAAGGGGGTATTTTAATGTTTGGGTCGTTGTGTATTTTTCGGGAAGTAAACTTAGGTACCCTTCCTTGCTCTATGAAATTTTTTGTCATATCTTTTGTTGCCTTGAATATTGGATGTTTTTTAGGTGGGTGGTCATTGGTTGAGCAAAAAGAGACTAAAGGGATTCTTCTGTTGGTTTTGATCACATCTAGGAGGTGTTGTCGAATGTGGGCTTTTTTAGTAGTAGTGGTCCTACTCAAAAAAATATCCCCTTAGGTAACACTTCACTAGGCTTTCTTAGTGAGAACCCTGGAGGAGCAAATTTAGCTGAGTTTGTTTTAGTTGGAGGTGAGGGAAGGCCTATGGACTCTAAAGGTGAGCAGGTGTGTTATAGACATTTTTGGGCACTGCAACCACAATCATATATGTCCATAAACCATGGGCTCCTAAGTCCCTAAAAGTGTTGCTTCACACCCTAGAGGAACAAGATCAGCTGATTACATCATCTCCCAGAAGTTCTCCACAGAAAACTGCTCAGAACTGGTCAAATATGGACCATACAGACTGCCCAGTGCAGAAGATGCGATGCGTCCCACCTGCCCAGAGTAAAAGGTGGGATGCATACTAGATAGCTCTTCTGCAGAGTGCAATGAGCGAGAGTGGACAAATGGCAGAGACAGTTTGCAAGGTGGTTCGACATGGAATCTTCTAAAAACTTCTCCTATGACACTTGCCTCTCTGAATTCGCCCAGGGATGAGTAAGAGATCATCAATCTCCAAGTGGAATCAAGAACTATCAGAGAGAGGACACTAATCAAATCTCAGAAGTTGACTCACCTCCCTGCAATCGTCTATATATGGATCCCTCATCCCAGAGATCCAGGAGGCTGGAATTTTGTATCTTGTAAGGAAGTGCTGCTGGTTTCTTGGTGTAATATCATAGTGTTGGGTGATCTAAGCTTTTCATGAGGTGAAGAAGGGCTTTCTTGCTAAGAGGATGACGTTGGGTCAGAACAATTGGTTGTAATCCTCTTTGCTATTCTTGATATTAATAAAGCTATTCAAGTTTTCCTCCACATTCTTGTATGATTGATGATATATGAATTTGTGTGGTCAATATATATCTGGTCCTATATTGTTTGTGATAGTAGATTTCTGTTCTTGGATAGTGTTATGCTGCTTTGATTCCACATGTGCTCTTTGAAGCTGGGTAGACGAGGAAGTGAGTGGCAAAGATCTATCAGAAGGGAGAGGAATCAAGCAAGGAACCAAGCACAAGACAAAGGTTGGTCTCCTTTGTTCCCCTATTATCTACTTCTCATAAAGGAAAATGAAAGTAGTTTTAGTTTGTTTGTTTCTAAGATAGTTACCAGTCTTAGTGGGACTAGCAGCACTACATAGACACTAGATTTCCTGATAACAAAATGGCGACTCTGCTAGGGAATGAATAGCTTGTTTTCTTTTCTATACTTGTTTGTTTTATAAACTTACAGACGGAGCCTGAAGTCAAGCCAGCTAGCCTTCGAACTGCATTTTCTATGCAAGTGCAAAGTAGATCAATGCTGCTTCAGTCTATCTCCGGGTTTTTTTTATAAACTAAACAATTGATTTGTAAACATCCTAATTGCCCTTGTGGTGGCTCTAGTAACCTTCTTAGATCTACCCCTGTGATTTATTTACTGATTATCACTTGCTCGGCCTAAATCCCTGAACTGTGCTGCAAATTGTGATCAAGAACTGGATCAAAAGTCTCGCACTATACCATCGCACCCTCTCTTCAAGGATATCAGTATGCATCGCACTTCCCGTGTGTAGTAGGTGGGATGCATACTGGAATCCCTGTGTAACAGGTGCGGTGGTCAAAGAAGACTAATTTTGCCTCTAGACTTTGGTTTTTCTTCACTCTTTTCAGCTCTATTCAGGAGTTTTTCTATCTGTAGTCAGTATACCTCTGTGGAAACCCCCTTCCTTGCCATTATTCTGCCTCCATTGTGCAAAGAACTGTAAATGTTTTTATGTATTGTGAGCCATTTTCAGTTCTCTTTTACAAAGAAGTAGCATAATTGAACTGTCGTTTCTTGATTTGGAAGTGTCGCAAGTGTCGTTTTCAGTCATAGAAGAGAATCCGATTGTTCTTGATAGTCGATTACACTGTTACTCTTGTATTTGATTTGAATTAGTAGTTTTTCAAGTGTCGAAAGCAAGTTTTCAATTCCAAATCGCAAAGTGTCGTCATTGTCTTCATTTTGTCTTGAAAAGAAGCTTGTTAGTAATTTCACATTGAAAAATAATTCAGATTTGCGCTTAGCTTTCTTTTTATCATTCACACATTAAGAAGGCTGAAAACAAATACATGCATGTGCATTTGCATTTAGACTGTTTGTTGGTTTGATTTAGGACAGTGCATATAGTGTGTGCTCTCTACTCTATGTTGAAAGAATATCATCTCTCTTTCTTTAGTAGCTAGGATTTTCATTGCAAAAAGAAGATTAAACGATTGTTTATCATCTTAGATTGCATTTTAGGAATTGTATATCTACATCACACGGTGAACCTGAAAGGCAAATTTCTTAAACAAGATCAACTGTAAAATAAATTTAATGAATCTAAAAACGCTTTGGAACCTAACGCACAACATTTAGAAGTCTAGGCTAGAGACGTTTTCCAGTGTCATAAAGCCTGGTAACTGTTGTTTTCATTGCTGGTTGGGTGATTCCTCCACTTTGAGATGACAAGTGCTAGTACGGACTTGTGCTCCCACATACCATTGAGTATATATTGGGAGACCACAATAGGCTATATCCTTTAACCATAGGAAGCCGTGTCTGCCGCCCTATCGATCACAATGCGCTGAACACAGCATTCGGGAAGACTGACTACCATATCATAAAAAGTATTCTGCAGTTTTGCGATTGGTTTGGTAATCCCTCTATCTAGACTTCCAGAGTAGTCTCTTTCGTTCCTTTTCAGACTCCTTAAAGGAAAAGGTCCATCTGAGCACTTGTCACTTCAAGCTCATTAAAAATCGAAGGAGACTAGAGTCATCTTTTGTTTTTTCTCGACTCTTAAAAATTGAAAAACAAGTTGTGTCAAAGCGTCTAGAATTCATTTAATTCAGAAACATATTTCCCCTTTATTTTTAGTTGATCGAGTAATCCGCAATGGTGGAAGAAAGTCAATTGAAACCCTGATCTAGGTGGATATTGGTGGCCACCTGCCAAGTCCACCTGGACCCCCACCATTGTCTTTCTCAGCATTTTCAGTTTCCTTAATTGTAGCACAACTTACTATTTTTAGCAGTTTTTCGGGTCCTGAACTTCCGGAGTCGTTTTGAGGCCCTAAACGACGTTTTTTTGGGGAATCCAGGGGGAACATGGGTCCATGGAATGGACCGATGGCCCGTTCCAACAATGATAGTGCTCGGATAGATCTTTCTAATGAGCTATTGTACGCGTCAAACGGAGATCATATGCCAAAGTTACGACCCCGGGAAGTTGATGTACCAACTTACCCCCAAACGGGGCCAACTTACCCCCAAACGGGGCCCATAGTTTGGCGTTTCATCTCCTAGGGTTAGGTTTTGGAATGTTAAGGGTTTTCCATTGTTTCTCAACAATAAATAGGCCTTCGAGCCTCATTGTAACACAGTTCAGAGGCATGTAGCCACCACGTCTCTTCTCAGAGATAAGCTACCATCGCCCTAGCTGGTTTATTTCCATTTCTGGTTGTAAGCATATTTCAGTATTTTCCATTAATGAAATGAAGTATTATTTCCGCTGCATCTTTGTGTATATGGTTATCTCTGTAATTTGTTGCGTTCCTGTTTAAATCCGGATCAGTGGTATCAGAGCGGTCTGCTTTTTCTCTTTTTTTCTTTGCATGTCCCCAACAAGGTCGGGATATAAGGAGTTAGGGCTTGAACTGGTTGAACCTTTGCAAGATCAGCGTCGCAAATCCTGACGGCCTCCCATGGCGGACGAGAAGAAAGACGAGGGGGCAGGAGATCCCATCAAAATCTTGCTCGAAGAAGCCCTCGAGCGACAACGGAACGCGATGATGGACAGCTTTGCCCAGATCCTTCAACGGCTACCCAGAAGCAACGCATCGGCTTCCAGTAGCTACTCTGGAAACGCCACACCCTTTAAGGTACAAGTTAATTAAGAAATCCCCATATTCGAGGGTCAGATAGACGCAGATGCCGTAGATAAATGGTTAAATCTGCTAGAGGGTTATTTTTCTGTTCATGAATTTTCGAGTCGGGAAAAGATTGTTTTTGCTCTTCTCAAAGCAGCCCCCCACGTCAAGGACTGGTGGGAAACCTACTGCGAGCAGAAGGATGAAAGTACTGGCTCACTATTTTCAGCCGCACCGACCTGGGATTCGTTCCGGGATGCCATCAAGGAGCAGTACTACCCTGTCAGAAGCTATGAGGATGAATACATAAAGTGGACCACGCTGCGGTAGGGAAGGGACCAAGGCGTGCCAGAGTTCACCAATCTTTTCCATACCCTTCGCAAAAAGTTGGGTATCAAGGATTCAGAGCAACATTTGATACTCAAATACCGTGGCTGCCTGCACAAGTACATCCAGGAAGAAATACAATTCCTAAACATCCCCTCGCTCGGCGCAGCATACCGATATGCCATCAAGGTCGAGCAGAAGTTTAAACAAAAGAAGCGAGACTTTGGATCTGCGAATCCAAAGCAGGGGAAAGGTGCCCCTAAACCACAGAACAAAGGACAAAGCCAAGGCGGGACAGCCCAAGACAACCAGCCGAAGCCACAAGCAAACAACAGTGCCGCGAAGCCGAGAAAGGACACTGGAAAATGGTGCGAGTTCCATAAGAGTTCCACTCATAACACAAGTGAGTGTCGGGCCAAGCAGTCACTGGTGGCTGAGCTAAAGGTTTCAGAATCAGATGCATGTTCCGACTCTGAGTCAGAACCTGATAAGGGGTATGAAAAAGGGAAGCAGATCATTGATGCGGATCCCAGTGCCACTGTTGCTACCGCAAAGATCCAGAAAAATGAACCCGAAGATCCAGAGGAGGAGGAGCGTCTCTTCCACTCCCAGATGTGGGTAAAGGGCTCCCCGATACAGTTCATTGTTGATAGCGGGAGTCAAAAGAACCTCATTTCGGCAGAGGTCGTGAAGCGGTTGGGCTTACCGACCACAACACATCCACAACCATACACCATTGGTGGCTTCACCAAGGACGAGATCTTCGCGTAAGCCAGCAGTGTCGCCTTCCATACAACATCAAGCCCTTCACGGATGAGGTATTGTGTGACATTGCTCCCCTTGAAGTTTGTGATGTATTACTAGGACAACCATACTTGTGGAAGCGACATGCTGTGTATGAATCAAGGCCCCGTGTTGTTATTATTGCATTGAGAAATAAGTTGTTCAGGATACCAGAGGTAGCACCACATGCCGCCATCTCTTTGATTACTGCAAAACAATGCAGTAAGATCATTTCCAAAACCAGGAAATTTGTTTTCCTGATGATACGCCCTCAAGGAAAGAAGAAGACAGTGGCCGCGGCCTCCAAACGAGGTCCCTCTGCACGACAACTACAGATGGACAAGGTTGTGGAGGAGTACGAGGACATCTTCACCTCCCCGGCAGGGGTTCCTCTGCACTGTCAAGTCAAGCACTCCATCGATCTGACCCCAGGTGCGCCGCTACCCAATGGACCAATTTATCGGTGCTCCGTTCTGGAGAACGATGAAATCAAGAGGCAGATTCAGGAGCTCCTGCAGAAAGGTCACATCCGTCCGAGTTCATCGCCCTGTGGGAGCCCGATCGTGTTGGTACAGAAGAAGGATGGGACGTGGAGACTTTGTATTGACTATCGGGCACTGAACAAGATCACTGTCCATAATAGGTACCCGATCCCGCAGATTAATGACCTCCTAGACCAACTAAAGGGAGCGAAATATTTCAGCAAGATCGATCTGAAGTCAGGATATCACCAGGTACCAATCGAACCCTCCGATGTGTGGAAGACTGCCTTCAAATCCAAGGAGGGCCTCTTCGAATGGTTGGTCATGCCTTTTGGATTGACAAATGCTCCTGCAACCTTTATGAGGCTAATGGATGACATCTTGTGGCCATTCACCAACTCCTTTGTAGTAGTATACTTGGATGATATTCTGATCTTCAGCCAGAGTTGGGAAGAGCACCTCCACCACATCCGACAGGTTCTCCAAACACTGTGGCAACACAAGCTATGTGCCAATTTGGAGAAATTCACTTTTGGCATGACCCAGGTTCAGTATCTGGGATAGATCATTGATGAACAGGGGGTACATGTCAATCCGGCCAGGATCCAAGTCATTCGGGATTGGCCCTCTCCAACCACTCTAACAGAGCTCCGCAGCTTTCTATGTCTTGCCAACTTCTACCGCATGTTTGTGTTGGGGTTTTCTCATATTTCTTGGCCCTTGAGTCAAGTCACCAAGGACCGGGCGAAAGAAAAATTCTTTTGGTCTGAATCTCAACAGAAGGCATTCAGGGAATTGAAGGATCGCCTCTGCACAACACCAGTGCTCGCGTTACCAGATTTACAACAACCATTTGAGGTCGAGACAGATGCCTCTGACTATGCTATTGGGGCAGTCCTTACTCAACATGGACATCCAGTGGCATATCACAGTGAAACACTTTCAGACACAGTCCGGAAGTACCCCACTTATGATAAAGAGATGTATTCCATTGTACAGGCCTGCCAACAATGGAAGCATTACATTTTGGGGAAGGAAACGGTCATCCACACAAACCACCGACCTCTGCAATTCATACAGACCCAAGGGAAATTACAGAATGATCGCCATCAGAAGTGGTCTACATACCTGCAACAGTTTCACTTGAATATCAAGTATAAAAAGTGCAGCACCAATAATGTTGCAGATTGCCTCAGTCGGCCACCGATCATGGCACTAACCACCGTGCTCAACTCTTGTGGGCACGAGACTGCTGATTGGCCACTTCTCTACAAAAGCAACCCAGAATTCGGCCACACATACCAGACACTCTTGGAGGGTTGGCATGTTGCAGATTTTCACCTCCAGGACGCCCTATTATGCCACCTCGGGCACCTTTGTGTTCCTTCAAGCGAGCGTGCCAAGATGATTTGGGAAGCACACTACAGTCGGGCTGCTGGGCATTTCGGGGTCGAGAAAACAGTGGCAGTACTGCAAAATTATTTCTATTGGCCGAATCTTCGATAGGATGTTGGGAAGTACATCCGATCATGTATTGCCTGTGCCATTGCCAAACCGACCATTAAGAAGCACGGCCTCTATACCCCTTTGCCTACCCCTAGTCGACCTTGGGAATCCATCTCCATGGATTACATGTCAGGCCTTCCTTCCACTAAGCATGGAAATGACTGTGTTTTTGTGGTCGTCGACAGGTTCTCGAAGATGGCCATTATGATGGCCTGCAAGAAGAATATCACAGCAGAAGCCACTGCTAGACTCTTATTTGAACGAGTGTGGGTACACTTTCTGATCCCACAGTCTATCATCTCAGATCGGGACAGTCGGTTTCTCAGCACATTTTGGTCCAGTCTCTGGTCAATGCTAGACACCAAACTCACGAAGTCCACAGCCTTCCATCCTCAAACTGATGGCCAGACAGAGGTTGTCAACAGGATGATTGTGCACATTCTATGCATGTATAACTCAAAGCATCCACGCACATGGGACGAGAGCCTCCCCTATGTTCAGCATAGCTACAACCGAGCTCTTCACAACTCCACTGGCCATAGCCCTTTTCAGGTGGGTTTGGGATTCCAGCCACTATGCCCCATTGATGTGGCCATGCCCCTTGCAGCTACTCACATGAATTCAGCTCATGTCCAGTCCGAAACAGATAAGGCCACCAGCTTAATTGAGCGCATCCAACATATTCGCCAGCAGGTCCATGACATTCTTGAGAAATCAAATGCCAAGTACAAGCAGCGACTTGATCAACACTGGGTGCCACACAAGTTTCAGGTGGGCGACAAAGTCTGGTTGCATTTGCAAAAGGAACGCCTTACTGGAGCCTATAGGAAATTGAGACCACTCCGATATGGTCCTTACACCATTGCTAAGGCTACGGGAGACAATGCATTTGAGCTCAGCATTCCCCCATTCCTTGGCCTGCACCCAGTGTTCAATGTGGACTGCCTTCGGCCATACTTTCCACCATTGCTAAACACATCCGACATTGCAGAACAACTCAAACCCACAGAATTAAATCCAGATTGCATGGAACAAGCTGCAACTGATCGGATCATGGACACACAGATCAAGAACACTTGCCAACAGAATATCCAACTGTATCGAGTTGTCAAAGCAGGCCAACTCCTTCAGCAGGGAAAGTGGCTCACCAGGGAACAAGTTCAGCAGAAGTTTCCTCATCTCATGGAGGAGCTCAACGCAATGGAGACCATTGCTTCCTACGGGGGGAGGAATGATCCAGGTGGATATTGGTGGCCACCTACCAAGTCCACCTGGACCCCCACCATTGTCTTTCTCAGCATTTTCAGTTTCCTTAATTGTAGCACAACTTACTATTTTTAGCAGTTTTTCGGGTCCTGAACTTCCGAAGCCGTTTTGAGGCCCTAAACGACGTTTTTTGGGGAATCTAGGGGCAACATGTGTCCATGGAATGGACCATGTTTCCCGTTCCAACAATGATAGTGCTCGGATAGATCTTTCTAATGAGCTATTGTACGCGTCAAACGGAGATCATATGCCAAAGTTACGACCCCGGGAAGTTGATGTACCAACTTACCCCCAAACGGGGCCCATAGTTTGGCGTTTCATCTCCTAGGGTTAGGTTTTGGAATGTTAAGGGTTTTCCATTGTTTCTCAACAATAAATAGGCCTTCGAGCCTCATTGTAACACAGTTCAGAGGCATGTAGCCACCACATCTCTTCTCAGAGATAAGCTACCATCGCCCTAGCTGGTTTATTTCCATTTCTAGTTGTAAGCATATTTCAGTATTTTCCATTAATGAAATGAAGTATTATTTCTGCTGCATCTTTGTGTATATGGTTATCTCTGTAATTTGTTGCGTTCCTATTTAAATCCGGATCAAACCCCGTCGTTCGCGGAGGATTACGAGTCAACCGTCTTTGTCTCTAGAATCAAAACTGTTATGGACAAAGTGAACTTGTTTAAGCGGTTCAAAATCCCCTGGTAAAGTTGGAACAAGTGTTCCGACACCATCGGAGACTCTGGTTACTCCAAACATTTCTGGTATCCCTGCCTTTACAGAAGAAGTTCCACAGCCACCAAAGGATAGTAGAGTTGATCCTAGTGTGAAGGTAAACACTTGTATTACTGAACCAGCTCCATCTACAGCTGATTCGGAAGGTGTTATTCCCCAAACATCTGTCGCTGCAGAATCTATACCTTCTTCGACACCAGAAATATTTTACGGACCTGACGGTCTACCTCTTCCACCTGGTCTAATTGCTATAGAAGAGATTGTGGAGGATCAATGATCTAGTACTCCATCGCAATTTGGAGTCGGGATCACCTATATCCTTCTTCATCAGAAATTAGTCTACCATTATCGGAAGCTCCTGTAGAATCGCTAGGAAATCTTTTGGATAGACTAGAAATGTCTGAACAACTGTCGAAAGCTAGGACTGTGTCATCTAACATAGCGACGGTAGAACTTCCTACTGTCACTCCAACAATGTTCGCCGGCATACCATCTGTCCCAACTAGCTCTCAATCGCTAGATGGGGCGCACTCAGGGGCTATTTTGACAGTATGGTCCATTCCCGTTTGTTCATCCGAAATAATATTCGGGAGCTCTTATGTTGAGTCTCAGCAAATTGATTCTTCACGGTGTCAATTTGGGCAGTCCGGTCCTCAAGGGAAAATCATTCCTTTGAGTACTGGATTACCACCGTATGGGGGGCAATATACCCTTTCATTGTCTCCTCCGGGAGAACAACCATACGAGAGTTCACAACAAAATTCAGGTTATGCTGGAATTACATCTAGTAGTTGGGTGCCAATACTGCCTCAACAACCAAGAGTTGTATACTCGATGCAACAATGTTTACCTATGTCAAATATACCAACTACGCCGGCTATTGTGACGGTGTCGCAAGTACAAGCATTGCCTATTGTATGCCAACCTCAGGTTTCTTAGGTCATAATGCAACAGCCTCTTATCCCTACGACTCAACCACAATCGCCAACTAGTGGAATGACACAGGCCCAAACGGGTACAATTACCCCTCATCTTGGTCAAAGAGCCAGTATTGGACAACAACACATGGCTTCACAACCATGGCTGGTGCAATATCAACAACCGCAATTCCAACAAGCTTACCAAGGATCTGAGCAACAAATCTTTGCAAATAATGGGCAGCCGTATATTCAAAACGGTCAATATCAACCATTCCATAATGGTTATGCCCATCAACCTTACCAAAGTTACCAGCATCAATTGCATTATGCTGGTGTGAAAATACCAACTGCTCAGGAAATTCCATCTTATCCTGAGTATGCTTCGCCAAACCTGAATCAACAGTTACCCTTCGTGGCAACTTTAGAGTTACCGAATCTAAATCGGCTAACGAACGATCCAATTGCTTACGCCCCTTGGTGGCCAACGATTCCGCATAAACTTCCGTCAGATATTCCTAAATTTAATGGAAATCTGGGTGAGGACCCGTCGAATCATGTCATGACCTTTCATATATGGTGTTCATCAAACGCACTAAACGATGATTCGATTAGGCTTCGCCTTTTTCAAAGAATGTTGACTGGTCCGGCAGCAAAATGGTATATCGAATTACCTAGAGCTTCATTTGATAACTTCAGTACCCTAGCCACAACCTTTTTAACCCATTTTCAGTTACCCATAAGGTACAAAATAGGAACAGAACTTCTTACCAATTTCAAGCAAATGATGGCCACTCACATATCCGATCATATTCATGAGTGGCGACGTCGTCGTAGAATGGTAAAAACATACGTTCCTGATCAGCTTTTAGCTGAATGGTTTATTAAGTCATTATTACCTTCCATTACAGAAGATGTGGCAAAGGGAGGAGTCATCACTGAAGAGCAAGTTATTGCTCGTGCGCAATGTTTAGACTTGATTTATACTCAGCCTAGCACGCTCTACGATAAAATCCCTTACTCTCCCAGACCGGAATTTTCCATTCCTCCTCCTCCTAAATTGAACAATGACTCTCATGCCGGCGATGGCGTGATTGGTGCGACAGACACAAAATCAACAAAGGCTACATCTAAAAAGGCCCGTAAGATTTCTAGCCAAAATGAAAATGAGGAACTTCTCGCCTCGGAAGTAAATGTCGTCTCAACTGACAAAGGCAAAGAAACCAAGCAACTAGGAGGCAAGAAGAAAAACAAAGGGAAGAAGAAGAAACAAGAGGAATCATCACCTGAAAAATCTTTTGCAAACCCTTCTGGAGATAACAAACCAAATCATCCATGTCTTATATGTGATGAGGATCATTGGATAAGAGATTGTCCATATAAAGCTAAGATTAAAAAATTCTTCAAGAATTCAAAAACCTCGGCGGTATTAACTGATCCGTTTCCAAATCCAGGAACAAATCTGGTTGCCAGTGATAATGCTTCCCCGTCCCAAGTACTGATGTTGTCGGTTTCGAAACAACAAAATTATGCTTTGATAATGACAAGGAATAAAGATTACGGGAATCCACAGCTGTCAAACAACAAGGATAAAGATCAACCTAGTAGTTCGACAACAACTTCGACAGAAGTTGTGCCACCCATCATTCCAGAGCTAACAATAAAACTGCCAAAGGGAGTAGTACACAAGTCGACATTTAATCCTCGTGCCAGAGCAGCACAACATTATAATATAGTGGAAGATCTGGCCCAATCGCCATCCGCTATGTCGAAACTTGAGGTACTGCAAAATTGCCCCTCCCAAAAGCAGGCTTTATTATCAGCAATAGGTGGGATTGACCCAAAGGATTCTAATCTTGTGTCCTTTAATCACAAAGGATATGATCCTTAGTTACCAGCTCAACTAGCTTTCCTCATTCAAGTGAAAGCCCTCAACAAAACTGTTCATCGAACAATTATTGATGAGGGGGCATCTACATGTATTATGTCAATGAGTTGCTGGAAAACTTTAGGATCTCCAACCTTGTCGCGATCTTCGACGACATTAAAAGCATTTGATGGATGAACATATACCCCATATGGGATTTTAAGTAACTTGCAAGTTGAACTGGGGGGGAAAACAGTAGAAATAGATGTTGAAGTAATCGACGGAAACCTCGATTACAACATCCTATTGGGAAGGCCCTGGATATATGCTATGGCTGCGGTTGTGTCGACCTACTTCAGGAAGATTGCATTTCCCTTTCAAGGGGAATTACAATCATCGACCAACAAACATTTCTCCCCAATAGTTCCCAAGTTACGGGAAGCATTCTAATGATCCATGGAAGCCCCCATTCGCTTCAAAATATCAGAGTAGGCCTACTAAAAGACCCTATATTAATGGGGACTTTTGCCCTCCCACCTCCAATCAATCTGGCGGAAGTGGCGACGGTAGGAACCTGCAATATGATATCTTCTATTCAAAAGATCTCAAAAAACGATATTAGCATGGATCATCTGCAGGTATTGCCTCCAAGCCCAATAGAAATATTGTAGCAATCAATGTTTTTGGCATGGGAGGCAAACCCAAATCAACGCTCATCAAGCATTTGGATAGATAGGTCTAAGGAATATGGCACCCCTTCAGATCCTTGGTCGCAAGTACATTACACAGACGAAGGAATTGTTCAGTCAATGATAATTGATGGGGCACCATGGGAAGATTACCACCATCGTTCCCATCTTCCGGATTGTCAAGAAGATACTCCTGATGACCTTCATCATCCTTTAGTTTTTGATTTCCTATCAAATACTGTAAACACGGTGGATTCCGAGTGAAAATTTTCCAATATCGAAGAGACTATCGCCATAAATATCTCGACCAAAACAGATGTTGTAGAGAATATTTATGTTGGAAAATGTTGTTCTCCTTTAGAACTGGAAATATACGAAGTTCTTTTTCACGAATTCAGAGATATCTTTGCTTGGTCATATGACGAAATGCCAGGCATTGACTTAAGTATAGTTGAACACGAAATAAAGATGTATCCAGATGTCAAACCAGTACGACAACGGCTACAGCAGGTGCACCCTAAGAAAGCCGTTGCCATCAAGGCAGAAGTTGAAAAACTTCTCCATGCTGGTTTTATTTACCCAGTTCCTCTAACCGATTGGGTATCGAACATTGTTCCTGTAATGAAAAAACAAGGAACGATTAGAGTGTGCATCGATTATAGGGATGTAAATCAAGCTTGTCCAAAAGACAACTACCCTACACCCTTTATTGACCAGATAATTGATGAATGCGCCGAATGTGAAATCTTTTCATTTATGGATGGATTCTTCTGGTATAATCAAATAAATATCCGCCCACAGGACCAGTCAAAGACTACATTTATTTGTCCGTGGGGCACATTTGCATATTACAAGTTACCCTTTGGTTAAAAGAATGTAGGGGAAACATTTCAGAGGGAAATGAATTATGCCTTCCATGACATTAAAAACATCATTCAACCATATCTCGACAATCTTCTAGCTCATTCGCGAAAGTGGACCGATCATCCGCAGCATTTGAGAGTGATATTTCTACGTTGCCGTCACTACAAGATACGACTCAATCCACACAAATGTGTGTTCTGTGTCAGTTCTGGTCGTTTGCTTGGCTTTGTACTCTCAAAGGACAGGATTCGTATCAACCCATGTAAGGTTCAGGCAATCATAAATTTGCCTCCACCTTCAAATTTTCTTTAGATTAAGAAACTCCAAGAGAAAGCAAACTTTCTGAGGAGGTTCATTCCAAATTACGCCGAACTTGCTAAAGGTTATACACGTCTATTGAAAAAAGAAGTACCCTTCGTCTGGGATCAGGTCGCGCAAGCTTCCTTTGATGCTTTAGAGGAATCCCTAATAAAAGCAATCATTAATGTACGCTCCTGATTATCAAAAAGACTTTAACCTGTATCTGGCTGCAGTGGATACAACCATCGCAATGGTTTTAGTTCATGAAGACAATGGAATTGAACATCCTATATATTATTTGAGTAGAAATTTAAATGATACAGAAAGCAAGTATTCCTACTTTGAAAAGCTGGCTCTCGTAGCTGTTCAAGCGATACAGAGATTTTGACACTATGTCCTCTTTGTCAAATTGCAACCCCATGACTTATATCTTGTCGCGACAGTTGTTGGGGGGCAAATATTCAAAATGGATAGCAATTCTTCAAGAGTTTGATCTAGAATTTGTAAAATCCAAATCGAAGAAATCCCTGGTTTTCGCGGACTTACTATGCGATCTCCCATCGTCGTCCAACGATGAAACATCTGAAGAAACCATCGTGGATGAATCTTTGTTTCTGATATCTTCAAGAAATCCATGGTATGGGGATATAATCATCTATCTCCAAACCCAAAATTATAGGTCTAATACCTCTCGCTCGGAACAAAGACGTATTCGATACCAATCAAAAGACTACATGATCGTCAGTGATACGCTTTACCGTCGTGGTGCTGATACAGTTCTGAGGAGGTGCCTCACCCATGAGGAGGCCGAAAAATTCCTGAATGATTGCCATTCAGGCGCGTGTGGGGGGCATCAATCTGGTTACGCTACAGCGCAAAAAAATTTACGAGCAAGAAACTTATGGCCAACAATGTTCAAAGATTTCATAACTGCAGTCAAAAGTTACCATGCATGTCAAATTTTCGATAGCAAAACCAGAAGACCACCCACACCCCTGCAACCAGTAGTTGTTGTTGGGCCATTCGCCAAATGGGGCATAGATTTCATGACATGTAACCCACCTCGACTGGGGGGCATGGGTATATCATAGTCGCGATAGACTATTTTACCAAATGGGCCGAGGCGATGCCTACATTAAACAACACCGGCGAAACGACTCCCCTTTTCTTTTTCAATCATGTAGTCGCCAGATTCGGCATTCCACAGGTCATAGTCACAGATCATGAAGCAATCAACAAGTTCCTGAAGCAAATGCTGCAAAGGATGATTGGAGTCCACAAAAGGAGTTGGCACCTGATCCTTTACTCAGCCTTGTGGGCATACCGAACATCGGTAAGGAATGTAACTAGGTTTACACCCTTTCAACTGGTGTATGGCCTAGAAGCAATCTTACTAGTTCAGTGTGAAATCTCGTCCCTCAAACTCACAGTCGACCTTCTCGCCGGAACTTCAGAAGAGGAGGCTCATTTCTTGGAACTAATCCAATTGTATGAAACCCGTAATGATGCCGCTTTGGCTAACGAAGCCCATAAGAAACGAGTCAAGGCACAGTTCGACAAGAATGTCAAACCCCGTGTCTTCTCAGAAGGTGACTTGGTCTTACTGTACGACCAGGAATCCGATAAATTGGGAGCAGGTAAGTTCAAGTCTTTTTGGATGGACCCCTATATTGTTAAATGTGTATTAGCAAAAGGGGCCTATGAGTTAGTGGATTATGATGGGATTCCACTGGCGCAACCCCGTAACGGGTTGTACCTTAAGCGTTACTACGCATGATTCAGTGTAGTAACCCCTATGCTTTTGTTACATTTTTGTTTTTGCTAAGGGTAATTGTTCTGGTCAAGTAATCCACTTTTTACATTTGTTTCAGATGTCGAACCTATTGGAATCATTTGTTGGATATGCCGACGGAGCAAGTCATAGTTCGCGGAACCTATCTTCTACGGCCTGGGCCATTTTTGATCCCAGCGGTGAGTTAGTAAGTTTCAGAGGGGTATGTATTGGTCGGTCAACAAATAACATCACTGAATATAGTGCGTTGATAGAACTCCTCTCTGATGCCATCACACATGGCATACGCCGACTTGTCATCAGGCTAGACTCACAACTCGTCATCGTACAACTCACTAGTATCTACTCCGTCTGAAATCCAACTATCTATCGCATGTTCCTAAGGGTCAAGATTTTGGAAAGGCAGTTTGATTCTATTCAATATCAGCATATTTCCAGAAACTTAAACACATTAACAGACTCATTGGCAAATTATGTGTTAGATAGACATTTGCAACATTTATAAAAAGAAGCATTTCATAAGTATTTGCATCAGGATCATGTAACTTAACCAAAATAAAACTCCAAAAATAAAAAATATATATATATATATAACTGTTTGTGGTTTACACATAATGTTCTGTAACCAAGACAAAATTGGTCAGATGACCCAAAACTCAAAATGCTAGGGGACACCCTAGTCTAATGGTGTTGATGATAACAAGTCACCGCCTGTGCAATCATGCGTAAAAGCCGAGTCCATCGACTTGGCACGCCAGTAGTATGTCGCTGCAGCCTAAGAGGTAGCTCATCGGTCCTCACATCCGGAATACTAAGAGTGAGACCCTCGACCTGATCTTGCAATGCTGAAAGAGTCTCGGCCACATCAAGGACGCGAAGGATAGCCCTCCCCATAGCCTCTCCTGCCGGAGCGGCAGCTGGCGCTCTCAGATATACTGCTGGTCGAACTAGTCCAATGTCTACATGAGCACATGAGTTTTGATTAGTCTTAAGTAAAGAAAATATAAGAAAATTATGAAAAGCAATAAACAGGAATATGGTCAGAGAATTTACCTATGACACCCCACTGCTCACCAGCCGGCAGTGCCAAATCTGGATCACCCTGGAAATCCATACCAGCATATGGACACTCGACAAAAACCATCTGCTGACAGTTGAACCACTCAAAGAAGGTACCAGAAAAAGAAATCCGGGACTGACCCGCATGTCGGACCATGAAGTCAACCCATCTCTGCATCCGTGGCTCAGTCGGTGGAGGTAAACCAAGTGGAATATACTGTGGCTGCATCAGTGGGATCTTTTCCAAGGTGAAAGCGATCAAAATAGAACCATAACCAAAGTTCTTCAATATTCCGTTTTTTTACCTTGGTCAGTTTTTCTTTCATCATAGAGAGTACTGCATCACACCAATTGAACACCTTTGGTTCAAGGCATTTCAAGGCATACTGCATATAAGACCTGTTGGCCACATGAAGAGCCGCACTACCAGCCAGTCTAGCAAAAGTGAACAGAATGGTCCTCAAGGACCTGTCAATGATGTCTCGGATATTGATCTTGCCATCCTTACTCGGTTGAGATCCCTCTCTACAATACCGGCGAATATAATCTCTCACGGATTCACCCCCAGGGCCGAACCTGATAATGAGATAGGGGCATCACGCCTCGATAAACCGGTCAAAAAATAGATGTCCATGATAGTCAAGGGGATGGATTCACCCCTAATCTGGAACACCTGGTCGGTAGGATCCCATGCATCGAGAAAATATTGCAACAAGTTTACTTGTTGCCTCATGCTAGAGATGCGAAAAAATTTCAGCAGGCCACAGTTCCGCAGTGCAGTTACCGTACCCGGATCATATAAAGCAAGCATGTCCTCTTCTTCATGCTCACATTCTCGCCATGTAACAGGCATTTTGCTCTGATGAATCTCTGAAAACAAACAAGAGAAGAGTCAGGATCCTGATTTGGTGAAAAACAGGCAAAAATTCCATGAAAAAACTGTGCACAAGTTTCCCTCCTTGTGCCCATCGCACCCCCAACAGTGTACTGGGCGAGATGCATACTGACTGGCCAATGGCCAAGCCAGTATGCATCACACTTTTCGATGTAGGAAAGGTGTGATGGATCCAGGGTGAATTTTTCAAACCCCAGGGGCTCCGAAAAACCAGGAAACATGCTCAGAATTCAAAAAAGAAAGAATGAAACTGAAGAGCTTAGGTTTAGCTCTTACCTAGTCCAGACGGTGCCAAGAATCATCCATAGAATCTCTCGAAATTAGCTAGTGAAAATCAAGGGGGAAAGCACCTCCAAAGCTCCAACAAACCAAAGTTCAAATGAAATGGTAAAATGAGAGGTAAAAACCACTTTTAAATTACTTTTCACGTAATTCAAGTAAAATATTAGTGTTTTGACTCATTTTTCAAGCATATATTATTTGTTTCTAACTAGTTTGATGAAGCAATTGAATAGGCAGTACAACCTTTGAAGGAACAAAGTTGTCAATGGTAAAATCAAGGTAATCAATGACCATTATATCGAGCAGTTTTTATGTGGAGTTCAAGCTCGTTAAAAATTAAACATAAGCAGTGAGCAAATGTTTCCCCCAGAGTTTAAGCTCATTCATTAAAAAATGAACCAATTTCCGGTAAATAACCATCATGAATGCATTATCATCAGCCTTTGAGCCTTGGTCGTGTTCTCATCATCACCTCCACTCTGTTTTGGCCGATCATTCACCTCCATTTGATTGTTTACCCTTTTTGAGGAACAACTGCGAGGAGTGATCCTGTTAGCCATCCTTATGACACTGCCATGATTGGAAAATTCCAAACCTTACCTGGAATCAACCGCTACCCGAATTTATCACTTATTCCTCGAAAAATGAGTCTCCTTTAAGCTCTTTTCATCTGACTCGTAAAATATGAAAAGATTTCCAAGCAATTAGCCTCTCCAGCTCGTTAAAGTGACCGGAAGTGCTATCCCTCCTCTAGATTTTAATCTTTTTGGACCTGAGGGATTATTACACAAAAATATCGAGCGCTTGTTTTGTTCGACTCGTTAAAATTACCGAAAATTCATCTCTTTTGTATTATTTTATGCTTTTTCAGACTTAAGGGATTATAAGATGAAAAAGGATTATTGGAGTTTTCTTTACGTCCCTTTCAGACTCTCTAAAATTGAAAAGGACCGAGTTATCTTTGTCGTTAAATTCGTTAAAACCGAATAGCGACAAACTTGTCCATACAGACAAGAACGAGTTTCACTATCGCTAAGCTCGTTAAAACATAGCGATGGGTTTGCCCGAAGGGAAAATTATAGAACAAGCATATGTTATCCTCCTCAAGCTTGACAAAAATAAATAGGTACTGGTCAGAAATTACTGGGGAAAAATTGGGAAGAAAATTTGAAGAAACTCTATTGGTAGCAAGTCGCTCTTGAACATGACACTTTCACTCCGCATCCGAGTTGGGTTGGGTTGTTCCGTTCACTGGTCATATCACCATTGGTCCATCACACCATCCACTTTTGGGGTTAACACTACCAATCCATCATGTCAGTGTTGCCGGTATGTTCAAGAGAAGTCGCTCAGAGAATTCACCTGTGTCTCATCCACTACAATACATTCACGCTCCATTCTTTCATGACCACCACCCTGAACCTTATATCATCAGATCGATTTCACCTCCTTTAAAATCATTTGCTCCGTTCCGTGTCGTAGATGTGGGATTCATTAAGGCCCTCCTACGACGAATTGCTTCTTGTCGACATCAGCCCATTATCCAAGAAGTCGATCTAGGAACAACCCTTTCAGTACTTTGAAGCTTGCATGCCTCAATGGCAAGTTTCTCACTTCCAGCGACAAGTTTACATCAATGGCCTTCAACCAAAAGATTTTGCGTGGTGTTCGACACCAAGTCCCTTTTTCACACCACGTGAATTGTATTGTTGTACCTTGAGGGTCATCATCATTATCGGTCGTTCCTCTCACGCCTGTTAACATCTTACATCACTCGCTGGTAATCAGGAGATGTCTTTCCATGTTCGACTCCAGAACATCTCTCACATGGATCGACTTGTACTTTGAGTGAAGATCGAATGAGATTGAAGACCCCGGATCTAGTTTCATCCATCCGGGCTGCGATATATATTCAGGAAAATAAAGACATGAAATGTACATCATTGCTTCATAGATAATCATCCAATTTAAGGGATGATGGCTCTACCAGAATCATCAGTCTGCACACAGACGATTGTCTGTCTTATGTACATGAAAATGAATTTATAAAGCTGAGCATGGGAATGCCCACCTCAGCTAGATCATGAAAATATTATGAAGATAATGTATTGTATTGTATCTTATTACAGGTCGCCTTCCAACTCGAAAAAACTTCGAATCCTCATGATAAAGCATTTCACCCGACATCAAAAGATTAACGACCTCATGCTTTAGGGGGCAACTGTTATAGACATCTTTGGGCACTGCAACCCCAATCATATATGTCCATAAACCAAGGGCTCCTAAGTCCATAAAAGTTTTGTTTCACACCCTAAAGGAACAAGGTCAGCTGATTACATTATCTCCCAGAAGTTCTCCACAGAAAACTGCTCAGAACTGGTCAAATCTGGACCATACAGACTGCCCAGTGCAGAAGGTGCAATGCATACTAGATAGCTCTTCTGCAGGGTGCGATGAGCGAGAGTGGACAAATGGCAAAGACAGTTTGCAAGGTGGTTCGACATGGAATCTTCCAGAAACTTCTCCTATGACACTTGCCTCTCTGAATTCGCCCAGGGATGAGTAAGAGATCATCAATCTCCAAGTGGAATCAAGAACTATCAGAGAGAGGACACTAATCAAATCTCAGAAGCTGACTCACCTCCCTGCAATCGTCTATATATGGATCCCTCATCCCAGAGATCCAGGAGGTTGGAATTTTGTATCTTGTAAGTAAGTGCTGCTGGTTTCTTGATGTAATATCATGGTGTTGGGTGATCTAATCTTTTCATGAGGTGAATAAGGGCTTTCTTGCTGAGAGGATGACGTTGGGTTAGAACAATTGGTTGTAATCCTCTTTGCTATTCTTGATATTAATAAAGCTATTCAAGTTTTCCTCCACATTCTTGTATGATTGATGATATATGCATTTGTGTGGTCAATATATATCTGGTCCTATATTGTTTGTGACAGTAGATCTCTGTTCTTGGATAGTGTTATGCTGCTTTGATTCCACAGGTGCTCTTTGAAGCTGGGTAGACGAGGAAGCGAGTGGCAAAGATCTATCAGAAGGGAGAGGAATCAAGCAAGGAACCAAGCACAAGACAGAGGTTGGTCTCCTTTGTTCCCCTCTTATCTACTTCTCATAAAGGAAAACGAAAGTAGTTTTAGTTTGTTTGTTTCTAAGATAGCTACCAGTCTTAGTGGGACTAGCAACTCTGCATAGACACTAGATTTCCCGATAACAAGGTGAAGTCTGTGGAATCTAATGGTGTTTTGGTGCACCTTGAAGGACATACCTACATAGGAATGAAGAGAAAGAAGGGCTAGTGTGATAACTAGAAGTTGGTGCTTAGAGAGGATTTCCAACTCGAAGAAGTAATGACCATGGAAAAGCTCGTGGTGGTTAGGGGAGCTAGAGGATGATGTTTCTCAATGGATTTCCTATGCGATTAGATCAACAAAGAATGGGGAAAATCACTAGAGGTGGTTCTGGAGGTAAGTATTCTATTTCATGGTTGGTTCATGCTTAGAATTAGCTTGGTTGACATTGTATCTTTGGTTCTGGTGAAAAATTGGAGTATTGCATCCTCCCCTGTGTTAATGAAGTGATGGAACCCTTTATTTGATGCAATTTGTGAAAGACTTGATAGTGCACCTATATGGGTTAGAATGCCTAGTCTTCCACCACAATTATGGTCGATGGATGTGTTTAGAGCCATAGGGAACAAACTAGGGGTATTTTTGGAAGTGTATATCTCATTAAGGACCACCAGAATCATGACTATGGCAAGGGTATTGGTCAACTTAGACTTGCACGAAGGGTTATATGAAATCTTGATCTATGTTACAAGGGGTTTTATGATCGCCAGTCTATAGAATATGAAGGTATCCCCTTCATGTTCATAGGAGCCATTTGTAGTTGGCATGGCATGTGGGATTTCTCTCTTCCCTTCATAGGGAGAAAAGGCATGGAGGCTCTTCACATAGAACAAAAGTAAGGATCGTTACTAGGGGAAAAGGAAAATATGACAAGGGTGCCATCGTCTCATGTTCTATAGACTGATCATCCAATGTTAGAGGCGAAGGTTCTGAGCTTTGAATATGCAAGTGATGCTCCATTCGTTGCAAGAACACAGGGAAGTCAGGAGGCTATCACTCCATCTTCTATGGTTATCTCCCCTCTAGGTACTTCCCCTCCTCCTCCCTCTGTTAATTGTATAATTAATTCAACAATAGTCAGGTAATGGGTTGTGGTCCCTCTGTATTGGAATTTCAGAGCTCCCACATATTGTAACTTTTTATTAACACGAGCTTATGATATTACAAGATCCTGAAATCTTGAGCCTAGCCTTTAGCCCCTTTTTCTTAGCCCCTTATTTCTTTTAACCATATGACCATGTGTTCAGACTGGCAGCATAGTACATAGGTTCTAAGCCCTTCACAATCCCGTCAGGGGCCTATCTCCATGTTTTCTTGCTATATTCCCTTAGTTCTCTGGGATTCCATGATCAAGTTTCAAACACATCACAGTCCCCTGGTATCAGGACTTTTCCAAAATGTAATTATGGAGGAGTTATGAAACCATCAACCTCCAATATTCCTACCTCTGAGAGGATGTCATGATCTCGTGATAAACTGAACGTGGCATATCCACAGTGGTGAAATGTGTCATCTGGATTTCCCCCATTAGGCCACCCAATAATGTTGAAACTGACTACAATTTGTCCTCCATACACCATGTCATGGTGAATTCATCTTTCACCATCATCTCCTGAGCCCCAATCAACTGCTGCCATGTGTCCTATCATAGGAGAAAGAAAGGGTCCCTAGTTCTTGGTTTTGAAAACAATTTCCTTCATAAATCCTTCTCCTCAAAACACTTGGTCTTTCAAACTAATTCAATAATAATAACTTACAAAATTATGAAATCCCAAAGTTTGGATGGGTTCTAATATTTCGATCTTCTGAGGTCCCGAGACTTTGACCTCTGAAATTCAGGGATCCGATATTCAACCTACTTCTGATATTCACCCTAGTTTAGATATTCGACCTACTATGATATTCCTACTGACTGAGACTCTGACCCTCTGACACTTCGACCCTCTGAAGTTCCGAGGTTTTAAAATTTTGGCTTACTTCCCTGGTTTCGAAATTCAGCCAACTCCTAAGGAATTCAAGGTCCTTACTTCGGCTATCAATAAAATTTGATCCTGGGATCCATTCATGGACTTCCACATATTGTTGGAAATATCTTTCTGAGCACTAGCCAACTATGCTAACTCCAAGAGTATCTGAGTGGATATTTTGAGGTAGAATCTCCTCCAAAGTTGAGGACTCCCAACCATCATAGACATCATTTTATGGCTTCTTCAATAAGCCTGCTACTGTGGCGATTCTTTACAAGAGACTACAGCAACGATAGACCTTCCAACCACCATAGTCATCATTTTATGGATTCTCCAATAATCTTGCTACTATGGTGATTCTCTGTCAAAGACTGCAGCAACCATAGGACTCCTAACTACCATAGTCATCATTCTATGGCTTCTCCAATAAGCCTGCTACTATGGTGATTATCTACAAGAGACTGTAACAACTATAGGACTCCCCCTGAGCTTGACACGTCAAGCACATCAATGCTAGCATCTGCTGCTATCATAGATAGCCTAGTGGACATCAATGTTGTCTTGCCTAACATCATTCTAGCACATACATCCATGCTAATCGGGTTAACATCAATGCCAACACACTTGCTAACTATCAGGAAAGGCCAACTGCCCAACTTCATCTCTCAACATGACTTTTGACATCAACTCCAACACACTTATTACCACTAGCCAGACAAATAATGCCAACTATCTAATAATGCCACCTTTTTCCTACAACTTAAGCATCCACCAAAGTGCAGGACCTTTTGATGGAATCCTTGGAAACATATCTAGTACATAACGTTGTCAAATGCTTGATCCTACCCTTATAGAAGGATACTCACGAAAAGCTTGTTGCAGATGTAATGAAAACTTCCAATCCATGACAGCCTATCCAATTTCTTCTTTATATGCTGAGAGAATTTGCATGGTTTTAACGTTAATTCTGCTTCCTTTGTCAACAAGATTAAGGATATTAACTTTGATCCCAGGGATATTCTTTTTGTTAGCATATTATGACACATAGGAATAGTTAAGTATAACTTGGTCTAGTGTAGAGTTAGGTAAAGTGTGTTTCTTTACTATGTACTTTTGTAACTTACAATCTGACGGTCATGATATGTTCTAGACATTAAGTGATCTGATGCTTCATTCTCTCCTCGGTATTACCGACACTTGATCTGTGGCTTAGCACCCAATTGGTCCATAATCTCTATTTAAAGAGCATGGAGGGTCATTTGTAGGGTGACCATTCATGAGAGAATCTTATGGAAATTTCCTTTATTTTATTAATAAATTCCCTGAAGTGTTTGTGTTGGCTCAGGCCATGGACTGTTTCCCTATTTCAGGTTTTTAACCACGTCAAGAATATTGTTGTATTGATCTGTGATCTACTTGTGAGCGGTGTCATTTAGCGTTCTATCTGAGGAACTTACCATGAAAATACCTACATGGTATCAGAGCTATTTGAGGGTCGCATCCGTTGGTTATTCAAATCTGAAGCCGGTACCAGTGCATGCGATTGTCGTTTCCTAGATCCATTGTTTCTGACTGCTTTCGAATCGATAGGACTTCCCTATTGTGTTAGGAGCATCTGTTCCAGTGAGGAACCCCTTTCGTTTCATGCAAAAAGGTTTTGGTAGCCCTAGCTACATCATTTTTAGGATTTCGAGGTATACTGTATTTATTTGCAATTTTAGTTATTCATCTCTCTGTTTATTTCGGTTTATTTATCTCTCTATTTTTTTTATTATCGGATCTATACCTTTCATTTCTGCGTATGCTCTTTTCCCTGTGACTTTGTGCAATCTAGGCAAATCAGAAACAAAAATGAAGGATTTTCTCATGTGTATGCTCTTTTCCGCCGCGCCTTAATGTGATCTCAGAAAATCAAAAACATTGAGGAAAATATTTAGTTTCTGGTGAAAGCTAACTTCAAGCCATAAGGTTTGGTTTATTTTGTATGTCAGTGTTGGGTTGTGTGGTTTTTTTTTTTGTAGGCAAAAAGAGTTTTTTAAAGTAAGCACACACCCCAAAGCTTCAGTGACTAAAAAAAAACCATTCCTCTTTTCTAAAAATTACTAACCTTTTAAACTAGCTCACTTGGTCCAAAGTTACTTTATGAGAATAGAGGTCTTGAGTTCAATTCTTTCCTTTTGTTGAGTTAATTTTTCAAAAAACACATGTAACTTATGTTTTTAAGTTACCTTATGTAAAAGTGTTCTCACTCATTATAAAAAGTGAGTCACTTATAATTCTAAGGTCTCTTTATCTTGTTGAGTTACTTTTTCAAAAAAATTATGTAACTTATGTTTTTAAGTTACTTTATGTAAAAGTGTTCTCGCTCATTATAAAAAGTGAGTCACTTATAAATCTAAAGTCTCTTTATCTTTTATTTAAGTTACAATTTAGTGGGTAGCTCATAAAATACCATTGTAAAAGTGACTTTTACTTATTTATAAAAGTGGGTCACATAATTTTTTTTATAGTCAGCTAATTAGATTAAGTTTGGAAAGGGGGGGGAGGGGTTTTTTTTTTTTTAAATATAACATTATCATTCACTTCTGCACATTCACGCACTTTGTTGGCATCTTCAACAACTTTTCTTCAAAAAGCCATAACTTCTTCATCTGGAAGCCGTTTTTTTTAATCAGCATAAGTTTTCGAGATATTTCCATTGGAACACTTAGTTTCAGCATCTACAACTTCATTTTCTATTAAAATGGAAAGTCCATGCCAAGTTATTCTTGACAGTACCAACTACTTCCAATGTTGGTCCTACATTGTGGATTTACTTAGAAATAAAGGTCTTTACAGAATAGCCTCAAGCCAAGAAAATAAACCTAAAGATGAAGATAAGGCATCCAAATGGGAAAATAGGCAAGATCAAGCACGTGGGTTGTCAGGTTTGTCTATTTCTCCAGACCTTAGATTCCATATCACATAACTTGATACCCCTAATGAAGCAATGAAACAACTCACTAAATCTTTTGGAATTAAAAATGAAATTAGAGCTCATCAACTCGAAAATGAGTTGCTTATGTTGGACCCCAATAATTTTTCTTCCTTTGAAGATTTTTTTTCCAAGTTCAAGACCCTTAGACTTCTCTTGGAAGGTGTTAGGGTTAAGAAAGAAGATGGTAGCCTTATCTATTCCATTCTTACTAAGTTGGGTCCATCCTACTCTGTGTTTGTTTCCACTTTCCATTCTATTAGAGAAGCCTTTATTTCTCAAGGACAAGACTACAAGTCCACCTCTTTTCATGCCTTTTGTGATTCTTTAATAAGAGAACAAGAAAAACTCTTACATATTGATCTTCTTAATCTTGGAAACTCTTCTAAGAAATCCTTAGCCACCCAACAACAACCAAATTCAAAGAATCCTAAGAAGCAGTATCCTTAAAAGAATGGTCCTAAACCAAACAAGGGTCCTAAGCAATTTTAGTCTCAAAATGAAAAATCAATTCAATAAAATGATAAGGCAAATAAAAACAAAGGGAAGAACACTGATAGACATTGCAACTTTTGTAATCGAGATGGCCACTTAGAATCCAAATGCTTTAAGAAGATGGAAGCCTTCGAAGCAACAATGAAGAAGCATAACATCCATTTGGAGCATGCTTCAACTTCAACTTCATCTTCAGGAATAGCACTTTCTACATGTGGTTGTCAAGCATCTCGGTCTGGTTATGCACTAAATGTATCTTCTTCTTCTTATTTTCATTAGTGGCTCTTCTTCTTCTTATTCTCATTAGTGGCTCATTGATTCTGGAGCTTCTTATCACATGTTCAAAATCAATGCCGCGTTTTCTTCTTTAAATGATTGTAGCACCAAAAATATATATGTTGGTGATGATAGATCTCTTAGTGTTGTAAGGAATGGAACTGTTCATCTAGAAAATTGTCAATTTAATGATGTATTATGTGTTCTAACCTTATCCTGCAACCTTCTATCTGTATATCAGATAACTCATTCAAGTGAAGGTAAAACCGTTGAGTTTTCACCTCACGGTGTTGTAATTAAGGACCTAAGAGATCCTAGATAGATTTTAGCTATTGGCATTGTTGATGATTCTACAAGGTTGTATAATTTTAACAACTTCGAGTCATCAACTCTTCCCTAGGTATTTTTTGCTCATAATGATAAAGTAAGCAAACTTTGGCATGAGCGATTCGGTCACTTAAACTATTTCTCCCTTCAAAATCTATGTAAAGAAAATATGGTGACAGGGCTTCCTATGGTACCTTGCAAAGATGGTGTTTGTTTCGAATGTGTACTCGAGAAACATCATTGGGATAGTTTTGAAAAATGTGCCTCTTGGCACGCCTCAGCCCCTTTACAGCTTGTGCATAGTGATTTATGTGGTACACTTCCAGTTGTTTCATTCTATGGCTACAAGTATTTCTTAACTTTCATTGATGATTTCTCCAGACGCACTTGGGTATACTTAGTAAAACTCAAGAGTGAAGTATTTAACATGTTCTTGGCCTTTAAGGCCTTCTTTGAGAAACAATTTGTACATCAAATTCTTAAGCTAAGATCTGATAATGGTGGAGAATATGTTAACAAAAAATTCGTCAACTTTTGCACTGAGCATGGAATTCAAATGCAACATACTGTTCCATATACTCCACAACAAAATGGTGTAGTTGAAAGGAAGAATCACACCTTAAAGGAAATGGCTAATTGTATGCTTCAATCTAAAGGACTTAGTCTTAATTTTTGGGCAGAAGCAATTAACTGTGCAAATTACATATTAAATCGCACTCCTACTAAGGTTTTAAAGAATATCACTCCAGAAGAAGCATGGAGCTCAATTAAACCAAATGTAAGTCACTTTCATGTTTTTGGAAGTGAAGCATGGGCCCATATTCCGTATGAGAAACAAAAAGCTTTAGAACCTAAGAGTGAAAATTATAATTTTGTTGGATATTCTGAAGATGTCAAAGGATATAGACTTATTCCACTTAAGTCCAAAAATTTTATCATTAGAAGAGATGTAAATTTTGTTGAAAGTATATCGGCCTACAAGCCTAGTTCGGCAGATGTGCCACCTCTCTCTATCCCTTCTACTTCTGAGAATATCTATTCTTCAGATGATGACAAAGAGGATGACAATCCTCCCCCACCTTCTCAGGATCCTCCTTCAGCTCCTCAGCTTCCAAAATGGGTCTGTGGTACTCGGGATGCAGCAGGTGCTCTTGCAGGTGATCATACAAATCAGAAACGTACATGTTCTCAGTTCAATAGAGCCTCTTCTTTGCTAACTCAAGCTTCAACGAATTATGATACTGACACCTTTGCAGAAGCTTCAGGCCATCTAGATTGGGACACAACTATGAACAAATAATACCATTCATTATTGGAAAATGATACATGGGATCTTGTTCCTCTTCCAAAGGGACGAAAACTTGTTAGATGCAAATGGGTTTACATAACCAATTTTGGACCAGATGGAAAAGTTGATAAACATAAAGCTCGTCTTATTGCTACGAGCTTTTCACAAGTTGAAGGCATTGACTATACAAAAACCTTCTTCCCTGTTACCAAAATGAACTCTATCTGCCTTGTTCTTTCCCTTGCTACCTCTTTCAAATGGGAAGTTCATCAGATGGATGTTAAATCTGCCTTCTTGCATGGGAACTTGCATGAATAAATCTATATGGAACAACCTCATGGCTTTATACAAATAGAATCTAGCCTTGTATGTCGGCTTAAGAAATCCCTTTATGGTCTCAAGCAAGCCCCTCGGGCTTGGTATGCCAAAATGGATAGATTTCTTTTAGATACTGGCTTTTCTAGGTGTCATTTTGACAATACTGTCTACACCAAGAAAGTGGGTAAGTCTCTTATCATTCTTGTTCTTTATGTTGATGATCTTATCCTTACTGGTAGTGATCCCAACCTTATAAACCATATGAAGTCCAGCCTTAAAAAGCAGTTTGAAATGACAGACTTAGGACACTTTCATTATTTTCTTGGTCTTCAAGTCTTACAATCCAAGGAAGGTATTTTCCTTTCCCAATCCAAGTATGCCTGTGATCTTCTACGCTACTTTCACATGGAATATTGTAAGCCAGCCCCTTCTCCCTTTCAGTCTAGAGTCAAACTTTCAGTCACTTGTACTTCCCCTAAAGCTGATGCTACCTTATACTATTAAATTGTAGGAAAAAATTTGTATCTGACCCATACCCGTCCTGACCTTTCCTTTGTTGTTGGCCTTATTGCTCGGTTTATGGAAAACCCACATGAAAGTCATTGGAAAGTAGCTAAAAGAATACTTTGTTATGTTTGAGGTTATGTGTTCACTCTTGTTTCTGGACCTATTACATGGGTTTGTAAGAAAAAAAGTGCCATTTCTCTTTCTTCAGCAGAAGCAGAGTATCATAGCATCATAAAAGCTAGTAAGGAAGCCCTATGGCTTCATCAGATCCTGTTAGAGTTTGGCTTTCAACAGCAGCATCCGACTACACTTTGGTGTGATAATCAAAGTGGCATTCAACTATGCAAAGATCCAGTCCAACATCAACGTAGCAAACACATTGAAATACACATGCACTTCATCAAAAAACTCATTCATGACCATGTTCTTGAAGTGCAATATTGTTCAACAGATGATCAAGTTGCAAACATCTTTACAAAGGCTCTCACAGAGGCAAAGTTTACTAAACTTTGATTTATGGTTGGAGTTCAACAAGTTGTCACTAAGGGGGGATAGGCTCTAATTCCTCCTTCCTTCTCCTATTGTGTCATATTTTTACATCCTTCAATCCTATCCCAGTTTGTTCTTAAGGGGGGATGTTAGGATATTCCAACACATAGGAAATAGTTAAGTATAACTTGGTATAGTGTAGAGTTAGGTAAAGTGTGTTTCTTTACTATGTACTTTTGTAACTTACAATCTGACAGTCACGATATGTTCTAGACATTAAGTGATCCAAGGGTTCAATCTCTCCTCGGTATTACCGACACTTGATCTGTGGCTTAGCACCTGATTGGTCCATGATATCTATTTAAAGAGCATGGAGGGTCATTTGTAGGGTGACTATTCATGAGAGAAGCTTATGCAAATTTTCTTTCTTTTATTAATAAATTGCCTGAATTGGCCATGTCGGCTCAGTTTGTGGATTGTTTCCTTGTTTTAGAGTTTTAACCACATCAAGGATATTGGTGTATTGATCTATGATCTATTTGTGAGCAGTGTCCTTTGGTGTTCTATCTGAGGAACTTACCCTGTAAATTCCTACACTTTTCAGCTTTGATGCCATCTCTCTCTTTACTAATATCCCTATCAATGAAGTGATGGAGGTTATTAATCGCATAACCAATCTTGATACTATCAAGTTGGTCACTTTAGGCCTCACCTCTACTTCTTTCAGTTTCCAAGGTGAATTCTATGGACATACTTGTGGAGTAGCCATGGATTCTCCACACTCCTCGGTTGTCACGAACTTGTTCATGGAAGACATTTAAGCCAGATCGTTGGCTTATGGTCCTCTTCTCCCGAAGTTTAGAAATAACTCAAAATTTGCAGTTGCTAATCAAATAAGACTGAAATCAATAAACATAATTCTCTTCTACTAAATATTGTGGAAAGAAAACTACCAATAGAAACACATGAAATCATTTAATCACAATGAACACAATTTTTATTATGGAACCCAATTGGGAAAAACCCTTGCTCTATTTGTATTATATCAAATGAGAATAATGATCTATTATAATGACAAATTCAATGATTGAAGCTCCCTTTGCACTGCAATACTCATCTCCTCCTCCTGAAGAACTGCTCAACACTTAACCAAATGAAATTGCAAAGATTCTCCTATTTCCTTGCGCAATTCAACCCCTAAAAATAGGGAAATATCCTATTTCCTTGCTCAAATCCCAAGAGAAATAGCTCACCTGCTCAATACAAACTCTGTCCACTCACTAGTATACAATAATAATTACAAGTATTCCTTTTCCTCCAACTTCACTAGGAAATTCGAATTTCATGCATGACTTGGGCTATTTTTAGTAAATTAACTAGTTAAATGAGAGTTAAGTTAGTTTACAGCAGTTACAACTACTCAAATAAACTCATACTGACTTTATTCTAGACTAGAGCTCGAATAACTAACTTTCACTAAAGATAACACCTCTAGATAGCTAGATCTTAGCCACCAAATTGCACACAACTCTAATTCTATCCCACAAACTCGAATTGACTGATTTAACTGAGTGAGTTGTCCATGTCACTCTTGATATTTGTCTGAAAACTCATCCTGCTGAAGTGGAAATTCAAATTTCTCGATTTGACAAAGGCACAAGTCAAATGAAGCCTTTTATTACTACAATTTAACACCCTTTTAGTAAGAAAAGGGTTCTGAATAACCCCAATCCTGCTTCTGTGGAACTCAAACTTGCCTCTTGAAAAAGCCTTTGTCAGAATGTCTACATCCTTCTCCTCTATAGGAATGTACTATAACATAACAATCCTCCTCTACACACAATCTCTCAGGTTATGGTACATGATGTCTATATGCTTAGACTTATCATGAAACACTAGATTTTCAGAGAGTTTTATATAACTCTGATTGTCATAGTGGATCAATGTAGGCTCCATCCCCTAATTGAAGAGACCAACCAGGATCTTCCTCATCCAAATAGTCTTGCATGTTTCTTGAATAGTAGCCATATACTTTGCCTATTCTTAGTTGAGTGCTACAAATATCCATTTTCTACTATACTAAGAAATCGCTACTAACCCAACACTAAATATTGATCCTGATGTGCTCTTCCTATTTGAGGGAGTCCCTACCTAATATGCATCTATGAAGCCTTGGATCTTCACTACATCAGTCTTCATGTACCATAAAACAAAGTATGTTGTTCCTCTTAGGTATCTTCGAACATGTTTTGTTGCTTTCTAATGAAGCTTAGTAGGCTCCACCATGAATTGACTAAGCTGGTTCATAGTGAAAAAAATATCAGCCTTGTGTTCACCAAGTACAACAAGGACCCCACCAACTATCTGTAAATAGTGCCATCTACTTCCTCTCCTATAGAAGCATCATCTTTCCTCCAATTAGTACCTAGAGGAGTATCCAAGGGTTTATAATCCTACATATGGAATCTCTCAAGGATTTCAGAGGTGTACTTCTCTTGTCCAAAAAATATATCTCCATCTCACTACCACACCTCCAAGCTAAGGAAGTAGTGCATCAAATCCATATCCTTCAACTTGAACTCTCTTGCAAGGTCCTTGAAATATTGGATCAACCTGTCATCTTTTGTTAAAATCAAATCATCTACATAGAGAACTAAGATGGGAAAACAACCAACTAACATAATGTAGTAGAGATTGGAATTTTCTTCACTCTTAGTGAAGCCCAATCCAGTGAGATAAGAATTTTTGTTAGTGTACCATGCACGAAGTGCCTACTTGGGACCATAGAGGTCTCTCTTAAGCCTACAAACATGAGTCTCCATGCTAAAGGTATTGAACCCCTCAGTTTGCTCAATGTAGATCTCTTCCTCAACCACTCCACTGAGGAAGATAGCCTTAACATCGATTTGGTGGATCCTCCACCCCAACTATGTTGTCAATGCAAGTATGGTACTAATATATGAGTATCTTTCCACATGGAAAATGTCTCATCATAATCAATCCATTCCACTTGTGAGAAGCCTTTGGCCACAAAGCTAGCCTTGTATTACTCAACATTGCCATTAGTTGCATGTTGCACCTTATACAACCACCTCGAACCAACAACTAACTTGTTCTCAATTCTTGGCACCACTTCCCAAAAATTGTTCTTCATGATGGAGTTATACTCCTCCACCATGGAATATAGCCACATCTGCTGGGCAAAAACTATTCAAAGGAAGATGGCTCAGAATCTATCAATTTTGTCATGAGTGTCATATATCTTGTATATGTTTTTGGTCATCTCCTCTATCTGTGTGAGGAACTAGGAGCTCCAACATGATCATAAGCTTCTACCATCAACCTATCAACCATCCTTGTCCTCTTCCTCCCTTATTTGTAAGGATCTATGTGAGTGGATGCCTCCACTCGGTCTACTTTTTTCTCCTCCACATGTGGTTGCTACACATCATTCACCTGGAATGTCCTCTTTCCTTGAAGAAAGATCTGGCTTTGTGGATCTAACTGAGTCACCTCCTTTGGAGCTAGAATCTCCTCCTCTTGTGGTATGCTTATCTCTCACTCTAGCGAACTCCTCATGGCTTTATCCTCATCAAGTTTCACATCCCTCTTCATAACAGTCGTCTTGAGTGAGTGTAGAAATTTCTCTATAGATCAGCTAGCTCTGATACCATGTAGAAATTTCTCTATAGATCAACTAGCTCTTGATACCATGTAGAAATTTCCTTCAAATTCTCTACAAATCTACGTCTGAGATCTATGTAGAAAATCTGACTGTAGATTATCTCAATAATGCAATATACCAAAGCAAAATACTATAATCTACTTCTACTATAAAACTTGCGGAAGCTTAAATATCGAGCTGAATTAGAGTTGAACACATATAACCATGAGAAGAAGAATCAATGCATATGAAACATAGAAAATACTTAGGGGCAAGCCTCAGCTAAAAACCCCACTATCTGTATTATCATACAAGGTGGAAATATATCAGAGTTATACAAAGCCTTAGCTCTCACAGTTAGCTAGCTCTCAGTACAATCCTCCTGGATGTTCACAGACAAACAAAGCTTCTCACAAACCATTCTCCTCTGCCCTCCAAGCTCCTATTTCCTTGTGTAGTTACCTCTAGGATGATCTCCTTCACCCAATGTAACATTGTTCTCACACACTACTCTAACACATTGTCAGAACTACGCAATCCTCAAGGAACCTTCCCTTGACTGCATGGATGTGTTTCCTTTATACGAAAACACATGCAACTGATAGTAACATGTCCTTGACATTTAGCTCAACTGGATATTTCTCAGAACAGACATGCATGAGTTTCTGATGAGGGAATCTTCAGTTATATGGAGTACACTAGTTGAGAGCATGCATGCATCAACTGACTGATAACTCACAATTAGATCCTAAAACAGTTTGGAACTAATTTAACTAGACTTAACTCAGTAAACTGGGCTAACTAATTACAACTCAAATATAACTCAACCGTATCTCCTTAATTAAGGGATAATATCCTTAATTTAAGGGATAACTATTGCATGACTTCAGAAAGACTTCTAACTTGAATTTCTCCAACTAATTAATCCATAATGAATTAATTAATTAATTCCAAGCAGTTGGTGAGACTAAATTCGAATTTAATTCACAATTTTAATTCAAGGACAAATTAAAATTGGAATATTCTTGGATTCTATTTTATCATTTCTTGCTTCTATTTTCAAAACTCCCTCTCAACAAGAAAGGAATTCAACTCAATCCCAATCCTGAACCTTTGGAATGTTCTGCATGCAACACTTATCTCAAGTGTTGTTGCTCCAGTAACTCCAGAAACAAAAAAAACATCCAACCTGAATCAGTATGATGCATCTGTCATCAAAGTCTCTCACTGTTATTGCCTCTGTCAATTGAAAACTTTGCGCTTCCGCTGACTCAGCCTTTATGCACCGTTTTCAATCCTTCTATGCACTCTTCAGTATCTGACTGCTCTAGCCTTGGTCACTTTGATTTCTAACTTCATCAATCCCACAGATTCCTCCCGCTGCATCCATGTTGTTGCTGGTTCTTTCTCCTAGCACTGCATCCGCACTGCACCTCCTCTCATCATGTTGCATCATGCTGCCCACTACTACACTACAACTCAGTTACTGAGAAGTAAGTAACTGATCTCCCAACTGACCTCCCTGTTGGGCTAGAAACACCCTCTGATGCTGGAGCTCCCTCTGTCGCTCCATCTGCATCTGTCTCTACCCACTTAGCCAGTCTTGCTACTCCTCATTGGGACTCCCATAGCAAGGTCTAATCAAAGATGTTGGGTACCTCAAGGATCCTACCCCTATTTCAGCCTTCTTGGGACTATCACTTCACATCGCCCCACCTCACACCTGGAGGTATGGCGGCATGTGATCCCTCTGCTAACTCTAATTGTGGCTCCTCCACAATTGTCTGAGACCTCTTCTAGGACTACACGTTGAGAGGTAATTTACTCTCGCTCTCAACCACCAAGTCTCTAATATTTTCCTTGCTCCTTAAGGCTTTGCATGCATCTTGAAGCTCAAGAGCATACAGGTTCTTGACTCATGAACTGATCTATTTCACCTATCTCATGGTGAGGTGTCTAAGGAAAATCTTTCCCTTACTGAATACAACATCATAGCATTTGTCCTCCAACATCGCAACCAATACCAAGTTCTCCTTCAGTCCAGGCGCATACTTCACATCTGTCAAGGTGATAGAAGCTCCATGCTCCCTCTGAAAAGCAACCGTGCCCACTCCTAAAACACTAAACCTTTCGTCATCACCCATCTCTATGCGCATCTTAAGGTCTTTCTCCTCCTAGGCACTAAATAAAATTTTATCGTCGATCACGTGGAATGAGGCTCCACTGTCAAGAAACCAACCACAACCCATCATCGATGACACCATGCATGCGATGAGGGTAAAGTCCATTTCGAACTGAGAGGCTAATGCCTCGCCTTCGGATCCTACCTAGGATCCCTTCTTGGACTTCTTCGATGGGCAATTAGTCCCATAATGTCCCATCTCAATTGAAGTATGATATGAATTTGATTTGCACCTGCAACCCCAAACTTCAAACTTCGAATTCTCTTCTCCGTATATTGTTCACTTCTCCGATAAACTAGGCTCTGATAAACTGCCTCTGATACCATGTAGAAATTTCTCTATATATCAGCTATCTCTGATACCATGTAGAAATTTCTCTATAAATCAGCTAGCTCTGATACCATGTAGAAATTTCCTGCAAATTCTCTACAAATCTACCTCTGAGATCTATGTAGAAAATCTTACTGTAGATTAACTCGATAATGCAATATACCAAAGCAAAATACTATAATCTACTTCTACTATCAAACTTGTGGAAGCTTAAGGATCGAGTTGAATCAGAGCTGAACACATATAACCATAAGAAGAAGAATCAATGCACATGAAACACAGAAAATACTCACGGAAAGCCTCAGCTAAAAACCCCAATATCTGTATTATCATACAAGGTGGAAATACATCAGAATTATACAAAGCCTTAGCTCTATCAGCTAGCCAGCTCTCAACACAATCCTCCTGGATTCTCACAGGTAAGAAAAGATTCTCACAAGCCTTCTCCTCTACCCTCCAAGCTCCTATTTCCTTGCACAGTTACCTCTGGGATGATCTCCTTCACCCACTGTGACACTACTCTCACACACTTCTATAACACACTGTCAGAACTATGCAATCCTCAAGGAACCTTCCCTTGACTGCATGAGTTTCCTTTATAGGAAAACACATGCAACTGATAGTAACCTGTCCTTGACATTTAGCTCAACTAGATCTTTCTCATAACAGACATGCATGAGTTTCTGATGAGGGAATCTTCAGCTATCTGGAGTACACTAGTTGAGTGCATGCATTCATCAACTAACTAATAACTCACAATTAGTTCGTCAAACAGTTTGGAACTAATTTAACTGGACTTAACTCAGTAAAATGATCTAACTAATTACAACTCAAATATAACTCAATCTTATCTCCTTCATTAAGGGATAATATCCTTAATTTAAGGGATAATTGTTGCATGATTGCAGAAAGACTTCTAACTTGAATTTCTCCAACTAATTAATCCATAATGAATCAATTAATTAATTCCAAGCAGTTGGTGAGACTAATTTCGAATTTGATTCACTATTTTAATTCAAGGACAAATTAAAATTGGAATATTCTTGGATTCTATTTTTATCATTTCTTTTTGCTATTTTCAACACTCCCTCTCAACAAGAAAGGAATTCAACTCGATCTCGATCCTGAACCTTTGGAATTTTTTGCATGCAACACTTCTCTCAAGTGTTGTTGCTCCAGTAACTCCAGAAGAAAAGAAAACATCCAACGTGAATCAGTATGATGCATCTGTCATCAAAGTCTCTCACTGCTATTGCCTTTGTCAACTGAAAATTTTGTGCTTCTGCTGACTCAGCCTTTCTGCACTGTTGTCAATCATTCTCTACACTCTTCAGTATCTGACTGCTCTAGCCTCGGTCACTTTGATCTTCGACTGCATCAATCCCACTGATTCCTCCCGCTACATCCGTGCTACTGCTAGTTCTTTCTCCCAACACTGCACCTCCTCTCATCATTTTGCATCGTGCTGCCCACTGCTGCATTACAACTCAGTTACTAAAAAGTAAGTAACTGATCTCCCAACTAACCTCCTCATTGGGCTAGAAACTCCCTCTGATGTTGGATCTCCCTCTACCACTGCATCTACATTTGTCTCTACCCACTTAGCCAGTCCTGCCACTCCTCGTCGGGACTCTCGTAGCAAGGTATAATCAAAGAGGCTGGGTACCTCAAGGATCCTGCCCCTATTTCAGCCTTCTTTGGACTATCACTTCACATCGCCCCACCTCACACTTAGAGGTATGGCTGCATGTGACCCCTCTACTGAATCTAATTGTGGCTCCTCCACAATTATCTGATACTTATTTTGGGACTGCATGTTGAGAGGTAATTTACTCTCCCTCTCAACCATCAAGTCTCTAACATTTTCCTTGCTCCTCAAGGCTTTGCATGCATCTTGAACCTCAAGAGCATACAATTTCTTGACTCGTGAACTAATCTGTTTCACCTGTCTCGTGGTGATGTGTCTAAGGAAAACCTTTCCTTTACTAAAGACAACATCGTAGCCTTTGTCCTTCAACATCGCGACCGATACCAAGTTCTTCTTCAATCCAGGCACATAATTCACATCTGTCAAGGTGATAGAAGCTCCATGCTCCCTCTGAAAAGCAACCGTGCCCACTCCTAAAACGCTAAACCTTTTGTCATCACCCATCTCTATGCGCATCTTGAGGACTTTCTCCTCTAAGGCACTGAATAAAATTTTATCTTTGGTCATGTGGAATAAGGCTCCACTGTCAAGAAATCGACCACAACCCATCGTCGATGACACCATGCATGCAATGAGGGTAAAGTCCATTTCAAATTGAGAGGCTAATGCCTCACCTTCCGATCCTATCGAGGATCCCTTCTTGTACTTTTCCAATGGGAAATTAGTCGCATAATGTCCCATCTCAATTGAAGTATGATATGAATTCGATTTGCACCTGCAACCCTGAAATTCAAACTTCAAATTCTCTTCTCTGTATATTGTTCACTGCTCCAATAAACTAGGCTCTGATAAACCTGCCTCTGATACCATGTAGAAATTTCTCTATAGATCAACTAGCTTTGATACCATGTAGAAATTTCCTGCAAATTCTCTACAAATCTACCTCTAAGATCTATGTAGAAAATTTGGCTATAGATTAACTCGATAATGCAATATACCAAAGCAAAATACTATAATCTACTTCTACTATCAAACTTGTGGAAGCTTAAAGATCGAGTTGAATCAAAGCTGAACACATATAACCATAAGAAGAAGAATCAATGCACATAAAACAAAGAAAATACTCAGGGGAAAGCCTTAGCTAAAAACCCCACTATCTGTATTATCATACAAGGTGGAAATACATCAGAACAATGCAAAGCCTTAGCTCTCTCAGCTAGCCAGCTCTCAGTACAATCCTTTTGGATGCTCACAGGCAAACAAAGCTTCTCACAAGCTTTCTCCTCTACCCTCCAAGCTACTATTTCCTTGCGCAGTTACCCCTAGGATGATCTCCTTCACCCAGCGTAACACTGCTCTCACACACTTCTCTAACACACTGTCAGAACTGTGCAATCCTCAAGGAACCTTCCCTTAACTACATGGATGAGTTTCCTTTATAGGAAAATGCATGCAACTGATAGTAACCTATCCTTGACATTTAGCTCAACTAGATCTTTCTCAGAACAGACATGCATGAGTTTCTGATGAGGGAATATTCAGTTATCTGGAGTACACTGGTTGAGTGCATGCATGCATCAACTGATTGATAACTCACAATTCGTTCCTCAAATAGTTTGGAACTAATTTAATTGGACTTCACTCAGTAAAATTAGCTAACTAATTACAACTCAAATATAAATCAATCTTATCTCCTTAATTAAGGGATAATCTCCTTAATTTAAGGGATAACTGTTGCATGACTGCAAAAAGACTTCTAACTTGAATTTCTCCAACTAATTAATCCATAATTAATTAATTAATTAATTCCAAGCAGTTGGTGAGACTAAATTCGAATTTAATTCACAATTTTAATTCAAGGACAAATTAAAATTGGAATATTCTTGGATTCTATTTTTATCATTTCTTGTTGCTATTTTCAACACTCCTGTTCAAAAATAAAGGAATTCAACTCGATCCCGATCCTGAACCTTTGGAATGTTCTACATGCAACACTTCTCTCAAGTGTTGTTGCTCTAGTAACTCCAGGAAAAAAAAAAAAGAGCATCCAACCTGAATTAGTATGATGCATCTGTCGTCAAAGTCTCTCACTGCTATTGCCTCTGTCAACTAGAAACGTTGCGCTTCTGCTGACTTAGCCTTTTTGTACTGTTGTCAATCATTCTCTGCACTCTTCAGTATCTGACTGCTCTAGCCTCGGTGTTGTTGGGAAAAGTATCCAATACGGAATGACCCTATCCCACTCTAAGGGTGATAGTACCTCAGCAACAATCAAAGCAAAGCTATTTGAGATTACTTCTTTATGAGATGTAAAAGAGGGGAGAAAGAGATCCACTAACCGATTTCTTCCGCTAATGATTGATCCAATCTTCTCTCCTTGCTGCTTGCTCCCAGATCCTTGCTCTTTCACTGGCCCAACTACACCAAGATCCTGCAAAATGGCAAGAGAGGGAAACTACAAGAAGCATACATTCATAATTGATTCAAGGATTAGAATAAATCAAATACACAAGTATAACAATACACCATTGAGACACATGTATACAGAAGAACCTCAAATGCTTTATTAATGGAAGAAGTAAAGTTCAGGAAATGATACAACCATAAAAGGCCCAATCCAGCATCACCTCCCAGCAGAAAGAAATCTCCTCTTCACCTCCTTCAAGCAAATCACCCAATAGTTCTATACTCAAACCAACAGCACTTCCTTGCATTCACAAGATTCCAGCCTCCCTAGACCTCATGAGAGAGCTCTATATATAGGATTTTTGGAGAAAGGATGAGTCAGCTTGAGGCTGGCATGAAGCTGACTAGTGTCCTCTCCCACTTCAGTTATTCTTCAGTTCTTGAGTCCACTTGGAGGTTCTTGCTTCCACTTGGAGATCTAGACCCTCTTACTCATCACCAGTCGAATTCTCTGATCCAAGTGTCATTTTGGAAGCTTCCTGGGCATTGACACCTTGAGGAATGACTGTGCCACTTGGCCAAACTTGCCCAGCGCAGGTAGCCTTCTTTGCAGTTGACATTCAGCGCAGGTACAAAGTGGAGCAGTTGACATTCAGCGCAGATGCTCAGTGGAGCAGTTGACATGATCCAGAATTAGCTTGTTTTTGAGTGTTTTCAGGTGGAGAACTGATATTCAGTGTTGTGGTTTGCTGACCTTGCTCCTCTAGGGGTAGGAACAACATGTTTAGGGACTTTGGATCCCTTAGATTATTGACATTTCATGCTTCATGCTGTAAGGCACAAAAATGTCTATAACAGTTGCCCCCTAAAGTATGAGGTCGTTTATCGGGTGAAATGCTTTATCAGGAGGATCTGAAGTTCATTCAATCGCTGAGAGGTGACCTGTAATAAAATACAATACAATACATTATTTTTCATTCTGCTTTCATGATCTAGCTGAGGCGGGCATTCCCATGCTCAGCTTTATAAATTCATTTTGGTACATAGAACAGATGATCGTCTGATGGTAGACTGATAATTATCATCCTTTGAATAGGATGATCATCTGCTGCAATGATGTACATGTCAAATTTCCCGAATATATATCGCAGCCTGGATGGATGAAACTAGATCTGGGGTCTTCAAACTCGTTCGATCTTCACTCTAAGTACAAGTCTATCCATGTGAGAATTGCGCTGAAGTCGAACATGGAAAGACATCGCTTGATTACCGGTCAATGATGTAAACCGTTAACAAGCGCGAGAGGAATCACCGATAATGATAATGACCCTCAAGGTACTGCAGTACAATTCACGTGGTGTGAATAAAGGACTTGGCGTCGAACACCACGCAAAATCTTCTGGTCGAAGGTCATTGATGTATACCTGTCGCCGGAAGTGAGAAACTTGCCATTGAGGCATGCAAGCTTCAAAGTACTGAGGGGGGTGTTCCTAGATCAACTTCTCGGATAATGAGCTGAAGTCGACAAGAAGCGATCCGTCAAAGGAGGGCCTTAATGAATCCCACATCAGTGACACGGAACGGAGCTAATGATTTTAGTGGAGGTGAAAACAATCTGTGACATATGATTCAGGGTGGCGATCATGGGTGGATGAAGGATAATGTATGGCAGTGGATGGGACACGGTTGACTCTTTCTGAACAACATCTCTTGAACATATAACGACACTGATGCGATGGATCGGTAGCATTACCCCAAATGTGGATGGTTTGGCGAGGACCATGGTGATGAGACTGGTGAATGAAACAACCCAACCCGATGTGATACGGAGGAAAAGTGTCATGTTCAAGAGCGACTTGCTACCATTAAAGCTTTGAGGTTCTCCCAATTTTTCCCCAGTCATTTCTGACCAGTACCTCTTTATTTTTGTCAAGCTTGAGTAGGATAACATATGCTTGTTCTATAACCTGCCCTTCGGGCAAGCCCATCGCTATATTTTAACGAGCCTAGCGATAGGGAAACTCGTTCTCGTCTAAAGACAAGTTTGTCACTATTTAATCATTTTAACGAGTCTAACGACAAAGAAAACTCGGTCCTTTTCATTTTTAGAGAGTCTGAAAAGGTACAGAAAGTTAACTCCAAGATTCCTTTTTCGTCATCTAATCCCTTAAGTCCGAAAAAGTATAAAACAATACAGAAGGGATGAGTTTTCGATAATTTTAACGAGCCGAATAAAACAAGCGCTCGACCTTTTTGTGCAATAATCCCTCAGGTCCAAAAAGATTAAAATCTAGAGGAGGGATAGCTCTTCCGGTCATTTTAACGAGCTGGAAGGCCAAAACTCGGCAAACTTTTCATATTTTACGAGTCAGATGAAAAGAGCTCAAAGAAGACTCGTTTTTTGAGGAACGAGTGATAAACAGGGATAGCAGCAGATTCCAGGTACAGGTTGGAATTTTCCAATCACGGCAGTGTCACAAGGATGGCTAGGTGAAATCACTCTTCGCAGCTGTTCCTCAAAATGGGTAAACAATCATATGGAGGTGAACGATTGGCCAAATGGAATGGAGGTGGCAGGTGCAAAACACGACCAAGGCTTTTTATGGATAATAATTTTACGATCACAAATGGTTATTTACCGGTACTGGGTTCATTTTTTAAAGAGCTCGAATGCGCCAAAACACTGCTCAATCTTATGTTTATTTTTTAACGAGCATGAACTATGTGCTAAAACTGCTCGGATCTCACTTTTCTATTTTTTAACGAGCATAAATTCCGCGGTAAAACTGCTCGATATACCAGTCATAAGATAAGAAATGTCTCCTGTAAGATCCCATTTTTTATAGAGCTCGCGCCTCACATAAGCTATGCTCCCTCTCATCCTTTCTTTATGCAAGTTCGGAAACGGCTAATCCCAAAAACAGATAAATAACCGCTCTTACCTTACACTCCAAAAGGTTTGCATGCCCCCGGGTATAAAGTACAATTTCAAGGCTGCCCCTACTTATCCGATAAAACATTTGTTTTAAAGGGTGAGGCTTGCCTCTTTCTGGTTACCCAAAGATTTTTTCGTTAACACCATCAAACTAAAACATTTCTTTGGCACTGTCTACCGAAATAGACAATGGTGAATGACCTTTGTCAAACAAGTGACCTTGACAATAGAATCTTATTCTAGAACAACCCCTCTTCCATCCACGGACGGGGTATGGACTGGTCATATTCTCTCGCGGAAATTCTACCTTATACCCAGGGTTCTTTCTGCCCAAAGCAGACCAGGATGCATGCCCCCTGGGTTCCAGTCCCATATTTCCGAATCACTCGCACTCATCGGGAAGGAGGACTGGGGGTGGAGACATTTCTTGATTGAATAGACCATTCAGGGTTGGTATGTGACTATTTGCAATGCGTGATCCCAGAAATGAAAGTTGGTCTACGAGTTTGACCATTCTTCCTTCGTGTGGAAAACACATTACTCTAAAGAGTGAGGAAACTATAGCTCCCATGCAATATATATAGTCTCGTCCAAGGAGTAGGTTATAATCCAAGGGTCCTTGAATGACCATCACGTTCAATTGAACGGTCTTCCCTTTCAATGTAACAGGCACATTGGGGAGGATCCCTAATGGTCGACTGGTTCCTTTATCAAAACCTGAGAGATTTCTTATCTCAGGCAAAAGCGCCGGGGAACCCAGTGCTTTCCAAGCAATAGAGGAAAGGATACTCACAGATGCCCCTTCATCAATGATAGTTCTAGCCATTACCATTCTGTATATTTGGACGATGATTCTGAATGGTATACTGGCTGGTAATCGGGGTCTGCCTAGTTGGTTCCAATCAAAGGACACAACTAGGTTGCTTGGTGGTGGGACCGAATACACGGCCGGATACGACCCTGATGATGTTCCTTCCTGCAATAAAGGAATGGGCGCATTGCCCTAATGCTCACCAGAGTCTGTGTTGATGAAAAGAATCTGGATGGTGTCATCCTTATTCTCTTCAGTGAGGGTGTCATTTGAAGATGAATCTTCAGTGACGGTGTCATTTGAAGATGAAACCTCTGAAGGCAGAACTGGGTCAACTGCCGTTTCGACCTTTGGACTTTTGTCCGGTCTGGATTCAGTAGGTTCATTTTCAATGACTGACGCTTCAGCTGACCACTTGAGCGGGCCAGCTGTATTCTCAACCAACGAAGGACTTGGCACGAGTTTTTTGTATCCAGGAGGAAGTCTCAACGGCGAAACCAGACGATCTTCCAAAACTCTCTTCGCTTCGTCTAAGAAGGGACAACGGTAGATGGCGTGATCGCCTTCACACATTCTGCAGGGGGATCTTGTTCCCCCTCTTTGTCTTGAACCTTCACTTTCGCTGGTTGACGGTAAGCATTCAACATGGCTATCAGAGGTTGATGCTCCCGAATTGTGCAAACGAGGGGACCAGTCCCTTAGTATCCAGGGAATACAGGGACAATCTCTATGGAAGTGGTCTCCTCTACATATGACACATGGCGATTTAGGCCCGGTCTGTGCTGTGTGTGGATTTTTGTCAAACGTCTTTTGCTTGCCCCCAGTCGCCTTAGGCTCCTTCTTCTTCTTCTTTGTCTTCTTCTTCTCCTTCTTCTCCATGGGAGCTTGGCTTTTGCCGGCTCTACCTTGCGAAGATGAAGGATTGGAGGAAGAGTTATAGGAAGTAGAAGGCTAGTGGGCAGCTCTAGACTGATCTAACTGTTGACTCGACTGTTCAGGAACCATGGTGTTCTGAACTACATTGGTTGAGAATAGCCAAATTGGTAGGCCAATTGTCAGTCCTGGAAGCGACAATGTGGCCATGTGGGGTGCACCAACTTCTCCCCAAGAGGAGAAAGGACTAGGATTTCCATCATGTGGAATTCCTTGGTTGGGGCGTTCCATGTTCTCAACCTACAGATCAACGCAGGAATAGGAGGTGATTATGTTCCATTTAAAATAAATTTTATAACGACGCTTTAGACACAACTTGCTTTTTCACTTTTTAAGAGTCGAGAAAAAGCTAAATATGACTCTAGTCTCCTTCGATGTTTTAACGAGCCCGAAGTGACAAATGCTCGGATGGACTTTTTCAGTTATAGAGTTTGAAAAAGGCCAAAAGAAACTGCTCTGGAGTTCTAGGCAGAGGGTGTGCCAAACTTCTCGCAAAACCACAGAATACGTTTTACAGTACGAGTGGTCGATCTTCGTGAATGCTCTGTTCACTGCATTGCGATCAGTAGGGCGGCCGACACGGCTTCCTATGGATAAAGGCTTTGTTCCTATAGGGGTCTCCCAATATATACGCGACGGTACGTGGGAGCACAAGTCAGTATTGATACTTATCGCTTCACCGTGGAGGAATCACCCAACCACTCAACGCTAAGATATCACGTTTAACCACGCTGGAACACATCTCTAGCTTAGACCTCTATGTGTTTGTGTTATGTTTCAATGCGTTGTTATGTAAATTCAATTTATTTTAAGGTTGATCTTGTTTAGCTGTTTGCCTTTATGGATCACCACGAGATGTATGATAACACTCCTAAATGTAGTCTAAGATGATAAGCAAGCTTTCCAATCTTTCAACTTTGAAAATCTTAACTACTGAGGGAAAAGAAAGACATCATCTTTTCACACAGATCATAGAGCACACACTAATGCACTTTTTCCTAAATCAACATGCAAACTGTCAAAATGCACATGCACAATGCAGGTATTTCTTTTCTCTTTCTTAATGTTGATGTGATACAAAAAGAAAGCTGTTGTATAACTTTGAATTCAATTTAAAGTGAAAGCAAACAAGCTTGTCCAAAATCAAAAGACACCTTAAGATTTACTTGTTTCGACACTAGAAATATATAAATTCAAACCATATGACGAAAGCAAAAGCTCAATCAGCTATGAACAGCAAACAAACTAACTCTTAAGATCAAAATGACACTTTATCACAGGTCTAGATCTAAGAGGCCACAGCAAGACTAGTTCACTTTCGTTATGGGAAACTGTAAATGATATAAGAAATACACAAAGAACAAACACAGTTTCTTTATACAACCGAGGCGGAATAGTGGCAAGGAAAGTTGGTTTCAGATAGGTACATTGACTGATAACAGGCTGCAAAAACAAGGGTGAAAACAAGGCAATAAACAGCAAGGAACCCCAGTAGCACTAGGCAAAACTGGTTCAGCGCAGGTAGTACACTGGCAGTTTGACCTTCAGCGCAAGTAGCCCCTTCAGGATCTGCGCTGAAATGCAGACTGCCTTCACAGTGCCTGCACTGAAGAGATAAACTTTCGTTTTTCTCAGTTTCCGGGTCACAGATTGCTCAAAAATTCACAGTTTTTGGTCAAATCAGAAGCTATCAATCAAGTACACACTAAGGGATGAAAATCTATCACTAAGAGCTATTTAGAGTCCTTTTGGATCAGCTCTTCAGATCATAAACATGCCCAGAATCTGAGCTAGAGTAGCTGCCCTCTACTTTGCATTTGAAAGCTCCAAATGCAGTTCGATTCGGTACTCCCTGTGTTTATGAAATGAATAGAAAAAACACAAACAACCAACAAGATACGATCCCCAGTGGAGTCGCCAATTTGTTGTTGGGAAAAGTATCCAATACGGAATGACCCTATCCCACTCTAAGGGTGATAGTACCTCAGCAACAATCAAAGCAAAGCTATTTGAGATTACTTCTTTATGAGATGTAAAAGAGGGGAGAAAGAGATCCACTAACCGATGTCTTCCGCTAATGATTGATCCAATCTTCTCTCCTTGCTGCTTGCTCCCAGCTCCTTGCTCTTTCACTGGCCCAGCTACACCAAGATCCTGCAAAATGGCAAGAGAGGGAAACTACAAGAAGCATACATTCATAATTGATTCAAGGATTAGAATAAATCAAATACACAAGTATAACAATACACCATTGAGACACATGTATATAGAAGAACCTCAAATGCTTTATTAATGGAAGAAGTAAAGTTCAGGAAATGATACAACCATAAAAGGCCCAATCCAGCATCACCTCCCAGCAGAAAGAAATCTCCTCTTCACCTCCTTCAAGCAAATCACCCAATAGTTCTATACTCAAACCAACAGCACTTCCTTGTATTCACAAGATTCCAGCCTCCGTAGACCTCATGAGAGAGCTCTATATATAGGAGTTTTGGAGAAAGGATGAGTCAGCTTGAGGCTGGCATGAAGCTGACTAGTGTCCTCTCCCACTTCAGTTATTCTTCAGTTCTTGAGTCCACTTGGAGGTTCTTGCTTCCACTTGGAGATCTAGACCCTCTTACTCATCACCAGTCGAATTCTCTGATCCAAGTGTCATTTTGGAAGCTTCCTGAGCATTGACACCTTGAGGAATGACTGTGCCACTTGGCCAAACTCGCCCAGCGCAGGTAGCCTTCTTTGCAGTTGACATTCAGCGCAGGTACACAGTGGAGCAGTTGACATTCAGCGGAGATGCTCAGTGGAGCAGTTGACATGATCCAGAATTAGCTTGTTTTTGAGTGTTTTCAGGTGGAGAATTGATATTCAGTGCTGTGGTTTGTTGACCTTGCTCCTCTAGGGGTAGGAACAACATGTTTAGGGACTTTGGATCCCTTAGATTATTGACATTTCATGCTTCATGCTGTAAGGAACAAAAATGTCTATAACACTCGGTCACTTTGATCTTTGACTGCATCAATCCCACTGATTCCTCCCGCTGCATCCGTGTTGTTGTTGGTTCTTTCTCCCAACACTGCACCTCCTCTCATCATGTTGCATCATGCTGCCCACTGCTGCATTGCAACTCAGTTATGAGAAGTAAGTAATTGATCTCCCAACTGACCTCCCTGTTGGGCTAGAAACACCCTCTGATGCTGGAGCTCCCTCTGCCACTCCATCTGCATCTGTCTCTACCCACTTAGCCAATCCTACTACTCCTCGTTGGGACTCCCATAACAGGGTCTAATCAAAGAGGCTGGGTACCTCAAGGATCCTACCCCTATTTCAGTCTTCTTGGGACTATCACTTCACATCACCCCACCTCACACCTAGAGGTATGGCTGCATGTGATCCCTCTGTTGAATCTAATTGTGGCTCCTCCACAATTATCTGATCCTTCTTTTGGGACTGCATGTTGAGAGGTAATTTACTCTCGCTCTCAACCACCAAGTCTCTAACATTTGCCTTGCTCCTCAAGGCTTTGCATGCATCTTGAACCTCAAGAGCATATAGGTTCTTGACTCATGAACCGAATTTTTTCACATGTCTCATGGTGATGTGTCTAAGGAAAACCTTTCCCTTACTGAAGACAACATCGTAGCCTTTGTCCTCCGACATCACGACCGATACCAAGTTCTTCTTCAGTCCAGGTACATACTTCACATTTTTCAAGGTGATAGAAGCTCCATGCTCCCTCTGAAAAGCAACCGTAACCACTCCTAAAACACTAAACCTTTCGTCGTCACCCATCTCTATGTGCATCTTGAGGACTTTCTCCTCTAAGGCACTGAATAAAATTTTATCGACAGTCATGTGGAATAAGGCTCCACTGTTAAGAAACCAACCACAACCCATCATCGATGACACCATGCATGCGATGAGGGTAATTTCCATTTCGAACTGAGAGGCTAATGCCTCACCTTCCGATCCTACCAAGGATCCCTTCTTGGACTTCTCCAATGGGAAATTAGTCGCATAATGTCCCATCTCAATTGAAGTATGATATGAATTTGATTTGCACCTACAACCCCGAACTTCAAACTTTGAATTCTCTTCTCGGTATATTGTTCACTGCTCCAATAAACTAGGCTCTGATAAACCTAACTCTGATACCATGTAGAAATTTCTCTATAGATCAGCTAGCTCTGATACCATGTAGAAATTTCTCTATAGATCAGCTAGCTCTAATACCATGTAGAAATTTCCTGCAAATTCTCTACAAATCTACCTCTGAGATCTATGTAGAAAATCTGACTGTAAATTAACTCGATAATGCAATATACCAAAGCAAAATACTATAATCTACTTCTACTATCAAACTTGCGGAAGCTTTAAGATCGAGCTGAATTAGAGCTAAACACATATAACCATGAGAAGAAGAATCAATGCACATGAAACATAGAAAATACTCAGGGAAAAGCCTCAGCTAAAAACCCCACTATCTGTATTATCATACAAGGTGGAAATACATCAGAATTATACAAAGCCTTAGCTCTCTTAGCTAGCCAGTTCTCAGTACAATCCTTTTGGATGCTCACAGGCAAACAAAGCTTCTCACAAGCCTTCTCCTCTGCCCTCCAAAATCCTATTTCCTTGCACAGTTACCTCTGGGATGATCTCCTTCACCTAGTGTAACACTACTCTCACACACTTCTCTAACACACTTCTAGAACTGCACAATCCTCAAGGAACCTTCCCTTGACTGCATGGATGAGTTTCCTTTATAGGAAAACACATGCAACTGATAGTAACCTGTCCTTGACATTTAGCTCAACTAGATCTTTCTCAGAACAGACATGCATGAGTTTCTGATGAGGGAATCTTCAGTTATCTGGAGTACACTGGTTGAGTACATGCATGCATCAACTGACTAATAACTCACAATTAGTTCCTCAAACAATTTGGAACTAATTTAACTGGACCTAACTTAGTAAACTTAGCTAGCTAATTACAACTCAAATATAACTCAATCTTATCTCCTTAATTAAGGGATAATCTTGTTAATTTAAGGGATAATTGTTGCATCACTGCAGAAAGACTTCTAACTTGAATTTCTCCAACTAATTAGTCCATAATGAATTAATTAATTAATTCCAAGTAGCTGGTGATACTAGATTCGAATTTAATTCACAATTTTAATTCAAGGACAAATTAAAATTGGAATATTCTTGGATTCTATTTTTTTCATTTCTTTTTGCTATTTTTAACAGTGAGGTCATGTACACTCGTTAAATATGAGGTGTCTCTAAATACACTGTAAAGATCCCCCTCTCTACAGTGGACTCCAAATTTTTCTTGCTATCTTTGGAGACATGACAATAGACTATGGATCCAAAAATGCAAAATTTAGAGACATTTGGCTTCCTCATAGTGAAAGCCTCTTCAGGTGTAATCATTCCAAGAATTTTTTGAGTGCTCATGTTTTGTAATTAAACAATTGTATTGCAAGCTTCTGCCCAAAAGGATAGTGGCAACCCTAGGTCATGCAACATTGCTCTAGAAGCTCCTACAATACTTTTATTTTTCCTCTCTACAACCCCATTTTGTTGTGGGTTATGGGGTGAAATCAACTCCCTTCTAATACCCTCATGTTGTGCTCCACAACAACCCCTCATTTCATAACATTTTTATTCCCAAAATTATCATATGAAATGGGTCCCTTAGAGTTTAATTGGTATCAACATTGTATCTTTCAAAATGGTTCGAAAACCAAATGAATACATTATATAAAAACCTTTTGAAAAACCCATGTGATCAAATAAAACAATCCTTTTTCATTGCGATAAAGCGATCGCAAGATTGCATATCGCAATGACATAAGGGAGCATAAGTAAGTGGCACATTGGTCTCCGCCGATGCGATATCGCTATCGGCAATACTTCATGCACATCTTAAAGTGCCCCATGCCATTAGCCCCGATGCAATGCGCAATCGACGATCGGTGATCGGCGATATATAATACATATCTTATGTGATGCCAATGCCCTGATGCGATGTGATATTGCAATCGGCAATTCGGCGCAGGCTGTCAATATTATATATAATCCTCATTCTCCCGACGCGATGCGATATCGCTATCGGCGATCGGAGGTTTTGAATAGTGTCAATACGAAAGGTTTAAGGTTGCCCCGACGACCGATTGCGATAAAGCGCAGTTTTCGAAAAAGCCGTTAAATGAAGGGATATCATGATTTGTTTCATATTAAAGGCTTGATCCATCCAACAATGATTCGCCTGCGCACAACCGCCAAAATGCCCACAGCACGCTTAAATGAATCATTCGGCCGATTAACGATATAATGGGCATTTAAGATTGGCAGGTTTTAAACGGCCATTTAATGTGATCGTAAGTCCTAAAATCCTCCCATGGATTGTGTCTGCGCCCATTTTAAAAGCTAATCCCTTATTACGCATCTGTCAATATTTCTCATCACTTGCAAGTTTTCATTGCTATTTCTCTGTATTACATATATTTGCGCCTCTGTGCAGAATTCATCCAAGGGATAAAGCTCAAGAAAAATGGGGAAGAAATCCAAGAAGACCACAGGCGCTTCCACTACGCCAGCTGCAGGACAGGTTCTCACTGACAAGAAGAAAGGATTAATTTCGGATACAACATGTTCAGGTCTCGACAGAACTACTTGGCAGGGTACCTACAACTTAATCGAAATTGAAGAACCTACGGTGACAATAGTAGAAGCCACTGCTGATTCCACTCGGAAATCTGAGTGCACTCTTAAGGATTTAGCTGACTCCTTCCTTCAAAGGATAGCAGCCAGGGAGCAAATTCTCCCATACACAGACATAGTGCGGTGGGCAATTGAAGAAATCCCAATCTTGGATAGAACCTTTAGCACCAGAGACGGAAGAATTTTCGGGTCGTTCAAAGCTGAGGACTTGAGGCAAATGTACCATTTGCCTAAGCCAGAGAAGATATACAATAAGGCGTTCCTGGAGAAATTCGCAAATGAAAATGAAGTTGAATCTAAACCCATCCGGGATTGGAGACAAAATCCGGCCAAGCACAAACACGAATCTTCCGGTAAGTACTCAGTTGATTCCCTGGCTTCTCCTTATTGCTACGCTGGAATAATGATGTGTAGATTGTGGGGATTGCATGACTCCTCTAATTTCACCATAGAGATGGTTCCTTTAATGGAAGCTGCAGTGAACAGTCAAATAATGGATTGGGCCACTATTCTCTCAGATAAACTAGCCATAGCTGTTCTTGATTTTAGAAATCAGACTGTCGTCTCTGAAAGGAAAATTCCCCCATTCTATTACAGTGCATATATTTTAGATACATTATGTTTCAATTTTGAATTTCCCGTGCTCGGCTGGAGGTGGACGCCACAAGATCCCACGGCTATCCACATATACCATCAGAAATTATGGAAGTCCTCTTACAAGCACCATTTGTACCAAATCTGCAATGGCTTTATGGTGCCTATTTATTATTCTATTTTTGATAAACCCATTCCCAAGATTTCCTATCAAGCTTCGTTTGATTTAACAGTGGTAGGGAGTTGGCTTGGAGAGGAAAAATTCACTTATGTTAGAGTTTTCGGTAGCCAAGCCAAACCACATGTTCTCCCTTTGTACATACCAGATAAACTGCTAGCAAGAGAAATCGCTTATCAGATTACGGCTGAGAGTGTTACACAGACTCTCAAGAAAGAAAACAAGAGGGGCTGGCCCTCTTTTCCCCTGAGGTGTGGTGTCTATACTCTGCATGATCTCAAACATGCAGAAAAGGAAGCCACAAAGATTCAATCCTTAACTCTGGCGACTATCCCAAATAGGCCATTTGATCCAAAGAAAGTTGCCTATAATGCACTAGAACAGGCCAAATTGACAAAATTTGAGCATAAAGAAGATATGTTTGACGACCTGTTCGTTTCAACCGAATCAATAGGTCAGGCTAGAGAATTCGCTAGAATGAAATATAATGATGAAGGGTTGACTGAGTTTAATAAACTTAGAGAACAGAGGTTGCAAACTCTGCCTCTAGATTTACTAGCAACAACCCCGGCGACATCATCAAGCGAGCCTAGTCGACAACAGTCAAGGGAACCTCAGGTTATAACAAAGGATCATAAGAAGGAACAGGAGGAAAGGCAGAGAAAAGAAAAAGAAGAAAGGCAGAAGAGAGCACAGGAGGAGAAACAAAGGAAAGAGAAAGAGGAACAGCAAATGAAAGAGCAGGAGGAAAGACAAAAGAAGGAACAAGAAGAGCAACAGAAGAAAGAGCAGGAAGAAGTGTGGAAGGAGTCCCAAGCTGAAAAGCAAAAACAAACCACCATTGATGTCAATATAGATACTCATATTGACCCTAAATTACTCCAGGAATGGAAGCAATTTGACTCTATCATCAGTGGGTTGGAATGTTCCAAGGATACAGACACTTCCAAGACAAACGATACACAGGACATCACTTCACCTCAGGTTCTAAGTGGAACCAGCGGCCCACCCATTTCTAAGGATGTTGAGGTAATACCAAAATACCCCTCCGACCAAATCATTCTCCAGGTAGAAGATATTCCTCCCCTGGATGTCTTCTACAGCCCAAGGCATAAAGCAGTGGTTAAACGACAAAGGAAAAGAAGAAGGATTGATCAACCTTCCCTTTTCCTAGAGCAAACTGTTACGGGCAGCGTGGTTTGGAAGGAGGAATTCGACCCCTCCGATGACCTGACAAAACTGTCACAGTATGCGGGAGCCTATTCGGCAGCGACAATCGATAAGGCATCGGAGGTAAGTCTTCTATTGAAAACCAAGGACCAAGAAATTTTCGCATTACAGACAGAATTGGCTGAGACAAAGTAGAAGGCAAAGCAGGCAGAGCAGCAATTGTCAACACAACAGCAAGTGAATAGTCAATTAACTCAGCAATTGCAGGCAGAAAAGCAAAGGATCGACCAAAGCGCGATCCAGAAACAGAAGGAATTATCAGAGGAATTGGCACAATTAAGGGCAGCAAACGAGCAAATGATGAAAACAAAGGATGAGAAAATCGCTCAATTGTCATCGCAACTCGAAATAATAAAGGGCACTCCACAAGTGGCTGAATTCAGAGCAGAAGCATTACAAATAAACACTGCATTAATATCTCAAATTAGGCTTCTGTGTCAAAAAATCGCTCAGGCAGAGCCACTCTGTGAATTAACGACATCCATAAATCAGCAGGTAGAGAAGGCCAAGAATGAATTGGATCAAGCTGAAGAAATCATAACTGCATTTCTTGACTGGAAAGACTCTGAGCAAGGAAGAGCAGCAAATTTGCCCAGAATCTTAGAAACACATAAAGATATACTTTTCACAGAATGGCAGTCTCAGATGATGAAAGCAGAGAGGGAAGCTTCAAGATGTAAATCAACTTCCAGCAATCTGGTTGAACTAGTTAACAACACTCTCTACTTATCAAATATGATTTCCCAATGTACACCAGGAAAGTTGACAACAACAAACACATTGGAGCAATCATGTTATCCTGATTTAGAGGAAAAGGGGAGATTAATCGCTGGGATTAACAATTTAACTATGGAAGCATATTGGCTCTTCCTGGTAAAGCCGCATACACAGAGAGCCACCCTTAAGTGCCTAACAGATGCAATCGGGTATATAATTCTCGATATTCAGGATGCCACCTATGCCGCCTAGCTCAGTTCGCGCCTCAAGAAACCCCCTGAAGTAGAGCCAATGCTTGCGATAAGTCAGCTCAGATTTAAAGGCAAGCAGCCTACTTGATGAATCATGCCACCGATTGCTAGATCGCTGAGGAAAATAGGATCAAGATTTATTGATACCAATTTAGTAGGATTTCAGTTTAATAGATATTTAGATTAATTTAGTATTTATAGACCCTTTCATTGTTTTGGAAAGGGTCGTAAAGTTTTGTACCAGACTTAAAGACTGAAGTTTGCACTATTGTGCTTCAGTCAATATTCTTTTATGAAACTGGACCAGTTGTTCTTAATTCAACAAGGAGGCTTTTTATGCAATTGTGCACTATTGTCTTTGTTGAGAATGTTTCTGCGTTGAAGGAAGAATTACAAGTAGCAATTGATATCGGGAGTATCAAAGCAGCTCATATGGTATTTCTATCTATGTCTGAATTCATTCCTGTTATGTAAATTGTTATTTGATTATCCTTGCTATTGTTGATTATATGCATGCGCTTTAACAGCAATTCTACATTCTTTCCACTATTGGATGTTTTATGATATGCTTTCCTTTTAATCATGTATATGTCAATAATATAAATTATGAGTGTGGTAATATCGCTTTAATCGCTTTGCTTAACTATTTAGGCACAGTAATCTTGAATGAATTAATATCTATGTCTGTTAGATGGAGTCATCTATATGCCTGTCTTTAGACACAGACCATCAAACGCTACACTTTAAAGCTCAATAGATTCCCAGGATAGTTCATAGTTTTTGTATTCTTGTCAATAGATTTAGCGATTCGCTCATTGCTAGCTCAGTTTATACATCACCCATTCATCCCGTTTATCCATTTTTGGGAAACTGGTCCCATTATCCCCAGTCAGAGCCACTATTCCAAACGGAAAAGGAGTTGTACTAAGGTCCGGACCGGGTGGTTATCCCCAATGTTGTGCAGCGATTTTTGAGGCATCAACATTTTTGGCGCTAGAAGGAGGGCCTGACTGTGAATGGCAAACAAACCCAAATCTGCAAGCCATTCTAAGAGTAATTCTCCCTCCGAATCCCCTCGAACTTCTCATTCGCATGCTGGTTCTCCAGTATCCAAACAAGAAGAAGAGGAATCAACTACCACTGCTCAAACCCATCATACTCCAGAACAATTAAGTCTTGAATCACCTGAAGTCCAGTCTCTTATCCACAAACTTCTGAGCTTCTCGATTTCACCACAGAAATCTGAGGTATCACAAAGCAGTGTGACTTCGCAGTTCAATCTACCTCACCCTCTCACCAGACTTCAGAGCGAAAAGCTCGATATTGAACCCACCGAGTTCCCTTTACCAAAAAGGAAAAAGGCGAAGAAAAATACTGAAGGATCTGACAGTGAAGAGCTTTCATCCATATCCTCCATTGCATCTTCCCCTCTACAAAGTCAACCATCCACTGCCCCATTACATATTGTTGTTCACCAGGGGTTAGAAGCTTCAACATCCCAACTTGCTCACTCCTCAGCATTATTTCCTTCCCATACATCTGGAATTCCAACAGTAGTATCAACCACTGTTGTTATTACAATGGTAGATCCATGGACCAGACCTGGTGCAGTCAATATGCCTGTGCCATTGCATCCATTACCAGATTATCCTGAAAAATGGCTACCCAAGTTTAATCCAGATGATGGAACCTAGGCTGAGGAACACATCAATAATTTCATGTTAGCAGTCAACTTGAAAGGAGTAACAGAACAAGATGTTGTTGTTAGACTTTTCCCTTACACCTTGCAAGGATCAGCAGGATCCTGGTATTTCTCTTTACCCTCTGGTTCCATTACCAGTTGGAACACTTGCCAAGAGCAGTTTCTTACCAAATATGGAGATGATAGGTCTTTGGCTACTTTAATAAACGATCTCTCCAATCTGAGAATAGAGCATAGGGAACCAATTAAGGAATTTAATGCTCGCTTCAATAAACTCCTGAACAAAATCCCTACAGCTTCCAAACCAAGTGAACAAATTCGAAGCGAATGGTATATCACCGCCATACCTGCCAATATAGCCATTTTTGTAGATAGGGCTGGGAAACCTACCTTAGCTGAAAACATGAGAGAAGCACTTGCTGTGGAAAAGCACATAAATGCTCTAGAGAAGAAGGCTGCTCTGGAAGACAGAAAAGCCAAAAAAGTCTCTTTTAAAGATGACTCGAAAAAGAAAACCCCAAAAGACCCATACGACATGGAAGGTTTGCAAAAGGTCCTAAAAACTTTATCAAATGAAATGGTTGAAATAAAGAAACAGGTGGCCGAAGCCTCAACCAAAAGACCCTTTAGGACTTATAAGAAAATTGAATCAAAGCCCCCAAATGTCATATCTAATGCAGACTCAGAGCAAGAAGAAGAAGAGGAAGAGGAAACAATCGCACCAACTGATGATGAAGAAGAAGTAGTAGAATGTCATGGAATGTGGGATTTTATACTCCCCAACTCTGATACTGATAATGAAGAAGAAGCGTTCCCAGTCACTACTAGGAGCAAAAGTACTTATGAACCTGTTCAGGTAACATCAAAGAAAAGGAGTGATGGTGCTGCTACAACCAAAGAAAAAACACCTGCAAAGAAATCACCTGTAGCAGTTCCCCAAAACCAGCCTTCAACTTCTAGTACTCCTTCAACATCCAAAACATTAGTGGTATCCGATTCAATGGAGTATAACATTGTTGATGACATGAAGAAAACTAAAGCAAACATTACCATGTTTGAACTTAGTAAATTAAAGCATCAGCAGAAATTACTTCTTAAAGAATTGAATGTTGTTCCCTCTACACCACTTCCCAGTGCAAAAGCTGCTAATGATTCAGGCCAACCTCCTCCAGGTATGGTTGAAGCTACCGATTCAGTTCTGATTGGAGATAGATCAAATTCTCATACTCCACCCTTCCTGCTAACCTATGAGATTTACAACAAAAACCTGCACAATTGTTTAATTGACTCAGGGGCATCATCCAGCATAATGCCAGCTTCAGTTTGTTCTAAACTGAACATTGAACCCCAGAAGTCTACTATCCATATTGTACAGTTGGACAGGACCAAAGTGCAGGTTGTGGGAGAAATTAATTCTGTAACTATCAGGTTGTCTGCTGATCCTAGAGTAGTACAAAGGATTGACATCCTAATAGCCGATATACCTGAATTCTACGGTCTAATTTTGAGTAGGGATTGGTCCGAAAAATTGCATGGATATATTTCTACTGATTGGTCACATATGTGGCTTCCCTATAAGGGTAAGCCAAATCAAATAAGGATCGATCGAGAGAAACATATGACCCACATAGTTACTGAATTTGAGCAAGAAAACCAGCCGGTAGCATTCAACAACAACATTTTGGGGAATTATTCATCAGAGTCATTTTTTGGTAACTTTGTTGCCCAACCATCCCCTTTCTCAGTCAATCATTTTACATCTCAGATTGAGAATTTTTCACAAACAGATAGGTCTAGATGTTTCAATGATGATGAGAAAACTGTAAATACATTTGTTAATACTTCTTTATTTTGGTCATTATATTTCGATGGGTCCAAGTCTAGCGAGGGCTCAGGAGCAGGATGTATTTTGGTTAGCCCACAAGGAGAAAAGGCAATGCTGTCCTGTAAGCTAGAATTTGAATGTACTAACAATACAGCCGAATATGAAGCCTTAGTCCAAGGATTATATAAAGCAATCGGCCTTAAAGTGAAATATCTAAAAGTATTTGGCGATTCTAAAATTATTGTTAAACAGGTGAGGAATGCAATTCATTGTCTCTCAAATCACCTCAAGCATTATCAATCGCTAGTACAAGAACTTACCTCGCACTTTTCTGCATTCAACATTTCCTCCATCCCCAGGTCTCAAAACTCGGCAGCCGATCTCCTAGCTAATGTAGCTTCCAAGCTCCTACCTTCTGAAGACTACAACCCAGATAGATTTTCTGTAGAATTGCTTTTTAGGCCTTCAGTGCCTGACAATGTCACTAATTGGAGAGTATTCAACCATGATGAGGATATTTTACAATTCTTAACTTCTGAAAAGTCCTATGATAATCAAATCATTGAGGAAGATGAGCATGACTCCCAAATGAAAGAAACACCTCAGGAAAATTCAATTCCTAAGCCAGTGGTAAAGCTCGAAGATCTTTATGATATCAAAGATAGGTTTAAACCTGTAACTAATGCAAAGCTCCAAAGTTATACCCTTAGGTTTGAATTGATAAATCTAGGTACTGAGCATGCTCCTCAAAATATTAATTTAGGATTAGGACTTTCCTTGGAAGAGAAGGAGGCATTCATAAGACTGTTAAGGAAAAATAAACAGGTCTTTGCTTGGAAATACGATGATTTTAAGACATATGATACATCCATTATCCAGCATACCATTCCTATGCTTCCTGATCAGAAACCGATTTAGCAGAAGTTAAGAAAAATACATCCAAATTTAGAGAGCCAGATAAAATCAGAACTTAACAAACTCTTGAAAGCCAAGATTATTTTTCCTGTCCGACACTCAAACTGGGTCTCTAATATGGTGCCAGTCAGAAAGAAAAATGGCGACATCCGAATTTTTATTGATTTCAGAAATTTGAACAAAGTGAGCTTGAAAGACAATTTCCCATTACCTACTATGGAGCAAATACTTCAATCAGTAGCAGGCTTTGAATTGATGTCCTTTCTAGATGGTTTCTCAGGATATAACCAAGTCCTGGTTCATCCTGATGACCACCTTAAAACCACATTCAGAACAAAATGGGGAACATATGCATATCAGAAAATGCCTTTCGGACTTATAAATGCAGGAGCGACATTCCAAAGAGCTATGGATACAGCGTTTAAAGGGTTGATTAACAGAACAGTAGTCGTCTATTTAGACGATATTACTGTATTCTCTAAGGAGAGGTATAATCATTTGCATGATCTTAATCAAATTTTTCAACGTTGCAAAAGATATGGTATTTCTCTTAACCCTAAAAAGTCTTTCTTTGCTCTTGATCAAGGGAAGCTCTTGGGTTTTATTGTGTCCAAAGATGGCATTTATATTGATCCTGATCGGATCAAAGAAATCTCTGAAATCCCTTTTCCACACAATAAAAAATCGATGCAGTCATTTTTAGGCCAGATCAATTTTGTTAAAAGATTTGTCCCAGATTTTTCTCAAATTATTTTGCCACTTCAAATAATGATTAAGAAAAATTCAGTCTTTAAGTGGGGATTAGCAGAAAAAGAAGCTTTTGATCTAATCAAGCAATCAATAATCAATGCCCCAGCCTTAAATACTCCAAATTTTTCTAATCATTTTACATTGTATACCATCGCATCCAACTCATCGTATGCTGCAGTGCTCACGCAGCTAAATGATCACAATATTGAAGCGCCCATTTCATTCTTTAGTTCAAATCTTCAAGGTGCCGAATTGAATTACTCCGAAGTGGAAAAACAAGCCTTTGCTGTATTTAAAGCAGTCAAGCATTATAGACCCTTCCTTTTGAAAACCCACACAAAAGTTATAGTTCCTTCCCTGCAGTTAGGCAACTATTAATCCAAAAAGAACAGGGTGAATGTTACACTAAAAAATGTCACCATGACTATTTGCAGTTAGTATGGCTCCATCCACTGTCATACTATCCTCCTTGGCAAGTCTCATGCCTCTGTTTTCCATGTCAAACTTCAAGAAAGAGAGAAAAGTCATTTAAAAGTCAATTATCTCTAGTACGCAATTTCTCTCAGCCTTACCTGCGGGTACGCAACCCAAGTTCACAAAACCTGCGTACTTGTACGCTCTGTATGTAAAGGGATGGGTGCGTACTCCTGTAAAGGTCAAAAGGCGCAAGTTTCACTCAAAAAAAGTTACTTGTGGTCATTTCTAGAGTCTTCTAGAAGCATGTTTGACGTGTATGAAGCGCCTCCAGATGGTTCATGTATCCCTACCAAAGAGGAACTTATCCCATCAATAGGGGAGCTATCCCATCCAAAGAGGGGCTTATCCCATTGATGGTGGACCTGAATAACTTCCTCTAGAGCATTATAAATACAGGCATTGGGCCAAAGGGAGGGGAGGTTGAAAGCTGAACATTCCTAAGGGTAGATGCTGCTGGAATTAGGACTTCCTTGTAGAAGCTTGTGAGGAGAGATTACCATCTTTACTTGTTTCCATTGGGAGGTGGGTGAGCTGATCAGAGTAAGGGAGAACTCTTGTGGACCCTGGGAGGAGCTTGCACAACACCAAGGCTCAGGTTGTAATGGTTCCTTTTGTTACCTTTTAATACAAATTAGTCCATTCTTCTCAACAATTTGTTATTAATGAGTTGTTTCACGTACTCCTTGGTCTACATGTTAAATATGTTTTATTTTATATGATATTCAGGTGCTATTTAATCGTTTGATTGTTGGTGAATGCAGGTTTCGAAGGGAAGGAGGAGCTCATCCGGATCAACGAAGCTGGACTACTACAACAGCGTTGGATTACAGGTAGGATCTAAACACTTGATTTCTCATATTGTAAAAGCATATTTAGGGAAGGATTGCTCTTATTTGTCTTGTTTGTCATTAGAGAGTCTTAGGCTTTCTAGGAAGGTCAGTTGTGTCCGCACTAACGACTCTTTCCGCGTGACAAAATGGCGACTCCACTGGGGACTCCATGAATGTGTTTGAGTTCTTTTTGATTTGATATTTTGGTCTGAGAAAAATCGCTTGTTTTCTGGTTTTTGGCTGTCTGACTATGTGTTTGGGTGGGTTAGCTTAGAGTTATATTAGATTTTCATTTTTCTTAGCTTTGCCAGTAGTACGCAGGCTTTGAGTTCAGCACAGTGCGTACTTGTACGCACTGCGACTGTGTGCACAGAGCGTACCCGCACCTGTGTAAACAGGTCACCTGCGTACCCCTGTCAAATTTGAGAAAATTTCAATTTTTGCTTTTTAGCTCTTTAGATTTTGTTTTTAATTTGTTTTTACTGCCCAGATCCATTAGTTTACTGTCAGAGATCTTCACCTAGACTTGTCCCGTTAGTGTAGAGGGTTTTGGTGGAATTCATAGGGATTTTGCCTTAGGGTTTGATTTTTAACTGGTCCTGTAGTGACTTTGGCGTTAGGGGTTGTCAAACTTTGGATCTCCCTGGTTTTGATCAGTCCTCTTAGGAGCCGGGCCTGTCATAGAAGTCACCCTAGTGAGAGACCTACCTTTGTGTCTTCTCTTTGTGAATCTCGAAAAGTTTTTTTGTTAAAACCTTGAATTCCATTCTTGAGAAAAAGAACAAAAAGATTTCGATTTTGTTTTTTGGTTAGTTTATGATTCTGCATGAACTGATCCTTAGTTGCATTTTGACTAAGTAAAACATCCGGGAATCATCCTTGTAGGCTTTTGTCCTCATTATTTTTACTTTTAGGTAAATTTTCTTTTGAATGAATTTGATTTGATTGTATTAGATTTGTTAAATTCGATTTGATAAAATAGTTTTATATGCTTTATTAACATAGAAAAAACACAAAAATTCTTTTGGAAAAAGTTTGCTTTAGTAGCATTTGTAGACTTTTGGGAGAAAAAGGAAATTTCGTAGAGTAATCAGTGGTCATGAGTTGTGTGTTTTGAAAAGATAAAGAGAATTGTTTCTTTGATTGTCCTTACTAAGAAAGTTGTTTTCTATAAAATTTGCATTTTCCAACTCTCTTAGTTAGGAGATTCATTGAAAAAGGAAAGTAGTGTAAATCATCTTAGGTGCATCTTTGTAGTGGTTGTGAGTCAAGTCTACACGCCACCAGTTTCATCTCCATCACCTTTTGTCTTTAAGAAAAAACCATAAAATTAACGCTTAAAGTAAAATCAACGTAGTAACTTTTATTTACTAGGGCTCTGAAACACCAATTTAGATCAGGCTAGTGTCTTGGAGTAGGAGAGTAATTAACTCTCCAAGACAACAAAACCAAACAAGTAGCTTATCTTGTGATAGAATAAATCCAATTGTCTCATTTCTACTCTGGGAAAGCTCCTCTTAAAGGAGAAGCACGAGCTCGTGTCTGAACCAGTGAGGGGATCAATCCTCCCTCGTTGGGAACGACGCCAGACATGCACGTATTACAAATGGTAAACCTCGGATTAACCATTGTCGAGGAGCCAGGGGTCACTTGTCGGTAAACCTTAGATTATTGTCAAGGAATCGGCAAGGGGATTGAACTTGATACTCTGCCCTTGCGTGCTGTCGGAGTGTAGACTGTTCCCCCAGGCGCATTTGTTGCGGTTGGTAACCTTAGTGACCATTATCTTTAGGATTCTATCGAGGTGACAGTGGAGGGAAGATCCCACTGTACCTGGAGCAGACGTCGGCTAGACTCACTTGGATTTTCCGGGGGGTTCACTTCACTCGAGACGGTTAAAGTGGAGGAACTTGTGCCGGTCTATTCATTAAGCAGGTTTCCGGGGTAACTGTTCCACCCGCCACTTCTGTACTGAATCCGGCGATGTTGGGTTTCATCTCCAACTAGCGTTTTCGGTCTGGAAGGCTACTGTTTGTGCTTGGTTTGACGCCCTAGATTCTTTAGGCGTATGATTCAAATTTGTTTGGTTCTTTAGAGACTTTAGGTGGTTTGCTTTGAGATTTTACTTTGTTTGTGTGTGCAGTAGTTAAAAGTTTTTAACTGTGGCGGAATTACCGAGACAGTCCCGTAGACTTCGGGGCAAGTCTCCTGAGGTTGTTTCTGTGGCCGAATTGTTGAGAAGATCCTGTAGACTTCGAGGTGAATCTCCTCAAGAGGTCCCAAGTCATTACGAAGGTTTAAAGGTCCTTGTAACTCCTCCTAGTGGCAGTAGAGTAGGTTCACCAGAAGAAGGAGAGTCCTCGTTGGTAATCCATCAAGATTACCAAAGTCTAGAGACAGGTTATAATCCTGAAGCAGTTGAAGTTTCTGAGCTTGCTGGTATTTTTTCATCTACTAGTGATATAGGTGAAGAACCTGAAATATCTGAACCTGTTACTCCAACTTCTAGTGTACCAGATTCACCTAGGGTAGAAAGAGTCATCACCGAAAATCTTCCTACTGGTTTGATAGCTATTGAAGAACTTGCTCCAGAGGAAGAATTAGGCGTATCTACCCTTGAAGATCAACCTACTATTGATCTCAGGGAGCGTGAATCTATCTTTTACAGTCCTCCTAGAAGTACTACTTGGTACCTTTCATTAACCAATTATTTAGACAACTTAGGGGTAAGTTTTTCTCCACCACGTACTCCTTTTCCACCTGGATGTATTTATACTCCTGTGAATATGTCTGGTCAGTCGTCTGTGTTCACTCAATCTCCTGAATCTTTCTTACACGGTGGTCCTTCTGTTCCCACCGGGTATCAATCACTTTCTGGTACCTTTGCGGGAGCATCTCCTCAACCCATTGATCATGGGTTATTAGCTGGAAACAATGGTAATAAACCGTTGGGTGTAGGGGACATTTACATGATGTCAGGTTCAGTTCCCGTTTCTCAACCTCAAGGTGGTCAATTACCGCCTGGGGGGCAGCCTCAATTAACGCCTGGGGGGCAACCTCAAGGTACACAAATTGTGTCTGGGGGGCAGCTTCAAGGTCAGTATGTACCCATGGTACAATACATGCCTCAAGGTCAACCCCAGCCTCAATATGTACCCCAGGGTCAACCTCAGTATCAATATTTACCTAAAGGGTATCAACCCCAAGGGTATCAACCTCAAGGTCAGGGTCAACCCCAGTATCAGTATTTACCCCAAGGTTATCAACATCAAGGTCAATACTCGAGTCAAGGTTATCAACCACCTCAAGGTCAGTCATATGTTCAAGGTATGGGAACTATGCCTTTCAGTTATCAATCCTATCCTCAATCCGGTTATGGATCTCAGTATCCTCAACCTGTTATGGGTCAATACCCCGGAATGATAGTGTGGGATCCATCACAAGGTCAACAGGTGTTGCAGCCAAGTATACAGTTGGTACCTCAAACTGGACAACCCGTAGTTTCTGGTCCACCCCAGCAACCGCAACTTGTCCAGTCAAATTTTCAAACTTCTGTAACTTCGGTAGTTACTCAGCTGCCAATTGCACCTAGTACTCCATCTCAAACAGCTGCTGCAACTACCGCAACATCTACCGCACTTACTTCTGGAGTATCGACAGCTCCGGTTTCTACTGTCTCTGCAACCACTCTTCAGACATCTTTACCATTGTCCGGATCTACGATTCAAACCACGGTCCAAATGCCTGTAGGGCAGCCTGGTTTAAGTACTGTTGTAACAACTCAACCTCAATTTACCCACCAACAGTACCAGGGACAGTACCAATTCGGTCCTGTTGTCCAACAACCGATTTACCAGTATCAACCGTATCCTGGGTACACTTATCAACAACCTCAACAACCCCAGTACGGTCCGGTTAATCCTGGTTTTCCAGGAGGATATAATATCCCTAATGCAATTCTTGTTCCTAGTTATCCTGGATATCCTCCTCCTGGGACTGGTCTTGTGACCCAGAGTTTTAGAGATCCTAACCGGCAGTTACTGTTTATCGCAACTTTGGATTTACCAGACTTGACGCGCCTAACGAACGATCCAATTCAGTATCTTCCGTTCTGGCCGCCAATGCCAAATAATTTGCCCAGTGATAGACCCAAGTTCGAAGGTAAGTCTGGAGAGGATCCATCCAATCACGTGATGACTTACCACCTCTGGTGTGCTTCAAATTCTATCTCGGATGATTCGATCCGCTTACGTCTTTTCCAGCGTACGCTCATTGGTCTCGCGGCCAAGTGGTACATTGAGTTACCACGGGCCTCTTTTTACAATTTTAGCCAGTTAGCCACCTCGTTCCTAACTCATTTTCAGTTGCCGGTCAGATACGATAACGGCACAGAGCTATTAACTTCATTAAAACAGTCGACCTCCACTTATATTTCTGATCATATTCATGAATGGAGACGTCGAAGACGCTTAGTGAAATTTTTTATCCCGGACCAAATCTTAGCTGAATGGTTTGTAAAATCATTATTACCGAAGATTACTGAAGATGTAGCTAAGGCCGGAGTAGTTACTGAGGAGCAAGTCATTGCTCAAGCCCAGTACCTTGACTTAGTTTACACTCAGTCGGGTACGTTGCACGAGAAGATCCCAGATCTTCCTAAGTCGAATCAAATTGCTGCTGCTCCTTCGGGGTCTCATGATGCTGATGGCATGATTGGTACGGTGAATACTAAAAGTAAGAAGAAATCCTCAAAGAATTCTTCTCCAATAATAACCTTACCGGACTCCCCGACAGGAGAATCTTCTCCTGAAATTACTGCCGATATTCATGCTATAGAGTCATCTACGGCTAAATCAAAAAACGGTGGTAAGAAGAAAGGCAAGAAGAAGGATAAAGCAGACAAGGCTCCAAAAGAGAAAAAAGAGAAGTCGGAATCTAACGACGAAAAGCGCAAACCTCGCTATCCTTTTTTAATTTGTGAAGAAGATCATTTCACAAGAGATTGCCCTCATCGGGCAGAGGTTGTGAAATTCGTTAAAGGTTCCCCAACTCCTGCTGTTTTGAAAGATCCATTTCCAAAGCAGGAGAGTAAAATGATAGGTTCTTCCTCGAGTGACAGTGAAGAACCCATATTGATGATGTCTCATGTACGGATTGCGACTCGATCGCAAGATTATGGTAGTAAGAATCCTGTTGATGGTAAAGAAGCAGAATCTTCTCATTCTAATCCATCAACCTCAGCTCCCGGTTCTGATCCACTACAGATCGAGAAACCTAACCCGGACTTGATAATTAAACCGCCCGCCAAGGGTATACTTCGACAGTCTGCTTTCAATCCACATGCGAGAGCAGCTCAGAATTATAACATTGTTGAGGATTTAGCTGTTTCACCCTCAGCAATGTCGGCTTTGGAAGTGCTGCAATCATGCCCAGCACAACGAAAATTACTCTTGTCGGCTATAGGAGCTGTTGATATTCAGGACCCGAACCTGATAATCTTTGATCTAGAAAATAGTACACCGCGTCTCCCTCATCAAATGGCTTTCCAGATTCCAGTGATAGTCAAAAACAGGCCTATTCATCGGACTGTAATTGATGAAGGAGCTTCTACGTGTATTATGTCGATTCAGTGTTGGAGATCGCTTGGTTCTCCTTCACTAAACCAATCCCCGACGATTCTTAAGGCCTTTGATGGCCGTGGGTTCCATCCGTTTGGCATTCTACAGGATTTGCCTATAGGGGTTGAAGGAAAAACCGTTAGTCTGGATGTGGACGTGGTTGATGCCCCTCTAGACTACAACCTTCTTTTGGGTCACAGTTGGTCTTACGCTATGACAGCGGTTGTGTCATCGGTCTTCAGAGTTATAAAGTTCCCACATAATGGCAAGATCGTGACAATAGACCAGCTGGCTTTCTTTTCATCCGACCCAGCCTCTTCAGAGAGTATCCAGCATGTCGGTAAAACGACTATCCCTTATAGGGATGTTGGCGTAGGATTAGTTAAAGATTCCGGTCTACTGGGAACTTTTCCTTTTCCTCCAATCAATGCAGACCCTTCATTCGCTTCCATTCATATGATTACTTCAGACACTATTCTTTATGATGATCCTTGGATTGTCCCATCTGAATCTGAGATAGACTCATTCGGTGATACAATGCCTTTGAGTCCATATGAAATTGCTTATGAGGCCGTGCAGTCTTTTTCCGACTCCAGTTCAACCCAATTCGACCAAATGAATGTGGTCCGTGAGGAATCACTTTTCACATCAACCTCAAAACGGATAACGTTTCCCGAAGTTGTGTCATCTGACGAACAACTTCGCGAAATCCTAAGTGTAGACGATCTACCATGGGAAGATCTTCATCATAGATCTTCGTTTTTACCTGAGGCTGATGACTTTGGAAATGATTTTTCATCAATTTTTACAGCTGAATATGTCAAGGATGCTCAGAATCCCACGAAACATCCTGATTCAGAGTTGAATTTGGGAAACATTTCCCAAACTATTGCCATCGACATTTCAGTCAAACCAGAGTTATTGAAAACATTCATATAGGTGCCTCATGTACAGATAACGAAATTCAAACATACAAGGTCCTATTTCCAGAATTCCGCGACGTGTTTGCCTGGTCCTATGAGGAAATGCCAGGAATTGATCCCTCCATTGTTGTTCATGAAATCAAGACCTACCCGGACGCTAAACCCGTTCGGCAACGTCTGCGTCAGATACACCCTAGGAAAGTGGTTGCGATTAAAGCAGAAGTCGAGAAGCTGTTGAAAGCAGGTTTCATTTATCCGATCCCGTTAACGGATTAGGTATCGAATATTGTTCCGGTTAACAAGAAACAAGGAACAATAAGAATATGTATCGACTATAGGGATATAAATTGTGCTTGTCCCAAAGACAACTATCCTACACCCTATATCGATCAAATAATTGATGATTGTGCCGGCAGTGAAATATTTTCCTTTATGGGCGGTTTTTCCGGTTACAACCAAATCAATATTCTACCTGCCGATCAACCAAAAACGGCTTTCATTTGTCCTTGGGGGACATTTGCTTATTGCAAATTACCTTTCGGACTTAAGAATGCCGGAGCCACTTTCCAACGGGCAATGTCTTACGCGTTTCACGACATCAAGCACATTGTGCAACCGTATCTCGATGATTTTCCTGCTCATTCTTTACATCGAGCTGATCACCTTGTCCACTTACGCGCTATTTTTATGAGGTGTCGGCATTATCGAATTCAGTTGAACCCACACAAATGTGTCTTCTACATAGAAGTGGGACGATTGCTAGGATTTGTCGTTTCAAAAGCCGGTATCCGCGACGATCCCTCGAAGGTCGAAGCCATCATCAAATTGCCTCCTCCTTCGAGTTTGCGCCAACTCCAAAATTTGCAGGGGAAAGCAAACTTTTTACGTCGATTCATTCCTAACTACGCCGAAGTTACAAAAGGTTTCACCCGGTTGTTGAAACAAAATGCTCAATTTTCTTGGGATGAGATAGCTCAGAAATATTTTGATGCACTTAAGCACGCGTTGACCCATGCACCGTTGCTGCATCCTCCCAACTACAACCAGGATTACTTTTTGTATCTTGCCGCCTCCCACTCCACCATTGGGATGGTCTTAGTTCAGGAAGACGAATTCGGAATGGAACATGTGATATATTACCTTAGTCGGACGTTAAATCCAACCGAGCTAAAATACTCGCATGTGGAAAAGTTGGCACTGGCAGCCGTTCAAGCTGTCCAGCGTTTTCGTCACTACATTCTTCTCCGTAAAACTACAGTGATTTCGGATTGCAACCCTATGATCTATATTCTGACAAAACAACTGCTAGGGGGAAAGTACTCCAAATGGATCGTTATCCTGCAGGAGTTCGATTTGGAGTTCGAGAAGTCCAAGTCTAAGAAATCCTTAGTTTTTGCGGAATTGATGTGTGACTTCCCGCGTGCTGACACGGAAACTGTGGCAGAGGAACCCATTGCGGACAAATCTCTGTTTCTTATCAGCACTTTAGATCCGTGGTATGGGGATATAATCGTCTATCTCCAAACCCAATCCTTTCGGCCCGAAGCTTCAAAGTCGGAACGCCGGAAAATTCGATTCCAGTCCCAACAATACAGAATTATTGGAGATACTCTTTATCGTCGTGGGGCGGACTTGGTTTTTCATCGTTGCTTAACTCATGAAGAGGCAGAAAGGGTTTTGAATGACTGTCATTCTGGAGCATGTGGCGGTCATATGTCTGGGTATGCCACAACTCAGAAGGTGTTGCGTGCTGGCTATTTCTGGCCGTCCATGTTTAAAGATTGTATCATTGCGGTCCGAAAATGCCACAACTGCCAAGTGTTTGATCGCAAGATGCGCGCACCACCTGCTCCTCTCCACCCTATAATTGTCGTTGGTCCTTTTGCTAAATGGGGTATCGATTTTATTACTTGTAACCCTCACTCGGCCGGGGGGCATGCGTATATCATCCTTGCGGTTGATTATTTTACTAAATGGGCCGAGGCGATGCCTACATTCGAGGCAAGCGGCAAAACAGCAGTGATTTTCGTATTCAATCATATTATTGCTAGGTTTGGTGTCCCACAAGCGATAATCACTGACCATGGGCGCCATTTTCGAAACATTATGATGACAGAACTTACAAGCCAGCTTGGTTTACGCCATGATAGTTCTACTCCTTATTATCCTCAAGCAAACGGTTTGGTTGAATCCATCAACAAAGTTCTAGTTATCATGATCTGACGAATCATTGGTGCTTGGTTTACGCCATGATAGTTCTACTCCTTATTATCCTCAAGCAAACGGTTTGGTTGAATCCATCAACAAAGTTCTAGTTATCATGATCCGACGAATCATTGGTATTCATCGGTCGAATTGGCACAACATGTTATTCTCAGCGCTTTGGGCGTATCGAACCTCAGTAAAAACATCAACAGGGTTCACTCCTTTCCAGCTAGTTTATGGTTTGGAAGCAGTGTTACCCATTGAATGCGAAATCCCATCACTTCAAATGGCTATCGAATTACTCCCAGCTACTTCTGAAGAGGAGAAGCGTCTGTTATACTTAGCTAAATTAGATGAGACTCGACGTGACGCTGCTTTGGCAATCGAGACTCATGTAAAAAGGATGAAAGCTCAGTATGACCGTAACATGACCCCTCGTAATTTTTCGGAAGGAGACTTAGTGCTATTATATGATCAAGCTAACGATAAATTAGGTGCTGGAAAATTCGTTCCCATGTGGCATGGGCCCTACATTGTCAAGCAAAAGCTGGCAAAAGGGGCCTATGAGCTGGTAGATTTTGATGGGGACTCTTTGGGTAAGCCCAGAAATGGACTTTACCTAAAGAGGTATTATGCTTAAATGGTGGGTATGGAGATTTAGTTAGTTCTAGTTAGGTTAATTTTCTTTCTAGTTGGAGTGTTTGCTTAGTTTAGGCTGTGTGCTTAGTTTAAAGAGTGTGTTTTTGTCGTTATTCTGGCTTATCTTGGTTTTACTCTTGATATTGCAGATGTCGACGCCTCTCCAAACGTACATTGGATTTGCTGATGGTGCTTGTCGTAGTACACGGAATATCTCTTCCGCAGCTTGGGTCATCTATTCGCCCTTTGATGAGTTAGTTTCTATGCATGGGGTGAGCCTCGGTCAAACAACAAACAACATTGCAGAATACAGTGCAGTGATTGAGTTATTATCTGAATCTATTTCATTTTGGATTCGGAGTTTGATAGTGAGGTTAGATTCTGAACTCGTTGTATTACAGCTTAATAGAGTCTATGCCATTAGAAATCCAGTGTTATTAAGATTGTTTTCGAGGGTGCGTCTCTTGGAATGTGAATTTGATTACATTGAATATCAGCATATTCCAAGGTCTTTAAATACATTAGCAGATGCAATGGCGTCTCGAATGTTAAATAGGCATTTGTAACAATCATAAATGTAAATTTATAAACATTTCATCACACATGTTTAACAAAATAAGCCGGTAATAATGATATATATAGATAGGAGTGTGTCAAAAATATACATCGTCTTCGATCATAGGTTGAAAAACACCTTATGATCAGCAAAAATGATAAGTACAAAAAACCAAAAATGTCATATGTGTCTACAAAAGTGACTAGCCAATCACTGGTGGTGCTCTCTATACGAGACCACTGCCCGCGCTACCCTACACAGGAACCTCCTGAAAGGTCCTAGGAATGCGACCACATAGCGCTGAAGTCGGATAGGAATGTCATCTATAGTGGTCTCTGGTATATCCACCGTCAGACGCTCTAGATCCTGTTCCAGCTCGGCTAAGGTCTCTGTGGCCGCATCCTATGGGGCTGGTGCTGGTACAGCTGGTACTCACCTCTCAAAAGCCCGGAGGTTGGCCGGACGTCGTGGACCTACATCTGCATTTTGAAAATTTGTGCTGTCAGTTTTGAGGCGATATATAAAAACAAAAAAAAATACATATATAATTTAAAAACTTATGAAAAATGAAATACCTCTGTCGTCCCATTGTTCTCCCTGTGGAAGAACCATGTCCGGATCATTGCGAAAATCCATTCCGGCGTACGGAAAATCCTGAATCGCAAAGACCTGGCCCTCTAGCCAGTGAAAGTAACCGTCAGGAAATCGAACAACTGCTGCTCCCTCATCAGGATGCCGGGCCATTACCGCAACCCATCTCGTCAACTTAGGCTCCCGAGGAGGCCCAACTGGAACTGTAAGATGCTGGGGGATCAGCATTGGAACTCTCTCTAGGGCAAAGCTCACAACTAAAGGCCCATATCCAAAGGTCTTCAGTTGTCCTCTCTTTGCCCTGGTTAGTTGGCCCTTCATATTGGCCAACACAACATCGCACCAGTTGAAAATGGTGCCTTGGAAGCAATCTATAGCCATCCGCATTTGGGACCATAAGTTCAGGTCGAGATATGTATTTGATTTCTATCCCCTTCTCCTGGTTTTGATTGTTGCACCACTCTAGCCGGAGACTAGTAAAGGATTGGCCACCCGGCCTATTCCTGAATAGAGAGAGTTTCTCACCCCTGTTAGGCAAGCCAGTGAGAAAATATATGTCGGAGGGCTCTATCTCGAGCTGGTGCTCTCTGATGTAGAAGCACTGATCCTGAATGTTCCACCTTTCAACCAGCCACTCAAGGAATGGCACCTGGGCCCTCATGCCAGGTATGGCCCAGTACTTGTAGAGACCGCATACCTTTAACGAATCAATAGAAGGTTGATGACCTATTGCGGCCAAATCAACGTCCTCGTGTTCTCTTTCATGCCAATCAAGCATGGTGTGCACCTTGCACATCATAAAACATCTGTTAGAGTCCATAAAATTTTAAAATTTTGGTCCATTTTGGAGAAATGAGGGTTTCAAAATGCGTTTTGCGGGGTACGCACCCCGGCTTTTAGGAACAGAGCGTCTGGACGCAGCTTCCCTTAAGGCCGGGTGCGTACGCCCGGTATTTTCCCCATTGAGAAAATATCGGGGTACGCAGGTCAGCAGTGCATGACCTGCGTACCCCGAAGGGCGCATCTTGAAACCCCAAGACCTCCAAAAAATCAAATAAAAACCTAAAAATGAATTTTAAACGGATGGAAAGCAAGAGAAGGATGTTGTAGAATACCTGATGAGACGGCGTTCGGTTCTGGCGGTCGGATTCTCCACAATATCCACAGGAAGTTTCTTGTCAAAAGCCCTTTTCTCAACCTCAACAGTGAAATGGTAAAAATGACATGGTAAAAGGTCTTTTTATAGGTTTTTTGGATGAATGAATACTAAGTTTGTTTATTTTTCACCATGAAAGGATATTTTTCAATGTATTTTTGCCCATCTTAAACAGGTATGAGTAATGTGTCGTTTTTGTGTAGGACAAAAGGATTTTAGAGTAAAATCATCATTTTTCACGAACCAAAACATCAGAGTCATCTTTTAAGCTCTTTTCTGACTCCTAAAATATAAAAAGATTGCCGAGCGTTTCTTTTACACTCGTTAAAACGGAATTAAAAGACGGTCCCCTTATAGCTCTTTTCTGACCGTAAAAACAGGAAAAGATTGCCGGGTTTTTGTCGTTTCAAACTCGATACGGAAATAAAATGACGTGTCCTTGATCTCTTTTTACTTTTCAGGTCAGAGACACTAATCATGAAAGTACTCCTTGGTCGCGAGATCAAGCGGTTCTCTCAGGTATTATTTTATACTTTTTCGGGCTTGGGAGACACAAATTTATGAAAAAGTTCACCGTGGAGTCTTCTTTAGTTTTTTCAGACTCTCTAAAAATGAAAAACGCCGAGTTTCTCCTATACTGGACTCGTTAAAATTTCACAGTAAAGGACCTGTTCGATTACAAACAGGAACGGACCACTCCTTCTTAGGGTCCGAATCTAAACTAAGTTGGACTCATCCGAAGGATGAGCTTATAATCAAGCATATGTTATCCTCCTCAAGCTTGTTAAAAATAAAGAGGTACTTGCCAGAAATGGTGGGGGAAAAGGGAGAAGAATGAACCGATTTGTCATCCTTTGTTACAAAAGAACCTTATCACCGCTCTTGAACACGACACTTTCCATTCACCTGGGTTGGGAAATCCTTTGCCTTAAAAGTTGATCAAACCACTTTGAAAGTCTTCAACCGTTTCCGGGTATTAACTTTGGGTCAATCATCACCAAACCATCTGTCGTGTCGTTATGTGTTCAAGAGGTCTCTGCAAATAAACCATTCATATGCAAAATGCTTGTCATCCATTTGACCATCCCTGAGTCAGTCCTTACAATAACATTTCTTCAACTTGAACAATGATTTCGTGTTGTGGGCTTGCCTGCAACGAGTCGCTTTCTATCGACATCAGCACGTTATCTAGAAAGATGACTTAGAAATCGACAGTACCTTGAAGTCTGCATGCATCAATGGCAGGTTTCTCGCCTTTGACGACAGTTTACATCATTGACTTTCGATCAAAGGATTCCGTGACGTGTTCGACATCAACTCATTCATTCACATTTCATGGATTGTACTGGGTACTTTGAGAACCATTGACATCACTGGTGGTCTCTCTCACGCTTGTTAACGGTTTACATCATTGACTGGTAATCAAGTGGTTTCTACCATGCTCGACATCAACTCATTTATTCGCATGGATAGAATCGTACCAATTCGGGAAGTAGAAATGAAGACCCTGGATCTAGTTTCCACCATCCAGGCTGCGAGGAGTTTTGTATTCATTATACAGTAGACTAATCATAAACAGATAGCTGCGTCCATACTGTGTCTACAAAAGTCTATGATTGTGATGTACTGCAAAATCATTCTTGTATCAGAGCAGTAGTTAGATCATTAGTTAAAGTTTTCAATCTGAGTATGGGAATGCCTACCTCAGCGATGATATCATCTTATATATGTATTTTGTGTTGAATATTTGTAGGTTCTGACTAGGTCCTCCGCAAGATACTCTTTGAAATGATAAAGTACTTCACCCTTCCTAGATCATAAAAACCCTAATCTACTACAGGCTTCGCACTTTAGGGGGCAATCTGTTACACTAAAAAATGTCACCATGACTATTTGCAGTTAGTATGGCTCCATCCACTGTCATACTATCCTCCTTGGCAAGTCTCATGCCTCTGTTTTCCATGTCAAACTTCAAGAAAGAGAGAAAAGTCATTTAAAAGTCAATTATCTCTGGTACGCAGTTTCTCTCAGCCTTACCTGCGGGTACGCAACCCAAGTTCATAAAACCTGCGTACTTGTACGCTCTGTATGTAAAGGGATGGGTGCGTACTCCTTTAAAGGTCAAAAGGCGCAAGTTTCACTCAAAAAAAGTTACTTGTGGTCATTTCTAGAGTCTTCTAGAAGCATGTTTGACGTGTATGAAGCGCCTCCAGATGGTTCATGTATCCCTACCAAAGAGGAACTTATCAGCTATCCCATCCAAAGAGGGGCTTATCCCATTGATGGTGGACCTGAATAACTTCCTCTAGAGCATTATAAATACAGGCATTGGGCCAAAGGGAGGGGAGGTTGAAAGCTGAACATTCCTAAGGGTAGATGCTGCTGGAATTAGGACTTCCTTGTAGAAGCTTGTGAGGAGAGATTACCATCTTTACTTGTTTCCATTGGGAGGTGGGTGAGCTGATCAGAGTAAGGGAGAACTCTTGTGGACCCTGGGAGGAGCTTGCACAACACCAAGGTTCAGGTTGTAATGGTTCCTTTTGTTACCTTTTAATACAAATTAGTCCATTCTTCTCAACAATTTGTTATTAATGAGTTGTTTCATGTACTTCTTGGTCTACATGTTAAATATGTTTTATTTTATGTGATATTCAGGTGCTATTTAATCGTTTGATTGTTGGTGAATGCAGGTTTCGAAGGGAAGGAGGAGCTCATCCGGATCAACGAAGCTGGACTACTACAACAGCGTTGGATTACAGGTAGGATCTAAACACTTGATTTCTCATATTGTAAAAGCATATTTAGGAAAGGATTGCTCTTATTTGTCTTGTTTGTCATTAGAGAGTCTTAGGCTTTCTAGGAAGGTCGGTTGTGTCCGCACTAACGACTCTTTCCACGTGACAGTGAAAAAAGGGAAAATTGGGTCACAGCGCTTCAAGAGTATGACTTAGAAATTAGGCCAGCAAAGATTGTTAGGGGCCAAGGTTTTTGCAGGATATTGGCAGGAGCATCCAACATTCCAAAATCAAGCGATACAGATCAAACTGAAGAAATCAATCAGATAAGTGTTACTGATTCTGAATCCCAATATGCAGATTTAATCTTTTATTTAAAGAATGGTTATGCACCTCCAAACCTATCTTACAAAAACAAAAGGGCCATTAGGTTGAAAGCAAAGAATTTTATAATTATTGATGATGTGCTTTTTAAGCAGAATTATGATTCTATTTTGCTAAGATGCCTTGAGAAACCTGAAGCCCAAAAGGTTTTGCAGGAGTTACATGATGGACCAGCAGGGGGACATTTTGGAGCTGACACAACAGCTCACAAAATTATTCATGCTGGTTACTATTGGCCCACTTTGTTTAAAGATGCCCACGAGTATGTAAGGAAATGCCTCAATTGTCAAACTTCGAGTGGAAGACAACGCAAATCAGCTTTCCCTCTACAACCAGTCAACATTGAACAACCATTTGAGCAATGGGGATTGGACATCATTGGGGAGATTACTCCACCTTCTTCCAAACAGCATAAGTATATCCTTACTGCTACCAATTATTTTACTAAGTGGGTTGAGGCAATCCCTTTGAAGACAGCAAATTCTGAAGCAATCATTGAATTCATAGATCAATTCATTATTACCAGGTTTGGTGTCCCTAATGCTCTTGTTTTTTATAATGCATCTTATTTCTCATGCAATGCTATGTTTGATTTCGCTATTAAAAGAGGATTTAAATTAAAGTATTCTGCTAATTACTATCCCCAGGGTAATGGTTTAGCGGAGTCCACTAATAAGAATCTGATCAAAATCATTAAGCGAACTATCGAACAAAATCATAAAAACTGGCATAAATCCTTAATGTTTGCTTTATGGGCTGATAGGGTAACACAGAAATCTTCTATAGGATCTTCCCCATTCAATCTCGTGTATGGAAAAGAGGCAATACTACCCACAAATCTTGTTCTTCCTTCACTAGCCCTAGTGCAGTTTATTGAGGAAAGTCCTTCCTCTTCTATTCAGCTTAGACATGATCAAATTCTAAAATTAGAAGAGGAAAGAGAAAAAGCCAGGGTCATTCATGCCAAACATCAGCAAATCATCAAGGCAACTTTTGATTCAGTCTCATCCGGTTCAAAACAATTCCAAGTCGGTGATTTAGTTCTGAAATGGGACAAAGCCCATGAGGACAAGGGTAAACACACCAAGTTCCAGAAGATGTGGCTTGGACCGTTTCAGATCTATGAAAAGATAGGCCATTCGACCTTTATATTGCAAGATTTATCAGGTTCGAGAGATTCTCTCCCTGTTAATGGCCTGATCTTGAAAAAATTCTTCAATTGAGGAGGTAACCCCTTCTCCTTTTATTTTAATAGGATTTTGTAGTTTGTAGAATTTTTAGGAAATAAAGTTGTAAGGTAACTTCCATTGACCTTTTGCTGTGTTTGAAAAGTTGTCCCACAGAAGTAGTATGGATATTTGCTTTTAAATAATAGAACTCTTAACCAAAAGGGATAATTTCTAGGAAATTAGGTATCATTGTATTCTGAAAGCATACTTCAAGTTTTGTGAACTCCTCTCAAAGTATAGAAGTATTGTAAATCATTTTCTGTTTTCAGATTGGTCTCAAAAGGTTATCAATATTAAGATAGAAGCTAATCCAATTTCAGCATCTTCAACTCTTACCCTGTCATCCATTTACTCTTAAGGAGAAAATTGTTCATCCCATTCACTAAAGTTTATGATTACTCAGAGTGTAATTCTAAAATATTTGATAGAAAAGATAAGAGGTCTTATTACAAGCCTGCTTACCATGTTCATAGGGAAATAGTTTAACCGACATTACCAATACTGCATACCATAACAGGGTAATGGCTTAGAATTATAAGACAAGGGGTCTCATCACGAGCCGGCTTGTTCGGTTAGATTACTACCAGTGAATGGCATTGTCAATAGCTGGCCACCAAACCAGGACAATGGCTTTTTATCTTATTAATAATAGAAAAGAAAATGGAATACAAAATATGAAAACATGTTTTGAATTCATTCTGTTAATCACACTCTTAATTGGATGGGACAATGGACAATAGCATGGTTAAAAGGTATCCCTGTCGAAACTATAAACGTTTGCTGGCAACAGAGGCTCTACCTATGACAGATGAGTTTACTATAAAAGCTGATTTGGAAAGGTTTTCTGTTTTATCAATATAAACCAATAAAGGCCTATTTAAAACTTAGAATGTATTTATTTTCTTAAAAAAGAGAGGAAATTAACAAAATAGTTTCATTTTATTTGGAATACATATATACCTAGTTATATTAGAATTTTCCCCTTTAATTAGAATTCTATTTTTGAAAAAGTTTAAGTATTTCTATACTTTTCAGAGATAACTGTTTCTTCCAGCGAATCGCCAATTGTTGTGCTCCACAACAACCCCCCATTTCATAACATTTTTATTCCCAAAATTATCATATGAAATGGGTCCCTTAGAGTTTAATTGGTATCAACATTGTATCTTTCAAAATGGTCCGAAAACCAAATGAATACATTATATAAAAACCTTTTGAAAAACCCATGTGATCAAATAAAACAATCCTTTTTCATTGCGATAAAGCGATCGCAAGATCGCATATTGCAATGACATAAGGGAGCATAAGTAAGTGGCACATTGGTCTCCACCGATGCGATATCGCTATCGGCTATCGGCAATACTTCATGCACATCTTAAAGCACCCCATGCCATTAGCCCCGATGCGATGCGCAATCGGCGATCGGTGATTGGCGATATATAATACATATCTTATGTGATGCCAATACCCTGATGCGATGTGATATCGCAATCGGCAATTCGGCGGCAGGCTGTCAATATTATATATAATCCTCATTCTCCCGACGCGATGCGATATCGCTATCGACGATCGGAGGTTTTGAATAGTGTCAATACGAAAGGTTTAAGGTTGCCCCGACGACCGATTGCGATAAAGCACAGTTTTCGAAAAAGCCGTTAAATGAAGGGATATCATGACTTGTTTCATATTAAAGGCTTGATCCATCCAACAATGATTCGCCTGCGCACAACCGCCAAAATGCCCACAGCATGCTTAAATGAATCATTCGACCGATTAACGATATAATGGGCATTCAAGATTGGCAGGTTTTAAACGGCCATTTAATGTGATCGTGAGTCCTAAAATCCTCCCATGGATTGTGTCTGCGCCCATTTTAAAAGCTAATCCCTTATTACGCATCTGTCAATATTTCTCATCACTTGCAAGTTTTCATTGCTATTTCTCTGTATTACGTATATTTGCGCCTCTGTGCAGAATTCATCCAAGGGAGAAAGCTCAAGAAAAATGGGGAAGAAATCCAAGAAGACCACAGGCGCTTCCACTACGCCAGCTGTAGGACAGGTTCTCACTGACAAGAAGAAAGGATTAATTTCGGATACAACATGTTCAGGTCTCGGCAGAACTACTTGGCAGGGTACCTACAACTTAATCGAAATTGAAGAACCTACGGTGACAATAGTAGAAGCCACTGCTGATTCCATTCGGAAATCTGAGTGTACTCTTAAGGATTTAGCTGACTCCTTCCTTCACAGGATAGCAGCCAGGGAGCAAATTCTCCCATACACAGACGTAGTGCGGTGGGCGATTGAAGAAATCCCAATCTTGGATAGAACCTTCAGCACCAGAGACGGAAGAATTTTCGGGTCGTTCAAAGCTGAGGACTTGAGGCAAATGTACCATTTGCCTAAGCCAGAGAAGATATACAATAAGGCATTCCTGGAGAAATTCGCAAATGAAAATGAAGTTGAATCCGAACCCATCTGGGAATGGAGACAAAATCCGGCCAAGCACAAACACGAATCTTCCGGTAAGTACTCAGTTGATTCCCCGACTTCTGCTTATTGCTACGCTGGAATAATGATGTGTAGATTGTGGGGATTGCATGACTCCTCTAATTTCACCATAGAGATGGTTCCTTTAATGGAAGCTGCAGTGAACAGTCAAATAATGGATTGGGCCACTATTCTCTCAGATAAACTAGCCATAGCTGTTCTTGATTTTAGAAATCAGACTGTCATCTCTGAAAGGAAAATTCCCCCATTCTATTACAGTTCATATATTTTAGATACATTATGTTTCAATTCTAAATTTCCCGTGCTTGCCTGGAGGTGGACGCCACAAGATCCCACGGCTATCTACATATACCATCAGAAATTGTGGAAGTCCTCTTACAAGCACCATCTGTACCAAATCTGTAATGGCTTTATGGTGCCTATTTATTATTCTATTTTTGATAAACCCATTCCCAAGATTTCCTATCAAGCTTCGTTTGATTTAACAGCGGTAGGGAGTTGGTTTGGAGAGGAAAAATTCACTTATGTTAGAGTTTTCGGTAGCCAAGCCAAACCACATGTTCTCCCTTTGTATATACCAAATAAACTGCTAGCAAGAGAAATCGCTTATCAGATTACGGCTGAGAGTGTTACACAGACTCTCAAGAAAGAAAAGAAGAGGGGCTGGCCCTCTTTTCCCTTGAGGTGTGGTGTCTATACTCTGCATGATCTCAAACATGCAGAAAAGGAAGCCACAAAGATTCAATCCTTAACTCTGGCGACTATCCCAAATAGGCCATTTGATCCAAAGAAAGTTGCCTATAATGCACTAGAACAGGCCAAATTGACAAAATTTGAGCATAAAGAAGATATGTTTGACGACCTGTTCGTTTCAGCCGAATCAATAGGTCAGGCTAGAGAATTCGCTAGAATGAAATATAATGATGAAGGGTTGACTGAGTTTAATAAACTTAGAGAACAGAGGTTGCAAACACTACCTCTAGATTTACTAGCAACAACCCCGGCGACATCATCAAGCGAGCCTGGTCGACAACAGTCAAGGGAACCTCCGGTTATAACAAAGGATCATAAGAAGGAACAGGAGGAAAGGCAGAGAAAAGAAAAAGAAGAAAGGCATAAGAGAGCACAGGAGGAGAAACAGAGGAAAGAGAAAGAGGAACAGCAAATGAAAGAGCAGGAGGAAAGACAAAAGAAGGAACAAGAAGAGCAACAGAAGAAAGAGCAGGAAGAAGTGCGGAAGGAGTCCCAAGCTGAAAAGCAAAAACAAACCACCATTGATGTCAATATAGATACTCGTATTGACCCTAAATTGCTCCAGGAATGGAATCAATTTGACTCTATCATCAGTGGGTTGGAATGTTCCAAGGATACAGACACTTCCAAGACAAACGATACACAGGACATCACTTCACCTCAGGTTCTAAGTGGAACCAGTGGCCCACCCATTTCTAAGGATGTTGAGATAATACCAAAAGACCCCTCTGACCAAATCATTCTCCAGGTAGAAGATATTCCTCCCCTGGATGTCTTCTATAGCCCAAGGCATAAAGCAGTGGTTAAACGACAAAGGAAAAGAAGAAGGATTGATCAACCTTCCCTTTTCCCAGAGCAAACTGTTACGAGCAGCGTGGTTTGGAAGGAGGAATTTGACCCCTCTGATGACCTGACAAAACTATCACAGTATGCGGGAGCCTATTCGACAGCGACAATCGATAAGGCATCGGAGGTAAGTCTTCTATTGAAAACCAAGGACCAAGAAATTTTCGCATTACAGACAAAATTGGCTGAGACAAAGCAGAAGGCAGAGCAGGCAGAGCAGCAATTGTCAACACAACAGCAAGTGAACAGTCAATTAACTCAGCAATTGCAGGCAGAAAAGCAAAGGATCAACCAAAGCGCGATCCAGAAACAGAAGGAATTATCAGAGGAATTGGCACAATTAAGGGCAGCAAACGAGCAAATGATGAAAACAAAGGATGAGCAAATCGCTCAATTGTGATCGCAGCTCGAAATAATAAAGGGTGCTCCACAAGTGGCTGAATTCAGAGCAGAAGCATTACAAATAAACACTGCATTAATATCTCAAATTAGGCTTCTGTGTCAACAAATCGCTCAGGCAGAGCCACTCTGTGAATTAACGACATCCATAAATCAGCAGGTAGAGAAGGCCAGGAATGAATTGGATCAAGCTGAAGAAATCATAACTGCATTTCTTGACTGGCAAGACTCTGAACAAGGAAGAGCAGCAAATTTGCCCAGAATCTTAGAAACACATAAAGATATACTTTTCACAGAATGGCAGTCTCAGATGATGAAAGCAGAGAGGGCAGCTTCGAGATGTAAATCAACTTCCAGCAATCTGGTTGAACTAGTTAACAACACTCTCTACTTATCAAATATGATTTCCCAATGTACACCAGGAAAGTTGACAACAAAAAACACATTGGAGCAATCATGTTATCCTGATTTAGAGGAAAAGGGGAGATTAATCGCTGGGATTAACAGTTTAACTATGGAAGCATATTGGCTCTTCCTGGTAAAGCCGCATACACATCATCATGTTGATCAAAGGTGAATTTTACAAATCCAATGGTCATCTGTTGCATTATTTTCAAAGCTCCATGGTGTAGGTGTCCCATGCACCTATGCCAGAGCTCTCCAACATCTCGACCCTGAACATGTTATGCCTTTCTACTCAATGCAACGCATGCATCCACCTCTAGCTTGTAGATATTTTTAACCCAAACACCAATTTTTTTTACTTGTCCAATAGCAACATGCTTCAAATATGCCTTCCCTCTATTGAACACCACATCATATCCTTTGTCTTCAACTACAGCTATAGAAACTAGATTTTTCTTCAGACCAGGCACATACATTACATTCCTTAGGTGAAAATGGGAGCTTAAATGATCTGTTATTGAATGTTAGTTTTGTTGTGCTAATTTCAACTTCAGAATTAAAAACAATTGCTTATCATTTGCTTCATGTGCATAGGTTTCCTTTATGGTGTTTATGAATGAACAAGTAAATTTTGTCAAGTTTATGTCTAGTTCATGAGAAAAATAGCATGAAAGTAAATTTTTGAACAACAACAAAAAAATGTACAGCAAACGATAAAAATGAAAACTTAACATAGTGTTTTGATGAAGGAGTTCACCCCTCATGGGCTACATCCCCTTGGTCCAGTTTGCATGGCTTGGCCCTCTGTATTAGCTCAAAATGGAAAAGAGTGTTGTTTACAATGCTCTACTACTCCTGAAACCTGCTTCAATCTGCTCATAACATCAAAATCATCTAGGAATGCCTTTTTCTAATCCCAATTTGGTCAAATTTTGCAAAAGTTATGGCAAAATCAATTTCTCCTAGGAATTCTCCACTAAACTAGAGGAACTCCAGTTAACTCCACTAAATCTGGAGTTACTGCCGAATTTGGGGGATCCACCAATTTTGCTGCCAAACTAAACTACAAGTTTAATTAATGGATAAATTGTGTTTAATTACGGGTTAATCCCACTTAGCACTAATCGCACGCGTTTATGCTAATCATTAGCACTGGGTTTAGTGGTGGTGTCACATATGAGCGGTAAATGTCAATGGTTAATCTAGCGGTTTTGGTTAACCAACAGCTATATAATAGTGATCACATCAGAGGGGTTTGGCCCTCTTCTAGCCCCAATCGTCACCACGTTACACTTCAAATATAACTTAAAACCATTGAATATTAAGAACTAAAGCTGCGGTAGAATGGTAAAGCATGGAGTTTGTTTGGGCGACGTCGTGGGTTCGACTCTGCCGACCTGTCCATAATTTTTCCGTTGCACACCAATATTGTCTGACCTTTGGGAAGGAACACGTGGCAGCCTCTGGGCTTGCCACATGTCTCCTCCTCATTGGTCCATCCTCCGACTAATGAAAATGAGCCAAATCACCACACTATAGACCAACCACAATGCGCCACTTGGAAAAACCTTAATGGACATTGACCAACTTTGACCTGCCCAGTCACCTACCACGTTAGTACGGACTACTGACTGTGCAGTGACTGTACCTTTTTTTTTGCAAAAATTCTTCTATTTGGCAAAGCGGACATAACACAATATCTTCCTCATACGAGCTTCATTTTGAGTGAAATGAGTTGCGTTAGGATTGTATTGCTGAGACAGATGTGGTCGTTTAGGTTTTGATCGATTCTAAGCACTTTGATTTTTGAGCTAAATATTGATCACCTGATCATTCATCCCCACTGGAAGCCTTTTGGAGCCCAAAATATACTATCAATTGTTCTTCAAGTGAGGGTATAGCTCCCTCACCTTCTCAATCTGCCACCAGTTGGCCTTGGAAGGATTTTGTCCTTTTAGTCCCACTTGAAGGTACTCGACATTCCCTCTCTTTGAAGTTTTGGTTCTTCTGTCAAGTATGAGATCTTGTTGAAGTTCATCAAGATATTCTGGCAAGAAATCATCTATTGATGGCAGTTGAACATGCTCTCCTTAATCATCAATCAAAGGAGGCTCAAACAATCTCAAATTCTCAACATTAACAACAGAGTATATTTGCATATAAGGAGACAAATCTAGCTTAAATGCATTGTTACCAATATTGTCTAGAATTTTAAAAGGACCATAATGGATTGGCTTCAGCTATTTACCTTCCCCTTGAAGTATCTCTTTGCTAATATATAACCTAGCTTCATGTCCAACTTGAAATTTATGATCGACACAGTGTTTTTCATGCCTTGGCTTGTAGCTGCTTTGACTCTTTTCCAGTTGTTCTTGCACTATGTGATGTATCAACTGAATTTTCTCAATGAACTTCCTTGATGTCACTATGATCATCGATGGTGACATATTTCTCAAAGATGAAGTCCAATGGCAATCTTGGAAAGTACCCAAAGCATGCCTCAAATGGTGATGTGTTTGTGGAATAATGCTTTGCCCTGTTGTATGCATCTTGTATGTAATGCAATTGTTCATCCCACAACTTGTGATGTTTGCTGCAATATCTTCTAAGAAGATGAATGACTGTCCTCTTGACCACCTTATTTTTTCCATCTGTTTGTGGATGAAAGGTTGTACTCTTCTTCAACTTAGTGTCCGTCATGTCCCACAAATTTGACTAAAAATTCCCAACAAATCAAGAATCTCGATTACTTACAATGGAATTAGGAAGACCAAAATGAACCCAAATATTTTGAAAGAAAAGATGAGCTGCTTGTTCAGCTATAATTTACTTTTTACATGGCATTAGAATACACATCTTGCTGAACTTGTCTACAACTATATACAAGTAATCATGACCTTTCCTTGACAATGGAAGACCTCCTACAAAATCCATTGAGATACTCTCCCATGGACGTGAAGGTATCGGAAGTGGAGTGTACAATCCTAGTTTCCTATTGCTAGGCTTACTTGTTGCACACAAATAACATCGTTTAATGAAACGAGATACATTATCAAACATGTGTGGCCAATAAAAATACCTTTGGAGATTCGCTACTGTCTTGCCTACACCAAAGTGTCTAGCAATCAATGAAGTGTGCACCTCCCTTATGATATTGTTTCTTTCTCCCTGTGGAATACATAACTTTCCCAAGTGATACAACAAAATGTTATGTACATGGTAATCTGATTCTTCGATTTAGTTTCCTTGCCTCAAGCTTGCATACACATCTTGAAATTCATTATCATATGCATATTGATCAATGTAACTTTCATATAAAACAGAATTGTGCTTGAGTATAATAGATGAAATTACAATATGCCTAGAAAGAATATCAACTACCTTATTATAGATTCCCTTTTTGTAGTTGATAACCAAATGAAACTGTTGTAGAAAACCTGTCCATCTGAAGTGTCGTGATTTCTGCAACTTTGACTGTGACTGTAAATACTGCAATGATTGATGGTCTGTATGGATAATGATCTACTTCCCCATCAAATAGTGTTTCAATTTTTTGACACTTTGTACCAATGCGTAAAGTTCTTTGTCATAAGTGGGATGGTTAGTCACAACACCATTAAAAATTTCAGAATGAAATGAAATGGGCTCTCCATGCTGCATAAGAACTGCTCCCGTGGTGTAATCACTAGCATCCATTTGAATCTTAAATGGGTCTAAGATCCGAAAGAGACAATACCGTTGCTAAACTAATCTTTTGTTTTAAAGAACCAAATTCTTTATGTTGTACATCTCCCCAATGGAAGACTTTCTTGACACTATTCAATGCATGTAGTGGAGCTCCAATGGAAGAAAAATTAGCAATAAATTTCCTCTAATATTGTGTTGCCCCAAAAAAGCTTCTTACCTCTCTAACTGTATTGGGCTTGAGCCAATTCACAATTACCTCAACCTTAGATGGGTCTATCTTCAGCTCACCTCCTCCAACAATGTGTCCCAAATAAACTAAAGAAGTCTTGCCAAATTCACACTTTGACATCTTTAAAAACAACTGTTCTTTTCTCAAGACATCAAGTACTTTGTTCACATGCATGACATGTTCATCTCTGGATTTGTTGAATATGAGTATATCATCTAAGTAAAAAATGAAAAAATCATTTAGAAATGGTCTCAATACATCATTCATAACTCTCATGAAAGTAGCTAGAGCATTTATAAGACCGAAAGGCATAACAAGCCACTCAAACAATCCTTGTTTAGTTTTAAATGCAGTTTTACAAATGTCCTCTTCAGCTATTCTAACTTGATGATAACCACTTCGTAAGTCTAACTTAGTGAAATACTTTGCATACCTCAATTGATCAAGAAAATCATCAATTCTTGGGAGTGGATATTGATTCGTTACCATTATTTTATTCAGTGAACGGAAATTCGCACACATGCACCAAGTCCTGTCCTTCTTTGGCACCAAGACAATGGGTGAACCACATGGCAAAGTATATGGGCATATGATACCTTTGTTCAGAAATTCTTGAATTTTCTTCTTGATTTCCATGCTCTCCATGATCAACATGCGACACATGCCAATGTTTGGAAGTGGAACATCCCGCTGTAGCTGTATCTCATGTTGAATTCCCCTATTTGGAGGTAACACCTTTGGTTCCTAAAACATCTTTCCATGCTTTCTTACCACATCAAACAAATCATATTTCAACTTATAATCACAACCTTCAAAAGATTCATAATCAATATCATTATTTTTCTTGATCATGAGAAGCACAAAATTTTTACTTGCATTTACTAATCTCTTCATCTGCCCTGCATTAACCAAAGAAATGTTTAACTTTTTGCGATGAGCTCTCACAATGTACTCCAGTCCATCCTTGAGCAATAGATATTTGTTCTCATGGAGATAAAATACCACTTTCCTATCATACAAATATGGGCTTCCCAAAATGATTCCTGAGATGTCAAGTGGAACTACATCTAACTCAACTTGATCAATGAACTTTTCGGTAATGGCAAACCTGAATAAGTATTTCCTTGTAACCTGTAAATTTGCATTATTGACTATCCAACCTGTTGAAGCAGCTACAACCACCCTCCAAAAATTTTCCTTAGCTTCATTTTGGAGCCTTCCTTCCAACCTTCACAGCAGCTTGCCTTGCTTTTTCAAGTTCACCAACTTCAGTGTTTTGCTTCTGCAAAGGAAGCCTATCAGTCGCAGCTTGATGCAATCCCCTCAAAGGTTGTTCACCCGAACTTAGTCCAGCTGCAGGCTAAGTAGCTTCCCTTAGAAAATTGCGCATTTCTAGAGAGAAATCAGCCTTCCCTCTAGAAATTGTGTAATCTTGACTGGCAGCCTGTTGGGTTCTAGGATTGCACAATCCTGCTAGTCAACACTCCCAGCAGGAATTGCACAATGTTTCCTAGCAAGGGCTACTCAGCCCAAAATTTATGCAAATCTAGGTAGCGATCAACTGCTTTGCCCAGAAATTACACAAATCTCCAGGGAATTTAGCTCAACTCCCAGCCAAAAATGCACATTTCCTTCAAGCAGTCGAACAACCTCCTGCATGTGTAGCTGAGTTGACTGATTCACTCCGAGACCGAGAAAAATAGACTTGCATGCATAGGTTGCTTCTCCCAAGGCAGCATGCAAAGGCATCCCTCGTTTCATGGGTCTATGTTTAGCAGTTGGAGGTTACATGCAAGGATCATTTCAGAAACCTCCTACCAAGTGTCGCTTTCCCTATATTTGTGGCATGCACGTCAGAACCTCGATGTTATAAAATTTCATCAACCGAATGCTGCAGAGCTCATTCCTCACATCAACCTTGCAACTCTGACATCCCACATCACATCTAGGTGCAGTCAGCACACTCAGATCAACTGTTTTGGGGTAAGCACGCTTCCCATGCCTTGTGTTAAATTTATGTCGCTTTTTTTGTTTTTTCTTGTATGAGTATTGTTTTCTTGATTTATTTGAACACTTACTGTCATTTACATGTATATTATATTTTCCTAGCACGTTTCAGTTTTATTCAACATCTCATTGTTGTCACATGCATGAAACTATTTTTCGCGAATAGTCACCGATTTGGCAACTCGCCTCAGCCACATGCATGCTCTTCCAATTTCTAAATCTGTCATTCACCATTTGCATGCATGATTATTCACTTATGCTTGCACTAAGTATCATCGTGCATTCGCACTTACATTCACTTTCAGTTGCCGGTCAACGAGTCTAGCCAACCTTGGCCCAGACTCTGCCTCACCAAGAGCCCCACCAAGACATCATTGCGCAATCCCGAGAGGGAAGGCTCTGCCTTCCTCTCCATAAATGTGCATTTATTCCTAGCAGCTATTCCCTAGGCCTGCTTTGTGCAATCCTTAGGGATAGTGACTACTGGCCAAGAAAATTGTGCAATGCAGTCATTGAACCTACAGTGATTGCTAGTTGAGATTATGCATTGCACAATTCTAGCAGTCAGTAGCCAGACTGGGTTGTGCATTCCGCAATTCCAGTAGTCAGTCAGTATCCCAGCAGCCTAGACTGTGACTTGTGCAATCTTGGAAGTCAGTCTCCCGACCTCTTGGCCGAAATTGCACAACCTTCATGATCAGCCACACAGGTATGTTGCAAGTCAGTTCTCAAGTTCATTTTGGTTTTCAACTGATAGATTGCTTGCCATGAGTGTTTTCATGTCTCCAAGTATTGCAGGTTTTCATCTGCCTCTCAAAAGTGTAGGTACAATGATTTCCAAGAGAATGGAGTCGAAGACACTGTTGAGAGCACACTTGGAGATGTAGTCGATCAAATGTCTATGAGCTTGCCTACTCACGAAGATATCAAGTTGTTCGTAGAAAAGAACATCAAGATATCGTAGCAAGCAGCATCATGAACAACAAATGAAGGAAACATACTGAACGTAGCAAATACATCAAATGCAACGAATGCAGCAGATGCAATGAATGCAAGAGGAAGGTTGCTGACAAAACAAAGGCAGAACAAAGTTGCAAGATCAAGCAGATCCACTGATAATGAAATCAACTTTGGAGACTCAGGATATGAGGTGATGGCATGACATGAATATCGCACGAAGATAGAGAATGGAATAGAGAATGAGTTGCATGTGTTGAAGCAACAACTCAGGAAGAACATGAAGCTACACAGATAGACGAATGAGTTGCAGTATGAACCAGAATAGTAGTGGGTGTAACATGCACTCATGGATGAAATTTCACCCGTACAAGTTAATGATCCATCCCAGCAGTTGACATGGAGCAGACATGGTGAGCAGTGTTCTTGATCGCATGCAAGGGATTCAGCAGAATGAAGGTCATTGTGCAGACACATACAATCCAACCCATTCAACACACTCACCAAGGTGAAGACAAGATGCAAGTCCAACTGGAGCTAAACATGTACTTCGGAAAGTTGATGTGCATGACCACCAACACACACTTGAAGATCAGCACAGACAATATGCATCAGTGTGTTGCAAGTTCAACCGCACCCAAGAATACCATGGGCATGTTAGTAGACGAGTTGGATGAAGGGGCCGAACCAATGCACCAGTTGCAATGGAGGCAAGAGTTCGCTTCAGCAAGATGTCACCATGAGGTGCATGCACACCAGCATGGATGACCAATCATAGCATCAACTCACCACCTTCACCATCACAGGCATGTCAAAGATTTAGTCTCATCATAGTTGACTGAGTGTTAGTGATGTCTTGCAAGGCTTGCTCAAGCCATGTTGCCTCACATGAGTACATGTGCATTGTAATGTTGAATCATGTCAAGTGTAAGTCAAGTGTTAGTAGTTGGATGTAACAGTCATAAAGTAGGTGAAGAGTCATGAGGGTAGTTGAACTGTCACAAAGGGAAATGTCAAGGGTCACCCCACCCTTTACTATAAATAGTCCCTCATAACTCATTGTATAGGCTTTTGGTCAACCAAGCTTCTGATAAGACCATCTTGGAAAGAGCTTGGACATTATTGTAACGCGCTTTGGCTTCTCCACTGCACTGAGCTATTTCATCTCTTTGGAGGAGCAGGCGCATGTGGTTGTAGCATTCCACTGTTGGGGCTAGCAGGTTTACATGGATGTATTGTATGATTGAAACTTACACTTCATTATATAATAAGAGCCAACACGTTTTCACACAGGTATTGTATCTGTTGTAAGACTGATCTTTAGCCCATGTAATGAATTTTGCTTTAACCTGTGCTCTACATCTGAACTGATTCATTTGTTGTAAGGCATAATCTATTAATGGAAATGTGTTGCATATGTCGTTAATGTTGTCTCATCTGTGTCAACTGCTCTGTAGGACATCAAACAGACCTTTCGCATGAATCTTGCTGTAACAACCATTGCACTCGTTCGGACTGATCCGTGAGTGTTGTACGTGTTATCTTACCTTGTATGTTGTGACTATCGCATCCGAGTGGATTGCTCTACTGGAAGTTGTGTATTTCCTATGTGTTGTGTGTTCCTAGCTGAGTTGGGACTGATCCCTTTAAACCTCGAACTCACCTTCACCCTCATCTCACCCACCTATGTTAGAACCTCTCATACACCTTCCTTGACTCACTACATCGGTAACACCCTTGATACTAACAAATTTATCTTGCTTGCCCCTATGCGACATCACGGTCAAGGCATTACCTGACAAATCACTGCTAGGACTCCTACACCAAACGGTCTGAGGTCTAATTGGGACTTCTTATTAGGGAGATCCCCTTACATGTTGGTGGGTCTAGCACCATCAACATTTTGGCGCTAGAAGGAGGGCTAGATGACAAGCTGAGTCCTCACATCTGTTTTGAATCTCTTCACATCTATCATGACTAACTACTGAGTTGCTCTTCCAGAATGCATGTCTTATGGAAATGATTTCATCATTCTGAAAAGGATCTTGGATAACTTGTCTCATAAAACATTTGATGGTGGAGGCTACGTAGCCTTGGTAAGGCACAGGGTTGGCGTCGTAGGCTCATGCGAAAGACATGGATTCTTTGAGGAATACATGAGCTGTGCATTGTTCATCTCCACACTTTGAGGGCACCAAATGGACTGGTGTTCCATGCTGCCTGGAAATGTTTGGTTGTGATGACTAGCCCCCCTATATTAGGTGGGCGAACCTAACTATGGTTTTGTGCATGGTTTTCGCACATGGTTTTGGGCGTGATGGTTTTCGGTACATGGCATTGGATGCTTTGGCATGTATATATATGTATTGTAACATATGAAAAGAACATAATTAAAAATCAATCTGGTAGTCCTGGTTTTAGGATCCAAGGGAAAATCTCTGTGTATATGTGTTTTATGTGTTATGCTCTCACATTGTTTAGTTTCTGTGTTTTAGAATTCATATGCAGGTAATTTCTGTATAGGGTTAAAACCTACATTTGGTATCAAAGTTGTTTTGGCTTCAAGGGGATGCCTTTGTTGCTGAGGGGTTTCGCTCTAGGCTGTGGTAGACCTTGTTCAATGGGAGATCTGCGGGATCAATTATGGTGGTGAAAGAAGATGGCGAGTAGTGGAAAGGTAGAGATTTAGAAATTTAATGGTCACTGTTTTGAGTTGTGGAAACTCAAGATGGAGGATCTGTTGGTGGATACAAATCAATGGATCATGGTAGATCCGGGTACTAAACCAACAAGAGTGTCCGATGAAGAATGGAAGAAGTTGGATCAGAAGGAAAATAGCACAATAGAATTGTGTGTCTCAGATTTAGTGTTATTGAATGTATCAGGGGAAGCTACGACGAAGGCTTTGTGGGTCAAGTTAGGGACTTTGTAACAATCTAAGTCTCTAGTGAATAAACTGTTCCTATGGATGAAAGATGGGGACTCAGTGACAGAGAATCCGAATGCATTTAATACTATGGTAAATCAGTTATTGTCTATTGATATTGAAATTTCAGATGAAGATAAGTGCATCAGTTTTTTGTGTTCTCTACCAAATTCGTGGGATAGTCTAATTATTGCAATAGGTAGCAATGCAACTGCCTTGCAATTTGATGAAATAGTCTCATCCTTGCTGACGGAGGCGATGAGACAGAAAAATATGGAGAGCCAAAATGGTGATGTCTTGTCTATACGAGGACAGTCCCAGAACAGAAACAAAAATAAGTCATCAAGTGGGAGATCTAAATCTAGAGGGAGATCTAAATCTCCAAGAAAACTTGTAAAGGTGGTGTGCTGGAAATGTGGAAAGGAAGGGCACTACAAAAGGGACTGTAAATCTAAATCTCCTGACAAAGGAAAGGGATCTGATGATGCTCCTTCTGTAGAGGTGAAAACCACCTCAGATGAAGGTGGGGATGTGTACTTGGCTTCTTCAAGTACACATGTAGATCATGAGGCATGGTTGATTGACTCAGGTGCATCCTTTCATTTCACTCCCCATAGAGATTGGTTCTGCGAGTATGAGAAATATGATGGTGGTGATGTCTTCTTAGGGGATGATAGGAAGGATAGAATCGTTGGTTGTGGAAAATTAAAGTTGAAGTTACAAGGTGGAAGGGTTAGAACACTTCCAAGTGTTCTACATATTCTTGCATTGGCCAGAAATCTAATTTTTGTAAGCAAGCTTAATGATGCAGGTGTAAAAACAATGTTTGAGAAAGATACCTGCAAGATGGTTCGAGGAGCACTGGTATTGATGCGAGGAGTTCAGATCAGAACTCTATACAAGCTGCAAGGTAGCACTGTTGTTGATGGGTGCAACAATTTTTTGATTCCTGAAAATGGATCAGAAAATATAGTGGTCTCTGGAGAAAAGACGATGCTATGGCATCAAAGGCTTGGACATATTGGAGAGAAGGGCCTTCGAATACTTCATGGTAAAGGTATGGTAGAAGGTATGACTATAGCTCTTTGGATTTTGATTTCTATGAAAATTTTGTATATGGAAGTAGAATGAGGTGAGTTTCCCCTCTAGTGGTAAGATGGAAAAACAGATGTTAGAGCTTGTGCACAGTGATGTGTTTGGACATGTGAAGGTTCCATCATTGGGTAAGTTTGTGTACTATGTATCATTTATAGATGACTTCTCAAGGAATACATGGATATATTTCCTCAAGAAGAAATATGAAGTCTTCGACAGGTTTAAAGAATTTAAGGCTCCAGTGGAAAACCAGACAGAGAAGAAGATAAAGGTGCTGAGGACAAATAATGGTGGAGAGTTTTGCAGCAAGGAATTTGAAGAATTCTATAAGAAATGTGGTATAGCATGATAGAAGACTACTCCATACACACCTGAGAAAAATGGAGTTGCAAAAAGAATGAACAAGACATTGATGGAAAGGGCAAGAAGCATGCTCAGTGCTGTCGGGTTAGGATAGGAATTTTGGGCAGAGGCGGTGGAGACAGCATGTTACCTGGTCAACTGATCACCTTCATTAGCGTTGGAGGATAAGACTCCACAAGAGGTATGGACTGGTAAGAAACTCTCTCTTTCACATCTGAGGGTATTTGGATGTGATGCATATGTACATGTTCCAAAGGAGAAAAGAACAAAGTTGGATAGTAAATCTGAAAAGTGCATATTTATTGGGTAGAAGGATGGTTTAAAGGGCTATAAGCTTTGGAACCCAGTAACAAGGAAGGTTGTGTACAGTTGAGATGTGATGTTTAGAGAGGTGAAAAATGTTATTAAACATGAAGTCCCATCAAAGGAACCTGAGAAGATAGAGTTTGAGCTAAAGGAGGAAGAATCAGACTCTACAGCAGAAGAGGAATCAGAAGATGAAAAGCCACAAACTCCGGTTGTGAGAAGATTAGTTCGAGAAAGAAGGCAGCCAGAAAGGTATAGTCCATCTGCTTTCTGTTCAAATTTTTCTCTATCTATTACTGATGATGATCCCAGAACTGTGAAGGAAGCAATAGATTCATAGGATGGAAAACTCTGGAAAGAGGCCATGGTTAATGAAATGGCATCTTTGCACAAAAATGAGGCTTGGGATCTAGTGGATTTGTCGGCTGGAAGGAAACCCATTGGCAACAAATGGGTGTTCGAGAAGAAGACAAATGCAGAAGGAAAGGTGGAGAAATACAAAGCTTGGTTGGTAGCAAAAGGTTATTCCTAGGTGTCGGTAATTGATTTTGGTGATATTTTTTCTCTTGTTGCCAAGGTAGTTTCTATTAGATTACTTTTATTTGTTGCTATTGCTTTTGATTTTGAGGTAGAGCAAATGGATGTGAAGACAACATTTCTCCATGGGGATCTGGAAGAGGAGTTCTACATGAAGAAACTTGAAGGCTTTGCAGTGAAGGGTAAGAAAGAACTAGTATGCAATTTAAAGAAGTCTTTGCATGGGCTAAAACAATCACTAAGGATTTGGTATTAGAAATTTGATACATTTATACGGGGACTTAACTTCACCAGAAGCAAAGCAAATCATTATGTGTATTTTAAATTAATTGGTGACTATGTTATTTATCTGACCTTATATGTGGATGACATGTTGCTGGTTGGAAATGACAAAGAAATTATCCAAGATTTGAAGACCCAATTGTCCTCCAAATTTGACATGAAAGATATTGGTGCTACAAACTATATTTTAGGCATGGAAATTAAAAGAGATCAGGCAAAGAGGAAGCTCTAGTTAAACCAGAGGAAGTATGTCGAGACAATATTGCAGAGGTTTAATATGTAGGATAGTAAAACGGTGAAGGTTCCTATTCCTATAGGTGTAAATTTATCTGCTGAACAGTGTCCCAAGGCACAAGAAGAAGAAGAGGACATGTCCCGTGTTCCATATGCAAGTGTAGTTGGTAGCCTGATGTATGTGATGGTCTGTACTAGACCATATATTGCACAAGCGGTGGGAGTATTGAGCATATTTATGTCAAAAGCAAGGAAGGAGCATTGGACAACAGTGAAGTGGGTTTTCAGGTATTTGTGTGGCACTAGTGATTATGGTTTGTGCTACCAAGGAAGACCAAGATTGGACAGAGTTTTGGATATTCATGGCTTTGTTGATGTAGACTGGGTTGGAGATCTGGATTAGAGAAGGTCTACAAGTGGGTATGTGTTTAACCTATTTGGAGGTGTAGTCAGTTGGATGAGTAAGAAACAATCTATAGTGGAACTATCAACTACAGAGGCAGAATACATGGCAGCCACTCATGCAAGAAAGGAAGCGGTTTGGTTGTGGAGATTGTGTTCAAGTATGGCGTTAGTACATGGAGCTTTAAGGATAGATTGTGACAGCCAAAGTGCAATTTTCTTGGCAAAGAAGCCTATTTACCATTCAAAGACAAAGCACATTGATGTTCATTATCACTTTGTGAGGGATATGATAGAAGACAAAAAGGTGTTGCTGGTAAAGGTGGACACTTTGAAGAATACTGCAGATGCATTGAAAAAATATGTGAGCTCTGAGAAGTTCTCTTGGTGTAGAGAAACAATGGGCATTGCAGGGCTAGATAAATAACTAAGCTCTCCTGTGGCCCCTTGTGGAAAGAAAACAACAAGTGAGAGAATGTTGGGTTGTGTTAAATTCTTTCCACGACTAGCCCCCCTATATTAGGTGGGTGAACCTACCTATGGTTTTGTGCATGGTTTTCGCACATGGTTTTAGGTGCAATGGTTTTCGGTCCATGGTATTGGATGCTTTGGCATGTATATATATGTATTGTAACATATGAAAGGAACATAATGAAAAATAAATCTGGTAGTCTCGGTTTTGGGATCCAAGGGAAAATCTCTGTGTACATGTGTTTTATGTGTTATTCTCTCGCATTGTTTATTTTCTGTGTTTTAGAATTCGTATGCAGGTAATTTCTATACGGGGTTAAAACCTATAGAAAAATATATTCATTCTCTTGCTCATCTAGTCATAGAGATAGACCATGCTTTCAATCACTATGACCGTAAAGCACTCAACAAAGAAATTATGAAATTACGAAAAGCACCTGATGAATCCGTTGAACAGTTTCACACACGCTTTTGTAATCTTGCATACTGATTCCCGGAAGATGATATTGATTGGGAATTTCTTGATGGAAGATTTGAGTATCTTCTTCACATATCCGAACCCCGCTCAGCACACTTCAGTGATGGAGCTGCACAATCATAGGCAGGCATAGTCACTGTCACAAGTGACTGTCCACCTTCACCTCATCAAATAGCTCCACCACCATGGAGTGATGTGGGAGATCATGCACATGCCTCTGTTGAACTGTCACACTCTCCCACCCCACCTGCTCTTGAGATTTGCACAGATTTGGCTAGAAAGCCTGTTGGTTGTCACATGGACTCTTTCCCTCGACCTCTATCATCACGTTCTGTTGATCCTCCGGATTGTATTGTCTTGTGTTCTCCCATTCCGGACTCCTCACCTGTTGTGAACGAGGATCAAGTTGTCGATGGAGTTGGTGTTATGCAGCCAACATGCGCCATCATTCATGATGAGTGTGTGCAGGAATCTAAAGAAGAACCCGCAATGAAGGATGAATCCCTTCCAGTTGTGCCTCATCCGCTTCATCCTGACATCCCTTTTGATTTTGCCACTCCTGATTTCCCCGATGCTTCTACTTCTGATCATTCACAGGACATGCTGGATGTCAGTCTGTCATTACAGTGCAGAGAGGACACATCTCCCTCGGAAAATCCGTTCAATCTGTCATTTATCTTTCTTGAAAACACAGAGGGTGAAAATCTTTGCTTCTCATCTACCCCTTTGCCCGATTCATCAAATCATGAGGATGTTGACGAACATATTGAATTTTCTGATCTTGGTTGTCATGATCTATTCACTTCCTCATTCGGTCATGATGTTGATTCAACCGTTGTTAATCTATCCAAGACACTGGTGTACAATGATCTATCTGTCAACACAGTTGAAACCCCCCAAACTATTGTGGCACTTCAGCCCAAGCCGATGGTTATGTCAGGCCCTCATTGTCCTAAGGTTGGTTTCACTTTCAGTCAGGAAATTGTTGAAACACTCAAGGCTCCTCATCACTCTCTACTTTGCATAGAAGATCAACCAAGCACCCAGATTTTGCTTCCTCCACTCGGACTACACGATCCCATCACTCATGCATTGGAGATATCTTACACAGCAAGCACACATGCACAACACAAGTGGTCTACCTTTCTCACATTTTCTTGCATGTCACAATCAAGAGAATGCATACACTCAACATCTGCATGCAGTGTAGCACAACATCATGGCAACACCATAGAATGCATGTCATGCACTTTCACTCATCTTTGTTCTATGGTCACTTATAAGCTCAAAGTGTGTTTTCCTTCACTGTTATATCTTTCTTGTTTGTTGGTTCACATGACTGTCTTATTCGCGAACCATGCCTTCACCAACATGGGTCAACCAATGCACCGATGGCTACATTGGAAGTATCACTTCACGTGAGATGACCCATGCACTGTTAGCTTAGGAGTAGGAGTAGTGTTTTCTTTTGAGTTGTTTGCTTGCATGCTTGTTTTATAACTTGCTTTGTTTGTTTGTTTGTCTGCTTTTTTGTTTTTTTACTTTCTTTTATTTCGCTTTTGCTTCTACTTTTGCTCTGCTTTGTCGTTTATTAGTTCGCTTGTTTCATTTCATAGGATAGTTTCGCACAAAACCGTGTATGACTCTTGAAGCAAGCTAGGTAAAAGTACAAGAGGCCTTGTGCTGCTATCACTACTTGGTTATCTGTCATCCTATCTCTGTATGAAGAACTGGTTGCTTTCATTCCATGATACGTCGATGGAAAATACGTACTTTTCGAAGTGAACATTGGTGAAAACACAATGCTTGCACGCTAACTAGTGTCACCCACTCTAGTCAATTGTTTTTGGGTTAACCCTTGTCAGCCTAGTCAAGTAGAGTAAGGTGAGAGGGAAAACCTTAACAGGCATGTCAGAGGTATAATAAACTACTTCTCTGCAGGAACAACCTCTTCTGCTCTCAATAAGTTAGGATACCTCTTCCGCCTATGAAATGAATAAGTGTTATGCACAATTAAAAAATGAAAAAATGAAAGTGAACAAAATGAAAAATGAAAAATGAGTAAAGCGAAAGAAGAGGAAGCCTTCCTGCGTAGGGAGGTGATACAAGTAACTCCACCGGGGTACTGACTAGGCTTGCTGGCAACGAAGCCATGCTTGTGTTCCTATGTGACTCCATCAGGGTACTATCTAGGCCTGCTAGCAGTGGAGCAACACCAGAGATGAAATTAAGACTTTGATGACTATACTGCTTGTGCATCAATATACCCCTTAACCCCAATCGAAACAACTATGTTTCCTTGGCTTTTAATGTGTGCCAATCGACCAAGATCTTGGTAGATGCTACATCTTACAATCAAGCTACTATGGAAACCAAGAGGATCTGAGAACTGAACAATACTTTCGGAGGTGCTCGACTGGCTTTTCACGAACAAGGTCCATTCAGAGAGCTGGATTTCTACTAGTCTATCGCCAAGTGTTGCAGTGGCTACAACCACCCTCCAAAATTTTGCCTTAGCTTCATTTCGGAGCCTCCCTTCCAACCTTCACAGCAACTTTCTTTACTTCATCAAGTTCACCAGCTTCAGTGTTTTTCTTGTGGGAAGGAAGCATGTCGATCACAACTTGATGCATTTCCCTCATAGGTTGTTCACCCAGACTTGGTCCAGCTGCAGGCTAAGAAGCTTCCCCTAGAAAATTGTGCATTTCTAGAGGGAAACCATCCTTCCCTCCAGAAATTGCGCAATCCTATCTGGCAGCCTGTTGGGCTCCAGGATTTCGCAATCTTTCCAGTCAACATTCCCAGCAGTAATTGCACAATTTTTCCCAGCAGGGCTGCTTAGCCCAGAATTTGTGCAAATCTGGGTAGTAGTCAATTGCTCTACCTAGAAATTGCACAAATCTCTTGGGCAATTAGCCCATCTCCCAGCCAGAAATGTGCATTTACTTCAAGCAGTCAAACAAACTCTTGCATGTGTAGCTGAGTTGACCGGTTCCCTCCGGGACCTAGCAAAACAGACTTTCATGCATGGGATGCTTCACCCAAGGAATCATGTATAGACATCCCTTATTTTAGGGGTCTATGTTTAGAAGTTGGAGGTTACATGCAAGGATCATTTCAGAAACCTCCCACCAAGTGTCGCTTTCCCTATATTTGTGGCATGCGCGTCACAACCTCGATGTTATCAAAACTCATCAACCGAACACTACATAGCTCATTCCTCACATCAACCTTGCAGCTCTGACATCCCACATCACATCTAGGTGCAGTTAGCACACTCATCTCGGTTGTTTTGGGGTAACCCCGCTTCCCATGCCTTGTGTTTCATTTCTGTTGCTTTTTTTGTTTTCGCTTGTATGAGTACTATTTTCTTGATTTCTTTGAATGCTTGTTGTTGTTCACATGTATATTAGCTTTTCCTAGCACCGTTTCAGTTTTCGTCAACATCTCACTATTGTCACATGCATGAAATTGTTTTTCATGAAAATTCGCCGATTGGACAACTCACCTCACCCACATGCGTGTTGTTCCATTTTATGAATTTGTCATTCACCATTTGCATGCATGATCATTCGCTTATGCTTACACTCAATATCAGCATGCATTCGCACTCACATTCACTTTCAGTTGCCCGTTGGCAATTTTGGCCATCCTTGGCCCGAACTCTGCCTCACCAAGAGCCTCACCAAGACAACATTATGCAATCCTGAGAGGGAAGGCTCTGCCTTCCTCTCTAGAAATGCACATTTCTTCCCAGTAGTTGTTCCCCATGCTTGCTTTGCACAATCCTGAGGGGCAATGACTGCTGGCCAAGAAAATTGTGTAATGGAGTCACTGAGCCTACAATCATTGCCAGTTGAGATTGCGCATTGCGCAATTCCAGTAGTCAGCAGCCAGACTGGACGGTGCATTGCGTAGTTCCAATAATTTTTCAGTCTCCTAGTAGCCTAAACTATGACTTTTTTAGTCTTGGCAGTCGGTCTCCCGACCTCCTGGTCGAAATTACGCAACCTTCATGATCAGTCACACAGGTATGTTACAAGTCAGTTGTCAAGTTCATTTTGGTTTTTGACTGACAGATTTCTTACCATGAGTGTTGTAATGTCTCTAGGTATGACATATGTTTATCTACCTCTCAACAGTGCGGGTACAATGGTTTCCAAGAGAGCGGGATCAAAGACACCATTGGGAGCACACCTGGAGATGCAGTTGATCAAATGTCTATGAGCTTGCCTACTCACAAAGATATCAAGTTGTTCATAGACAAGAACATCAAGATATCACAACAAGCAGCATCATGAACAATAGCTGAAGGCAGCATACTGAACGTAGCGAATACAATGAATGAAGCGGATGCAATGAATGCAAGAGAAAGGTTGTTGACAACACAGAGGGGGGACAAAGTTGCAAGATCAAGCAGATCCACTGATAATGAAACCAACATTGGAGACTCAGGCTATGAGGTGATGGAACGACATGAAGATCATATGAAGACAGAGAATGGAACAGAGCAGGAGTTGCATGTGCTGAAGTAACAACTCAGGAAGAACATGAAGTTGCACAGACAAACGAATGAGTTGCAACAGGAACCAGAACATAAGTGGGTGCAACATGCACTCACGGATGAAACTGCACTCGTACAAGTTAATGAACCATCTCAGCAGCTGACATGGAGTAGACATGGCGATCTATGTTTTTGATTGCATGCAATGGATTCAGCAGCATGAAGGTCATTGTGCGCACACATACAATCCAACCCATTCAACACACTCACCAAGGCGAAGACAAGAAGCAAGTCCAACTGGAGCTGAACATGTACTTCAGCAAGTTGATGCGCATGACCACTAATACACACTTGAAGATCAGCACAGACACTATGCATCAGTGTGTTGTCGGTTCAGCCGCACCCAAGAATACCATGCGCATGTTAGTAGATGAGTTAGATGAAGGGGCCTAACCAATGCACCAGTTGCAACGAAGGCAAGATTTCGCTTCAGCAAGATGTCACCATGAGGTGCATGCACACCAACATGGACGACCAAGCTTGGCATCATCTCACCACCTTCACCATCACAGGCATGTCAAAGAGTTGGTCTCATCACAGCAGACCAAGTGTTAGTGATGTCTTGCAAGGCTTGCTCAAGCCATGTTGTCTCACATGAGTATATGTGCATTGTAATGTTGAGTCATGTCAAGTGTAAGTCAAATGTCAATAGTTGGATGTAATTGTCATAGAGTAGGTGAAGAGTCATGAGGGTAGTTGAACTGTCACAAAGGGGAATGTCAAGGGTCACCCCACCCTTTACTATAAATAGTCCCTCATAAATCATTGTATAGGCTTTTGGTCAAACAATATTTTGATAAGACTATCTTGGAAAGAGCTTGGACATTATTGTAACACGCCTTGGCTTCTCCACTGCATGGAGCTAGTTCATCTCTTTGGAGGAGTAGGAGGATGTGGTTGTAACGTTCCATTATTGGGTATAGCAGGTTTACATGGATGTATTGTATGATTTGAACTTACACTACTTTATATAATAAGAGGAAACACATTTTCACATAGGTATTGTATCTGTTGTAAGACTGATATTTAGCACTTGTAATGCATGTTGCTTTAACCTGTGCTCTACATCTGAACTGATTAATTTGTTGTAATGCATAATCTATTAATTGAAATGTGTTGTATATTCTATTAATGTTGTCTCGTCCATGTCGAGTGCTCTGTCGGACATCAGATAGAACTTTTGCATGAACCTCACTGTAAAAATCGTTGCACTCATTTAGACTGATCTGTGAGTGTTGTAAATTTTATCTTACCTTGTATGTTGTGATTACCACATCCGAGTGGACTGCTCCACCGGAAACTGTGTATGTCACGTGTGTTGTGTGTTCCTAGCCGGGTTGGGACTGATCCATTTCAACTTGAAACTCACCTTCACCCTCATCTCACCCACCTCTGTTAGAACCTCTCATACACCTTCCTTGACTCACTGCAGCAGTTACACCCTTGCTACTAACAGAGTTATCTTACTTGCCTCTGTGTGACATCATGGTCAAGGCATTACCTTATGACCCACTACTAGGAAACCTACACCAAACGGTCTGAGGTATAATTGGGATTTCTTACCAGGGATATCCCCTTCATGTTGGTAGGTCCAGCATCGTCAACATAACCCAAGGGATATGAATTGTGATGAGGTACAATTTCAAGGTTAAGCTTTTTGACCAAGTTGTGAAATTAAGTTCGATTGTGACCCATTATCAAATAATGCATCAATCTTTGTATGATTTGAAATTACCCTTACATGGAACAATTTTATCCTTGATTCTTCATTTGGAGTGTTATTATGACTATGTGAGGAACTAGTACTTGTTATAGCTTCTTTTCCTTCTGTGACCATGGTTGAAATCTTGCTCTCATCATGAGAATCAGATCCAAGATCATCTTGTGTGGTAGTTGTCATCTTTTTCTTTCCTTTATTATTTGATTTCTTAGGCCTTAGTTCGGGATGTAATTTCCAGCAGTGGGTTTCATCATGCCCTACTTTTGAACAATGTTGGCATATAGCTTTCTCCCCTTCTTTCTTCACACTTGCATTCTTATTTCCTTTCCATTTTCCACCCTTCTCTTTCTCCTTACGCTTGAATGGATTCTTCTTACTACCCTCTTCCTAAATGTTCTTTCCTCTTGCTTCAAGGTGCGTGGCTTGCACACATACCTCATCTGAATTTCTTGGATTGAACATAAGGATAGGGTGTTTTAATTAGGAATGTAAACCCCCAATATATTTCAAAAGTGTATCTTGGGAATTCAAGTTTACTCCTAACAACAAAGCTCTTTTCCTAAACTCCTAGGTATATTCTTGAATTGTTTGGCCCTTGATTTGCCTAAAATTTTGCGAACTCATAATGGATTTTTGCATATAGGATAAAGGATAAAACTGTCTTTTAATTGAAGAAACAAATTCAACCCAAGAAATGGATATCTTACCATGAATTCACATTTCTTCTTGAGTCTTTTCTTCCCACCAAACTAGTGTTGCTCCTTCTAGCTTTAATGAAGCCAACTAGATTTTTATGTCATCTTCTTGAAGGTTCTGAATTATGCAATAAACCTCCAATTGTTGAATCCAATTGTCTAAATTTTCTGCATTGACCTCACCATTGTACATGGTAATTTCAAACTTAATGTCCAATTTTAGTAAGGGAGTTTTTTATTTTGGGGTTTTTGAATGAGTATGAACAATTTTTGTGGTGGAAGTGGAAGATGATGTTGTTTGTGATGATGAGGATGATGAATATGATGAGGAAGATGAATATGTTGGAGATTGAAAAGACTTTTCTCCATTACCCTTTGAATCCTTCTTTTCATCTGTTTTATCTCCTGAGCTTCCCTCTCCATGTGGTGACTTAGAACTCTCTCCAACCATTCTGGTATTCCTTTCTTCAGAGAGGACTCTAACCATGTTAGTTAAGTCATAGAAAGCTTTCTTGGATGCTTCCTCTTCTGAAAGACCTTCAGCCTCTCCTACTCTAGACATGATGGCTTTGGATTCAAGCTTAGCTTCTCGTACTGCTTGTACCTCCTCAATCTCAATTGAGGTGTTTCAAGTGCAGCTGGGATTGAAACTTTGGGTGGAGATTGTGGCCTTGTGGCTCTCCTTCTTCTAGACATTACCTCAAGAGTTGCTACTAATAGTTTCCCTTCTCCTCTTTGCAACTTTAACCTTGTAAGCATCACAAATTTGCAACCATTAAAACCCTACTTGCACAAAACTCAAGCAATCAAGAAAATAACCTTTGCTCTGATACCAACTTGATCTGTTGTTGAATGTTAGTTTTTCTATGCTAATTTCAACTTCAGAATTAAAATCAATTTCTTATCATTTGCTTCATGTGCATAGGTTTCCTTTATGGTGTTTGTGAATGAATAGGTAAATTTTTTCAAGTTTTATGCCTAATTCATGAGAAAATTAGCATGAAAGTAAAGTGTTTAAAAACAACAAACAAATGTACAACAAACCGTCAAAATGAAAAATTAACACAATGTTTTGATGAAGGAATTCACCCCTCATGGGCTACATCTCCTTGGTCCAACTTCCATGGCTTGGGCCTCTGTATTAGCTCAACATGGAAAAAAGTGTTGTTTACAAGCTCTACTACTCTTGAAGCCTACTTTAATGTGCTTAGAACATCAAAATCATCTAGGAATGCCTTTTCCTAATCCCAATTTGGTCGAATTTTGCAAAAGTTACGGCAAAATCAATTTCTCCTATGAATCCTCCACTAAAACTGGAGGAACTCTAGTTAACTCCACTAAATCTAGAGTTACCGTCGAATTTGGGGGCTCTGCCAATTTTTCTGCCAAACTAAAATGCAAGTTTAATTGATGGATAAAATGTGTTTAATTACGAGTTAATCCCACTTAGCACTAATCGCGCACAGTTATGCTAATCGTTAGTCGCCATGTTTAGTGGTGGTGTCACATATGAGCAATAAATGTCAACAGTTAATCTGGCGGTTTTGGTTAACCATTAACCGGTGGTTATATAATAGTGATCACATGGGAGGGGGCTGGCCCTCTCCTCCCCCTGACCGTCACCACGTTACAATTCAAATATAACTTAAAACCATTGATTGTTAAGAACTGAAGCTGTGGTAGAACGGTAAAGCACGGGGTTTGTTCAAGCGAGGTCGTGGGTTCAACTCTGCCAACCTGCCCATAATTTGGCCACTGTGCGCCGATATTGTTCAACCTTTGGGGAAGGACACGTGATGGCCTACCGGCTTGCCACATGTCTCCTCCTCATTGGTCCATCCTCCAAATAATGAAAACGAGCCAAATCACCACACTATAAACCAACAACAATGCGCCACTTAGCGAAACCTTACTAGCCATTGACCAAACTTGACATACTCAGTCACCTGCCACATCAGCAGTAAGGGTTGCTGACTGTGTGGTGATTGTACCTTTTTTTTGCAAAAAATCTTATGTTTGGCAAAGCGGGCAGAACGCAATATCTTTCTCATACAAGATCTGTTTTGAGTGAAATGATTTGCGTTGGGATCGTATCACCGAGACGAATGTGGTTGTTTAGGTTTGAGCAATTCTGAGCACTTTGATTTTTGAGCTAAATACTAATCAGCTGATCATTGACTCCCTCTTAAAGGTGACAATGCCAATCCCTTTGGTGCCATACCTTCCATCATCTCCACGTTCTATGTGTAATTGTAGGTCCTTCTCCTCTAACCTACTGAAGAACTCCTTATTTCCTATCATATGAAATGAAGCACTAGAGTCTAAGTACCATACACTACCTCACAGTATACTTGCGATGTAAGAAATTAGGGTGAAATACAACTTGAATTGTGATGTGAGAGAATCTCCTCCTTCTCATGCTTCAGGCTTATTACTGAATTTCTTGTGTGGACACTTGGTTGCATAGTGGCCATACTCATGGCAGTGAAAGCATTTAATTTTATTGAGGTCTTTCTTCTTGCCATGGTTCTAGCTGGATTTTCCTTGCCTTAGGCCTTCTTGCCTTTGGATTTCTTTCCTTTTCCTGCTAAAGAAAATCTTTCTTCCTCATTAATTATCGATGAGACTCCATCTCTAGTGTTTATTCTAATCTCCTCCTTCACCAAGTCAAACCAAAGTCTCTCCCAATTTGGGAGATTGTCTCTTCCATTAAATGAGTCTTGATAGTTGTGCAAAGACTTTGGAAGAACAAGGAGTGCTAAGCTCACAAGTTCAAATGGTGGCACAATCTCTCCAACTCCTCCAATTTCACCTCTCACTTGAGTGAATCCAGATAGGTACTAAACGATAGTTTAAATTTACCCATTCGAATGTTCCTGACCTTATCTCTCAATGCTAGCTTCCTAACATAACTTCTACTTTTGAATGGATCTATGAGGGTTTTCCGCATTGCAAAAACAATATCATTTCCATGAAAATTCAAAATCACATGGTCTCTGACTCCCTCAAGGATAATCCTCTTGGATTTTGCAGGATCTTTCTTCCACTGAGCCAACTGTTGTGCATCTGATGTTGTTGGTTTTGGAATATTTTTTTTGTGCACTTTAATACTCCATTGTCATTCAACACAACTTCCATCCTTTCTTTCCAAGAACAAAAAATTCGAAGTTCTCTCCAATGTATACTCAAGCCTCAATCCATTGAAAGACATTGTTCCTACATTGAAGAAATACCTACACCACAAATATGTTATTCAAAAATTCTTTGAGAGATGATCAATAACTTGGTTTCTATGTAGTTTTCAATAGCTTTGATACCATGTAGAAATAACTCTAAATTTTCATCTACTAATGAAATCAAACTGAAATCAATCGACACAATTTTTTTCTACTAAATTTTGTAGAAGGAAAACAAACAATAGAAACAAATGCAATCATTCAATCACAATGAAAAAAAATTTTATTGGGGAACCTGTTACAGATCCATTTGGACACATCACTCCCATCATCCAGATCAGTGTTTTAGGGCTCATCAAACCCTAATTTCAGTTGCTACATTCCCTAAACAAGTCAACCTTTTGAATGCCTCCTTCCCAGATAGTTTCATGACTTGAAGACATCCTGAAATGATCTCTAAAGGGACCAGCGTAGGTAGGCCCATGTAAGGGTGCACTGCAGAGCAGTTAAGTCCATGCCAGGGTGCTCTGCAGAGAACTTAGGCCCTCTTTGACCTGCGCTGGGCGAGATTGAGCAAAATTCACATAGGGTTTGGGGAATATTCTTATCTCTTGGAGTCTTCTAGAAGTTTCCCTCACTTATCAACTCCTAGCTCGAAAATGGATGAGCAATGAGTTACGATTCATCCTATTCTCTCATCCCTTCCTCCATGGAACTAATTCTAAGTATGGAAGGCCATTCAATACCCCCATTTATGACATAACCTCCTTCATCTTCCTATAAATTGAGCACTCATATAAGTGATAAGGGGTTGGACTATGTTGAATTGTAAGGAGATAATGTTGTTATGAGAATTGACTTTGAGATAAGTATTGTTATGCTACAAGTTTTTCATGCTTTTGATGTGATGTGGATGGGATCAAAGCTGGAGGAGTGACTTTGAATCAGGCTTCATGGTTTTAATTCCTTCTTCTATTCAATAAGGTATTTCAAACTTTTTCCATATGCTTATCTTGTTATATGATGCTTATATGTGTGAATGTATCTGATTCCATTTACTTGTAATCAATAGATCTTTTTCTTTGATTGGTTCTTTGTCTTCTATTGATGTTTACATGTACTTATCAAGCGTTTTAAGTATGAGAAGGAGCGATGGGACTGATACAAAGTAGAAAAGAGGAAAGCAGAACTACAAGTAGGTCTTCTCATTCTCTTTGTCTTATCTATTGATTATAGGAAAAGGCTAAAGTGATTTAAACTGTTGTTCTAGATATGTCTACTTATCTAGGGAATTAGTATTTATCCGTAGATACCAAATTCTCCAAAACAAATTGGTGACCATACTGGGGAGAGGTCATCCTTCCTAGTAGCTTATCCACCTCCTAGGACATTCTTCTAGACCCTACTTGTTTTCATTGATTGTATTTTAGCTTTGTTGCATTGAATTTTGGTAAAAAAACTGTGTCAATTTGCCTCTTGAAATGGCTCGCTATCACCAACGTACGCTTGTGAGGGACACAGCGTGCTCAGGGCTGCGTTGATCCTCCTAGGGTCAGTTTCCCACCTTTAGATTGAGTTTTTTGCCAAATTTCTTCTATATGATTGCTTGCTGATTAGTCAAAGAATGTCATGTCTCAGAGAACAAGTTTTTATCTCCTTTGCTATCCCTACTTTGACTTGGTTGATTAATGTTTCTTAAATTTTTTCTTTGTGATTATCGATCCATAGTCAAAGTTAGATTATAGTCAATTAATCTTTGTTCGAAATAAAGTGTCGTAAAATTCTTCTTTTCCTTCAAAACGGAACTATTGTAAAGTCTTCGTTCTTGTTAAAGATTGATTGATTGTATGTGCATTAGTTTCCTTTTGTTCATATTCACATTAAGGAAATTGAAAATAAATACATGCATTTTGCATTGAAAAAGTTTGTGTGCTCATAGGAATAGTTTAGGGAAATTGCATTAGATTGTGCTCTTTGCTCTTTGATCGAAAGAAATTTGATTACTTTATCCCTATTAGCTAAGATTTTCATTGTTAAATTGAATAGAAGGAATGCTTATCATCCTAGTTACATTCCTAGGATTTTCAGAATACATCACATGGTGAACTTGAAAGGAAAATTCCTAAGCAAGATCAACTTAAAATTAACCTCAATTTACCTAATGGAGCATTATCACCTAACGAAAAACTTTTAGTGGCTCTAGGATAGAGACGTGTTCTGGTGTCGTAAAACAAAGCAGCTATCACTAACTTGTCTACAATACATCCCGAGTGTGATACCTCATTCCACGTACGTGAGTATATCATAGCTCGTCCATGTACCTTTGGGTATATAGGGTGGTGTTACAGTACGTAAAGTATATGGGAATGCTCTCACTGTGTGGTTTTGCATTAGACAGCGCTTATACAGATTCAGACTCCACATACTTTCGGGTATATATGGGAGGACAACACTAGGTTGCTATCCATCCTTAGGTAACCAAGTTGGCCACTTTGTACATTGTGATACACCGAACACAACATTCGGGGAGATTGTCTGCCCATACTTCTCGGTTCGTCGGGAGGTATTCTGAAATTCACAATTGCTTGGTAAAATTTTTTGCCTAGATTACTCCTTTTTGTTTATTTCTTTTTGTAATAAAATTAATCAGCAATCGTGGAGGAACATCAACCCTTACCTCATCATTCGCGGAGAACAACGAGCAAACTGCCTTTGCCACCCGAAGCTACACCTATTTGGTCAAAGCAGTCTCATTTAACTGAGTTAGGTACATCAAGAACCCCTGGTTCTTCATCTGAATTACCAGAGTCACCCATTCCAGTAAGTACTGAGACTCCAATTACTCCAACTATTTCTGGTACATCTGTTACTGAAGAAGAAGTTTCACAATTACCTGAGGACACTATAACTGACACTAGTGAAACGGTAACCAAAGTTGTTCAACAACAAGTTGATCCTCAACTTGAAGTTTCTCAACAAGAAATTACTTCTGAACTTGAATCAGTTCAACCAGAAGTTAATCCAGAACCTATCACAGTTCAATCAAAAGTTACTTCTGAACCTGAAGTTGTTCAGGAACCTCTCCCTGAAACTGTTGTTCTTTTACTGGAACATCTGGACTTCGAATTTGAACATTTAGAAGTTGTTACGTTACTAGAAGATGATCAACTGGTTAACCCTCAGACATCAGTAACTACTGAAACTTCCACTTTACCAACACCAGAAGTCTATTACGGACCTGACAGTGAAGTTCTTCCACCTGGTTTAATTGTTGTTGAGGAAGAATTTGAAGAAGATACTACACCTGGAACCCCATTCCATTTTGGAACAGGGCTTTATCTTTACCCTTATACTCCTCATTTTACTACTCCTTTTGATCCTACTTCTTTGAAAGTACCCATTGATTCTTTATGAAATCTATTGGGTCAGTTAAATATGGCTGAACAACCATCAACATCCCAGACTGTATCATCTGATGTAGTTGCAACAGAATCTTCTGTCACAACCTCTTCGATGTTTTCTACTACTCCTAAGTCACATCTATACGGTGAACCATCTGTCCTGGTTGGTTACCAATTTTTATCTAGAACCCACTCAGGGGTTGCTTCTACACCATGGTCATCACCCATGTCCTCTACTGGAATTTTACCTGGTTCTTCATTTACGGGAACTCAATAGTTTGACACTACATATCAATATCAAACTGGGCAATCTAGTCAACAACGAACTATGTATCCACTACATACTGGATTGCCACCATATGGAGAGCAATATGCCTATCCACCTTATCCTCCATATCCTGGAGGACAACAATATGGCAATATCCCACTTTATTCAGGTCAGCCTAGAATGCAAGTCTGTTAATGGTAGCCAACAATGCCAATTCAACCGAGGCTTGTGTATCCAACACAACCAATGCAAACTGTATCAACTATTCCTACTACACCTGTTGTTACCACTGTACCGCAGTCACAAGATCAAATGGTTGTATCTCAACCTGTACAAATTGGTCCTTCTACCTCGCAACCACAAGTTTCAGGTCAGCAGGCCCAAGTTTCTCAAGCTATTGTACAACAACCGCTTGTGTCCAGGGTTCAACAACCTCAGGTTAGTGTACCTTTATCTGGAGACTTAGGCTTACACTAGTATAGATTATTCACAATCTGGTCAAGCTACCATTGGGGGGCAACAACAACCGTTAAATGAACAACCATTGTACCAAAAACAACAACAATTGATTCAATAGCCTTAGCAGCCCCAATATCAATAGCCTCAATTCCAGCAATTCCAACCCCAATTTGGACTTTCCCAACAAGCTCAACCTAGCTTTGGATAATATCAAGCTTACCAAGGTCCTGGTCAACAAGGCTTTGCTGGTTATGGACAACCACAAATTCAACCTGGTTATTAACAACAACCATATACCGTATTTTTTCAACAACCACCTTATCAAGGTTACCAGATACAGATGCCCTATGTTGGTATGCAAAGACCTATTGCTCAAGCAATTCCATCATATCTTGGGTATGCTCAACCTGACTTGAATTGGCAGTTGCCATTTGTAGAAACTCTTGAATTACCAGATTTAAATCGGATCACTAATGATCCAATTTTATATGCACCTTTTTTGTCGGTAATTCCTCATAAGTTACCTTCTAACATTCTGAAATTCAATGGAAATCCTAGAGAAGACCCATCAAATCATGTCATGACTTTTCATTTGTGGTGTTCATCAAACTCCTTGAATGATGATTCAGTTAGACTTCGTCTTTTCCAAAGAACGCTTACTAGTCCGACTGTGAAGTGGTACATTGAGTTACTAGGATCTTCTTTCGACAACTTTACAGCTTTAGCCACCACATTTTTGACCCACTTCCAGTTACCTATTAGATACGAGACTGGAACAGAACTCCTGACCAACTGTAAATAAACTACTGCTACTTATATATCAGATCATATTCATGAGTGGAGGTGTTGTCGTCGAATGGTTAAGACTTATGTTCCTAATCAGCTTTTGGCTGAGTGGTTTATAAAATATTTGTTTCCATCAATCACCGAGGATGTGGCGAAAGGTGGAGTTGTCACAAAAGAGCAAGTAATTGCTTGTGCCCAATATTTGGACTTGATTTACACACAGCCTGGCATGCTCTACGATATGATTCCAAATGCACCCTGACCAGCTTTCACTATTCCTCCTCCACCATCGAGTAAGGACTCTCATTTCGGCGATGGTGTGATTGGTTCTTCGAGCACACAAATGACAGGTAGACCATCTGGTCAAACACTTGCCATTTCCAATCAAACTTCAAATGCATCAGAAAGCACTCTTGCGTCCGAAGTCAATGCCGTGTCATCTGACGAAGGCAAGAATCAAAAGCAACCAGGAGGCAAAAAGAAGGGGGAAAACAAGAAACAAGATAATATCCCTCAAGAGAAATCATCTGATTCCTCTACTTCGGCAAGGAAACCTCGTTATCCATGTTTAATCTGTAATGACAAGCATTCTACAAGAGATTGTCCACACTGCTCAGAAGTCTCTAAACTTCTAAAGACTTCTAACACATCTGCAGTGTTGACTAATCCATTTCCAAACCCGGAGACACATTTGGTTGTGACAGACCATGCTTCCACATCCCAAGTACTTATGCTATCCATTGCAAAGCCTAAAAACGAAGTTTTGGTGTTGACACGAAATAAATATTATGGAAATCCACTGTCATCATCGAATAATCAGGCCACTGATCAACCTAATCCTTCAACTTCGACTTCATCTGAAAACATTCCACTGTCTATTGTGCCAGAATTGACAATAAAACCACCAAAGGGAGTTGTGCATAAATCGACATTTAACCCTTGAGCTCGAGCAGCTCAGAACTATAACATAGTAGAAGACCTTTCTCAATCACCTTCTGTTATGTCAACGCTTGAGGTGTTACAAAACTATCCCTCCCAAAAGCAGGCTTTACTGTCAGCAATTGGTGGAATAGACCCTACGAATTCCAATCTTGTGGTTTTTAACCATGCAGGATATACACCATAGTTACCAACACAATTAGCTTTCTTAATTCAAGTAAAATCTCTCAATAAAAATGTTCATTGAACTATTATTGACGAGGGGGCATCTACTTGCATTATGTCCATGAGCTGCTGGAAAACACTTGGTTCACCGTCGTTGTTACGATCACCAACAACGCTAAAAGCTTTTGACAGATGCACATATATGCCTTGTGGGATTTTGAGTAACCTACAAGTTGAACTAGGGGAAAAAACAGTTACTGTTGAAGTTGAGGTAGTTGATAGACCCCTCGATTACAACATTTTACTGAGAAGGCCATGGGTATATGCTATGGCTGTTGTGGTTTCCACGTACTTTCATACAATTGCATTCCCTCATAAAGGTGGAATCACAGTTATCGATCAGCTTGCCTTCTTTGAATCTAGTTCTCAGGCTACTAGAAGCATTCCGCTGGTACACGGATCCCCGCTATCACTTCAAAATGTTGGTGTAGGTCTCTTTAAAGATCCTTCCCTAATGGGTACTTTTACGCTACCATCGCCATCTGATTTGGTGGAAGTGGCAAGAGTAGAGACTTGCAACATGATTTCCTCCACCTCATCTGATTTAAGGAGGATAACCAATAGTTCTGAAGTTGATAGTAATACTGAAGTTATGCCGCTAAGCCCCATTGAGCTTGCATAGCAATCAATTTTTCTGGCTTGTGTGGAAAACCCAAATCCACTTTCATCAATTGTACGGGTAGACCGTTCGTTAGAATATGGTACTTCTTCGGATCCTTGTTCACGAATATTTTCTATGGATGAAGGAATCGTCCAATCAATGATGATAGGAGAAGAACCTTGGGAAGATTATCATCATCATTCCCATCTTCCAGATGACATCGAAGATTATTAAAATGAACTTAACCACCCTTTAGTTGTTGATTTCCTTTCGAATTTTGTTTTCATAGATAGAGTAGATTCCGAGCAAAACCTGTCAAATATTGAAGAAACGATTTCTATTAATATTTCGACCAAACCTAATGTTGTAGAAAACATTCATGTCGGAAAATCTTGTTCTCCACCAGAACTTGATACTTATCGTGCTCTCTTTCATGAATTTTGATATATTTTTGCATGGTCATACGAGGAGATGCCAGGCATTGACTATAGTATAGTTGAACATGAAATTAAAATGTATCCTGATGTCAAACCAATATGACATCAGCTTCGACCTATTCATACAAAGAAATCCATTACCATTAAAGCACAAGTTGAAAATATTTTGCATGCTGGTTTCATTTACCCTGTATCTCTCACTGATTGGGTTTCTCACATTGTTCCTATCATGAAAAAACAAGGGACAATTTAAGTGTGCATTGATTATAGGGATGTAAATCAGGCTTTTCCAAAAGACAATTATCCTACTCCTTTTATCGACCAGATTATTGACGAATGTGCCAGATGCGAAATTTTCTCATTTATGGATGGTTTTTCCAGTTACAATCAAATCAATATCCACCCACAAGACCAATCTAAAACAACTTTTATTTTTCCATGGGGCACATTCTCTTATAGGAAACTCCCTTTTGGTTTGAAGAATGCAGGGGCTACATTTCAGAGGGAAATGAATTATGCCTTCCATGACATCAAGCATATTGTTCAACCTTACCTTGACGATTTACCTGCTCATTCACGAAAGCATACTGATCACCCGCAGCATTTGAGAGCAATATTTTTACAATGCTGACACTAAAAGATACAACTCAATCCACACAAATGTGTGTTTTGTGTTGGTTCTAGTTGATTCCTTGGATTCATAGTATCTAAGATGGAATTCGACTATCCTCTAAAGGTTCAGGAAATTCTTGACTTGTATCCACCTTGAAATCTTTTACAGTTACATGAGGAAACCAAGAAAGAATTGAATGGTTTCCATTCAGGTGCTTTTCGTGGACACTTATATGGATATGCTACCGCACAGACAATTCTTTGTGTCGGTTACTTCTGACGAACTATATTCAAAGATTGTATCATTGCCATCAGAAGCTGTCATGCATGCCAGATATATGACCGCAAATATAGATTACCACCTGCACCATTGCATCCAATCATTGTTGTTGGACCATTCGCCAAATAGGGCATTGACTTCATGACATGTACCCCCACCTCGGCCCGGGGGCATGGGTATATTATAGTCGTCATTGACTATTTTACAAAATGGGCCAAGGTGATGCCAACATTACACAACAGTGGCAAAACAACTACTCTTTTCTTTCTAAAACACGTGGTTGCCCGGTTTGGTGTACCACAGGCCATAGTTACAGATCAAGGGTCGAATTTTCGCAATCACATGATGAGTGAGTTCACAGCCAAGTTAGGACTGTCACATGATAGTTCTACTCCTTAATACCCGCAATCTAATGGACAAGTTGAGGCTATTAACAAGGTCCTTAAGCAAATGTTGCAAAGAATGATAGGGGTTCATAAATGAAACTAGAATTTAATCCTGTACTCTGCCTTGTGGGCATATCAAACCTCGGTGAGAAATGCAACTGGATTCACACCCTTTCAGTTGGTGTATGGTTTGGAAGCAATCTTACCAATACAATGTAAAATTTCATCTCTCAAACTCCTGATTGACCTGTTACCCAACACTTCTGAAGAAGAAGTGTGTTTCTTGGAACTTATCCATCTGGATGAAACCTGTCGCGATGCCGCATTGGCTAATGAAGCGCATAAGAAATTAATCAAGGCGCAATATGATAGAAATGTCAATCCTTGTATCTTCTCAGAAGGAGACCTAATCTTACTTTGCGATCAGGAAGCTGATAAACTTGGAGTAGGGAAATTTGAACCACTATGGATGGGTCCTTATATTGTCAAGCGTGTTTTGGAAAAAGGTGCCTACGAGTTAGTGGATTATGATGGGATTCTATTGTCACAGCCCCAAAATGGGTTGTACCTCAAACATTACTATGCTTAATTGAGTGTAGTAAAACTCACTGTATATATGATTTCATTGCATGTGTGTGTGTCAGTGTGCCTTTTAGAGATTTTTATCTGGTTAGTAATCTGCTTTGCATTTGTTGTAGATGTCGAAATCTTCAGAACCATTTGTTGGTTACACTGATGGTGATAGTCATAGTACGCAAAACCTATCTTCTACAGCATGGGCCATTTTTGCTCCAAGTGGCGAGTTAGTGAGTTTTCAAGGGATTTGTATCGATTGATCAACAAACAACATCGTTGAGTATAACGCATTGATTGAACTTCTCTCTGATGCCATTTCACTTGGCATTCGCCGAATCATCGTTAGGCTGGACTCACAACTCATCGTACTACAAATTACAAGTGTGTATACCATCTGAAACCCAACAATTCTTTGTATGTTCCTTAGAGTTCGTATTTTGGAAAGGCATTTTGAATACATTCAATATCAACATATTTCCAGAAACTTTAACACATTAACTGATTCTTTAGCGAATTATGTGTTAAATAGACATTCGTGACACATGTAAAGTAACATTTTCAATTCACGTCATTAGTTGAATAGGATTGCACATAACCATAGAAATCTCTGAAAGTAAAAATAGATAGATGTTTTAAAAAAATTTACAAAATTTGTTTCCAACACACGTTTGGTCATCTGACCCAAAAACTCAAAATGCATGCAAAAAACATCCTAAGTAGACCTAGTGATGATAACAAGTCACAGCCTATGCTATCATGTGCAAAAGTCTCATACATCGGCTAGGAACACCAATAGTGTGGTGCCTCATAGGTAACTCCTCGATTCAGACATCCGGAATACCAAGGGTTAATCCCTCTATGTGATCCTGCAACTCTACCAAGGTCTTCGCCAAATCCAAATCCTAGAGGACCACTCTCCCAATGTTTCTCCGTGCTGTCCCACCTGCCTCCTGTTGGTGTCTCCCAGGTTGAACAGTACCCACATATGCATGCATAAGAATGATTTTAGTTTAGTCTTGGAAACATTAAAAACACAAAAGCATGTAGAAACTTGAAAATCAAAAAACACTTTGGTCAAACAATTTACCTATAGCATCCCATTGTGCTCAACAAAAATCCATCCTTGAGTATGGATGCTCCTCGATGACAATGTGTTGTCATTCGAGCCAACTAAAGAATGCAGTGGAAGAAATTATTGTTGACTGACCCACATGTCGAGCCATCAATTCGACCCACCTCTGCATCCGTGGATCTCTAGGACCAGCTACACCCAGTGATACATGTTGCCGTTGCATCAATGGAATTCTCTCTAAGGTAAAAGTGATTAAGATCGAACCATAGTAGAATTTATTCGTCTTACCACCTTTTACCTTGGTCAGTTGTTCTTTCAATGAAGAAAGCATGGCTTCACACCAGTTGAATACTTTTGGCTCTAGACACTCAAGTGCGTACTGCATATATGATCTGTTTGCCAGATGAAGTGTCACACTACCAGCCAATTTTGCGATTGTGAAGAGGATCATTCTCAAAGGAAAATCACATACATCCCTGATGTTTATTTTCCCATCCTTGTTAGGCTGTGTACCTGGCCGACAAAACTGTCGAATGTAATCCCTCACCGATTCACCTCCACAGGAAAATCCAAAAAGTGAGATGGGGGCAGCTCGACTCGACAATCCGGTAAAAAATTAAATATCATCAATAGTAATAGTGACCATTTTGTCCCCTATGTGAAAAGTTTGATCTGTCGGATCCCATGCATGAACAAGGAACTGCAATAGTTCTATTTGTTGCCTCATTCCGGACAACCTGAAGTATTTGAGTAACCCACAGTTTTTGAGGGCCTCAACTGTACCCGGATTGTTTAGGGCAACCATGTCTTGTTCTTCATGCTCTCTTTCTCACCATGTAATCGACATTCTAATCCGATGAAAGCCTGAAATCCAATCATAAGCTTAGTTAGGATCCTTTCCATGCAAAAAACAGGACAATTTTTGGAGCAAACAGCTAAATCAAATTTGGGAAACTCACCCAGCACAGCCCAGGCACAGAGACAGTGCACTAAAGAGCAGGCAACCTTCTATCAGGGTGCTCTTCAGTGCAGTTTTCGATGTGAAAGCCTGCGTTGATCCCAGGGCAAAAAAATCAAACCCCAGAGGCCCCAAAAAACCCTAAAACTTGCATGAAACAATAAAAGAATGACCTGAAAAGAAAGAGGAGGGGTAGATCTCCTACCTAGTCTGGACGGCACGAGAAATGGTCCACAGAATCTCTCGCAATCAGTTGCTGAAGTTCGAGGTAAAAAACTAGCCTAGAGCACAAAACTGAATGGTAAGTATCAAATGGTAAAATTTACATGATAAAAACTTGTTTTATGTTTATTTCATGTTCATTAATTGAGTAAACATTAGTATTTACCCATTTTTACTTATGAAACGGGTATTTTTAATCCATTTGGTGGTGTTTTGAGCAGGTTTTACAGCTGACTTATAGAATTTGACGTGCTCGATTGTAAATTGTACCTTTGACCACAGAGCATACTTTTATCTCTTTTTCGAGCTCTGTTAAATAATGAAAAATGAACCCCCTTGGAGTCCTCTTTAAGCTCTTTTCAGACTCTCTAAATATGAAAATATTGTCAAGCACTTGTCCTTTTCAGCTCGTTAATGAATTAGAAACGATATCTACTCAGTATAAGTTTAACCCATTTTCGGACTGAGATAGATTATTTACGAAAAAGGAATACGTTGACCAAATATGGTCAATAGGTTCTCTCTCATATTGTTTTACGCTTTTTCGAACTTGAAAGACAAATCTACAAAAAAGAGCTTGTGGGGTTTTATTTTTTTCCCTTTTCAAACTCTCTAAACACAAAAAGGACCGAGTTATCTTTGTCGTTAAACGCGTTAAAACATCAAATAGTGACAAACTTGTCCATCTAGACAAGACCGAGTTTCACCTTCGCTAGACTCATTAAAACATCACATAGTGATGGATTCACCCGAAGGGTGGAATTATACAACAATTATATGTTATCCTCCTCAAGCTTGATAAAAAATAAAGAGGTATCGATCAACAATGACTGGGGAAAATGGAAAAATGGGAAAACCACTTTATGGTAGTAGGTCGCTCTTGAACATGAAACTTTCACTTCATCACTGTGACTACTTGGGTTGGGTCATCAGCTTGATGGTTATCATATTGTTGGTATATCATACCATCCATCACTTTGTTTTGGGTCAATGCTACCAATTCATTTTAGTGTCGTCAACATGTTAAGAGAAGTCATCCAGTTAAAATTCATCATTTGCAATACCATAAACCTTCATTTTCATGACCGCCATTCCTGAACCTTGTGTCATTAGTCAAATTCCGTCTCTAAAATCATTCCACTCATTTCGTGTCGTTGATGTGGGATACATCAAGGCCCTCCTGTGATGAGTTTCTTCTTGCCGACATCAGCACATTATCCAAGAAGTTGACTTAGAAACACCCTTTCAGTACTTTTAGGCTTGCATACATCAATGGTAAGTTTCTCGCTTCCGGTGATAGGTTGACATCACTGGCCTTCAACCGAAAGACTTTTTATGGTGTTCGACATCAAAAAATCTATTCACACCATGCAAAATGTACTACATTACCTTGAGGATCATTATCATTATCAGTGATTTCTCCCGCATCTGTTAACAGCCCACATCATTGACTGGTAATCTGACGATGTCTTCCCATGTTCGACTTCAGATCACATATTCGCATGGTTAGACTCGTACTTGAGTGAACGATTGAACAAGATAGAAGACCCTAGATCTAGTTTCATCCATCTAGGCTGCGACTTTAGGAAATGTACCAAATCATCTGTACAATGACCTTACAATGATGGTCATCCATTCATGGGTCTATATTTGTAGACGAATGTCTATGTACATGTAATGAAATTTTATATGCTGAGCATGGGTATGCCTTCCCTCAGTGATTCATGAAAAAATAAAAATACCATGATATATGTATTGTAATTGATGCAGGTCACCTTCCACTTTGAAACCTCCTCATCATATCGTAAAGCATTTCATTCGACATTTACATTTTTCGACTTCATGCTTTAGGGTGTAGTTGTTACAGATCCATTTAGGCACATCACTCCCATCATCCAGATCAGTGTTTTAGGGCTCATCAAACCCTAATTTCAGTTGCTACATGCCCTAAGCAAGTCAACCTTTTGATTGCCTCCTTCCCAAATAGTTTCATGACTTGAAGACATCCTGAAATGATCTCTAAAGGGACCAGCGCAGGTAGACCCATGTAAGGGTGTGCTGCCGAGCAATTAAGTCCATGTCAGGGTGCTCTGTAGAGCACTTAGGCCCTCTTTGACCTGCACTAGGCGAGATTGAGCAAAATTCACATAGGGTTTGGGGAATATTCTTATCTCTTAGAGTCTTCTAGAAGTTTCCCTCACTTATCAACTCCCATGAGCTTGAAAATGGATGAGGAATGAGTTAAGATGCATCATATCCTCTCATCCCTTCCTCCATGGAACTAATTCTAAGTATGGAAGTCCATTCAATACCCCCATTTATGACATAACCTTCTTCATCTTCCTATAAATTGAGCACTCATCTAAGTGATCAGGGGCTGGACTATGTTGAATTGTAAGGAGATAATGTTTCTATGATAATTGACTTTGAGATAAGTATTTTTATGCTACAAGTTTGTCCTGCTTTTGGTGTGATGTGGATGGGATCAAAGCTAGAGGAGTGACTTCGAATCAGGCTTCATGGTTTTAATTCCTTCTTCTATTCAATAAAGTATTTGAACCTTTTTCCATATGCTTATCTTGTTATATGATGCTTATATGTGTGAATGAATCTGATTCCATTTACTTGTAATCAATAGATCTTTTGCTTTTATTGGTTCTTTGTCTTCTGTTGATGTTTACATGTACTTCTCAAGCGTGTTAAGTACAGGAAGGAATGACGGGACCGATACAAAGGAGACAATAGGAAAGTGGAACTACAACTAGGTCTTCTCATTCTCTTTGTCTTATCTATTGCTTATAGGAAAAGGCTAAAGTGCTTTAAACTATTTTTCTAGATATGGCTACTTATCTAGGGAATTAGTATTTATCCGTAGATACCAAATTCTCCAAAATAGAACCCAATTGAGAAAACCCCCTCCTTTGTTTGTATTATATCAAATGAGAAAATGATCCATTACAATTACAACTTCAATTCTTGAAGCTCCCTCTACACTGCAACACTGATCTCCTCCTCTTGAAGAACTGCTCAACACTTAGCCAAATCAACCTACAAGGAAGCTGTCATTTCCTTGCACAATTCATCCCCTAAAAAAAGGGAAACCTCCTATTTCCTTGCTCAATTCCCAAGAGAAATAGCTCACCTTCTCAATGGAAAATATGTACACTCACTAGTATACACTAATGATTACAATTGTGCCTTTCCCTCAAAATTCAATAGGCAATTTGAATTGCATGCATGACTAGAGCTATTTTTAGTAAATTGACTAGTTAACTAAGAGTTAGTTGATTTTACAATAGTTACAACTACTCAACTCAAATCATAGTGACTCTATTCTAGACTAGATCTTAGATAACTAAATTTCACTAACAATAACACCTCTAGAGAGCTAGATCTTAGCCACCAACTTGCACACAACTCTAATTCTAGCCCACAAAATAAAATTGACTAACTTAATTGAGTGATTTGGCCATGTCACTCCTGCTAATTGTTTGAAAACTCATAGTGTTGAAGTGGAAATTCTAATTTCTCCATTTAAGTAAGGCACAAGTCAAATGAAGTCTTTTCTTGCTACAATTTAACATGAAGTTTTGGAAGAGGTTTATTGATGATACCTTCATCAATTGGCCTCATGGTCGTGACAAGTTGGATTATTTCCTTTTACATCTTAATAGTCAATCTGACTCCACTAAGTTCACGATGGAGACAAAATTTAATGATAGCTTTCCTTTCCTTGATGTTCTTGTTTCTATGAAAGAAGATGATTCATCTTCTCACCAAGATTTTTGTAAAAAAAACTCATACTGAGCAATACTTTCATACAAGTTCTCATCATTATCCAACACAAAAGTTTGGTGTTCTTAACACACTGGTTACTTGAGCTCTAAGTATTTCTGATGAGAGTTGCTTTGACCAAGAAAATTCGCATCTCCTAATTTTTTTTGTAAATAATGGCTATAACAGGCACCTAGGTCTCAAAGCTTTCCATAAAGCCAATAAAGAACCTAGGCAAAGAAAAGATCCAGTTGATTTAGTTATTTTCATGCATCTCCCATTCATTCTAGGTACCACAAACAATATTGCTCGAATTCTTAGAAAAAATAAGGTACATACCACCTTTAAGCCCCTTAACACCATCTGTAGCTCCCTTAGATCATTCAAGGACCAGGTGGACCCTAAGGATATGAAGGGTGTTTATTTAATCCCTTGCTCCTATGGAACACCTTACATTGGAGAGACTCGATGCTCCATCAAACAAAGAATTCAAGAACATGTAGCAGACATCAAGCATAATAGGTATTTTTCTTCTTCCTTAGCTGAACATGCTAAAAAAACTAAACACCACATATGTATTGAGGAGTCTTAGGTCATTGCCAACATTGATCACTTCCATCATAGGAAGTTCAGAGAGGATATAGAAATTGAGAAGCATGTAGCAGACATCAAGCATGATACGTATTGTTCTTCTTCCTTAGCTGAACATGCTAAAAAGACTAAACACCACATATGTATTGAGGAGTCTTAGGTCATTGCCAACATTGATCACTTCCATCATAAAAAGTTCGGAGAGGATATATAAATTGAGAAGCATGTAGCAGACATCAAGCATAATAGGTATTGTTCTTCTTCCTTAGCTGAACATGCTAAAAGAACTAAACACCACATATGTATTGAGGAGTCTTAGGTCATTGCCAACATTGATCACTTCCATCATAGGAAGTTCGGAGAGGATATAAAAATTGAGAAGCATGTTAGCAATCTGAATAGGAATGAGGGGTGGAAGTTAAGTAGGTATTGGATTTATGAGAGATTCTTCGGCGTAAATCACATGATATTTCATTTGTCGACGTGTTTCGAACCAACCGGTGTGGTTCATCGTCAGGACAAGTTGAATGAACAGATCAGGCAAAGCGAGTTAAATAGATAGAGCAGACCTCCAACGGCTAAATTCTGACAACGGCTAGATTTGACCAGTTAGTTAGGACAAGAAAATAACCATTATCAAAAAGATAAGTTACCCCTGTTAGTTATAAAATGGACCCCTTTATTTTATTTTTTATTTTTTTATTTATTTTTTTATTTTTAATTTTTTTATTTATTTTTTATTTTTTATTTTTTATTTTTTATTTTTTATTTTTTATTTTTTATTTTTTATTTTTTATTTTTTTTTTTTTATTTTTTATTTTTTTTTTAACCATTTTAAATATGTATTAAAATTAACTTATATTAATAGCTAGGTAATAAATATTTTACATCTAAAAATTAGAGTATTAGTTATAAAAGTAATTAAATATATAAAAATATAAGTCAAACTTTGGAAAATTTTAGGGTCTAATGTTCGCCCAGTGGGCTAATTTTCCATGATTTTTCCACAAAAAAGATTCGCCAATTTCCAATTTTATAAAAGACGATTCGCCCAAATTTTAGAATATAAAATTATTTTACCTTAAAAATCGCCAACATTATATAGAGACTATATATAAAATAATTATAAATTTGATTAATTTTACAAATATATCAATAAACATTTATAGTTTGCATATTAGGGATTAGTGAGATTCGCCAATATTTTAAACTTCAAGAAAATTTTCCGTCCTTAAAATTTTCCTTGAGTCAAAGGCTTGTTTCATACCCTTATTTATAAATAAATATTAAAATAAATCAATTATAAACTAGTTTAATTCTAGAATAATAATTAATTTATAGAGTAATTTAACAGTATTATAATAATGATATTATAAATATATATAAAATAAAATAATCCAAATTAATGGTAAGTGATCGAAGTTACCCAGTTAGTTATAAAATGGACCCCTTAAAAAAATAAAATAAATTAACTCAATTAAATACTTAGTTAATAAAGATTTTATATCTAAAAATAGAGTATTAGTTATAAAAGTAATTAAATATATAAAAAAATATAAGTCAAAGGGTTGTTTCATACCCTTATTTATAAATAAATATTAAAATAAATCAATTATAAACTAGTTTAATTTTAGAATAATAATTAATTTATAAAAGTTAAATAAATATAGAGTAATTTAAGGGTATCATAATAATGATATTATAAATATATATATATAATAAAATAATTCAAATTAATGGTAAGTGATCCAAGTTATTAAATCTGAATATTAGAGTCGTTAGTTATAAAAGTTATAAATATTAGTTATATTTATATTGAAAATGGACTGTTTTAAACACTTATAAACATATTAAAAATAAATAATTAGAAATAAATTAATTTCCAAATTAATATTTACAAAAGTTAATATATAAATATTAAAGTAATTTAAGGGAAGAAAAAATATTTTAATATTTAACATAAAAGTTAATTTAAGGGTTAAGATTATCATAGATTCATTACCAGACTATTATCTTTATTAACATAAAAAACGTCACCAAAGGCCACAAGAAACAGTAAACCAGGGAAATCTACAAACAAATAAACAAGAGGATGGGAAGACAGGAAGACAACGACTAGGAGGAGAGGGCTGGGACCCAGCAACTACTTATCTTCCAGCCATACTCCATATTGAGATTGTTTGGTCTTTTTTCAATCTCAAGCGCTTCCCTAAATTTCTGGTGATGGAATTAGGACACTCTAGCAATAACACTAGCCTCTTCGATACAGACATGATGATTGGTTTTCTCCACATGCTCCGCTAAAGTAGAATACTTGGCCCTCCTATGTCTAAGGTCAGCTGCGTGCTCACTAATCCTTTGATTAATGGAGCGACCATTCTCACCAATATAGGGGGTCCCACATGAACAAGGAATAATATAAACCCCTTTCATGTCCTTGGGGTCGATAGGATCCTTCACTGATCTGAGGGAGCTACGAATGGTGTTAAGAGGTCTAAATGTCGAGGGGACATTATGCTTCTTAAGAATCCTCGCAATATTATCCGTGGTCCCCTGAACAAACGGAAGATGGACACCAGGAATCTGCTCCTTCTTATCCCTTTTAGTGAAATAATTCTTAGCAGATTTGAGGAAATCCTTCTGTCCCAAGTGCCTACTATGACTGTTCTCAACAAAGACATTAAGGAGATGGGATTTCTCCTCCTCGAAGCTCTTTTCATCAAAGATCCTTAAGGAACGAGTGGCAAGGGTGTTGAGAACCCCCAACTTCTGAGCTGGGAAATGGTGGGAACTCGCATGAAGATACTGCTCCGTATGAGTTTTCTTACGAAACACTCGGTGGGAGAGTTTTCTTAATAATGAAGGTATTAATGTAAATAATAATGACAATAAAAAGGATGACATAATTAATGACATTGATAGTAATAGTAGGATCATTAATAATATCAATAAGTTAAAAGTTCTTAACATTTCTTCTAATGAGAATCATAGTTTAGTTAAGTTTAATCCTACTCCCCCTCCTTCTCATAGTAATAAGAAGGTTGTTAATTTGTCTAATTTCTCCTTTCCCCCTTCTGTTTTTAAGGTTTTAGGCAAAGGATTAAATTTTGCCTTGGCCCCTAAGAAGATCCCGGTTGATGACATTATTTGTGACATAGAATATGGGATTCGTGGTTTACCTGATAGTATTAAAAACACTATTAGGCAGGATTGTGTTGTTATCCTGAGGAAGGCTAGGCCTCCTAAGAGCAACCTTAGCAGGGATGAATTTGAAGCCCTAAGATCCTTAAATCAGAACAAAGATATTGTTGTTCTGAAAGCTGACAAAGGTGGGGCTGTTGTTATTCTTAACAAGGAAGACTACCACAATAAAATGTTGGAGCATCTTCATAATAGTGGAAGCTATAAGAAGCTTCCCAAAAACCCGTTAAAGAAGATCTCCAAGAATGTGGCCCTTGCCATTAAATCCAGTAACTCGGTGGGTCCCCTGCACAATAAACTCATTGAGAGCAATCCGATCACTCCTAGAATCTATGGTCTCCCTAAAATTCATAAGGAAGGAGCTCCCCTTAGACCCATTGTCAACACCATTGGTGGTCCTACCTATCTTCTGGCTAAGTTCCTCGCCTTAAAGCTTAAGCCCTTAGTTGGTCAAACAAGGTCCTATGTAAAAGACACAGCTTCTTTATTGAGGAGCTCAAGGACATTAAACTGGACTCTTGGGACATTCTGGTCAGTTTTGATGTTGTTTCCCTGTACACTTGCATCCCTATAAAGGAGGCCATGGAAGTGATCAACCGTCTAACTGATCCTGATACCGCTCGGTTAGTGGAGATCTGCCTCACTTCAACCTTTTTCAGTTTTGAAGGTGAGTTCTTTGAGCAAACCTGTGGGGTTGCTATGGGCTCACCCCTTTCCCTTGTTGTTGCGAATATTTTTATGCAGGATTTTGAATCCAAGGCTCTTAACTCAGCCTCCTGCCTAAACTTTGGAAGAGATTTGTGGATGACACTAATGTCATCTGGTCTTATGGCCAAGAGGAGTTAGACCTCTTCTTCCATCATCTGAATTGTCAATCCTCGACCATTAAGTTCAAAAAGGAGCAAGAAACCGATGGCTACCTCCCTTTCCTTGATATTCTTATCTCTAAGAATAGTGATGGTTCCCTCTCCCACCGAGTGTTTCGTAAGAAAACTCATACGGAGCAGTATCTTCATGCGAGTTCCCACCATTTCCCAGCTCAGAAGTTGGGGGTTCTCAACACCCTTGCCACTTGTGCCTTAAGGATCTCTGATGAAAAGAGCTTTGAGGAGGAGAAATCCCATCTCCTTAATGTCTTTGTTGAGAACGGTTATAGTAGGCACTTGGGACAGAAGGCTTTCCTCAAAGCTGCTAAGAATTCTTTCACTAAAAGGGATAAGAAGGAGCGGATTCCTGGTGTCCATCTTCCGTTTGTTCAGGGGACCACGGATAGGATTGCGAGGATTCTTAAGAAGCATAATGTCCCCTCGACATTTAGACCTCTTAACACCATTCGTAGGTCCCTCAGATCAGTGAAGGATCCTATCGACCCCAAGGACATGAAAGGGGTTTATATTATTCCTTGTTCATGTGGGACCCCCTATATTGGTGAGACTGGTCGCTCCATTAATCAAAGGATTAGTGAGCACGCAGCTGACCTTAGACATAGGAGGGCCAAGTCTTCTGCTTTAGTGGAGCATGTGGAGAAAACCAATCATCATGTCTATATCGAAGAGGCTAGTGTTATTGCTAGAGTGTCCCAATTCCATCACCGAAAATTTAGGGAAGCGCTTGAGATTGAAAAAAGACCGAACAATCTTAATAGGGAGGATGGCTGGAAGATAAGTAGTTGTTGGGTCCCAGCCCTCTCCTCCTAGTCATTGTCTTCCTGTCTTCCCCTCCTCTTGTTTAGTTGTTTGTAGATTTCCCCTGGTTTACTGTTGAGATTGCAACAAGATGATGGAGCTTAGTGAAAAGAGTCGCCTTCACTAAGTGGGCCCGCAGGCTATTTTTGGCGCAAGTCTATTTTTAGACTATGTCTATTTTTAGACATATGGATCATGTCTATGTTTATGGATGATTGATCAAGTTGGGAAAAATAGATGGACTTCTATTTTTGATGAAAGTGTGAGTGATCACAGTGTGAGTGATCAAGTCTATTTTTAGACTGGCTGTCAAAAATAGAAAAGTCAAATATTATTATCTCACAATAATATTTGGACTATAAACTTAATCTTATTCTCTTGGAGCACTTCAGTTTGAGCTACGGAAGTGGCACATGCAGCTGTCAGAAGGAAATTCGTTTTTCTTATGAGTCAGTTGAGTTGTTGCATGCATGACTTCAGTTAGAACTCAAGTGAGTTGAGTTTATTGGACTGGAGGTACAGTTGATGGAGTTGTGTTCAGTTTAACTTAGTTAAACTGGTTGTAGTTAGTCTAACTGCAGATAGACTAATGATGAGTTGTTAAACTAATTATTAACTCATAATACAACTAAAGAATACATCAGTTAACTCAGTTCCATGTCAGTGCATGTTCAGTTCAACAGGGACAGGTGGTAGAGAATCAGATTGCTATCAGTTGTGACTATAGTTGTGCACCAGATCTTGCACAATCAAAGGATTGAGTATGCCAATGAGTTTGCTCACGTATTTGGCCCGCATTTTAGCCTTTGCTCACGTCCACAAAGAGTGAGTGACTATTTTGCAGGTGAAAATCGAGTTTGGGAAGCAATTCTCATCAGTTCTTGAGCAGGTATTGAGCAGTGGAGGCAGGCAAGCAGTGGAAGAGATTTGGAGATCAGATCTGAGCTGTATTGTGTGTAACAGAGGTGGAGATACTTGTGAGAAGTATTATGCTGTGTAATGTTACATGACTCAATCATTAATATACAGATAGTGTGGGGTTTTTAGCGAGATGCTTTCCCCGTGATACATACTGTGTTAATGTGTGAATGCTCTTGATGTTTTATTGTTATTGATGCTGCTATATTGTTGATCAACGTAGAGGAGCTTATGTATTGTGTATGTTTTCCGCAATAGTACATGATCAGGATAATCTCTGTTGAATATGTGTTAAATTATTCAAAATTTCTACATGGTATCAGAGCTAGATTTGTAGAGAATTTGCAGGAAATTCCTACATGGTATCGGAGCAGCTTGATTTGTAGAAGAGATTTTTACAGGATATCAAGCGAGGGTTGATCGGAAGCAGTTGAGTTGGTTGCTGGTGGAATTCGAATTTGCAGCAGTGTTGTTGAAAATGTCTTTCAATGGATTGCAAATGTTATTCCAAAGCAAGAGCGACCTGGCGCTCAAGGATAAACTCAGTAACAATAAAGGTGAGAATGGATCTTCATCAAAGGTATCTGATGAAGAGAATTGTGCTTTGGCTGCCAAAGCAAAGAAGGGGAAGAACGAGAAAGCTTCTCAGTCTGGTGCGAAAGGCAAGAAGCAGGATATGTCCAAGGTGAAGTGTTTTCACTGTCACCAGCATGGACACTATGCCACAAATTGTCCGCAGAAGAAGAAGAACAAGCAAGCTGCTGGATCTGCAGGGGGAGAGGCTTTAGCTTCTCAGTTTGAGCTTGATTTTTCATTGATCGCATGCTTGGTTTCAAGTGTGATGGGATCAGTGTGGTTTCTGGACAGTGGTGCGTCTTTTCACATGACGGGAGATAGAGATTTGTTCTCTGATCTGGAGGACAAAGATCTTGGAGTGCACATCGAGATGGGCGATGATGGTAGATACAGTGCGACCGGTATCAGTACCATTTCCTTTGAGAGGGAGTCTGGTAAACCCTTTGTATTGAAGGAAGTCATGCATGTTCCAGGATTGAAGAAGAATCTCATCTCAGTGGCGATGTTAGAAGACAAGGGGTATGATGTTGTTTTCAGCGAGGGAAAGGCCTTCCTGCGCAGCAAGACAACTGGTGAGACCCGGAAGATAGGGGTTCGAGTGAGGAACCTTTATCAGTTGCATGTAGATGGATGCGCAGCCATGGCAGGCAAGGCAGAAGGATTGGTGAGCCGGGATGATGGCGAGTTGTGGCACAGGAGATTGGGTCACCTTCACCATGGAGCCTTGAAGATACTGCAGCAAATCACTACAGGGCTTCCTAAAGGCACACTTTCGCAGTCAGATCAATGCAAGGGGTGTACTTTGGGGAAGTTTGTGAAAGCCACCTTTCACGAGAAGGATAGTCGCGCCACGACGATCCTTGAGAGAATTCACACAGACATGTGTGGACCTTTCTCAGTTGCTTCGACAGCAAAACATAGGTATTATGTGATTTTTGTTGATGATTTCTCTCGTAAGTGCTGGATCTTCTTCATGCAGAAGAAGAGCGAGACATATTCAAAGTTCTGTGAATTCAAAGCACTGGTCGAGAAGGAGTCGGGGAAGAAGGTGAAGGCTCTTAGGAGCGATAATGGTGGTGAATACATCTCGGACGAGTTCAAGGATTTCTGCAAGGCAGAAGGGATTCGTAGAGAGCTCATAGCTCCCCATAACCCACAGCAGAACGGGGTAGCTGAGCGGAAGAACAGAACGATTGTGGGTGCTGCACGGGCAATGTTGCATGATCAGGGCCTACCCCTTCACTTGTGGGCGGAAGCATGCAATACAGCAGTTTATGTGCAGAACCGTTGTCCTCATAGGATACTTGGCATGAGTACACCCGAGGAGGCTTATTCTGGTAAGAAGCCTGATCTTTCTCATTTGAGGATTTTTGGTGCTAACGTTTACATGCATGTGACGAAGGATGCCAGAAAGAAGTTGGAACCGACTGCAGAGGTTGGGATATTTGTGGGGTACACTGATACGCCCCACAACTATCGTGTGTATTTGCCAGACAGTGGTAAAACTGTTGTGCGACGGGATATAAAATTTCAGGAGGAGAAAGCCATGAAGTGTTCGCTTGAGAGGGAGCTACACTTGCATGCAGATGAGGAGCTATTAGTTCCTAAGGATGAGCTTCAGGACGTGGATCAGCCACAGGACGAGGTTCATGGAGTGGAAGAGACCACTCATGCAGCGCCAACCATCAGAGGGCGAAAGTGCTTGACAGAAGCTGAGCGACTGGCTCAAGATGCAGAGAAAGTTGTAGGACCACCTACAACCCAACGCAGGCAGAGACAGTCACCTGATCGGTACACTGGATACATGGCTCTTATGAGCAAGTGTGTTGTGACTGAGCCATCCTCTTTCGAGGAAGCTGTGGAGGATCCCGCATGGGTAGACGCCATGGTGGAAGAGTATGATTCTATTGTCAGAAACAGTGCATGGGAGATTGTTCCTAGACCGGAAGGGAAATCAGTGGTGGGTTCGAGATGGATCTACAAAGTTAAGCAGGCAGCTGACGGGAGTGTGGAGAAGTACAAGGCAAGATTTGTTGCCCGAGGCTTTTCACAGATTGAGGGGATCGATTATGAGGAGACCTTTGCACCTGTCGCAAGGTATTCTTCCATACGGACGATTCTTGCTCTCTCAGCGCAGATGGGATGGCACATTCATCAGATGGATGTGAAGACTGCGTTCCTCAACGGAGTCATTGAGGAGGAGGTGTACATTGAGCAACCCGAAGGCTTTGAAGTCTTCAGCAGCGAGTCGCATGTGTGCAGGCTCAAGAGAGCGTTGTATGGGTTGAAGCAAGCACCACGTGCTTGGTACACACGGATAGACAGCTATTTCACAGGACTTGGATTCTCCAAAAGCGAGGCGGATCCGAATCTATACCAGATTGTGGTGGAGGGTAAGTTGCTTATCATTGTACTGTATGTTGATGATTTGATTCTAACGGGTGATGAGCTGTTGATACTGTCATGCAAGAAGGATCTTGCTACAGAGTTTGAGATGAAGGATTTGGGCCTCCTTCACTATTTCCTAGGATTGGAAATATGGCAGCGCAGTGGTGGACTATTTGTTTCTCAGAGCAAGTATGCTCGGGAGATACTGGAGAAGTTCAACATGCATGGCTGCAAGCCTGTTGATACTCCTCTTCCTGGAGGTTGGAGGAAGGAGGATGCCACTTCGGGAGAAGAGGTGGATGCCACTGTTTATCGACAGTTGGTGGGGTCGCTGATGTATTTGGTCAATACACGACCTGATATATGCTATGCAGTTAACCAGCTTTCACAAGCTATGGTTAAGCCTACCAAGCTCTTCTGGAAGGCGGGCAAGCATGTATTGCGCTACTTGAGAGGCACATCGGGATATGGTTTGTGGTACAGACAGGAGGATGAGGTGAAGCTATGTGGCTTCACGGATTCAGATTGGGCAGGGAGCCCAACAGACAGAAAGAGCACATCAGGAGGGGTCTTCAGTATCGAATCTACAGCAGTTTCTTGGTACAGCAGGAAGCAGAGATCTGTGGCACTCAGTTCAGCGGAGGCCGAGTATATGGCAGCAAGTTTGGCTGCATGCGAGGCTATATGGATGAGGAAGATCCTGGTTGGTTTGTTCGGTTCTCATTTGGATCCTACTGTGATTTACTGTGATAACCAGAGTTGCATTAAACTCTCGGCTAATCCTGTATTTCATGATAGATCTAAACATATTGACATCAGGTACCATCATATCAGAGATTGTGTGCAGCGGAGGATCATGTTACTTTCGTACATTCCAACGGAGGATCAGGATGCTGATATTCTGACGAAGGCTCTCACCAGGAGCAAATTCGAGTACCACCGAGGCAGGATAGGGGTTGCTGATAATCCATATCTTGTCGAGAGGGAGTGTTGAGATTGCAACAAGATGATGGAGCTTAGTGAAAAGAGTCGCCTTCACTAAGTGGGCCCGCAGGCTATTTTTGGCGCAAGTCTATTTTTAGACTATGTCTATTTTTAGACATATGGATCATGTCTATGTTTATGGATGATTGATCAAGTTGGGAAAAATAGATGGACTTCTATTTTTGATGAAAGTGTGAGTGATCACAGTGTGAGTGATCAAGTCTATTTTTAGACTGGCTGTCAAAAATAGAAAAGTCAAATATTATTATCTCACAATAATATTTGGACTATAAACTTAATCTTATTCTCTTGGAGCACTTCAGTTTGAGCTACGGAAGTGGCACATGCAGCTGTCAGAAGGAAATTCGTTTTTCTTATGAGTCAGTTGAGTTGTTGCATGCATGACTTCAGTTAGAACTCAAGTGAGTTGAGTTTAGTGGACTGGAGGTACAGTTGATGGAGTTGTGTTCAGTTTAACTTAGTTAAACTGGTTGTAGTTAGTCTAACTGCAGATAGACTAATGATGAGTTGTTAAACTAATTATTAACTCATAATACAACTAAAGAATACATCAGTTAACTCAGTTGCATGTCAGTGCATGTTCAGTTCAACAGGGACAGGTGGTAGAGAATCAGATTGCTATCAGTTGTGACTATAGTTGTGCACCAGATCTTGCACAATCAAAGGATTGAGTATGCCAATGAGTTTTCTCACGTATTTGGCCCGCATTTTAGCCTTTGCTCACGTCCACAAAGAGTGAGTGACTATTTTGCAGGTGAAAATCGAGTTTGGGAAGCAATTCTCATCAGTTCTTGAGCAGGTATTGAGCAGTGGAGGCAGGCAAGCAGTGGAAGAGATTTGGAGATCAGATCTGAGCTGTATTGTGTGTAACAGAGGTGGAGATACTTGTGAGAAGTATTATGCTGTGTAATGTTACATGACTCAATCATTAATATACAGATAGTGTGGGGTTTTTAGCGAGATGCTTTCCCCGTGATACATACTGTGTTAATGTGTGAATGCTCTTGATGTTTTATTGTTATTGATGCTGCTATATTGTTGATCAACGTAGAGGAGCTTATGTATTGTGTATGTTTTCCGCAATAGTACATGATCAGGATAATCTCTGTTGAATATGTGTTAAATTATTCAAAATTTCTACATTTACTGTTTCTTGTGGCCTTTGGTGACGTTTTTTATGTTAATAAAGATAATAGTCTAGTAATGAATCTATGATAATCTTAACCCTTAAATTAACTTTTATGTTAAATATTAAAATATTTTTTCTTCACTTAAATTACTTTAATATTTATATATTAACTTTTGTAAATATTAATTTGGAAATTAATTTATTTCTAATTTATTTTTAAATATGTTTATAAGTGTTTAAAACAGTCCCTTTTCAATATAAATATAACTAATATTTATAACTTTTATAACTAACGACTCTAATATTCAGATTTAATAACTTGGATCACTTACCATTGATTTGAATTATTTTATTTTTTATATATATTTATAATATCATTATTATGATACCCTTAAATTACCCTATATTTATTTAACTTTTATAAATTAATTATTATTCTAAAATTAAACTAGTTTATAATTGATTTATTTTAATATTTATTTATAAATAAGGGTATGAAACAGCCCTTTGACTTATAATTTTTTATATATTTAATTACTTTTATAACTAATACTCTATTTTTAGATATAAAATCTTTATTAACTAAGTATTAAATTGAGTTAATTTAATTTATTTTTTTAAGGAGTCCATTTTATAACTAACTGGGGTAACTTGGATCACTTATCATTAATTTGAATTATTTTATTTTATATATATTTATAATATCATTATTGATGATGATGATGATGATGATGATGATGGTTAACGTCCGCTGAGACCAAATAATGATCTATCGGACCTAAAAAGACAAATTATTTATTTTGATTTAAGATTTTATTCCTATGCTCAAAAACCTTGGAGAGAAGCCTCCCGAGTTCAATATAATTTTGGCATTGTAAAAGGCTAGGAAGGTCAGTATTGTAACAAAGGTTGTGAAATTGAGATCTAATGTGGTTGTATGCAGGGCACTCTAAGAGGAAGTGGTTTTCATCCTCGATGCTCCTATTCTCACAAATATGGCAGATCCTTTCTATCCATGGCGTTTTAGGAACTGCCCAACGGCCAGTTTCACTATGGAGCTCATGAGAATTCGTTCTAATATTTGCTATATTAATTTTCTTCTTTGAGCTAGTTAAAATAGAGAGATACTTTTGATCTTCAAGGGTGGGGTTGATGACCTTCTTATAATAACTTAATTTTCTTTTAGACGCTAAATCTTTCTCACACCACAATTTTTCTTTGAACTTAGAAGTAACAATATCTTTAATGTTATTTATGTTTTGCAAAGCATCATTCTCATTGATCTCCCAATAGTTTAACCAGGCCCTTGTGTCCTTATGCCATCCTCGGTTAAGCCTTAGGTGGTTTTGGCTGGAATTTAAAGCTAGCTTAGGAAGTCTATGATTGTCTATGTTAATGAGCTTGTGCTTGTACACCAGAAACCTGAGCATAGCTAGGCTCTCAATAGGAGAAATACTAGCTTCTATAAGGAGAATAGGATAGGGTGTATTACTTTTAATTTTCAGGTTATAAATTATAAAACGCTTCTGGATTTGCTCAATCTTTCTCCATGATTCTCTGGAGATGCTGTAGCCCCAAACTTCACAGCCATATAAGATAACAGGAATGACTAAATTTTCAAAGAGGAACTTCTTTTTATCCCACATTACGAGGTTTGTTGTTTTACAATTATTTTCAAGACCAAAATAAGCTTTCCATCCCCCATTGATCCTTTTCTCAATGTTATGGTTCCAGTTGAGCTTGTGATGGATATCAATTCCTAGGTACTTGTAAGAATACACTTCCTCCAAGTTATTATTGTCATACATAAAATTAGCGCAAGTGTCCTTCTTGGATTTGATAATCATAACTTTTGTTTTGTCAGTGTTAACAGTCATATCCATGGTAGAGCAGAAATCCTTAAGAAGCTTGAGTTGCTTATCAAGATCAGATGGGCACCTTGCCAAAAGAACAATATCGTCAGCGTAGAGAAGAAGGATAACGACTATCCCAGTTAAGATTGTGCCACCACATCCTGCTTCTTCTAAATAACCTTCAAGCTTATCAATGTAAATGCCAAAAAGGGTAGGGAGAGGGGGAAACCTTGTTTAACTCCGATGTTACACTTAATATCTTTTGACCACCCCTCATTGTTCTTTAGCTTGGCAATTACATTCTCGTATAGCCTTATAGCAGCAGCTCTCAACTCAAGAGGAACCTTTAGCTCTTCTAACCTATTCCAAAGGTTGTATCTAGGAACCGTATCGAAAGCCTTTCTAAAGTCTACAAAGCAGCAAAATAAATTGGATTTATCATTACGACATTCCTCCGCAATGATCCTAAGCGTAACAAGGTGGTCTGTTGTTGAGTGATGCCTTCTGAAACCTGCTTGGCCTTTAGCCCGCTTACCTTCACTTTCAAGCCATATGCTTAACTTTTTTTCCAGAATACTACCATACAACTTGGCTAAGAGAGGGCTGATCATAATTGTCCGATAATTAGAGGGGTTATTTGTATCTCCACTTTTAAAAATAGGGATAATGAGGCTCTCAGTCCAAGGTTTAGGGAACCCTTGCTTAACAGCTTGGTTGAAAAGCTTGTGGATGTGGGGGATGAGGACAGGGCCTCCAATTTTTAAGATTTCTGCCTGGTAACCTTCAATGTCCTTAGCTTTCCCATTCGCGAGGCGATTAACCCCAAACTTAATGTCTTCTAAAGAGAAGACTTCTTTCGTTGTGAGCAGGGTTTCCAAATTATCCATGACATTAGGAGATTCATAAAGCTTTTTAAGATAAGAATTCCAATCGTGAAGAGCAATTTTATTATTATCCTTAGTCTTCCTAGTCAGAATCTGCCTCCAAAATTTCTTAGGGGCTACCTTAGAGAGGTGTAAGAGATTCTCCTGTCTTTGACGAATGTACTGCCTCTTTTTCCTTTTAATTAGGGCTTTGTATATTCTTATCTTGTCCATTTTAAGAGAATCATCAACAGCTTCCTTAATTGCTCTCCTCGCATTTTTACAATCTTTGTCATACCAAGGATTGGTTTTGCTATTTCTTTTATTATTTGAGACTTCAATTGAGAACTTTTTAATAGAATATGAGAGGGTTGTAGTAAAATTATGATATAGGTCTTCTATGTTGTCTATACTAGATAAAGGAGGCAAATTAGTTTTTAATTCATTTAGAAAGAGGTCCTTTTTATTTTTATCAAATATTAAGTTCTTTTGGTTGTAAGTATTATTTTCTATGGGAACTCTATGCATGACAAAATTGAGGGTTATAAGTAAAGGCCTATGATCGGAGTCAGGCTCGTGGTCGTTTAAGATGTCAAAGTTTATCATTTCGTTGTATAATGGAAGATCGGAAATAACGTAGTCTACCACGCTGCTACCAATTCCATGGATGTAGGTCATCTTGCTGGAATTGGGCCACTTTTTTAGACCGTTGCAAATTATGAGATCCTGAGCACTACAGAGCTTGACTAGCTCTGACCCAAACAGATTTTCCCCGAGGTCTTCAGAGCTCCTTTTGTACCTACTAGCCAGGGTAGGGTCTTCGTCTAACCAAAGAGGATTAGGGTTGGAACGATTGCTTAAAATAATAGCTTGGTTGTTTGAAGTTCGAGCATTGAAGTCACCTATTAAAAGGATATTACCCTCATTCCTTAGGCTAGAAATATCGTTCTCTAAACTATTGTACGAGTTAGTTTTATCTAGATTCTTCTTCTTATAGAAGTTAGAATTAATGGGGGTGAAATAACATATTGCTATGTAGGACTTTTTATTATTAATGTCTCTGATCTCTATCCAACTAAATTGGTTGTAAGGGTCGTTTTTATAAATCCTAACATAGGGGGAGATGTTCTTCTTAATGTAACAAGCTATTCCCCCAATGCCTCTACGGGAGGATCGCTTGTTCCACGTAGACCATAGCGTAAAGCCATCTATGTTAGGGACCTTAGATTCTTCATGCCCCCAAGTTTCAACAAGCAAAATAATATCAACATCATTTGAGATCCAACTTAGCTTGGGGCCTTTGTTCCATGGGAAGCCCCGACAGTTCCAAGAAAGGATCCGGAGCATGTTTAATTGCTATTGATTACTATCTTTTTGGTTTTTGTCTCGAATAAAGGCTTTTCTATTTCTGATTGTTGCCCATTTTCCTTCCTTTCTAGCTTCTTTTACCTTTTGAACCTCCTTTCTTAATTCTGCTTGATCTTCTGGAATGAGATCTTCATTTATGAATATTCCCGTTCCTTTTAGACTTGAGGTTTTACTAAGTATGTTGTGCTTATGATGAGTAGAGCTCACCTTTATGCGGATTAATCTTCCTTTATTCTCGGTTAATTTCCCCAACCTTGTTATTATAATACCCTTAAATTACTCTATAAATTAATTATTATTCTAGAATTAAACTAGTTTATAATTGATTTATTTTAATATTTATTTATAAATAAGGGTATGAAACAACCCTTTGACTTATATTTTTTATATATTTAAATACTTTTATAACTAATACTCTAATTTTTAGATGTAAAATCTTTATTACCTAGCTATTAAATTAAGTTAATCTTAATACATATTTAAAATGGTAAATAATAATAATAATAATAATAAAATAAATAAATAAATAAAAATAAAATAAAGGGGTCCATTTTATAACTAACAGGGGTAACTTATCTTTTTGATAATGGTTATTTTCCTATCCTAACTAACTGGTCAAATCTAGCCGTTGGAGGTCTGCTCTATCTATTTAACTCGCTTTGCCTGATCTATTCATTCAACTTGTCCTAACGATGAACCACACTGGACAAATGAAATATCATGTGATTTACGCCAAAGAATCTCTCATAAACTTGATGATCACAGAATCCTCAATACAACAATTGAATGCCTGCACGGAAAAGGTATTGGATTCCTGCCAGTTTTTTCTCTTGTCTTGTCTTCTTATTTTTATGTTATTTATTTTATTGTTTTAGATTTGTATTCCTTTATTTAGTTAAATTATCAATTTTTTTCACTATTTTTTTATGTTTTTTACCATTTCATCATATTATCCATTATTAATTATTTTTATTTATTTATTCAAGTTATTTATTTATTTTTATTATTTACATAATACTTAATTTAATACCATTTTCCTCTAAAATTCTACCTTATTTACGAGACTTTCCATTACCTTATTCTTATTTTTTTTTACTAATTATTTCTATTTTATATTCATATATTTTATAAAAAAAATCATATTTATAAATATTTTTATTTTCTTTTTTCTATTTTTTATGTTTTTATACATATTTTTATTGATGATGATGATGATGATGGTTAACGTCCGCTGAGACCAAATAATGGTCTATCGGACCTAAAGAAACAAATTATCTATTTTGATTTAAGATTTTATTCCTATGCTCAAAAAGCTTGGAGAGAAGCCTCCCGAGCTCACTATAATTTTGACATTGTAAAAGGCTAGGAAGGTCAGTATTGTAACAAAGATTTTGAAACTGAGATCTAATGTGGTTATATGCGGGACACTTTAAGAGGAAGTGGTTTTCATCCTCGATGTTCCTATTCTCACATATATGGCAGATCCTTTCCGTCCATGGCGTTTTAGGAACTGCCCAACGACCTGTTTCACTATGGAGCTCATGAAAATTTGTTCTAATCTTTGCTATATTAATTTTCTTCTTTGAGCTAGTTAAAATAGAGAGATACTTTTGATCTTCTAGGGTGGGGTTGATGACCTTCTTATAATAACTTAATTTTCTTTTAGCCGCTAAGTCTTTCTCACACCACATTTTTTCTTTGAACTTAGAAGTAACAATATCTTTAATGTTATTTATGTTTTGCAGTGCATCATTTTCGTTGATCTCCCAATAGTTTAACCAGGCCCTTGTGTCTTTATGCCACCCTCGATTGAGCCTTAGGTGGTTTTGGCTAGCATTTAAAGCTAGCTTAGGAAGTCTATGATCGTCTATGTTACTGATTTTGTGCTTGTACAACAGAAACCTAAGCATAGCTAGGCTCTCAATAGGGGAAAGACCTGCTTCTATAAGGAGAATAGGATAGGGTGTATTACTTTTAATTTTCAGGTTATAAGTTATAAAACGCTTCTGGATTTGCTCAATCTTTCTCCATGATTCTCTGGAGATGCTGCAACCCCAAACCTCACAGCCATATAAGATAACAGGAGTGACTAAAGTTTCAAAGAGGAACTTCTTTTTATCCCACATTACAAGGTTTGCTATTTTACAATTATTTTCAAGACCAAAGTAAGCTTTCCACCCCCCATTAATCCTTTTCTCAATGCTATGGTTCCAGTTGAGCTTGTGATGAATATCAATTCCTAGGTACTTGTAAGAATACACTTCCTCCAAGTTATTATTGTCATACATAAAATTAGCGTAAGTGTCCTTCTTGGATTTGATAATCATAACTTTTGTTTTGTCAGTGTTAACAGTCATACCCATGGTAGAGCAGAAATCCTTAAGAAGCCTGAGTTGCTTATTAAGATCAAATGGGCACCTTGCCAAAAGAACAATATCGTCAGCATAAATTAATTGAAGTTGATTTTAAAAAATTATTATTTTAAAGTTTTTTAACTGATTGATGTTGAATTTCTAACATTTCTCTTTGATTTTTTATTTATTTCTTGTTAAATTTTTATTTTCCATGTGTCATATTAATTTAAGCTTTGTTACAATACCACATAATAATTTAATACCACAAAATAATTTAAAGTTTGTTACAATACCATGGGCCAATATGATAGCTTATCAATACCACATACCACATACCCAAAAACCATAACTCATTTCAAATTCAAAATATTTTATAAATATTTTATTTTAATTTTATAACTTTTTTAAATTAAAACTTAATGCTCAAAATATAACAAGATTCTTAACCATGGAAATTTACCCTATTTTACTAGAGTTATTATTAACTTGTAAATAGACTTTGTTATAATATCATATAATTTAAAATTATCAATTATGTTTTGTACCAAAAAAAACAAGAGCAACATTGCATATTACACTTGTAATGGTTAAATAATTAAATAATGATAGATTTTTCTATTATTTTATATATGAAAAATTTTACTTAACAGATTAAAATTAATTATTAAATTTTCATATACTAAAATATTATAGTATTGCCAAAAATAAATTTTTAATTTAAATTATTAATAACTATAATCTTTTTATTTACAATGTAATATTTTACATGTAAATAGATTAAATAAAAAACAACACCTAAAATTTACATAATTAAATTATTAATCTATATTTTTTTTAAATAACAATAATTCTTGTTTGTGAGAATGATTTCAGCAAAATCACATAGAAAATCATTTGTCGACGCATTTCGAACTAATTAGTGTGGTTCGTCATCAAGTTGGTTCGAAACGCGTCGACAAATGATTCTCTATGTGATTTTGTTGAAATCATTCTCACAATCAAGTATAGATCACAGAAGTCTAAACTCTTTAACAATAATTCTTATTTTGATGAGAAAAATAAATTTATACCACTTATTTAACCCTCGTGTAGATTACCCACTAACATTAATCAGATCATTAACTTGCAATGAGAAACGAGGGTAAAACCCTTTACCGTTTTTGGATAAGCTTATTAATACTATATAGTATAAGCTCATGAGAAGTGGAACAAACCTTAGGAATTATTATTTTAGAATATTAGCTATAGTGTGTCTCATCGTCTCGCCTTGGAAAGAAACATCAATGCTAACAACAAATTTCATTTTCTTTAGGGTTTAAGTATGTCTTAGGTGATATATTTAAAAAATTATAATATTTAATTTTAGAGAAATAAAATTAAATTTTTTTTAAATAAATAAAAATAAAATTTATTTTTAAAAAATATATATTTAGAAAATTATAATAATTATTTTTCGATAAATAAAATTATATTTTTAATTATATTTTTTTATTAATTACCGAAAGAATTTACATACAGTATCAAAAAATTAGTGGTCTCATTCTGGAGTTTGTTGACCATCAATAACTAACCATTCAAAAACATTCAAAATAAACTAAGAGTTGTTGCCACAATCTGATAAGGCCAAAAACACCCAAAAACCTGCAAAACACATAGCAACCCAATCACCATGGCTAATCATCAGAAGTGATGGATGCCAAATTGTCAGTCCCTGTCCTTGGTGGGGGGAGGAGGGTGATAAGGGTAGTCTAAATGCTACTCCAGATGAGTCAACCATGCTTTGAATTTGTCCAGCTTTTCCGGCAGCAGATTCTGGCCACGCCACGCCACACCACAACCACACACCCACAAAGGTGGCATTGGAAGTATTGCAACTCCTGGAGTGCCGCCATCACAATCTCATGCTCCTCTCAACGAGTTTTATCCTGAGGCTCCAACATTGCCTGAACAAATTGCATTGATGTCCTAGAAGTGGCTACACGATGAGGAGGACCCCCACGCCCATGCCCACACCCAACAAGGCTCCTACTACCACCATTGTTGCTACGTCAGGTTGTTCCACTGCCAATACCATGATCCCCATGAGTTTTCCTACCTTCTCCATGACCATGGCCAACCTTCACGCCCCCACATTGAACATTCCCCTTGCAGCTAGGTGAGGGAGGGGAGGCTTTGGCCAAATGAGAAGACTGTGGAGCCGACTTCATATTATGTCTAGCCTCACCTAAACAACCAGAGAAACACCGAACACGAACACAATCAATTGTTTCTTGGTCACCCAGAAATCATTTCGAACCTCCTAAAGAGTGCACCAGCCTGTCGACTAGGTGGCCTCTACCCACATTGTAAAGAATAACAAGGAGGTTCCCCCTCCAAAACCACCACTCGCTCTCGAATCCAAGATTTACCACCCCTAGCCAGACTTCAATCCACCAGCTCCTTTCTGGCTACTGTAGAGCTGCACACCAGACACACAACCATGACAACTTCTTCCACAATTGGTGGTTCACCCATTGCCATAATCCCCTAGCTAGCATGCTTGGGGGACCATTCCTTTACAGTGATCAAAAAGAAGAGCCCCGCAACACTCCATAGTTCGCCATGTACCCCACAAAGTAACAATGTTTCCACCTAAACTGAAAATTTAAGCGAGGGAGAAACAATTCCCCAGAACACCGAATATGGAAAGTCCCAGAATGCAAAGGAGAATATTGAACCTAAAAATTGATAACAAACCCAAAGAACCCCATGCACAATCCACCATAACAACACAGGACCTTGAGAAAAATAGTCCTTTGCCCACACCACCCAGACCTTGCTCCAAGACCAATTTACTGAGAATCCAAACGGCTGAATGCACAAGGACAAACAGAAAAAACCAAGACGATCATAATTACCAATAGAACCCCATCATCTTGGAGTCCAAACTCTCCTAGTCTGCTGGAGGCTCCTAGATTCCTTTCTATGCCATAGCTGACATGCACAAACTTTCCTTCGAGAACCCCACTGGTATACTGCAAGAGCCACAAATCTTGTGTTGAAGAATCTAGGGCAAAGTAGTGTAGTGTGATTCTTCGTTACTTGATAACAATTTGTGGAGTCTTTTTACTTTTCTTGTTAGCTTCTTCTTCTTCTTCTTCTTATTTGATCAGGTGCTCAAGTTTATGTTCAGAACATCAAAGTGTCAAAATCTTGTTAAACTCAACTTCATATTGAAGAGCTCTTCATTCTGAATCCAACGGTGCAAACGACACTCAAATCCGAGCTCGTATGCAGAAGTTAGAGCAAGTCAAAGTTCAAGTTTGACTTGTCTACATGGCAGGATTAGGATGATGTGGCAAGGTCTTTAGCAAATGAGGAGGCACCAAATGGCAGGCTACCATTTTCCCTTGCATATCGCAGGTCATATGTGGATCGAGTTAAGAATCGCCCCCCCAGGAAGTGCCAATTGTAATTTGCGATATCACATATCGCAATCGCAAGAAAGGAGGAGTTATAGAATTGACCCTCGGGACAGTCAGGGTTGCAATGCGATATAGCGCAATCACATATCGCACCCAATACCTGTTGATATATATATGATATATGGATTATCCGCCAATAGCAAAATTTGATGAGTTCCGATAGCGATAAGACCCTCGACGCGATATTTTATATGTTGTAGTTTATACTCCCGTCGGGTCCACGAAATTGCTATTGCAACAATTCGCCATGTTAATAAGACCCTTAGCCCACCAAAATTCACTGATTGTGAAATGCGATAGTTCTTGGATGCGATGCCACTATAGGTTTTGATTTAATATCCCATCGGGTCCGTGATATCGCAATCGCAAATTGTCTGTTTCTATTCACAAACCATAAGAGCCCGCAACACTTGCCGATTGTGATTTGCAATACGACCGATGAGTTATGGCCTACGGCGGGGCCAAATTCTCACTCAGTTAGCGGGTTTTGGAGTGAATTTGTGGGATTATGTCAGTTTTGGAGCAATTTGTGGAACAAATAGTGGGAGAACTAGGAGAAGTCATAACTTCTTTAGTTCTTATCCAGATGGATGCAAAAAGAGGCTAGATAGCCATTTTTTAGTATTCTAAACTCATGGAGATAGGCTTCAGAGGCATTTGAGCATTGTAACACACACTTTTGTTGTAGTTTTTTAACATAATAGAGAGTCCCAAGCATTGGAAGCTGGACCAAGGAGATGTAGCCTAGGAGGGGTGAACTCCTTATCAAATCTTTGTGTTGTGTGTTGTATTTTGTTGTTCTTTGTTGTTTTTTTGCTGTTGTTCAGCATATGTTTTATGTTAAATTGTTTATAACATTTACATAAGAAACTCTCATGGGAATCAATTAATTACGCAAACATGGTGAATCCTTAAGCACTTTATAAGCAAATGATAAGCATCTTGGGTTTTATTATGAATGGGGAATTAGCACAACATTACTAATTTGCTCCATTTCAGATCAAGTTGGTAATAAAGCACTAGTTTTTTCTTACTAAATTTTCTTTCTGAAAGAAGGATTTAATTGTTTGCAATTTTATGTCATGCTTACAAGGTTAAAAATCAAAAGAGGAGAAGGAAAGTTGATTGGAAGCCCTGAAGTTGGGTCAAGGGGAAGAAGAGCAAGGTTGCGAAAATATCCAACACCAGTTTAGCCTCAAGTTGCAGTTGAGACTCTAGAGATCATATCTCATGAAGGAGAACCTACAAACATGACAGAAGATGAGAAGACCTTCAGAAAGGCTTTCTTTGATATGACATAGATTGTGAAGGTACTCTATGAAGAGAGGAATAGCAAATTGCAAGGAGAAAGTTCCAAACCTCCCAAAGGAGAAGGTTCTTCAGGAGGAGGTAATGGAAAAGGTAAAACCTCCACCCTCTCCACCATCTTATTTATCTTCTACTTCACAAGCATATTCACACTTTTCCACTAATAAAACCATTACTCATACTCATAATCATTCTTCAAAAGGAACTAGTAAATCAACTTTTCTAAAGCTTGATGTTAAATTCGACTTTCCTATGTACAATGGAGAAGTTAATGCAGAGAAGCTTGATAACTGGATTCATCAGTTGGAGGTGTGTTGTAGAATTCAAAACCTTCAAGAGGATGATATCAAATTTCAGTTGGCTTCATTGAGAATGGAGGGTGCAACACTTGTATGGTGGGAATCAAGGACTCAAGACGAGATCAAAAAACATGGTAAGATCTCTATTACTTGGTCTAATTTCATTGTTGCTATAAAAAGACAATTCTACTCTTTAGCCCATATGCAAAAATCTATCATGAATTGGAAAAATTTCAGACAATTAAATGGTCAAAATGTGCAAGAGTATACTCAAGAGTTTAGGAGAAGAGCTCTTATGCTAGGAGTAGACTTGTAGCCACAAGATACTTTGCTTAAATATATAGGAGGTTTACATAGCTATCTTCGACACACCATTCTTATGTTTAATCCCACGAATCTTAACGAGGTCTACGTTCAAGCTACACACCTTGAAGCAAGAGGGAAAACTGTACAAGAAAAAGGTAAGAAGAAGCCATTCCAAAGTGGTACAAAAGGAAAGACTTTCAAAGGAAAGCAGAAGAAAAACGCTACTGTTAAGAAAGAAGGGGAGAAACCTATGTGCAAGAATTGTTCCAAAGAGGGCCATGATGAAGCACATTGCTGGAAGCTTCATCCTAAATTAAGATCAAAGAAATTTAAAAATAAAGGGAAACAGAAGACCAAAGTTGTTGTACAATAAGACTTGGGTTCTGACTCAGGTGATGAAACCAAGATTGCAACCATAATCACTAAGGGAAAAGGTCATGGCAAAAGCAAGCAAAGAGGAAGCCGTCAAAAGCGCCAACGCAACAAATAGCTCCAACAACGCTTCAAATGAAGAAAACAGAATTGAGTTGTTCCATATCAGAGTTATTTCCAAATACACCAAGATTGATATGCTATTTGAAAGTGGATCCCGGGAAAATTTAACTTCTACATACTTGGTCAAGAAGTTGAATTTGGAAACCATACCTCATCAAAAACCGTATCCGTTCGGTTGGATAACCAAGGATGCCAATATTTAGGTCACACGGAAATGTGTTTCCAAGTTTTCAATTACTGCCAATTTCATTGATGAAGTCGAATTAGATGTGGTGTTGATGGATATTTCTGGAATTGTGTTGGGAAGCCCGTATCTGTATGACAAGAAAGCCAATTTCCATAGATTTGAGAACAAATATCATTTGTTTAAAAATGGAGTGGAGTATATTGTGAGAGCCCATCGTAGGAAGCTTAATCTGTCTTTGGAAAGCGCAGGGCAAATGAAGCGACTGGTCAATTCCAGCAAGAATCTCGTGCTCCTTATGATCAAGTGGAAGAATGACAAGGAGCATGAATCCTTTGCACGTTGTGACGTGAAGCTAAAAGCCGAATTGGTTGATGTGGTCAATCAATATAAAGATGTGTTTCAAGAACCAAATGGATTGCCACCAAAAAGGGGATTTCAACACGAAATTCGACTACAACAAGACTGTCCACTCCCAAACATCAGTATATATCAAATGTTAATTTTGAAAAAGTTTAGAAATTAAGAAACAAGTCCAAGAATTGTTAGATAAAGGTGTAATTCATCCCTCTACTTTTCCATGTGGTTCACAAATTGTTTTGATACCCAAGAAAGTGGAACCTGGCACATGTGTGTAGATTATCGAGCTTTGAATAAAATTACCATAAAGAATCGATACCCATTACCGAGAATAGATTATTTCGAGATCAATTGAAGAATGAAAATATTTGACTAAATTAGACTTGAGAAGTGGATATCATCAAGTTAGAATAGTTGAGGAGGATATTTCGAAGACTACTTTTAAAACCAAATAGGGATTGTTTGAGTGGCTGGTTATGCCATTTGGTCTTTGCAATGCTCAAGCTACATTTATGAGAGTTATGAATGATGTTTTAAGATCCTTTCTTGATGAGTTTATAATTGTCTATATAGATGATATTTTGATATTCAACAAATCATGAGAAGAGAATTTCAAGCATGTGAGGAAAGTGTTGGATGTCTTGAGAAAAGAACAATTATTTCTGAAGATGTCTAAATGTGAATTCAGGAAAAATTCCTTAGTGTATTTGGCCCACATAGTTGGAGGCGGTGAGCTGAAGATTGACACCTCTAAAGTTTCAGTCATTGTGAATTGACTAATACCCAAATCAGTGACAAAAGTAAGGAGTTTTCTGCGAGCAACGCAGTATTGGAGGAAGTTCATTGCCAATTTCTCCTCCATAGCAGCTCCACTACATACTTTGACCAGTGTGAAGGTTGTCTTCCAGTGGGGAGGAAAACAACAAAAATCATTTGATGCTTTACAACAACATATCAATTTAGCCCCAGTTTTAGCATTGCCAAATTTGAAACAACCATTCGAAATACAAATAGATGCAAGTGACTACATTGTGGGTGCAGTTCTTTTATAGCATGTTAAGCCCATTTCATTTCATTCTAAGATTTTTATTGGTGTTGTGACTAACTATCCTACATATGATAAAGAGATTTACGCATTGGTGCAAAATGTGAAGAAATGGAACCATTACTTGAGGGGTAAAGAAACCATTATTCAACTGATCATCAACCTTTGCAATATCTACAATCTCAAACAAAATTGCAGCAATCAAGGCACTTTCGTTGGATGGAATTCTTACAGCAATTCCACTTGGTAATCGGGTACAATAAAGGTATTCATAACAAAGTTGTTGATATGCTTTCTAGACCGATTGTTAATGTAGCCATTTTACTCAAGAATAATTTTGTTTTACCTGAAAGTTATGTTGAACAATATGCACATGATACTGAATTTCAAGAGGTATATTCAAACTTAAGTCAAGGCCACCAAGTTGAGGAATTAGACTACCATGTACATGATAATCTGTTGTATCATTTGGGAAAGCTTTGTGTTCCACAGGGAGAGAAAGTAAATGTCACAAGGGAAGCACACACTTCTCTTATTGCTGGATATTTCGGTGTAAGTAAAACAGTGGCAAATCTTCAGAGGTATTGTTATTGGCCTCGTATGCTTGAAAGTGTGTCTTGTTTTATCAGAAGTTATTCATTTTGTGCAGTCAGTAAGCCTAGTAATATGAAATTAGGATTGTACACACCACTTCCATTGCCTTCACGTCCATGGGAAAGTGTTTCTATGGATTTTGTAGGAGGTCTTCCTTTATCAAGAAAAGGTCACGATTATTTGTACGTAATTGTGGATAGGTTCAGAAAGATGTGCATATTAATGCCTTGTAAAAAAAAATTACTGTTGAACAAACAACTCAACTTTTATTTCAAAATGTATGGGTTCATTTTGGATTACCTACTTATGTTGTAAGTGATCATGATTCCCTTTTTGTTGGGAATTTTTGGTCAAGTTTATGGAACTTGATGGAGACCAAGTTGAAGAAAAATATAGCTTTCCATCCACAAACAAATGGTCAACCTGAAGTGGTTAACACGAAAATTATTCATTTGCTATGAGGATATTGTAGCAAACATCCTAAGTTGTGGGATAAACAGTTGCATTATGTTTAACATGCTTACAACCGAGCAAAACACTCTTCTACTCTAACTTCGCATTTTGAGGCATGTCTTCGTTATTTTCCTAAATCGTCTTTGGATTTCATCTTTGAGAAAGATGTAGTTGTATATGGCCATAACGACATAGATAGAGAAAAGAAATTCATTGAGAAAATTCAGTTGATTCACCAAATAGTTCAAGAACAATTAGAAAAGAGTCAAGGCAAGTATAAGGCAAGACACGATAAGCATCGTGTGGATCATCAATTTCAAGTAGGTGATGAAGTTTGGCTATACATTAACAAGGAAAGGCTTCAAGGTGAAGGTAAAAAGATGAAACCAATCCGTTATCGTCCATTTAAAATTATGGAAAAGATTGGTAATAATGCTTTCAAACTTGATTTGCCTACATATATGCAAATTTGTTCCATTGTTAATGTTGAAAATTTGAGACTATATGAGCCTCCTCGTATTGAAGATCAAGGAGAAAGTGTACAGATTCCATCAATTGAAGAATTTTCTCCAGAATTTCTTGATGAACTTTAGCGAGAAACCATACTTGATAGAAGAACGACATCATCAAAAAGGGGAAATCTTTATTGTCTTCGAGTGCGTCTCAAAGGTACAAATCTATTAAAGGCCAAAGGAATTGAAGAGGGGTAGGTGAGGGAACAATACCCTCATCTCTTCAATAACTGAATATAATATTTTGGGGTCCAAAAGGCTTCCAGTGGGTAGAAGTGAACAGGTGCTCAAGTTTATGCTCAAAAAATCAAAGTGTTAGAATCTTGTGAAACTCAACTTCAATTGAAGATCTCATTATTCTGAATCCAACGTTGTGAAAACCACTCAAATACGATCTTGTATGCAAAGGTTAGAGCAAGTTCAAGTTCAAGTTTGACTTGTCTACATGGCAGGATTGGGATGATGTGGCAAGGTCTTCAGCGAATGAGGAGGCGCCAAGTGGTAAGCTGTCATTAGCCCTCGCATATCGCATATTACAGGTCGCAGGTGGATTGGGTTAAGAATCGACCCCCAGACAATGCTGATCGCAATTTTCAATATCACATATCGCAATCGCAGGAAAGGAGGAGTTATAGAATCGGTCCCCAACACAGTCAGGGTTGCGATGTGATATATCACAATCGCATATCACACCCAGTACCCACCGATATATATATGATACAAGGATTATCCACTGATAGTGAAATGCGATGAGTTCCGATAGCGATAAGACCCCAGATGCGATATTTTATATGTTGCAGTTTATACTCTTGTCGGGTCCGCGATATCACTATCGCAACATTCTGATGTGTTAACAAGACCCTCAACCTACCAAAATTCACCGATTGCGAAATGTGATAGTTCCCGGATGCGATGCCACTATAGGTTGTGATTTAATATCTCGTCGGGTCCACGATATCGCAATCGCAAATTGCCTGTTTCTATTCATAGACCATAAGAGCCCGCAACACTTACCGATTGCGATTTGTGATACGACCGACAGGTTATGGCCCGCATCGCAGCCAAATTATCGCTCAGTTAGCGGATTTTAGAGCGAATTTGGGGGATTATGTCGGTTTTGGAGCAATTTGTGGAAAAAATAGTGGGAGAACTAGGAGAAGTCATAACTTCTTCAGTTCTTATCCAAATGGGATGCAAAAGAGGCTAGACAACCATTTTTGAGTATTTTGAACTCATGGAGACAGGTTTTAGAGACATTTGAAAATTGTAAACACACTTTTGTTGTAATTTTCGAACATAATAGAGAGGCCCAAGCATTGGAAACTAGACCAAGGAGACATAGCCTAGGAGGAGTGAACTACTCATCAAATTTTTGTGTTGTGTGTTATATTTTGATGTTCTTTGTTGTTTTTTTGTTGTTGTTCAACATATGTTTTATGTTAAATTGTTCATAACATTTACATAAGAAACTCTCATGGGAATGAGTTAATTAAGAAAACATGGTGAATCCTTAAGCACTTTATAAGCTAATGATAAGCATCTTGGGTTTTATTCTGAATGGAGAATTAGCACAATATTACTAATCTGCTCAATTTCAGATCATTATTAGAGAATATGTGTGTACTTCGTCAAACTGCTACCAAAACAAAAATAACAACACAAAGTTTGTCTCTCTACGAGGGACAAAACCTCTCCACTCTTGAGAGGAAAGCCCTTAGTAAGTTTTCTCTTATTGAAGCTTCTTATTTGAGCAACTGCCAAACCCTAGACCCTTGACTAGGATATTCTCCAAGCCTAAGTAAAATATGTAATGACCCACCTACAATTATAAATAAAATATGAATATTAGCATACATACCAGACCTCCATATGATAGCTATGTATGCATGGACCCACATGTATCACACTATATATAGGCTGGTTACTCCAGGAGGAGATGTAAATTAAAGTAATGAGATAATACCTCACCAAAATATCATATATATCAAATTAGATAGGTAATATGTATACCACCTTAAATACATATATACTTATCTGATAAATCCTTAAACTAAAAGAAAATGTTAATTCTAATTTACAAATTAAATTAAATAAAATTATAATATAAATTAATTAAAATTATAAACTAAATAAATCAAATTAATTTATTAAAATAATAATAAACTTTAATTAAATCAAATCTAAGTATCCCAATAAAATCAACAAAATCAAATTAGATTTGATTTTATAAAAGTTACACGTAACAAAACAATGACATGGAGATGGGAGGAAAGAGTGGACGAGGAATTAAAAGGAGGAAGGAAATCTTGAGGAGGGGGATGAAGAAGAACAATTTTAACACATAGGTACAGATAGGAAGGAGTCTTGATTGTACTAGAGTTTTTGGGCACGCGGGATCAGATTGTTTCTATTGGAAATCATTCTGAGACTGAGTACCTAGGTTGTACCCAGTTTGATAGGGAGGTTTTGGCTATTTTGGTAACACAGCTGGAACAAGAATTGCAGCAAAGCAGACAGATTTGCAGCATAGCAGACAGGTTGGTATTCATTAGATAAATTGTTTAAATTTTGTATTTAAATTACATATTATGGTATTTTGAATTTAGGGCTCTTACATTATGGTATCAGAGGAACTCGTTCAAACTCTTCGGCCCTGGTAGGCTTTAGATTTCCATTACCACCTCTGCGTCTTCCCTTTTAACCCTTTGAAATTTCGACTGTGTTTTCATATTTTCCGTCAAGTTTAGACATTAAAGTTATGGGAAAATTTGAATTCGACCATTTCTTGTTTTAACCCTGTGTGCAACTGTGATGGTTGGATGATTTTCTTAATTAAATTCGGCATTTTAAAATCCCCTTGGCTAGCCGAATTAGTTTTTCCTTTGGAAAAAAAATGTTGATACTATTTCGATTTGAAATAGAGTGTCCATGCAAAAGAATAAAGAAAAATAACAGAGTATTCCAGCATACATACTATAACAAACGATTTTGCCTGCCATTGAATCCTGTTGTTCATATTTATTTATTTATGCTGGAAAATATTTCTACTTATCTATAATTCTCTGTACAGAGAGCACCATGTACAACTATGTTCAGATTTAATATATAAAATAGGACTTCTCCAGTCCACCTTAACAGAATATTCCATTATACATACTATATCCAGAAACAAAACGGAATTACATGTATTTGCATGGCCTTCTGCTGAGTCACAGATGCATTCTTACAACAGAAACATAGGAGAAACAGAATATAACATAAACTTCGATGGCTGAATCTCATGGCTTCGATTCTCACTTGGCCTCTGTTGATGGAGGTACTTCCTCTTCCACATATACAGGAAGTTGAAACTGGAGAATTTCCATGCAACTGTGAATTTTCTTCTTGAAAGCTTCTTTCTTACCCTTCTCTTTAGAAACTGGGCATATTGTGACCGAACAAAATTCCCCAATAAACTTATAGTTTTTACCTTGAAACATGCATATTGGCGTGCATAAGCACTCAACATTAATAGTATACAAAGTAGTGAATGCCCTTTGTTGCATTCATCATTGACTAAAACTAACAGTACAATCAATTCTTCTATTGCTCACCGCTTGAAGGGGAAGCCAAGATTATGAGTAAAAAAATATATGTATATATATTATTAAATTAAAAATCCATTTATCCCAATTTCCATGGATGGTTATGCTTCGTACCATTACTAGCTGAAGTTGATATTATTGTCGGAGAATTATGATGAAGAGGCAACCGAAGTTCGACCCTTGATATCAACCCCAGCGAACGCACCTTCTTAGTGTTGGGAATTTCTAATAATTCCGGAACAAATAAACAGAGAATAATGCTCTGTTCTTTAACACAGGAAACATAGTTTTTTACACACAAACAAAAAAACTTTGTATTCATTAATAAAACTGATGTTACAAAATTCTTCCTCTCACAGAGGGATTACAACAGGAACGCTTCAGATGCAGTTCCAAAAAAAACTTCACTCTATCTCTACACTGTTGTGCATTACATTGCATCTCTCATTTAACTCTCATCAACTTGTTACATTGTTGTTCTGGGTATATATATAGAATCTACTTACAAAAAATATCTCTGCTAGGCTATGCATGGAGGTGTCTTAATGTATCACCAACCGCATTTACAATTTGATATCGGTCTTCTGATTCAATCTGAATGTTTTAATGAACAAAATGGCTCTGCTTGTACTTTGGCGTACTCCTCGAACAGGTGGAATGAAATATAAATGAGGTCCTATGCTGCGAACTACTCGAGGCTGTCCTTCTCGTCCTTGGCTGTGCTATTCTTCAAATGTGGTTGCTGAGACATTATTGTGCAGGTACAGGGTAGTTGATCGCCTTCATTCTAGAGCATTCAAGGGTAACATGACTATATCGGGACAAGACTCCACCATTCGATTGCATGGATCAATAGCAAGATCATTCTGTAATGGTTATCAGGAGAAAACGGGAACTACAAATGCGAGTTGTTGGATGAAACAAATGGACGACTGAGATTCGTTTGAAGAAGATGCGATCTGTGATAGAGATCAGATCGCATCGCGGAATCACAATCGGCATAAGACACAGGGCGGAGCGAAGGCAGCGGGGCACGGAAGCGATCTGCGATAGCGATCAGATCGCATCGCAATATCACGTCGAAAAAAAAAGGTCAAGAGAACCATCAGAGGCAGCGGGCATGGATGCGATTTGCGATTAGATCGCATCGCGAGAAAAGAAAGAAGAAAAAAACTGTTTGCAGTCGCTGTTTGATGGCGGATTTCGGCAAGCGCTGCAGTTGAAAGTAACATTTCAACACTCCCCTTTAATTTCAACTGTTGGGTTATCAGTCATACCCAGACATTTCCTCAAAAACTCAAAACTTTTCTGCCCCAATGGTTTGGTCAGAATATCTGCAACCTGCTCCTGAGTTCTGCAGTGTTTAAAACAATTTCTCCATTGTTCACCAATTCCTTGATGTAATGAAACTTTGTGTCAATGTGTTTCATTCTCTTATGAAACACAAAATTCTTGGATAATGCAATAGCTGAACTATTGTCACAAAAAATCACAGTTCCTTTTGCTTGCTCTTGGCATAAACTCCTTAACATCCTTCTCATCCAAATTGCTTGACACGCTGCTGTTGTAGCTGCCACATATTCTGCTTCTGCTATAGACAATGCTACAATAGGCTGTTTTTTAGAAGCCCATGAAATGGCTCCTAAACCCATGTGAAAAACATAACCAGATGTGATTTTCCGATCATCTACACTTCCAGCCCAATCACTATCAGTGTATCCAATTAAATCTGAACATTCTGAAACAGTATATAAAATGCCAAACCTTTTAGTACCTTTAACATACCTCAGAATCCTTTTTGCTGCCTGCCAATGTGCTTCTTTTGGCCTCTCCATGAATCTGGAAATTAAACTAACAACATACATTATATTCGGCCTAGTTGCAGTCAAATACATGAGGCTGCCAACTATGCTCTTGTACAAACTAGGATCAAAATCCTTGTTGTTGTCCTCTTTGCTGAGTTTTAATCCCATCACTGTGGGAGTGATTGCTGCTTTGCTCTCCTGCATATTAAATCTTTCCAACACTTCATTAACATATTTCGCTTGTGAGATAAAAATCTCATTTCCATTTTGTTCTACTTCTATTCCTAAGAAGTATCTCAGCAAACCGATGTCAGTCATTTCAAATTCTTCTTTCATGTCTGTTTTGAAATTTTCAATAAGGTAATCATCATTACCTGTGAAAATAACATCATCAACATATAACACAACAATTAGTATTTTACCATCCTTTTCTTTGATGTAGAGGGTGGGTTCTCCCTCACACTTTTCAAATCCATTTTCCAGTAGAAATGAATTTATCCTACTGTACCATGCTCTTGGTGCTTGCTTCAGCCCATAAAGAGCTTTCTTCAATCTGCACACTTTGTGCTCTTGGCCTTTCTTTTCATAGCCTAGAGGTTGTTCAATGTAAACCTCTTCCATTAACACTCCATTTAAGAATGCTGACTTCACGTCCATTTGGTAAACTTTCAACTTGTTTTGTGCTGCTATGGACAGCACTGCTCTCACGGTTTCCATTCTAGCAATTGGTGCAAAAGTTTCCTCATAGTCTCTCCCATACAGCTGCTTATATCCTTTGACAACGAGTCTTGCCTTATGCCTTTCTACTTTTCCTTCAGCATTACTCTTGGTCTTGTAGACCCATTTAACTCCAATGACTTCTTTTCCTTTTGGTAGTTCAACTAAATCCCATGTCTTGTTTCTTTCTATGGCATTGATCTCCTCATCCATAGCTTCTATCCATTTCCTATCCTTAATTGCTTCTTCGAAATGAACAGGGTCATCAACATGACAATATAAAGCAAACAAAGAATTCATACCTTCATTTGCTGCCTCTTCTTCATAAATGTCACTTAAATTTCTGAACTTCTTACCTCTTTCATTTGGTGTACAAGTGATTGAAGGAGCAATTGAATTTCCTCCTTGTGGTGTGCTTGGAGAAGCACTTTCATTTCTCCTCAAGGGTGTCTCTTGCTGCCCTTGTGTTGGTGCTGCTGTTTGGGGATGTATTTTAGTCATCTCCTCATCATCTTCATCATGAGACAAAGAGTTTTTAACATTCATTGTTTTCTCTATGCTTCCATCCCAAGCTTCCTCCTCAATGAACTGAACATCTCTACTCACAATAAGCTTCTTGGTGGATGGGTTATACAACCTATAAGCTTTGGATTCCTCACTGTATCCAATGAAAATACATTTCTCCCCTTTGCTGTCCAACTTCTTCCTTAGTTGATCTGGAATGTGTGCATAAGCCACACATCCAAAAACTTTCATGTGGGTGACTCCTTGCTTTGTCCCACTCCATGCTTCTTCCGGCACTCTATTCATGATTGCTTTTGTAGGGCATCTATTCAAAATGTACGTTGCACAGTGTACAGCTTCAGCCCAATAATCATTTGGCAAATGTTTTGCCTTTAACATACTCCTCGCCATATCCATGATTGTCCTATTCTTCCTTTCGGCAACTCCATTTTGCTGCAGAGTGTACCTAGTGGTAAACTGCTTATGAATTCCATTTTCTCTACAAAAACGTAGAAATTATTTGGAGATATACTCACCTCCTCTATCAGTTCTTAAAACTTTGATATGCAGCCCGCTTTGGTTTTCTACAAGTGCTTTGAAATTGCAAAATCTTTCAAACACTTCACTTTTGTTCTTCAGGAAATAAACCCAATTTTTTCTAGTAAAATCATCAATAAATGTTAGTATATAGTGGTTTCCTGCAAGTGATGGAGTTTGCATTGGTCCACATAAATCTGAGTGGACAATCTCTAAGGGTGCTTTTGCCCTTATGCTTTTCCCAGATGGAAAACTTTCTCTGTGTTGTTTCCCCAAGATACAACCTTCACAAAGGCTGTCTGGTTTCTCTATCAATGGTAATCCTCTTACCATTCCTTTTCTATTCAACAAGTTAAGACCTCCAAAGCTGAGATGTCCAAATCTCAAGTGCCACAACCAATTTTCATCTCTTGGTTCGCTTTGGAAAGCCTCTTGTGTCACTGCTGCTATTTCTTCTCCATTTTTTAAATCTGCTTTCACTCTGAAAGGGAACATCCTGCTCCTCTTCATCTTCACTTCAACAATACATTATTTTTTGGGTGTTTTATCCATGATGGTGCATACATCATCCACAAAGAAAACATTGTACCTCTTTTGAATAAGTTGTCCAATACTTATGAGATTACATTTCATTCCAGGAACATAATAAACATCTGCTATGGTTTTCTTTTCACCTTTCTTTGTTAAGACTTTTACTTCTCATTTTCCCATAACAAAAACTTTATTATCAGTCCCTAGTGTGACTTGTGACTTCACACTCTGATCTAACATAGAAAACAGGGCTATGTTTCCTGTCATATGGTTACTGCAACCAGAGTCTAGAAACCATACATCTTCACTCTTTTCTTCAGCCATATTATAGGCTAAAAACAAATTATCTTGGCTGATATTTTCTCTAGTGAAATTTGCACTAGTTCTATTACTCATATCATGCTACTTCTTCCTACATTCATTTGCATAATGCCCATATTTTTTACAATAGTGACATTGGACATTGGATTTATCATACCTTTGTCCTTGAGCATGATGTTGTCCACTTTGTTGGCTGCTGCCTTGGCCTTGGTTCTGATTTGGATTGCTGCCTCTTCCTTGAGCATTTGTTGGACTGTTTCTTCCACCTTTGTTTTGGCTTCTGCCTCTTCCTCTCTTGTTTCCTCTGCCTTGACCTCTTTCTCTTCCAAAGAACATCTGGGTCTTAAAGGCATGTTCTAGAGATGAGTTTTCATTCCTACTCAATCTCTGCTCATGTGTTACTAGTGATGCATGTAGTTCATCAACTGAGAAGTTTGTGAGATCCTTTGTCTCTTCTATGGTGGTGACAATCACATCGAACCTTGAGGGTAGGATCCTCAATAATTTCTCCACAATCCTCCTTTCTTCAAGAATCTCTCCATGAGACCTTATCTGTGTGACCAGACCAATCACATGTGTAAAGAATGAGTCAATATTATCTGACTCCTTCATGCAGAGAGTCTCAAAATCTCTCATCAGCAACTGTAGTTTTGTTGTCTTCACTTTCTCCATGCCTTGATAGGCTATCTTGAGAGTTTTTCATGCTTCTTTGGATGTCTTGGCTGCTGATATCCTTGGAAACACACTCTCATGCACTGCTTGATACAAAAAATAGAGGGCTTTAGAATCGTTCTTCTTATTGCTCTTCAACAGTTCTTTCTCTGCCTGAGTCAAATTATTAAACTCATCTTCATCTACTGGTTCTTCAAAACCATACTCAACAAATTCCCATAAGTATTTGGAAGCAAGTAGAGCTCTCATGTTTATTGCCCAATAGTCATAGTTCTTCCCATTAAATTGTGGGAGCTGAGTATTACAGATACCCATGCTAGTGCTAGCTCCAGCCATTCTTGCACTCTTAACTATGCTTCAAAATACTTGACTATGTATTTAAAATAACTGACTGTCCTCAACAGTAACACAAAAAACTAACTTGAGAAATACCTTGGATTCTTTCTTAACTGAGTCTTCACTCTGCTGGAGAAGCTGCTACAACAAGAAATTCTTCCTTCAGCTTCTTTGACACCTTCAAAGAGCCTGGACAAGCTCTGATACCATGTTGGGAATTTCTGATAATTCCAGAACAAATAAACAGAGAATAATGCTTGTTCTTTAACACAGGAAACATAGCTTTTTACACACAAACAAAAAAAACTTTGTATTCATTAATAAAACTGTTGTTACAAAATTCTTCCTCTCACAGAGGGATTACAACAGGAATGCTTCAGATGCAGTTCCAAAACAAACTTCACTCTGTCTCTGCACTGTTGTGCATTACATTGCATCTCTCATTTAACTCTCATCAACTTGTTACATTGTTGTTCTGGGTATATATATAGAATCTACATACAAAAAATATCTCTGCTAGGCTATGCGTGGAGGTGTCTTAATGTATCACCAACTGCATTTACAATTTTATATCGGTCTTCTGATTCAATTTGAATGTTTTAATGAACAAAATGGATCTGCTTGTACTTTGGCGTACTCCTCGAACAGGTGGAATGAAATATAAATGAAGTCCCATGCTGCGAACTGCTCGAGGTTGTCCTTCTCGTCCTTGGCTGTGCTGTTCTTTAAATGTGGTTGCTGAGATATTACTGTGCAGGTACAGGGTAGCTGATCGCCTTCATTCTAGAGCATTCAAGGGTGGCATGACTATATCGGGACAAAACTCCACCGTTCGATTGCAAGGATCAATAGCAGGGATCATTCTGCAATGGCTATCGGGAGGAAGTGGGAACTACAAATGCGAGCCGTTGGATGAAACAAATGGACGGCTGAGATTGGTTTGAAGAAGATGCGATCTGCGAATGCGATCAAATTGCATCGCGGAATCGCAATCAGCATAAGACACAGGGCGGAGCGGAGGCAGCGGGGCACGGAAGCAATCTGCGATAGCGATTGGATCACATCGCAATATCGTGTCGGAAAAAAAAGGTCAAGAGAACTGTCAGAGGCAGCGAGCATGGATGCGATTTGCGATTAGATCGCATCGCAAGAAAAGAAAAGAAAAAAAACTGTTTGCAGTCGCTGTTTGATGGCAGATTCCGGCAAGCACTGCAATTTTTACCTTGAAACATGCATATTGGCGCGCATAAGCACTCAGCGTTAATAGCATACAAAGTAGTGAATGCCCTTTGTTACATTCATCATTGACTAAAACTAACAGTACAATCAATTCTTCTATTTCTCACCGCTTGAAGGTGAAGCCAAGATTATGAGTAAAAAAATATATGTATATATATTATTAAATTAAAAATCCATTTATCCCAATTTCCATGGATGGCTATGCTTCGTACCATTACTAGCTGAAGCTGATATTATCGTCGGAGAATCATGATGAAGAGGCAACCGAAGTTCGACCCTTGATATCAACCCCAGCGAACGCACCTTCTTAGTCGGTTGCAGAACCGGGGACAGAATTACATTCATGTATGACGTTGTCTATAGATTCAATTTATGTAAACTCATCCATAGTTTTGTTCAAATTTTATATAAATTCCCAGACCTGGCGTCAATAGCAACCAGTTACAATTCGAAAGTTCAAATGGTCAAAAAATATTATATATATACTGTGAAAAAATTATAAATTCATACTTTCTAATTGAGGAAATTTGCAACAACACGTCTTCATTATTCTGCCCTTCCCCATGCCTCCTTACTCATCCATAGTGTTCCGCTATCAAGTCCGAACTCAATGCATTAAGCCACAAATATATGGGCAGGATTTGATTCCCCAACCCATGCTTATTATTGCCAAATATATAGGCAGCATCATTCGATACCCTGACCTCTGCGAGCATGAAATTGGACTGAGCAAAGACTGCGATATGTAACCGCACTATATATATATATATATATATATATATATATATATATATATATATATATATATATATATATATAAGCTGCAAATCTACAGACCTGCATACGCTAAGGAAGCCACGGTGCTCACTCACCTTCTCTCAAAAGTTTGATGCGTCGGAAACCATCTTTTGAATGGAACTTGGTGTTATTCAAAACTATTTGAGTATGTCAACCACCAGCCGAATTATTATATGCATTATTAAAATAGTTATACAATAATAATTGAGAGAATGATTTTTCTTTTTCAAGTCATTTCTATGGTTAATGGTGGTTTGTCCTCTAAGGATGATACAGAAAATAAAAGGGTCACACGATTATGAAAAAAAAAGGGTCTTATATTTTGATTTTCGAAAGCCATTCTCACACTAGTTTGTTAAGTTGATATGATTGATATAAGTTTATATTAAGGTTAATGCTTTGTTAAGTTACACATCTATGTTTGCATTTACGTTAAGTGAATGTATATGATAATGGCTAGAATATTTTAAAATATGATTTAATAAAATAAATAAATTTATTTTGTTTCTAATGATTTTTTTTTTTTTAATTTAGAATTTTATTGAAATCATAATATTATTTAATTGACAATATTTTATTTTTATTTATTTTTAAAAAATGAATTAGAACTTTATGATGTTGCTACTATTCTCACGTCTATTCAATGTTATATATGAAAGAATTTGTATTTTCAATCTTGATGATTTGCTTTCCCAAGACATTGCTTTGGAGTTAAAAAATAATAATAATAATAATAATAAAATAGCATACCTTTTAATAGTTTAGACAACTTATGATATGACGAAGATGTAAAATTTTTAAAATAGCTTTTAAGAGTTTATGTATAGGCATCGAAGTATCCATCAACGAATTCAACCCGATTATTGCAATATCCAAAAGGTATATATATATATATATATATATATATATATATATATATATATATATATATATATATAGATATAGATATAGATATAGATATAGATATAGATATAGATATAGATATAGATATAGATATAGATATAGATATAGATATATCTATATCTATATCTATATCTATATCTATATATATATATATATATACTCTACTTTATGGTATCGTCACTTGGTAAAATAAGAGTAAACATTTTACAAAATAGGTATCAATATATATAGATATATATATATATATATATATATATAGAGAGAGAGAGAGAGAGAGAGAGAGAGATAAATCTTTAAACTAAAAGAAAATGTTAATTTTAATTTACAAATTAAAATTAAAATTAAAATTAATAAAATAATAAACTAAATAAATCAAATTAATTTATTAAAATAATAACAAACTTAATTAGATCAAATCCATGTATCCAAAAAGTTACACGTAACAAAACAATGACACAGAGATCGGAGGAAGGCGGTGGACAAGGAATTAAAAGGAGGAAGGAAATCTTGAGGAGGGGAAGGAAGGAGAACAATTTTAACACAGAGGTACAAACAGGAAGGAGTCTCGATTGTACTAGACTTTTTCGACACGGGGGATCGGATTGCTTCAATTGGAAAGCATTCTAAGACTGAGTACCTAGGTTGTACCCAGTTTGGCAGGTAGGTTTTGGCCATTTTGGTAATGCAGGCAGAACAAGAATTGCAGCAGAGCTGACAGATTTGCAGCACAACAGATAGGTTTGTATTCATTAGATGAATTGTTTAAATTCTATATTTAAATTACATATTCTAGTATTTTGAATTTAGGGCTCTTACAAAATCCTTCCTTTTTCTGCACTATAGCTTCCGGCACATGGACCTCTGTCTTCCGGCACTTTGCTCCTTAGCACTTCGTCCTTCTTCTGTTGCTTGTTTAAGTTAGGAAACCCTAGAACATTAGGGCTTCTTTTCTTTGTTATAGAGAGAACCTTCTTTGCTTTTCTTTAGATACTTTGTAGACCTAAATTCTCATCTGAATGAGGCTTATGATGTTGTTGCCTTCAATTGTTGTCAAATCCACAAAGGTTTACTTGTTGAAGTCTTCACACGTGTGGACAGAAACCCTAAAACAATCCTCTTTATCCTCACTATCTTTTCCTTCCTTCTTCGTTGGATGGGGAGGCCTTATAGGCCTTGTTTATTAGCCCAAAATAGAGATACTTGTTATTTTGATTTCCTGTTGTACTTGACCACAGGCAGATCCTTTCTTCCTTGCACATGTGGTTGTTGATGCCCTAGAAACTGTCTTTTCACCTTCGTTGTTCTGCCTCCTTATCTCGCTGCACTTGTAGACCTGTTTCCTTGGCTTTTCGTCCTTCTAGTCTTCTTTCCTTGCTTGCGGATTTCAGAGTGAATTCATTATGCTTTTGAGGAGTGGACAACCTCTATAAATAGAGGTTTGTCCCTCCTCTTCAAGCCGACTTCACTGTCCATTAGGCCGACTTGACAGTTTCGCTGTAATTCATCTTTTATTCATTATTTTGTTGCTTGGAGGCTTCGTTGATGCTAGGAGAGGATTTGACTATGCTTGGAGGTGTTCCCATGACCTTGTGTGTTGACATATATGATGTAACATGTCCTCAAAGGGTCTCATCATAATTACATTTTGACTTTGACTTTCTAGAAGCACTTTAAAATGTGCTTGACCTATTTTCAATGAGCAAGAAACTCATTGACAAATCATATAAAATAATTTCTCTTTTCTTGAATAAATACAAATATCAAAATTACATTTATGAAGACCTAGCCTAGTTACATTTCCTTCAACACTCCCTCTTAACTAGGGAGATATTCATACAACATTACAAGGTGTTTGGAAATTTTCAATCTTGAAGAATTCACATAAGAGAAACTAGATTTGCAATCCATCTGTTATAGCATCATATCCATCAGCATTGTCATAGTGCAAGGCCTTGACTAAAAACTCCATCTCTTTATGAGACCATGAGCTACAATGCTAGTGAGACAAATGATTTATAGACAAATTCATCATTGTCTCTCAAGGTACATACCCATTGGGGTGTTCTCCGAGTATGACCTTCTAGGACTATTCTTATCTTGGGTTCCCAACCCTCAAAGAATATTGTTCCTCTTACCTACTCTTGTCTTGGATGCCCTACACATCCTCAAAGAGTATCAAATGTCACATGATTACCTAATCCTCCCATTCTTTCTTCCTAAGTGAAGACAAGAATGTTGTGTCTATCTTGTGTCTACATTTCCATTCATGGCCTTCATCTAGACTTATGGTTGTTAGTCTTGGTTTATTGCATGACCCATGAAATGGAAAACACAATTGTCACTCCTTTGTAATCAGGGGTGATCCAAAACTCCCTCTTGATCAGGGACCTGCCGGAGCTCCCTCTTAACTAGGGACTCTTTCCTTCATCAGCAGCTTCTTCTTCGTGGGTTCTTCAGCTTCTTGATCTCCTTCCTTTCTTGATGTCATGAAGTCTTTGTTCGAACTTCTTCTATGTAGGGCACCATCCATCGATCACTTTCCTTCTTGGTTTGTCATGTCATTGCTTCGTGGAAAGTGACTATCAGGTTTTTCTTGTCATCTTGGCTACTTCTTTGTCATCTTGTCCATGCTTCGGAATACTCTTATCATGGATGCTTCATTGTACTTGCTTGATTATATGTTTTGACCTAGTAGCTCATCATGACTTCATCCTAATATTGTTTCAACATTGCTTTTTCTTTTGTTGGATGGCTTCTTCATCATGACATCTCTGTAGAGTAGAATCAATTATCTACACCTTTTTTATCTCCAAGGCCTTCATAGGTGTCAAGGGTCCTTTCTTCCTTTTATCAGAGTTGTCCCGCCTCTTTTGGGAGATATCTTCAAGGCATTTTGTCAGATAGAGATTCTTGGTGATCATGGTGTTCTTCACATGCTTGATCTCTTTCTTCATTTACTTCTTCTGAGATAGATAGGTCAACCATCTGATGCTTCTTGTGAGAGCATTCCTTCATTTCTCACTTTCTGGGCTTGTCAGCATTTCTTCTTGCTTCTTAGTCAGCAATCTTATGCTCCTTATGTGAGCATATTCTTTTGTTGACCTTCATTGCATCGTGGTACATGCCTTCGAGCATGTTTTTGGTGAAAGATATTCTTTCATGCTTGATCATGTTATATAACTATGCCCATGAATCAATAATATACAAATGATAACATGATTAAAATTTAATGCATACATACCTCATCTTGATTCTTCTTTGACCATTTTTGGCGTGGCCCTCCTTGCTTCATCTTAGCTTGCGTACATATCACTCTTTTTTTGAAACCCATGAATGGGATTCCCAATGAGACATCTGCTTTGGTCCATGAACCTTCTTTTGAATATTCCAACATAGGATCTTAAAGATCCTTGCCTTGAAAATGTTTCCTTTCTTTTGATGATGTAGGTCTTCTAAGATTCTTATCATGATCAATTTTTCTTTCATCATGTATGAGGTCTATACTAGGTATGCTTCTTCTACATGAATATCTTGAGTTATATCTGCCATGCTCCTATATTCTAGAAGATATTTCTACTTATGAAATTTGGTTCTTATCATAAATGCTACATCTACATGAGTATCTAGAACTCTATGTATATCATGTTCCTAGATTCTAGATGATGCTTCTAGCCATGCAATTTTAATTTATTCCTACATGCTCCTATCCTACTCAAAACTTTGAAAGAAGTCTAGAAGTAAAGAGTTTGACCTAGTCCTAGTAGAGATCCGGAGATCTTCCTTCTTTTGCTTCTTTCCTTCTTCTTTCATCTCTTGAGTTATGTGAGCTTCTTCTCTCTTTCTTTTGTTGTTGTTGTCCTTCTTAGGCTTAGGACAATTCCTTATGTAGTGTCCATATTCTTGGCATCCAAAACATTGGATTTAGGACATCTTTATTGTTTGTTCTTTGTGGATCAAACTTGTCAAATTTACCCTTTCTTTTGGCCATGGTAGCAAATGCTTGCTCCTTTGATCCCACATCTTCTTTTGCCTTAAGTCTGGTTTCCTTTGTTCTGCATAGAGACCACATTTCACTGAGAGTGGTTGCTTCCTTCTTGGCATGTATGCTAGATGTGAAGTTTCCCCACTCCTCAGGTAGAGCATTGAGTACTATAGTTGTCATCTCTCTGTCAGACATGGCTTCCCCAAGCTCTTGAAGTTGATCTCTCATTTCAGATATTTCCACAAAGTAGGGAGCTATTCCTACATTTGTTATCTTCATATTGTACAATTCATTCCTTAGAGATATTACTTCTCTAGTGGTGGATACCGAGAATATCTCTACTATCTTATCATAAATTTCTTTTGATGTGTCAAACTTGGAGACATAGGGAATGAGAGAGTCTTTTATTTATTCTATCAGAATCCTTTGAGCTCTTGTCTCATCCTTATTGTACTTCGCTAAGGGTTGAGTCTATTCCTTAGCAGAGATAGTGGTATTCCATTTGACATGCTCTAGGCGTTCATTCTCCTTGAGTATTAGATCAATCCTCTTCTTCCATGCAAGAAAGTTATTGGTAACTACCAATTTATTGGTTTCCTTGCAAAAAGACATTGATGTATATTCAGAAGGGGACATGTACTTACTTGATATATTTTGAGATGTAATGGATTTTCTTCCTCCTTGAAGGCTTGATGGATTGTCTTCCCTGGATCTTGATGTTCTTCAAGTTTCCTTCTCCAAGTGGGCTTGGTTGATGATGAAATTTGCTTGAAGACTTGTAGCTTGATGTAGGTCTTGTTTCAGTCTGCTCTTCTTTGTATGTGCCTTTATGTAAGGCTCTTTTTCTAGCTTTGTAGACCTCCATGATGGATGATGGATTGTAGACCCTTATTGTCCTTGGAGTGATTGAGACTTGAAGGCTTGATGCTTCAACTTTGTAGATGCTTCTCCTTGATGAATGTTCAGGAGTTGCCCTATCCTTGATGTGTCACCTTAGCTCTGATACCATGTTGAAGAATCTAGGGCAAAGTAGTGTAGTGTGATTCTTCATTACTTGATAACAATTTGTGGAGTCTTTTTACTTTTCTTGTTAGCTTATTCTTCTTCTTCTTCTTCTTCTTATTGGAGCATATGTTTGTACTTCATCAAACTGCTACCAAAACAAAAATAACAAAAACACAAAGTTTGGCTCTCTACCAGGGACAAAACCTCTCCACACTTGAGAGGAAAAACCTTGGTCAGTTTTCTCATATCTAGACTATGCTTGGAGGTGTTCCCATGACCTTGTATGTTGACATATATGATGTAATATGCCCTCAAAGGGTCTTATCATAATTACATTTTCACTTTGACATTCTAGAAGCACTTTAAAATGTGCTTGACCTATTTTCAATGAGCAAGAAACTCATTGACAAATCATATAAAATAATTTCTCTTTTCTTGAATAAATACAAATATCAAAATTACATTTATGAAGACCTAGCCTAGTTACATTTCCTTCAATAGCTTGTTCTCGAGAACAACTTAACCATCAAATGGTCCGACCAAGCATCTTCCCAAGTCTTTAAACCCATCTCTCTGTACTGCGACTATCTTAGAGAGACTCAACTGTCACACACTTGCAGAATAAATGAAACAATATAGGGGATGACTCGCTTTACCTCTTACCACCTTGCGTAATGAGTCATGTCTCCACACAAGAGTAATCAACTATCTCATTATCCTCCTCCCAAGCAGGCACGAATTTAAATTATATAATCTACACAATTTAAATATCTCAAAAACTTTTTTAAACTATTAAATTTATTTGTGTAAAAAAAAAAAAAAAATCACAATATTTATTAAAAAAGTTAAAAACATAAAACAGTCCCCGAGCAATAGTAACTTGATGTCAAAAACAATAAATGACCACCATTTAACCGTCAAATTTTTACTTCCCAACCGAGTCGATGATTGACAAGTGGAAAACGATCATTGACGGGGATGGAATTTAACAGGTAAATTTGCCAATTTGCGAAGAGGTGTGAAAACTGTGAAATTAAGTCCAAGTATAGGTCAAATTTAACAATTGGATCTATTTTGAAATTCCAACGTGAGACGTATTTCTCTATATAATTCGTTCCCACCAGAGATACCATGTTGAATTTGAAGGAAGCGAGAGTCTCGGATGGAATCATGTGCATGTCGCGCTCTGTCTGCTCTCATATGGTTGAGATAGCCGACACCCATCTTCCAACGGGGCCGAATAAGGATTAGTGGTTTACAGAAGGGATACCAAGCCGCTGAAAATATGGCATCCTCCGGAGAATTTTACCTGTTGTGAATTCTAGTGTCCGGATCATTGTCTGACACAAGGTCGCGAGGTCGAACCCTGTTGTGTTTGGACAAAACCATGGAGCATGTTGTGATCAAAGCGGCCGCGGCGGCGAATGCCACCGCGCAGAGTTGTGTAGTATTAATGAAGACAACGTCCAACGGAGCATGGCAGGGCGATAATCCCATGGATTTTTCGCTTCCGCTGCTCATAGTGCAGATCTGTATTGTCCTGATCGTCACCAGGACGCTGGCTTTTCTGCTCAAGCCGTTGAGACAGCCTCGCGTCATAGCAGAAATCCTGGTAAGTCTTCGGACAGTATTTTTGTTTTACGATTTTTATAGCGTAGGATTCTCTATTCTTATTAATTTTTGTATGAAGGTGTTTCCAGACATGAATTTTTTGCAAGCTTGCAGCTCGTAAAGCCTCCATTAAAGCCGTTGTGGGCATTTCTCCATTGACTTTTTCAGTTTTATTGCTGTTTTCTGCAAGTCTTGCAACCCATGATTCTATTTAAGAGGTAAATTTGGTTTCCATGGGAGTTAACAGTTGTATCGGGTCTTTCGCTGGGAAGTTTGGTTTTTGTGATCCGACAACTTTTTATGGTAAAATGGATTCCGTGCAAGTCGTTTTAAAAGCAACCAGTGTGGAATTTAAAGGAAGTTGTTTATAGTGTGATTTTTTGGATTTTTTTGGGTGTCTGTATAAAATTTTGATTTGTGTTATTTAAATTTGTTTTTGCTAAAAAAAATTTTAAGGCACTTGGATTGTCCAGGGTTTACTCGTAATTTCAATAAATTCTGGTTGGATTTTAGAGAAATTAGACCAGAAAAACTCATCGAAAAAACTTCCAAAAAATCACACTAAAAACAACTCGAATTTAAAGTCAAAAACACTAAAATAAAAAAACAACTCGAATTTAAAGTCAGAAACACCCTCAAATTTGATGGTTTCCTAGTGTGGGGTCAGTTTTCCTTATTTTTAATAAAGAATGGTTTCCGATTCTAGTGCCAGTTTTCATTATTTTAATAAAGAAAGAAAATTTTGGTGGTATTCGATAGGCCACAATCAACTCATTACAGACAATTTGTCCGTCCGTCAAATTGCATAGGGGAATACTAATCCTGTTTTCGTTCCTCTTACTAATCTGGTTTTAGTGCCTAACAAGTTTTAGAGTTTTTAGTTGGAATTTAAGGCCAAATGGTAAGTTTAAAATATTTTCTTATTCCATGTATAAATTCAAAGCTATTTTTGATGGTTTAAAATAAGCTTTGTATTGCAAATTTAAATTCAACATTATTTTTAATTATTTAAAATATTTTTTTTAATTATTTATATAAATTCAACACTATAAAAAATCTTAAATTATTATTGTAGATTAGTTCTAGCTAATTTAGATGGTAAGAGCTAACAAACTTGTTATAGGGCATTAAATGTCTATTTAGTTACATCTTCCAGATAACACGCTAGCGCGGTGACTAGATAAATAAAAAAAATAATGACGGTGTGTTATCGGGTTATGAAATATACAGCTAAGCAGACATTTAATTGGCTCTTGCCAATTTAGATCACATTCTGAACCATTTCTACCAAAAAGTATTAAGAGAAACATGTATAACCGGAATACCGGTAAATGGTCTTATTGGACTTTTCCGGCTTCATTTCGATGGTTGCATTTGTTCCAGCTTAAAGCTTCTGTTTACATCTACCGTCTTTTCATGTAATTTCTCCATCGACTACTGTCTTTTCATTATGTAATTTCTCCATCTACTATCTTTTCATGTAGTTTCCTCAGGTGCTTTAACGATCCCAACCTTGTACGAGTTTCCTGTTACCGTTTGACTTTGATTGTGAACTCTCTATAATTATAATTTACATGATGCTGAATTTATATAGGTCATAAAAATCAATTTGAAATAATAAAGATTAAGATTTGGTTTAGAAATTTAAATTCAATTTTAAAATTTCCATAATTTTACTGCGTCATGTGAGATGTAACAATAAAAATCAAGATTCAGCCCCAAAAAACCAAAACAAAACAACAACGGCGGCTGTTACCAAAAAAATATATTATGTTTAGACAACGCCGCCTTCTTGATCCTTCTTTGCTGAGGCGCAGTGAAACTTACATGAACACAATTTTCTGATTTTGGATTCTCGTATCATGTTGATTTTTTGTTTGTCAATACAGGGTGGAATTCTTCTTGGTCCTTCTGCTTTGGGACGCAGTAAAACTTACTTGAACACAATTTTCCCAAGTAAGGGCACCACTGTATTTGGAACCATTGCAGATTTTGGTCTTCTATTCTTTCTGTTTTTAGTCGGGCTGGAACTGGATCTCCATGCTATTAAGCGAACAGGAAGGAAAGCCTTAGCAATTGCAACAGCTGGAATCACGTTACCGTTTCTTGGTGGGGTTGGGGTTGCTTATGTGCTCAGGGCAACGATTTCTAAGGGTGTGGGATATGCACAGTTCCTCGTCTTCATGGGTGTAGCGTTGTCCATCACTGCATTACCAGTGCTGGCTAGGATACTTGCAGAGCTCAAGCTTCTCACAACCGATGTGGGGCAGATGGCCATGGCCGCAGCTGCTGTCAACGACGTGGTAGCTTGGGTTCTTCTGGCCCTGGCCATTGCTCTTTCAGGAACAGACAAGAGCCCGGTGATATCAGTCTATGTTCTGCTATGTGGCATAGGCTTTGTGGTTATTATGTTTTTGGTGGTGAAGCCCATTATGACCAGGATTGGCCACCGCTCCCCTGACAACGAACCGATAAGCGAAATATCCGTTTGCATTACTCTAGCGGGAGTCCTAGTAGCCGGATTTGCAACAGACGCAATTGGGATCGACGCAATCTTCGGAGCTTTTGTGTTTGGGTTGACGATTCCCAAAGATGGCCCCTTTGCAGGGATGCTTATTGAAAAGATTGAAGACTTTGTATCGGCCTTGCTGTTGCCACTGTATTTTGTGTCTAGTGGTTTGAAGACTGATGTGGCAACGATCCGTGGAAGCACATCTTGGGGCTTGCTTGTTTTGGTGATTGTGACGGCCTGTGCCGGGAAGATTCTGGGTACTTTTTTGGTTGCAATTATTCACAAAGTGCCTCGTCGCGAAGCATTGACACTGGGATTTTTTATGAACACCAAAGGACTTGTAGAGTTGATTGTCCTTAACATTGGAAAAGATAGGAAGGTAAAACCCAGATTTCATAAACTGAATTTAGCTCGATTTCATTGTTTACTTTTATTTTCTCAGGTTCTAAATGACGAAGCTTTTGCGATCTTGGTGCTCATGGCTCTGTTCACAACTTTCATCACCACGCCAATAGTAACCTTGATATACAAGCCAGCAAGGAAGACGGTTCCATACAAACATAGAAAGATACAGAGAGAGAGAGCAGAGGAGGAGCTCAGAATCATGGCGTGTCTGCACGGTACGAGGAACATACCGGAGATTATGAACCTGAAAGAGGCATCCCGGGGGATTCGAAAGCCTGCTATGCGCCTCTACATCATGCACTTAGTGGAGCTGTCGGAGAGGTCTTCTGCGATCATGATGGTTCACAAGGCCAGGAAAAATGGGCTTCCCTTCTGGAACCGCAACCGTTCCCAACAGGACCAGATAGTGGTTGCGTTCGAGGCGTATGAGCAGCTGAGCAAGGTAGCGGTGAGGCCCATGACTGCCATCTCTGCTATCCAGGACATGCACGAGGACATCTGCAACATTGCGGACCAGAAACGGATAGCCATGATCATACTTCCCTTCCACAAATACCAGCGGGTCGACGGTGTCCTGGAATCCGTGACCTTGGGATTTCGGACTGTAAACCAGAAAGTGTTGAAGCACGCGCCCTGCTCAGTGGGCATCCTGGTGGACAGGGGTCGACTCGGGGGTCAGTCCCAGCTGGCGCCTTCGAATGTAGACCACCACATCGCGGTCCTGTTTTTCGGAGGACCAGATGACCGAGAGGCTTTGGTATTCGGAAGAAGAATGGCGGAGCATCCCGGGATTAAGCTGACGGTCATACGGTTCCTGCCGGGGACCGATTTCGACCACACCGCCATCAACCTCACTCCGCTGCTGACCCACGAGGACGAGACGCACCAGAAACTGTACAAGTTTTCGACTGCTGAAATGAACAGAGAGAGCGAGAAGGAGCTGGACGAGGAAGCCTTGAAAGTGGTAAATAAGGAGGTGTCGAATCCCAGGAAATCCCCTGAAGGTGAAGGTGAGAATGAGGACGAGTCGATCGTGTATGAAGAGCGGGAGACCAGTAATACGGTGGCGTCTGTGCTGGAAATCGCGAGGAGCAACAGATATCACATGTTTTTGGTGGGAAGGGGACGCTTCCCGTCTCCACTGGTGGCAGACTTGGCAGAGCGGACCGCAGAGTGTCCGGAATTGGGTCCGATCGGGGATCTCCTCACCTCTTCTTCCAGCGTTCGAATCACCGCATCAGTATTGGTGATTCAGCAACACGATGTCATTCATAAGGATGAGGTAGCCTTTTCAAAAACCTCATCCTCCCAATTTGGTGACCTGAGCTGCCACAACATCGAAACTGAATAAGAAGCCAAGATGGTCGATTGCCAACATCACAACCCTGCTTGCTAGTTTTCCTTTCATTGTAAAGTGTTGAATCCCAAGTATAAAGCCCAACTCATTTTCTCACAACCCTGCTTGCTAGTTTTCCTTTCATTGTGAAGTGTTGAATCCCAAGTATAAAGGCCAACTCATTTTCCCACAACCCTGATTGCTAGTTTTCCTTTCATTGTAAAGTGCTGAATCCAAGTATTTACGATAGTATGTAATGTATTGAGCATTGGCAAAGGATTGACCTGACCATAACGTCAACTACTCATTTTCTCACAACCCTGCTGGGTTATTCTTCCTTGCATTGTAATGTGCTAAAAGCCAAGTATTTAGGAAATAAAATAGTATGCAACATATCAAAAGCTTAAGTAAGTCTGGAGAAAACATCATCTTTTGAAATTTAAAAGCTAAATATTAAAAGTTAGTTAAGGAGGGAAGGAATAAAATCATATATAATTAGAGAAAAGAATAATATACAATATGGTGAAAGTTAATTAAATATTGGAAAGAAAGAAATATGTTATAATATATTGAAAGCGAAGTATGGAGGGAAGAAATTCAAAAGTGAATTTCATATGTTATTGATTTTTATTTTTATTTTTTGAACATTATTTATTTTGTTGTGATATATGTTAAGTTATACTAATAATGATAACATTAATTTAAGAAAACACTAATAAAATAGATATATCAAAAGTGATTAATCATAAAACATAAGTGAAGAGATGAAAGGCAAAAAAGAAGAGATGAAAGGCAAAAAAGAAGAAAGAAAGCAAGTCATTTTATAGCCATATAATGAACCATAATGCCTCAAAAACCAAGAAATATTCAAATCTTGATAATCATAAACCATTGTTTCCAAAGCTACAAAGACAAAACCCCACTTGTATCACACTATTACGAGAATATCATATAATGACCGATATCCACACTATTGTGAGAATATCATATAATTCACAATATTGGGAGAATAAAAATTCATAAAATCCACAACGAAAATACATTGTTTTTTTATTATAATAATAATAAAAATATTTTTATTTGTATTTGTGGGACAATGAATCCTTTTCAGTAGTGATTTGAACGTTAAATAAGTGGATTTTAATGTTCAAAACTATATATGTTTTTAATCATTAAAATGATTCAATTTATAATATATAATATTATAGTAAATTTTCAAGCTTTTTATATTATTATTTTTAAATAAATATTATATTAATTTAATAAAAAGTGTATTAAATATAATAAATATTGTTTAGAAAATCTTCGGCAAAATCACATAATCAATCTTGTGTCGACGCGTTTCGAACCAACCAGTGTGGTTCATCGTCAGGACAAGTTGAAGACCAATCCAGCTTAGCTTGATTAAATAGAGTGTGCAGAGATTCCAACGGCTAATTTTGACTTAATAATCTTGGTCAAATCACTAAATAATTTAATTAATATTCCTAGAAATAGCTAAAATAGGTAAAAAAGGAATTCATTTGTTAATTTTAAAAATAAATAGATATATTATTATTTACGAAAATTATACCCATATCTAATATTTTAATAATAATAATCTATATTTATTATTCCAATATGGTAATAATTCTTTATTAATCCTAGAATATAGTTATCATAGGTAATTTTTAAATAATTATTTAATGGTCCATTGGTATAATGGTCATTCGAAATTAAAATGATAAGAAAAATAGTATATGTATATTAAATAATCTAAATCTAATAATCATTTATAATTCCACACAAATTTTTAAGTCATAATTCATCCTTTAAACCTAATGGTCAAATTATTAATTCAATATTTATTTATTCCAATAAAACAATTAAAGTTAACTAAATCAATTATTACTTCTAAGGTAAATACCATAATTTAGGGTAAATCATAATATTTATATAAGCCTAATGGCCAAATTTATATTTGTTAATAATCAATATTATTTCATATTTATTTATTCCACTCAAAATATTATTAAAGTTAACTATATGATTAGTAAATATAATAATATTTATAAGGCTTAAAAAAGGGGGGGTTTTTTATTAAGAGAATGGTTAAAGGGAAACTCAAATAGAAATAATTATAATTGTATACATAATGAACTATGAAAATTAAATCTAATTATAATATGCACACTAGTATCATATACAGGTTTAGGTTAATACAGTAATTAGTCCAAATTTACTTCATAACTAATAAAGACTCAGACACTCCATAATAATAGGACAAACCCGCCAAAAGAAAAATTAATAAGGGAGGGGGAAGACAGAAACCCCAAGACCTAACAAAAGGGGAATGGGGAGGCTAGGAAGATAAGGCTGGGACCCAGCAACTGCTAATCTTCCAGCCATCATCCCTATTTAGATTGTTCGGTCTTTTCTCAATCTCCAGGGCCTCTCTAAACTTGCGATGGTGAAACTGCGCAATTTTGGCAATGACTTGAGCCTCCTCTATACATACATGATGCATAGTCTTCCCTGCATGCTCAGCCAGGGCTGAGGACTTGGTCCTACCATGCCTTAAGTCAGCCGAATGCTCGCTAATCCGCTGATTGATAGAGCGACCCGTCTCGCCAATATAAGGGGTCCCACAGGAACAGGGAATGACATAGACGCCCTTCATGTCCTTAGGGTCAATCGGGTCTTTCACAGACCTGAGGGAGCCACGGATAGTATTGAGAGGTCTAAAGGAAGTGGGCACATTATACTTCCTCAGAATCCTCGCAATCCTGTCCGTGGTCCCTTGGGTGTAAGGAATGTTCACACCCATGATATGATCTTTAGGAACCTTTCGGATTGAAGGCTCCTTCTTGGCCTTGAGGAAGGCTTTTTGACCGAGGTGCCTATTGTAACCATTCTTCTCAAAGACTTCTAGGAGGTGAGCCTTCTCTGATTCCAGGCTCTCCTCATCCGAAATTCTAACAGCACGAGTGGAAAGCGTGCTAAGAACCCCAAACTTCTGAGCGGGGAAATGATGCGAAGAAGCATGCAAGTATTGCTCAGTATGCGTCTTCTTTCTAAACACCTGATGAGAAAAGGAACCATCCGCCTTCTTAGAGATAAGAACATCCAAGAACGGAAGACAACCATTATCTTCTTTTTCCATCGTGAATTTAATGGCGGTAGATTGGTTATTGAGGTGACTGAAGAAACGATCCAGCTCGTCAGGACCATGAGACCAGACCACACCAGTGTCATCAACAAATCTTTTCCAAAGCTTAGGTAAGAGACGAGAGGAGGCCAAAGCCTTAGACTCAAACTCTTCCATGAAGAGATTAGCGACGACAGGGGACAAGGGGGAGCCCATGGCAACTCCGCAAGTCTGCTCATAGAATTCTCCCTCGAAGCTGAAAAAGGTAGAGGTAAGGCAAAGCTCAACTAACTTCGCCGTATCCGGGTCAGTTAGCTTATTAATAACCTTCATGGCCTCATTGATAGGAATGCAAGTGTAAAGAGAGACCACGTCAAAACTTACCAAAATGTCCTCGGGCTCAAGTTTAATTTTCTTAAGATCCTCAATAAACGCAGCTGAGTCTTTGACAAAGGACTCAGTCTGCCCAACCAAGGGTCTCAACTTTGCAGCAAGGAACTTGGCCAGGAGGTAAGTCGGACCACCGATGGTATTGACAATGGGTCTCAGGGGGACCCCATCCTTATGGATTTTAGGAAGACCATATATCCTAGGAGCGATGGGGTTACCCTCAATCAGTTTCTGGGCTAGAGGAATCGTGGAATTGCACGACTTGATCGCAAGAGCGACATTTTGGTAAGTTTTGACGTGGTCTCTCTTTACACTTGCATTCCTATCAATGAGGCCATGAAGGTTATTAATAAGCTAACTGACCCGGATACGGCGAAGTTAGTTGAGCTTTGCCTTACCTCTACCTTTTTCAGCTTCGAGGGAGAATTCTATGAGCAGACTTGCGGAGTTGCCATGGGCTCCCCCTTGTCCCCTGTCGTCGCTAATCTCTTCATGGAAGAGTTTGAGTCTAAGGCTTTGGCCTCCTCTCGTCTCTTACCTAAGCTTTGGAAAAGATTCGTTGATGACACTGGTGTGGTCTGGTCTCATGGTCCTGACGAGCTGGATCGTTTCTTCAGTCACCTCAATAACCAATCCGCCGCCATTAAATTCACGATGGAAAAAGAAGATAATGGTTGTCTTCCGTTCTTGGATGTTCTTATCTCTAAGAAGGCGGATGGTTCCTTTTCTCATCAGGTGTTTAGAAAGAAGACGCATACTGAGCAATACTTGCATGCTTCTTCGCATCATTTCCCCGCTCAGAAGTTTGGGGTTCTTAGCACGCTTGCCACCCGTGCTGTTAGAATTTCGGATGAGGAGAGCCTGGAATCAGAGAAGGCTCACCTCCTAGAAGTCTTTGAGAAGAATGGTTACAATAGGCACCTCGGTCAAAAAGCCTTCCTCAAGGCCAAGAAGGAGCCTTCAATCCGAAAGGTTCCTAAAGATCATATCATGGGTGTGAACATTCCTTACATCCAAGGGACCACGGACAGGATTGCGAGGATTCTGAGGAAGTATGATGTGCCCACTTCCTTTAGACCTCTCAATACTATCCGTGGCTCCCTCAGGTCTGTGAAAGACCCGATTGACCCTAAGGACATGAAGGGCGTCTATGTCATTCCCTGTTCCTGTGGGACCCCTTATATTGGCGAGACGGGTCGCTCTATCAATCAGCGGATTAGCGAGCATTCGGCTGACTTAAGGCATGGTAGGACCAAGTCCTCAGCCCTGGCTGAGCATGCAGGGAAGACTATGCATCATGTATGTATAGAGGAGGCTCAAGTCATTGCCAAAATTGCGCAGTTTCACCATCGCAAGTTTAGAGAGGCCCTGGAGATTGAGAAAAGACCGAACAATCTAAATAGGGATGATGGCTGGAAGATTAGCAGTTGCTGGGTCCCAGCCTTATCTTCCTAGCCTCCCCATTCCCCTTTTGTTAGGTCTTGGGGTTTCTGTCTTCCCCTCCCTTATTAATTTTTCTTTTGGCGGGTTTGTCCTATTATTATGGAGTGTCTGAGTCTTTATTAGTTATGAAGTAAATTTGGACTAATTACTGTATTAACCTAAACCTGTATATGATACTAGTGTGCATATTATAATTAGATTTAATTTTCATAGTTCATTATGTATACAATTATAATTATTTCTATTTGAGTTTCCCTTTAACTATTCTCTTAATAAAAAACCCCCCTTTTTTAAGCCTTATAAATATTATTATATTTACTAATCATATAGTTAACTTTAATAATATTTTGAGTGGAATAAATAAATATGAAATAATATTGATTATTAACAAATATAAATTTGGCCATTAGGCTTATAGAAATATTATGATTTACCCTAAATTATGGTATTTACCTTAGAAGTAATAATTGATTTAGTTAACTTTAATTGTTTTATTGGAATAAATAAATATTGAATTAATAATTTGACCATTAGGTTTAAAGGATGAATTATGACTTAAAAATTTGTGTGGAATTATAAATGATTATTAGATTTATATTATTTAATATACATATACTATTTTTCTTATCATTTTAATTTCGAATGAACATTATACCAATGGACCATTAAATAATTATTTAAAAATTACCTATGATAACTATATTCTAGGATTAATAAAGAATTATTACCATATTGGAATAATAAATATAGATTATTATTATTAAAATATTAGATATGGGTATAATTTTCGTAAATAATAATATATCTATTTATTTTTAAAATTAACAAATGAATTCCTTTTTTACCTATTTTAGCTATTTCTAGGAATATTAATTAAATTATTTAGTGATTTGACCAAGATTATTAAGTCAAAATTAGCCGTTGGAATCTCTGCACACTCTATTTAATCAAGCTAAGCTGGATTGGTCTTCAACTTGTCCTGACGATGAACCACACTGGTTGGTTCGAAACGCGTCGACACAAGATTGATTATGTGATTTTGCCGAAGATTTTCTAAACAATGCTATGGATCACAGAAGTCTGAATTCCTTAATAATAAATATTATATTAAATATTTGTTACAAAGATTGATCATTTCCATCAGTCAAAGTTTAGGGAGACCATAGAAATTGGAAGTTTAAGGAGACTATGGAAATTGAAAGGAGACTTGGTAATCTTAATAAAAATAATGGATGGAAAATTAATAGGTGTCGTATGCCTTCCCCTTTTTCTTAAATATTTTTTTTCTTGTCTCTGCTTTCAAATTTGTTTTATTTAACTCTTCCTAATTTTCCTACTCATCTTTCTAATTATTTGATAAAAAAATAATGTTTAGTTGATTATGTTTTTCCTTTGAAATTATTCTATTTTCAATATTATTATTTCTTACATTTTCCTTAATTTAATATTATTTTATCCTAAATTTTTTTTATATCCTCACTCCATTTTTTTTTTTATCCTATTGAATTTTTGGATTTTTAATTTAATTATATTATTTAGATATTTTTATAATATTCCTTTATTATTTTTTTGATTTATTTGTTATCGTTTGTCAAATGTATTTTTACTTTTATATTATTAATATTTATTTTATATTTAATTATTACTACAAATGTATTTTTACTTTTATATTATTAATATTTATTTTATATTTAATTATTACTACAAAGTTATGTAAGGAATTAGATGTTGGGTAATAACCAACGGTTTTTCATTATTAATTATTTTTATTATAACCAGTGGTTTTTCACTATTAATATTATAATTTGATCTTGAATATACTTATCAATTAACATCTTATTCATCACACAAGTTTTTACTTAATATTATTATTATATAAATTAATCATAACGGCTAGTTTCATACATAATATTACTATTCAACGACTAGTTTTCCTCCTAAGTCCATTGGCTAGGTCAAGCCTTGCCTTTAATATTATTCTATTAGATTATATTATTCTTTAATTAATAAGTTGTGACTTTCTCTATAATAAACAATTATTTATTATATAACAGCTAAAAAGTTAACCAATTGATTTTATTTCACCAATGACCGCTTTTTATATTATTATTTTTAAATAAATATTATATTAATTTAATAAATATTGTATTAAATATAATAAATATTATATTAAATATTTGTTACAAAGATTGATCATTTCCATCAGTCAAAGCTTAGGGAGACCATAGAAATTGGAAGTTTAAGGAGACTATGGAAATTGAAAGGAGACTTGGTAATCTTAATAAAAGTAATGTATGGAAAATTAATAGGTGTCCAATGCGTTCCCATTTTTCTTAAATATTTTTTTCTTGTCTCTGCTTTCAAATTTGTTTTATTTAACTCTTTCTAATTTTCCTACTCATCTTTCTAATTATTTGATAAAAAAATAATGTTTAGTTGATTATGTTTTTCCTTTGAAATTATTCTATTTTCCTTATTATTATTTCTTACATTTTTCCTTAATTTAATATTATTTTATCCTAAATTTTTTTTATATCCTTTCACTCCATTTTTTTTTTTTTATCCTATTGAATTTTTGGATTTTTAATTTAATTATATTATTTAGATATTTTTATAATATTCCTTTATTATTTTTTTTATTTATTTGTTATCATTTGTCAAATGTATTTTTACTTTTATATTATTAATATTTATTTTATATTTAATTATTACTATAAATGTATTTTTACTTTTATATTATTAATATTTATTTTATATTTAATTATTATTTAATGAAAATTATGTATCAGTTAATTTGATTATTTTAGAGAAAGGTCTTCTAGATTAATAACATCGTAAGGAAGGATTGGGTTCACGTTTCGGACCAACTAATGTGGTTCATCCTTGGAGCAAGGTGAGAAAGCAATCAATATGAGAGAATAAATAGCATGGATGCATCATTGTCCAGTGTTAGCCATTTAAAATGTCTAAGGTAATAAAACTATGTAGAAACTGGTTGTTATGTAAGGAATTAGATGTTGGGTAATAACCAATGGTTTTTCATTATTAATTATTTTTATTATAACCAGTGGTTTTTCACTATTAATATTATAATTTAATCTTGAATATATTTATCAATTAACATCTTATTCATCACACAAGTTTTTACCTAATATTATTATTATATAAATTAATCATAACGGCTAGTTTCATACATAATATTACTATTCAACGACTAATTTTCCTCCTAAGTCCCATTGGCTAGGTCAACCCTTGCCTTTAATATTATTCTATTAGATTATATTATTCTTTAATTAATAAGTTGTGACTTTCTCTATAATAAACAATTATTTATTACATAACAGCTAAAAAATTAACCAATTGATTTTATTTCACCAACGGCTGCTAACATTGGACAATGATGCATCTATTCTATTTATTCTCTCAGATGGATTGCTTTCTCACCTTGTCCTGAGGATAGTTGGTTCGAAACTTCGACCCAATCCTTCCCTACGATGTGATTAATCGGGAAGACCTTTCTCTAAATTGATGAATCACAAAAGTCTTAAATCTTACAATTTGATTATTTTTAACTTGGACTTTTATTATATATTTTTTATTTTTGTCCTTTTGATTTTGCTTTATTAGAATGATGATTTTTTATTTTTATTTTTTAATTACTTTGAATCGTGTAAGTGAAATGTATATATTTTTTATTTATTTATTTTCATGATTGTTTATCAGTGTTGTGTTTTATTATGTTTTAGTATTTTTTACAATTTTTATTTATTTTATATGTTCTTCACTATTTCAATTATATATATATATATATATAATTTTTTGATTTTATATTTGTTGTGTTTTAATGGGATGGTCCTTGCCTTTCATTGATTTATATATATATATAATTTTAAATTATTTTTATGTATTATGATTTTTAAATAATTTATATTTATTTTATATTGGTTGATTTTGATAATTATATATTTTTTATTTTTATAATATTTATTTTAGTGACTCTTAGGATTTCAAGGTTGTATCTCTATTATAAATATTTGATTTATTGATCTTGCTCTCCATCTATGTTTTGATGATGAACCTCGGTAGGGGTTCAAAACAGGTGGACCCTAAGTTATCAATGTGACTTTTCCAGAAGATTTTTGCTTAATTTTATTTTTTTGCTTTTTAACATGTGATAAGTATTAATAAGGGTTCAAAAGGCGTGGACCCTAAGTTATCAATGTGATTTTTCCTGATGATTTTTGCTTAAATTTTTATTTTTGTTTAATAACATGTGATATAGATTATTATGTTTCCTATCCTCTTGATCGAAGTTGGATTGTCCCCCATTAAAAGTGCATCTATGTTTAGATATCTAATGTATAAGAAGAAGCTTCACAATATGGAATCCAAGAGTCTCCCAAAATTTGCTTCTAACTTTTGTCAAAACCCCCACCTACGCCTCAAGCGTGGGTGGCTATGTTTAGATATCTAATGTATAAGAAGAAGCTCCACAATATGGAATCCAAGAGGCTCCCAAAATTTGCTTCTAACTTTAGTCAAAACCCCCACCTACCCCATGAGGTTGCTCTCTTGGCTCAACCTTTGGGGATCAAGGTGGAAATCATCATGGGAATCAAGGACAATATCAAAGGAACTATTACCTCTAGTTTTAAGGACAAGATGTGGGATGCTAAGGAGCTGGGGGTAAAAGGAAGCTATAAGGAGGTGATCAACCCCACCCTCTATAACCATAATTATCTCTCTATGTTGACTAGCACTAAGGAGAAAATGAACATCACCAGGATTAGAACTAACTCTCATGAGAGCTTCGAAGTGAGATGGGGCGGTGGTCTACTCCCAAGAATTTGTCAGATTTGTAATACTAAGAAGGTGGAAGATGAAAAGCACTTCCTTTTAGATCTTGCCCACATCGGCTCTCAATTCGCTATCATCAGCGACACCTCCAATCTTCTTGACTTATTAAGTTAGCTCAAGTATAGCGATCTTCGAAAGCTTCTTTTTTCCTTGCTCTTTGATCACAGAAACAAAATTTTGAAAAATGACAATTATACTCTCTTTTCTTGAGGTGCCATAGACCACATTGATCTTAGTGGATGTTAATCATCATTATCATCATCATTATTTAATTAATTTAAATCAATATTTATTATTTAATATATATTTGAACGTTATTTGAATCAATATTTATTTATCAATATATTCTTAAACTTTAATTAAAATAGTATTCAAAATATTTTAATAATTTTTTATGATTTAACTATTTTATTCTAACATGTAGACACAAATTCCAAAATTAATTTAATTATTATTTTATTTTAATTTAAAAATAAAATATTATAATAACAATAAGTAAAATCAAGCCTATATCATACTAATAAACCCTGCGTTAAAATTTCCAAGCCAAGTTACCAATTAGAAATAAAAGTGCCTCCCATATTGAAGATTAAGCTAGTACAATTCCACGCTGATAAGATTAAGTTATATTGTTTATTTCTTTCTCCGACAGGTCCCTGCAATTCACCACGACAGGTGCTGCTCCTCGGGGCGTCATAATCTCGCTTATCGTGTCACACCGGAAAACCGCCGGCATCTTATTAAATTTATTTACAAGTCATAAAATATTAAATACACAAATATTTAATAAGAGGATCAAAGAAGTGAAATCACAGACGACTCCAATAACGGAATTTTAAATAACGTTCACCACCTGAATACGGGTCCCTTACAGCATCTTTTTATTCAATAAATATTGTTAGAAGTTTAAACACGATTCAGGATTCGAAATGGTTTATTTTTTATTTTTTTTTACATACAAAAATCTATCATATGTCAAATTAATAGTGGGATAGTTGTTATCTGCTGATGTAGGTTTATTTATTATTGTCATTCTAAGAAAGCAACCCTATAAATTTTAAAGATTGCTGATATATATAACAAAAATTAAAAAATTATAAAGGTGTTCTCTATCAATGTTATCATTTTGGATTGCTAATATATATAACAAAAATGTAAAAATTATAAAGGTGTTGTTTATTAATATTACATTTTTTTTATCAATGTTACAATTTTGCTGGATAGTGATTTTCTAGTGAGAATAAGTGAAAAAAAATCAAGAAATTTGATTAGGGTTCAAATGGTTTTTTTTATGGTAGAAATAAATTTAGCCTTACCAAAAATCTCCTTGGCATTCAAAATCTTGAAACCTGATAACTGTAAATTTATCTGAGATTAGACTACTTAATCTAAAAAGACCAAATTCCCCAGAACACACCAACAAAACTAAAAATTTATGGTTCCCCACTTAACAATTGGAGCACCACCACAAAACTAAAGATTTATCTTGCCCAGTGACTCCATGGAACTGTTGGCTCAATATTCCTGGCCTTTGATAATGTCGTTGACCTCTGGTAGAATTTAATTATAATTCAATGGAATCTCCACTCGGCCCTGATAGAATTAAAGAGAACGACAACCTGTCTATTCTTTTTGCATGGAGTGGTCTCGGAATCATGACATCGACACCCTTTTTTTTCTCAATGTTACTCAGCCTTCTCCGACCGAGGCTTGGTCTCTCCACTCTTTTCCACCTGCTTCTGGAAGTTGGCATCAATTTGCTTCTTTCACAACTATAATACAACCCAACATGAAGCGACATTCGGCCCAGAGGAAGACCACGTGTTTCACCAACATAATAATTATGTCCCATTTAAAAAAGGCTAAGTTTGATCTTCAAGATATTACGACCTCGGCCCCGTGTTAGGAGGGATTTGATCCCTACCGAAATAACTGACTCGACCCTTGCTCCAATAATTATAATAATTAAACTGATCATAGGACAAGCGTAGTATGGCTTTTCTGAAACAATTGTTTTAGTTTGAGAATGACTCCCTCACATAATCGATTTTCGTGGTAACCCTGTCCAAGAACGATGATCTCGTTCTCCATGATCAACAAGCTCGACCCTTGAAATTGATAGATGGCCTTCCTTTCTAATTATTTTTTCCTTGAAATCGATTTCCTTGCACAAATAATGTTGGCCCTTGAATTCAGCCCTCCATGTGTAGAAATTTGACCCAACTGATAAGGTAAGCCTAGATAAGGAAATGTGATGATTTTATCTCGACCCCTTCAAACTGAAGAATACCCCTCCTACTAATTTGACCATTTGGCCTCAGGAATAATAAGAAATTAATTCTTTTGAGTAAGCTTTTGTAGCCACCAGATTAACCTACAATACAAAAGCTATGTAGGGAGTTTCTTTAAACCCCAAAACTAATAACTATTTTTTTTTTTTTCTCAAAAGGGAAAAATTGAACTTTTCTTCATTAACAAAGAAATTTTTACATATACTTGGATCTTGAACATAACATAATGGATGTTTGTATTCTACAAAAGATCATAGCTACTATTATTGTCAAAAAAGGACCCAAAAAAACGTAGCTACAATTTCTGTCAAAAAAGGACAAAAGACACTGACACTGAGACAAATACTAGCCACAAGAGGAGAGACTATATTGTCATCATAGTGGGAGATCTACAAAGTCCAAAAGACATCAACAGAATGATAATCGGAAGAAAAGACCAAAATCAACTGCAGATGCTCATATAAGATCTCAAAAGAGCCCAATCCACAACTCCTATCCTCGATAAATTGTTCAAAAAACATGAAACTAGGAAAGGGTGATAGTCCACACTTGGAGAGTATATTGACCTCAATATTGTGTTCCCTATAACATGCTAAAAAGTAACCTCAATGAAAGTGGTCACAATATCTTGAATCTGTTTCTTCCAGTTGCAAAGAGTGGGAACCTCCAATGTACACCGCCCGTAGACCCAATTGATCGTGGTAAGAGAATCTCCTATGATCAGAATTTTATCAATACCGAGCCATGAAGAGCATTGAAGAGCTCCTTATAAAGCAATCAATTTGGCTCTACAATTATCCCCCTACCTTCAAACCAATGAAAACGATAACACAGAGTAGGAACAATGTGGAGAGAAACTCCACATTCACATCTCCCTTTAGAGGAAGCCCCAAAAATGAACAAATAGGACAGATACCGTTGAGATCAACAAGAGTAATGGACCAAGGAGGGACCTTTGGGACCCAGGGACAAATTTCCTGGAAATATGCCATAATGCCCAGGGCAACAATCTTTATATCAAGAGTTTTTCCTTAAAAAATATGGGCTTTTCTAGCTCTCCAAATGCCCTGTATGACGTAAAGTGGGACCGTCCTATGGGCTTTCGCTCAGAGAGCCCATTGAATAATACAATCATGAATGGAGGAGAAATATTTGATTATAAAGGCTCTTAGAAGAGTGGAAACCTCCTCCCATATCACAACAACAAAGGGGCATCTCAAAAATAGATGGACAACGTCCTCTAAATCCACCCCACACAAAGTACATTTGCTAAGTCCCACAAAGCATATTGTCCCAAGTCAAAATACGATTATGAATAACTAAACATGAGAAGCATTTGATCTTTAAAGGGGCTTCCCACTTCCATGGTTGTGTAGTGCACTCCAAATAGGGCAAAGATTGGGGGTTAGATGAAATATGGGCATACACTTCACTAACATGAATGTTGTCTTTCCATATATGTGCCCCCCACACAAACCTATCCTGTTTCCAGGTAAGATAGATGCTAGCCAGACATAGGAGGATACAATAACCAGTTCCCACTCAATCATCGAATCGACTGAAATTCCAATCTGCCACGCATGAGGCCAAGCAGGAGCAATATAGGTGGTTCAAACTCTTTCCCAAAGGATAGAAAGCGTATTAATCCCATACATGTTTAGAATATTGATGGTTGTGATTGAGAGTAGATGAATGTCAGGTAATCCTTTAATGAAATCCAATCCAAGTTTTATTTTTTGACCATCACCAACCCATCATTTGAGATTATTGCAAAGCCACAGGATTTCATGTCTAAGGCTTCACCAAATAATTGATACTTTGGAATCAATGGTGCCCTAGCAACAACCCACTCCTCCAGCCTGTCTTTCTGGATGTATTTTCCAAACATGATGCTTTGTCACAGTCACCTTTCATTGAAAAGTCTCCAAAGATTCAATGCCAATAGTGCAAAATTAAATCTTCAAGAATCTATGATACCTCATCCCCCCAACTTAATGGGTATGGCTATATAATTTAATCTGATTAGATGAATCTTTTTGCTGGCTCTAGTACCATACCATAGGAATTTGTCTATAATGGAATCGATTTTGTTGATGACAGATTGGGGAATATGGAAAAGATGCATCCAAAATATAGGGATACTAAGTAAGACTACCTTTATCATTATGACTCTGCCACCCAACGTTAGCCATATGTGATCCCAGTTGGACAATTTATTATTAAATTTTGTGATGAGCCACTCCCAGTCGAGCATATTATACTCACGGGGTTTTAAATGAAAACCCAAGTACTTGAAACCCCTAGACATGGAGCATACATTAACCCCAAATAATGAGGCAATTTTGAGAATCTTTGTTGCTTCCCCATCATCTGAAATTAGATTTGTTTTAGTTTTATTAATGGTTAAATCAAAAGCCTTACCAAATTCTTCAAATACCATGTGGAAGGATTCCCACTCTGATAGTTTGGCAACCTCAACGCACAGGACATCATCCATGAACATAAGGTGAGATAACTTGCAATTTCTTAAGATCCCAAACTAGAAATGGTTCCATCTATTTTATTGGAATTTATTCCACTACTAAAAACGTCCATGATAAGGATAAATAAGAGGGGAGAGAGGGCACAGTCCTGTCTAAAATGCCTTTGTTTTTTGAAAAATTGAGTGGGATGATCGTTGATGAGGATAACCATAGAAACTGTTGTGATACATGCCTTAATCCATTGTACTTGTATTTTCTGTAAACCCATCTTGTATAAAATCATTGTGAAAAAATCTCAATCCACACAATCATATGCCCTATTGAGATCGATCTTCATGAGACAAGATTTTAGCTTCTTCAATTTGACCGAATGGATGCACTCTTGAGAAATGGAAACAACATCTTGAATTATCTTATTCGACAAGGAACCAAACAACTCCTGTTATCCATGATAACTCCTAGAAATAATTTTTAGTTTTTATTGGTCAAGGTTTTCCACCACTGATCTTTGCATCTATCTGTTATTTTTCTAAAAAAGGTTGCTATGCTTTGCATTTGAAAATTAAAGGAGGAAGAATAGGTCTAGTCTAAATTGTTTTGGAGAAGTTATCTAAAATCCATTTCTTTCACTCATCCTTTGTCTTTCAACTCTATCTGCAATTACTCAATCCTACGTTAGTCACATTCACCCATTCCAAATCTAGTCGTGTTTCCCCATTTTCCTTTGTAATACTTCAAAACATTAATAAACATGCCGCAGTCCTTTTAAAGGTCGAGACTCGCCAAATATATCACAATGTACCTTCTCGTCAATTATCATATCCAAGTCCCTCCTTTGTCTCACCGATTGCGACATCGCATAATTCTCCACTGATATTGCATGTCGCAAAATCCCTCACCGATTGAGATATCGCAAGTCTCTCCTCCGCCTCACTAATTGTGATAAATCCTGTCAATTGCAATATATCTTGTGCCTTGCTAATTTTGATATATGTTCCTCCTGTCGATTGTGATATATGTTTCGCCTACTGATTGCGGTAGACCCCGCTGATTGCGATAAGTCTTTCTCCCATCAATTTCCAGATCACGATCAGGAATTGCATAGTCATAAGTTCCTACTCCCCGAATTTCTTTCTGACTTGCAGTTGCGATGTGTGAAAACATCTCGAATGCGATATTTTATGTGATGCATTCTATAAATTGTCATGTCCGGAAAATCAAGGAATTACCATAAATCAAAGTTAAAAGGCCCTCCCTTGTACTGCGATTGCGATAAATGGCCCATATCAACGAGTATTAAACATCCATTTCACCTTCTGGTCAACGTTTATTTAGTAGCATGGTCATCAAACAAAACGTAGAGGAAAGAGGGGCAACGAGACACAAAAGGAAGCGAAACACAGAGGGAAGTGGGGCACAAAGATAGCAAGACACTTTCAAACACATTTCAATTAATGAAAAACACACCTACCAGCAGGATAAAGGCCCAGAAACAACACAACATGATTCAAAGGGCCAAATGTATGAATTTCCACAAATACAGTGCCACACTACAAATAGTTTTATTTTCATAAATAATTGTAACAAAAAATCCCTATGAAGGCTCATGTTTTATTAAATCAAATAGGATTAGATCTCATAGATGTCAATCGAATCTAGCCCAGGTGGAAAATGATGTAAAGAGATATTTTCTTTATAAATAATGAGATTTTTGACTTTGAGAAAAGGAGGGGGATCGATGATGTGAGAACACCACTTTTGTATACTTTTTAGTTAATAAAAATACAGTTTGCAGCAATACTTTGTTTTAACCTGAGATTCATTTTTGTTTTCAGTTCCATCCTACCATGCTCGTAAGTTGTTATCATTTTTCATGGCTTATTTGATTACTTGGAATTCAATGTTATATTGCTCCAACTTCCTTCAATTTTGTTGTGATTACTGTAAATTTCCATATTCACATTAGTAAACCAAAGAATGCCTCAGCTTCCACAAGACAATGTTGTTTGTAATTGATTTTCTTTAATTGACTCCATGCCCAATGGTGGCTATCATCACACTCTTTCACCTACAAAAAAAATCACATAGAAAACCAGAGTTAGCCATTTGTATTTTTGAGCTTATCATAGTAAAAAAATTTAAATATATTGAGAGAGCCCTCTCAGATTGGAAGGGCTAACTTCCAATCAAAATTTGGTTTGAAATAGTTACACGAGGTTGAGGGTTGACACAGCCCAACCTATTCCAGCTCGGTGATAACATTTTGGTGCGTCTTCTGGGAGCAGAAAAGCTCCTTTTCCTAGATTCTTTTTGAACATCTTCATTCTAATTCCCGAGGGTAACAAAAAATCATAGTTTTCTGAAGGTTGTGATATTACCTTGGTGACTCCAATTTAAAAAGATCCTGAAGATCGAAGCTTCATGGTGACTCCACTGCTTACAGATCAGTAGCTTGAAGAAGTTCCAAGATGAGTTCTACCGCAAGAAGAAATGTCAGGTATGCTTTTATGGATCGGTCTCACATCTATGGTTTTCCAAATCCTATGCATTGTGTTGATTGGTCAACCCATCTTCCCATATTTAAAGATGAAAAGAAAGATGATGTTGGTCTACAATTGGTTAAATTGCAAATACGTGTATGTAGATTGAGTGTTGAGTTTCCTAAGGATTGTCTCATGAATATGTTAAAAGGCCCTCCCCTATATTGTGATTGCGATAAATGGCCCAGATCAACGAGCATTAAACATCCATTTTTCCTTCTGGTTAGCGTTTATTTAGCAGCATGGTCATCAAACAAAACGTAGAGAAAAGAGGGCAACGAGACACAAAAGACAGCGAAACACAGAGGGAAGTGAGGCACAAAGATAGCGAGACACTTTCAAACACGTTTCAATTAGTGAACAACACACCTACCAGCAAGATAAAGGCCTAGAAACATCACAACACGATTCAAAGGGCCAGATCTATGAATTTCCACAAATATACTGCCACACTACAAATAGTTTTATTTTCATAAATAATTGTAACAGAAAATCCCTATGAAGGCTCATGTTTTATTAAATCAAATAGGATTAGATCTCACAAATGTCAATCAAATCTAACCCAGGTGGCAGATTAAGTAAAGAGATATTTTCTCTATAAATAATGAGATTTTTGACTTTGAGAAAAGGAGGGGGATCGATGATGTGAGAACACCACTTTTGTATACTTTTCAGTTAATGAAAATATAGTTTGCAGCAATACTCTATTTTAACCTGAGATTCATTTTTGTTTTCAATTCCATCCTACAATGCTTATAAGTTGTTATCATTTTTCATGGCTTATTTGATTACTTGGAATTCAATGTTATATTGCTCCAACTTCCTTAAATTTTTTGTGATTACTGTAAATGTCCATATTCACATTAGTAAACCAAAGAATGCCCCAACTTCCACAAAAAAGTGTTGTTTGTAATTGATTTTCTTTAATTGACTCCATGCCCAATGGTGGCTGTCCTCACACTCTTTCACCCGCAAAACAAATCACTTAGAAAACCAGAGTTAGCCATCTGCATTTTTGGGCTTATCATAGTCAAAAATTTTAAATATATTGAGAGAGCCCTCTTGGATTGGAAGGGCTAACTTCCAATCAAAAGTTGGTTTGAAATAGTTACACTGGGTTGAGGGTTGACACAACCAACCTGTTCCAGCCCAATGATAACTCTCAATCCACACAATCATATGCCTTGTTGAGATCGATCTTCATGAGACAAGCTTTTAGCTTCTTCGATTTGACTGAATTGATGCACTCTTGAGCAATGGAAACAACATCTTGAATTCTCTTGTTAGACAAAGAATCAAACTGCTCCAATGAAATATGAGGTGAAATAATCCTTTTGACTCTATTAGAAAGGGGTTTTAATATCATTTTATAAACTGAAATACATAAAGAAATATGACTATAATTAAAGAAAGACATAGATTTGTTTTTCTTATGAATTAGAGTGAAGAAGGTAGAATTAATATCACCTAGGATGTGCCTAGAACATCTAAAAACCTCTGCCATACTGACAAGTTCTGATCCCATCAAATTGAAAAAATACAAGAAGAATTCAATAGGCCAACCATCAAGCCTAGGGCTCTTTTCCTTGGCCATATTCTTGTTTGTATTAAGTAACTCCTCCGCCGAGATTGGAGTATCCTTCAGTGCAGTGTCATCTTCATTGACCATCGGTGAAAAAATATTAACAAGACTCAATTTCTATGTCGTGTAGTCTCCCTCCCTTTCCTTGAATTGATTTATGAAGAACTAAAGTGCCTCCAAATTTATATCCTTAGTAGAGGTATTGATATTCCCAGATTCATCTTTTATGGCCCATGTTGTATTAATAATTTTATTTTATTTTTGTCGCTGCTCTGTGAGAAAATTTAGTGTGTTTATCTCCACCCTTTATCCATGCCAAACAAATTTTCTGTCGCCATTCCTCTTCCTGCAATTTGATTATTTTATCCTTCTTCATCACTAGATTCAATATAGGTTGTTTTTTTCAGAGAAAAGTCTAAGAATGATCAGATATAATAAGAGAGTTATTTCTCCTTCAATAGTTTGTAGCTCATGTCTTAGGGACTTTCTATGGTTAAATATCCAAATTTTGGCTTCAATTTCCACCTCTTAAGTTTATCCTTGACCCTCATTATAGGATTATTACTGTCCGGGAAGACAGGGGAGGTCCATGACTGGTGGACCAATTCTTGGAAATCTGCCTCATTTAACCACATTAGGTTGAATTTGAAGGGAAATTTATGATCATCATCTCCTCATTCCACTCAAGCATTATGGCATCGTGATCGGATATATAAGAGAAAAAGGTCCAAGATTGAATATGATTCAGCCTATGACACAACATTGTGTCCACAAAGAATCTTTCGATTCTTTTCACAATACCCTCCTCTCCAGCTCATCCATTCTGCCATGTTGGGCACAACCAGACCGGAGTGACATCCATGAGTGCCTTTCAATAAAAAATTCTTTGAAATGCCCCACCAAAAGATCTACCTTATCCCTGTGACCCCAACACTCACTCACATCCATTGTAAATTTCATATCTGTAGCTATGATCAATGAACAAATGTCTAGAATTTCAGAGGCCTCAACCACATCCCAAAATGTTCTACGGTTGGTATATGGCACGTATATGTTCAATATACGAAACCTATGAGAGGTACCCCTAGGAGAAATTTCTTTCTTATGAGGTAGTGCTACCACATTTTGAGCGTGTGTACTACTATAGTCAACTCCAAATCATATGCAGAGTATCGCTACTCATAATCCTTCAGTTTGCACAATTCATAGGATATGACCTTCCCTTCTTGTGTTAATACACCACCAACACCCTGCTTACTTGCATCTGTGCATACTACAAATGATTTTTCTGAATCTGCTACCTTTAGCACCAGTGTAGTAGTAAGTAATTGCTTTAACTGCTCAAAACTTTGCTAACATTCCACTGTCTAGTGGAAGGCACACCCCTTTTTCTGTAGTGAGGTCATAAGAAAAGCTATTTTTGAAAATCCTTTAATGAATCGGCAGTAATAACCTGCCAGGCCCAAAAAGGATCTTATGTCAGCAATGTTTTTCGGAGTGGTCCATTCCATAATAATTTTGATCTTTTATGGATCCACTACTATTCCCTTAGCTGATATAACATGGCCTAGGTACTAAATTTGACTTTTGTAAAAATCGCACTTGCTATACTTTACGTACAACTGATTGTCTCACAAAATCTGCAATACTATTCTCAAGTGCTTCTCATGCTCCTCCTTATTTTTTGAATAAATTAGTATATTGTCAATAAAAATTAGTACAAATTTATCTAGAAATGGCTGAAAAAATGCTATGCATCAGGCTCATGAAAATGGTTGGAGCATTGGTAAGGCTAAAAGGCATTCCCATGAACTCGTAATGGTCGTAACGAGTTTGAAATGTAGTTTTGCAAATGTCTTCATCCTTTATTCTGATCTGGTGGTAATCAGACCTTAAGTCAAATTTTTTAGAATATGCTGGCCCCCTGCAATTGATCAAACAAATTGTCAATATGGGGTAAAGGGTACTTATTTTTTATGGTCATTTTATTTAGCTAACGATAATCAATGCATAGTCTTAAGGTTCTATCCTTCTTTTGCACAAGTAGCATAGGGGCTCCCCAAGGAGATACACTAGGGCGAATGTAACCTTTATCCAAAAGTTCCTAAAGCTGCATTTTGAGTTATGTTAACTCAGGGATTGTTACACTAAAAAATGTCACCATGACCACTTACAGTTAGTATGGCTCAAATCAACAGTCATGCTACCCTCTTAGGCAAGTCTTATGCCTCTGTTATCCATCTCAAACTCAAAGAAGAGAGAAAGTCTTGTAAAAAATATGTTTATCTCTGGGGTCGCAGGTTCTCTCTAGCCTTACCTGCGGGGACGCTGACCATGTTCACAAAAGGTGCGTCCTTGGACGCTCTGTATGTTAAGGGACAGGTGCGTCCTTCTGTAAAAGGCAAAATGCGCGAGTTTCATCTTAAAAAAGTTACTTTTGGTTACTTCTAGAACTTTCTAGAGGTCGGTTTGATGATTTGGATGCGCCTCCAGTTGGTTCATGTATCTCTATTAAGGGGGAACTTATCCCATCAATAAGGGAGCTATCCCACCCAAAGAGGGGGATTATCCCATTGATGGTGGACCTGAATAACCTCTTTACAGCACTATAAATAAAGACATTGAGCCAGAGGGAGGAGAGGTTGGAGCTATACATTTTCTTTGGGTAAATGCTGCAGGAATTAGGACTCCCATTTAGAACCTTGTGAGGAGAGATTGTCTTTGCTTGATTCTACTTGGAAGTGGGTGAGCTTTGTCAAAGTAGAGGAAAACCCTTGATGGACCCTGGGAGGAACTTGCACAACACCAAGGCCAGGTTGTAAGAGTTTCTTTGTTTCGTTATTAATACAAACTGGTTTATTTTTCTCAATAGCTTGTGTTAATGAGTTATTTCATGTGTTCCTTGGTCTGCATGTTAAATATATGTTTTATTATATGAAATGCAAGTGCTTGGTAATTGTTTGATTGTTTGTGGTTGCAGGAATTGACTTGAAGGAGGAGCTCATCCGGATTGGCAAGGACGGACTACAACAACCGCGTTTTGGAATAAGGTAAGCCTAAACACTTGTAGTTTTCATGTTTTAAAAGGTATATTTAGAGAAAGATCACTCCATTTTGTCTTGTTTGTCGCTAGAGAGTTTAGACTCCTAGGGAGGTCAGTTGTGTCCGCAAAAACGACTTTTTCCGCCACGACAAATTGGCGACTCCGCTGGGGAATCCATTAATGAGAGAGTCTTTTCCTTTGTGTGAACTTTGCTCTGTGAAAATCACTTTTATTTTCTAGTTTTTGACTGTGAGAATTAGTATTTGGGTGGCTTAGCTTTAGATTTAGTTAGATTTGGTTTTTCTCAACTTTTCCAGAAGGACGCACCCTCTGAGTACTGCACAGTGCGTCTTTGGACGCGCTGTTGCCGTTTGCACAGAGCGGGCCCGCACCTGTTATAACGGGTCGCCTGCGTCTTCCTGTAAAATTTAGGAAAAGTCCATTTTTTGCTTTAATTGCTTTTAGATTTTGATTTTTCTTAGTGTTTTCTACCCAGATCCTTTAGTACCCTGTCAAGAATTTTCACCTAGACTTGTTTTGTGAGCTTTGAGTGTTTTAGTGGATTTCAACGAAGTTTAGGCCTAGGGTTTGATTTTTCAATAGGTCCTGTAGTGACTTTGACGGTAGAAAGTTGTCCAGCCTTAGATCTCTCTGGTTAGTCAGCCTTCTTAGAAGTCGGGCCTGTCGTAAAGTCTCCTTGTGTGAGCAGCTTGCCATTTAAGTTGTTTTGGGTCAAATTTCGAATTACTTGTTTATAAAGTGTTGATTTCCATTTTACAAAAGAACAAAAAGATTAGAGTTTTGTTTTGACTAGTTTTTGGTTCTGCAATAAGCTAGTCCTTGATTTGATTGTGATCAAGTAAAACACCTTAGAATAATCATTGTTAGTTTTGGCCTCGTTAAGATTGCTTAGAGTAAATTTACCTTTTAGTTTGCTTATGAGTGCATTTTCATAGATTTTAATAGTTGTTAAGATTGATTTTTGGTTATATTAGATTTATTTGCTTTATTAAAAGAAAAATACAAAAACATCTTCTTTAAAAGTCTTGTTTCAAGTAGCTTTTTGTTTTTGAAAGAGAAAAAGAGTTTTTTCGTGCATGTAAAGAGCGGTCATTTTTTTTATGCTTGGAAAAGACAAACGAATTGTTTCTTTGATTGTCTTCAATTAAGAAGTTGCTTTTATAAAGATTGCATTCTTTCAACTTTTTAGTTAAGCAATTCATCGAAAAAGTAAAGTAGTGGGTAAATCATCCTAGGTGCATTTTGTAGTGGTTTCGAGTCGAGTCAACACACCACTGGTTTCACTTCCATCACCTTTTGACTTAAGAAACAACCTTAAAAGTAACGCTTAAATTAAGATCAATCTAGTAATTGTTATTTTTCTAGGGCTCTGAAACACCAACATAGCTTAGGCTAGGGTCTTGGAGTAGGTGAGTACTTAACTCTCCAAGACTACAAAACCAAACAGATAGTTTATCTTGAGTAGATTAAATCCAATTGTTTCAGTTATACTCTGGGAAAGCTCCTCTTAAAGGAGAAGCACGAGCTCGTGTCCGAACCAGTGAGGGGATCATTCCTCCCTCGTTGGGAACGACGCCAGACAGTACGTATTACAAACGGTAAACCTCGGATTAACCATTGTCGAGGAGCCAGGGGTCACTTATCGGTAAACCTTGGATTGTTGTAAGGAGCCGGTAAGGGGATTGGAGCTTGTTACTCTGCCCTTGCGTGCTGTCGGAGTTTAGACTGTTCCCCCAGGTGTAATTGTTGTGATTGGTAACTTTAGTGACCATAATCTTTAGGGTTCTACCGAGGTGACGGTGGAGGGAAGGTCCCACTGTACCTGGAGCAGACGTCGGTTATACTCACTTGGATTTTCCGGGGGGTTCACTTCACTTCGAGACGGTTAAAGTGGAGGAACTTGTGCCGGTCTATTCATTAAGCAGGTTGCCGGGGTAACTGTTCCACCCGCCATTTCTGTACTGAATCCTGCGAGGTTGGGCCTAATCACCAACTAGCGCTTTTGGTCCGGAAGACTACTGTTTGTGTGTGGTTTGACGCTCTAGATTATTTAGGCGTGTGCTTCAAATTTGTTTGCTTCTTTAGAAGACTTTAGGTGGTTTGATTTGAAATTTTTTACTTTGTTTTCGTGTGTTGTAGTTAAAAATCTTTAATTGTGGCGGAATTACCGAGACAGTCCCGTAGACTTCGGGGCCAGTCTCCTGAAGTTGTTTCTGTGGCCGAATTGTTGAGAAGATCCCGTAGACTTAGGGGATCCCCTCCTCGAAACGACCCGGGTAATTTAGAAGGGTTAAAGGTCCTTGTAACTCCTCCTAGTGACAGTAGAGTAGGTTCACCTGAAGAAGGAGAATCTTCCTTGGTAGTCCATCCAGATTACCAAAGTTTAGAAACAGGTTACAATCCCGAAACTGTTACAGTTTCCGAGCTTGCTGGTAGTTTTTCATCTGCCAGTGAAACAGGCGAAGAACCTGAAATTTCCGAACCTGTTACTCCAACTTCTAGTGTCCCTGATTCACCGAGAATAGAAAGAATTATCACCGAAAATCTACCTTCTGGTTTGATTGCTATAGAAGAACTTGCTCCAGAAGAAGATATAGGTGTCTCTCACCTTGAAGGTCAACTTACTATTGATCTAAGAGAGCGTGAATCCATCTTTTACAGTCCTCCTAGAAGTACTTCTTGGTACCTTGCGTTAACCAATTTTTTAGACAACTCAGTCGGTTTTTCCACACCTCGTACTCCTTTTCCACCTGGAGGTATTCATACTCCTGTAAATATGTCTGGTCAGTCGTCCGTGTTTACACAAAGTCCTGAATCTTTTTTACACGGCGGTCCTTCTGTTCCCACTGGGTATCAGTCACTTTCTGGTACCTTTGCGGGGGCATCTCCTCAACCCATTGATCATGGGTTATTTGCTGGAAACAGTGGTAATATACCATTGGGTGTAGGAGACATTTACATGATGTCCGGTTCAGTTCCCGTTTCCCAACCTCAAGGTGGCCAATTACCGCCTGGGGGGAAACCGCAGTTAACGCCTGGAGGACAACCTCAAGGTACACAAATTGTGTCTGGGGGGCAACCTCAAAGTCAGTATGTACCTATGGTGCAATACTTACCTCAAGGTCAACCTCAGCCTCAATATGTACCCCAAGGTCAACCTCAGTATCAATATCAACCTCAAGGATGGCAACCTCAAGGATGGCAACCTCAAGGGTATCAACCCCAAAGTTATCAACCTCAAGGGTACCAACCTCAAGGTCAAGGTCAACCCCAGTATCAGTATTTACCTCAAGGTTATCAACCCAAGGTCAATACTCAAGTCAAGGTTATCAACCGCCTCAAGGTCAGTCATATGTTCCAAGTATGGGAACTGCACCTTACAATTATCAATCCTACCCTCAATCTGGTTATGGATCTCAGTACCCTCAACCTGTTACGGGTCAGTACCCTGGAATGTTAGTATGGGATCCCTCACAGGGTCAACAGGTGTTGCAGCCAAGTGTACAAATGCTTCCTCAAGCTGGACAACCCGTAGTTTCTGGTCCAACCCAGCAACCGCAACCTGTCCAGCCCAATGTTCAAGCTTCTGTAGCTTCGGTAGTTACTCAGCCGGCAATTGCACCTAGTACTCCATCTCAAACGGCTGCTGCAACTACCGCTACATCTACCATACTTACTTCTGGAGTATCGACGGCTCCAGTTTCTACTGTCCCTGTTACCGCACCTCAGACATCTTTACCGTTGTCTGGATCTACGATTCAAACCACGGTCCAGATGCCTGTAGGTCAGCCTGGTATAAGTACGGTTGTAACTACTCAACCTCAATTTGTTCAACCTCCGTACCAGGGACAGTACCAACCTGGGCAAGCTGTCCAACAACCGGTTTACCAGTATCAACCGTATCCTGGGTACACTTATCAACAACCTCAACAACCCCAGTACGGTCCGGTTAATCCTGGTTTTCCAGGAGGATATAATATCCCAAATGCGACTCCTGTTCCTAGTTATCCTGGATATCCTCCTCCTGGGGCTGGTATTGTGACCCAGAGTTTTAGAGATCCTAACCGGCAGTTACCGTTTATTGCAACTTTGGATTTACCCGACTTGACGCGCCTAACGAACGATCCAATTCAATATCTTCAGTTCTGGCCGCCAATGCCAAATAAGTTGCCCAGTGATATACCCAAGTTCGAAGGTAAGTCTGGAGAGGATCCGTCCAATCATGTGATGACTTACCACCTCTGGTGTGCTTCGAATTCTATCTCAGATGATTCCATCCGCTTACGTCTTTTCCAGCGTACACTCATTGGTCTCGCGGCCAAGTGGTACATTGAGTTACCACGGGCCTCTTTTTACAACTTTAGCCAGTTAGCTACCTCGTTCTTAACTCACTTTCAGTTGCCGGTCAGATACGATAATGGCACGGAGTTATTAACTTCACTAAAACAATCGACGTCCACGTATATTTCTGATCACATTCATGAGTGGAGACGTCGAAGGAGATTAGTGAAAGTTTTTATCCCGGACCAAATCTTAGCTGAATGGTTTGTCAAATCATTATTACCGAAGATTACTGAAGATGTCGCTAAGGCCGGAGTAGTTACTGAGGAGCAAGTCATTGCTCAGGCACAATACCTTGACTTAGTTTACACTCAGTCGGGTACGTTACACGAGAAGATTCTGGATCTTCCAAAGTCGAATCAAATCGCTGCTGCTCCTTCGGGATCTCATGCCGCTGATGGTATGATTGGTATCGTGACTACGAAGAGTAAGAAGAAGTCTTCCAAGGCCTCCAATACTCCAATTATCACTTTGCCTGATTCTCCGACAGGAGAGTCTTCTCCTCCTGAACTTACCGCCGACATTCACGCTGTAGAGTCATCTACGGCCAAATCAAAAAACGGTGGAAAGAAGAAAGGAAAGAAGAAGGCTAAAGCAGACAAGGCTCCAAAGGAGAAAACTGAAAAGTCGGAAACCAATGACGAAAAACGCAAACCTCGATATCCTTGTCTTATTTGTGAAGAGGATCATTTTACGAGAGATTGCCCTCATCGGGCCGAGGTTGTTAAAATAGTCAAAGGTTCTCCCACTCCTGCTGTGTTAAAGAATCCATTTCCAGAGCAGGAGAATAAGATGATAGGTTCTTCTTCGAATGCCAGTGAAGAACCCATTTTGATGATGTCTCATGTGAGGATTGCGACTCGATCGCAAGATTATGGTAGTAAGGCTCCTGTTGATGGCAAAGAAGCAGAATCTTCTCACTCTAACCCATCAACCTCAGCTCCTGGTTCCGATCCACTACAGATCGAAAAACCTAACCCAGACTTAGTGATTAAGCCGCCCGCCAAGGGTGTACTTCGAAGGTCTGCTTTCAATCCACATGCGAGAGCAGCCCAGAATTACAACATTGTTGAGGACTTAGCTGTTTCACCTTCAGCAATGTCGGCACTCGAAGTGCTGCAATCATGCCCAGCACAACGGAAATTGCTTTTGTCGGCTATCGGAGCTGTCGATGTTCAGGACCCGAACCTAATGATCTTTGATCTAGAAAATAGTACACCACGTCTCCCCCATCAAATGGCTTTCCAAATTCCAGTGATAGTAAAAAACAGGCCTATTCATCGGACTGTGATTGATGAGGGAGCTTCTACGTGTATTATGTCGATTCAATGTTGGAGATCGCTTGGTTCTCCTTCGTTGAACCAATCCCCCACCATCCTTAAGGCCTTTGATGGCCGTGGGTTCCGTCCGTTTGGTATTCTACAAGAATTGCCTATAGGGGTTGAAGGTAAAACCGTTAGTCTGGATGTGGAAGTGGTTGATGCCCCTCTAGACTACAACCTTCTTTTGGGTCGAAGTTGGTCATATGCTATGACAGCGGTCGTTTCATCGGTCTTCAGAGTAATTAAGTTTCCACATAACGGTAAGATCGTGACTATTGATCAGCTGACATACTTTTCATCCGACCCAACCTCTTCAGAGAGTATCCAGCATGTTGGTAAAACGACAATCCCTTATAGGGACGTTGGTGTAGGTTTAGTTAAGGATTCCGGTTTACTGGGAACTTTTCCTCTCCCTCCACTCAGCGCAGATCCTTCGTTTGCAACCATTCATATGATTACATCAGAAAACATTATTTATGATGATCCTTGGTTCGTCCCATCTGACTCTGAGATAGACTCACTCGGTGATGTTATGCCTTTGAGTCCATATGAAATTGCTTATGAAGCTCTCATGTCTTTTACTGACTTTCATTCAACCGAAGTCGACCAAATGAATGTGGTCAGTGAAGAGTCACTTTTCACCTCACCCTTAGAACGGATAACGTTTCCCGAAGTCGTGTCATCTGACGAACAACTTCGCGAAATCCTAAGTGTAGACGATCTACCATGGGAAGATCTCCATCACAGATCTTCGTTTTTACCTAAGGATGATGCATTTGAAAATGATTTTTCATCTATCTTTACCGCTGAATATGTCAAAGACGCTCAGGATCCAACGAAACATTCTGATTCAGAGCTGAATTTAGGGAATATTTCTCGTACTATTCCCATTGATATTTCAGTGAAGCCCGGAATCGAGGAAAACATTCATATAGGTGCCGCATGTACTGAAGAAGAAATCCAAACTTACAAGGCCCTATTCCAAGAATTCCGCGACGTGTTTGCCTGGTCTTACGAGGAAATGCCGGGAATTGATCCTGCCATTGTTATTCATGAAATAAAGACCTACCCGGATGCTAAACCCGTCCGGCAACGGTTGCGTCAAATTCACCCTCGAAAAGCGGCTGCGATTAAAGCAGAAGTCGAAAAGCTGTTGAAAGCAGGTTTCATTTATCCGATCCCGTTAACGGATTGGGTATCGAATATTGTTCCGGTCAACAAGAAACAAGGAACAATAAGAATCTGTATCGACTATAGGGATATAAATCGAGCTTGTCCAAAAGACAACTATCCTACGCCTTATATCGATCAAATTATTGATGATTGTGCCGGAAGTGAAATGTTTTCCTTCATGGATGGTTTTTCGGGCTATAATCAAATCAATATTCTACCTGCCGACCAACCAAAAACGGCATTCATTTGTCCATGGGGGACATTTGCTTATTGCAAGTTACCTTTTGGGCTTAAGAATGCCGGAGCCACTTTTCAACGGGCGATGTCTTATGCATTTCATGATATCAAGCACATTGTGCAACCCTATCTCGATGATTTGCCTGCTCATTCTTTACATCGAGCTGATCACCTTGTCCACCTACGAGCAATCTTTATGAGGTGTAGGCATTATCGAATTCGGTTGAATCCCCACAAGTGTGTTTTCTGTATAGAAACAGGTCGATTGCTGGGATTTGTTGTTTCAAAAGCCGGCATTCGCGTCGATCCCTCGAAAGTCGAGGCTATCATCAAATTGCCTCCTCCTTCGAGTTTGCGCCAACTCCAAAGTTTGCAAGGGAAAGCGAACTTTTTACGCCGATTCATCCCAAACTACGCCGAGGTCACTAAAGGTTTTACACGGTTGTTGAAACAGAACACACAATTCTTTTGGGACGAGATTGCCCAACAATCTTTTGATGCACTTAAACACGCGTTGACCCATGCACCGTTATTGCATCCTCCCAACTACAACCAAGACTACTTCTTATACCTCGCAGCTTCGCATTCCACCATTGGAATGGTGTTAGTTCAAGAAGATGAATTCGGAGCGGAGCATGTGATATATTATCTTAGTAGGACCTTGAATCCAACTGAGCTAAAATATTCGCATGTGGAGAAATTGGCCCTGGCAGCCGTTCAAGCTGTCCAGCGTTTCCGTCACTACATTCTTCTCCGCAAAACTACAGTTATTTCGGATTGCAACCCTATGATTTATATTTTGACAAAACAACTGCTAGGGGGCAAGTACTCTAAATGGATTGTTATCCTGCAAGAGTTCGACTTGGAGTTCGAGAAGTCCAAGTCTAAGAAATCCTTAGTTTTTGCGGAATTGATGTGTGATTTCCCGAGTGCTGACACAGAGACTGTGGCAGAGGAGTCCATTGCGGACGAATCTTTGTTTCTTATCAGTACTGTAGATCCGTGGTACGGGGATATAATCATTTATCTCCAAACCCAAACCTTTCGGCCTGAAGCTTCCAAAGCGGAACGTCGAAAAATTCGGTTTCAATCCCAGCCATACAAAATTATTGGAGATACACTTTATCGCCGGGGGGCAGACTTAGTTTTTCGACGTTGTTTAACTCACGAAGAGGCTGAGAGAGTTTTGAATGATTGTCACTCTGGAGCATGTGGCGGTCATATGTCTGGGTATGCCACAGCTCAGAAGGTGTTGCGCGCTGGTTATTTCTGGCCGTCTATGTTTAAAGATTGTATCATTGCAGTCAGGAAGTGCCACAACTGTCAAGTGTTTGATCGCAAGATGCGCGCTCCACCTGCTCCTCTCCACCCTATAATTGCCGTTGGTCCATTCGCCAAATGGGGTATCGACTTTATTACTTGTAACCCTCACTCGGCCGGGGGGCATGCGTATATCATCCTTGCGGTTGATTATTTTACTAAGTGGGCCGAGGCGATGCCTACATTCGACGCAAGCGGCAAAACAGCTGCAGTTTTCGTATTCAATCATATCATAACTAGGTTTGGTGTCCCACAAGCAATCATTACTGACCATGGGAGCCATTTTCGAAATGTCATGATGACTGAGCTTACAAGCCAGCTTGGTTTGCGCCACGATAGCTCTACTCCTTATTATCCGCAAGCCAACGGTTTGGTTGAGTCTATCAACAAAGTTCTAGTTACCATGATCCGACGAACCATTGGTGTTCATCGGTCGAATTGGCACAACATGTTATTTTCAGCGCTATGGGCATACCGAACCTCAGTGAAAAATTCAACAGGGTTCACTCCTTTCCAGCTAGTTTATGGCTTAGAAGCTGTGTTACCCATTGAATGCGAAATCCCATCACTTCAAATGGCTGTCGAATTACTTCCAGCTACTTCCGAAGAGGAGACACGTTTATTGTACTTGGCTAAATTAGATGAGACTCGACGTGACGCTACATTGGCAATCGAGACTCACGCGAAACGAATGAAAGCTCAGTATGATAGAAATGTAACCCCTCGAAGTTTTTCGGAAGGAGACCTAGTACTATTATATGATCAAGCTAACGATAAGCTAGGTGCCGGAAAATTCGTTCCCATGTGGCATGGGCCCTACATTGTAAAGCGAAAGCTAGCAAAAGGGGCTTATGAGCTAGTTGACTTTGATGGGGACTCTTTGGGTAAACCCAGAAATGGACTTTACCTAAAGAGGTATTATGCTTAAATGAGGGGAATGGAGAAATTTTTAGATAGGTTAGATTTTCTTTCTAGCTAGCAAGTGTGTTAGTTTAGTCAGTGTGCTTAGCTTAGAGAGTGTGGTTTTTCGTCGTTATTCTGGCTTATCTTGGTTTTACTCTTGATATTGCAGATGTCGACGCCTCTCCAAACATATATTGGATTTGCTGATGGTGCTTGTCGTAGTACACGGAACATCTCTTCCGCAGCTTGGGTTATCTATTCGCCCTCTGACGAGTTAGTTTCTATGCATGGGGTAAGCCTCGGTCAAACAACGAACAACATTGCAGAATACAGTGCAGTGATTGAATTATTATCCGAATCTATTTCATTTGGAATTCGACGTTTGACAGTGAGGTTAGATTCTGAACTTGTTGTATTACAGCTTAATAGAGTTTATGCCATTAGGAATCCTGTGTTATTAAGGTTGTTTTTGAGAGTGCGTCTCTTGGAACGTGAATTTGATTACATTGAATATCAACATATTCCAAGGTCTTTGAATACATTAGCAGATGCAATTGCTTCTCGAATGTTGGACAGACATTTACGATAATCATGCAAGTAAATTTAAAAACATTTCATCACATATGTTAAACAAGATAAGCCGGTAATAGTGATATATATAGATAGAAGTGTGTCAAAAAATATATACATCGTCTTCGATCATAGGTTGAAAACACCTTATGATCGGCAAAATGATAGTACAAAAAGTCAAAATGTCACATGTGACTACAAAAGTGACTAGTCAATCACTGGTGGTGCTCTCTGTATGACACCACTGCGCGGGCTACCTTACGCAAAAATCTCCTAAACGGTCCAGGGACCGCGACTACAAAACGCTGAAGCCTGATAGGAATGTCGTCCATAGTAGTCTCAGGTATGTCTGCCGTGAGACGCTCTAGATCATGCTCCAACTCAGCTAGTACGTCTGCAGCCGCGTCCTGTGGGGCCGGTACCGGTGCAGCTGGATGTAGTCTATCAAAAGGCCGGAGGTTGGCTGGACGCTGTGGACCAACATCTGCATTTTGAAAATTTTACTGTTAGTTTTGAGACGATATATATGAAAAATAAAAAATACATAATTAGAAAACTTGTGAAAATAAAAGTACCTCTGTCATCCCATTGTTCTCCCTGTGGAAGAACCATGTCCGGATCACCTCTGAAATCCATTCCGGCATACGGAAAGTCCTGTATCGAAAAAACCTGGTCCTCTAACCAGTGAAAGTAACTATCTGAGAATCGAACCACTGTCGCACCCTCGTCAGGATGCCGGGCCATCACCGCAACCCATCGTATCAGCTTTGGCTGCCGAGGACCCAAGATATCAACAGTGAGTTGCTGAGGGATCAACATTGGAACTCTCTCCAAGGCAAAGCTCACGACTATAGGCCCATATCCAAAAGTCTTTAGTCGTCCGTTCTTTGCCTTGGTCAGTTGGCTCTTCATATGAGCCGACACAGCTTCACACCAGTTGAAAATGGTGCCTTGGTAACAGTCAATTGCCATCCGCATTTGGGATCCGGAAGCAATATGTAAAGCGGCCGCGCCGCAAATTCTGGTAACCGTGAACGCTATGACTTTGAGTTCCGGTAGAGTGATGTGTTTTATCTCTATGCCTTTTGAATGGTGAGCCCCACGTGTGCACCAATCCTCGCGGAGACTATCAAGGGATTGGCCACCCGGCCTAGTCCCCGCAAGACTGAGTTGCTCACCTCTGTTCGGCAAGCCAGTGAGAAAGTATACATCCGAGGGCTCTATCTCGAGCTGGTGCCCTCCTATGTAAAAGCATTGTTCTTGAACGTTCCATCGCTCAACCAGCCATTCCAAGAATCTTACATGGCCCCTCATGCCCGGTATGGTCCAATATTTGTATAATTAGCATGCTCTTAGGGCATCCAGAGAAGGTTGGTGATTTATTGCAGCTTCATCTTCCTCTACATGCTCTCTTTCTCTCCAGTCTAACATGATTAATGCCCTGCATATCAAAAATAGCAATTAGAAATTGATTTGGGAATTTTTGGTGGTTTTTTGAGAGAGTTGGGGTTTTGAAATGCGCACTTCTCGGAAGACGCACCCCGGCTTTGTAGCACAGGGCGCCCGGACGCAGCTGGCCTGAAGGCGGGCTGCGTCTTCCGACCGTTTTCCTGTATGAGAAAAAGTCGGGGGACGCAGGTCACCCGAAGGGCACCTGCGTCCGCCGAGAGGCGCATTCCAAAACCAAAACCCCCCCAAAAAATGAAACTAAGACCTAAAAATTAATTCTAAACGGATAGAAATGCAGAGTTGGATGTGTAAAATACCTGGATGAGACGGCGTTCGATTCCGACGGTCAGATTTTCCGCAGCGACCACGGGAAGTTTCTTGTCAAAAACTCCTTTTTCAACCTCCAAAGTCAAACGGTAAAAATGATATGGTAAAAGGTCTTTTTATAGGTTTTTTGGATGAATTAGTTCATTTTTTACCATGAAAAGATGTTTTTCGATGTATTTTTGCCTATTTTAAACAGGTATGAGTAATGTGTCGCTTTTGTGCAGGACAAAGGGATTTCAAGGGAAATTGTAATTTTTTCACAAATAAAATATCAGAGTCATCTTTTAAGCCCTTTTCTGACTCCTAAAAAATGAAAAGATCGCCGAGCATTTCTTTTACACTCGTTAAAACGGAATTAAAAGACGGTCCCCTTTTAGCTCTTTTCTGACCGTAAAATCAGGAAAAGATTGCCGGGTTTTTGTCGTTTCAAACTCGATAAGGAAATAAAACGACGTGTCCTTGATCGCTTTTTACTTTTCAGGTCGACGACACTATTATGAAAGTACTCCTTGGTCGCAAGATCAAGCGATTCCCCCAGGTATTATTTTATACTTTTTCGGGCTTGAGGGACACAAATATACGAAAAAGTTCAACGTGGAGTCTCCTTTTGTTTTTTCAGACTCTCTAAAATTGAAAAACGCCGAGTTTCTCCTATACTGGGCTCGTTAAACTTTTACAGTAAAGGACCTGTTCAATTACAAACAGGAACGAACCACTCCTTCCTAGGGTTCGAATTTAAACTAGGTTGGACTCGTCCGAAGGATGAGCTTATAATCAAGCATATGTTATCCTCCTCAAGCTTGTTAAAAATAAAGAGGTACTTGCCAGAAATGGTGGGGGAAAAGAGAGAAGAATGAACATGTTTGTCACCTTTTGTCTCAAAAGAAACTTTATTACCACTCTTGAACACGACACTTTTCATTCACCTGGGTTGGGAAATCTTTTACCTCACAGTTGACCAAACCACTTTGAAAGTCTTTAACCGGGTTCCGGGGATTAACTTTGAGTTATTCGTCACCAAGCCATCTGTCGTGTCGTTATGTGTTCAAGAGGTCTGCAAGCAAAAACTTTCATATGCAAAATACTTGTCATCCATTTGACCATCCCTGAGTCAGTCCTTACAGCAACATTTCTTCAACTTGAACAATGATTTCGTGTTGTGGGCTTGCCTGCAACGGGTCGCTTTCTATCGACATCGACACATTATCTAGAAAGATGACTTAGGAATCGACAGCACCTTGAAGTCTGCATGCATCAATGGCAGGTTTCTCGCCTTTGACGTTAGTTTACATCATTGACTTTCGATCAAAGGATTCCGTGAAGTGTTCGACATCAAAACATCTATTCACATTTCACGGGTTGTGCTTGGTACTTTGAGAACCATTGACATTACTGGTGGTTTCTCTCACGCTTGTTAACAGTTTACATCATCGACTGGTAATCAAGTGGTTTCTAACATGTTCGACATCGAATCATTTAATCACATGGCTAGAATCGTACCAATTCGGGAAGTAGAAGTGAAGACCCTGGATCTAGTTTCTACCATCCAGGCTGCGAGGAGTTTTGTATTCATTATCTATGTAGACTAATCATAAACAGATGGCTGCGTCCATACTGTGTCTACAAAAGTCTATAAAAATGATGTACTGCAAGATCATTCCTGTATCAGAATAGTTAGTCCATTAGTTAAAGTTTTGAATCTGAGTATGGGAATGCCTACCTCAGTGATGATATAATCTTATCCATGTATTTTGTGTTGAAAATTGCAGGTTCCAACCAGGCCATCCACAAGACAATCCTTGAAATGATAAAGCGCTTCACCCTTCCTAGAATTACAAAACCCTAAATCTATTCCAGGCTTCGCACTTTAGGGGGCAATCTGTTACACTAAAAAATGTCACCATGACCACTTACAGTTAGTATGGCTCAAATCAACAGTCATGCTACCCTCTTAGGCAAGTCTTATGCCTCTATTATCCATCTCAAACTCAAAGAAGAGAGAAAGTCTTGTAAAAAATATGTTTATCTCTGGGGTCGCAGGTTCTCTCTAGCCTTACCTACGGGGACGCTGACCATGTTCACAAAAGGTGCGTCCTTGGACGCTCTGTATGTTAAGGGACAGGTGCGTCCTTCTGTAAAAGGCAAAATGCGCGAGTTTCATCTTAAAAAAGTTACTTTTGGTTACTTCTAGAACTTTCTAGAGGTCGGTTTGATGATTTGGATGCGCCTCCAGTTGGTTCATGTATCTCTATTAAGGGGGAACTTATCCCATCAATAAGGGAGCTATCCCACCCAAAGAGGGGGATTATCCCATTGATGGTGGACCTGAATAACCTCTTTACAGCACTATAAATAAAGACATTGAGCCAGAGGGAGGAGAGGTTGGAGCTATACATTTTCTTTGGGTAAATGCTGCAGGAATTAGGACTCCCATTTAGAACCTTGTGAGGAGAGATTGTCTTTGCTTGATTCTACTTGGAAGTGGGTGAGCTTTGTCAAAGTAGAGGAAAACCCTTGATGGACCCTGGGAGGAACTTGCACAACACCAAGGCCAGGTTGTAAGAGTTTCTTTGTTTCGTTATTAATACAAACTGGTTTATTTTTCTCAATAGCTTGTGTTAATGAGTTATTTCATGTGTTCCTTGGTCTGCATGTTAAATATATGTTTTATTATATGAAATGCAAGTGCTTGGTAATTGTTTGATTGTTTGTGGTTGCAGGAATTGACTTGAAGGAGGAGCTCATCCGGATTGGCAAGGACGGACTACAACAACCGCGTTTTGGAATAAGGTAAGCCTAAACACTTGTAGTTTTCATGTTTTAAAAGGTATATTTAGAGAAAGATCACTCCATTTTGTCTTGTTTGTCGCTAGAGAGTTTAGACTCCTAGGGAGGTCAGTTGTGTCCGCACAAACGACTTTTTCCGCCACGACAGGGATGCTCATGCGGTAAGGAGCTTTCGAAACAGGAGCTGCTCCAGGTATTAATTCAATGGTAAAATCAATATCACGCCTAGGTGGCAATCTAGGGATGGATTCAGGGAACACATCCACGAAATCCTGAATTACAGGAATATTCTCCAATGAAGTCATCTTGTTTCGGTCATTGGTGTATCCTACTTGGATAGCATAAATCTGGTAGCCCTTTCTAATGCATTTTCCTAGCTAGTTAGCAGTAATATGATGTAATTTAATGTTTTTCTTGATCCCTTGAATTTCCTTTCTCTACCCTGACTCTGTGAGGTAGCTTACAGATTTCTCTTTACAATCGACTAGGGACCAACACCCTTCCAACCAGTCCATCCCTATTAATACATCGTATGAACCTAAGGGGAGTATATTCAGATCAACATGGATGGGTTGTCCTGAAACTGTTATAGGGCAGTTTTCTGTTTTCGCAGATACCCTTCTCTTTGTTTCGGTGGCTAGCTGAACTAGCCAAGATTTCTTAAATTTACTGCTTTGCAGCTAACATTTCTCTACCACTTTAGGACTAATGTAGCTTAGGCTAGCACCTGGATCAAATAAAACAGAAACAAGTTGATCAACAATCATACCTTCACACTCAATCATGGTGGGTTGGTATTCTGCTTGATGATCGTCCAAAGCAGCATTAATTCTGGGCATACTCCTTGCTATATCTCCAACTTTGGAGGCTTCTTGCATATTTGAAAGTTGTTCCGTTCAAGCTTTGTGTGGACAATCCTTATAATAATGGGATTCCCCACATCCCCAACATTGCAGAGGTTGTTTTGGCGGTTGTTTAGTAGCAGGTCTACTAACTTTCTATGTCTATCTATTTTCAGTGTAAGATGGAACTTTGGACGGGTTCCTTGTAAATTTATAGAAAGTTCTTTGCGGATTATTCCTTCCATTTATGACTTTCAGTTGTCTGTTCGGGGGTAAGTTCCTCATTCTCCTACCTATGGCTCCTTTGGGCCCCTCACTTTTCTGTTTCATTTGTTGATAACAGATATGGGCTTTTCACACCGCATCATCCATTGTTCTAGGATAATCAAATTCTAACTTCTCCTTCATAAATTTGGGTAGATGGCTAATAAACCGCTGAATTTTGGCCTTTTCCTCCTGCATGTATGGGACATATCATAATAGGGAAGTAAATCGTTTCACATATTCGTCCATGGTCAAGGTTCCCAACCTTAAATCATGGAACTCCTTTGCTTTTTCATCATAGTAATGTTCAATTAAATATTTGTCCTTAAAATTTTTCTGGAATTCTTGCCACGTCACTTGTTCTTCATAAAATTTTCTCACAGTTTTGATCTCTTCCCACCAGAGGGTGGCCTTTCCCCTTAATTGGTAAACTACCAGTGGTGCATTAAGTTTGTTAGTATATTCATAAATCTAAAAATATTTTCCCATGTCGATCAGCCATGCTTCAGCTTCCTCTTTAGATTCTCCTTCAAAAAGTGATTGTTTTTTTTTTTGAACTCACCTTGTAATTCCATTTTCTGTCTTTTTGTCTTTTTGTCCTCCTTATGTCCCTCATATGAATCTGCATTATCTTCGACATGATGGGCTGTTGGGGTCTTCTCCCTATCCTCCATACTGGGGTCTGGTCCTTGTTAATTATGTTGGTCAAAAAGGATTTTAAGGATATTTTCCTATTCATGCCTCAGTCATTCGTTGTCCATCCTCAAGTTCATCATTTCTGCACATAGTTGTTGCACTGTTTCAAGTAGGGCAGCATTGGCTTGCTGAGATTCTTCTCCCAGATGTATCCATACATCAGGGTTGGCTTCTACATAAGGCACTTCTAGTTGGTTTGATAATCTGGGGTTCCTCTGCATTTCTACTCTTTGGTGTTAACCTCTGTTTCATTGTGTTCACATTCACCCATACTCAATTGTGTGTTGCATAGATATATGTATACTATAACTTAATTAAATGTGTATTTATCTATCCTAGAAGTCTCAGTGTGCGAGCCTAGGCTCTGATACTATTTGTAACATGCTAATACATGAACTAAATAAAAAAAGATTTATTATCATTACACTTGTCAAATTCACCGAGTAACTGCGGTCAGACAGTGGTTTGAGAGCTAACCCAGGTGTACAACCATTCCTTCACCATTAAAATTCCTCCTTGTTGGCATGCACTTGGCAGTGCTTCCCCATTAAAACAGAGAGAACCCCAAGGTCCTTCCGTTGACACTACAATTCTGCATTAATTGATGATGAGACTAGCTAGAAAAATCTCAACTTCGGCACATGGCTTGGCCTACACCGTCGGATGGGATGAGATCCATGGCCTCCATGGTTTAGGGACTATCCGGCGGAATAATACACAAGCTAGGCAGGGTTTGGGTCATTTGGACATGCGACGGGGTTTGCAACTCGGCTCTGTGACAGAGGGCGACCGGGCGGCTATATGGAACATTTTCTCTGCCATGACCATCTCCACAGGCTTCAAGGTATCTCCCGGAGGGTGATATAAGTTTTCTAGCTCATCTGGTATTATCAATCCATTGATATTTGTTATACATTTTTGTTTCTCCTTATTTGGACTCATGCAACAGGTAGAACTGCCGATGGCTAGACCCTTTTCCCCGGAGGGACGTGTTGGGTTCATACTGCAACCAAAGGTAATGGTATTGATTTAAAGGTGAATTCTAGAAGTTTTTACACTTGAGAATCCCCGAATGACAGCGTTGTGCTCTGATAGGTATACCTCGCCTCCCATCGCTCGGCAAACCTCCTCTCAGGTAAATTATTTCCCTGCTCAAGTGTTTCTCTACTAGAAATCTTACTTCTGATTCGGTTTTAGTGCTGACTCCATGGTATTCTTTGCCTGTAGGTACATTCTGGCTACAATATGAATTTCTATATCCGGAAGGAGGTTTTTGGAAAGAGGTTTCTCTCTCACAACAATCGTTGTCTTCACTTTTAGGTTGGTCACCTCTCAGGCCTGTCCTGACGATTTGTTTTCTGGTGACAGACGTCCATTAATTGAGGGACTATATTATTTTTGGTTGTATCAAAATATTAAGTTTTTCGCCGGCTGGAAGGCTACAACATTCATTTAACTGCAACTGTAATTACTGTAGAAATGATGGGAATTTTTCGAATTCTATCATAGGATTGATGTTAATTTTTCTGAACTATCGTTAAGTGTTTTGTGGAGGTTTTTCATATACATAATCTTATTCGATGCTCTATAAATATATTACAGTGGTCATCCCATTTCACATTCTCTCTGAATCATAGTCATGAAGGTTCGCGGTCAGGGTTTGATCCCTCGATCTTAGGTTGGCCGCCGGTAACCCTGCATTCAACTCATGGTTGTTCAATGTTTGACTTTTATGTCTAATTTATTACTATATTTGTTTTTCCCCACTACGGTTTAAGATTGGCAATCTTTGTATGTTTAAGATAAATCTTAACTTGGGTAATTAGCTCACGAGGGTTCTCCTAGAACTTGACCGAGAGCCATACAAACCCTCACATGTTATCTTTTGTTTAATGTTTGAATGGAATTTCAAGGGTTTTGTACTTCTTGTATGCTTTCCTCATGATATGGTTAGATAGAGAAGTACTTATGGATTTCCATAGATCGACATATTGCGTACTCTGGTTCAATTATTCAGTGAGCTCTTAAATTCCAGTAAGACAATTTATATTCAAAAAATAAAAGGGATATTTACTCTTCAACTGTAATTCATTCATTTATTTGGTGCTTAAAATAGCTAAGGTATTATATTATCGTGGGTGAAGGTAAAATATTGTTGTCACTCCTTTTATGCAATGATTGTCTGCAAACGTTTGAAAGCACTGAAAATGTAATGGAAGACAATATGACTATTAATATCAAGTGACAGTCTCATTAATATTTAATTAACATGTTAACTTGTTCATTGCATAAAAAGAAGACAAATAATATTTTCCTATTGGTGATTATCAAACACAGAAGAACTACTTATCTGTTTTCCTGCTTGATTGTGAGCATGCACGTGTTTCCTCTATTTTGGAAGGTCTCATCACCCAACCACGGATCTGGAAATTACGTCCAGAATCCCCCTCTGAGCTCTTCCAACTCCTGACTGTGAATAAAAAAGTCTAGTGCCTTGGGCATCAGGACTAGGTCTAGCCTCAAGTCTCCTACCCCCTGCTGTTATCACAATTCTTTCCTACTGGCTAAGTCGTCCAACTCCAGGAAAACTAACCACAACATAGTCCCTTCCTCCATTTTTCCAACCCCCTTAGGGTTCTATCATTTTCCTTTTGAAGAAAAATATGGGCAACTTCTTGTAGCTGTTTCAGGAGTTATTTAATTGATTCTTCAATTCTTTTACAAACTAATCAAATTCTTTTAATTAATAATTAACAAAATATGTTCTTGATTTTCAGCCTAATTCTTTTAACAATCCAGGTTAAAACAGAATAAAATTGACAGTAATAAGTAAATGGTGCATCAGTGGGTGTTACACCACGATAGTGTGAACCATTTTACCATACACCACCACGCTACTTGTTTTAGTATCCACAACTACTAATTATTTTTATTTATTTTGTTTATTAACAATTATGTCGTTGTTGTATGTTATGTTGTACCTATGTTTTCTATGCATCACTATAGGTAAGTAGATATTTGAAATTAGTGGAGAAGTAGTTAAGTTATCTCAAATTAGTTAAGAAGTAGTTTTCAGATGAACAAAATTTTACTACATAACATCACATTTTACTGTATAATTTTAACTCCATAATTTTAACATACCGTCCAACAATTCGAAAGGTTTCTCATGGACAAAATTTTACTATAATACGTCACATTTTACTCCATAATTGTAACACACCGCCCAAAACCTCGAAAGTCAACTTATGACATGTGTTCTCTGGATATAACTTTAAATTAATTTAAAATAATTACAAATGACATCACTTCCCTCTCCCATTCGCTGGAGCCATATATTATTTCTCCTTTGCAGTAAACCCCCACTTTATTTTATGTGTCTCTACACCCAACCAAATATATACGTAAAATAATTTAAGCAAGGTCCACCCACTTCAAAATGTTTTCCACTTGAACGAAGAGTGATCTAAGGGGTTAGATATCCCTGATTGTCACTATGCTAGCTAAGAATGACATCAACCAAACCAATTCCAACCAATCTAGATTTAGTGTTCAGACGAATAATATATTGGCATATTCACTCATTAAATCCCATACCTCCATTATTAATAATAAACAAAAGTCAATAAACCTCTTTCCACTTAAAAATAATAAATAAAAGTCAACAAATCTCTTTCCACCTAAAAATAATAAACAAAAATCAACAAACCTCCTTCCACCTAAAGTTCACACATATACACCTAAAATAATAAACAAAAGTCAACAAACCTCCTTCCAGCTAAAAATAATAAACAATAGTCAACAAACCTCCTTCCACCTAAAGTTCACATATATACATCAAACCTCCTTCCACCTAAAGTTCACATATATACATCAAACCTCCTTCCACTTAAAGTTCACATATATATGCTTATCGGAGAATTACATTAAAATATCGGATGAGTCCTTCTACATAAAGTTCACATATATACGTCAATTCGTGAATTACATCAAAACTCCTTCCACCTAAAGTCCACATATATACGCCTATCGGAGAATTACATTAAAATATGGGATGATAAAGAGTTAAAGGGAAAAATGTAAGTAACATGAAATAGCTCTATATTGACTAATGTAAAGAAGAAAAGTAATCTTAAAATAAGAACAAATTCTCATGAGCTTTAAAGTGAAATTAGACATTTTCCAATCCCCAAAACACCATGGGATGAAAGAGTCTTCACATTTTCACCACTAAGAGGGTTGAAATTGAAAGACATTTTTTCTCAAATTGTCCACCATATACTCACATTGAATCTAAATTTCAAAATATTCATCACACTAACCACCTACTTAGTCTTTTAATTCAACAAAATTATAAATTTTGAACACTTTTCTTAATGCTTTTGAGCATATACATAAAATACTATTTTTTTTTAATAATCTCTTACATTCTTAAAATATGATAAACTATTCTGATCTTAATCAATGTTAATTATTATCATTAATAAAATTGTCAATTTGTCTGATTAAATTTATATAATGTGAAGGTTTTAAAACCTTCTAAGAATACTATTTTTTTTTATAAATTGAAAAATAAAACCTAAATAAAAACATTTCCATTTTATAAAAAAAAAGGGATGAATTAGAATGTGTAGCATATTATATCAATCCAACTTATAAATCTTACATATTGAAATAAAAATATTTCTTTCTACAAGGAATATATTTAAATTTTATATGACAAATATATATTTTTGATACTTAAATGATTAGATATTGAGTTGATAAAATTTTATAATAAATATTGAATATGAGTTCAATATGTTATAGGCGGGTTTTTTTTTTTTAATAGAATCGGTTACTTTTGTATTATAAAAACCAACGAGAACAGAGTTCTAGTACATAAATATAGAGAGATTGAGATATGAGGTTCAAAAACGAGTTCGCAGACCCTGAATCCTCATTGCTACTTCTAGTATGACTGAAAGTAAAGTAGTAACGGCTATATTGCCGTACATAAGAACCGCCAATCCAACAAAATTTACATTCCATGGCACCTAAGGAAGTTTTTGAGTGACCGAATCGTCAGGAAGAGGTTCTTTCCTGGCGCTAGCTTTAGTTGAAGCCTCTACTTGGAAACTCTGAGTGAGAGAACGTATATGCTCGATGGCTTCCTCAAGATGACTGCATCTCTCCTTCAACGCCTCGATCTGTGCCTTGCGCTTCTCCAGCTTCTTTCGTTTCGACCTGCTATCAGCTTGGTAGTCATCCTTCAGCTCATTAAAATGTTTGACGAACCGGTTGATCAGGAAAGTATGCGTTTTGCACATAGTGCACTCACTGTTGTTGAAGATCTTGTCTAAGGGGCTATTGGCCTGCTCCTGGGCATTTGGCTGTTCCTGCTGTTCCGCCATCTTGGTGGTCTGAATAAAAGGATCAGCAATATGAGGAAGGGAAGCGGTATGAAAGAGAGGATAAGCCGGAGAATGGAGGAGCGAAGCAGCACTGGGAGGGATGAAATGAGATGGGAGCTGAGGGGCTCGGTGGGCTCTGCTGAATCCAAAAAACGTCCAGTTAGCAAAAATTAAAATAACAGAGATGAAACCAGAGGTTACCACATTCAGGGAGCGAGGATCATGCTTCCGATGGTTGCAAGCCGCTTCTGGAGGGAGCCCACGATTGATTAGAACGCACTGAGGAGTCAAAGCAGCGCAGAGGAGTGAGAGGTCTCTGAGGCCCGAGCTGCTATATATAGGATGATGGAGGTTCCTTAAACGCTTGGACCAGTTCTGGGAGGGACGGCTCTTGACATGACTGAGATCTTCAGGATAGATCTTACAGCGTGCGAAGATGGTACTGAGGTGGTGATCCGGCTTATTGAGGCAGAGAACGACTGCTATGGATGCCTGATAATCATGGAAGTGGCTGTTTGATATGGTTTGGATCTGTGCAGGGGGGCGGATCTGATTTATGGAGTACTGGTTTGTGCAGTCGAGAGGATTTTGCAGGGGATAAGGAGATTCGATGGGATACCAATTTCGAGGAGTGTGCTGTCTGAGGTGACTCGGATGGAGGAGCTTATGGGATGGCTTTGTCATAGACATCATTGTTTTCTCTGACCTGACCTGTCCGTCTACTGATTGCTCTATTGGCCTGTTCATCGGCCTCTGCATTGTTTCTCCTAAGAACATGCTTGAAGATGGTCCCGCTGATTTTCTTGACATTGTCCATAACCCTGTATTTGATGTTGTTCAGTGCCATTTGATTGAAGTCCCTTCCAGAAACCATGGCCGCTATAATGATTGCTGAATCTCCCATAATTAACAGGTTTTGAAGACCGAGTTTCCTTGCAATAGAGGTCCCCAGAAAGAGGCTGTAGGCCTCTGCCTTGTTGTTAGACATTTATCCCAACCCCCATTCATATGTTACTATTGTTTTTCCTTGTATGTCTTTAATGATTCCTCCAGCTCCTGCTTGGCCCGGATTGTTCTTTGAGGCCCCGTCAAAATGTAAGGATGGCCTCCCTTGCTTTTGTATCCAATCTCTAATTTCTTCTTTTGTCCCTCTCAACTTCCAATCCGGATTTCCTTTGCCTGTGCTTACTGTGTTTTGAATTCTTACTTCATATCTGAATTTGCTCATCCACTCTGTTTCTCTTGGGTCTCCCGAATTTGTTTCATCCTGGGTAATTCCATTTGCCTCAATGGACTCTGAGATGAGCGCGATTGTTTTTTCTATTGTGTTGGAGACGCTGGGGACCTTGTTGCTGAAAATGCACTTGTTTCTAGCATTCCAAATCTGTGAGCACAGGTTTGAGGGAATGCTGTTCCACAACCTTTTAGCCAAGGACTTGCCTTTTTTGGGGAGGGGATAACTATTTCCCCAGTTTTTCTGCAGAAGATCCATCTGAGTGGGGAGATCGCCTATGATCAGAGGGCTGGTGATGATCTTCCAGCAAGTTCGCGCAAAGGAGCACTCAAGAAAGAGATGGCTACAGCTTTCTTCCGATGCCCTACACAGACAGCAGATTGAGGGGCCATGTATACCCTTTTTCCTTAGATTCTCCGCTGTGAGGATTTTGCTGTTGAGGAGGGTCCAATTAAAGAATTTTACTTTTGGGAGGCTTTCAGTTTTCCAAGCCACTTTGTGGAGAGGCCAGTTGTTTATTGCTGAGGCACTTTGAAGGACTTTATAACCCTTTTTGACAGTGTAGCTTCCACCATTGGAGTCCCAGACATATTTATCTTCTATCATTCTATTAATGGGGGTGGATCCTATGAGAGATTTCTTAAGATCAGACCAAAGGTTCTTAAGATCATTGGGAGGGGAGATAGACTTCCATCCGATCCAGCAGTTTTGGTCCTAGGAGGAGATGTCATAGAGAGTCTTGAGATTTCCCTCTGTCATCCATCGTTGCAGGGGCCTGAGGTTTATGAGGGCTTCCCTTGCTTCTGATCCCATTATTCTGTCCGCCCATATGTTTGTGTTTCTACCATTGCCCGGGGCTCTTGAGATGCAGGCTTTGAAGTGAGGGAGAATTTTTTTAATAAGCTTCCATACCGGGGTGCACTGTCTGTCAATGATGGATTCTGAGAGGATGTTGGAGTTGGCCCCATTCAAGTATTTCTTTTTTATTACCTCTGTCCACCATGCCCCCTTTTCGTTGAGAATTCTCCATATCAATTTGAAGCCCATGGCCATGTTGGCGAGTCTAGGGATTCTTATTGCAAGGCCTCCTTTTTCGAAGGGTAAGATGACCTGTTCCCACTTAACTAGGCTGAACTTTTTTTATTCCTGCCTGCCTCCTTGCCATAAGAAACTCCTAATGATAAGTTCCATATGTTTGTGGATGCTTGCCGGAGCAAGGGTGGTGGCAAACTGATAGATTGGGAGGGCTGAAAGGATGGCTTTGATGAGAATTGTTCTGCCTGCCAGGTTAAGCCAAGTCACCCCCCAGCTCTGAAGCTTCCCTCTCAGCTTCTCAATTATCTTGATCCAGATTTCGGTTTTGACCTTTTCCTTGGCTAATGGTAACCCCAAGTAAGTGAAGTGTGTCCAGTTCCTTTGAGCCGGGATTTCCAAGATTGTGGAAATTCTTTGGATGATATGCCTGGGGACATTCCATGTGTAGATCATGCACTTGTTATTGTTTAAATTACCTCCAGAAGCTTGAAGAAAGAGATCCAGCGTGTTCTTGAATCTCCTAGCCATGAGGCTGGAAGCGCCTCCAATTAGAAGAGTATTGTCAGCGAATAGAGAGTGATTTATTCCCTTGGTTCCCCGGACTATTGTGACCCCTGTTATCTCTTTTAGCCTGCGCAAATTCTCCAGGTGTATGCTAAGAGTTTCAACCATGATGATGTAGAGGAAGGGAGACAGCGGGCATCCTTGCCGCAAACCCCTTGAGCTTTTGAAAGAGTTGCAGGGCCTGCCATTAATGAGGGGAGTTGTCCAAGTAAGTGAGATGCATTCCATGACCCAGCTGATGAAGATCTCGGAAATGCCAAATTTCTTTAGGGTTGCCTGAAGGAAGTGGTGATTGACCCGGTCAAAGGCATTCGCCATATCAAGCTTGATGATCATGCCCCTTTCTTTCCTATTTATGCTGCTGTGTATTGCCTCCTGGATAATGATAACATTGTCCGTTATTTGTCTTCCAGGGACGAAGCCTCCTTGATTCTCAGAGATAAGGGAGGGGAGGATCTTTTTTAGCCTGTTAGCTAGGATTTTAGTGATGACTTTATAGGAGACATTGCATAGGGATATTGGCCGGAATCTATCAAAGGTTTGGGGATTAGGGTCTTTGGGGATAAGGGCTAAGTGCGAAGATTTGATGTTGTTGCCCATTTTGCATTTCATAAAGAAATTCTTAGCCATTCTGATGTAATCCTTTTTGATAATTTCCCAATGATTTCTATAAAAGGCCACAGTGAACCCATCTGGCCCCGGAGCCTTGTCCATAGCCATGCTGAAGATTGACCTCTCGATTTCCTCAGTTGTGATTTCCCTCTCCAAGTCGGCATTTTGGGCTTCTGAGATTTTATTTTCAATTATGCTAAGGAAATATGAGTTAACAATATAATGAGGATCAACTGTTAGGAGATCGCTGAAGTGCTGGGTCGCTGCCTCCTTTATTTCCTCTTGTTCTCTGATTTCCCTTCCTTCCCTCATAATTCTCTCGATTTGATTCCTTGCCCTCCTTAGCTTAAGGCAGTTATGAAAAAAGGAGGTGTTTTTGTCTCCCGCTTGGAACCAAAGACACCGAGACTTCTGCCTTTGCTCTTCTTCCTCCTTTCTATTTTGTTTATACAACTCTTTATACATTTCGTTTTCTTTTGCTTGATCTTCTTCTATGTCCTGACTTCTTTCTTTTTCTTTGCTCCATTGCTCCAACTTTGCCTGAAGTTCGATTCTGTTCTTACCTTCCTCTGTTGCGTGGTTTTTTGCCCAGTGTTTAATGGCAATTCTGAGGGATTTAAGCTTAGCTTCCCAGATGTAATGGGGAGATCCCACTACTTCTTTTGCCCATTGATCCTTGATTAGTTTTCTGAATTCTTCGCTGCTGTCCCAGGCCCTATTATATTTAAAAGGGATCGGTCCCATATTCTTTCCTTTATCCAGAGTCAGAGCCATTGGCTTATGGTCCGAAATGTAACCTTGGATTATTTTGCTTTGGATATTGGGGTATCTTGCCACTGTTCTATCTTGGACGAGAATTCGATCCAACCTCTCTTTTATGTTATTGCTGCCTGTTCTTTTATTTGACCAAGTGAAGCGTCCATTTTGCGGAGGGATGTCCACTAAGTTATGGGCTTGAATAATTTCTTCTAAAGAATCTCTTGAGGGATCAGCAAAGAAGTTTCCTCCTAGCTTCTCATCAGCATTTCTTATAAGGTTTAGATCTCCTCCTAGGAAAATGCTCCTTCCCTGCACATTCAAAAGATCAGAGGTGATTGAATCCCAACATGAGGCTTTGTCTCTGTAATGGTTGGGGGCGTAGATGTTATATATTGAAAATTCTTCTTTCGAGGTTGTATTTTGCATGTCTGATCTTATCCACCATCTATTCTGCATTTGGCCTTTGAGTTTCCATTTGTTTTTGTCCCATAATGTCCCAATGCCCCCTGAGGCGCCTACTGCACTTAGTGCTATTCCTTCATAACTTCTGTTTTTTTTTATATGATTTTGAAATTCTTGATCCGTGATTTTGGTCTCCTGAAGAAGGAGGATGTCTGGATGTTCAGCTTTGAGAAGATCTCGGACTGCATTAGCTTTTAAGGAGGAGCCCATCCCCCTACAATTCCAGGAGACCAAAATCATCATTTACCTTGCTTGTTGTGAGCCCCGCTTTTCCCTTTCATTTTTTCCCCACTTCCTTTAGTTTTATCTAGGTATGTTTCCATTGGTTGCTGGGTCCTGGTGGCCATTTCCTTTGCAGCGTTTTCATCCCTTATCTCTTTGTTTGACTTCCTTCCAACTTTTCTGGGGGGGTCGGTGGAGAGGTTGTTTTCCTTTGATTTGTTCCTAGTTAAGATTCTTTCTACTGTCGGGGGGGGAGGGAGGGCTGGGGGGGGGAGGAGGGGGTAACCATGGGGCCTCGCGGGGATGGTGGAGGGGATGGGGGGTCCTCTGCAGACAAGGATTAGAAAGGGTTAGAGGAGGAGGGGTAGGAAGGGCCTGATCCAGAGGGATGGGAGGAGGGGAAGGGATTTTCCAGGGGGGGCTTAGAGGATGGGCCAGGAGGGGGGTTTGACTTTTTCTTTTTGACTATTTCCCAAGCTTCTTCCGGAGCTTCTACATTGCCTTCAGATACATTTGATTTAGATTTGCTACATCTATTGGCAAAATGCCCATATTCATGACATACCTTACACTTAAAGGGCAGCTGCTCGTAGTCCACTTGCTGTATGTGCGTCCACTGATCCACTTTGAGTTTGATTGCTTCCGGCAGTCCCTTACCGAGATCTACTTCAACACATATCCGCGCACAGGCATGCATGTTCTCCTTTGGTTCGGATCTGTCGATATATTTTCCTACGGAATTTCCAATGGCCTTCACAGATTCGTCCCCCCAGCAATGAAGCGGCAGATGAGGTAGGCGAACCCAAACGGGGACAGCACTGGGAACATCCATCTCAGGGTCGAAGTTAGGGGTCCATCTGTTAAGGTAAAGTCCTCGAGAGTCCATGAAATAGGGGTCGTTTCTGAAGATGAGATTACGATCCTCCATTGTTTCAAACAGGAAGGTGTAGAACCCCCTCCCGCAGAACCTGATAGCAATTTTTCCTTGCACTATCGAGTTCCAGTTTCTCTCGACCCATTTTTGGACTGAACGAGGAGAAGGCCACAGTCCCGTGAACTGTCCTACCAGTCCTCTTTCTGCTAATGCAACTGCTGCTCTCCTCGGAAGGGAAGGGGGGAGCGAGACTTCCGGAATTTCGTCTAACTTCTTAATGAATTTAGAGGCTGAAGGGCGGATTCTGTTTGCTGCATTCTCAGGGATAAGAGAGGCGAAAGATTTTTCCAGGTCATCCGGATCCTCAGACGAAGGATTCATTTCCGTCATTGAAGGGGATCAAGGGGTTCAAGAAGGGGACCGGGAGAGTCCCCGGTGGAGGGAGAGGGCAGAGGCCCGAAGGATTGAAGAGAAAAGAGCGGGAAGCCCCAGACCAAGAGGGGGGTCAGCAGAGCGCGGGCCTAACAGCGGCGCTGCCAGGCACAGTCGCGTAGGGGGGATCAGGCTAGGTCAGCGAAGCGCAGGATCGACAGAGCCGCAGTCGATCATCGTCTTCCCTCCGAGTACTATTATTATAGGCGGGATTTGAATGTGATAAGAAGATAACAAATATTCTTAACTATCCCAATAAACCTCAATTGTCATTAAAACAAAATTATTTTTACTAATAATAATTTATTTATTTATAAATTTAAAATATTAAAAAAAAACATATATATTTCTTTATATTGACTAATGTAAAGAAGAAAAATAATTTTAATATGAGAATAATTTTTTATGAACTTTAAAATGAAATTGGACATTTTCCAATCCCTAAAACACCATGGGATGAAAGATTTTTTCACATTTTCACTACTTAGATTGTTGAAAATGAAAAACACTTTCTCAGATTTTCTATCATATACTCACATTAAATCTAAATTTCAAAATATTCATCACACTACCCATATTCTCATTATATCAATCCAACTTATTTTTTATACATAAATCTTAAATACGTTAATAAAAATATTCATTTATATAAGGAATATCTTTAAATTTTATATGACAAATATACCTGTTTTGATGTACTTAAATGATTAGATATTAAAGGTTATTAATAAATCTTAAATATGAGTTAAATATGTTATAAGTGGGTGAAGGAGTATTAAAATACACAAGCATCAGAGTGCAAAGCTAAACAATTCTTCTACCAAGAGATCACAAGTTGAAGAACAAAGAGAAAACACACTTCATTGCTTGAGAAAATGAGTTATACATGAGCCTAATTTATAGGAACAATAGGGGCTTCTAATGATAGCTAGAAGATAACACTGATGAGTAATACTGACAACACAACTGATAAGATTGCTACGTAAGCTTACAAGTTTCAATATTTATTGGAACTCTAACAACCCCCCATAAGTGAAACATAGGGAGGAAAATAAAGAAAAAATAACACAAAGAATGGGTCCTGACAACTTGGCCTTTTTAGGTACCCATGTACAACATTTCATAAGAAAGAAAGAAGGAAAGAAAATGAAGAGATAAAGGAAGGAGGACTCAAGATGACCCCCCAATGATAACTTCCTTTACTCCAAACATATGTCATAACTGAAGAAACCTTGGTGATGCCAAGGACTTTGTAAAAATATTTGCTATTTGTTCTTTAGTAGGTACATATTCCAGGTTGAGAACACCATCTTGAATAAGTTGGCGAATGAAGTGCATATGAATCTCAACGTGTTTTTTCCATTGATGCTCCACAAGATTTCTAGAAATTTGTATTTCACTTTGATTTTCACACCATAAGAGAGTAGGTTGATCCTGCTAAATGCCAAACTCAAGCAATAATTGCTGTGATCAAATAACTTCTTGAGTTGCGAGAGCTACAACTCTATACTCATATTTTGTCATAGATAATGCAATTGCTGATTGTTTCTTGTAGGACCAAGTAATAGGAGTAGATACAAGACATAAAACAAATCCATAGGTGGATTTCCGATCATCCACTGATCAAACCCAGTCAGATTAGTGAAACCTACAAGCTCAAGAGAACCAATAGTAACTGAATGCAAAAATTAGAAGTTCCTTAAATATACGTGAGAATATGATTTGATTCTTTCTATTGGCTCTGATGAGGATTATAAGAAAATCTAGAGACCAACCCAACTGCATAGGCAATGTCAGGTTGAGTGTGTGTCAAATAAAGTAGACTGCCAACAAGTTGGCAACACAATGTAAGATCCACCCTAGGAGTGGTGCAACTAGCAGTAAGAATAACACCTGAATCTATTTTCCGATTTGTAATCATTTCGACACCATTATGAAAAAGAAATACGCGAAAAAAATAGAACAGTAAAAACTTCACATCAAGAAAGAAAAAAAATAATGCAAAAGAAGAAAACTTTAACTCCCTACATTATTGCAACAAACATATTACATACAGATTCGGCAAGGGTAACTATGCTAACAATATAGTTGCTACTAGGAAAGGAATGGCCCTGTTCACCAATACAGTCTCCCAAATTTTCAACCATTTCAAGAAATTCTTCATTTCTATAGTTGTTGTCAACACCCTTCATTTCTATAGTTGTTGTCAACACCCAAAACTGAATTTATTTCATTGTTTTCAGACAAAACACCATCGTCGTTCATATGAAAACTCTCTTTCCAAACACAATGTTCCCAAAGAAGATGAAAGTTAATAAATCTTAAAAAATTATAAATTCTTTCACATCATAAACATTAAACAAAACGACCATCAAAACAAAATGTTCACTACAGAAAACTAGTCCTCTTTTCATACTTACGATTTACAGCTCCTCCTTCATGGTTTACTAAAGCTATTTTTTTTAATTGATACACATCTCTTCTCCATGCTTTAATGACTACCTTATTTTGCTGATACCACTTCCGTTGGTATTCATTGATCATTATCGTGTAGCAGCAGAGCGAGGTCTTTTCGCACCACTCTCGCTTTTCAATTCAGTTAACAATTCTATGATAAAGTTAAAGTCCGTCAAAAAGTCATTTTGCAATTCCCTTGGAACCTAATACGTACTCTTCAATATTCAAAAATCTAAAAAGCTAACAAAACCATAGAGAAGAAATATTTGGAAAATTATTTTTCCCACAACAAACTTGGAACACATGGAAAATTGATCACCTTACACATAATTGATACAATAACAACTTCCGCCAATTATGGATTCTTACCAATAAAACATTTCTTCCCAATAAGTAGGAAAACCTTTCGTTTTTTACAAATTCCAAAACATAAGGAAATATGAACCACATTCCAAATTTAGAATACATATGTCCTCAATATAAATTGAAAATGTGAATTACAATGACCTTGAAAACATTAAAAACATTAAACATACAAAGGGTCTACAACATTCTCAAAAAACAAACATGTTCAAGCTTAAAGGCTAATTCAATACATCCACAAGTATTGGAGCTATGTCAACAATAGAATCTGCATTTGAAATAAGCGAAAAAACATTTCCATTTTGAATGACATCATCAAAATGTTCAACCATTTCTAGAAAGAATCATGAGGCTACAAACGACATTCCAAATTTAGCATAGCTATTTCCTGAGTATAACTTCAAAAACTGAACTACAATGGTATTCAAAAACATTAAACATACATAGGGTCTTTAGCAATATAAAAAAACAATAATAATCTCCAAGCCTCAAAGGCTAATTCAATACATCCACAGGTAGTTGAGGTATGTCAACAATAGAATCTGCATTTTGAATAAGCGAAAAAACATTTCCATTTTCAATCACATCATCAAAATATTCAACTGTTTGTAGATAGAAACATGAGGCTTCAAGCATAGACAATCCATCAACAATTGTTGTTTTGCACAATCCAGTCATTAAATCATACAAATTTAACTACACTTCAGACCAACCCAACATAACGGTTTTCCCTTCAACTATCTGCAAAGGTATATAACCTGCACATTTACTATTTATATCCACAGAGACATATTCAAGCAACGACCATCTGTACCCACAATCATCTTCAAAATATTCCAAACTTTTCTCTTTCGAGAGTTGACCAAATTGAAAATTCTCTATCTCTTCAAGTGACCAAATGGACATGGAACCATTATTAACAACACAAACAAGTTGATTCCTGTATAACCCTAATGACATACATTGTATGTCAATAATAGGAAAAAACGAATAACCCCAATTGTTTCTATTCAATTCCAACCAGTAGATAGTGTAACCATAAGTAGGGCAATCTTCATAATCTCTATCTAGATATACCCAATAAAAATTTTCTTTAAAGAAGATAGCCTCCTTTGGTGGCATTACACCATCGTATGGAAGCTCTGTCCTCTTCCAAACGTTGTCAACACTACTGTAAATGAGAAAATATGAATCCATGTTTTTAGAAACATGTTTCAAAAACACCCACTCATATTTTTTTGGACTTCATTTTTGCAATAAAGAGAAGAATCCTCGCTCCCCAACACTAAGCGCTTCAACATTTCTAAACATCTTCTTAAGGGTTAACATTGAAATAATTCGTTGTATCCAAATAATTTGCAGGTGTACTGAATAGAATCATTGATCCCACTCTACATTCAATTTTATATGGAGAATGAAGAAAAGGAAAGACCATGGAAGAAAAACAACCATTAGTTTTAATGTATAATGCTATGAATCAATCATTTACAAAACGAGCGAGGAAAGAAATAAATCCTAACTCTTTGTCACGACATCAATTGCAACTCGCGAGAAAAAGTGGGTTTTCCAAAACAATACACCATTGTCTACAAACCAACTTAAATTTCATGAAGACCGACAAAGGAAGCCAATGAAACAAAAGCTCAATAATCTCAAAGGGGAGAAATTTCCAAATAGTAGGATCTATACCAAAAGCAACAAATTTTGCTGGAAACAAAGGAAAATTTCCCTTTTGTACTGCAAAGAAAGAAAAAAAATGTATCAATCACAATAGCCACAACATTGATTCATTATTTTAATGTCAAAATTGATTAGGAAAGCAATCCATTTTCATCATTACTTGGTTTCTATACACTTCAATAATACACTAAATAAATTAAATTGTGAAACTTAAAACTTGTTAATTAAAAAAAAACACATTCTAGTAAAAATTCCAAATTCATCTAGTAACCACTAAAATTTAACATTTAAAATTTTAACAAAATTAAACACTCAACTTTAAAATTCATAAAACTTTAAATTGAAAAACCATAGAATTTTAAAATTCTTCTCACCATAATTTTAAATTTTAAAACTCTAAACTATTCATATATTCCATACATATATGTTATCAAACCATTATGTAATGAACTCATACAAATTCAATTAGTAGTATAAAATAGTTGGAGGGGTCTTTTGTAAATATATTTCATATTAAAAATATAATAATGAGCTCCAAGTCACAACTGAAATAAATAACAAACGAAAAAATATATATTTCTTAAAAAAAAAAACTGATATTAATTTAAATTAATTTAAAAATAAACATTACCATTTATTTATAATAAAAAATTTAATTATTATATTTTTAGTTGATTGGAGATTTCTCTAGTGTGGTTTTTGAGATAGTGAGTTCAGATATTCTATAGTCTACATTTTTATGTCTATGTTTCCAAGTTTAGAACAAGACTCATCCTCAGGACTAAATCTACAAAGAAGAGAAATAAGACTATATACATGATATGATGTACTGCGAAGATGAGGAACCGACCAGTTCAAGATGAATAATTACTTTTTATTAAACCTAATTTATTTAGATATATTTTTATTCTAATTCATTATTTATTAAGGTCCTTAATTATATCTTTAATTTTATTATAAATGTGTATGATTTTCTATTTTGCTTAAATAATAATTTTTTATAAACTAATGCTTCAATATATTGTTGTCAATATATAGTTGATATATATATTTATTAATGTAAATTATATTATTATTATTTTTTATTTAATGTAGTTGTTGATGTTACACTATACACTTCAATATTACACCAAATAAATTATCACTATCTCCAATATTTCTAGTTATCAAAAGTATTTTATAATATGAATGATATAATAATTGATTCTATTTTCAATATTAAAATGATATTTTAATAATTTGGTTTTTATATTTTTATTAAATTTTAATTTTAATATATTTATAATACTATAATATTTTAAAAATAATAATTCAAAAAATTAAACCATGCAATAAACTTTTAAACCATCTATATATTCGATACATATATGTTATCAAAGCATTATGTAATGAACCAATAAAAATTTAATTACATTGGAGGGGTCTAAAAATGTAATTAGATTAGAGGGCTCTTTTGTTAAGATATTTCATAGTGAAAATATAATAATCAGCTCTATGTTACAAGTGAAATAAATAACAAACAAACAATATTTTTGTTTATTATGGTTAAAAAAAGTGATATTAATTTAAATAATTTAAAATTGTGAATATTGATCATTTCTACTATTGAGAGGGCCATTGAAATTCAGAAACATCTCAATAATCTCAATAGGGATGATAATTGGAAGTTAAATAAGAGTTGGGTTCGTGCCTTTTCTTTATAAATTTTATTTTATTGTTTGTTTTTAAATTCTATTTTTATTTATTTTATTTCTATTTCTATTTACTCTTATTGATTTATTTTCTTGTTTTTTAATTTACTCTTAGTCATTTTTCTCCACAAACACACACACACACACACAAACATATATATATATATATATATATCTATATATATATATATATATATATATGATGATGATGGTTAACGTCCACTGAGACCAAACTTTGGTCTATCAGACCTAAAGAAAACGAATTATTTAGTTTGATTTAAGGTTTTATTCCTATGCTCAAAAAGCTTGGAGAGAAGCCTCTCAAGCTCACTATAATTTTGACATCGAAGAGGGCTAGGAAGGTCAGTATTGCAACAAAGATTATGAAACTGAGATCTAATGTGGTTGTACGCAGGGCACTCTAAGAGGAAGTGATTTTCATCCTCGATGTTCGTATTCTCACAGAGATGGTAGATCCTTTCCATCCATCGTCTTTTAGGAACCACCCAACAACCCGTTTAGCTATGGTGCTCATGAGAGTTCGTTCTAATCTTGGCTATATTAATTTTCTTCTTTGTGCTAGTTAAAACTGAGAGATACTTTTGATCTTCTAGGGCAGGGTTGATGACCTCCTTATAATATCTTAATTTTCTTTTAGCTGCTAAATCTTTCTCACACCACAATTTTTTTTTGAACTTATATGCAACAATATTTTTAATGTTATTAATGTTTTTCAATGCAACATTCTCGTTGATCTCCCAATGGTTTAACCAGGCCCTGGTGTCTTTATACCAACCTCGTTTGAGCCTTAAGTGGTTTTGGCTGGAATTTAAAGCTAGCTTAGGAAGTATATGGTCTCTTATGTTATTGAGTTTGTGCTTGTACAACAGAATCCTAGTCATAGCTAGGCTCTCGATAGGGGAAAGACCCATATCTATAAGGAGAATAGGATAGGGTGTATTGCTTTTAATTTTGAGGTTATACGTTATAAAGTGCTTCTAGATTTGTTCAATCTTTTTCTAGGATTCTCTAGAGATGCTGCAACCCCAAACCTCACATCCATATAAGATAACAGGAGTGACTAAAGTTTCAAAGAGGAACTTCTTTCTATCCCACATTACGAGGTTCTTCATTTTACAATTATTTTCAAGACCAAAATAAGCTTTCCACGCTCCATTCATCCTTTTCTCAATGCTATAGTTCGAGTTGAGCTTGTGATGAACATCAATTCCTAGGTACTTGTAGGAAGACACTTCCTCCAAGTTACTATTTTCATACATAAAATTAGCGTAAGTGTCCTTCTTGGATTTGATAATCATAACTTTTGTTTTGTTAGTGTTAACAGTCATACCCATGGTAGCGCATAAATCCTTAAGAATTCTAAGTTTCATATCAATATCAGATGGGAACCTTGCAAGAAGAACAATATCGTCAGCATAGAGAAGAAGGATAATGACTATCCCAGCTAAGATTGTTGCAGCACATCCTGCTTCCTCTAAACAACCTTCTAGCTTGTCAATGTAAATGCCAAATAGGGTAGGGGAGAGGGGGAAATCTTGTTTAACTCCGATATTACACTTAATATCTTTCAACCACCCGTCATTGCTCTTTAACTTTGCAACTACATTATCATATAACCTTATAGCGGAAACTCTCAACTCGAAAGGAACCTTTAGCTCTTCTAATCTATTCCATAGGTTGTTTCTAGGAACTATATCGAAAGCCTTTCTAAAGTCCACAAAGCAACAAAAGAGATTGGATTTATCATTGCGACATTCCTCCACAATGATCCTAAGTGTAACAAGGTGGTTCATTGTTGAGTGATGCCTTCTAAACCCCGCTTGGCCTTTAACCCGCTTACCTTTACTTTCAAGCCATATGCTCAACTTATTTTCCAAAATAATACCATATAACTTGGCTAAGAGAGGGTTGATCATAATTGTTCGATAGTTAGAGGGGTTATTTGTATCCCCACTTTTAAAAATAGGGATAATGAGGCTCTGAGTCCAAGGCTTAGGGAACCCTTGCTTGACCGCTTGATTGAAAAGCTTGTGGATGTGAGGGATGAGGACAAGACCTCCAATTTTTAAGATTTCCGCCTGGTAACTTTCAATGTCCTTAGCTTTCCCATTTGCCATGCGTTTAACCCCAAAATCAATGTCTTCTAATGAGAAAACTTCTTTCATTGTGAGCAGGGTTTCAAAGTTATTCATGACATTCAGAGATTCGTAAAGCTTTTTAAGATAGGAATTCCAGTCGTGTAAAGAAATTTTATTATTATCTTGAGTTTTCCTAGTTAGAATCTACCTCCAGAATTTCTTAGGAGCTACCTTAGAGAGGTGTAAGAGATTCTCTTGTCTTTTACGAATATAGTGCCTTTTTTTCCTTTTAGTTAGGGCATTGTATATTTTTATCTTGCCAATTTTAAGAGATTCATCAAGAGCTTCCTTAATTTCTCTCCTTGCACTTTTACAATCTTTGTCATACCATGGGTTGGTTTTGTTGTTTCTTTTATTGCTTGAAACTTCAATTGAGAACTTGTTAATAGAATATGAGAGGGTTGTAGTAAAATTATGATAGAGGTCTTCTATGTTGTCTATACTAGATAAAGGAAGCAAATTAGTTTTTAATTCCTTTAGAAAGAGATCGTTTTTATTTCTATCAAAGATTAAGTTCTTTTGTCTATAAGGATTATCTTCTATGGGATCTCTATGCATGACAAAATTGAGAGTTATAAGTAAAGGCCTATGATCAGAGTTAGGCTCATGGTCATTTAAGATGTCAAAATTTATTATTTCGTTGTATAAAGGGAGATCGGAAATAATATAGTCTACCACACTGCTACCAAGCCCATGGATGCAGGTCATCTGGCTAGAATTGGGCCACTTATTTAGGCTGTTGAAAATTATGAGATCCTGAGCACTACAGAGCTTGACTAGCTCCGACCCAAATAAATTCTCCCAGAGGTCTTCAGAGCTCCTTTTGTACCAACTAGCCAGAGTATGGTCTTCGTCTAACCAAAGAGGATTAGGTTTGGAACAATTGCTTAGAAGAATAGCTTGGTTGCTTGAAGTTTGAGCATTAAAGTCACCCATTAAAAGGATATTACCTTCATTCCTTAGGCTAGAAATATCATTCTCTAAACCATTGTAAGGACTATTTTTATCTAGACTCTTTTTCTTATAGAAGTTAGAATTGATGGGGGGAAATAACAAATTGCTATGTAGGTCTTTTCATCATTAATGTCAGTAATTTCTATCCAACTATATTGGTTGTAAGGGTTGCTTTTATAAATCATAGCATGGGGGGAGATGTTCTTCTTAATGTAACAAGCTACCCCCAATACCTCTACGGGAGGATCGCTTGTTCCAGGTGGACCTTAGTGCAAAGCCATCTATGTTCGGGACCTTAGATTCTTCGCGCTCCCAAGTTTCAACAAGCAATATACTATCAACATCATTTGAGATCCAACTTAGCTTGGGGCCTTTGTTCCATCGAAAGCCTCGACAATTCCAATAAAGAATCTGGAGCATGTTGAATTGCTATTTATTACTATCTTTTTGGTTTCTATCTCGAATAACGACTTTTCTATTTTTTATTATTGCCCATTTTCCTTCCTTCCTAGCTTCTTTACCTTTTGAACCTCCTTTCTTAATTCTGCTTGATCTTTTGGAATGAGATCTTCATTTATAAATATTCTCATTCCTTTTAGACTTGAGGTTTTACTAAGTATGTCATACTTATGGTCAGTAGAGCTCACCTTTATTCGGATCAACCTTCCTTTATTCTCAGTTCATTTCCCCAACCTTGTTGCTTCTGTGAGACACGTTGTTTCAATTTGTAATCTATTATGTAATTTTCTCTGGGCTATGGCTAAAGTATCCTCATCTTCCTCCTCTTTCAGACCGAAGATTATAAGGTTCAAGGTCCTTATGTTGCGCTCATGGTCTAATTCTATCAATTTTTTCATTTCATCTTTAATTGTTTTGATATCTAATTTATCTGCCACACTATTTAGGGTGAGATGACTATTAACTTTTTCTTCTAGTTCTTTAATCATGTCATTCATTTTAAGATTCTCTAAAGTATCAACATCTCCTTGCTGGGATGTTTGGTTAGTATCTTGGTTTTGATTTTCTATAACCTACAACCTAGTCTCCATTGCCTCCATTTTATTCTCCAATAGTTCTATTTTATTTTCTATTTGTTTTTTGATCTTGTCTTCAAGAGATATGAATTTATTTTCCAGCATGGCTTCTAACTCCATTTGTAGCTTAGCTTCTCTTTCTTCTCTACGTTTCTCTAAAGACTCTATATACTCATAAAGGCTTTGTAGAATAATTGTGCTAGGTCTACCTTTGGTAATCTTTGGTAGTTGTGGTGAATTATTCATACTTGAAAATATATGAGAAGATATGTATTTAGAAAAAGATAAGGAAAGTGTGCACCTGATATCAGCAAACCGGATCGCATACCTGATTGGATCTGGAAAGATGAATGGTTGTATTCGGGATCCTCAAATCCACCGCAGAATATACGTTGCTCCCTGTTAGCTCTGCTATATAACATTGATGTTCTAAAGGCTGGAGGCAAACTTGGCCCCTAGTCGTGCTCGAAGAAGGCCTATAACAGTTGCCATCACCTTCTCCTTTACTTCTCTCACGCTCCCTTCATCTCCATTTCTCGTGCTTTTTGGTTAAAAATCATATAAAAGACCCTCACTCTTAAGCCCTGAGCGCTAAAACCTATACCCCATAAAACTGCGCCCATATAATTGCGCGCCTTCACAAACTGTCACTGTCGTGACCTCAGCCGTTGATCTCCGCCACCCCCGATCCAACGGTTCCCTGTCACATCTGACGAAAATCCGCGTGATTTAATCCCGCCGTCCGATCACCTCCGACGTGATCGAACGACATCCGCTCTCCCTACGACCACGACGTAACGGTGCGTTAATGCACAATGGAGGGCGGTTTTCTCCTCCCCTCCACCGTCATGCGTCACGCACTGAGTGGGATCGCGCACTATCATCGTTTACCGCCCAACCCCCCAACGTCGATGCGAGAAATACCACTTACCGCCCGGTCCTTTGTCCTCACCCGATAACGCCCATATGCTTCCGACGCCCAATGACCATAGGATTTGTATGCCCGAGATCCAATGGCCCACGATCATCTCGCTCCCGCTTTTCCCGATAGTTCCCGCCAAGCCATATCCGTCGTCCATCCGATCGATCTGACAGCCAATCTTGCTCCTCCATCCAGCTCGTACATTCGCCATGCAGTCCATGCCCCTCGATCATTTCTATATACCCAAAGGATGAAGGTGACCGACCCGCCAGTACTAGTTATATTTGCTCCTCAACAACCGCATTCAACAAACAGTATGGCCGAGAAAGAAAAGGATAGAGCCCGGGTAGGCAACTGCATTTAACAGTTATGGGACTTCATCCTATATGACACTCCACCTGCCCGAGAGGATAGCAGAGCACAGGAAAAGATCAGATTCATCACTGAAGCAAGAAAATGAACTAGAGACTCCATCAAGCAGTTAAAGCGGTTGGTGGTCAATTATGACCCCTCCATACTTAGAATGGCTGAGTGCCTTTGTAATGAAACTCTATATATACCTAGAAACAAGATGTAATCGGGGTTGATGGTTGATGTTTTGATGTAAGGTTCAACTTCAGGAGACTATAACTATTTTGATACTTGCAACGTCTTGTCTTCATTTTCAGCTAATACAAGCTTCTTTTGTTGTTAATTGCTCACTTTCCATTCTTCTTCTGTTCCAAGCTGTGCTTGATATGCTACATTTATGAACTCTTGATGTTTAGCATTAGAATAGATGCCATCCTACCTCTATGTTAAAGTCTTGGATGTATTAGTGAATGAGTTATTCAGGTTTTCGTTCACTTAGTGCCAGAGAGTTGTCATCTCTATGCATTAGGGAAGATATTTGCAGACTTCTTTACTAGTTGCAGTCAGCCATCATAGGGTCTTGTGCATCTGCTGGTGTGGTCAGTATTCTCCATAATCACCCAATCCTTAAACTGTGAGTAATTGTGGTCTAAAGCCTCGTAGTCTGGGGGTGTTCACGCATGTCTGGAGTCACGCAAAGTAGAAGTGGTTATCTGGCTTGAATAAGCATCATTCCTTCCATTCATCCATTTGCAACAACAAGTTGCATTTTTATGTTCCCAAGCATCTCCGAGCTACAACCTAGGAGAGTTTCTTAGGGTGATAACACTCCCAATTATACCCGTAGGCTGAGGGATAGGGTTTTTGAGTGCACTTTAGAGAAAACCGAGAGCCTCAAAGAAGCGTTTATGTCAGTCAAGATCCGCAGAGTATAAGTCGCATCGAGGGCGTGAATGGATACGTTGCTCACAAGTTGAGATTCGCAGAGTATACGTCAAGATCCACAGAGATCCGCAGAGTAGAATATTATAATGGATTGAAAGCTGAAAAAGATTGTTAAAGGGGGATTGAATGCCGAGACTCGCACCGCAGAGACCATCGTGACAGATTATAAAGGTTTGCAATTAATATCGCCAAGGCCCAAGAATATCATTGTAGAATATTATGATGGCGGGCACACCTTCGTATCTGAGCACTGCAGAGACCACAGAGATCCGAGACATGACAGATCAATGTCCTTCAAAACTTATGCAAAGATCATAGAGTGATCTATGAGGCACGAAGACTGCAAATCAATTTTTTTTTTAATATCGTCGAGGCCGAATAATATCAACGTAGAATATTATTCTTCTTCAAGCGCCGCAAAGATTATTGGAGCACCACAGAGATTATTCTAAACAAACCACGTGTGCACTCTATTTACTAGCCAAAACTCTTTTGGTCCATGCCCACTCGTCTGATAAGCGATCTCGCGCACAGCTTTGTATTCGAGCACTGTAGAGACCACAAAGATCCGAAACATGACAAATCAATGCCCTTCAAAACTTATGCAAAGATCATAGAGTGATCTATGAGGCACGGAGACTACAAATCAATTTTTTTTAATATCGTTGGGCCCAAATAATATCACTTCTTATTCGAGCACCGTAGAGATTATGCTTGAACTTCAAAGGAGCAGAAACTCGAACTCCACCACAGCTTAAAATTGACCACATATAATAGTTATATGGTCGTGGAATAAACACTAGGCAAACTCCACGATAGATATTCACCATTGAACTTTGACTCTGCTATAGAAATTAATCAGAATCTCATAGTCTTTGAGTTCAGCACCTCAACACAATCGATTAATAGTAATATGAACCTATTAATAATAATATTTTAATAATGATTTTAAATTATTCCTTTTAATAATTCCCTTTGGCTAAACTTTATTTTTTAATAACTATTGTTGATGTTAATAATTTAATATTAAATAATTAATATAAATTATCCTAATATCTCTTACCATTGACTTTATTAGTTATAATCTCTTGACTAAAACTAGTCATTAAGGGTAGTTTTTATTAAATAATATAATTTTTATAACAACTGATTTGGAACTTGATGTATCATGTTGCTATTTATTTATATTGATTGATATGTTTTTTCACCTTAGTCTTTAAAATGAATATAATTAATAAGTTGAAACATTATTTGATGTGATTAATCCAAAAAAAAATCTCAAATATCATTATGGATCACAAAAATCTGAGATAAAAATTAAATTATTATATTTCTAATTATCAAAAATATTTTATAATATAAATTACATAATAATTTATTCTGTTTTCAATATAAAAATGATAATTTAATAATTTAAATTCTTTGTTTTTATTAAATTTTAATTTTAATATATTTATAATACTATAATATTTTTTAAATAAATATTCAAAATATTAAACCATAGTTCTGCTCATGTTGTAAGCCAGGGTTGACCATTCCTTTTCTTATATTTCAAGAAGAGAGGTGCTCTAGTGAAGCCCTTTCATGGTGTTTGAATAGGGCAGATTTAAGGGCTTGTGATTTTTTTTAAAGCGCCAAATTCTTTGTAAGAAATGGTGGAAAGATATATCTAGCTTTGTAGGATCAGAATTTAAAGTTATGATAATCTTATTTTCAAGTTGTTAGTCAAATTGTAAAAAATTAAAAAAAATTCGTATTACAAATGGAAGCATTTTTACCATTTAAATTTACAATTAGTATGTAATTTATTTTACCTATATGAATGAAAACCAATACTTTTTAATACTTTAATATTTATATTTTTTATGATTAAAAAAATTAATATTAATTTAAATAATTTCCAAAAAAAAATTATTAACTTTTGTTTACAATCATAAATCTAATTATTATATTTCTAGTTATTAAAAAAAATATAATATAAATTAAATAATAATTAATTCTACTTTAATATAAAAATAATATTTTAATAATTTAAGTTGTTTATTTTTATTAAATTTTAATTGTAATATATTTATAATATAATAATATTTTAAATAATAATCAAAATATTAAGCTAGGGTTGTCCTCATGTTCTAAGCAAGGGTTGACCATTCCTTTTCTTATATTTAAATAAAAGAGACCCTATAGTAAAGCCCTTTCATGGTCTTTCAATCGGGGAGATTTAAGGGCTCGTGATGTCTTTTAAAGCACCAAATTTGTTATAAGAAATGGTGGAAAGATATATCTAGGTATGTAGATTTAGAATCCAAATAATATTTTCGTACTATATTCTTAACTATATTCTTAGTATGTCAATATTAGCATTTTCACTATTTAATTTTACAATTAATATGTAATCTCTTTTACCTATATAAATAAAAACCAGTACTTCTCATAAGTTGGACTATTGCAAAAAAAAATTAATGAACTTCAAGTCCTATTGAAATACATAACCAAAAAAAATATTTATATTTCTCACGGTTAAAATAATTTCTAAAAAAAACAATATTAACTTTTATTTATAATTATCAATTTAATTATTATATTTCTAGTTATCAAAACTATTTTATAATTTTTCAATATAAAAATGATTTAATATATTTATAATATTATAATAATTTAAAATATTAAGCCATGGTTGTCCTCATGTCACGTTGTAATCAAGCGTTGACCATTCCTTTTCTTTCTTATGTTTAAATAAGCGGGGCACTATAATGAAGCCCTTTGATGGTCTTTGAATAGGGCGGATTTAAAGGCTCGTGATTTATTTTAAAGTACCAAATTTGTTATAAGAAAGGTTGAAAGATAATGGGTTAAGAATTTAAAATCATGATAATTTTATCTTCAAATCATTAGTTAAATGGTAGAAAAATAATAATACTTTTGTGTTATATTCTTAGTACTTCAATTTGGCGGCATTTTTACCATTTAATTTTACAATTAGTATGTAAGTAGTTTTACTCATATGAATGAAAACCAATACCTCTTCATATCTTAGGTAATGAGATCCAAGTCACAATCGAAATAAATAGTAAAAATAACTATTAAAAAAAGTGATTTTTTTTGTAAACTTAGGCATTTCTTTTTTCTATATTACAATAACAGAATCTTAGAGCAAACTTAGTTTCAGGTGGCTAGCCTGCCCGCAAGAAACCAGACCGCCACCTATCAGCATTATAACCAGACCAAAATTTGAACTGTTTTTCTCCTTCATACTGTCATAACTGTATTTTCGAATACTGCTAACTAATCTATCTACTAGACCATAACAAGACAACCAAGCACAGTTCTGTTCTAAACACATATTTAAACAAAAAAGTAAAGGACCCAGCTTCGTCATTCCTCGTCTGAGGAATTAACCGGGGCAGGCCCCGTGGCGCTAAACCCAGGCTTCTCTTTCTTCTGCTCCAGAACCCATTTCATTTCCTGCATCATTTGTTCCATTTTTCCCAGCATCAAGTGATTTCTCGTTGCCTGTATTTGGACGGCCGCAATCTCTTTCAAGAAGATAGCCTTGAGATTTTCTATTTCTTCCATAGTCTGACTCTTTAGCTATTCCTCTTTCTGCTTTCTTTCCTCCTCCTCTTCTTCCCGGACTGCCTGGTTCATTTCCATGGCACGAGCTACCACGTGTTTCATAATCCAATACTGTTGGAGCGACTTATTAAATAGAGAGTTTCGACTCCTGGTGTTTCCTGGGTCAGGAACCAAATCCTCCCATTCCCCTCGAGGAATTTCCTTGTTCTCACTTATGGACCTCAGCTCTCGTTCCCACCCATGGATTTGCTCTTGAATTTCCAGAGAATTCCCCGCCATATACGCGTTTACCATGTACATTCTTTTTTCTGATTCTGGCTTCCTTCCTTTCCGCTTCAGATTGCTGCTTGAACCTTCTTCCCGGGTCCGATCTTGTTTTGCTTTCTTCGGAGCCATCTTACTGTGATCCTGAAATATTTTGTTGATTATGTTTTTCTTACCTATCATGACAACAAACCACAAGTCAGTACCTTTAATTCGTAATTCTGCTTCAATCCCTTCCCTTACCCCCCCAGTCTTGGCATGATGTTCCCACTGATTCTTCTGATTCACGGTCCTGAGCTGTGTCTCAACCTTTCTAACTTCTCGGCCCGAGACCCTCCCCCCCCTCTACTTCCCTGGACTCCTCTCGTTGTCCAACTTGGTGGCTATCTGAGTACGATGCCATCATCTCTCGGCTTCCCTGATGATAGGGAGAAATGCTGACCCTCCAATTACCCATTGGATTTCTGGCCTTAGCCTTTCGGGATTTTTCTTGGCAGCAGACAGGGGTGAGGTTCCTGTGACCAACAGAGAACCCATCTTGACCCGACAAGGTGACCCTCCCCTCCCACCATTCCTTTCTGGACTTCAGTTTTACCCTCCTCCGAGGGTCAAAAATCTCTCTACTCGATACAATCTCTGCTTTGGTAGGGTAAAGGTTTTTCTTCCCGTTTCCGGGATGGCCTCCTCCTTTCCTACTACTATCTATCGACTTCTTTTTTCTGGACATCTCTGAAAAAGAGCAGACGATTCTACTTCTAACTAACACAAGGGCTGTAAGATAGGGAAATGAATAAACATACCACCTTCCTTCGCTGATGTGGGCTGGTCGCTGAGCCTTGCTGCCACCTTTCGTCTTTCCTTCTTGCTTCGTGCTATACTGCATGAGCACTCTGGCTGCCACCTCAGGCCTTTGTTTGTAAACTCCCCTTTGTCCTTCCGTCCTGACCTCCACTTGGCCATGTGATTCCCCAGCTCTCATCCCCGCGTCCCTTCCTCAGGAATTGCCACTACCTGTCTGTCCTTCTTTATTCTTCATAACTACTACATTCTCCCGGCTGCTCCTGCCGTATCCTTTCTGTACCACTGATGCCACTTGTCATCCTTCCGCTGTCATTTATCCCGACTTCCCACGCTCCCTCCAATTCTTTCCTTAATGGCGTCTCGGTTCTCTCTCCTTCCCCGTCTAATGACCCTATCCTACCTTGCCCCGTCAGCTGCCCTACTCCGTCACTTATACCGCTCCTATCCTTTCTCACGAATATGCTGTCCATCCCCACCCGTTGTAATCTTTCCTCGTATCTGCCACTTACTATCATTTCCTGGCCATTCACCTCGGAATTGCCATGATCACCCTTGTCGACGTCGAGAAGTTTCTGTAGTCTATCTCGCTCCTCCGGGTGCAGCGGCTCCATTCCTTCACTGTCTATCAGCTTTCCCCTGTTCCGACTACCCCAATTTGCTAACCAGTCAGTTGGTTTATTTCCTGAGCGCCTTACATGGGTAGGGATTAGATAGTCTATTTTGGTCAATAGCTTCCCTATTTCTCTAATGAGCCATGCCGTTCGCCAGCTCTTACTGATTTTTTCCACTGGTTTTTGCTGTTGCAATTGCCTTACCATGTCCACCACCAATTTTGAGTCCCCCTCAATTTGGAGACTCTTAATCTTTACCTGTATCGCAATTTCCAGGCCTCGCTTCAGCGCGTGCAGTTCCAATTCATTGTTCGTCGCCTCCCCGCAATCCATCGCAAAGATTCTCACTGTTTTTCCGCTGTCATTCCTGAAGACTCCCCCAATACCTGCTTCCCCTGGGTTGTGTTTGGCGGCACCATCGAAATTTAGTTTTGTAAATCCCTGTGGGGGGTGCCTGTACTGTTTAGATTCTGCCACCTCTCTGACTTGGCCTTTTCTTTGGTCACCCCCGCTTAGCATACTCTGGGTTACTGCTAGCCTTTTCAGGATTTCCTCCTCTGCTTGCGGTGCCTTCCAGTCCTCATCCTTCCATCTTTCCGTTAAGATTGTTTCTCTCATGTTCCTGATGGTTTGCTCCCAAATGTCTATTGGAGTGCGTTTTTCAGCCTTGAAAATTACACTATTCCGTGCCTTCCAGATGTTCCATATCAAGAGCCCAACGGAAAGCAGCCATGCACGATTTACCACCAGGCTTTGGTAAGGTTTCCTCGGCCAGTTTTCTATGGTATTTATGATATTTTGATAATTCCTGTGCTGGAAGTCAAACAACTTGTAATGGTTTTCCCACAGGGTGTTGCTGACTATGCATCGGTTCATCAAGTGCTCCATTGATTCCTCCTATGAATTGCAGAGCGCGCAGCGAGATGGTCCTTGTTTTCCCTTCCTCTGTAGCTGGTCCTAGGTAAGCGCCATGCCATGTAACATAATCGAGATAAAGAACGACACTTTCGGCCAGTGTTTGATTTTCCAGAGGTTTTTCCATTTTTTCGTCTATGCATGTTGATTATGTTTGGCTTTTAGATAACACCCTTATGTTATTGTAAAAGTACCTTGAATTCAGGTGCCCCATCTTAGGATGCCTTGCCCTGTTTTCCTCGCCACTTTATGGGATGCCATTTCCTTGTAATAGTCTTGCCATCTGTCTGAGTCAGGGGCCCCTGCCCAATCCTCTTTCTGTTTCCAATTACGCTAATAATTGCCTACACCTTGTTTCCAGAATTTCCTACAACGTTCCCCTCTGCCTAAGACGTGAAATCATGGATGACTTGAAGGTTTTCCTTTGAAATGAGCCTATCACATTGCTGCCATAATTCCTCCCAGAATCTGGCTTTATCTCCTGCTCTTATCTCCCAAAAGCTATATTCTCTAATCAGTTCTTTGTCACCCCTCGCTAGGTTCCAAATTGCGGAGCCTTTGGCCTCTGCCTAACTTCTCATTCTATTTTCGAGTTCCCCTGCTGCCTCATATTTCCTTTCCCAGATTGCCTTCCATAGATCTTGGCCACCCTACATCCATCTCCACCAAAGCTTCACCCACATCACTTGGTTAAGAACGTAGGGGTCCCTTAATCCTAAGCCTCCACCTTTGGTAAGCCTACTTAGCCTATCCCATGAAATTAAGGCCCATTTTCTGGTTTTGCTGGTTCCCTACCTGTTACACTAAAAAATGTCACCATGACTATTTGCAGTTAGTATGGCTCCATCCACTGTCATACTATCCTCCTTGGCAAGTCTCATGCCTCTTCTCTCCATGTCAAACTTCAAGAAAGAGAGAAAAGTCATTTAAAGTCAATTATCTCTGGTACGCAGTTTCTCTTAGCCTTACCTGCGGGTACGCAACCCAAGTTCACAATACCTGCGTACTTGTACGCTCTGTATGTAAAGGGGTGGGTGCGTACTCTTGTAAAGGTCAAAAGGCGCAAGTTTCACTCCAAAAAAGTTACTTGTGGTCATTTCTAGAGTCTTCTAGAAGCCTGTTTGACGTGTATGAAGCGCCTCCAGATGGTTCATGTATCCCTACCAAAGAGGAACTTATCCCATCAATAGGGGAGCTATCCCATCCAAAGAGGGGCTTATCCCATTGATGGTGGACCTGAATAACTTCCTCTAGAGCACTATAAATACAGGCATTGGGCCAAAGGGAGGAGAGGTTAAAAGCTGAACATTCCTAAGGGTAGATGCTGCTGGAATTAGGACTTCCTTGTAGAAGCTTGTGAGGAGAGATTACCATCTTTACTTGTTTCCATTGGGAGGTGGGTGAGCTGATCAGAGTAAGGGAGAACTCTTGTGGACCCTGGGAGGAGCTTGCACAACACCATGGCTCAGGTTGCAATGGTTCCTTTTGTTACCTTTTAATACAAATTAGTCCATTCTTCTCAACAATTTGTTATTAATGAGTTGTTTCATATACTCCTTGGTCTATATGTTAAATATGTTTTATTTTATGTGATATTCAGGTGCTATTTAATCGTTTGATTGTTGGTGAATGCAGGTTTCGAAGGGAAGGAGGAGCTCATCCGGATCAACGAAGTTGGACTACTACAACAGCGTTGGATTACAGGTAGGATCTAAACACTTGATCTCTCATATTGTAAAAGCATATTTAGGGAAGGATTGCTCTTATTTGTCTTGTTTGTCATTAGAAATTCTTAGACTTCTAGGAAGGTCGGTTGTGTCCGCACTAACGACTCTTTCCGCGTGAAAAAATGGCGACTCCATTGGGGACTCCATGAATGTGTTTGAGTTCTTTTTGATTTGATATTTTGGTCTGAGAAAAATTGCTTGTTTTCTGATTTTTGGTTGTCTAGCTGTGTATTTGGGTGGGTTAGCTTAGAGTCAATTTAGTTTTTTATTTTTCTTAGCTTTGCCAGCAGTACGCAGTCTCTGGGTTTAACACAGTGCGTACTTGTACGCACTGCGTCTTTGTGCACAGTGCGTACCCGCGCCTGTGTAAACAGATGACCTGCGTACCCCTGTCAATTTTGAGAAAATTTCAATTTTTTCTTTTTGCTCTTTAGATTTTGTTTTCAATTTGTTTTTACTGCCCAGATCCATCAGTTTACTGTCAAAGATCTTCACCTGAACTTGTCCCGTTAGTGTCGAGGGTTTTGGTGGAATTCATAGGGATTTTGCCTTAGGGTTTGATTTTTAACTGGTCCTGTAGTGACTTTGGCGTTAGAGGTTGTCAAACTTTGGATCTCCCTAGTTTTGTTCAGTCCTCTTAGGAGTCGGGCCTGTCATAGAAGTCACCCTAGTGAGAGACCTACCTTTGTGTCTTCTCTTTGCGAATCTCGAAAAGTTTGTTTGTTAAAGCCTTGAATTCCATTCTTGAGAAAAAAGAACAAAAAGATTTCGATTTTGTTTTTTGGTTAGTTTATGATTATGCATGAACTGATCCTTATTTGCATTTTGACTAAGTAAAACATCCGGGAATCATCCTTGTAAGCTTTTGTCCTCATTATTTTTTGCTTTTAGGTAAATTTCCTTTTAATTTGCTTTTGAGTGAATTTGATTTGATTGTCTTAGATTTGTTAAATTCGATTTGATAAAATAGTTTTACATGCTTTATTAATATAGAAAAAACAAAAAAATTCTTTTGGAAAATGTTTGCTTTGGTAGCATTTGTAGACTTTTGGGAGAAAAAGGAAATTTCGTAGAGTAATTAGTGGTCATGAGTTGTGTGTTTTGAAAAGATAAAGAGAATTGTTTCTTTGATTGTCTTTACTAAGAAAGTTGTTTTCTATAAAATTTGCATTTTTCAACTCTCTTAGTTAGGAGATTCATTGAAAAAGAAAAGTAATGTAAATCATCTTAGGTGCATCTTTGTAGTGGTTGTGAGTCGAGTCTACACACCACCAGTTTCATATCCACTACCTTTTGTCTTTAAGAAAAACCATAAAATTAACGCTTAAAGTAAAATCAACTTAGTAACTTTTATTTACTAGGGCTCTGAAACACCAATTTAGATCAGGCTAGTGTCTTGGAGTAGGAGAGTAATTAACTCTCCAAGACAACAAAGCCAAACAAGTAGCTTATCTTGTGATAGAATAAATCCAATTGTCTCATTTGTACTTTGGGAAAGCTCCTCTTAAAGGAGAAGCACGAGCTCGTGTCCGAACCAGTGAGGGGATCAATCCTCCCTCATTGGGAACGACGCCAGACACGCACGTATTACAAACGGTAAACCTCGGATTAACCATTGTCGAGGAGCCAGGGGTCACTTGTCGGTAAACCTTGGATTATTGTCAAGGAACCGGCAAGGGGATTGAGCTTGATACTCTGCCCTTGCGTGCTGTCGGAGTGTAGACTGTTCCCCCAGGTGCATTTGTTGCGGTTGGTAACCTTAGTGACCATTATCTTTAGGATTCTACCGAGGTGACGGTGGAGGGAAGATCCCACTGTACCTGGAGCAGACGTCGGCTAGACTCACTTGGATTTTCCGGGGGGTTCACTTCACTCGAGACGGTTAAAGTGGAGGAACTTGTGCCGGTCTATTCATTAAGCAGGTTGTCGGGGTAACTGTTCCACCCGCCACTTCTGTACTGAATCCGGCAATGTTGGGTTTCATCTCCAACTAGCGTTTTCGGTCTGGAAGGCTACTGTTTGTGCTTGGTTTGACGCCCTAGATTATTTAGGCGTATGTTTCAAATTTGTTTGGTTCTTTAGAGACTTTAGGTGGTTTGCTTTGAGATTTTACTTTGTTTGCGTGTGCAGTAGTTAAAAGTTTTTAACTGTGGCGGAATTACCGAGACAGTCCCGTAGACTTCGGGGCAAGTCTCCTGAGGTTGTTTCTGTGGCCGAATTGTTGAGGAAATCCCGTAGACTTCGGGGTGAATCTCCTCAAGACGTCCCAAGTCATTACGAAGGTTTAAAGGTCCTTGTAACTCCTCCTAGCGGCAGTAGAGTAGGTTCACCAGAAGAAGGAGAGTCTTCGTTGGTAGTCCATCAAGATTACCAAAGTCTAGAAACAGGTTATAATCCTGAAGCAGTTGAAGTTTCTGAGCTTGCTGGTAGTTTTTCATCTACTAGTGATATAGGCGAATAACCTGAAATATCTGAACCTGTTACTCCAACTTCTAGTGTACCAGATTCACCTAGGGTAGAAAGAGTCATCACCGAAAATCTTCCTACTGGTTTGATAGCTATTGAAGAACTTGCTCCAGAGGAAGAATTAGGCATATCTATCCTTGAAGATCAACCTACTATTGATCTAAGGGAGCGTGAATCTATCTTTTACAGTCCTCCTAGAAGTACTACTTGGTACCTTTCATTAACCAATTATTTAGACAACTCAGGGGTAGGTTTTTCTCCACCTCGTACTCCTTTTCCACCTGGAGGTATTTATACTCCTGTGAATATGTCTGGTCAGTCGTCCGTGTTCACTCAATCTCCTGAATCTTTCTTACACGGCGGTCCTTTTGTTCCCACCGGGTATCAGTCGCTTTCTGGTACCTTTGCGGGGGCATCTCCTCAACCCATTGATCATGGGTTATTAGCTGGAAACAATGGTAATAAACCGTTGGGTGTAGGGGACATTTACATGATGTCAGGTTCAGTTCCCATTTCTCAACCTCAAGGTGGCCAATTACCACCTGGGGGGCAGCCTCAATTAACGCCTGGGGGGCAACCTCAAGGTACACAAATTGTGTCTGGGGGGCAGCTTCAAGGTTAGTATGTACCCATGGTACAATACATGCCTCAAGGTCAACCCCAGCCTCAATATGTACCCCAGGGTCAACCTCAGTATCAATATTTACCTCAAGGGTATCAACCCCAAGGGTATCAACCTCAAGGGTATCAACCTCAAGGTCAAGGTCAACCCCAGTATCAGTATTCACCCCAAGGTTATCAACCTCAAGGTCAATACTCGAGTCAAGGTTATCAACCACCTCAAGGTCAGTCATATGTTCAAGGTATGGGAACTATGCCTTTCAGTTATCAATCCTATCCTCAATCCGGTTATGGATCTCAGTATCCTCAACCTGTTACGGGTCAATACCCCGGAATGATAGTGTGGGACCCATCACAGGGTCAACAGGTGTTGCAGCCAAGTATACAGTTGGTACCTCAAACTGGACAACCCGTAGTTTCTAGTTCACCCCAGCAACCGCAACCTGTCCAGTCAAATGTTCAAACTTCTGTAACTTCGGTAGTTACTCAGCCGCCAATTGCACCTTCTACTCCATCTCAAACGGCTGCTACAACTACCGCAACATCTACCGCACTTACTTCTGGAGTATCGACAGCTCCGGTTTCTACTGTCTCTGCAACCACTCCTCAGACATCTTTACTGTTGTCCGAATCTACGATTCAAACTACGGTCCAGATGCCTGTAGGGCAGCCTGGTTTAAGTACTGTTGTAATAAGTCAACCTCAATTTACCTACCAACAGTACCAGGGACAGTACCAATTCAGTCCTGCTGTCCAACAACTGGTTTACCAGTATCAACCGTATCCTGGGTACACTTATCAACAACCTCAGCAACCCCAGTACGGTCCGGTTAATCCTGGTTTTCCAAGAGGATATAATATCCCGAATGCGATTCCTATTCCAAGTTATCCTGGATATCCTCCTCCTGGGGCTGGTCTTGTGACCCAGAGTTTTAGAGATCCTAATCGGCAATTACCATTTATCGCAACTTTGGATTTACCCGACTTGACTCTCCTAACGAACGATCCAATTCAATATCTTCCGTTCTGGCCGCCAATGCCAAATAAGTTGCCCAATGATATACCCAAGTTCGAAGGTAAGTCTGGAGAGGATCCGTCCAATCACGTGATGACTTACCACCTCTGGTGTGCTTCAAATTCTATCTCGGATGATTCGATCCGCTTACGTTTTTTCCAGCGTACGCTCATTGGTCTCGCGGCCAAGTGGTACATTGAGTTACCACGAGCCTCTTTTTACAATTTTAGCTAGCTACCTCGTTCCTAACTCATTTTCAGTTGTCGGTCAGATACGATAACGGCACGGAGCTATTAACTTCATCAAAACAGTCGACCTCCACTTATATTTCCGATCATATTCATGAATGGAGACGTCGAAGACGTTTAGTGAAAGTTTTTATCCCGGACCAAATCTTAGCTGAATGGTTTGTAAAATCATTATTACCGAAGATTACTGAAGATGTAGCTAAGGCCGGAGTAGTTACTGAGGAGCAAGTCATTGCTCAAGCCCAGTACCTTGACTTAGTTTACACTCAGTCGGGTACGTTGCACGAGAAGATCCCAGATCTTCCTAAGTCGAATCAAATCGCTGCTGCTCCTTCGGGGTCTCATGTTGTTGATGGCATGATTGGTACGGTGAATACTAAAAGTAAGAAGAAATCCTCAAAGAATTCTTCTCCAATAATAACCTTACCGGACTCCCCGACAGGAGAATCTTCTCCTGAAATTACTGCCGATATTCACGCTGTAGAGTCATCTACGGCTAAATCAAAAAACGGCGGTAAGAAGAAAGGCAAGAAGAAGGATAAAGCAGACAAGGCTCCAAAGGAGAGAAAAGAGAAGTCGGAATCTAACGACGAAAAGTGCAAACCTCGCTATCCTTGTTTAATTTGTGAAGAAGATCATTTCACCAGAGATTGCCCTCATTGGGCAGAGGTTGTGAAAATCGTTAAAGGTTCCCCAACTCCTGCTGTTTTGAAAGATCCATTTCCGAAGCAGGAGAGTAAAATGATAGGTTCTTCCTCGAGTGCCAGTGAAGAACCCATATTGATGATGTCTCATGTACGGATTGCGACTCGATCGCAAGATTATGGTAGTAAGAATCCTGTTGATGGCAAAGAAGCAGAATCTTCTCATTCTAATCCATCAACCTCAGCTCCCGGTTCCGATCCACTACAGATCGAGAAACCTAACCCGGACTTGGTAATTAAACCGCCCGCCAAGGGTATACTTCGAAAGTCTGCTTTCAATCCACATGCGAGAGCAGCTCAGAATTATAACATTGTTGAGGATTTAGCTGTTTCACCCTCAGCAATGTCGGCTTTGGAAGTGTTGCAATCATGCCCAGCACAACGAAAATTACTCTTGTCGGCTATAGGAGCTGTTGATATTCAGGACCCGAACCTGATAATCTTTGATCTAGAAAATAGTACACCGCGTCTCCCTCATCAAATGGCTTTACAGATTCCAGTGATAGTAAAAAACAAACCTATTCATCAGACTGTAATTGATGAAGGAGCTTCTACGTGTATTATGTCGATTCAGTGTTGGAGATCGCTTGGTTCTCCTTCACTGAACCAATCCCCGACGATTCTTAAGGCCTTTGATGGCCGTGGGTTCCATCCGTTTGGCATTCTACAGGATTTGCCTATAGGGGTTGAAGGAAAAACCGTTAGTCTGGATGTGGAGGTGGTTGATGCCCCTCTAGACTACAACCTTCTTTTGGGTCGCAGTTGGTCTTACGCTATGACAGCGGTCGTGTCATCGGTCTTCAGAGTTATAAAGTTTCCACATAATGGTAAGATCGTGATGATAGACCAGCTGGCTTACTTTTCATCCAACCCAGCCTCTTCAGAGAGTATCCAGCATGTCGGTAAAATGACTATCCCTTACAGGGATGTTGGTGTAGGATTGGTTAAAGATTCCGGTTTACTGGGAACTTTTCCTTTTCCTTCGATCAATGCAGACCCTTCATTCGCATCTATTCATATGATTACTTCAGACACTATTATTTACGATGATCCTTGGATTGTCCCATCTGAATCTGAAATAGACTCCTTCGGTAATGCAATGCCTTTGAGTCCATATGAAATTGCTTATGAGGTCGTGTAGTCTTTTTTCGACTCCAGTTCAACCCAATTCGACCAAATGAATGTGGTCCGTGAGGAATCACTTTTCACATCAACCTCAGAATGGATAACGTTTCCCGAAGTTGTGTCATCTGACGAACAACTTCGCGAAATCCTAAGTGTAGACGATCTACCATGGGAAGATCTTCATCATAGATCTTCGTTTTTACCTGAGGGTGATGACTTTGAAAATGATTTTTCATCAATTTTTACAGCTGAATATGTCAAGGACGCTCAGAATCCCATGAAACATCCTGATTCAGAGTTGAATTTGGGAAACATTTCCCAAACTATTGCCATCGACATTTCAATCAAAACCGGAGTTATTGAAAACATTCATATAGGTGCCTCGTGTACAGATAACGAAATTCAAACATACAAGGTCCTATTTCAAGAATTCTGCGACGTGTTTGCTTGGTCCTATGAGGAAATGCCAGGAATTGATCCCTCTATTGTTTTTCATGAAATCAAGACTTACCCAGATGCTAAACCCGTTCGGCAATGTTTGCGTCAGATACACCCTAGGAAAGCGGCTGCGATTAAAGCAGAAGTCGACAAGCTATTGAAAGCAGGTTTCATTTATCCGATCCCGTTAACGGATTGGGTATCGAATATTGTTCCGGTTAACAAGAAACAAGGAACAATAAGAATATGTATCGACTATAGGGATATAAATCGTGCTTGTCCAAAAGACAACTATCCCACACCCTATATCGATCAAATAATTGATGATTGTGCCGACAGTGAAATATTTTCCTTTATGGACGGTTTTTCCGGTTACAACCAAATCAATATTCTACCTGCCGATCAACCAAAAACGGCTTTCATTTGTCCTTGGGGGACATTTGCTTACTGCAAATTACCTTTTGGACTTAAGAATGCCGGAGCAACTTTCCAACGGGTAATGTCTTACGCGTTTCACGACATCAAGCACATTGTGCAACCGTATCTCGATGATTTGCCTGCTCATTCTTTACATCGAGCTGATCACCTTGTCCACTTATGCGCTATTTTTATGAGGTGTCGGCATTATCGAATTCGGTTGAACCCACACAAATGTGTCTTCTGCATAGAAGTGGGACGATTGCTAGGATTTGTCGTTTCAAAAGCCGGTATCCGCGTCGATCCCTCGAAGGTCGAAGCTATCATCAAATTTCCTCCTCCTTCGAGTTTGCGCCAACTCCAAAGTTTGCAGGGGAAAGCAAACTTTTTACGTCGATTCATTCCTAACTACGCCGAGGTTACAAAGGGTTTCACCCGGTTGTTGAAACAAAACGCTCAATTTTCTTGGGATGAGATAGCTCAGAAATCTTTTGATGCACTTAAGCACGCGTTGACCCATGCACCGTTGCTGCATCCTCCCAACTACAACCAGGACTACTTTTTGTATCTCGCCGCCTCCCACTCCACCATTGGAATGGTCTTAGTTCAGGAAGACGAATTCAGAACGGAACATGTGATATATTATCTTAGTAGGACGTTAAATCCCACTGAGCTAAAATATTCGCATGTGGAGAAATTGGCCCTGGTAGCTGTTCAGGTTGTCCAGTGTTTTCGTCATTACATTCTTCTCCGTAAAACTACAGTGATTTCGGATTGCAACCCTATGATCTATATTTTGACAAAACAATTGCTAGGGGGCAAGTACTCCAAATGGATTGTTATCCTGCAAGAGTTCGATTTGGAGTTCGAGAAGTCCAAGTCTAAGAAATCCTTAGTTTTTGCGAAATTGATGTGTGACTTCCCGCGTGCTGACACGGAAACTGTGGCAGAGGAACCCATTGCGGACGAGTCTCTGTTTCTTATCAGCACTTTAGATCCTTGGTATGGGGATATAATCGTCTATCTCCAAACCCAATCCTTTCGGCCCGAAGCTTCAAAGTCGGAACGCCGGAAAATTCGATTCCAGTCCCAACAATACAGAATTATTGGAGATACTCTTTATCGTCGTGGGGCGGACTTGGTTTTTCGTCGTTGCTTAACTCATGAAGAGGCAGAAAGGGTTTCGAATGACTGTCATTCTGGAGCATGTGGCGGTCATATGTCTGGGTATGCCACAGCTCAGAAGGTGTTGCGTGCTGGCTATTTCTTGCCGTCCATGTTTAAAGATTGTATCATTGCGGTCCGAAAATGCCACAATTGTCAAGTGTTTGATCGCAAGATGCGCGCACCACCTGCTCCTTTCCACCCTATAATTGCCGTTGGTCCTTTTGCTAAATGGGGTATCGATTTTATTACTTGTAACCCTCACTCGGCCGGGGGTCATGCGTATATCATCCTTGCGGTTGATTATTTTACTAAGTGGGCCGAGGCGATGCCTACATTTGAGGCAAGTGGCAAAACAGCAGCGATTTTCGTATTCAATCATATTATTGCTAGGTTTGGTGTCCCACAAGCGATAATCACTGACCATGGGTGCCATTTTCGAAACATTATGATGACAGAACTTACAAGCCAGCTTGGTTTACGCCATGATAGTTCTACTCCTTATTATCCTCAAGCAAACGGTTTGGTTGAATCTATCAACAAAGTTCTAGTTATCATGATCCGACGAATCATTGGTATTCATCGGTCGAATTGGCACAACATGTTATTCTCAGCGCTTTGGGCGTATCGAACCTCAGTAAAAACATCAACAGGGTTCACTCCTTTCCAACTAGTTTATGGTTTGGAAGCAGTGTTGCCCATTGAATGCGAAATCCCATCACTTCAAATGGCTATCGAATTACTCCCAGCTACTTCCGAAGAGAAGAAGCGTCTGTTATACTTAGCTAAATTAGATGAGACTCGACGTGATGCTGCTTTGGCAATCGAGACTCACGCAAAAAGGATGAAAGCTCAGTATGATCGTAACGTGACCCCTCGTAATTTTTTGGAAGGAGACCTAGTGCTATTATATGATCAAGCTAACGATAAATTAGGTGCTGGAAAATTCGTTCCCATGTGGCATGGGCCCTACATTGTCAAGCGAAAGCTGGCAAAAGGGGCCTATGAGCTGGTAGATTTTGATGGGGACTCTTTGGGTAAGCCCGGAAATGGACTTTACCTAAAGAGGTATTATGCTTAAATGGTGGGTATGGAGATTTAGTTAGTTCTAGTTAGGTTAATTTTCTTTCTAGCTGGTATGTTTGCTTAGTTTAGACTGTGTGCTTAGTTTAAAGAGTGTGTTTTTGTCGTTATTCTGGCTTATCTTGGTTTTACTCTTGATATTGCAGATGTCGACGCCCCTCCAAATGTACATTGGATTTGCTGATGGTGCTTGTCGTAGTACACGGAATATCTCTTCCGCAGCTTGGGTTATCTATTCGCCCTCTGACGAGTTAGTTTCTATGCATGGGGTGAGCCTCGGTCAAACAACAAACAACATTGCAAAATACAGTGCAGTGATTGAATTATTATCTGAATCTATTTCATTTGGGATTCGGAGTTTGATAGTGAGGTTAGATTCTGAACTCGTTGTATTACAACTTAATAGAGTATATGCCATTAGAAATCCAGTGTTATTAAGATTGTTTTTGAGGGTGCGTCTCTTGGAACGTGAATTTGATTACATTGAATATCAGCATATTCCAAGGTCTTTAAATACATTAGCAGATGCAATGGCGTCTCGAATGTTAAATAGACATTTGTAACAATCATAAATGTAAATTTATAAACATTTCATCACACATGTTTAACAAAATAAGCCGGTAATAATGATATATATAGATAGGAGTGTGTCAAAAATATACATCGTCTTCGATCATAGGTTGAAAAACACCTTATGATCGGCAAAAATGATAAGTAAAAAAAACCAAAAATGTCATATGTGTCTACAAAAGTGACTAGCCAATCACTGGTGGTGCTCTCTATACGAGACCACTGCCCGCGCTACCCTACACAGGAACCTCCTGAAAGGTCCTGGGACTGCGACCACGTAGCGCTGAAGTCGGATAGGAATGTCATCTATAGTGGTCTCTGGTATATCCGCCGTCAGACGCTCTAGATCCTGTTCCAGCTCGGCTAAGGTCTCTGCGGCTGCATCCTGTGGGGTCGGCGCTGGTATAGCTGGTACTCTTCTCTCAAAAGCCCGGAGATTGGCCGGACGCCGTGGACCTACATCTGCATTTTGAAAATTTGTGCTGTCAGTTTTGAGACGATATATAAAAAAAAAAAAAAAAAAAAATAGATAATTTAAAAACTTGTGAAGAATGAAGTACCTCTGTCGTCCCATTGTTCTCCCTGTGGAAGAACCATGTCCGGATCATTGTGAAAATCCATTCCGGCATAAGGGAAATCCTAAATCACAAAGACCTGGCCCTCCAGCCAGTGAAAGTAACCATCGGGAAATCGAACAACTGCTGCTCCCTCATCAGGATGTCGGGCCATTACCGCAACCCATCTCGTCAACTTAGGCTCCCGAGGAGCCCCAACTGGAACTGTAAGATGCTAGGGGATCAGCATTGGAACTCTCTCTAGGGCAAAGCTCACAACTAAAGGCCCATATCCAAAAGTCTTCAGTTGTCCTTTCTTTGCCCTGGTTAGTTGGCCCTTCATATTGGCCAACACAGCATCGCACCAGTTGAAAATGGTGCCTTGGAAGCAATCTATAGCCATCCGCATTTGGGATCCAGTGGCCATGTGCAAAGCGGCAGCGCCGCAAAGTCTGGTAACTGTAAAGGCAATCACCATAAGTTCAGGTCGGGATATGTATTTGATTTCTATCCCCTTCTCCTGGTTTTGATTATTGCACCACTCTAGCCGGAGACTAGCAAGGGATTGGCCACCCGGCCTAGTCCCGAATAGAGAGAGTTGCTCGCCCCTGTTAGGAAAGCCAGTGAGAAAGTATATATCGGAGGATTCTATCTCGAGCTGGTGTTCTCCGATGTAAAAGCATTGATCCTGAATGTTCCACCTTTCAACCAGCCACTCTAAGAATGGCACCTGGGCCCTCATGCCAGGTATGACCCATTACTTGTAGAGACCGATGCCTTTAACGCATCAATAGAAGGTTGATGACCTATTGCGGCCAAATCAACATCTTCATGTTCTCTTTCACGCCAATCTAGCATGGTGAGTGACCTACACACCAAAAAACAATGATTAGAATTCATTAAACAAAATTTGGTTGGTTTAATTTGGGGTTTGGGGTTTCAAAATCCGCGTTTCACGGGGTACGCACCCCGCGTTCAGAAAACAGAGCGGCGGTACGCAGCTGTTCTGAAGGCGGGCTGCGTACCCCGACCTTTTTCCCATATACGAAAAAGTCGAGGTACGCAGGTCGCCCATGGGGCACCTGCGTCCCCCGAGAAACGAACTCTAAAACCCTAAACCCTCCAAAAAATCAAACTAAAACTTGAAATGAAATTCTAAACGGATGAAATTGAAGAGGAGGATGTTGTGAAATACCTGGAAGAGACGGCGCTCGATTCTGACGGTCGGATTCTCCGCAAAGTCCACGGGAAGTTTCTTGTCAAAAGCCCTTTTCTCAACCTCAACAGTAAAATGGTAAAAATGACATGGTAAAAGGTCTTTTTATAGGTTTTTTGGATGAATGAATGCTTAGTTGGTTTATTTTTCACCATGAAAAGATATTTTTCAATGTATTTTTGCCCATCTTAAACAGGTATGAGTAATGTGTTGTTTTTGTGCAGGACAAAAGGACTTTAGAGTAAAATCATCATTTTTTCACGAACCAAGACATCAGAGTCATCTTTTAAGCCCTTTTCTGACTCCTAAAACATGAAAAGATTGTCGAGCGTTTCTTTTACACTCGTTAAAACGGAATTAAAAGACGGTCCCCTTATAGCTCTTTTCTGACCGTAAAAACAGGAAAAGATTGTCGGGTTTTTGTCGTTTCAAACTCGATACGGAAATAAAACGACGTGTCCTTGATCGCTTTTTACTTTTCAGGTTAGAGACACTAATCATGAAAGTACTCCTTGGTCGCAAGATCAAGCGGTTCTCTCGGGTATTATTTTATACTTTTTCGGGCTTGGGAGACACAAATTTACGAAAAAGTTCACCTTGGAGTCTTCTTTAGTTTTTTCAGACTCTCTAAAATTGAAAAACGTCGAGTTTCTCCTATACTGGACTCGTTAAAATTTCACAGTAAAGGGCCTGCTCGATTACAAACAGGAACGGACCACTCCTTCTTAGGATCCGAATTTAAACTAAGTTGGACTCATCCGAAGGATGAGCTTATAATCAAGCATATGTTATCCTCCTCAAGCTTGTAAAAAATAAAGAGGTACTTGCCAGAAATGGTGGGGGAAAAGAGAGAAGAATGAACCGATTTGTCATCCTTTGTTACAGAAGAACCTTATCACCGCTCTTGAACACGACACTTTCCATTCACCTGGGTTGGGAAATCCTTTGCCTTAAAAGTTGATCAAACCACTTTGAAAGTCTTCAACCGTTTCTGGGTATTAACTTTGGGTCAATCGTCACCAAGCCATCTGTCGTGTCGTTATGTGTTCAAGAGGTCTCTGCAAATAAACCATTCATATGCAAAATACTTGTCATCCATTTGACCATCCCTGAGTCAGTCCTTACAGCAACATTTCTTCAACTTGAACAATGATTTCGTGTTGTGGGCTTGCCTGCAACGGGTCGCTTTCTATCGACATCAGCACATTATCTAGAAAGATGACTTAGAAATCATCAGTACCTTGAAGTCTGCATGCATCAATGGCAGGTTTCTCGCCTTTGACGAGAGTTTACATCATTGACTTTCGATCGAAGGATTCCGTGACGTGTTCGACATCAACCCATTCATTCACATTTCATGGATTGTACTGGGTACTTTGAGAACCATTGACATCACTGGTGGTCTCTCTCACACTTGTTAACAGTTTACATCATTGACTGGTAATCAAGTGGTTTCTACCATGCTCGACATCAACTCATTTATTCGCATGGATAGAATCGTACCAATTCGGGAAGTAGAAATGAAGACCCTAGATCTAGTTTCCACCATCCAGGCTGCGAGGAGTTTTGTATTCATTATACAGTAGACTAATCATAAACAGATGGCTGCATCCATACTGTGTCTACAAAAGTCTATGATTGTGATGTACTGCAAAATCATTCTTGTATCAGAGCAGTAGTTAGATTGTTAGTTAAAATTTTCAATCTGAGTATGGGAATGCCTACCTCAGCGATGATATTATCTTATATATGTATTTTCTGTTGAATATTTGCAGGTTCTGACCAGGTCCTCCGCAAGATACTCCTTGAAATGATAAAGTACTTCACCCTTCCTAGATCATAAAAACCCTAATCTACTACAGGCTTCGCACTTTAGGGGGCAATCTGTTACACTAAAAAATGTCACCATGACTATTTGCAGTTAGTATGGCTCCATCCACTGTCATACTATCCTCCTCGGCAAGTCTCATGCCTCTGCTCTCCATGTCAAACTTCAAGAAAGAGAGAAAAGTCATTTAAAGTCAATTATCTCTGGTACGCAGTTTCTCTTAGCCTTACCTGCGGGTACGCAACCCAAGTTCACAATACCTGCGTACTTGTACGCTCTGTATGTAAAGGGATGGGTGCGTACTCCTGTAAAGGTCAAAAGGCGCAAGTTTCACTCCAAAAAAGTTACTTGTGGTCATTTCTAGAGTCTTCTAGAAGCCTGTTTGACGTGTATGAAGTGCCTCCAGATGGTTCATGTATCCCTACCAAAGAGGAACTTATCCCATCAATAGGGGAGCTATCCCATCCAAAGAGGGGCTTATCCCATTGATGGTGGACCTGAATAACATCCTCTAGAGCACTATAAATACAGGCATTGGGCCAAAGGGAGGAGAGGTTAAAAGCTGAACATTCCTAAGGGTAGATGCTGCTGGAATTAGGACTTCCTTGTAGAAGCTTGTGAGGAGAGATTACCATCTTTACTTGTTTCCATTGGGAGGTGGGTGAGCTGATCAGAGTAAGGGAGAACTCTTGTGGACCCTGGGAGGAGCTTGCACAACACCAAGGCTCAGGTTGTAATGGTTCCTTTTGTTACCTTTTAATACAAATTAGTCCATTCTTCTCAACAATTTGTTATTAATGAGTTGTTTCATATACTCCTTGGTCTATATGTTAAATATGTTTTATTTTATGTGATATTCAGGTGCTATTTAATCGTTTGATTGTTGGTGAATGCAGGTTTCGAAGGGAAGGAGGAGCTCATCCGGATCAACGAAGCTGGACTACTACAACAGCGTTGGTTTACAGGTAGGATCTAAACACTTGATCTCTCATATTGTAAAAGCATATTTAGGGAAGGATTGCTCTTATTTGTCTTGTTTTTCATTAGAAAGTCTTAGACTTCTAGGAAGGTCGGTTGTGTCCGCACTAACGACTCTTTCTGCGTGACACTACCACATAAATTTCTTAAACATGGCTACCAGCTTTTGTCTAATGGACTTGGGGATAGCTTGACACGAAATCTGGTAGATTGGTATAGCCTGCAGAACAACTTTTAAGAGAATTAGCCGACTGGGAGCATTCAGCGAGCGGAAGGTCCAGTTTTCCATCTTATTCCTGATTTTTTTAATTAGAGGTTCCTAGTTAGTGGCCGTGTATTGATGCTCATTAAGCATAATACCCAGGTATTTTGACGGGAAGGTTCCAATTCTGAATCCCATTGTGCGCGCCAAGAATCTTTGGGCCGCTAGCTGGGTGTTAAAGAAAAAAACCTCAGATTTCTCTTTATTAATCTCAGTCCTGGAAGCTTGATTGAATTCAGATAAGGTTTTAACAATCTTTTGGGCCTCCTTGAGAGTGGCCTGGCCATATAACATTACATCGTCTACGAATTGCTGGTGAGTTACAGGGAGATCATTCCCACATATTCGTAGCCCCTTTAGCTGATCGCTGGCTACTTGGGCCTTTATCATCCTGCCTAATCCTTCCGCTGCCAAGATGAAGAGGAACGGAGACAAGGGGTCTCCCTGCCTTAGCCCTCGCGAGGGATTGAAGGCTTCGGTGGGGGTACCATTCAACATGACTGACACCACCGGAGTACTTACCATTGACAGGATCCATTTCACCCATCTTGGATCAAAACCGTGGGCTTTGAGAATGCCTTCCAGATACCCCCAACTAAGGCGGTCGTACGCCTTAGCCAGGTCTAATTTGATTAGCATACCTGGGTTTCGAGAGTTTTTCAAGGAGTGGATCACTTCCTGGGCCACTATAATTCCGTCTGTAATCTGCTGCCCTTTGACAAAGCCTATTTGTTCCTGCGCTATAAGGTCCGGCAGAATAGGCTTGAGTCTATTCACCATAATTGTTGCTAAGATTTTGTACACTACATTACAGAGGGATATAGGCCTGAACCCCTACGGTTCGTCCGATTTTCCGTTCTTCGGGATCAAGGCCAGGAAAGTGGCATTCAGTCCCTGATGCATGCATTTAGAACACCTTGATTCCTCCACTAAATCCAACAAGTCGTTGCCCATAAAACTCCAGGCTGCTTGGTAAAACTCAATGGTAAAGCCGTCGGGGCCCGGGGCCTTATTCTTCGCCATTTTGTTGACCACTTCCTCTACTTCTTCCTTAGTGATAACCCTGAGTAGCGCCATATTTTGTTCTCTAGTAACTTTCTTAGGGATATGTTGGCAGACCTTGTCTATTTCCTCTGTCCTGTTAATGTTAGGTTCTGTTAGGAGTCCTTTGAAATATTCCACCAGGAGTTGTTCCATATCTTTCTGCTGCAGCTCTCTGTTTCCTTGACTGTCTTTCAGAGAGAAAATTCTATTGTGATGACGGTGATTCATCATCGCTTTGTGGAAGAATTTGGAGTTCTTTTCCCCGTCTTTTAGCCATTGGACACGAGATTTCTGTTTCCACATAATTTCTTCCTGTTTGCGTCTTTCCTCCAGTTGATTGATTACCCTGCCTTCCTCTTCTGCCAACTCCTCGCTTCTTCCATCCTTGATGATTTGTTGTTGTATTCCTTCCAATCTAGTCTATAGTTTACCTTTCTCCTGCTAGATATTTCCGAATTCTTCCCTATTCCATTTCTTAATTTTTCCCTTTATTTCCTTAAGTCTGAGCTGGAAAGTGTGCATTTTGTTCCGGCCTTCTGTTCCCCTCCTGCTTTCCTGCCACCAGTTTCGTACTTTGTTTAAGAAATCTGGAGCTCTAAGCCAAAAGGACTCAAAACGAAAAGGTCTCTTTTTATTCTGATTGTTCAAAGCTATTTCCAGCTTTACTGGCCAATGGTCGGACCCTATAGAGGGTAGGATAAAGGCTTCGTAGAAAATATCCATCCCTATTATGTACTCAGAGACTAGAAATTGATCTAGTCTTGACGCAATTTGTTTGTCCTCGCCTCTTATATTGTTCCAGGTGAATTTCTTATTTATAGTAGGTATATCTACCATCCTTAATTCTATTTGGACATATCTGAATCTTTCCATCTCTGGGTCTTCTCTGCTTATTCCGCTTTTCTTCTCTTCTCTAGAAGTTATCAAGTTGAAGTCCCCTACAATAATCCATCTTTTCTCCTGGTGCATATTTTTTAGTTTTTCTAACTGGCTAAGGAATATGCCTCTATCCACTTGGGTATGAGACCCGTAAATAGTTGACACCACCACCCATTCGCTCTACCCAATGTGTCTAAATCTTCCAATCAGGATTCTTGGCATTCCTATCCACCAATCTGATAGGACTTCTGCTGGATTCCAAATGATGGCTATCCCTTTTGCACTTCCTTTGGCGTCTATGGTTACTTGTTCGTATCTTGGTTTTATTTTATTAAGGATTTCCTCCATCCCCTGACCTGAAATTTTAGTTTCGTGAATAAGCATGATTTGAGGTTTGTCCTTCCTCAGTCTTGCTGCTAGGTGTCTCTATTTCCCTTTACTGTTTATGCCTCTAATATTCCATGTTGTCAAAATCATTGATGAGGTTGAGATAGATTTTGAAACATCGCTAATAGCGGGACCACTCTCCCTGTGTTCACCAGCATTTCCCCCATAATTTGGATGGAGTCCTTAAGATTTTTCCTTCCTCTTCCCCCCCCCCCCCCTACCTTGTCCTTGCTGATCTGATCTGTTTTCCCTCTGGCTCTCTTGGTATTCTTCTGGTGTAGCTTTACCTTTTTCCTGTTTAGCCTTATACTGTTGAAAGGTTTCCGCATACAACCTCTTTTGGTCTTCCGGGATAAACCTCTCGTCCAGATTCCTCCATTCATTCAATAATTTTCTTAAGACTTCTTCCTCTTTACTTAATTCTTCCCTGGTTGTCTCCATGTCTGTCTCCATCTGTTCTGTTAGTTCTTCCTGTTCCTTACCTTTGTCTATGGTCTCACTCGGGGCTTTCCTTTTTGTGTGGGTTCTTTCACTGCTAGCGCTATTGTCTGACTCCTTATCATCTTGATTTTCCATGGTTTGGTCTTCCTCTTCTCCCTCTTCCTGTAATATTTCAAAGTTGTTTGATTTCTCTGGGGTTGTTTGTTTTTCCTTCTTCTCTTCCTTGGGGGATTCTTTGTTTATTCTCCATTTGCTTTTCACCTCTTGGAATCCTTCTTGGTCAACTGGCCCTCTCTTTTGCAGGTTACTTTTCCTTTCTTCTTCTTCCATTGTAATCGGGCATTCCTTAGCCAGATGGCCATGGTCATGGCACCTGCGGCATCTAAAAGGGATGTGCTCATAGTCTAAGTTTTGCTGCCATACTTCTTCATGATACTCTAGTTCCACAGAATCTGGGATAGGGTTTTCTAGGTTCATATAGACACATATCCTAGCGTACGAAGTATTCCTTCCTTTCTTCGTGGTTTCTGCTATTTTCACGAAACTACCTATTGAGTTTCCTATCCCCTCCAATATTTCCAGGTCCCAGAAGTCAATAGGTAGCCCAAATAAACGAACCCAGACCGGCGTTGCTAGAAATTTTTCCTTATCTGGGTTGTAGCATTCCTCCCAATAACGCATGAAAAGACCAACATTATAATAGAAATAAGGGCCATTTTCAAATACTTTTTCCTTATCTTGCAGGTTTGAGAAAATTACCGTAAAGAAGCCCTTCACTCCCAGCTTTAGCTCAATGTGTCCTTGGGGCTGCCACTTTTGCTGAATCCACTTGGTTAGGTCTTGTTCCGACGACCAAACACCTACAAACTTGCAAATAAGGGCATGATATTTCATATAACTTCTATACTTTTCCAGTTTATTCGATGGAATCACAAACCTGGGTTTCTCCTCTGTGCATGGCAGGCATCTTCCCCTTCTGCCCGCCTGCCAAGTCGCTCCCAGAACCGGACCACCGTTCTGTTTCTCCTTTGTTGGCTGATTGTTCTGACTGTCTCCTGTCACGGTATCCCGATAGGAGGGGATCTCTCCCCTCCTGACGCCTTCTGTCATGACTTTTGTCTCTCAGATGTCTGTCTTATCTTCTGCTATATCTCTCTGTAGTCTGCACCCTGGCCTTTTCTCTGTTCCTCCCCGCTGATTTTACCGCCTTGCCGCCATTAGGGTTTTGGTTGCAAAGCGCAAAATGAAATTTTTACGTACTAAAAAAAGTGATATTAATTTAAATAATTTTTCGAAATAATTTAAAAAAATATATTAGAATTTATTTATAATAATAAATTTAATTATTATATTTGTAGTTATCAATTTTTATTTTTATTTTATAATATAAATTATATAATAATTGTTTTTTTTGTCTATCAAGTTGTTTGTGATCTTTCTGAGGAGCAACAATGCAAGGGAATCTAAGCCGTCAAAATCACTATAATTGAAAACCAATAATTCTCCATACATTAGGTAATGAGATCCAAGTCACAATTGAAATATATAATAAAATAAAATATTAAAAAAGTGATATTAATTTAAACAATTTTTCAAAATAATTTCAAAAAAAATATTGGAATTTATTTATAATAACAAATTTAATTATTATCTCTGTAGTTATCAAAATTATTTTATAATATAAATTATATAATATATTTTTTTGTCTCTCAAGTTGTGTGTGATCTCCCAAGCACTATAAATGAAAACCAATACTTCTCCATACCTTAGATAATGAGATCCAAGTCACAATTGAAATAAATAGTAAAATAAAATATTAAAAAAAGTGATATTAATTTAAATAATTTTTCAAAATAATTTCAAAAAAAAATATTAGAATTTATTTATAATAACAAATTTAATTATTATATTTGTAGTTATCAAAATTATTTTATAATATAAATTATATAATAATTTTTTTTTTGTTTGTCAAGTTGGCTGTGATCTTCCATGCACTATACATGAAAATCAATACTTCTCCATACCTTAGGTAATGAGATCCAAGTCACAATTGAAATAAATAGTAAAATAAAATATTTAAAAAATGATATTAATTTAAATAATTTTTCAAAATAATTTAAAAAAAAATATTAGAATTTATTTATAATAACAAATTTAATTATTATATATGTAGTTATCAAAATTATTTTATAATATAAATTATATAATAATTTTTTTTTCTCTGTCAAGTTGTCTGTGATCTTCCAGGCACTATAACTGAAAAACACTTCTCCATACCTTGGGTAATGAGATCCAAGTAAATATTAAAAAAAGTGATATTAATTTAAATAATTTCAAAAAAGAATATTAGAATTTATTTATAATAACAAATTTAATTATTATATTTGTAGTTATCAAAATTATTTTATAATATAAATTATATAATAATTTTGTTTTTGTTTGTCAAGTTGTCTGTGATCTTCTAGGAACTACACATGAAAACCAATACTTCTCCATACCTTAGGTAATGAGATCCAAGTCGCAATTGAAATAAATAGTAAAATAAAATATTAAAAAAGTGATATTAATTTAAAAAAAAATTCAAAATAATTTCAAAAAAATATTAGAATTTATTTATAATAACAAATTAATTATTATATCTGTAGTTATCAAAATTATTTTATAATATAAATTATATAATAATTTTTTTTGTCTATCAAGTTGTCTGTGATCTTTCAGGCTTAGACCTGTGGCTTGAGGAGCAGCGACTGAGGGGGATCGCATGCGGCTTGGGCGACCCAGGGAAAAATCTAAGCCATCAAAGTCATCCGGGATAATAACAAATTTAATTATTATATATGTAGTTATCAAAATTATTTTATAAATTAAATTATATAATAATTTTTTATTTTTTTTTCAAGTTGTCTGTGATCTTCCAGCCTTGACTTGTGGCTTGAGGAGCAGCGACCCAAGGAATCTAAACCATCAAAGTCACTTAGGGATCGCAGGCGGCTTGGGCGACCGAGGGGAATCTAAGCCGTCAATGTTCCCCTGGGATAATAACAAATTTAATTATTATATCTGTAGTTATCAAAATTATTTTATAATATAAATTATATAATAATATTCTTTTTTTGTCTTTCAAGTTGTCTATGATCTTCCAGGCTTGACCTGTGGCTTGAGGAGCAACCACCCAGGGGAATCTAAGTCTTCAAAGTCACCCAGGGATAATAACAAATTTAATTATTATATTTGTAGTTATCAAAATTATTTTAAAATATAAATTATATAATAATTTTTTTTTGTCTGTAAGTTGTCTGTGATCTTCCAGGCTTGCCTTGTGGCTTGAAGAGCAGCCACCCAGAAGAATTTAAGCTGTCAAAGTCACCAGCGGATCACATGCGGCTTGGAAGACCCAGGGGAATCTAAGTCGTCAAAGTCACCTAGGGATAATAAAAAAATTAATTATTATATTTGTGGTTATTAAAATTATTTTATAATATAAATTATATAATATTTTTTCTGTCTGTGAAGTTGTCTGTGATCTTCCAGGCTTGACTTGTGGTTTGAAAAGCAGCGACCCAAGGGAATCACCTGGGGATCGCACGTGGCGTGGGCGACCCAGGGTGTCACGCCCCTACACTTGTGGTAGTCTTTCAACCGCTTATAGTGAGGTGCTGCACTACCAATCGTTTTCTTTTCACCAATACTTACGATTGTAGACTACGCCTAACATTCCACTTATCCTACTTAGTTTGTGTTTTGCAACCAAGTATTATTAATGTGTTCCTTTATACAAGTGAAAGCCCATAACATTCACATAAACATCATTATACAAGATAAATGCACAATAGTATAAAGGCAGGGGCAACTCCCTACAATATGAGTATGCCTGAATCAATATATTATACAATCTTCACTTTTACAAAGTACAAGTTAAATCTTGGGAAACCCCAAATTTACACTTAGCCAATTTTCACAACTTCGGTAAACTCGGTTGCCCAGCTTGTCGGCGCCTCCGCACGGTCGCTGCACGACTCAACAACCCTTCGTTCACCTCGTCACACGATCGTGTTGTTTTCCTAACTTGGGTGCGCCTCCAAGTCACCACACATGGGCGCCTCTGCCCGAGACACACCTTTGTTCACAATCTCAACACTTCACCAAAAGTCACACTGTGCACACTTGCACGATGGGCGGGCGCTCACCCGAGTCACCCAAGAACCCGCGCCAAGTCATCGCACAAACCGGGCACCACACACTCGTGCAGGCCTCGCTCCAACCGGCGGGCGACCCTGCCCACGCCCTTCACCCAAAACCAAGAACGACACTTAACTCCGTGCAGCCTTGCCCAAGAACGAGCGCATCTTCCAAATCTACGCCTTCACCTCTTGTGCATCCACCTTTTAGTTCTACGCCTTCCCTTACATGTTTGAGCGATGAGCGAATGCTTTTCAAATGCCATCCACGCACCTTTTGTTTATACGGGTGGTAGGGCGAGTTGGCTCACCCGGACGACTCGTCCTCCACGCCTTACACACCCTTACTTCATCGCAATTGCACTGTCGGCTTTGTGTCCAAGTATGGGTCGGCTCCATAAGTGTTAACTCATATCTCCCACTCATATAGACTCCAGCTCGCCCTCCTCTTATGCGCATAACACTCCATCGCATATCCAAGTCGAGCTCGCACATAACCGGAATGTTGTTCGTTCAGCTCCAACCGCGTGCGCATTGTTCCACTCGTGCACCCTCCATCGGTCACGGTCGCACTTCACCCGGTGGGCGGGTCAAGGACTGCAGGTCCTTACATCCTCCTCCACCTGAAGTCGTTGTCGTCCTCGACAACATACCATCCTGGTAGCCATCCACCAAGATCATCACTATCTGTCTCATCCATGATGTCAACTCCTCCACATACTGCGAACATCTCTGCATCATATGTAGAACCACTGTCTCCACCATGTCTCGTCCCAACAACCATCTATCACCAAGATCACCGTACCAAGGTATACACCCCATAGGTATGTCATATATTGGAAATCATCTCAATCCATGACCATCGACCATCTCGTCGCAATCTCCACATGTTGCTCTCCATCGTGGAAGGCTGACCCTTCCATTTCAAGCTACATGCTTCCTGCAACATCTCGTGTCGACCTCATCATGTGTTGTCCTCATGTGAACTGCTGCCATGATACTCCAACATAATGCTAACACATCTTTGTACATGCGGAATCATTTTTTAGCTGCAGAAACTGAATTCAACTGCGGAAACTGATACAATGAACATATAACTGAATGGAGATGGATGGAAATAAATGATGACTGAGTGAATGATATATGAAAACTGGTCATAAAAGGAATTTTATTGGCGAAATGTGATGATGAAATGAAATGAAGTGAAATGTCATGAAACTATGAATAAAATGAGGAAAGATTTTTTGGAAAATATAGGGCATCAGAAGTTTCTGATTTTCGCCCTGTATTTTCTGTATAAGACTGCCAATCAGTGATTGGTTTTTAGGCTTATACAATCTCCTTTTTTTTTTAAACAGAAAGAACAAAAACTAGGATAGTGGAGAAGAAGGATTCTTCTTCACCAACCTTATTGTAGAATTATCTTGAAGATTTTGACAAATTCCTCTTTTGAGAGTGGATTATGATAGATATTTAGTCTGTGGCCATTCACAATAAGAGGAGTTTGATGTTCATCAATGGTTTTGATTCTTACCGCTCCATTGCTAAAGACTTTGTCAATCTCATATGGCCCAAGCCAATGAGTCTGAAATTTACCTTTGAAATCTTTAAACTTGGAATCAAATAGCAATGCCCAATCTCCTTCTTGAAACTTTTTCTCCTTGATGTATTTTTCATGCCACTTAGCTCTTTGATATTGAACTAGATCAGTTCTTAGGATTGCTTATTGTCTGATCTCATCTAGCTCATTCAACTGCTTCATTCTATGCTTTTGGGCTTCTGATAGATCCATTCTCAATTGAACTGTCATATTGAAGGTTCTAACTTGGAACTCAATATGGAGAAGAAATTCTTTCCCATAAACAAGTTCTTAGGGAGAATGTCCTGTTGTATTCCTCCATGTAGTTCTGTAGGCCCATAAGGCTTCAGGAAGCCTATCTGCCCAATCTCTTCTATGTAGATGAACAGTCTTGGTAATGACGCCTTCAAGAACTTTGTTTGTAGATTCCACTTTACCATTTGCTTGCGGATGGTAAGGAGTAGATTTTTTGTGCTTGACCTTATACTCTTCCAATAGCTTCTCCACCAATTTGGATGTGAATTGACCTCCCTGATTTGTCACAATTTCTCTTGGAAAACCAAAGCAAGTAAAAATATCCTCATAAAGAAAACTAACAACTGAATGCTTAGTAGCAAAAAATAATGATTTGGCTTCTACCCATTTAGTGACATAATCAGTACATATCAATATATACTTTCTCTGTTTAGATGGTGGGTTAATAGGTCCAATGAAATCTAAAGCCCATTTTTCAAAGGGTTCGATGAGTAACTGTTGTTGTAATGGCATTTCATTTGAGAGGGTAGGTTTCCCTACTTTTTAGCAGCTGTCACATCTTCTGACATATTGTTTTGCATCTTTGAAGAGGGATGGCCAATAATATCCTAAAGAGAGGATTTTATAGGCTGTCCTTTTGTTAGCAAAGCGTCCGCCGCATGGTTCATCATGGCATGCTTTGAGAATATCAGGCATCTCATCTTCTCTAACACATCTTCCGATCACAAGATCTGGACCTGTTTTAAACATTTCGTTAGAAATCCATGAATATTTTGAACTCTCCTAAATAATCTTTCTTCTTTCACCAGGAAATAAATGCGAAGGTAGTTTCCCTGTAACAAAATAATTAGCTATATCTGCATACCAAGGAGTCTTAGTAGTTACTGCAAATAAATATTCATCAGGAAACTTGTCCTTTACAGGAGAATCTTCTTTAGTATTCTGAATCCTAGACAAGAAATCAACTACTGTGTTTTGTTTACCTGGTCTATCTAACACAGTAATATTGAATTCCTGTAAAAGTAGGAGCCACATTGTAACTCTGCCATTAGTAATGGATTTGCTCATTAGATATCTAATTGCATAATGATCAGTATGAATAAAAGTTTCATAGCCTGTTATATAATGTCTGAACTTATGGATTGCATGAACAATAGCTAAGAACTCTTTTTCAGCCACAGTGTAGTTCAACTCAGTAGGAGTTAAATTTTTACTGGTATAGTAAATGGCATAAGGAACTAAATCTTTCTGTCCCAATACAGCCCCTAGAGCTGTATCTGAAGCATCTATAGAAATATGGAAAGGGAGTTTCCAATTTGGTCCTCTCAAGATAAGCACTTCAGATATTCTTATTTTCAAAGTTTCAAATGTTGATTGGCAATCAGGACCCCATTTGAATTCACAGTCTTTTGTAAGCAGTATGAAGAGTGGAGATGCTATTTTGGTGAAGTTTTCTATAAATCTTCTATAATATCCAGTAAATCCCAGAAAAATTCTAACATCCTTTTGACAATTTGGAATAGGTAACTTGGAGATGACTTCAACTTTAATCCCATCCCCCGAAATATGATGTCCTAAAATAATACCTTCGGTAAACATTATAAAGCATTTTTCATGGCTTAGTGAAAGGTTTGTTTCTTTACATCTTATAAGGAATTTTTCCAAATTTTCTAATGCCTCTTCAAACGAATTACCATAAACTGTAAAATCATCCATATATACCTCCACACAATCATGGATTAGATCAGAAAAAATTCGTAGTACTGCTCTTTGGAATGTTGCGGGTGCATTACATTATCCAAAAGGAAGCACTAGATAAACAAAAGTCCCCCATGGACAGGTAAACGTGGTCTTATCCTGATCTTCAGGTGCTACCTGAATTTGATTATAACCACTAAAACCATCCAGAAATGAAAAGTACTTTTTGCCTACTAATGTATCTAATACTTAATCGATAAAGGGCAAAGGAAAGTGATCCTTCAAAGTTGCTGTATTCAATGCCCTGTAATCAATGCATACGCTCCATTTACCATTCTTTTTGGATACTATAACCAAAGGAGAAACCCATCGGCTATCTGAAATTGGGTAAATGAAATTTACATTGAGTAGTTTTTGGAGCTCTTCTTTCACTATCTCCCTAAGATTTGGATTCATCCTTCTCTGAGGTTGTCTGATTGGTCTACTGTTTTCCTCGATATAGATATGATGGATGCAAGTCTTAGGGTCAATACCTTTCATATCAGTATACTCCCATGCAAATGCAGTAGAATGTTTTTGCAAGATTTTGGTTAGCTCTTCCTATTGTGACTTTTCCAAATTTTTGTTGATATTCAGTGTTTTTCCTAGAAAAATTTCAATGGTAGAGCTACCAAACTCTTCCATAGAGTAAAGAGACATTTGTCTCGATGATAAATATTCAATATCAAAATCTAACTGAAATTGTGTGTGGTCAAATTCTGAGGATGTTTCAAAATTTTCTAAAGTGTTCAAAATTTGACTATCTTCACTAATTTCAGAGACAGTAAAGACAAGTTGTATAATATCTTCATCGTCGACCCATTCATTGTCTCCTACTTCTGTAATTGCCTTTGCTAGAGGATACAAATTGAATTTCTTTGTTGAACTACCATCAGAAATGTACATATCTCCAGATCTACAACTAATGAAAGCATCAGCTGTGGCTAGCCAAGGTCTTCCTAAGATGAGTGGATGTCCTCCTAAATTACTCTTGGGAGTCAAAATCATGAAATCTACTGGATATTCCCAAGAATCTAAGGAGACTGAAATATCTTCTAGTACACCATCTAGTTTGATTATTGATCTATCTACAAGTTGCAGTAAGGTGGGTGTAAAAGGAAGATTAGGAAGTTTAAGTTGTTCCATAGTCTGTCTACTCATAATGTTGATAGCAGCCCCTAAGTCAATCAAAGTGTTTGGAATTTCTATCCCATTGATATGTGTCTTGAAAATTGGACTACCTGGATCTACATACTTCTGCATGGTAATTTTTCCCATTATGATATTTGCAATTTTTCCTACCAGGTGGATTCTTCTTGTATCTCTTGGTTTCCTTCCTAGTCTTTTAAGACTCAACTCCTTTATTGTTTTCGCTAGAATAGGAATCTCTCTAATGGCTTCTAGCAAGGGAATCTTGATACAGACATTCTTTAATTCATCTTGAAAATCATAGTTAGGCAACAAGATTTGTTTTTCCACCCCTTTGTCAATTTGTAATCTCTCAGGGAAAGGAGGCGTGGATGAAGATGCAGGTTGCTCAACTATAGGAGTTGTGTGGGTTGACTCTTTTTATTTTTCTTTCTGAATGATTGGGTTTTGAAGAGATGATTCCTCAAAACCTTTATTGACTTTAAGAGAATCATCCTTGAACATCTATATAAGGTTTTCCTAAAACTCTACCAGATCTGAGTTGAACATCATTAAGAGGAACAATCATATAGGTAGGAAATTGTTGTCCTTCTACCATGTAAGCATTCTGAGGATTTTTTTTGTTGGGATTTGGCAATGGCTGGGCTGGTAGTTGATTTGTATTTTGTTGAAATGGAAGCAAGAGTTGAGAATTTGGATTTTGTTGAGAAGGTTGTTGTTGTGGGAATGGCAATGAAAGTTGTGGGTTTTGATTTGGAATTGGTGGATTTTGTTGATTTGGAAAAGATGGAGGATATTGATAAAATTGAGCAAATCTCCCATAAGGATTTTGCATCCCTTGTGCCCATGATTGGTATGGATTTTGAGATTGGGGCCAAGGTTGTTTCCAAGAATTCCAATTTGGCGGGAGCTGAAAATTTATAGGATTGTTAAATACCTGATTTTGTTGCCCCTGCCACGGTCTTCTTGAAACAAAACAAAAGGACTCTACTGAATTTGGATCTTCCTGAAAGACAGCTTTGAGCCCAGGGATTGAAGGACAATCCTTGGTCTCATGACTTTCTAAGCAAATCATACATGTTTCTACAACTTTTGCATCCAAGGGAAATTCCCTTAGAGAATGTTTCTTTCTACATTTTGGACAAAAGATGGCCAAGGCATCAGCTTCTGCTTTCTACTTGTTTTGTATTTTAAGGGTTTCTAGTTGTTCACTAAGGCTCCCTAGAATATCAGTTTTGAACTCATCAAGCATATTTCCAATCTTTGCCCTACTTACTGATCCAGTTGCAGATTTGTTTGCTCTAATAAGAGAAGGATCTCTCAATCCTTTTCCAGTTTTAGATTTTCCCCTTGAGAGATGGACACATAGTTCTGCTATGTCACGAAGTGGAAGTTGAGAAATGTCTCCCTTCCCCATCATGTTTAAGATATCTATCCATTCATCTCTAATGGCTTTCAATAGAAGGGATTTCAAGGTTTCCTCATCTAAATTACTCATTTTTTCTCTCTTTAAGTTGTATTGAAATCTTTCAAGTAAATCCTCCAAGTTTTCATCTTCTCTTTGCGTCATCTTGAATACCTCATCCTTATGATTGATGGGCATACAATAATCCAGCTATCTATCCAAAAAAGTTTGTTTCATATCATTCCAAGTCCTAATAGATTGAGTGACTAATCCCATGAACCATTTCAAAGCAACTCCTTTCAATGTTGAAGGAAACAGTTTGAGTTTTTGAGAGTTTTCCATATAGTCATAGGTTCAGCACAAGACTTCAAACTCAAATAGAAATGTTTAAGGATCCTCACTTCGCAACCCATAAAAGTTTGGGAGGACAGATGGTGAAATGTTTTTCATTTTTGTATGAGTTTCCTCATCGGCTATAGTGAATCCAAATGAGTTATCTCCATCCCTATTTCCCCCATTGTTACCTCTACCTCCTCCATTATTTCCTCTTCCTCTACCTCTACCCCCTCCTCCAAATCCATCTACTACTTCCTCTGTCATGATAGTTTCCTCAGATTCTTCTGGTTCTTCTATTAATGGTGAACGAGGAAGAGTTTCTCCCTCCTCTTCTTCAGGTGATTCTACTTCTTTGATTACAATATGTTCCCTTGTAAAAGTGAAGAAAGGTTCTTCTCCTAGATCAAATTTAGTAGATAGTGTGGGAGAATCTCCTAATTCGGCTACTGCCCCTTGAATTCCAGGAATCCTAAGGCTGGGAGTATGAGTCGGAGATGATGGAGGTGTATCTTGTCTATGCCTTGAAGTAGCTGGAGTTGTGAAAATCGAACTTTTGGCCCTAGCTATAAACCTTCCCCTAGAATCTCTTTCTCTATGCATGTCATTTTTTTTTTGGCTAATAATTCTCTTTCTTATCTTCTAGGTCACACTAGATGCAAGAAGAGAGAATAATCAAGAAATTATTGAACTAATAACTCTCTTTTCTGATCCTCCAGATCACACTAGGTGCAAGAGGAGAGCATACTTCAAGAAGTTATCAATTTTTCCCTTCTTTTTTTTTTTTTGTAAGAGATCGGCTACCTAGTTACACTTCCCCGGCAACGGTGCCAAAATGTTTAGTCAATTTAGTATGTCCTAAATTGCTACATTAATTATCAATTTGGGAGTCATAAATTGATGAAGTGTGGCGCACTATATGTGCAAGACAACCTCTTTCTTACTTTTTATTGTTTTCAATTTTATCTTGTTTTTGGGGGTTTTATCTTGGTTTGTCTCCTAATGCAAATGGAAATCCTATTCCTAAGTTTTAAGAATACTTTAGAAGGCAAGTATGGGTATAGATTTTAAGGAAATTATGTCCTTTATGATGACTTCCAGAACTTAACACTTCAGAGGATCTCAAAACATGCTAATGATGAAATTAATATTTGAACAAGAATGTCAATGTGTGTCTATTTGAATCAAACAAGTGATGAACTATCGATCATGAAATATCTATCTCTGCTGCTCATATAAATACAGAAATAAAAGTTAAGCTATTGCACTCAAGCAAATAAAAAATTGCAAACTAATAAAAGTAAAACCAATTCACTTCATTTATAGTCCGATAGCTTGCCAAGTAGCTTTTCGGGGTTAAGCCATGGCTCTGGAGATAACGTCAATAACATTAGGAATTGATATCTAGATTATTTACTTGCAAATGAAAATAAAATCAAGTCTCTTCACTTATAGTCCAATAGCTCGCCAAGTAGCTTTTCGGGGTTAAGACATGGCTCTGGAGATAACGTCAATAACATGAAGAATCAAATCACTTCACTCAAAATCCGATAGCTCACCAAGTAGCTTTTCGGGGTTAAGCCATGGCTCTGGAGATAACGTTAAATGACATGAATAATTTGATATCTAAACTAACTATTAACAACAAATGAATAAGACTGAAATCAAAGCATAACTGAAATTGAAAGCTAAGAAAAACAAAGTCAGCAGAGAGGTCAATCTCATGTCACTATTTACTGCAAAAATTGTATGAAAATTCCCGGGCCTATCCTAACCTGAAACACACTGATCAGTGTTAGCAAAAATATACAACGCTTGGAAAATCATGTACAAGAATGAAACATTAACACCATAACTGAAATGTGAAATCTACACAAGTGAACAAACTACGAAATATCTACAATGGAAATAAAACAACAACATATGAAAACTTTACAGAAATAAAGAACGAAACCTTAGCTAGCAGGGGCCCTCTGCACGGCCTTGGTTAACACGCTATCAGTCCGAGATTATGCTCACACAGTCATATAAAATAGAGTCTTATTATATTGCAAAACAGAGGAAGGATCCTCTCATTATCACAGCAGGACCAGTGTCACGGCACAGTACATAAACTTAACAACAAGATTACATCAACAAAAACTAACTACATGCGTTTGCAAACATGTTATTTATAAGGGAAATTACATAATTGTTTTTCCTATGGAACTCCTTCAGCAGAAGACACGTAAAAAGACAGCATCCATGAGCTTAGCATGTTGGTTGCCATGATCATTCAATCTACCAAAAGGTGGCTGTTGGATTTGCGTCGTGGAGGTAGTCTACAGCTGTCAAAATGAATCCACAGATCTAGGAACGGTCTCGGACCCTTTTACGTGCTAAAACAGAGACCTGTTTGCCATAGGACTCCTCGTTTGACCACCGTTTGACCATGACTTTCTTCTACGAATCTGGATAAACCAATAGGACCTAGTCCATGTCCAGATCATTTCTGACCTGCCCACGTGCCTTGTTTTGCTTGCTGACAACTGCAACCTAGTGATCAACAAAAACAGCTACGAAATCTCAAGTCAACTGCAGAAAGTGGCTGCATTCCGCAACTGATGAACAAAATCTAAGTCAAAAAGCAAACACAAAAACATAGTTAGGAAACCACTTAAATGCACTCTCAGAATCAATATGTAATGATATTTGATAGCTTGTGAGGGGAAAAAAGTCTAGAAAAGTGTGTAGAAGAGATGTAGTTTCAGGGCTCAACAACCACTACAGTTATGGCAGGTCCACAAGCACCTACCAAAATGGAAAGAATCATAGCTGCTAGATATGGACCTCTAGTATTTCCCACTCCTTTGAATGTCATGCCTACTGGAGAATATCAGAAATAGAGGCCTAAGTTCACTGGGACTGAAGGTGTTACAGCTGAAGAACATATTTAATCATTCTACAGCTATGCTGATAACCTGGACATTAGTGAAGATGATGTGTTGATGAGAGTCTTTGTCAAAAGCCTAGATGGAGAAGCTAGAAAATGGTTCAGAGAACTAACCCCAAGATCTATAACAGATATTAAGGCTTTAGATGATGCATTCCTAAAGCATTGGGGGGATAAGAAGGATCTCCTTTACTACCACACTGGGTTTGGGAACTTAAAGAGGGAAAATGGTGAGTTGTTGTTTGATTTTAATAAGAGGTTTAACCGCATGTACAGCAAGATACCACCTGAAGTAAAACCCACCACTACCTCTGTTAAACTCACCTATGCCAGTGCTTTTGATTGTGACTTCTGCCTACTGTTGAGGGAGAGGCAATGTGCTACTTTGGCTAATATGCAGGATGCAACCTTGGAAGTAGAATCAAACATCATGGCTGCAGAAAAGCTCAAAGGTAATGTTGATAGAAGAAGACAGAGGGGCTAGTCTTCATCATCTTCAGATCCCAAGATAGATAAAATGACCAAAATGATAGAGTCATTAGCCTCTGAAATCTCCAAATTAAAGGTTGAGCGGCACCCTGGGAAAGGAAGAGTTCCTAATACCTTTGCTCCTAGAAATCCAAATCCAAATCCATATAGAAGAGCTAATGAGCAGTTGCAAATTTTGCAAAGAAGCAAATATGCCAATGAAGACCAAAGGGTGAAGACACCTTTTCATATTGTAGTCATGGAAGAAGAGCAGTTTGAAGAAGATGATGAGATCCATTGTCTGGAAGACAAAGGCAATGCCTCCTTTTTTACCTTAGCTGCCTATGAAAATTCATTATTCAATGACCAGATTAACCAAGAATGGGATGGTGAAGCCGTTTTGCAAACTGAAGATCAACACATATATAATCTGAGGTCGAAGATGAATAATGCCAAGGAAACTCCTTTTCAAAGAGCTGTTGTCCCTGCAACACAACAAGCTAAAATCCAGAAGCGACCAAAATTTGATCCTATCATCCTCAAAGCTCCAGCTCACGAGGTAAGAGGCCTTGACAAGTCTCCTTCTCCTTTCAGTTTTCAATCAGAAATTCAGAAGCTAAGAATACCTATGCCTCTGATTGAACTAGTGAAGAATGAGTCCTTCAAAAGATCCATCCTCGAGGCCCTTGAGCCTAAAGCCATCCAAGCCTCCACTGACTATGTAAATCTGCAAGATGACAAGCCAGTTGTTATTCTCAGCCCAATGATTGAAAATTGTGAAGACAGCTCCCCATCGTTCTATGTCTCTCTGACTATTCATGATAAAATCCTTCACAACTGCCTTCTGGACACTAGAGCCAACCATAATCTAATGCCCAAGGCTATCATGGATGAGTTGGGTCTTGACATTACCAAGCCTTATCATGACCTGTTTTCTTTTGACTCTAGAAAAGTGAAATGTCTAGGATTAATCAAGGACCTAGCCATCACTTTGTCTCAGCTGCCCATGAAAATCATGATGATGGATATTGTGGTAGCAGATGTACCCCCCAAGTTTGGCATGTTTCTTTCGAGAGGCTAGATCAAGAGATTAGGTGGAACATTGCAAAATGATCTGTCCTATGCTACTGTCCCAGTTTTTGGAGGTGAAAATAGGAGATTGTACAGAGAGGCTCAGTTGGCTTATATCATCAGCGATGAGAAGAATCCCACTAATCATCCCATCTATGCTGTCGACACTGATTTTGGAGCTTGTATTCTTCAGATTGAAGAATCTCAGATGCCCTCCACACAGCTTAAGAAACCAGTTTGCCAGATCACAGAGGAAGAAGGCCCACAGATTTGGGACATGTTCTTTGATGGAGCTTGCTCTAAGGAAGTTGTAGGGGCAGGTGTAGTCCTTGTGTCCCCCACACAGGAATACATTCATTTATCTTTCAAATTAACTTTTTAGGTCACAAATAATATAGCAGAGTACGAAGCCTTGATATTGGGCTTAAGCACTGCTAAAGAAATGGGCATCAAAGGCTTGAAAGTGTTTGGAGACACAGACCTCATCATTCAGTAGGTCAATAAAACTTTCCAAGCAAAGCATCCAAGGCTGAAAGCATACAGAGATGAGGTATGGAAGCTCAAGGACTCTTTTAATAATTTCAACATTTCTTACATCCCGAGAATGAAGAACCAACTTTTCGATTCCCTTGCTGTGTCTGCTAGCATGTTTATTCCTCCTTTGCCTCCTAAACTGACGTATGAAGTTAAGGTGAAATATAGACCGTCGCTGCCTGACAACGTCAAACACTGGAAAGTTTTTGAAAACGATGATGAAATTAATAGGTTTTTACAAGTCGTTGAGAATTTTTCTGAAACGCCCATCGACCAAGAAAATCAAACCATGGAAGAATGCGGCCAGTCCAAGCTAAAGGACGAGATCGGCCAAGGAAGCATTGTCCAGTTGCCTAGTAACCATATACCCAAGGGATTGGTGCCTCTAGAGAAATTGTTCGATCATAACGATGTGCCTTATAAGTCTGCCAAAGAAGAAAATGAGTCTGATGTTCGTAAACATAATATAGGGAGCCCAACCCATTCGAAATACATAAATCTGTCCACTCATTTGTCTTCTGCCCAGAATTCCGAGTATTGCACCCTCATGAAGCAATTCGCTGATATTTTTGCCTGGGAATACAGTGATCTTAAAACCTATGACACAAACATCATTCAGCATAAGATTCCACTGGAAAAGAACACCATCCCTTTTAAGTAGAAATTAAGACCTATCAGCCCTCTCTTATTGCCTTTGATTGAGAAAGAAATCAAGAAGTTGTTGGATGCCAAAATCATAGTTCCCCTAAGGTATTCAAAGTGGATAGCTAACCTTGTGGTAGTAAGAAAGAAAAATGGAGAAATCAGGCTTTGTGTTGACTTCAAAAATCTGAACAAATGCTCTAAAAAAGATAACTACCCCCTGCCTAAGATGGAACACTTGCTGCAAAAAGTTTCAGGGGCTAGAGTCATGTCTTTCTTAGATGGATTTTCAGGTTACAATCAGATTGTTGTACATCTAGAAGATCAGGAAAAGACCGCCTTCACTACTCCTTGGGGCACTTTCATGTACTCTAATATGCCTTTTGGACTGATGAATGTTGGGGCTACTTTTCAGAGGGCCATGGACATAGCCTTTGTGGGAGAGAAGGACAAGTTTGTCCTTATTTACCTTGATGACATAACAATCTTCTCTAGCAGTCACAAGGACCATTTGTAGCATTTGAAGAAGGTCTTCCTAAAGTGCAAACAGTTTGGAATTTCGGTGAACCCAAAGAAGTCACAGTTTGATCTAGAAGAAGGCAAACTTCTAGGACATATTGTTTCTGTTGAAGGTGTGAAGATTGATCCAGCAAGAGTTCAAGCAATTCAGACATTTTCCATCCCAAGGTCAAAAAGGGACATTCAATCCTTCCTCGGTAAGATTAACTTTGTAAGGAGGTTCATTCCAAACTTTGCAGAGCTAGTGAAGCACATCACTCCTATGCTTAAGAAAGGATCATCGATAAAATGGACAGATGCTGCAAGAAGCTCTTTTGAACCCATCAAACAAGCTATCATGGAAGCTCCCACTCTAATCAGCCCATATTATACTAAGGAGTTTTGTATCTTCTCTTTTGCCTCTTATGATACACTTGCAGCAGTTTTGTTGTAGAAAAATGATGAAGGCATAGAGCACCCCGTGGCCTTTTTCAGAAAAACTCTAAGGGATGCTGAACTAAGATATAACCTTATTGAAAAACAAGCTTATGCTCTCATAAAATCTTTAAAGGCATTCAAAATTTATATTCTGCATTCCAAAGTGGTTGGATATGTACCTTCAGCTTCAGTAAAAGATGTCTTAACTCAGCCAGATATTAATGGAAAGAGAGCTAAATGGATTGCAAAATTCATAGAGTTTAACATAGAGGTGAAGCCCACTAAGCTTGTCAAAGGCCAGGGCTTGGAAAAACTTATGGCTGAGGAAAATTGCAGTTTGTTAGACATAAATTGCATGGGTTCAAATTCAAATGATGAGCAAACAGAAGAAGCAGCAGAAGAGCAAAAGCAGAATCAGTCTTTGACTAAAAATCTAGCCACCTGTGAATGGTATTCCAGCATAGTTCATTTTTTGCAGAAGCTAGAAGTCCTTCCAGGGCTTAGCTCAAATCAAGCCCGGGCCATTAAACTAAGATCAACCAAATTCTACATTAAGAAAAATTTGCTTTATTGGAAAGACTCATCAAGAATCCTCTTGAGATGTCTAGATAAAGGACAATCTATGGAAGTTATTGGCCTACTCTGTTCTCTGATGTGTTTTCTTTTGTGAAATCTTGTGACAAATGTCAAAGGTTTGCAGGAAGACAACAGCTAAAATCTCTGCCCTTGAAGCCAGTACATGTCAATGGTACCTTCTAGCAGTGGGGCTTGGACTTTATAGGTGAGGTCAACCCACATTCCAGTGGCCAACACAAATGGATCTTGGTAGCCACTGATTATTTCACTAAGTGGATTGAGGCTATACCCACTAAGAATGCTAATCATCAAGTTGTCATAAAGTTCTTGAATGAGAATATTTTCACTAGAATTGGTTGCCAACCAAACTAGTCACTGACAATGCAGCAGCTTTCAAGACAAAAAAACTGGTGGACATGACTGAATCCATGGGCATTCGATTGGTGCATTCTACCTCATGTTATCCTCAAGGAAATGGCCTGGCAGAATCATCTAACAAGAGTCTGGTAAGGGTAATCAAAAAATTGTTAGAGGACAAAAAAAAGAGTTGGGATTCCAAGTTGAAGTTTGCACTGTGGGCTGACAGAGTTACCATCAAAATGTCCATAGGAAATTCTCCAGTTAAGCTGGTTTATGGCACTAATGTTGTCTTCCCTATCTAGCTGATTCTCCCTGTGGCCAAATTCTTGCAAGAAGAACAAGATGAAGAGAATGACATGGTAAGGAGAATGAATAACATGGTTGAACTATAGCAAATCAGAGAGCATCTGGTTGAGAATTCAAAAGCTCATAAGAGGAAAATCAAAGAAACCTTTGACAGGAAGACAAAAGTGGAAAATTTCCAAGTTGGTGACTGGGTTCTCAAATGGGATGCTTTTAAGGAAAAGAAAGGTAATCATGTTAAGTTTGACTCCTTATGGACAGGTCCGTTTGTCATCTCTCAACTTCAGCAGAACAATACTTTTATTCTGCACAGTCTGGAAGGAGGAGATGTTTTTGGTAGCCCAGTCAATGGGCGATTCTTGAAGCTTTATTTCATTTAAGGCTTTAAAGCCTTGGTATTGTAAATATGTTTTTTTTTTTTCAGTTTTTAGTTTTTTGCAAAATAGACTCCATGCCCAATGGAACACTAGAAGGAAGGTTTGATTTTTGTTTTACAGGAAAGACATTGTTCTATAGTTCTTAAAACCTCACAGGGAGGCTTTCATCCCCAGAAGGAGCCAATGTTAGCCTTGATGGCAAATGGCCCAAAAATGGATCCAAAAAACTCCTGAAGTCTTCAAAATTTTCTTAAGATCAGCCAAAGATCGAAACAATCACATGCCAAGAACCTTTGGAAGGGCGGAAAAGCACTATCAGGAGGCAAAAACCAGGAAAAACCGTGAAAAAACCAAGTATGAGAGGCATAGACAGTGCAATGCACAGCAGCTGTTTGATCTAGCTGATCAACGGCCTAGATCTAAGTGGAAAATCACAATCGGCCTACACAGAGGAGGACTTATGGGTGGAAGACACCCCCGATCAATGATCTCTGATGATCAGATCGGCTGGTTGCAATCGGTGGAGTAAGTGCGGACCGAGTGGACTTGCGATTGCAATAAGGGATGTAATGTGGACCGTCGATCAAGTGCACAGATCGACGACCCACATCGCATCGTAGGATCACTATCGAAGATAACCAAGGGGCGAGGCCTATGCACAGGTATATGTGCGACCCGATGAACCGAACCCGACGACATTATAAGTATTATCACATAATATTTCAAGTTCGCAGAAAGACCTTTTTTAATACATTTTCGTGTATTTCGTTATTTAACGAAATACAAATGGAACCAAGGAGCGGCGCCGATGCGATAAGGCCCAGACCCGAAAGGGTTTGGGAATGAAAATATATAATTTTTCAGGTCCGCTAAAGCCAATTCTTCATGTATTTTCAGTATTTTTAAACATATTCCAAATACAAAGGGAAACAAGGGACCAAGCCACTTGCAATTTGCGATAGTGCTAAAGATGGACCCGATAAAGGAATAGACCATGTTTAAGGACTTTTAAAGTTTGAAATGAATAGAGATGGGCGGGATTTCTCATTGTTGCAGCGTTTTCTGTTTAAAACAGAAAACAGTCATTATTTTTGGTGGAATTCCACAATATTGCAACATTCCTTTGTGTTAACAGAAAGGGGCCAATTGAAGGGATTTCAAAGGCCGAAAACCCATTTGGTTACGGTATAGGTGGCCAACCAGCCTTAGAGGCGTTGTGCAATAATATATTCATGCTAGAAGAGGGATTCAACTAAGAGACAACGATCGGTAGACAGAGGTCGGAAAGGGAAAAAGCACAGCGCAACACAATCGAATCAACCCAAAGAGGTCATGGGGCATCTCTGGCACAAGAGAGCTCCCTGCCAGTGCAGCCAAAATACCAAAATGCAGTTATTATTCTACTGGAAGAAGAAACCTCCAAGCCATGCTTGCCTAGTTAGGGCATCAAGTTGTTAAAAACAGATAGGATAGATTAAGACACTCTGAACCTTTGAGAGCTCGAAAGCATTGTAAAAGGCCTATAAATGGCTGAAAGAAAGATGTATGAAGGGTTCAACTTCTGGAGACTGTTGATACTTTGTTACTCAAGCTTTTCATCTTCATTCTAGCAATATAAGCTTCTTTTGTTGTTATATGTTCAATGTCCCTTTTCTCTTCTGTTCTAAGCTTGCACTTGAACATGTTGTTCATGTTTCTTTTGTGTCTAACGCCAGATAACTGTCATCTTATCTCTGCGTTGATAAATTAGATTTGCAAGCTTCATTTACTTCCTGTAGCTGGCCATTCATATGTTTTTATATATGCATTTGCTGGTACAGTCGGTATTCTCCATCTATCCATTGAATCTACAAACTATTGAGCATTAGTGGTATAAAGCCTTGTAAAGCTGAGGGTGTTCATGCATGTCTTGAGTAAAAACAGAGTTGAAACGGTTATCTGGCTTGATCCAAACCTTCATCCATTCCAATATTTTAGAGAACAATATTGAAGATTATATGTTACTAGGCATCTCCGAGCTGCAACCTAGGAGAGCTTCCTGGAGTGATAACAAGGCCGACTTGACAGTTTCGTTGTAATTCATCTTTTATTCATTATTTTGTTGCTTGTAGGCTTCGTTGATGCTAGGAGAGGATTTGACTATGTAATATGCGCTCAAAGGTTCTCATCATAATTACATTTTGACTTTGACTTTCTAGAAGCACTTTAAAATGTGCTTGACCTATTTTCAATGAGCAAGAAACTCATTGACAAATCATATAAAATAAATTTTCTTTTCTTGAATAAATACAAATATCAAAATTACATTTATGAAGACCTAGCCTAGTTACATTTCCTTCAACGACTTGTTCTCCAGAATGACTTAACCATCGAATGGTCTGACCAAGCATCTTCCCAAGTCTTTAAACCTTTCTCTCTGTATTGCGACCATCCTAGAGAGACTCAACTGTCACACACTTGCAGAGTAAATGAAACAATACGGGGGTGACTCACTTTCCCTCCTACCACCTTGCATTAAGCCTCGAGTCATGTCTCCACACAAGAGTAATCAACTATCCAACTATCCTCCTCTTAGACATGCACCCCCATTAGGTAATTATAAATTAATAATTTAATATTACATACCAAACCAATTTATTTTGCAAATTCTATTTAGCTCTTTTTAGTAATAAGTGAAATTCCAATCTTGCAAATTTCTTAACCATAATATCTTCTATTTTATTTCTACGAATATATTTCTCAATTAATTTTGTTCAAAATTCTATAAAAAAAAAATTAAATCAAGAATTTAAATTATATAATCTACGCAATTTGAATATCCCAAACACTTTTTTAAACCATTAAATTTTTTATCTTAATTTGTAAGATAAAAAGACAAAAAATATCACAATATTTATTAAAAAAGTTTAAAAACATAAAACAGTCCCCGAGCAATGGTATCTTGATGTCAAAAACAATAAATGACCACTATTTAACCGTCAAATTTCTACTTCCCCGACGGAGTCAATGATTGACAAGTGAAAAACGATTATTGACGGGGATGGAATTTAACACGTAAATTTGCCAATTTAAAAATCTATAAAATAATGGGCGAAGAGGTGTGAAAACTGTGAAATTAATTCCAACGTGAAAAGTATTGGTCAAATTTAACAACTGGATCTATTTTGAAATTCCATCGTGAGACGTATTTCTCTATATAATTCGTTCCCACCAGAGATACATCTCTTAGTTTTCTCTATATAGTTCGCTTCGCGGTAGCTGCTTAGCGAGAGTCTCGGATGGAATCATGTGCATGTCGCGCTGTGTCTGCCTCGTATGGACGACCCATGGTTGAGATAGCCGACACCCATCTTCCAACGGGGCCGAATAAGGATTAGTGGTTTACATAAGGGATACCAAGCCGCTGAAAATATGGCATCCTCCGGAGAATTTTACCTGTTGTGAATTCTAGTGTCCGGACCATTGTTTTACACAAGGTCGCGAGGTCGAACCCTGTTGTATTTGGACAAAACCATGGAGCATGTTGTGATCAAAGCGGCCGCGGCGGTGAATTCCACCGCGCAGAGTTGTGTAGTATTAATGAAGACAACGTCCAACGGAGCATGGCAGGGCGATAATCCCATGGATTTTTCGCTTCCGCTGCTCATAGTGCAGATCTGTATTGTGCTGATCGTCACCAGGACGCTGGCTTTTCTGCTCAAGCCGTTGAGACAGCCTCGCGTCATAGCAGAAATCCTGGTAAGTCTTCGGACAGTATTTTTGTTTTACAATTTTCATAGCGTAGGATTCTCTATTCTTATTAATTGTTGTATGAAGGTGTTTCCAGACATGAATTTTTTGCAAGCTTCCAGTTCGTAAAGCCTCCATTAAAGCCGTTTTGGGCATTTCTCCATTGACTTTTTCAGTTTTATTGCCGTTTTCTGCAAGTCTTGCAACCATGATTCTATTTAAGAGGTAAATTTGGTTTCCATGGGAGTTAACAGTTGTATCGGGTCTTTCGCTGGGAAGCTTGGTTTTTGTGATCCGACAACTTTTTATGGTAAAATGGATTCCGTGCAAGTCGTTTTAAAAGCAACCAGTGTAGGAATTTAAAGGAAGTTGTTTAAAGTGTGATTTTTTGGATTTTTTTTGGTGTCGGTAGATTTTGATTTGTGTTATTTATATTTGTTTTTGTTAAAAAAATTTTAAGGTATTTGGATTGTCCAGGGTTTACCTGTAATTTCAATAAATTCTTGCTGGATTTTAGAGAAATTAGACCAGAAAAACTCATAAAAACACTTCCAAAAAATCACACAAGTCAGAAAGACAACTTTAATTTAAATTCAGAAACATTAGAATAAGAAAACAACTCGAATTTAAATTCAGAAACACCAGAATAAGAAAACAACTCGAATTTAAAGTCAGAAACACCATCAAATTTGATGGTTCCTATTCTGGTGTCAGTTTGCATTATTTTTTTTTTAACCACATGGTGAATCGGTAACTGCCAGGCCTAATCTATGGGAGACCAAGGATCAAACCTCATAGTTGCCACTATAACACCAAGAGCATAACCAACCACCTGCAAGTCGGGTATACTAAGTTCCTATGATTTTAGCAAGAGCAGACTCACGGGAAAGGGGAATCCGCCCCTCTAGCTGCCACCACAGCAGGTCATTGTACTCAATGAGATTCGAACTTCAGTCTGCCCAAACTTCGCCCATATAACTTACCTTTCATTACTTTAATAAAAAAAAAAATTACCTTTCATTACTTTAATAAAAAAAAAATTAGTGGTATTCGATAGGCCACAATCAACTCATTAGAGACAATTTGTCCGTCCGTCAAATTCCATAGGGGAATACTAATCCTGTTTCCGTGCCTCTTACTAATCTGGTTTTAGTGCCTCGCAAGTTTTAGAGTTTTTAGTTAGAATTTAATAAAATAATTTTGGGTCAAATGGTAAGTTTAAAATATTTTCTTATTCCAAGTATAAATTCAAAGCTATTTTTGATTGTTTAAAATAAGCTTTGTATTGCAAATTTAAATTCAACATTACTTTTAATTATTTAAAATATTTTTTTTAATTACATATATAAGTTCAACACTATAAAAAAGTCTTAAATTATTATTGTAGACTAGTTCTAACTAATTTAGATCAGATTCTGAACCATTTCTACCAAAAACGTATTAAGAGAAACATGTATAACCGGTATACCGGTAAATGGTCTTATTGGACTTTTCCGGCTTCATTTCGATGGTTGCATTTGTTCCAGCTTAAAGCTTCTGTTCACATCTACCGTCTTTTCATGTAATTTCTCCATCTACTGTCTCCTCAGGTGCTTTAACGATCCCAACCTTGTACGAGTTTCCCTGTTACCGTTTGACTTTGATTGTGAACTCTCTATCATTATAATTATAATTTACATGATGCTGAATTTATATAGGTCATAAAAATCAATTTTAAATAATAAAGATTAAGATTTGGTTTAGAAATTTAAATTCAATTTTAAAATTTCCATAATTTTACTGCGTCATGTGAGATGTAACAATAAAAATCAAGATTCAGCCAAAACAAAATATATTATGTTTAGACAACGCCGGCTTCTTGATCCTGCTTTGCTGGGGCGCAGTGAAACTTAGATGAACACAATTTTCTGATTTTGGATTCTCGTATCATGTTGATTTTTTGTTTGTCAATACAGGGTGGAATTCTTCTTGGTCCTTCCGCTTTGGGACGCAGTAAAACTTACTTGAACACAATTTTCCCAAGTAAGGGCACCACTGTATTTGGAACCATTGCAGATTTTGGTCTTCTATTCTTTCTGTTTTTAGTCGGGCTGGAACTGGATCTCCATGCTATTAAGCGAACAGGAAGGAAAGCCTTAGCAATTGCAACAGCTGGAATCACGTTACCGTTTCTTGGTGGGGTTGGGGTTGCTTATGTGCTCAGGGCAACGATTTCTAAGGGTGTGGGATATGGACAGTTCCTCGTCTTCATGGGTGTAGCGTTGTCCATCACTGCATTACCAGTGCTGGCTAGGATACTTGCAGAGCTCAAGCTTCTCACAACGGATGTGGGGCAGATGGCCATGGCCGCAGCTGCTGTCAACGACGTGGTTGCTTGGGTTCTTCTGGCCCTGGCCATTGCTCTTTCAGGAACAGACAAGAGCCCGGTGATATCAGTCTATGTTCTGCTATGTGGCATAGGCTTTGTGGTTATTATGTTTTTGGTGGTGAAGCCCATTATGACCAGGATTGGCCACCGCTCCCCTGACAACGAACCGATAAGTGAAATATCCGTTTGCATTACTCTAGCGGGAGTCCTAGTAGCCGGCTTTGCAACAGACGCAATTGGGATCGACGCAATCTTCGGAGCTTTTGTGTTTGGGTTGACGATTCCCAAAGATGGACCCTTTGCAGGGATGCTTATTGAAAAGATTGAAGACTTTGTATCGGCGTTGCTGTTGCCACTGTATTTTGTGTCTAGTGGTTTGAAGACTGATGTGGCAACGATCCATGGAAGCACATCTTGGGGCTTGCTTGTTTTGGTGATTGTGACGGCCTGTGGCGGGAAGATTCTGGGTACCTTTTTGGTTGCAATTCTTCACAAAGTGCCTCGTCGCGAAGCATTGACACTGGGATTCTTGATGAACACCAAAGGATTGGTAGAGTTGATTGTCCTTAACATTGGAAAAGATAGGAAGGTAAAACCCAGATTTCATAAACTGAATTTAGCTCGATTTCATTGTTTACTTTTGAATTTAGCTCGATTTCATTGTTTACTTTTGAATTTAGCTCGATTTCATTGTTTACTTTTGTTTTCTCAGGTTCTAAATGACGAAGCTTTTGCGATCTTGGTGCTCATGGCTCTGTTCACAACTTTCATCACCACGCCAATAGTAACCTTGATATACAAGCCAGCAAGGAAGACGGTTCCATACAAACACAGAAAGATACAGAGAGAGAGGGCAGAGGACGAGCTCAGAATCCTGGCGTGTCTGCACGGTACGAGGAACATACCGGAGATTATGAACCTGATAGAGGCATCCCGGGGGATTCGAAAGCCTGCTATGCGCCTCTACATCATGCACTTAGTGGAGCTGTCGGAGAGGTCTTCTGCGATCATGATGGTTCACAAGGCCAGGAAAAATGGGCTTCCCTTCTGGAACCGCAACCGTTCCCAACAGGACCAGATAGTGGTTGCGTTCGAGGCGTATGAGCAGCTGAGCAAGGTAGCGGTGAGGCCCATGACCGCCATCTCTGCCATCCAGGACATGCACGAGGACATCTGCAACATTGCGGACCAGAAACGGATAGCCATGATCATACTCCCCTTCCACAAATACCAGCGGGTCGACGGTGTCCTGGAATCATTGACCTTGGGATTTCGGACTGTAAACCAGAAAGTGTTGAAGCACGCTCCCTGCTCAGTGGGCATCCTGGTGGACAGGGGTCGACTCGGGGGTCAGTCCCAGCTGGCGCCTTCGAATGTAGACCACCACATCGCGGTCCTGTTTTTCGGAGGACCAGATGACCGAGAGGCTTTGGTATTCGGAAGAAGAATGGCTGAGCATCCCGGGATTAAGCTGACGGTCATACGGTTCCTGCCGGGGACCGATTTCGACCACACCGCCATCAACCTCACTCCGCTGCTGACCCACGAGGACGAGACGCACCAGCAACTGTACAAGTTTTCGACTGCAGAAATGAACAGAGAGCGCGAGAAGGAGCTGGACGAGGAAGCCTTGAAAGTGGTAAATAAGGAGGTGTCGAATACCAGGAAATCCCCTGAAGGTGAAGGCGAGAATGAGGACGAGTCGATCGTGTATGAAGAGCGGGAAACCAGTAACACGGTGGCGTCTGTGCTGGAAATCGCGAGGAGCAACAGATATCACATGTTTTTGGTGGGAAGGGGACGCTTCCCGTCTCCACTGGTGGCAGACTTGGCAGATCGGACCGCAGAGTGTCCGGAATTGGGTCCGATCGGGGATCTCCTCACCTCTTCTTCCAGCGTTCGAATCACCGCATCAGTATTGGTGATTCAGCAACACGATGTCATTCATAAGGATGAGGTAGCCTTCTCAAAAACCTCATCCTCCCACATCCTCCCACAACATCGAAACTGAATGAGAAGCCAAGATGGTCGATCCTGCCGAGATTCCCTTACCCGTCGAAGTATTTTAAGTTGCGTCTTTCTCATTAAGTATTTTGAAGTAGCCAACCGGTCGAGAAAGGTTAATCCTTTCATTGTAAAGTGCTGAATCCCAAGTATAAAGGCCAACTCATTTTCTCACAACCCTGCTTGCTAGTTTTCCTTTCATTGTAAAGTGGGCATTGTAAAGTACCGAATCCCAAGTATAAAGGCCAACTCATTTTCTCACAACCCTGCTGGCTAGTTTTCCTTTCATTGTAAAGTTCTGAATCCCAAGTATAAAGGTCAACTCATTTTCTCACAACCCTGCTTGCTAGTTTTCCGTTCATTGTAAAGTGCTGAATCCCAAGTATAAAGGTCAACTCATTTTCTCACAACCCTGCTTGCTAGTTTTCCTTTCATTGTAAAGTGCTGAATCCAAGTATGTAATGTATTGAGCATTGGCAAAAGATTGACCTGACCATAACGTCAACTACTCATTTTCTCACAACCCTGCTGGGCTATTCTTCCTTCCATTGTAATGTGCTAAAAGCCAAGTATTTAGGAAATAAAATAGTATGCAACATACCAAAAGCTTAAGTAAGTCTTGAGAAACCATATATTTTGAAAGGTAAAAGCTAAATATTAAAAGTTAATAAGGGAAGGAATAAAATCATATATAATGTATTGAAAGTGTAGAGAAAAAAATAATATACAATATGGTAGAAAGTTAATTAAATATTGGAAAAAAAGAAATATGTTGTAATATATTGAAAGCAAAGTATAGAGGGAAGAAATTGAAAAGTGAATTCCATATGTTATTGAATTTTTGTTAGAACATCAATTTTTTTTAATCTGACTTAATTTTTAAAAAGTATTTGGTTGTGATATATGTTAAGTTATACTAATAATGATAATATTAATTTAAGAAATCACTAATAAAGTAAATATATCAAAAGTGATTAATCATAAAACATTAGGGAAGAGATGAAAGAAAAAAAAAAACCACTTTATAGTCATATAATGAGCCACAATGCCTCAAAGACCAAGAAATATTCAAATCTTGATAATCATAGACCATTGTTTCCAACACTACAAAGACAAAACCCCACTTGTATCACATTATTGCGAGAATATCATATAATGATTGGTATCCACACTATTGTGAGAATATCATATAATTCACAATATTGGTAAATAAAAGTTCATAAAATCCACAACGAAAATATATTATTTTTTTATAATAATAATAATATTATTTTTATTTTTATTTGTAGGACAATGAATCTTTTCCAGTGGTGATTTGAACGTTAAATAAGTGGATTTTAATGTTCAAAACTATACATTTTTTAATCATTAAAATGATTCAATTTATAATACATAATATTATAGTAAAATTTCAAGCTTTTTATATTTTTATTTTAAAATAAATATTATATTAATTTAATAAATATTGTATTAAATATAATAAATATTATATTAAATATTTGTTACAAAGATTGATCATTTCCATCACTCAAAGTTTAGGGAGACCATAGAAATTGAAAGTTTAGGGAGACATGGAAATTGAAAAGAGACTTGGTAATCTTAATAAAAGTAATGGATGGAAAATTAATAGGTGTTGAATCTGTTCCATTTTTCTTAAATATTTTGTTCTTGTCTCTTCTTTCAAATTTGTTTTATTTAACTCTTCATCTTTCTAATTATTTGATAAAAAATTAATGTTTAGTTGATTACGTTTTTCCTTTGAAATTATTCTATTTTCCTTATTATTATTTCTTACATTTTTATTAATTTAATATTATTTTATCATTGTTTTTTATATCCTTTCACTCAATTTTTTTTTTTGGTATTTTATCTGATTGAATTTTTGGATTTTTAATTTAATTATATTATTTAGATATTTTTATAATATTCCTTTATTATTTTTTTGATTTTTTTGTTATTATTTGTCAAATGTATTTTTACTTTTATATTATTAATATTTATTTTATATTTAATTATTATTTAATGAAAATTATGTACCAAGTTAATTTGATTACTTTAGAGAAAGGTCTTCTGGATTAATCACATTGTAAGGAAGGATTGGGTCTATGTTTCGAATCAACTAACGTGGTTCATCCTCAGGAAAAGGTGAGAAAGCAATAGATCTGAGAGAATAAATAGCATGATGCATCATTCTCCAGTGTTAGCCATTTAAAATGTCTAACCTAAAAAACTAGGTAGAAACTAGTTGTTATGTAAGGAATTAGATATTGGGTAATAACCAATGGTTTTTCACTATTAATTATTTTTATTATAACCAATGGTTTTTGACTATTACTATTATAGTTTAATCTTGAATATATTTATCAATTAACATCTTATTCATCACACGAGTTTTTACCTAATATTATTATTATATAAATTGATCATAACGGCTAGTTTCCTACATAATATTACTATTCAACGGCTAGTTTTCCTCCTAAGTCCCATTGGCTAGGTCAACCCTTGCCTTTAATATTATTCTATTAGATTATATTATTATTTAATTAATAAGTTGTGACTTTCTCGATAATAAATAATTATTTATTACATAATAGCTAAAAAATTAACCAAGATTTTATTTCACCAACAACTGCTAACACTCGACAATGATGCATCCATGCTATTTATTCTCTTAGATCGATTGCTTTCTTACTTTGTCCTGAGGATGAACCCACATTAGAGTTCGAAACGTCGAACCAGTCCTTCCTTACGATGTGATTAATCGTGAAGACTTTTCTCTAAATTGATGGATCACAAAAGTCTTAGATCTTACAATTTGATTATTTTTAACTTGGACTTTTATTATATATTTTTATTTTTGTTCTTGTGATTTTGCTAGTTGTATTTGACGTTTTATTATAATAGTGATTTTCTATTATATTTTTTTATTTTTTTTAATTACTTTGAATCATGTAAGTGAAACATATATATTTTTATTTATTTGTTTTCATCATTATTTATCAATGTTGTGTTTTAGTATTTTTTATAATTTTTATTTATTTCATATGGTTTTCACTATTTCAATTTTATATATATATAATTTTTTAATTTTATATTTGTTGTGTTTTAATGGGATCGTCCTTGCCTTTCATTGATTTATTTCTATTTATTTTTTATTATTTTATTTTTTTATTTATTATACGTATTATGATTTTTAAATAATTTATATTTATTTTATAGTGATTGATTTTGATATATATATATATATATATATATATATATATATATATATTTTGTAATATTTATTTTAGTGAGCTTAGGATTTTAAGGTTGTATCTTTATTATAAATATTTGATTTATTGATCTTGCTTTCTATTTATGTTTTGATGATGAACTTTGGTAGGGGTTCAAAAGGGATGGACCCTAAGTTATCAATGTAATTTTTCCACACGATTTTTACTTAATTTTTTTATTTTACTTTTAACATATAATAAGTATTAATAAAGATCCAAAAAGTGTAAACCTTAAATTATCAATGCGATTTTTGCTGAAGATTTTTGATTAAATTTTTATTTTTGTTTTATAACATGTGATATAGATTATTATCTTTCCTATACTCTTCATCTAAGTTATATTGTTTTTTTCGATTAAACAAGCTTCCCTCTTAGGATATGAATATCTGCGAATCGTCATTTTCTTATTTCGTGGTATATACATACTTTCCAGTCAATCAACGACTAGCGTAACCCCATTAAGGACGCAATATGCTTTCTCCGACTGCTCCCTGCAATTCACCACGACAGGTGCTGCTCCTCGGGGCGTCATAATCCCGCTGATCGTGTCACACGGGAAACCGCCGCCATCTTAAAATATTAAATACCCAAATTTTTAATCACAGACGTCTCCAATAACGGAATTTTAAATAAGTTCACCGCCTGAATACGGGTCCCTTACAGCATCTTTTTATTCAATAAATATTGTTAGAAGTTTAAACACGATTCAGGATTCGAAATGGCTTATTTTTTAATTTTTTAAATAAATTCAAAAATTTATCATATGTCAAATTAATAGCGAGATAGTTGTTATCTGCTGATGCAAGTTTATTTATTATTGTTATCTGCTGATGCATCAATTCGCTTCTTGTACAACTATAATACAACCCAACATGAAGTGACATTAGGCCCAGCGGAAGCTCAGTCTTACAAATTTCGGCTTAGCGTCAGCAACCTAATAATTCTGTTCCATTTAAAAAAGGCTCAGTTTCATCTTCAAGATGTTACGACCTCGGCTCCGCGCTAAGAGGGATTTGATCCCTGCCGAAATAACTGACTCGACCCTTGCTCCAATAATTATAATAATTAAACTGATCACAGGACAAGCGTAATATGGCTCTTCTGAAACACTTGTTTTAGTTTGAGAATGACTCCCTCACACAATCGATTTTCGGGTAACTCTGTCCAGGACGATGGTCTCGTTCTCCATGATCAATAAGCTCGGCCCTTGAAATTGATCGATGGCCTTCCTGGCTAATTATTTTTTCCTTGCACAAATAATGTTGGCCCTTATAATGCCATTGAATTCAGCCCTCTAGGTGTAGAAATTTGACCCAACTGATAAGGTAAGCCTGGATAAGGAAATGTGATGATTTTATCTCGACCCCTTCAAATTGAAGAATACCCCTCCTATTAATTTGACCATTTGGCGTCAGGAATAATAAGAAATTAATTCTTTTGAGTCAGCTTCTGTAGCCACCAGATTAACCTACAATACAAAAGCTATCTAGGGAGTGTCTTTAAACCCCAAAACCAATAACTATTTTTTTTTCTCAGAAGGGAAAAATTGAACTTTTCTTCATTAACAAAGAAAGTTTTACATATACTTGGATCTTAAACGTAGCATAATGCATGTCTATATTCTACAAAAGATCATAGATACTATTATTGTCAAAAAAGGACCAAAAAAACATAGCTACAAAAAAGGACAAAAGACACCGACACTGAGACAAATACGAGCCACAAGAGGAGAGACTATATTGTCATCATAGTGGGAGATCTACAAAGTCCAAAAGACATCATCAGAATGATAATCGGAAGAAAAGACAAAAATCAACTGCAGATGCTCATATTAGATCTCAAAAGAGCCCAATCCACAACTCCTATCCTCGATAAATTGTTCAAAAAACATGAAACTAGGAAAGGGTGATAGTCCATACTTGGAGAGTATATCGACCTCAATATTTTGTTCCCAATAAACATGCTAGAAAGTAACCTCAATGAAAGTGGTCACAATACCCTGAATTTGTTTCTTCCAGTGGCAAAGAGTGGGAACCTCCAATGTACACCGCCCTTGGACCCAATTGATCGTGGTAAGAGAATCTCCTATGATCAGAATTTTATCAATACTGAGCCACGAAAAGCATTGAAGAGCTCCCTATAAAGCAATCAATTTGGCTGTACAATTATCCTCCCTGCCTCCGAACCAATGAAAATGATAATGCAGAGTAGGATCAATGTGGAGAGAAACTCCACATCTACATCTCCCTTCAGAAGAAGCCCCATCAAATGAAAAAATAGGATAGATACCATCGAGATCAACGAGAGTAATGGACCGAGGAGGGACCTTTGGGACCCAAGGACCAATTTCCTGGAAATATGCCACAATGCCCAGGGCAACAATCTTTATATCAAGAGTTTTTCCTTCAAAAATATGGGCATTTCTAGCTCTACAAATGCGTTGTATGACATAAAGTGGGACCATCCTATGGGCTTTCACTCAGAGAGGCCATTGAATAATACAATCATGAATGGAGGAGAAATATTTGATTATAAAGACTCCAAAAAGAGTGGAAACCTCCTCCCATATCACAACAACGAAGGGGCATCTCAAAAATAGATGGATAACGTCCTCTAAATCCACCCCACACAAAGTACATTTGCTAAGTCCCACGAAGCATATTGTCCCAAGTCAAAATACAATTATGAATAACTAAACACGAGAAGCATTTGATCTTTAAAGGGGCTTCCCACTTCCATGGTTGTTCAGTGCACTCCAAATAGGGCAATGATTGGGGGTTAGATGAAATATGGGCATAAACTTCACTAACATGAATCATGTCTTTCCGGATATGTCCCCCCCACACAAGCCTACCCTGTTTCCGGGTAAGGCAGATGTCAGCTAGACATAGGAGGCTATGATAGCCTTCCCACTTAACCATCGAATCAACTGAAATTCCAATCTGCCACGCATGAGGCCAGGCAGGAGCAACATAGGTGGTTCAAACTCTCTCCCAAAGGATAGAAAGCGTATTAATCCCCTACATGTTTAGAATATTGATGATTGTGATTGAAAGTAGGTGATTGCCAAGTAATCCTTTAATGAAATCCAATCCATATTTGATTTTGTGACCATCACCAAGCCGTCATTGGAGATTATTGCAAAGCCACAGGATTGCATGTCTAAGGCTTCACTAAATAATTGATACTCTGGAAATCAATGGTGCCCTAGCAACAACCCACTCCTCCAGCCCGACTTGTTGGATGTATTTTCCAAACATGATGCTTTGTCACAATCCCCTTTCATTGAAAAGTCTCCAAAGATTCAATGCCAATAGTGCCAAATTAAATCTTCAAGAATCTATGATACCCCATCCCCCCAACTTAATGGGTATGGCTATATAATTTAATATGATTAGATGAATCTTTTTGTTGGCTCTAGTACCATACCATAGGAATTTGGCTATAATGGAATCGATTTTTTTGATGATAGATTACGGAATATGGAAAAGATGCATCCAAAATATAGGGATGCTAAGTAAGACCGCCTTTATCATTATGACTCTGCCACCCAACGTTAGCCATATGTGATCTCAGTTGGACAATTTATTATTAAATTTTGTGATGAGCCACTTCCAGTTGAGCATATTATACTCGCGGGGTTTTAAATGAAAACCCAAGTACTTGAAACCGCCAGACATGGAGCGTATATTAACCCCAAATAATGAGGCAATTTTGAGAATCTTTGTCGCTTCCCCATCATCTGAAATTAGATTTGTTTTAGTTTTATTAATGGTTAAATCGAAAGCCTTACCAAATTCTTCATATATCACGTGGAAGGATTCCCACTCTGATAGTTTAGCAACCTCAACGCACAGGACATCATCCATGAACATAAGGTGAGATAACTTGCAATTTCTTAAGATCCCACATCTAGAAATGGTTCCATCTGTTTTATTGGAATTTATTCCACTACCAAAAATGTCAATGATAAGGATAAATAAGAGGGGGGACAGGGCATAATCTTGTCTAAATCGCCTTTGTATTTTGAAAAATTGAGTGGGATGACTGTTGATGAGGATAACCATAGAAACCGTTGTGATACATGCCTTAATCCATTGAACATGTCTTTTCTGGAAACCCATCTTGTATAAAATCATTGTGACAAACTCTCAATCCACATAGTCATATGCCATGTTGAGATCGATCTTCATGAGACAAGCTTTTAGCTTCTTCAATTTGACTGAATGGATGCACTCTTGAGCAATGGAAACAACATCTTGAATTCTCTTATTAGACAAGGAACCAAACCGCTCCTGTTATCCATGATAACTCCTAGAAATAATTTTTAGTTTTATTAGTCAAGGTTTTCCACCATTGATCTTTGCATCTATCTGTTGTTTTTTTGAAAAAGGTTGCTATGCTTTGCATTTGAAAATTAAAGGAGGAAGAATAGGTCTAGTCTAAATTGTTTTGGAGAAGTTCTGTAAAATCCATTTCTTTTACTCATCCTTTTTCTTTCAACTCTATCTGCATTTACTCATTCCTACTGTAGTCACTAACCCATTCCAACTCTAGCCGTGTTTCCCCATTTTCCTTTGTAATACTTCAAAAGATTAATAAACATGCCATGGTCCTTTTAAAGGCCGAGACTCGCAAAATATATCACAATGTACCTTCCCGCCGATTATCATATCCAAGTCCCTCCTTTGTCTCTTCGATTGCGATATCACATAATTCTCCACCAATATCGCATATTGCAAAATCCCTCGCCGATTGCGATATCGCAAGTCTCTCTTGCACCTCGCCAATTGTGATAAATCCTACCGATCGCGATATATCCTGTTGGGCGTGGAATCCCCCCAAGGCATGTTTTGGGGGTTAAAGCCCAAGTTTTGACTAATTCCATTGTAAAGACTCCACGATTTGTGGGCGCGGAGCGCAAAGTCATAATAGAGTCATAGGGTTGTCCACCCTTGTTTTTGTAATGTAATGTCAGTTCTAAAGATCTACCCATTGTCCGCGGACCATGGGATTGTATAAATAGAGTGAGGCTCTAAGTGTAAGAAAAACAAAAATCGATCGAATAGAAAGAAAAAGATGCATTAAATCGAGGTGTAAGTCGTGTCTTTGGGTCATAGAGTAGGAGAAGGCTCTAATGATGAGTGCGCAAAGGCCTAGTAGTCCGCAGCTGAGTGCGCGGACCCCTGCAGCTGAGTGCGTAGGGCAGGTCGAGTCTGTAACCATGGGAAGAATTAATGAAAGAGAAGTTTTACCATATTTCTGTGTATCTTTTCCTGTTTTATGCATTATTGGGTATCAATAGCAAGTTTACTATTTATTTATTGCGTGAACTCATATGAATGTGTTGAATAAATATAACATAAGGCATCTGTTTACGCGAAGATAACTAAATGGTATAAGACGATAAGTAAGATCTCGGCTGTGACTTAGGGAATTAGTATAGATCGCTGCTCCAGCAGCACAGAAGCCCCACAACCCCTAGTTAGCGCTGTGCGAAGGTGAATATATCACGGCGTGAAGGCTAGGGAAGTGCGTGAAGGGACTCATAGTTGGACCGAATCAACTCCTCAGACATCTTAAGGGTGCTTAAACCTGGTTCCAGCACCCCCCCATACTACTTCGGGTGAGACCTTAGTCCGCGCTCCATGGACTGTTGCCGAAAAGGCCAGTAGTACAAGGATTTGTTTGGCTAATTAACTCTGAACCTGGGTCAGGCCCCAACAAGCCAACAAATGGTTCCGTTGCCGGGACCAGGATCTGCATAGAGATGTCTGATGTCGTATCACTAGAATCCAACTAAGAAAGGAATTGAAGATTGGTTGGATAGGAAGATTCACAAGTTCGCGGTGCAGGAGAACAGGAATTCGTGACTATCAAAAGAAGAGTGGTTAGACTGCTACCTATACACAGAGATCCACGAAATTTTCTTCGCATATTTCCCTACTGAGCTATACGAGTGGATCGTGAAGCTAGCAGATAGCCAAGGAAGGTGAAAGCTTGACAGACCTATTGTGTGGACTCCAGAATTGGTGTACAAATTGGAAGCATCAGAGGATAAGATCGCGCGCGTTGTTGATCACTGGCTTGATCGAATTATAGGAGGATTCATCACTGAGTTCGCAGTAGATACTTCAGTCAGCTATAGCGAGGCAGAACAACGCTTCCTCAAAGGACCGCGAGGTAAGTACGTTAAGTCTTTGAACACTTGGATTAAAATGCTACTGTGTGAAAAGTAGGTTATACGAATACACTGATGTTTGGGGCTACGTGAAGTGGGAGAATTTACAAAAACAAAGGTAGTATAGAACTAGAAACTAGCCCCTTTATTTCACCTTCACGAGGGGGCGAGGGAGAGCTCGAGAAGGTCTCACCAAGAAGTGCGATTAATTTGATAAGGCAGAGGATTCTGCCATACCACCCCCACCCACAACACTGCTAGTTTCACCGTCTTCACCCCCATCTTTGCCCATACCACCTTCGCCACCACCGTGAACCAATATGGCAAGCACGATAAAGTTGCTAGTGTTCAAGGGAGTAGGAAATGAAGATCCGGACCGGTTTTGGTTTGTGATAAAAGTTGTATGGGAAGTGTAGGGAGTCACGGATGACAATATAAAGAAAGCAAAATTGGCCAGCGCTCTGCAGGATCACGCACTGACCTGGTATATTAAGCATTCTAATGACAATCTAAATGCGGGGATTGTAGACATCCAAACTGCATTGAACATAGAATTTAGCAAACCGAAGTCAGAGGCGCAGTCGATCATTGGGTTCAAGAAGATCACGATGCTACCAGGCGAGACTCCTTGGGAGTCAGATCAGAGACTGAAGTGCACGATTCGAGAAGCTAACATGACTTTGACGGATGGACAACACTGCAAATGGTTTGTAGCATCGCTAACACCGCATTTAAGGAACGCGCTGTCACAACAGAGGCTAACAACTCAGGCCGAGGCCTTGGAGATCGCGATGAGGCTGCATGAAACCTCGATACAGGATCCTAACCTGGGAGTTTAGCAGATCCACACGCAGTTGAAAAACTTGTGCCTTGAGATGCAGAGCCTGAAACAAGACAGGACAGCTCACCTTGAAGTGCGCGATGAGGTATGGTGTGTTAAATGTAAGGGTCAAGGTCATGACAAGGACCACTGCCCAGTGTTCGCAAATTACCTCGTGGGAGGAGGACCAATGCTATTAAGACTGGAGGCCCAAGCAGGACCTAACATGGCGCGTGCATTATGGTGCACAATTTTTCAAATAGGAGGAAAACATGCTATGGACAACTGCCACTTATTACAGAAGTACACGTAGAGTTCACAACAGTTGTTCTGTAATTTCTGTAGATCAGTGGGACATGATGAGCGCACATGTAGAAGCTATGAACTGATGATGGATAGGACTCCCACCTACAGAGTTCATGCCGAAACGTGGCCCCTTAACCAAAACGCAGGGATGGCGCGGACCAGATTTTAGGGGCACGGACGAGGTCGAGGTGGAGGACTTAAAAGAGGTCACAGACAAATGATATGTTACAATTGCGGAGGGACAGGACATTATGCCCATGATTGTACGAATCTGACATGTCCATCATGCTTGTATTGTACATTGTTTGATCATGAGACGGAGGATTGTCCCACACTAATAGCAAGGCTGCGTGGCAAAGGAGCACCCCAACCTCCCCCGACTCAGAACCTACAAATGATGAGGTCTGAGCCACGTGAAGAAGACCCTAACGTAAAAATTATGCTCCAAAGTGGGATGGCAATGGGGGGTGATAAAGGCAAGCAGCCTGAAGATAGTACTTGGGTTTGCAAGGCTCTGACGAAAGAACCAGAGTTTGATTTGGAGTGTGTTAAGGAAACCTTCATGGAAGCTAGGAAGAACTTCGTTGATGCCTCCACTTCAGGAAGCAAAGACAGACTGGAGTCGGAAATGGACCCATCGATGCTCACGACGTTCCTGGAAACATGCATGAAGCTGCTGCTTTATAGCAAGGCTGTAAAGGGACTGCAAGAACTCATCAATCGATGTGCTTGGACCGCGCCAGGAGAATCGCGCATAGTCCAGAAGATTGGAAAGCACGCGACGAAGACGGGAAGAGAAATGAGATTGACCGCGCAGATTGGAGAATATGAGATGGACCAAGTGATTCTGGATCTAGGATCGGACACGAACGTTCTGCCGAAGCAGACATGGGAGCACATGGGGAGGCCTACACTGCAATGGTCTCCTATCCAACTGTGAATGGCAAACTAGCAAAATATCTTACCGATGGTAAGATTGCAGGGAATCATTGTAGATATCGAAGGAGAAAGCGAGCTGGTAGATTTTGAAGTGATAGAGATTGTTAATGACAACAATCCCTACCCTACGCTATTAGGGATAGATTGGGCCACTGACATGAATGGGGTAATAAATTTGAAGAAGCACAAGATGATTTTTGAGAAAAAGTCTCTGCGCGTAGTCGTACCTTTGGACCTTGCAGAAGGATCACGCTACACGGAGCCAGTGTTCGACTATGAAAGCGACGACGACTTGGATTGCATTTACAAGATAACCGCGCAAGAACAAGACTGGGTAAATCCCACTGTGGAGGGACGAATCTCATGGGAGCGGAAAATCTCCTGTATGTCAGATTCAGAGGGATAGATAGAGTGATGGTAGAACCATTTACATGAGGTAACCATGCTGAACTGCAACATGATTACAAGATCATTGCGTTGTGTATCAACGGAGGTAAGGGATCTGCCTACGTTTGATGGGTTAAGCGAGGTAGATAACTTCCTAAATAGATTCGAAAAAGAAGTGTCGGAACAACAATGTTTTGAGGCTTTGAAATGGGTATTGCGCACTATGCTTGCGAGGTGCTGGGGCACGCACCAAGGAAGCTTTGAGGACTGGCGCGAATGCAGGAGACTTATGCGCATACGGTTTGGGAAGCCTCACATGCGACTAACAGACAATATTGCTAGACGGAACGATCTGCGCGCACACCTGTCTAGATGGATACAAGCATATGTTACAAAACTTGCGGATGCACATAGACTTCGCATTAGGAGACACGGTCAGTAAACATGTGCAAGCGAGGCAATTGCGCGAACGACCCCTTAGGTTGGAACAACAGAGTATGGAAAGAATGAGTGGGAAGAAATTTATCCACACAGAAGCCTTTAATGAAGTATGCGAAGCGCTGAACAAGGTATATGATGTGCAACAGACTGATTGGGACCTGCGCATACCAGTGGTTCTATGGACTTATAGAAAAACGTGCAAGAAATTGACGGAGCAGACACCTCCGAGGCTGGAGTATGGAGCGAATGTTGTAATCCCCATAGATTATGATATGCCTAGTCCATGCATAGCAATGCTGGTAGAGATGACAGCTTGCGAAGCTTTGGAAGGAGGGATAGCGCAGTTGAACAAAGAAGAATGCTTGGGAACCGAAGAATAAATCCGACAGGGTGATCTTAGGCTCCAAGAACTTATGGAAGAAAGGGTGCGATTAAGGGAGAAAAGCGCTCTGGTGGAAGCGGAAGTCAAGAAGTGGGAGGACGAAATGAAGAAAGATTTTCTCAATAAGAAAACCAGGATTATAAAACAGGGTGTGCACGATTACGTTGACGAATTTAGGGACTACCACCAAGATTGGATCAGTTTGATGCCTTGGATTGGATCACATATTACTAAAGGGATCACCCATGGTAGCACGACGTCGATGGTAAAGTGTGCGACGCAGCCAGTAAAAATAAAAGGCGGATTGTCTCTCGGAAAAGTGATGGATGACTGGTTGGAACCCTATACAGGTGGCGCAGCTACCTGACTAGCCATGGAAAGAACAGTCTTAGCACTCTAGGTAGTTGAAAGGAGGTACGAGACTATAAACTACTCTGCTCGGGAGTTGTGTGATGTTCGAGCTACGCGCAGGAGCAAGGTGTCACAAGGTCCACAACCACGCAAGGGGGGCTGCGCTGCCGCGCGGGTTGGCTGGAAAGTGATCATTGTAGTAACTATTCACGATGTGATGCTTGACTTGAGACCAAATGGAGTGAGCGACATACATTTAAGATGCGTTTTATGGGCAATATTTGGGAAAATCTACTGCCAAGAGAGCATTAATGAACCGGATTTGGGGGGAACGGTCGAATTCAAATTCAAAAGGCGCTATAAATTACAAAGGGCTTCCCAGCAAACAACACTTGGTCATTTGAAAATTGAGCTGTTGTGTGCCCTGAATATCCCGAATTGAAACCTGTTTTCCTTGTGTAGAGCATTGATTGAGCCCCTGATTGAGCGATTGAGAGATTTATGGACAAGCAAGATGGCAGCATCTGAGGAAGTTAGGGAAATTGCAGCGATGACCGCCGAAGAGGCCGCGCAAGCCCTGATCGTAGAAGATCCCCTTGAAGGCACCGAGATTGTTGCAGAAATCCCTAAATCGCAGCACACGCTGAGGCTGAAGAAAGATAAACAACCAATGATTCCGGTGTAGAAATTCTTATTGTAGATTAACCTGATTATGCAATATAACTAAAGCAAAATACTTAATCTACTTCTACAATAAAACTTGCAGAAGCTTAATAGATTTGAGAAAGATCAGCAGAACACATATACCAGAGAAGTAGAATCAATGCACATGAAACACAAAAGAATACTCTGGGGAAAGCCTCAGCTGAAAACCCCGCTATCTGTATTATCATACAAGGTGGAAATACATCAAGATTACAGAAAGCTTTAGCTCTCATAGCTAGCCAGCTCTCAGTACAATCCTCCTGGATGCTCACAGGAAAACAAGGATTCTCAAAAACCTTCTTCTATGCCCTCCAAGCCTCCTATTTCCTTGCGTTGTTTCTCTTGGGTGATCCTTCTGTTACCAAGTGTAACACTAATCACTCACATTGATCTCACACCTTGTAAAATTGCGCAATCCTCAAGGAACCTTGTTCCTTCTGCATGGATGAGTGTCCTTTATAGGAAAATTCCTCCAACTGATAGTACAATGTCCCTGTGTTTAATCTCAACTGGGTCTTTGTTTGAACTGACATGCATGAGTTATTTATGAGAGAATTCTCAGTTATCTGGAGTACACTAGTTGCATGCATGCATGCATGCATTAACTGACTGAACTCACAATTAGTTCCTCAAACTGTTTGGAACTAATTTAACTGGACATAACTCAATTAATTGAGCTAACTCAAATACAACTCATCCTTATCTCCTTAATTAAGGGATAACTTCCTTAATTTAAGGGATAACTATTGCATGACTTCATAAAGACTTCTAGCTTGAATTTCTCCAACTAATTAACTCAAGATGAATTAATTAATTATTTTTCAAGAGACTGGTGAGACTAAATTCATATTTTAATTCACAATTCTAATTCAAGGACAAATCAAAATTGGAATATTCTGAATGTTATTTTTAGCATTTCCTGTTTCTATTTTCAACATTCCCTCTCAACAAAAAAGGTATTCAACTCGATCTCGATCCTGAAACTTTGGAATGTTCTGCATACAACACTTCTCTCTAGCATTGTTGCTTCAGCAACTCCAGAAACAAAAAAAAACATCCAACCTAAATCAGTATGATGCCTCTGTCATCAAAGTCTCTGACTAATATTGCCTCTGTCGACTGAAAACTCTGTGCTTCAACTAACTCTGCCTTTCTGCACTGTTGCCAATCCTTCTCTGCGCTCTTCAGTATTTGACTGCTCTAGCCTCTGTCACTTTGATCTCTAACTGCATCAATCCCACTTATTCCTCCCCCTACTATGTACTTTGGGCTCCCGTAGCAAAGGTACGATCCATGAGATAAAACCTCTCAATGAACTCTGCCCAATTTCAGCCTTCTTGGGACTATCACTTCACATCACCCCACCTCACACCTCTAGGTATGGATGCATGTGATCCCTCTTCCCACTTGGCTCAAAATTTCCCCCTACTGGAGGTCTCTACATGAGTGGATGCCTCCACTCGGTCTCCTCTCAGCATCTCCAATTGTGGCTCCTCCACAATTGTCTGAGACTTCTTCTGGGGCTACATGTTGAGAGGTAATTTACTCTCCCTCTCAACCACCAAGTCTCTAACATTGGCCTTGCTCCTCAAGGCTTTGCATGCATCTTGAACCTCAAGAGCATACATGTTGTGTAGCCGTGAACCGATCTGTTTCACTTGTCCCGTGGTGATGTGTCTAAGGAAAACCTTTCCCTTACTGAAGACAACATCGTAGCCTTTGTCCTCCAACATCGCGATCAATACCAAGTTCTTGTTCAGTCCAGACACATACTTCACATCTGTCAAGTTGATAAGAGCTCCATGATCCCTTTGAAAAGAAACTATGTCCACTCCTGAAACACTATACCTTTCATCGTCACCCATCTCTATGAGTATCTTGAGGTCTTTCTCCTCCAAGGTACTAAATAAACTTTTATCGCCGGTCGTGTGGAATGAGGCTCCACTGTCAAGAAACCAACCACAACCCATCATCGAAGACACCATGCATGCGATGAGGGTGAAGTCCATTCCGAATTGAAGGGCTAATGCCTCACCTTCCGATCCATCCGAGGATCCCTTCTTGGACTTCTTCAATGGGTAATTAGTCGCATAATGACCCATCTCGTGACAATTAAAGCATCTCACTTTAGATTTGTCACCCTTTTTCCCTCCATGAGAAGAATTTGATTTGGGTTGAGAATCATTCTCCTTCCCTTTCCTTGCCTTTCTTAATAAGGCCAGATTTTCTTCATCCTCCTTGGATGAAGAACCATCTCGTGTGCTCCTGATCTCCTCATGCATGATACCTAACCACAGTCTTTCCCAATCCGGTAGTTTCTCCCTTGATTCACAGAGTCCTGGTAGCTATTCCAGCTCTTTGGAAGGCCAAGGAGAGCGAGGCTCACCATATCATCATCGACAGTAGTTATTCCCACACTTCCAAGCTCATCTCTATAGGTGGTGAGCTTGTTCAGATATGTGGAAATAGTATCACCGTTCTCCATCTTGATTCTTCGAAGCTTATCCTTGAGCGCCAATTTCCTCTGGTCACTACTGTTCTGATATAGGTCCTTCAATGTCTTCCACATTGAAAATGGAGTCTCCTTCCCATGGAGACTCGAGACAATATGGTCTCGAACTCCCTCAAGGATGATTCATCTGACCCTCGCCACACACTTCTTCCATTCAGCCAACTCTTGTGCATTAGTTGAACCTGGTTTTGGGATTTCTTGATCAATGAAATCCTTCAAACCATTGTCTTCTAATATAGCTTCCATGCAATCTTTCCATGCTATGTAATTCGAGCTTCCATCCAAGGCATACTCGAGTCTCAAGCCATAGAATGCCATTGACCAACTTGAAGTATGAGATGAATTGGATTTTTACCTTCAATCCCAAACTTCAAACTTCAAATTTCCCTTCTCAGTATACTATTCACAACTTCGATCACCTTTGCTCCGATACCATGTAGAAATTTTTACTGTAGATTAACCTGATTATGCAATATAACTAAAGCAAAATACTTAATCTACTTCTACAATCAAACTTGCGGAAGCTTAATAGATTTGAGCAAGATCAAGCAGAACACATATAACAGAGAAGCTTAATAGATTTGAGCAAGATCAAGCAGAACACATATAACAAAGAAGCAGAATCAATGCACATAAAACATAGAAGAATACGCTGGGGAAAGCCTCAGCTAAAAACCCCACTATCTATATTATCATACAAGGTGGAAATACATCAAGATTGCACAAAGCTTTAGCTCTCATAGCTAGCCAGCTCTCAGTACAATCCTCCTAGATGCTCACAAGCAAACAAGGCTTCTCAAAAACCTTCTCCTCTACCCTCCAAGCCTTTTATTTCCTTGCGCTGTTTTTCCTAGGTGATCCTACTGTTACCAAGTGTAACACTAATCACTCACATTGATCTCACACCCTGTAAAACTGCGCAATCCTCAAGGAACCTTGTTCCTTCTGCATGGATGAGTTTCTTTTATAGGAAAATTCCTCCAACTAATAGTACAATGTCTCTGTCTTTAATCTCAACTGGGTCTTTGTCTGAACTGACATGCATGAATTATTTATGAGAGAATCCTTAGTTATCTGAAGTACACTAGTTGCATGCATGCATGCATTAACTGGCTAAACTCACAATTAGTTCCTCAAACTGTTTGGAACTAATTTAACTGGACATAACTCAGTTAATTGAGCTAACTAATTACAACTCAAATACAACTCATCCTTATCTCCTTAATTAAGGGATAACTTCCTTAATTTAAGGGATAATTGTTGCATGACTTCAAAAAGACTTCTAGCTTGAATTTATACAACTAATTAACTCAAGATGAATTAACTAATTATTTTTCAAGCAACTGGTGAGACTAAATTCAAATTTTAATTCACAATTCTAATTCAAGGACAAATAAAAATTGGAATATTCTGAATGCTATTTTTAGCATTTCTTGTTGCTATTTTCAACATCAAGTGTGTGTGTTCCCACGAAACCCGCTGTGCACCAGATTAACAATAGAGGAGAAAGGGAAAGAAGTTAACCTAGAAATCGATGAGGAGGAAGACCTTGAGGTTTCCATAATTGAAGAAGACGAGGACGAGGGCATGGAAGTAGAAATTGAGGTTGCGCACCCTCCAACCAAGCTGCCCGCGTATATCCCCCTACAGAAGTGGAAGGAAAAAGTGCCCAAAGACCTTGACGAGAGCAAGAGCTCTCTGTAGACTCTGCTCCTCCCTGATGATATCATTTTTCAGGGCACACACCTAGGACGGGTGCCGAACTTGAAATTTGAAGATTGGGATCTCGTTGACCATGAGAAATTCCCTCACCTAGGGACTGTGCAGCTCATGATGCCCAAGCAGAACACCGTGGCGGGGGTTATAGAATTGGAGCAGCGAAAGTGGTTACGCGGAGTTGAAAAGGCAGGGTTATTAAACGTGCCCTGGGTGCTGCATTACCACCACGCCCCAGTAACGATATTTGTCATCAGGCAGCTGCTCTGCCTGGTGCATGGGGGGTGCTTGTGGTTGGAGGAGCCCATCCCCATCACGGACCACTTAATCCATCACATTACCTGGCTCCCGTGCAAAGGAGAGGACCCCGCAAACATCTCAGAGGGGAAGAGAAGCGATTTGGCCATCGTGGAGGCCATGAAGAAGAAATACAAGCTAGAAAAGAAGAAGAGGGGCTACGCAATCTCTAGTATCAACAACAAAGCAGTTAGGGTGGTGACTCAGATACTGGTGGGAAAGGTCATGTGGAAGTGCCAAGTGGACGAGGTACCTGCGCCGGTGGTGGCACTTGTTGAACAATGCATGGAGGGGGTCTAGTTTAACTGGTCCGAGTTCTTGTGTAAGGAGTTCCTGGAAAATTGCCGCGAGGCACAGGAACAAGGAAAAATGTTCCACTATGCATGGATTCTGATGTCCATAGTGCTGGTGGCAGGAAATTGCCGGAGGATAGCCAGTTCCCCACAATTGCGAGGGATATGCCGAAGGTTGTGAAGTACGCTTCGCTATGGGCCACAAAAGACGCGAACCAAATCCATGACAACAAGATATTCTGGGTGCTCATGGAGATGAACATCTAAATGTGGATTAACCGCAAGCCATAGTTATCTCTCATTGTCTACAACATCCTGCAAAGTTTTGCAGAATTTAAAGTGGATTTTCACCACATATATCTCAGAGTGCACAAGGACCCTGCGAAGAAGTGGAGTGAGCTACCCTTCATCACCACCGATGATGTGATTTTTGATGTACTGGAGACATGGCCGTCGGAGTGGTGCACCCTAGACATCGTTGCGGTAGAGAAGTCTGCTGCGCAGAGGAAAAAAGAAGAGGCCAAACTACGCATGGCACAGTTGGCAGAAAAGAGAAGGCAAGAAGCAATAGCAACAAAAACGCAGGAGGCATGAGATGCTGCGTAGACAGCAGTAGAACAGAAAAAGGCCACAGCAGTAACGGCACAGGAGGCAGTCGAGAAGGCGTGCGAGGGCTAGAAGTCGCCTTCACATGCGCAGGAGAAAGAGGAGGGTGGCGCAGACCCACAAACAACGTCAACACAGTCAAAGCACCAGTGCCCGAGCGAGCAAACAGGGCCGCGCAAGAAGGTGAAAGCATCCAAGCTGTCAATCAACCCAATCACCCTTACTGAGGTGTTCTGCATGATATAGGAGAGACCGTGTGCAACGTCACCACAGAGGCCCTCCAAAACTTTGCGGAGGAGAATCAGATTTTTTTGGGGGCCCTCAGAGCGCAGATTCAGGAGTTGTAGGTGTGCACTCCTCAGGCTGGTACTCTTTCGACCAGCCTCACAGTAGCGACAACTACAGCTGTGCATTCGGACAACCAACACAATAGTGCTGCCAGAAGGGGCACTGGTTACAAAAATGAGGCCGACAGGCCTATGGTTAGTGCACTAAAAGGGATAGGGATCAACATGGTTGCACTCCCGTGGGAGATGCTCTATGTTCTGCAGGATGGGATTACTGCAGAACTGCGGGCTAGGGAGAGCCGCACATTGCAAGTGCTGAGCGAGCAAAAGATCAACATGGAGCAGTTGAGCTTGCAGCGCGACGAGGTTGTGTTGCAGAATAGGCAGATGGTATAGGTACTGGAAGAAGCCTGCCAGATGGTCCCTGAGCTGGCCATCCCAACAGATGCACCAGCAGAGGCACGCATCCACATATTAGCAGCAGGGGTGCGCGAGGCACGAGAAGAAATGACCAAGGTTCAGCTGGAGCTGAACCTTCAGATAGCAGAGGTGCAATTGAAGGCGCATCCATCCACCCCTTCAGAGTTAAGAGAACAATGCGCCAACACTATTACAACGGGGATGGAAGAGATCAGCAGTGTAGTAAGGGACTACACCAGAATGTTGGAAGAGTCCTTCAAGGTCCTCACAAATCTGCAGGACGACCCTAACATCCAGTGCTTAGAGACAGAGGCACGTGAGCTCCAGCAGTAGTATGACAGCGTTAAAGGGACCGTGCAGATGGTGGCCCTCACTCAGAGGCTCGCGCGAATGCAACAGGACAAAGCACTGAAAGAGCAAATGGACATAGCACGACACAGAGAAGCAGTTTTGAAGGCGCGCATTTAGCCTTGGATCAACGAGCCCTTTGTGATTATAGTAGCAATTGAAGGAAAGCTCGCGCAAATGTAGGGGATGTAGGAACAGATCTAGGGAAGCAGTTCCGACACCGTGGTCTCGAAATAACAGGTACATGAGATTCAATAGGCAGCCGCTCAGTGCATTGTCGACCTTGCCGCTGTTTGAGTAGAGTTGGAGGGTCTCCGTGTGAAGATCTCTGCACCGACAGAGTAACTCGAGGGTGAGTCATGATGTTTTTGTTGGGGGCCTATTGGGCGTGGAATCCCCCCAAGGCATGTTTTGGGGCTTAAATCCCAAGTTTTGACTAAGTGCACTGTAAAGACTCCGCGATTTGTGGGCGCGGAGCGCGAAGTCATAATAGAGTTATAGGGTTGTCCACCCTTGTTTTTGTAATGTAATGTTGGTTTGAAAGATCTACCCATGGTTCACAGACCATGGGATTATATAAATAGAGCGAGGCTCTAAGTGTAAGAAAAATAGAAATCGATGGAATAGAAAGAAAAAGAAGCATTGAGTCGAGGTGTAAGTCATGTCTTTGGGTCGTAGAGTAGGATAAGGCTCTTTAGCTGAGTGCGTAGAGGTCTACTAGTCCGCAGCTGAGTGTGTGGACCCCTACGGCTGAGTGCGCAGGGTAAGTCGAGTATGTAACCGTGGGAAGAATTAATAAAAGAGAAATTTTACCATATTTCTGTGTATCTTTTCCTGTTTTATGCATTATTAGGTATGAATAGCAAGTTTATTGTTTATTTACTAAGCAAACTCATATGAATGTGTTGAATAAATATAACATAAAGCATCCGTTTACGCGAAGATAACTAACTGGTATAAGAAGATAAGTAAGATCTCGGGTGTGACTTAGGGAATTAGTACAGATCATTGCTCCAACAGCGCAGAAGCCCCATAGCCCATGGTTAGGGTTGCGCGAAGGCGAATATATCAGGGTGCGAAGGCTAGGGAAGTGCACGAAGTAACCTACGCGAAGTGTCTCACAGTTGGACCGAATCAACCCCTCATACATCTCAAGGGTGTCGAAACCTGGTTCCAACACCCCCCCATACTACTTCGGGTGAGACCTCAGTCTGCTCTTCGTGGACTGTTGCCAAAAGGGCCAGTAGTACATGGATTTGTTTGGCTAATTAACTCTGAACTTGGGTCAGGCCCCAACAAGCCAACATATCCTCTGCCTTGCCGATTGTGATATATGTTCCGCCTGTCGATTGTGATATTTGTTCCACCTGTCAATTGTGATAGACCCTGCCGATTGCGATAAGTCTTTCTCCTGTCAATTGCCATATCACAATAAGGAATCACACAGTCATAAGTTCCTGCTCCCCGAATTTCTTTCCGACTTGCAATTTCGATGTGCGAAAACATCCCGAATGCGATATTTTATGTGATGCATTCTATAAACCATCACGTTCGGAAAATCGGGGAATTACCATAAATCAATGTTGAAAGGCCCTCCGCTATATTGTGATTGTGATAAATGGCCTAGATCAATGAGCATTAAACATCCATTTCGCTTTCCGGTCAGCATTTATTTAGCAGCATGGTCATCAAATAGAACGTAGAGAAAAGAGGGCAATGAGACACAGAATGAAGTGAAACACAGAGGGAAGTGAGGCACAAAGACAGCGAGATACTTTCAAACACGTTTCAATTAGCGAACAACACACCTACTAGTAGGATAAAGGCCCAGAAACAACATATCACGATTCAAAGGGCTAGATGTATGAATTTCCACAAATACAGTGCCACACTACAAATAGTTTTATTTTCATAAATAATTGTAACAGAAAATACCTATGAAGGCTCATGTTTTAATAAATCAAAGAGGATTAGATCTCATAGATTTCAATCGAATCTAGCCCAGGTGGCAGATAATGTAAAGAGATATTTCCTCTATAAATAATGAGATTTTCGACTTTGAGAAAAGGAGGGGGATCGATGATGTGAGAACACCACTTTTGTATACTTTTCAGTTAATAAAAATACAGTTTGCAGCAATACTTTGTTTTAACCTGAGATTCATTTTTGTTTTCAGTTCCATCCTGCCATGCTCCTAAGTTGTTATCATTTTTCATGGCTTATTTGATTACTTGGAATTCAATGTTATATTGCTCCAACTTCCTTCAATTTTGTTGTGATTACTGTAAATGTCCATATTCACATTAGTAAACCAAAGAATGCTTCAGCTTCCACAAAACAATGTTGTTTGTAATTAATTTTCTTTAATTGACTCCATGCCCAATGGTGGTTGTCCTCACACTCTTTCACCTGCAAAAATCACATAGAAAACTAGAGTTAGCCATCTGTATTTTTGAGCTTATCATAGTCAAAAATTTTAAATATATTGAGAGAGCCCTCTCAGATTGGAAGGGCTAACTTCCAATCAAAAGTTGGTTTGAAATAGTTACACGAGGTTGAGGGTTGACACAGCCCAACCTGTTCCAGCCCAGTGATAACATTTTGGTGCGTCTGTCGAGAGCCGAAAATCTCCTTTTCCCATATTCTCTTTGAGTCTCTTCATTCTGATTCCTTAGGGTAACAAGAAATCAGATTTTTCTGAAGCTTGTGATATTACCTTGGCAACTCCAATTTAAAAAGATCATGAAGATCGAAGCTTCATGGTGAATCCACTGCTTACAGATCAGTATCATGAAGAAGTTCCAAGATGAGTTCTATCGCAAGAAGAAATGTCAGTTATGCTTCTATGGATCGGTCTCACATCTATGGTTTTCCAAATCCTGTGCCTTGTGTTGATTGGTCAACCCATCTTCCCATATTTAAAGATGAAAATTCAAGAAATTTGACTGGTGTTCAAATGGTTTTTTTATGGTAGCCTTACTAAAAGTCTCTTTGGCATCCAAAATCTTGAAACTTGATAACTATAAATTTGTTCGAGATTAGACTACTTCACCTGAAAAGACCAAATTCCCCGGAACACACCAACAAAACTAAAAATTTATGGTTCCGCACCTGACAATTGGAACACCGCCACAGAACTAAATATTTATATTGCCGAGTAACTCCGTGGGACTGTTGGTTCGATATTCCTGGCATTTGATAATCTCATTGACCTCTGGTAGAATTTAATTATAATTCATTGGAATCTCCACTCGACCCTAATAGAAATAACGAGAAAGGAAACCTATCTATTCTTTTTGCATGGAGTGGTCTTGGAATCATGACATCGACACCCTTTTTTTCTCAGTGTTACTCAACCTTCTCTGACTGAGTCTTGGCTCTCCACTCTTGTCCACCTACTTTTGGAAGTTGGCATCAATTCACTTCTTTTACAACTATAATACAACCCAACATGAAGTGACATTCAGCCCAGCGGAAGCCCACGTGTTTCAATCTTACAAATTTGGGCTTAGCTTTAGCAACCTAATAATTTTGTCCCATTTAAAAAAGGCTAAGTTTGATCTTCAAGATATTACGACCTCATCTGTGCGCTAGGAGGGATTTGATACTTGCCAAAATAACTAACTCGTCCCTTGCTCTAATAATTATAATAATTAAACTGATCACAGGAACGATGATCTCATTCTCCATGATCAACGAGCTCGACCCTTGAAATTGATTAATGGCCTTCCTGGCTAATTATTTTTTCCTTGAAATCGATTTCCTTGCACAAATAATGTTGGCCTTTATAATGACATTGAATTCAGCCCTCCAAGTGTAGAAATTTGACCCAACTGATAAGGTAAGCCTGGATAAGGAAATGTGATGATTTTATCTCGACCCCTTCAAACTAAAGAATACCCCTCCTACTAATTTGACCATTTGGCCTCAAGGAATAATAAGAAATTAATTCTTTTGAGTCAGCTTCTGTAGCCACCATATTAACCTACAATACAAAAGTTATCTAGGGAGTGTCTTTAAACCCCAAAACCAATAACTTTTTTTTTTCTCACAAGGGAAAAACTGAACTTTTCTTCATTAACAAAGAAATTTTTACATATACTTGGACCTTAAACATAGCATAATGCATGTCTGTATTCTACAAAAGATCATAGCTACTATTATTGTCAAAAAAGGACCCAAAAAAACACAGCTACAATTTCTGTCAAAATAGGACAAAAGACACCAACACTGAGACAAATACGAGCCACAAAAGGAGAGACTATATTGTCACCATAGTGGGAGATCTACAAAGTCCAATAGACATAATCAAAATGATAATCAGAATAAAATACCAAAATCAAGCGCAGATGCTCATATTAGATCTCAAAAGAGGCTAATCCACAACTCCTATCCTCGATAAATTGTTCAAAAAACATGAAACTAGGAAAGCGTGATAGTACACACTTGGAGAGTCTATTGACCTCAAGATTTTGTTCCCTATAAACATGCTAGAAAGTAACTTCAATGAAAGTGGTCACAATATCCTGAATCTGTTTCTTACAGTGGCAAAGAGTGGGAACCTCCAATGTACACCGCCCTTGGACCCAATTGATCGTGGTAAGAGAATCTCCTATGATCATAATTTTATCAATACCGAGCCACGAAGAGCATTGAAGAGCTCCCTATAAAGCAATCAATTTGGCTCTGCAATTATTCGCTTGCCTCCGAACCAATGAAAATGATAATGCAGAGTAGGATCAATGTGGAGAGAAACTCCACATCCGCATATCTCTTCGGAGGAAGCCCCATCAAATGAACAAATAGGATAGATACCATTGAGATCAACAAGAGTAATGGACCGAGGAAGGACCTTTGGGACCCAGCGACCAATTTCCTAGAAATATGCCACAATGCCTAGGGCAACAATATTTATATCAAGAGTTTTTCCTTCAAAAATATGGGCTTTTCTAGCTCTCCAAATGCCCCATATGACATAAAGTGGGACCGTCCTATGGGTTTTCTCTCAGAGAGCCCATTGAATAATACAATTGTGAATGGAGGAGAAATATTTGATTATAAAGACTCCTAGAAGAGTGGAAACCTCCTCCCATATCACAACAACAAAGGGGCATCTCAAAAATAGATGGATAACGTCCTCTAAATCCACCCCACACAGAGTACATTTGCTAAGTCCCACAAAGCATATTGTCCCAAGTCAAAATACGATTATGAATAACTAAACATGAGAAGCATTTGATCTTTAAAGGGGCTTCCCACTTCCATGGTTGTTCAGCGCACTCCAAATAGGGAAATGATTGGGGGTTAGATGAAATATGGGCATACACTTCACTAACATGAATCATGTCTTTCCGGATGTGTCCCCCCCACACAAGCCTATCCTATTTTCTGTTAAGGCAGATGTCAGCCAGACATAGGAGTTTGCGATAACCTTCCCACTCAACCATTGAATCAACTGAAATTCCAATCTGCCGCACATGAGGCCAGGTAGGAGCAACATAGGTGGTTCAAACTCTCTCCCAAAGGATAGAAAGCGTATTAATCCCCTACATGTTTAGAATATTGATGATTGTGATTGAAAGTAGATGATTGTCAAGTAATCCTTTAATGAAATCCAATCCAAATTTGATTTTTTAACCATCACTAACCTGCCATTAGAGATTATTGCAAAGCCACAGGATTGCATGTCTAAGGCTTCACCAAATAATTGATACTCTAGAAATAAATGGTGCCCTAGTAACAACCCACTCCTCGAGCCCAACTCTCTGGATGTATTTTCCAAACGTGATGCTTTATCACAATCCCCTTTCATTGAAAAGTCTCCAAAGATTCTGAATAGTGCCAAATTAAATCTTCAAGAATCTATGATACCCCATGCCCCCAACTTAATGGGTATGGCTATATAATTTAATCTGATTAGATGAATCTTTTTGCTAGATCTAGTAACATACCATAGGAATTTGGCTATAATGGAATCGATTTTGTTGATGACAAATTGGGGAATATGGAAAATATGCATCCAAAATATAGGGATGCTAAGTAAGACCGCCTTTATCATTATGACTTTGCCACCCAACATTAGCCATATGTGATCTTAGTTGGACAATTTATTATTAAATTTTATGATGAGTCACTCCCAGTCGAGCATATTATACTCGCGGGGTTTTAAATGAAAACCCAAGTACTTGAAACCCCCAGACATGGAGCGTATATTAACCCCAAATAATGGGGCAATTTTGAGAATCTTTGTCGCTTTGCCATCATCTGAAATTAGATTTGTTTTATTTTTATTAATGGTTAAATCGAAAGCCTTACCAAATTCTTCAAATATCATGTGGAAGGATTCCCACTCTGATAGTTTGGCAACCTCAACGCACAGGACATCATCCATGAACATAAGGTGAGATAACTTGCAATTTCTTAAGATCCCACATCCAAAAATGGTTCCATCTATTTTATTGGAATTTATTCCACTACTAAAAGTGTCCATGATAAGGATAAATAAGAGGCGAGAGAGGGCACAATCTTGTCTAAGTCACCTTTGTATTTTGAAAAATTGAGTGGGATGACTTTTTATGAGGATAACCATAGAAACCATTGTGATACATGCCTTAATCCATGGTACATGTCTTTTCTGGAAACCCATCTTGTATAAAATCATTGTGACAAAATCTCAATCGACACATTCATATGCCCTATTGAGATCGATCTTCATGAGACAAGATTTTAGCTTCTTCAATTTGTCCGAATGGATGCACTCTTGAGCAATGGAAACAACATCTTGAATTCTCTTATTAGACAAGGAACCAAACCGCTCTTGTTATCCATGATAACTCCTAGAAATAATTTTTAGTTTTATTAGTCAAGGTTTTCCACCACTGATCTTTGCATCTATCTGTTGTTTTTATGAAAAAGGTTTCTATGCTTTGCATTTGAAAATTAGAGGAGGAAGAATAGGTCTAGTCTAAATTGTTTTGGAGAAGTTCTCTAAAATCCATTTCTTTCACTCATCCTTTGTCTTTCAACTCTATCCGCAATTACTCATTCCTACTCTAGTTGCATTAACCCATTCCAACTCTAGCCATGTTTCCCCATTTTCCTTTGTAATACTTCAAAACATTAATAAACATGTCGCGGTCCTTTTAAATGCCAAGACCCGCAAAATATATCACAATGTAACTTCCCGTCAATTATCATATCCAAGTCCCTCCTTTGTCTTGCCGATTGCGATATCACATAATTCTCCACCGATATTGCATATCACAAAATGCCTCGCCAATTGCAATATCGCAAGTCTCTCCTTCGCCTCGCCAATTGCGATAAATCCCGTCGATCGCGATATATCCTCCACCTTGCCGATTGTGATATATGTTCTGCCTTCTGATTGTGATATTTGTGCCGCCTACCGATTGTGATAGACCCCGCCGATTGCGATAAGTCTTTCTCTCATCAATTGTCGTATCGTAATTAGGAATCACGCAGTCATAAGTTCCTGCTCCCTGAATTTCTTTCCGACTTGCAATTTCCATGTGCAAAAACATTCCGAATGCGATATTTTAGGTGATGCATTCTATAAACCGTCACATCCGGAAAATCGGGGAATTACCATAAATCAATGTTAAAAGTCCCTCCCTTGTATTGGGATTGTGATAAATGGCCCGAATCAACGAGCATTAAACATCCATTTCGCCTTCCGGTCAATGTTTATTTAGCAACATGGCCATCAAACAGAACATAGAGAAAAGAGGGCAACGAGACACAGAAGGAAGCGAAACACAGAGGGAAGTGAGGCACAAAGACAACAAGCCACTTTCAAACACGTTTCAATTAGCGAACAACACACCTACCAGCAAGATAAAGGCCCAGAAACTACATAGCACGATTCAAAGGGCCAGATGTATGAATTTCCACAAATAGAGTGCCATACTACAAATAGTTTTATTTTCATAAATAATTGTAACAGAAAATCCGTATGAAGGCTCATGTTTTATTAAATCAAATAGGATTAGATCTCATAGATGTCAATCGAATCTAGCCCAGGCGGTAGATAATGTAAAGATATCTTTTCTCTATAAATAATGAGATTTTTGACTTTGAGAAAAGGAGGGGGATCAATGATGTGAGAACACCACTTTTTTATACTTTTTAGTTCATAAAAATACAGTTTGCAGCAATACTCTGTTTTAACCTAAGATTCATTTTTGTTTTCAATTCCATCCTCCCATGCTCCTAAGTTGTTATCATTTTTCATGGCTTATTTGATTATTTGGAATTCAATGTTATATTGCTCCAACTTCCTTCAATTTTGTTGTGATTACTGTAAATGTCCATATTCACATTAGTAAACCAAAGAATGCCTCAGCTTCCACAAAACAATGTTGTTTGTAATTGATTTTCTTTAATTGACTCCATGCCCAATGGTGGCTGTCCTCACACTCTTTCGCCTGCAAAAAAAATCACATAGAAAACCAGAGTTAGCCATCTGTATTTTTGAGCTTATCATAGTCAAAAATTTTAAATATATTGAGAGAGCCCTCTCAAATTGGAAGAGCTAACTTCCAATCAAAAGTTGGTTTGAAATAGTTACACAAGGTTGAGGGTTGACACAGCCCAACATGTTCCAGCCCAGTGATAACATTTTGGTGCATCTGTCGAGAGCCGAAAAGCTCCTTTTCCCGAATTCTCTTTGAGTCTCTTCATTCTGATTCCTGAGGGTAACAAGAAATCATAGTTTTTTGAAGGTTGTGATATTACCCTGGTGACTCCAATTTAAAAAGATCCTGAAGATCAAAGCTTCATGGTGAATCCACTGCTTATAGATCAGTAGCTTGAAGAAGTTCCAAGATGAGTTCTACCGCAAGAAGAAATGTCAGGTATGCTCCTATGGATCGGTCTCACATCTATGGTTTTCCAAATACTATGCCTTGTGTTGATTGGTCAACCCATCTTCCCATATTTAAAGATGAAAAGAAAGATGATGTTGGTCTACATTTGGTTAAATTCCATATACATGTATGTAGATTGAGTGTTGAGTTTCCTGAGGATTGTCTCATGAAGATGTTTATGGCTACTCTAGAAGACAAAGCTAGAGTATGGTATGAAGGGTTTCCATCAGGAAGCTTGTGTTCTCTTAAAGATTTCCATAGAATATTTTTTGGACATTATGGGAAGTCTCATCCTTCATCACCACTATTTCAAGACTGTTGTAATTTTTGGAAAGGTTTCATTCAATATCTCAAAAATATTGATGATGATGTAGAATGTATGGATGATGAGGAGATGTTAGAGGCACTTTATGAATTTTCTTCTCAAACTAGTTGTCATGATGATCAAGAAGTTTTCCAACAAGTAGGTGTCTCTTATTTAGTTGAATATGAAATGGATCAGCAATTTGACAGTCAAGTCATATTACATGGAATCCATTGAGATTTGTAGCCCTGTCAATATATATGCAGTCAAAGGTATGAGTCCTTTTCTGATATTTTATGTGAAGAAGAAACTCCTCAAGATCAGGTTGTTGAAAATACATGCATGAAGATTCTGAATAGAGAGGTATCATGTGATGAAATTTGTCTCCCTAAACAAGAACTTTTTTCCGTTAATGATGTTGTCTTGGTTGAAGTGCATGATAGTTCACTTTTAGGTAAACCTGATTTACATGAAGAGCTGAATATACAGGTTTTACCTCTTCTATTTTAGGATCATCAAAATGACATTAATGAAATGCATAAAGTTGTTTATATAGGAGTTGTTAGTGTTCAGACTCAAGATGACATTCCTCAAGCAAAACTAGTAAAGGTTATATCTGATTTGTTTGATAAGAAAAAGAGTAGTTTTGATACACACAATATGGATGTCATGTTTGAAGATGTTAAAAGATACATGGATGGTTTTGTTGATTTACATAGAAGGGAAGATAAATCTATTATTGCCTTTTTATTTGATGATGTTCTTGGAATTGAAGATTTAGGACAACAAAGACTATCAGTTATGAACGAATTCAGTCGTTATGGTGTTACTCATCAAGAAAAGGTGTCTTTTCATGATTATCAAGATCATTTGGTAAATCTATTCCAGTCATTAGTGAAGCTGAATTTTATTTCATTTATAAGCTCAAGTGATGGATTCAGTTTTGGTTATGAGTTGCCAATAGTTGATCCACTACTGATTTTGTTCAAGCACAGTCAAGAATCCCAAGTGTTGGATCAACTCTTTTACTAGTTATCCTGGAGATTTCATATTTCTTTAATTAAGTAGGTGGATTTTCAGATGTTAGAGTAGGGTTATTGGTACATAAATAAGCTTTTTGAACAAGCATTTCCTTCAGCGTTAGATTACCTTTTGCATTTTTCTTTTCAGTTTGTTAAAGTGGGTTTGAATGTAGTCTTCAAATTGGGATCAACCCAACGATTAGGCGACTGGTCTACTGGTTCTTTGCTGCACCACAGGGGTGCAACATCCCCATTGGAGCCATTATTATATATGGTAACTCCTAGAAATAATTTTTAGTTTTATTAGTCAAGGTTTTCCACCACTAATCTTTGCATCTATCCGTTGTTTTTCTAAAAAAGGTTGCTATGCTTTACATTTGAAAATTAAAGGAGGAAGAACAGGTCTAGTCTAAATTTTTTTGGAGAAGTTCTCTAAAACCTATTTCTTTCAATCATCCTTTGGCTTTCAACTCTAACTGCAATTACCCATTCCTACTCTAGCCTTGTTTTCCCATTTTCCTTTGTAATACTTCAAAACATTAATAAACATGTCACAATCCTTTTAAAGGTTGGGACCCACAAAATATATTGCAATGTCCCTTCCCACTGATTATTATCCAAGTCCCTCCTTCACCTTTCCGATTGCAATATCACATAATTCTCTGCCGATATATTGCATATCGCAAAATCCCTTGCCGATTGCGATATCACAAGTCTCTCCTCCAACTCGCCAATCACGATATATACTTTGCCTTTCTGATTGCGATATATGTTTCACCTGTCGATTGGGATAGACCCCACCGATTGCGATATATGTTTCGCCTGCCGATTGTGATAGACCCCACCGATTGTGATAAATCTTTCTTCCACCGATTGTGATATCACAATCGGGAATCACATAGTCATAATTTCTTGCTCCCCGAATTTCTTTCCGACTTGCAATTGCGATGTGCGAGAACATCCCAGATGCGATATTTTATGTGATGCATTCTATAAACTGCCACATTTGGAAAATCGGGAAATTACCATAAATCAATGTTAAAAGGCCATCCTTTTTATTTAGATTGTGATAAATGACCCAAATCAATGAGCATTAAACATCCATTTCACCTTCCAGTCAGAGGACAGCGAGGGAATTTTCAACATTTATTCAGTAGCATGGTCATCAAACAAAACATAGAGAAAAGAGGGCAACGAGACACAGAAGGAAACGAAACACAGAAGGAAGTGAGGCACAGAGACAACAAGACACTTTCAAACACGTTTCAATTAGCGAACAACACACCTACTAGCAAGATAAAGGCCCAGAAACAACACATCACGATTCAAGGGGCTAGATGTATGAATTTCCACAAATACAGTGCCACACTACAAATAGTTTTATTTTCATAAATAATTGTAACAGAAAATCCCTATGAAGGCTCATGTTTTATTAAATCAAATAGGATTAGATCTCACAGATGTCAATCAAATCTAGCCCAGGTGGCAGATAATTTAAAGAGATCCTTTCTCTATAAATAATGAGATTTTTGACTTTGAGAAAAGGAGGGGGATCGATGATGTGAGAACACCACTTTTGTATACTTTTCAGTTAATAAAAATACAGTTTGTAGAAATACTCTGTTTTAACCTGAGATTCATTTTTGTTTTCAGTTCCATCCTACCATGCTCCTAAGTTGTTATCATTTTTCATGGCTTATTTGATTACTTGGAATTCAATGTTATATTGCTCCAACTTCCTTCAATTTTGTTGTGATTACTGTAAATGTCCATATTCACATTAGTTTACCAAAGAATGCCTCAGCTTCCACAAAATAATGTTGTTTGTAATTGATTTTCTTTAATTGACTCCATGCCCAATGGTGGTTGTCCTCACACTCTTTCACCTGCAAAACAAATCACATAGAAAACCAGATTTAGCCATCTGTATTTTTGGGCTTATCATAGTCAAAAATTTTAAATATATTGAGAGAGCCCTCTCAGATTGGAAGGGCTAACTTCCAATCAAAATTTGGTTTCAAATAGCTACACTGGGTTGAGGGTTGACACAACCAACCTATTCCAGCACAATGATAACTCTCAATCCACACAATCATATGCCCTGTTGAGATCGATCTTCATGAGACAAGCTTTTAGCTTCTTCAATTTGACCGAATGGATGCACTCTTGAGAAATGGAAACAACATCTTGAATTCTCTTGTTAGATAAGGAACCAAACCGCTCCAATGAAATATGAGGTGAAATAATACTTTTGTGTCTATTAGCAAGGGGTTTTAATATCATTTTATAAACTGAAATACATAAAGAAATATGTCTATAATCAGAGAAAGACATAGAGTTGTTTTTCTTATGAATTAGAGTGAGGAAGGTAGAATTAATAGCACATGGGATGTGCTCGGAACATCTAAAAACCTCTTCCATACTGACAAGTGTGGATCCCATCAAATCGAAAAAATACAAGAAGAAGTCAATAGGCCAACCATTAGGCCTAGGGTTCTTGTCCTTGGCCATCTTCTTGATTGTATTAAGTAACTCCTCCTCAGAGATTGGAGTATCCTTCAGTGTAGTGTCATCTTCATTGACCATCAGTGAAAAAATATTAACAAGCCTCAATTTCTATGTTGTGTAGTCTCCCTCCCTTTCCTTGAATTGATTTATGAAGAACTAAAATGCCTCCAATTTTATATCCTTAGTAGAGGTATTGATATTCCCATATTCATCTTTTATGGCCCATATTGTATTAATAAGTTTTTTTTTGGTCGTTGCTCTGTGAAAAAATTTAGTGTGTCGATCTCCACCCTTTATCCATGCCAAACAAATTTTCTGTCGCCATTCCTCTTCCTGCAATTTGAGTATTTTATCCTTCTTCATCGCTAGATTCAATTTAGGTTGTTTTTTATTTTTCAGAGAAAAGTCCAGGAATGATCAGATCTAATAAGAGAGTTATTTCTCCTTCAATAGTTTGTAGCTCACGTCTTAGGGCATTTTTATGGTTAAATATCCAAATTTTGGCTTCAGTTTTCAGCCTCTTAAGTTTATCCCTGACCCTCATTATAGGATTATTATTGTTCGGGAAGATAGGGGAGGTCTATGACTGGTGGACCAGTTGTTGGAAATCTGGCTCATTTAACCACATCAGGTTGAATTTGAAGGGAAATTTATGATCATCATCTCCTCATTCCACTCAAGAATTATGGCATTGTGATTGGATGTATAAGAGAAAAAGGTCCAGGATTGAATATGACTTAGCCTATGACACAACATTGTGTCCACAAAGAATCTTTTGATTCTCTTTAGAATACCCTCCTCTCAAGCTCATCCTTTCCTCCATGTTGGGCACAACCAGACCGGAGCGACATCTGTGAGTGCCTTTCGATAAAAATTTCTTTGAAATGCTTTTCCAAAGGATCCACCTTAGCCCTGTGACCCCAACACTCACTCACATCCATTGTAAATTTCATATCTGCAGCTATGATCAATGGACAAATGTCTAGAATTTTAGAGGCCTCAACCACATCCCAAAATGTTCTACGGTTGGTATATGGTGCGTAAATGTTCAATATATGAAACCTATGAGAGGTACCCCTAAGAGAAATGTCTTTCCTAGGAGGTAGTGTCGCCACATTTTGAGTGCGTGTACTACTGTGGTCAACTCCAGATCATATGCAGAGTATCAATGCACATAATCATTTAGTTTGCATGATTCATAGGCTATGACCTTCCCTTCTTGTGTTAATACACCACCAACACCCTCCTTACTTGCATCTATGCATACCACAAATGATTTTTCCAGATTTGCTACCTTTAGCACCGGTGTAGTAGTAAGTAATTGCTTTAATTGCTCAAAACTTTGCTAACATTCCACTGTCCAGTGGAAGGCACGCCCCTTTTTTTGTAACGAGGTCATAAGAAAAACTATTTTTGAAAAGCCTTTAATGAATCGGCAGTAATAACCTGCCAGGCCCAAAAAGGATCTTATGTCAGCAATGTTTTTCAAAGTGGTCCATTCCATAATAGTTTTGATCTTTTCTGGATCCACTGCTATTCCCTCAGCTAATATAACATGGCCTAGGTACTGAATTTGACTTTTGTAAAAATTGCACTTGCTATACTTTGCGTACAACTGATTGTCTCGCAAAATATACAATACTATTCTCAAGTGCTTCCCATGCTCCACCTGATTTTTTAAATAAATTAGTATATTGTCAATAAAAATTAGTACAATATTATCTAGGAATGGCTGAAAAATGTTGTGCATCAGGATCATGAAAGTGGCTGGAGCATTGGTAAGGTCGAAAGGCAGTACCATGAACTCGTAATGGCCGTAACGAGTTCGGAATGTGTTTTTGCAAATGTCTTCATCCTTTATTCTGATCTGGTGGTAATCAGACCTTAGGTCAATTTTTTAGAATACGTTGGCCCCCTACACTTGATCAAACAAATCGTTAATATGGGGTAAAGGGTACTTATTTTTTATGGTTAGTTTATTTAGCTGACGATAATCAATGCATAGTCTTAAGGTTTCGTCCTTCTTTTGCACAAACATCACAGGGGCTCCCCAAGGAGATACACTAGGGCGAATGTACCCTTTATCCAAAAGTTCCTAAAGCTACATTTTGAGTTCTGTTAACTCAGGGATGCTCATGCGGTAAGGAGATTTCGAAATAGGAGTTTCTCTAGGTATTAATTCAATGGTAAAATCAATATCACGCCTAGGTGGCAATCTAGGGATGGATTCAGGGAACACATCCACGAAATCCTAAATTACAAGAATATTCTCCAATGAAGTCATCTTGTTTCGGTCATTGGTGTATCCCAGTTGGATAGCATAAATCTGGTAGCCCTTTCTAATGCATCTTCATGGCTGGTTAGCAGTAATAGGATGTAATTTACTGTTTTTCTTGATCCCTTGAATTTCTTTTCTCTGCTCCGACTCTATGAGGTAGCTTACAGATTTCTCTTTACAATCGACTAGGGACCAACACCCTTCCAACTAGTCCATCCCAATTAATACATCGTAAGAACCTAAGGGGAGTATATTCGGATCAACATGGATGGGTTGTCCTGAAACTATTATAAGGTAGTTTTTGTTTTCGCAGATACCCTTCTCTTTGTTCCAGTGGCTAGCTGAACTGGCGAAAATTTCTTAAATTTACTGCTTTGCAGCTGGCATTTATCTACCACTTTAGGATTGATGTAGCTTAGGCTATCACCTAGATCAAATAAAACAGAAACAGGTTGATCAACAATCATGCCTTCTCACTCAATCATGGTGGGCTAGTATGCTACTTGATGATCGTCCAAAGCTGCATTCATTTTGGGCATACTCCTTGCTATATCTTTAACTTTGGAGGTTTCTTGCATATTTAAAATATGTTCTGTTTGAGATTTGTATGGGAAATTCTTGTAGTAATGGGATTCCCCACATCCTCAACATTGTAGAGGTTGTCTTGGCGGTTGTTCAGTAGCAGGTTTTCTAACTCCCTCTGTCTGTCTATTTTCGATGTAAGCTGGAACTTTGGATGGGTTCCTTGTAAATTTACAGAAAGTTCTTTGTGGATTATTCCTTCCATTTATGACTTTCAGTTGTCTGTTTGGGGGTAAATTCCTCATTCTCCTACCTATGGCTCCTTTGGGCCCCTCACTTTTCTATTTCATTTGCTGATAACAGATACGGGCTTTTCGCACCGCATCATCCATTGTTCTAGGATAATCAAATTCTAACTTCTCCTTCATAAATTTGGGTAGACTACTAATAAACCACTGAATTTTGGCTTTTTCCTCCTGCATGTACGGGACATATCGTAATAGGCAAGTAAATCGTTTCACATATTTGTCCATGATCAAGGTTCCCAACCTTAACTCATGGAACTCCTTTGCTTTTTCATCATAGTAATGTTCAGTTAAATATTTGTCCTTAAAATGTTTTTGGAATTCTTGCCACGTCACTTGTTCTTCATCAAATTTTCTCACAGTTTTGATCTCTTCCAACCAGAGGGTGGCCTTTCCCCTTAATAGGTAAACTTCCAGTTGTGCTTTAAGTTTATCATTATATTCATACTTTGAAAATATTTTCCCATGTTGATTAGCCATGCTTCAGCTGCCTCTTCAGATTCTCCTTCAAAAAGTGATGGTTTTATTTTTTTGAACTCACCTTGTAATTCGATTTTCTGTCTTTTTGTCTTTCTTTGGTCGGAAACATTATTCGAACGCCCCTCTTCATCCTCCTTATGTCCCTCTGCTGACTCTGCATTATCTTCACCATGATGTGTTGTTGGGGTCTTCTCCCTATCCTCCATACTGGGGTCTGGTCCTCGTTGATTTTGTTGGTCAGAAAGGATTTTAAGGATATTTTCCTATTCCTGCCTGAATCGTTCGTTGTCCATCCTCAAGTTCATCATTTCTGCATGTAGTTGTTGCACTATTTCAAGCAGGGCAGCGTTGGCTTGCCAAGATTCTTCTCCCAGCTGTATCCATACATCTAGGTTGGCCTCTACATAAGGCACTTCTGGCTGGTTTGATAATCTGGGTTCCTCTACATTTCTACTCTTTGGTGTTGACCTCTGTTTCATTGTTTTCACATTCACCCATACTCAGTTGTGTGTTGCATAGATATATGTATACTATAACTTAATTAAATGTGTATTTATCTACCCAGAAGTCTCAATGTGCAAGCCTGGGCTCTAATATCATTTGTAACATGCTAATACACAAACCAAATAAAAAAAGATTTATTATCATTACACTTGTCAAATTCATCGAGGAACTACAGTCAAATGATGGTTTAAGAGCTAACCCAGGTGTATAACCATTCCTTCACCATTAAAATCCATCCTCGTTGGCATGCACTTGGCAGTGCTTCCCCATTAAAATGGAGAGAACCTCGAGGTCCTTCCGTTGACACTAAAGTTCGGCATTAATGGATGAAGAGACCGGCTAGAAAAGTCTCGAATCTGGCACATGGCTTGGCCTACACCATCAGATTGGATGAGATCCATGGCCTCCATGGTTTAGGGACTATCCGACAGAATAATGCACAAGCTAGGCAAGGTTTGGGTCATTCAGACATGCGACGGGGTTTCCAACTCGGCTATGTGATAGAGGGCGATCGGGCGGCTGTATGGAACAATTTATCTACCATGACCATCTCCACAGGCTTCAAGGTATCTCCCAAAGGGCGATATGAGTTTTCTAGCTCATATGGTATTATGAATTCGTCGATATTTGTTATACATTTATGTTTCTCCTTATTTGAACTCATGCAACAGGTAGAACCGCTGATGGTTAGACTCTTTGCCCCGGAGGGATGCGTTGGGTTCATATTGCTACCAGAGGTAATTGTACTTATTTAAGGGTGAATTCTAGAATTTTTTACCCTTGAGCATCCCCTAATGACAGCGTTGTGCTCTGACAGGTATACCTCGCCTCCCATCACTTGGCAAACCTCCTCTCAGGTAAATTATTTCCCTACTCAAGTGTTTCTCTGCTAGAAGTCTTACTTCTGATTCGGTTTCAGTGCTTACTCCATGGTATTCTCTGCCTGTAGGTACATTCTGGTTTTGGAAGGTCTCATCACCCAACCACGGATCTGGAAATTACGTCCAGAATCCCCCTCCGAGCTCTTCCAACTCCTGACAGTGAATAAAACAGTTTGGTACCTTAGGAATTAGGACTATGTCCAACCTCAAGTCTCGTACCCCCGGCTTTTATCACAGTTCTTTCCTACTGGCTAACTCGTCCAACTCCAGGAAAACTAACCACAACATAGTCCCTTCCTCCTTTTTTCCAACCCCCTCAGGTTTCTGTCATTTTCCTTTTGAAGAAAAAGATGGGAAACTGCTTGTAATTGTTTCAGGAGTTATTTAATTGATTCTTCAGTTCTTTTACAAACCGATCAAATTCTTTTAGTTAATAATTAACAAAATATGTTCTGGCTTTTCAGCCTAATTCTTTTAACAGTCCAGGTTAAAACATAAATAAAATTGACAAAAATAAGTAAAACTTGGTAATAAGTAAATGGTGCATCAGTGGGTGTTACACGACGACAGTGTGAACCATTTTACCATACATCACCATGCTACTTGTTTTAGTATCCATGACTACTAATTATTTATTTATTAACAATTCTGTCGGTGTTGTATGTTATGTTGTCCCTATGTTTTTTAAGTGTAACTATAAAGGGTAAGTAGATATTTGAAATTAGTGGAGAAGTAGTTAAGTTATCTCAAATTAGTCAAGAAGTAGTTTTATCATGAACAAAATTTCACTGCATAACATCACATTTTACTGTATAATTCTTAACTCCATAATTTTAACATACCATCCAACATTTTGAAAGGTTTCTCATGAACATAATTTTACTACATTACATCACATTTTACTCCATAACTGTAACACACCGCCCAACACTTCGAAAGTCAACTTATGACATGTGTTCTCTAGATATAACTTTAAATTAATTTAAAATAATTACAAATGGCATCGCTTCCCTCTCCCATTCGCCCGAGCCATAGATTATTTCTCCTTTGCAGTAAACCCCCACTTTATTTTATGTGTCTCTACACCCAACCAAATATATATGTAAAATAATTTAAGCAAGGTCCACCCACTTCAAAACTTTTTCCACTTGAACAAAGAGTGATCTAAGGGGTCAAATATCCCTGATTGTCACTATGCTAGCTAAGAATGATATCGACCAAACCAAGTCAAACCAATCTAGATTTAGTGTTCAGACGAATAATATATTGGCATATTCACTCATTAAATCCCATACCTCCATTATTAATAATAAACAAAAGTCAATAAACCTCTTTCCATTAAAAAACAATAAACAAAAGTCAACAAATCTCTTTCTACCTAAAAATAATAAACAAAAATCAGCAAACCTCCTTCAACCTAAAGTTCACATATATACGCCTAAAATAATAAACTAAAGTAAAAAAACCTCCTTCCAACTAAAAATAATAAACAAAAGTCAACAAACCTCCTTCCACCTAAAGTTCACATATATACACTTATCCGCGAATTACATCAAACCTCCTTCCACCTAAAGTTCACATATATATGCCTATCGACGAATTACATTAAAATATGGGATGATTCCTTCCACATAAAGTTCACATATATACACCTATCTGCATATTACATCAAACCTCCTTCCACCTAAAGTTCACATATATACGGCTATCGGGGAATTTCGTTAAAATATGGGATTATAAAGAGTTAAAGGGAAAAATGAAAGTAAGATGAAATAGCTCTATATTGACTAATGTAAAGAAGAAAAGTAATCTTAAAATAAGAACAAATTCTCATGAGGTTTAAAGTGAAATTGGACATTTTCCAATCCCCAAAACACCATGGGATGAAAGAGTTTTTCACATTTTCACCACTAAGAGGGTTGAAATTGAAAAACATTTTTTCTTAAATTGTCCACCATATACTCACATTGAATCTAAATTTCAAAATATTCATCACACTAGCCACCTACTTAGCCTTTTAATTCAACAAAATTATAAATTTTGTACACTTCTCTTAATGCTTTTGAGCATATACATAAACTACTATTTTTTTTTTGAATAATCTCTTACATTCTTAAAATATGATAAACCATTATGATCTTAATCAATGTTAATTATTATCATCAATAAAATTGTCAATTTGTCTCATTAAATTTATATGATGTGAACGCTTTAAAACCTTCTAAGAATACTAATTTATTTTTATACATTGAAAAATAAAACTTAAATAAAAACATTGCCATTTTATAAAAAAAAAGGATGAATTAGAATGTGTAGCATATTATATCAATCCAACTTATAAATCTTACATATTGAAATAAAAATATTTCTTTATACAAGGAATATCTTTAAATTTTATATGACAAATATATTTTTTTGATACTTAAATGATTAGATATTAAGTTGATAAAGTTTTATAATAAATATTGAATATGAGCTCAATATGTTATAGGTGGGTTTTGAATGTGGTAAGAAGATAACAAATATTCTTAACTATCCCAATAAACCCCAATTTTCATTAAAACAAAATTATTATTACTAATAATAATTTATTTATTTATAAATTTAAAATATTAAAAAAAGATATATATTTCTTTATATTGACTAATGTAAAGAAGAAAAATAATTTTAAAATGAGAATAATTTTTTATGAGCTTTAAAATGAAATTGGACATTTTCCAATCCCTAAAACACCATGGGATGAAATATTTTTTCACATTTTCACTACTCAGATGGTTGAAAATGAAAAACACTTTTTCTCAAATTTTCCACCATATACTCACATTAAATCTAAATTTCAAAATATTCATCACACTACCCATATTCTTATTATATCAATCCAACTTATTTTTAATACATAAATCTTAAATACGTTAATAAAAATATTCCTTTATATAAGGAATATCTTTAAATTTTATATGACAAATATACCTGTTTTGATGTACTTAAATGATTAGATATTAAAGGTTAATAATAAATCTTAAATATGAGTTAAAAATGTTATAAGTGGGTGAAAGAGTATTAAAATACCCAAGCATCAGAGTGCAAAGCTAAACAATTCTTCTACCAAGAGATCACAAGTTGAAGAACGAAGAGAAAACACACTTCATTGCTTGAGAAAATGAGTTATACATGAGCCTAATTTATAGGAACAATAGGGGCTTCTAATGATAGCTAGAAGATAAGACCGATGAGTAACACTGACAACGCAACTGATAAGATTGCTACATAAGCTTGCAAGTTTCAATATTTATTGGAACTTTAACACCCCCCATAAGTGAAACATAGGGAGGAAAATAAAGAAAAAATAACACAAAGAATGGGTCTTGACAACTTGGTCTTTTTATGTACCCACGTACGACATTTCATAAGAAAGAAAGAAGGAAAGAAAATGAAGAGATAAAGGAAGGAGGACTCAAGATGGCGCCCAATGATAACTTCCTTTACTCAAAAAATATGTCATAACTGAAGAAACCTTGGTGATGCCAAGGACTTTGTAAAAATATTTGCTATTTTTTCTTCAGTAGGTACATATTCCAGGTTGAGAACACCATCTTGAATAAGTTGGCGAATGAAGTGCATATGAATCTCAATGTGTTTTGTCCATTGATGCTCCACAAGATTTCTAGAAATTTGTATTTCACTTTGATTTTCACACCATAAGAGAGTAGGGTGATCATGCTAAATGCCAAACTCAAGCAATAATTGCTGCAACCAAATAACTTCTTGACTTGCGAGAACTACAAGTCTATACTCATATTTGGCCGTAGATAATGCAATTGCTGACTATTTCTTGCAGGACCAAGTAATAGGAGTAGATACAAGACATAAAACAAATCCATAGGTGGATTTCCGATCATCCACTAATCCATCCCAGTCAGATTAGTGAAACCTACAAGCTCAAGAGAACCAGCAGTAACTGAATGCCAAAATTGGAAGTTCCTTAAATATACCTGAGAATCTGATTTGCTACTTTCTAGTGACTCTAATGAGGATTCTAAGAAAATCTAGAGACCAACCCAACTGCATAGGCAATGTCAGGTTGAGTGTGTGTCAAATAAAGTAGACTGCCAACAAGTTGGTAATACAATGTAAGATCCACCCTAGGAGTGCTGCAACTAGCAGTAAGAATAACACCTGAATCTATTTTCCGGTTTGTAATCATTTTGACACCATTATGAAAAAGAAATATGCGAAAAAAATAGAACAGTAAAAACTTCACATCAAGAAAGAAAAAAAATAATGGAAAAGAAGAAAACTTCAACTCCCTACATTGTTGTAACAAACATCTTACATACAGATTCAGCAGGGGTAACTATATTAACAATATAGTTGCTACTAGGAAAGGATTGCCCTATTCACCAACACAATCTTCTAAATTGTCAACCATTTCAGGAAATTATTCATTCCTACAGTTGTTGTCAACACCCAAAATGAATTTCTTTCATTGTTTTTAGACAAAACACCATCGCCGTTCATATGAAAACTCCCTTTCCAAACACAATGTTCCCAAAGAAGACGAAAGTTAATAAAGCTTAAAAAAATATAATTTCTTTCACATCATAAACATTAAACAAAACAACCATCAAAACAAAATTTTCACTGCAGAAAACCAGTCCTCTTTTCATGCTTATGATTTACAGCTCCTCGTTCATGGTTTACTAAAGCTTTTTTTTTCATTGATACACATCTCTTCTCCGTGCTTTAATGACTACCTTATTTTGTTGATACCATTTCCGTTGGTATTCATTGATCATTGTCGTGTAGCAGCAGAGCGAGGTCTTTTTGCACCACTCTCGCTTCTCAATTCAGTTAACATTTCTATGATAAAGTTAAAGTCTGTTGAAAAGTCATTTTGCAATTCCCTTGGAGCCTAATACATACTCTTCAATATTCAAAAAACTAAAATCCAACAAAACCATAGAGAATAAATATTTGGAAAATTATTTTTCCCACAACAAACTTGGAACACATGGAAAATTGATCACCTTACACATAATTGATACAATAACAACTTCCGCCAATTATGGATTCATACCAATAAAACATTTCTTCCCAATAAGTAGGAAAACCTTTCGTTTTTTACAAATTGAAAAACATAAAGAAATACGAACCACATTCCAAATTTAGCATACATATGTCCTCAGTATAAATTGAAAATGTGAATTACAATGACCTTAAAAACATTAAAAACATTAAACATACAAAGGGTCTACAACATTCTCAAAAAACAAACATGTTCAAGGTTAAAGGCTAATTCAATACATCCACAAGTATTGGAGTTATGTCAACAATAGAATCTGCATTCAGAATAAGCGAAAAAACATTTCCATTTTGAATGACATCATCAAAATGTTCAACCATGTCTAGACAGAAGCATGAGGCTGTGAACCACATTCCAAATTTAGCATAGCTATTTCCTCAGTATAACTTCAAAAACTGAACTACAATGGTCTTCAAAAACATTAAACATACATAGGGTCTTTAGCAATATCAAAAAACAATAATAACCTCCAATCCTCAAAGGCTAATTCAATACATCCCTAGGTAGTTGAGGTATGTCAACAATAGATTTGCATTTTGAATAAGCGAAAAAACATTTCCATTTTCAATCACATCATCAAAATATTCAACCGTAGATAGAAATATGAGGCTTCAAGCACATACAATCCATCAACAATTGTTGTTTTGCACAATCCAGTCATTAAATCATACCAAAAGCAACAACTTTTGCTGGAAACAAAGGAAAACTTCCCTTTTGTACTGCGAAGAAAGAAAAAAAAAAAACGTATCAATCACAATAGCCACAACATTGATTCATTATTTTAATGTCAAAATTGATTAGGAAAGCAATCCATTTTCATCATTACTTGGTTTCTATACACTTCAATATTACACTAAATAAATTAAATTGTTTAACTTAAAACTTGTTAATTAAAAAAAAACACATTCTAGTAAAAATTCCAAATTCATTTAGTAACCACTAAAATTTAAAATTTAAAATTTTAACAAAATTAGGCGCTTAACTTTAAAATTCATAAAACTTCAAATTGAAAAACGATAGAATTTTATAATTCTTCTCACGAGAGAAGCTCTAAACTATTCATATATTCCATACATATATGTTATCAAACCATTATGTAATGAACTCATACAAATTCAATTTAGTATAAAATAGTTGGAGGGGTCTTTTGTAAATATATTTCATAGTAAAAATATAATAATGAGCTCCAAGTCACAATTGAAATAAATAACAGACCAAAAAATATATATTTCTTATAAATATAAAAAAAAAATTGATATTAATTTAAATAATTTTTTAAACTAATTTAAAAATAAATATTAACATTTATTTATAATAAAAAATTTAATTATTATGTTTCTAGTTGATTGGAGATTTTTGTGGTGTGGTTTTTGAGATAGTGAGTTCAGATATTCCACAGTCTGCATTTTTATGTCTACGTTTCGAGTCTAGAACAAGACTCATCCTCAGGACTGAATCTACAAAGAAGAGAAATAAGGCTATATATATGATATGTTGTGCTGCAAAGATGAGGAGCCGACTAGTTCAAGGTGAATAATTACTTTTTATTAAACTCTAGGTTTCGAGTCTAGAACAAGACTCATCCTCATGACTAAATCTACAAAGAAGAGAAATAAAGCTATATATATCCTCATGACTGAATCTACAAAGAAGAGAAATAAAGCTATATATATGATATGCTATGCTACGAAAATGAAGAGCGGACCAGCTCAAGGTGAATAATTACTTTTTATTAAACATAATTTATTTAGACATATTTTTATCTAATTTATTATTTATTAAAATTGATATATATTTATTAATGTAAATTATATTATTATTATTATTTATTTAATGTAGATCTTGATATTACACTATACACTTCAATATTACACTAAATAAATTATCACGATCTCAAATATTTCTAGTTATCAAAAGTATTTTATAATATAAATGATATAATAATTGATTCTATTTTCAATATTAAAATGATATTTTAATAATTTGGTTTTTATATTTTTATTAAATTTTAAATTTAATATATTTATAATACTATAATATTTTAAAAATAATGATTAAAAAATTAAGCCATCATTTTCCTCAGGTTATAAGCCAGGGTTGACCATTCGTTTTCTTTTATTTAAATAAGAGTAAAATTCATAAAACTTTAAATTGAACAAGGATAGAATTTTAAATTCTTCTCGCAATAAACCTTTAAACTATCTATACATTCCATACATATATGTTATCAAAGCATTATGTAATGAACCAATAAAAATTTAATTACATAGTATAAAATAGTTGTTCGGGTTTTTTGTTAAGATATTTCATAGTAAAAATATAATAATGAGCTTTGAAATAAATAATAAACAATTTTTTTTGGTTTATTATGGTTTAAAAAATTGATATTAATTTAAATAATTTAAAAATTGTGAAGTTTGATCATTTTCATTATTGAGAGGAGGAGTCATTGAAATTGAGAAACATCTCAATAATTTCAATAGGATGATAATTGGAAGCTAAACAAGAGTTGGGTTCGTGCCTTTTCTTTATAAATTTTATTTTATTGTTTGTTTTTAAGTTCTATTTTTATTTATTTTATTTCTATCTCTATTTACTCTTATTGATTTATTTTCTTGTCTTTTTATTTACTCTTAGTCATTTTCCTCCCTACCTACCTATATATATATATATATATAAACCTATTAATAATAATATTTTAATAATTATTTTAAATTATTTTTTTTAATAATTTCCTTTCACTAAACTTTATTTTCTAATAACTCGCTATTGATGTTAATAATTTAATATTAAATAATTAATATAAATTATCTTAATAGCTCTTACCATTGACTTTATTAGTTATAATCTCTTGACTAAAACTAATCTCTTTATTAGTTTTTGTTGAATAATATTATTTTTATAACAACTGGTTAAGGTTAGTTTTTATTAAATAATATTATTTTTATAACAACTGATTTGAAACTTGATGCATCATGTCGCTATTTATTTATATTGATTGATATATTTTTTCACCTTAGTCTTTAAGATGAATATCATTGATAGGTTCAAAACATTGGCCATACAATTATTCGATGTGATTAGTCCAAAAAATAATCTCAAACATCATTATGGATCACCAAAATCTGAGAATTTTTTTTTTTAATTATTATATTTCTAATTATCAAAAGTATTTTATAATATAAATTATATAATAATTGATTCTATTTTAAATAATTTAATAATTAAAATTCTCTATTTTTATTAAATTAAATTTTAATATATTTATAATACTATAATATTTTTTAAATAAATATTCAAATATTAAACCATGGTTGTCCTCATGTTGTAAGCCAGGGTTGTAAGCAAAGGTTGACCATTCCTTTTCTTATATTTAAAGAAGAGAGGCGCTATAGTGAAGCCCTTTCACGCTGTTTGAATAGGGCAGATTGAAGGGCTTGTGATTTTTTTTAGAGCACCAAATTCGTAGTATCAGAAAGTAAAGTTATGATAATCTTATTTTCAAGTTGTTAGTCAAAACATAAAAAAATTAATAAATTTTTTGTATTATATTTTTAGTGCTTCAATTTGTAAGCATTTTTACCATTTAATTTACAATTAGTATGTAATTTATTTTACCAATATGAATGAAAACCAATACTTTTCAATACCTTAATATTTATATTTCTTATGATTAAAAAAATTAATATTAATTTAAATAATTTCCAAAAATATTTATTAACTTTTTGTTTATAATAACAAATCTAATTATTATATTTCTAGTTATTAAAAATATTTTATAATATAAATTAAATAATAATCGATTCTATTTTCAATATAAAAATAATATTTTAATAATTTAGATTGTTTATTTTTATTAAATTGTAATTGTAATATATTTATAATATAATTATATTTTTGGTGTTTTCAATCGAATTCTGATACCCTATCTGCAGTGATAGTTACGATGGTCCTGGAGGCAGCTGGTGGAGAGCACATTGGAACAGGTATGGAACTTGACCTAGTAGACTACTTGGAAGACCCGTTGGAGAATGTCAATATCTGGCAAACCCCTCACTCCGCCGCGGACGACATCCTTCCTTTCTGTTGCGACCTGTCGGCTACCATTGAGGGTCTTCCTTCCATTTCTGGACCTTCCTGCTCCACTGTCACTTTCTCGGAGCCTCCTCCGATCTGGCCATTTCCTCCCTCGCCGCTGCAGTCTCTCTCACCTTCCATTTTTGCCTCTGCCTGCCTCCATACAAACCTTGAGGCAGCTAGCTCTCAAAACCCCCTCTCATCTCACCCTGGTGAATCGTCATCCACCCCTCTGAGAACCCACATTCCGGCCCAGGAAATACCACAAGTTCCGGTACCTGAGGCGCATCCATCTGGAAGCTACGCGGCAATACCCCCTCTCTCGGAATCGATTCCAGCGGCTGAGCTCCCTCGCCCTGAAACCCCTGACCCAAACCCTAACCAGCCAGGGGATAATACAGAAGACCCTGAAGTGTCGTCACAAAGGGGAAAGAAGAGAAAGTGCTTCAAGGTCCGAAGCGAGGACGTCGTTTTCAGACTTGGGGAGGACATTCAGTGGGGTGATACCATGGACACGACGTACCGAGTTCTGGTAGGAAGAATTCGCAGCCGTAGCTATACAGCGGCTAGGCTTAAGATATGGGCCTCAGAGGTTTGAGGGCAACACTTGGCTGATCTCCCAACCATACAAACCTTTGTTAGAGGATGGTTTGCTTTGCATTTTGTCAGAGCCGAGCATACCAACTGGGTCCTGTTGTCTTTCCGGCATTTTGAGCATGCTCCAGCTCTCCTCCGGCGATCAAACCCTCTTTTCGACCCCGCAAAAGAACATATAGGAGTCGGCCCTATATGGGTTCGGCTACCAGGACTGCCCCTGCAATTCTGGTCAGAGGATATCTTCTGTCGCATAGGCAACACTCTAGGCACAACAATGTAAACATTGAAACGGGAACTCTGGCCAAAAAACCTCAAAAAAACATCAAAAACAGTGTTAAAAACGAAAAGTGTTGATGCTGGAATAACACCTTCTTCTTTTTTTTCTTGAATTAATTTTCAACATGTTTTAAAAATGACAGTGAAAACCAATTTTTTGCGCAAAAATTGTCAAAAAAACCCTCAAAACGAAAAGTGTCAACGCTGGGAAAACACTTTTTTTTTTTTTTCAAAAATAAAATTTCAACATTTCGAAATAATGGCGTAAAATATTTTATCATGACCCTAAAAAACATTAAAATTTAAAAAAAATAATGAAAACATAAAATAAAATAAAAATAAAAAACTAGTTAATTCAAATTAGTAGGCTGTCGGCTCACATACTTGACATTTGAACCCTAAACCCTATTTATCTCTTCTGTCTCTCTCCTTTGTAAATCAAGTCCTGATGATGAGTCTGGGTCTAGACTCGAAACGTCGACAAAGCAAAAATGAAAATGGTGGAATATTCGAGTGTAAATTCTAAAAATCCTGACCACAGAAATCTACAATCCATTAAAAATAAAAAAATTTAAAACAATGAAAAAACTCAAAACAAAAAAAAAAAAAGTAAAAAAAAATAATAATAATAACAAAACATAAAGTAAAATATATACTAAAAAAAATAAAAAAATCAATCATAGAATGTAAAAAAAAAAAAAATTAATGATAAGAATTAAAAAACTAAAAGAAAAAAACATTATAAACAAATAAATAGTTAAAAAAAAAAAAAAAAAAAAAAAAAAAAAAAAAAAAAAAAAAAATAAAAAAAATGGCAAAAAAAAAAAACAAAAATATGGCAAAAAAAAAAAAAAAACAAAAACAAAAAAAACATTTAAAATAAACTAAAAATTAAGTAGGTAAAAATAGAAAAAAAAAAAAAAAAAAAAATTAAGAAAGAATTAAAGAAGTAAAAATAAAAATTAAAAGCAAACTAGATTTTAAAAAAAAAAAATAGAAAATTAACAAAAAAAAATTAGAAACTACTAAAATTAAGATTAAAATGTTGATTACTTGAAAAAATATATATAAAAAAGACAAAAATAAAAAATAAAAAATGTTAAAAAAAATTATCTCATAAACCATAAAAGAATTTGGAAAAAAAAAAAAAAAAAAATATATATATATATATATATATATATATAAAAGTAAAAATAGAGAAATTAAAAAAAAACATTAGCAAAAATTAGGAGAGCAAAAAAATACGGCCATGCCACCACGGGCGACCGGGGGGGCGGGCGGTCGATTCCGTGCAGGCCCCGAAATTGGCCGCCCGCCCCCTAGCCGCCTGTGGTGGCGCGGCCGTGGGTAGAGGGCCTGCAGGCAGGGCCCTCCGCCCTCGGTCATGCCACCAAGGGTGGCGGGGGAGCGGGCGAGCTATTCCAATTTATTTATTTATTTTCTAATAAAAAAAAATCCATAAAAAACTTTAAAAAAATTTAATTTTTTTTTTTTTTAAATAATTTTTTAAAATTTTAAAATTTAAAATTTAAAATTTTAATTCGTTTAAAAAAAAAAATTAAAAACTTTTTAATGATTTCTCTTAAAATAAGAAAAAAAGAATGTTTAAAAAAAAAGCTAATAATAATTTTTTTTTTTAATAAAAAAAATTTGTTTAAAAAAAAAATTAATTTTTTTTTTGTTTTTTTAATATTTTAATATCTTTTTGTTTTTTTTTTTTTAAATAATTTTCATTCTCCTTCTTCTTCTTCCTTTTTCTTTCTTTCTTTCTTCTTCTTCTTTTTTTTTGCCCTTTTTTTTTTGAGTTTATTTTTTGTTTTTTTAATATTAATTTTACTAGTTTTTTAATTTTTTTCGTTAATTAATTAATTTATTTATTTTTTAAAACTAGTTTGTTTTTTATTTATTTTTTTCCCTAATTTTTGCTAATGTTTTTTTTTTAATTTCTTTATTTTTACTTATATATATATATATATATATATATATATATATATATATTTTCCCAAATTCTTTTATGGTTTATGAGATATTTTTTTTTTAACATTTTTTATTTTTTTTATTTTTGTCTTTTTTATATATTTTTTTATATATGTTTTTTAGAGACAATTATTTCATGTGGATCGAAAATTTAATTAACGATGTATAAATATGTAGAATAACGAAAATGCAAAATATCGACCTTCTTCTTTAAATATGCAAAATAATAAAAACCTCATTACAAAAAAAATAAAAATAAAAATAAAAACAAGAAAATATGAAGAAGAAGACCACTTCCAAAGCTATTAAATTTACAAAATAATTATTTACATTTCATACATTATAAAATTAAAAGTAAAAAAAAGAAAAAGCCTTTTAAAAAACGGGCATGGTGTACAATTACCATTTTTTTAAATCAACATCAAAATCACTACCATTCTAAAATGCAATGTACATAAAAAAAATTATAATGCCAAAAACTATGTTCTAAAAAAAACATGTGTGTTTCGCATCAACCCTTTTCAAAATCGGGTCACTTTTTTGCTATCTCTACAAAACGGGTAATAGTATCAATTCCCGTTACAAAGTTTACGTTGTTGCACCTATCTAGACCACGACAGAACATACCTAACCTCAGGTATGATGGCATATGCCAGGATTCTCGTTCACTTGGATACTCGGGGCGGTCTTCAGGAGCACATTACTTTACAGTGGAAATCCTTCTCCCGTAAGCAAACCCTAGACTACGAAGGTGTCCCTTTCCGTTGCAGACATTGTCACAAGGTGGGACACCTGTACAAAGACTGTCCGCTGAATAAGAAGGAAAGGGTAAGAGACAGGGAGAAGGACACAATGCAGAACAAAACTCAAGCTCAGAAAAGCCCCTCTGAGGGGGAAGAGGTTGCAAATCGAGCACAAGCTGATGCATTACCTGTGCCCTCAAAAGAGACCAGAAAGAAGCGGGGAAAGGCACCCATCGAAGCACCCTCTCCACCTCTTACCAGAGCAAGGGAAAATGCTGAGGCGATGTTCTCCACGGGTATGTTGATTGTAAACTCCTCCTCTGTTTACTCTAATGCATCTCTGCAGGACATTGATACATGTTATGAACAGTTCAATTCAGTGCAGTCTTCCTCTCACACCTTTATTCCCCCTAAGGCTGTGGAATTCCCTATCAAACCCCCCTCCCCCACCATCTCCTGCACTCAACCCTCTTTCCCTGAACATCCTCCCCCAAATTCCCAATTACTTGATCCTCCCTCTCATTCCATCCCTCTTCCTTTCAGATACCCCACCAGAGCCAGGTTTCGCTCACAGGCCCCTGACTCTCTGGGTATCGACCTCATCACCTCTCCCCCTCCCCTAAAATTGACTAGAGGCAGACCATCCTCCCTATCCAAAGCCAAGGTACAAGCAGGGGAAGAGATTTTTTCAGGCAAACAACAGGCCATTTATCGGGTACTTAGAGCAGTGCATACCCAAGAGGCCCCTCCTCCATGAAACTCCTCTCCTTCAATTATAGAGGGTTGGCTAGCCCTACAAAAAAATTAGCATGAGGAGATTGCTCTCAGCGGAACTCGTTGACATTCTTTTTTTGCAAGAAACCCTAGGTCAGGGGTCTGTCATTATCCACCTCCTGGAAACCTGGCTACCTGGTTGGACTTTCCATACCCTCGATGCATCAGGGAGGTCTAGGGGGCTTGCGATAGGAGTAAAAAATCGATCTATCAGAATCTGTAATGTGTGGGGGAGTTCGGGCCACATAGGAGCTGATATATACTCCTCAGAACTTGATATCGAGCTCAGGATCATAAATATATATGGCCCCTGTCACAACAGACAAGAATTTTGGAGCAGATTCCTTCACTCTCACATTCTTCAAAAGGACAATCTCGTCCTGGGGGGGATCTAAACTTCTCCATTGGTTATGCAGAATCTTGGGGACATAATACCCAAAGGGATATCCTCTCAGATTTTTTCGAGGCCAAACTGGAGGATCATAATCTCATAGATATCCCCTCCCCAAAAATATTTCCCACTTGGAGGAACAACAAATTAGGAGCAGACAGTCTCTCTAGAAGACTTGATAGATATCTCATTAAGGAGCATATGTTAACCTTGGGACTGGGATATAGGTAGTGGGTGGGCTCTGGAGGAATATTAGACCATAGGCCGATCTATTTGGAAATCAGAGGAGGTATGAACAAGCCTAAAGGTCCTTTCAAATTTAATGCAGCTTGGCTGAGGGATGCTGAATATATCCATCTTGTCACAAATTACTGGAGGAATCATCCCCCAGCGGCAGAAAGGACTATATCATAAGGTTTTGCAAAAAACCTTAAAGAAATCAAGGGCCTCTCTAAGAAATGGGTGCATAAGAAGAGAAAGTAGGAAGGCCATACTCTCAAACAATCTGAAGAAGCCATCGAGAAGTATGAAAATGACCATGAAGGAATATTCTCCTCCCCTGAGTGCAAATAGTAGATAACCTCTCTGCTGGCCAAGAGAAACCAAATTCTGAAGAACAGAAAAGAGAGTTGGAGACTGAGAAGCAGAGCCATCTGGGTGAAGGAAGGGGATGACAATACCAATTTCTACCAAAAATTTGCAAATGGGAGGAAAGCTATCAATACTATATGGCAACTATTAGATTGGCATGAAGAACCAATGAACACCTTCCCTCGGCTGGCAGTTATGGCCTCTGCCCATTTCAGTAACATTTATAAGTCACCACCAAATGCCACCCTGGGAAACATAATGAAGACAACCCAACTATTCCCAAGTTTTGTAGATCAATATGAAAGAGGGGATTTGATTAAGGAGGTCTCCCTGAGGGAACTAGAGGACACTCTCAAATGGTTTAAGCGAGATAAAAGTCCTGGTCCGGATGGCTGGACTGTGGAATTCTACTTAGCCTTTTTTTGATACCCTAGGGGGGGGACCTATTACAAGTCATAGAGGAATGTAGAACCTCTGGAAGAATGTATGAGGCCTTCAACTCAACCTTTATTGCCCTTATTCCATAATTGGACAACCCCACATCTTTCAATGATTTCCGGCCCATATCCTTATGTAATTGTATCTACAAGATCATCTCCAAGATTATAGCCAATCGACTCCGGCCAATCTTATCCAACCATATCTCAGCTGAACGATTTGCATTTTGACAAAATAGACAAATACATGAAGCGGTTGGATCGACACAAGAGATCCTACATTCTATCTAGACCCACAAGCTAAAGGGCATGGTCCTAAAAGTTGACCTCTCGAAAGCCTTTGATAGAGTCAACTGGCTATATCTCAAAATGATTTTAACACACCTGGGTTTCCCTTTTGAATTTATAAGATGGATTATGATTTGTATCACTAATGTATCATACATTGTTCTCGTAAACAGTGCGGCCTCACCTTTCTTCCACTCCGAAAGAGGCCTCAGGCAAGGATGTCCTTTGTCCCCACTCCTCTTCTTACTCATCATGGAAGGTCTCAGTTTCTTGATAAAGGAGGAACATCGAAGAGGTAGGCTTAGGGGGATCTGCATCACTGAAGGATGCACATTAACGCACTTGCTCTTTGTGGACGATGTGTTACTTTTCCTAAATGGGAGTATAGGAGATGTGACTGCACTTCTCAATACATTCACTATATTCCTAGCAACCACTGGCATGATGGTTAACAATGGAAAATCCTCTATAACGGCTATAGGATGCACTCCATACGAGGTCCAGTATGCCCTGAGAAGATTCCCCTATAATCTACTACATCTGGATGAGGGATTAAAATATCTGGGCTATAGATTAAAACCACATGGTTATAGGATTGCTGATTGGATTTAGCTCATAACCAAACTGGAGAAAAGGCTAAACATATGGTATCTAAAATATTTATCAAGAGCAGGAAGACTGATACTCATAAAAGCAGTGCTGGAAGCAACTCCAATCTACTGGATGTCTTTAGCATGGATTCCTAAAGGAATACTATCCAGAATCAAAAACCTATGTTGCAGGTTCCTGTGGAGAGGAAACCAACCCGGAAGGATCTTCGCCTGGTCAAATTGGGACTCTTTGGCACTCCCAAAGAAGTGGGGAGGATGGGGTATAAAAAGACTAGACTCTTTCTCCACAGCCATGGCAGCCAAACTAGGGTGGCAACTAGTCACTTCTTTCAGCCTGTGGACTAAAGTGGCCACATCTAAATACATAGCTCCTTTAAATATTCTGGACTGGATTCGACAACCATAGTGGACACAAGCAAGAAAATCGAATATATGGAAAGTTGTCCTACAAGCTATGCCCTTATCAGGGTTGGACTCACATGGAGAATACAGTTAGGAGAAGCTGTTAAAATAGGGATGGACCCTTAGATTGGATGTGGGAACGCCCACAGATTCCCATAGGAGCTCAGGAAACATATCTCACCTCCAGAGGGATCTCACATCCTAACCAAATAACATACAATGGCCGCTCCACATTTTTACAACAAGCTTGGAAATCTGGAAGGACTTTACAGATCCCTCAACAATGGCAACATCATTGGAAGGAATACACGGAGGCACTCACAGAATCCCATATCAGGATACAGGAAGGGGAGGATGAGATTATCTGGGCACATGTGAAGCTTGGGAAATACTCACCTAAGGAGGGATACATAACTCTTATAAACTCTCTGAAACCACCGCAGTGTGAACCTTGGTGGAAAAGCATATGGAAACTTAAAGCACCACCCAGATCCAGGCTCCTCATGTGGACCATTTTGCATCACAAAATCCCAACAGGAGAAAATTTGATCAAAAGATCTTTTCACGGACCCTTCTGGTGCAGCCTTTGCAAAGCAGACAATGAAACTGGGAATCATCTTTTTCTTACTTGCCCATGCACAAGGGAGCTTTGGAATTCTATCCACTCTCATATACCTTCCCTCCCTAGGTGGCAAGGCACAACCGTTCAGGAAGCCTAGGAGGGATGGTGGTCTAATGTATCCTTGGAAAGAACAAAAAACATCCCTTTACTGACTTGTTGGGCCATTTGGATCGCCCGAAACAGAATCATTTTTCAAAATTCCCCCCCCCACTGGCCGGCCATCACTGCACAAATCCTAGCAGACTACCAATAGATACCAGAGGAGGAAACAAATCCAAATCCCAGGCATATCATCCCCGAGAGCATAAACCAATCCCACCCCTGGGCATACTTTGATGGCTCAGCTCAAGACATTGGCTGTGGGGGAGGCGTTGTCCTCCATATTACATCAAATCATATTTACAAAATCCAAATGGGTTTGGGTAGAGGGACAAACAATTTTGTTGAGCTTTCAGTAGCAAAATACACCATTCACTTTGCCTTGGAAAAACAGTGCAGAAACTTACAGCTATTTGGAGATTCAAAAACTATATGCAATTGGATTAACAAAGTTACAATTTGTCATGCTTTTACTCTGAGACACATCATGGAAGAAATTTTCAGACTTATAAATTTATTTGACACATTTACTTGTCAACATATATACAGGGAGAGGAACACAACTGCCGATCTACTATCTAAGGAAGCAGTGCACAGGCCTATAGGTACTTGGAGCATACTGGAGCAAACCGATGGAACCTTCCATTAGTATTATCACAGACCCTTCATAGAGATATCAGATTAGTAAAGCTCAATGGGAGCTGACATAAAGTTTTGTTGTATATATTTTCTATTGTTGTCTTTATATAAATATTATATGAAGTTTTTTATCAAACAGTTTTTCACATAACAGTTATTTTTTTATACTCTCTGCGTAGAGTAAGTACATAAGTATTTTGAAGATCATAGCTCAGATAAATGTCTCCTTGCGTGGAGTACACCTCTATCTAGTTTGAATTCAAAAGGATAGGCTACTAGCCCACAGTTTAGTATATGCCATATTAAGCGAGGGTTGTCCTCATGTTGTAAGCCAGGGTTAACCATTCCTTTTCTTATATTTAAATAAAAGAGACCCTATAGTGAAGCCCTTTCATGGTCTTTGAATCGGGGAGATTTAAGGGCTTGTGATGTCTTTTAAAGCACCAAATTCGTTGTAAGAAATGGTGGAAAGATATATCTAGCTATGTAAGTTTAGAATCCAAATAATATTTTCGTATTATATTCTTAGTGTGTCAATATTAGCATTTTCACTGTTTAATTTTACAATTAGTATGTAATCTCTTTTACCTATATAAATAAAAACCAATACTTCTCATTACCTTAAATTAGACTACTGCAAAAAAAAATGAGCTTCAAGTCCTATTGAAATACATACCAAAAAAAATTATATTTTTCACGGTTAAAAAAATTATATTAATTTAAATAATTTTAAAAAACAATAATAACTTTTATTTATACTTATCAATTTAATTATTATATTTCTAGTTATCAAAACTATTTTAGAATATAAATTATATAATAATTGATTCTATTTTCAATATAAAAATGATATAAGAAATTTTTCAAATAGAGATCGCATAATTTTTTTTATTAAATTTATTTTTAATATTATTATAATATTATAATATTATAATAATATTAAGCCATAGTTGTCCTCATGTCACGTTGTAACCAAGCGTTGACCATTCCTTTTCTTTTCTTATATTTAAAAAAGCGGGGCACTATAATGAAGCCCTTTGATGGTCTTTGAGCGGATTTAAGGGCTCGTGATTTCTTTTAAAGCACCAAATTTGTTATAATAAAGGTTGAAAGATAATATTTAGTTATTGGGGTTCAGAATTTAAAGTCATGATAATTTTATCTTCAAATCATTAGTTAAATTGTAAAAAATTAATAATTCTTTTGTGTTATATTCTTAGTATTTCATTTTGGAGGCATTTTCACCATTTAATTTTACAATTAGAATGTAAGCTGTTTTATTAGTATAAATGAAAACCAATACTTCTTCATACATTAGGTAAGGAGATCCAACTCACAATCGAAATAAATATTTAAAAAAGTGATATTAATTTAAATAATTTTTCGAAATAATTTATAATAAAATATTAGAATTTATTTATAATAATAAATTTAATTATTATATTTGTAGTTATTAATTTTTTTTATAATATAAATTATATAATAATTGTTTTTTTGTCTATCAAGTTGTCTGACCTTTCTGAGGAGCAATAATTCAAGGGAATCTAAGTTGTCAAAATCACTATGAACGAAAACCAATACTTCTCCATATTTTAGGTAATGAGATTCAAGTCACAATTAAAATAAATAGTAAAATAAAATATTAAAAAAAGTGATATTAATTTAAATAATTTTTCAAAATAATTAAAAAATATATATTAGAATTTATTTATAATAACAAATTTAATTATTATATCTGTAGTTATCAAAATTATTTTATAATATAAATTATATAATAATTTTTTTTGTCTGTCAAGTTGTCTGTGATCTCCCAGGCTTGACCTATGGCTTGAGGAGCAGCGACCCAGGGGAATCTAAGCCGTCAAAGTCACCTCGGGATCGCACATGGCTTGGGCGACCTAGGGGAAAATCTAAGCCGTCAAAGTCACTCAGGGATAATAACAAATTTAATTATTGTATATGTAGTTATCAAAATTATTTTATAATATAAATTATATAATACATTTTTTTTTTGTTTGTCAAGTTGTTTGTGATCTTCCAGGCTTGACCTGTGGCTTAAGGAGCAACGACCCAGGGGAATCTAAGCCGTCAAAGTCCCTGGGGATAATAACAAATTTAATTATTATATCTATAGTTATCAAAAATATTTTATAATATAAATTATACAATAATTTTTTTTTGTCTGTCAGGTTGTCTGTGATCTTCTAGGCTTGACCTATGGCTTGAGGAGTAGCAACCCAGGGGAATCTAAGCCGTCAATGTCACCTGGGGATAATAACAAATTTAATTATTATATTTGTAGTAATCAAAATTATTTTATAATATAAATTATATAATAATTTATTTTTTTTGTTTGTAAGTTCTCTGTGATCTTCCAGGCTTGACTTGTGGCTTGAGGAGCAGCCACCCAGAAGAATCTAAGCCGTTAAAGTCACCCGGGCATAATAAAAAATTTAATTATTATATCTGTAGTTATCAAATTTTTTTTATAATATAAAGTATATAATTTTTTTTTGTCTATTAAGTTGTCTGTGATCTTCCAGGCTTGACTTGTGGCTTGAGGAGCAACGACCCAAGGGAATTTAAGTTGTCAAAGTCACCCGGGGATCGCACGCGGCTTGGGCGATCCAGGGGAATCTAAGCCGTCAAAGTCACCCAGGGATAATAACAAATTTAATTATTATATCTGAGTTATCAAAATTATTTTATAATATAAATTATATAATTTTTTTTTTTTGTCTGTCAAGTTGTTTGTGATCTTCCAGGCTTGATCGGGGATCGCATGCGGCTTGGGTGGCCCAGGGGAATCTAAGCCGTCAAAGTCACTTGGGGATAATAAAAAATTTAATTATTATATCTGTAGTTATCAAAATTATTTTATAATATAAATTCTATAATATTTTTTTTTTGTCTGTCATCTTCCAGGCTTGACTTGTGGCTTGAGGAGTAACGATCCAAGGGAATCTAAGTCGTTAAAGTCACCTAGGGATCGCACGCGGCTTGGGTGACCTAGGGGAATCTAACTCGTCAAAGTCACTCGGGGATAATAACAAATTTAATTATTATATCTGTAGTTATCAAAATTATTCTATAATATAAATTATATAATAATTTTTTTTTTCTGTGATCTTCCAGACTTGATCTCCCAGGCTTGACCTGTGGCTTGAGGAGTAGCCACCCAGGGGAATCTAAGCTGTCAAAGTCACCCGAGACTGTGGCTTGAGGAGCAGCGACTGAGGGGAATCTAAGCCGTCAAAGTTACTCGAGATTGTGGTTTGAGAAGCAGTGACCAAGGGGAATCTAAGCTGTCAAAGTCACCTGAGACTGTGGCTTGAGGGGAATCTAAGCTGTCAAAGTCACCTGAGACTGTGGCTTGAGGAGTAACGACCGAGGGGAATCTAAGCCGTCAAAGTCCCTCGAGACTGTGGCTTGAGGAGCAGCGGCCGAGGGGAATCTAAGCCATCAAAGTCACCCGAGGATCGCACGCGGCTTGGGTGACCCAGGGGAATCTAAGAAGTCAAAGTCACCTGGGGATCGCACGCTACTTGGGCCACACCAGCCCTTAGCTGACTAGATTTTTTAGAATGTCTCCTCCCCCTAGCACATGGCACAACGACCCTGTGAGGTTTGATCTTGGGTCGCGTTGCTAAAAAAGCCCATCCTCAATCAATTGTGCTAGTGAAACTTGACAATAATTGATTCTATTTCCATTATAAAAATGATATTTTAAAAATCTAGGTTCTATAATTTTATTAAATTTTAATTTTATTATATTTATAATATTTTTTAAATAATGATTCAAAATATTAAGTCAGGGTTGTCCTCGTGTTGTAAGCAAGGGTTGATCATTTATTTTCTAATTTATTTTCTTATATTTAAATAAGAGAGATGCTATAGTGCAGCCCTTTCATGGTCTTTGAATAGGGCAAATTTAAGGGCTTGTGATTTCTTTTAATGCACCAAATTCGTTGTAGGAAACGATGGAAAGATGTATCTAGCTATGTGGGTTTAGATATCCAAATTCATGATAATCTTATTTACAAGTCCTTGGTTAAACTGTATAAAAGTAACAAATTTTTCGTGCTATGTTCTTAGTGCTTCAATTTGAAAGCATTTTCACCATTTAATTTTACAATTACTATATGATCTTTTTTACCCATATGAATGAAAACCAATGCTTGTCCATAGTTTTACTCATGCGAATGAAAACTAATACATCTCAATACCTTAGGTTTGACTACTGCAAAAACTAAACAAAATTAGTTTTGGGACGTGTTTTTTTTTTCTAGAAAGAAAATCTTGATATTATATTGAGGAGATATACAGACAAAAAGTTCAAATAACCATCATCTGAAAAAACCATGTAGCAGATAACCAACATGAAAACATGTAGCAGATAAGCATCTGAAAAACCATGTAGCAGATAACCATCATGAAAACATGAACCTGTTTAACAGTATTTTGAGAAGAATAACAAAACCCATAGGAAACATTCAGCTGATCGGGAGGTAAAGAGCAGACACAGATGATAGGACAAATTTAGCAGAAAGAGAAGAGTCTTCAAAAATTTTCAGATTCCGCCACCTCCAAAGTGACCAGATGGTGATGGGCAGAATGGGTCGAAGAGATTTTTGGCGCCCCCACCAGGCAAAAGCTGCATCCACAGAGATGAAATTTAGATGTTGAAAAGAGAAAAATTGTGCAAGGTCATACCAGATTTGTTGGGCGACAGAGCATTTGAAGAAGAGATGGAAGTTTGTTTCCTCATCCATCTTGCAGAGAGCACATCTGCTGGGGCCGTGCCATGACCGCCGCTTCAAGGAGTCCCAAGTTAAGTTCTTGTTGAAAAGCACCAACCAGGAGAACAAGATAATCTTAAGGGGGCATCGAAGCTTCCACCAAAACACTGGAAAGCACCTATTTGCTGGTGCGTTAACAGAAATGAGATCAGAGTATATGTCCTTTACTATTGCATGCGGAGCAGAGAAAGGAAGGGACCAGATCAGATGGTCATCAACGGTGGAACGCAGAAAGCCACCCCGCTGGAGAGAGGAAGACAGATCGGACCAAAGAGGGATGAGATCGATTGGGAGGCGAATATCATCAGCATCCCGAAGCACGGGCAGAGAACCATTCCATTCCTTTATGATTCGATTCCATGTGAACAAGCCAGATCTGCGGAGGAAGAAAAGAAGAGGAGGAGGAACCTGTAAAGTTCCCCTGTATCCAGCGAAAGAGTCCAGCCCAATGAAAATCTTGCTACCTGTATAAATTTTCCATTTTAGATTGCTGAGGAAGTAATGTTGAACCCTTCGAAAACTGTACCAGATTGTGGAGCCTCGTTTGATGCCGATTGTATCGAATCTGAACCAGAATTCCATTCCCTTGCCTCTTTGATATTTTTGTCGGACGATGTCGCTCCACAGGTTAGTTCCATAAATACCCCTCCACAGGGATTTACAGATAAGAGCAGCGCCAAAAAATTTAATGTTCAGAATGCCCCATCCATCAGAATTTTTCGGCAGTGAGAGAGAGTCCAGCTTTGCAAGATGGATTTTGTACCGCCCAGCCTTTGCTCCCCATATGAAAGAGGAAATAATTCTGTTGATTGCATGTATAATGCAAGTGGGGAGAAGGAAAAGGTGACCCCAGAAGACAGAGAGTTGAGAGAGGACGGATTTGACCAGAACAACCCTGCCTCCTAAAGAGAGGGTGCGGAAGCTCCAAAGAGCGAGCTTGTTGTGGAAGCGATCTACGAGCCAGCGCCAGTCCGTCGACTTGTAGGAGCGACCCTTTAAACTGAAACCAAGATACTTGATTCCATCTGAAAGTGGCATATGATGAATGTCGAAAATTTGGGCGATCCGGCAGATGAGGAGTTCATTGGCGCCATTATGGTATAGGATTGTTTTTGCTTTGTTCATGGCCAGTCCGGAAGCTCTGTGAAATCGATCGAGGATGGATTTGATGCATATCCAGGTAGCCATGGAGAGCATAGCAAAGATGACCACGTCGTCGACGAAGAGGTTGTGAGACATCTTGATGTTCTTGCAGATCCTTATCGGAATGAATTCTTTCAGGGCCACCGCACGGTTGATATGGAGACTCATGGCGTCGATTGCAAGGATAAAGAGGAGGGGGGACAGAGGGCATCCTTGCCGAAGGCCCCTCTCAGCCTTGAAAAAGGGGGAAGGCTGACCATTCACCAGGATCGCATAATTTACATTTTCAATGCATCCCATAATCCAGCGGATGACAGCGGGAGATAAACCAATTTTGGCGAGGAGACATTGAAGGTATCTCCAATCGATAACATCAAAAGCCCGCTGTAAGTCAATTTTTAGGATGGCAGCTTTGGTGTTATTGACAGCGATGGAGTGAAGGCATTCCTGAGTGGAGGCGACAACATCATGGATGTTACGACCTTTGAGGAAAGCATGCTGGTTTGGAGAGAGGTGGCGGGCCAGAGTATCCTTAATTCTGAGCGCAATGATTTTTGTGATGATCTTGAAGGAGATATTGCAAAGGGAGATAGGGCGGAAATCAGAGAAAGCTTCGGGTTCATCCTTCTTCGGAATGAGGGCTATGAGAGTGGAGGAAGTATGGCTGTGGATTTGACCAGTTTGTTTGGAGGCGTAGACCATACTTAGCAGATCATTTTTAAAGAGATAAAAAAAGTGGGTGAGGAATCCAATAGTCCAGCCATCCGGGCCGGGGGCTTTGTCCTTTTTGAAAGTTTTCATGGCGCAAAGGAGTTCATCCTCATCAACAGGACGGAGAATTTCCTCATTCATATCATGATCAAACATCACAGGCATAGGATCAATCCCCCATCGAATATCACTGAAAGTAATATCATTTGATCTGTTGTACTGTTTGTTAAAAAAACTTACCGCAAGCCGAGTGATGTCTCCCTGCGAGATAGCCTCATTCCCCAGTTCATCCTTGATCTTCCAAATGAAATTCCTCTCTCTGCGAGCATTGGCGAACTTGTGGAAAAATTTTGTGTTTTTGTCCCCCAATTCAAGCCAAGTGGCGCGGCTTTTGAGCCGCCATTTTGCCTCGTCCTGCTTTAGTAAGCAAGATCTTCGCTTCTCTAGATCCCTGATGCAAGCTTTCTTTTCGAGAGAGCAGGAGGAAAAATCAGTGGAGTCCATAATGGACTGTATTTCCAGTTGAACCCGATTAAGGGCCGCCCTATCTTCCTGGTGTCGTTTGAACTGCCATTTTTTCACCAGGTCCCTGAGCTCAGATAATTTTTCTCTGAAAGTGGAGAAAATGAAATTCGATTGCTCCCGGATCTTTATATCTTTCCATGCTGTCTGAATAAAGAGATTGAAGGCAGGGTCCAGGAGAAGGCTGTTATCAAACTTGAATGAGTAGCCCCTTTTGAAGATCTTGTCTGGCCATGATAAAAGGATGGGGAAGTGATCAGAGATCATGACATTCTCCACAGACAGTTTTGGAAGGCCAAATTTGTCAATGAGGCTGAAATGAATGAAAACCCTGTCCAATCGTTTGGCGATGTAGGCCTTTCCAACTCTACCATTAGACCATGTCGGCCTGTTCCGGGCAGGGTTGATGTCGATCATGTTCCTGTTTATCAGTTCAGTGTAGATGAGATCCGCCAAGGTGCTGTTTATCTTGCCCATACCCCAAACCTCGTTTGAAGACAAAACAACATTTGTATCTCCCGCAATGATTAGACTGTTTAGATTGAAGAGGTCAGAGGCAAAAACCCAGATATGGGACTTATATGGGGCATATAGATTGAGAATGTTGATAGGAAGATCTATACCTTGGATTGAAACTGTTATCAGAATTCCAGCAAAGCAACTGTAGGCCTTCGCCTTGACCTTTGTCGAATCCCAGAGGGAGATCATGCCACCCGAAAGACCGGTCGCTTCTGTAGCAGCCATGTGCCAGGAGGGCAACATCTTACGAAAATATGACAGAGAGTCTTCCTTCCCATGCATCGTTTCCTGTATAAGAATAATTGAGGCCCTGGAGCAGAAACCCATATGCACGAACCGCACGCACCCCATGAACCGGAGAAACCGTTGCGCAGGAGGCCAGAGATCAGAGTATAAATGAAATGTATTCAGGGAAAGAAACTGCAGGCAAGCTTAGGCGTGAGTTCAGAGTATAAACGAAATGTATAAGTGGCACAATTCGTTGATTTGTAGATTGATAATTCAAACAGAGTGTCATCTATGCAAATATTTCTAACTGCATATTTTCTTTATCTAAATTAGTAGATATATTTTTCAATTTTATTGAAAATTAACAAGTTAAATGTTCATTTCCCCTTACCATGTATCAGCACCACATTAAATGTTCATCTTGGTTTACAATGTCTCAACTTTGAGCTGGGCATCTTGAGCATCGGGTAATGGATTGACGAAACAGTCATACATTCAGTGAGACTCCAATATCCCGTATCTTTAAGCTAAACTTAATTGTAATTAATGAAGCCTTAATCTTATATTAAAATATTTTTCATAATAGTTAAAAGGGGATTAACATTAATCTTCGCATAATCCAAATATCGAATGCCATCCAACTGCTATTATCAAACACTACTATCAATATTTTAATTTCAATATTTTTTTGGGTGCGGGCAGCTGTGCCTCACCATATTCGTTGACGTTGTGAACATGGTGAGGCACAATTGTCCCGCACCCACAAAAACATCCCCGGCAATAATGTCAATGGGACACCTGTCCTTTCATCAATTAGACGGTGGATTCTGGAGCCACAACTGTCCCGCATTTTTTTCCATGACAGTGACTTTCGCTCGCAACCATCTCTGCCAAGCCATTTCCAGGCGTTGCTCATCACAGACCGACGTCGATGTTTTTTTTCCATGAACGGTGGGCTTACGTGCGCAATGTTCACAACACAGGGTTGGTGGCCCTTCGGTTCGAAGCCTATTTCCTGTTGCCACTTTGACGACGACGACTTTGGCTTTCAGAGCAAGAGCTTTGGCCTTTCGCTTTCACAACAACTTTCACACAGCAGGTCGATGCTGGCGCGACATCAAAGGCTTTGAGTCAGAGGAACGATGTCTGCGCGCACAAGTTTGAGTATTACCTTTCTAAAACGTCAAATCTCACAACCCTTCATCGTTCCTACTCCTCAAATGTACTAACCCCATTGCTTCCTTCGGTGCATTAGATACGGCTATCGGTGAATTGCATCAAAAAAATTGGGGAATTACATCAAAATTTAAAGAGAAAATGAGAAAATATGGGATGATATCGGTGAATTACATCACCAAAATAATATAAGACATCAAAATTTAAAGAGAAAATGAGAAAATATGGGAGGATATCGGTGAATTACATCATCAAAATAATATAAAAGAAAAAAATGGGAAAATATGGAATGATATCGTTGAATTACATCATCAAAATAATATAACACATACTTGTCCTGCTTTATTCCTATTTCTCCTAGGAATCACTGCGTCCACAACATCTCTTTACAAGTTTCGTTGCAGCTATGTACTCTGCTTCTGTTGTAGAGAGAGCTACTATTCTTTGTAGCCTTGACACCCAAGATACTGTAAATGTATACAAATAACCTGTAGTGGACTTTCTAGTATCCATATCTCCAGCCATATCCGCATCTGTAAATCTTTCAAGCACAGTCTCATCATGACCAAAACATAAACTATAATGACTAGTACCCTTGAGATACCTTAAAATCCATTTTACTGCTTGCCAATGTTGTTTGCCTAGATTGGTAAGGAACCTGCTCACTACTCCCACTGAATATGCAATGTCTGGTCGTGTGCATACCATGGCATACATCAAACTACTAACTGCTGAAGCATAATGAATCTTGCTCACCTCTTCTTTCTCATTGTCATTACTAGGACATAATTCAGTGCTCAGCTTGAAGTGGGCTGCAAGGGGTGTACCAACTGGCTTGGCATCCTTCATATTAAACGTGTCAAGCACTTTCTTGATATATTTTTCTTGTAACAACCACAACCTTTTGTTTTTCCTGTCACGCATAATCCGCATGCGCAATATCTGTTGTGCTGGTCCCATATATTTCATTGCAAATTTGCTACCCAAATCTTTCTTCAACCTATTGATCTTATTCTTATCATGCCCAACAATCAACATGTCATCCACATATAACAATAATATAATATACTTTCCTTGATCATACCTCTTGATATAGACACAATGGTCAGCTTCCAAACTCTGAAAACCATGTTCCAACATGAATGAATCAAATTTCTTTTACCATTGTCGAGGTGCCTGTTTCAACCCATAGAGACTCTTCTTCAACCTATAAACAAGGCCTTCTTTGCCTTTTTCTATGAAGCCTTCTGGCTGCTCCATATAAATTTCTTCCTCCAATTCACCATGAAGGAAAGCAGTTTTTACATCTAACTGTTCACATTTTACATCTAAAGCAACAACTAGACCAAGAATGACTCTAATGGATGACATTTTAACAACATGTGAGAAAATTTCAGTGAAGACAATACTTTCTTTTTGGGCAAAACCTTTCACCACCAATCTTGCTTTATACCTCTCATTCTTTTCGTCACCTTCATGCTTAATCTTGTACACCCATTTGTTTTGTAGAGACTTTCTACCTTTTGGGAGGTTTACCAACTCCCAAGTTTTATTTTCCTACAACGAGTTCATTTCTTCTTCCATTGCTTTCTTCCATTCTTTACTGTGCTCGACTATACAAGCTTCTTGAAAACAATTAGGTTCACCTTCAACAGTCAACAAAATATAGTTTGAAGGAGGCTACCTTTGTGAAAGCTTATGAGGCCTAGAAAATCTGCGAACCAACTGTGGTGGTACATTATCAGGTTGAATCTCCTGTGAAGATTCCTGCAAGATTCATTCTTCTTGTTGTTCATTTTCTTGTATTGGTGGTATGTTTTCTCGCTTCTCTTCAAACCTATCAATAACCTTCTTGACCTCCAACTCACCTACAGTCCTCTTGAACATTTCTGACTCATTAAATATAACATCCCTGTTTCTAATAATTTTATGTTTGACTCAATCCTATAGATGATAACCAAGATCTTCATCCACATATCCCCAAAAAATGCATTTCATAGATTTATCATCTAGCTTAGTTCTATTTTCTTTGGGAATATGTACGAATGCTTCACATCCAAAGATTTTCAAGTGAGAATAATTCAAATTCTTACTAGTCCAAACTTCTTCAGGGATACCGCCATCCAAGGCTGTAGTTGGAGATCTATTTATGAGGTAGCAAGCGGTCCTGACTACTTCAGCCCAAAAATTCTTCTCCAAACCGGAATTGGACAACATACTTCGCACCTTTTCCATAATGGTGTGATTCATCCTTTCTGCGACACCATTTTGTTGAGGAGTACCAAGCACAGTCTTCTCATGCTTTATGCCAAACTTGTTACAATATTCCTTAAATGCATTTGAGCAATATTCTCCACCATTATCTGTTCTTAAACACTTCAGCAATTTGTTAGTCTCTCTTTCAACAGCAACATGGAAATTTTGAAATATTCCAAACACTTCACTTTTATTTTTCATAAGATATGCCCAAACCTTCTTGGATGCATCATCTATAAATGTTACAAAATATAATGCTCCTCCTAATGATTTGATGTTAATAGGCCCAAACACATCTGAGTGTACCAATTCTAACACATTTTTCTTTCTTTCATGTCCACCTCTAAGGAATGAAACCCTTCTTTGTCTACCATATATACAATGCTCACAAAGATCAAGATTGTAGGATTTCAAACCTGGCAATAAATTTTTACCAACAAGGATTTTTAAGCCCTTCTCGCTCATGTGACCCAAACGCTTATGCCACAGATCTGCTAAATTTCCTTCTTTTGTGACAACAACCAAATCTGATTTTCCTATTAGTGTCTTCAATGTGTATAATGTTCCTGTCTTGGGTCCTTTGGCCATGACCAATGCACCTTTGCTAATTTTCCAGCCTCCTTTTCCAAAGCTTGTCAAATAGCCTTCATCATCCAGTCGTCCCATAGAGATTAAACTCATGCGCATTTCTGGTACATGCCTGACCTGTTTCAACAATATATCTTGTCCATCTTTCATCTTGATCTGGACATCTCCCACTCCAACAATACTGCAAAAATGATTATTCCCCAAATGCACTCTACCATAATCACCAGGATTATATGAAACAAAACTATCTTTGCATGGGGTTACATGGTGAGATGCCCCAGAGTCAAGGATCCAATCAAAGCTACTGCTAGATGTATATACACATGCATCCTCTACTGAAACAGTAAACAACACATCACCATCTGTGGCTACAGCAGTAGTCTCACCTTTATTTGTGCTATTTGTGCTGGATGACTTGTGATTTGTACTAGACGGTCTCTGATCCTTTTGTCCTTTCTTCCAGAATCGACATTCTTTCTTCATGTGCCTAGGTTTGCCACAATGAAAGCATATGATCCTTCTTCTCCTTGATTTTGATCAGCCTCTCGATCTTGATCACCCTTGCCCACCTCGATCCATTCTCCTACCACAATCAGCTAGAGCTAGAGCCTCTCCTCCGTGGTTTTCCGCAATTGACTTGCGTCGCAGCTCCTCATTCATTAAACTGCTGCTGACATCATCAAAATTCAAGGTCCTTGTAGTTGTTGAAGTGCTCATAGCTACAATTAAATTTTCCCAGCTGTCTGGCATAGAACACATTAACAAAATAGCTCTACTTTCATCATCTAAAATGATTTTAACAGAGGCAAGTTGATTAGTAATAATATTAAATGCATTCAAGTGCTCAATGACTGAAGCACCCTCCTTCATTTTGAGATTATAAAGCTTCTTCATCAAGAACACTTTGTTTGATGTTGTGTTCTTCTCATATAGATCATGGACCTTCTTCCATAATCCTTCAACCGTCTTTTCTCTGGACACATTGAAATAAACATTCTTTGCTAAATATTGGCGGATCGTTGCAATCGCCTTTCTATATAGCTTATTCCACTCTTCATTTGTTATCGATGAGGGTTTCTTTGTTGTGCCCTCAATTGGAAAATACTGATCCTTTAAAATCGGTTTATCCTCCATCTGTGATTTCCATAGGGAAAAAATAGCCTCGCTCAACTTCTCCATGTGAACACCACGTTTCAATTCCAATCTCCACGGATCTCCACTTTTCAAACTCCAGCAACACGTTTCAACATAGGTCCATGACCTTGTTTTTCTTGTAGCAACTGTCTTTTAGTTCCAGCGTTCCTCAGCTATTTCCTGGACAGATCCTTCAACAACTCCAGGGGTAACAACCAATGTTTTAACGAACACTGCTAGAGCAAGGCGATGGCACTAAGTGGCTTGCACGGTGGATATTCGAACCTAGATCCGATACCAGTTGTTAGATCAAAGCATACATAACACACAATAGATTTATACTCAGAGACTTAGACGGCAATAACAAAGAATAATTCACAGAGACAGATAAATGGAGAAACTACAAGATTACTTAGTCAGAAACAGTGGAATAAATAAAACAATCACTAGAGAACATAAATCACTTTGCATTACATAACAGGCTTGGGCCTTGGCTTGCTTTCCTTGGCCAGAGAAATCACAAATTTATAGAGGTAGAAGAAGGATCTAGAATCCTATATGTGATTCAAATGGAGATTTGGAATGATTTAGAAACGAATGGCGGTGTAGAAAGATCTAGAATCCTGGAGATCTAGAAAGATCTGATCTAGAAGGATCTAGAATCCTGCGTGAATTTGACTTCACACTTAACAAAAATAATATAAGAGAAAAAATTGGGAAAATATGGGATGAGAAAATGAGAAAATATGGGAGGAGAAAAAATAGAAAATATGGGATGATATTGGTGAATTACATCAAAATTTAAAGAGAAAATATGGGAAAATATGGAATGATATGGTGAATTACATCAAAATTTAAAGAGAAAATATTATGGTCAATTACATCAAAATTTAAACAGAAAATATGGGATGATAAAGAGTTAAAGGGAAAAATAAAAGTAAGATGAAATATCTCTATATTGACTAATGTAAAGAAGAAAATTAATCTCAAAATAAGAACAAATTCCCTCTTTCCACTTAAAAGTTCACATATATATATATATACACCTAAAGTTCACATATATATATGACTATTGGTGAATTAGAAAATGTGGGATGATAAAAAAAATAAGAACAAATTCCCTCTTTCCACCTAAAAGTTCAAATATATATATGCCTAAAGTTCACATATATATATATATATATATAGGTTTATTGGTGAATTAGAAAATATGGGATGATAAAGAGTTAAAGGGAAAAATGAAAGTAAGATGATATCTCTATATTGACTAATGTAAAGAAGAAAAATAAAATAAGAGCAAATTCTCATGGGCTTTAAAGTGAAATTGGTCATTTTATAATCTCCAAAACACCATGGGATGAAAGGGTCTTTCACATTTTCACCACTCAAGGGTTGAAATTGAAAAGCATTTTTTCTTAAATTGTCCACCATTTCCTCACATTGAATCTAAATTTCAAAATATTCATCACATTACCCACCTACTTAACTTCTTAATTGAACAAAATTATAATTTTGAACACTTCTCTTAATGGTTTTGAGCATATACATAAAATGCTATTTTTTTTTTGAGTAATCTCTTACCTTCTTATCATCATTCCATTCCAATCTTAGTCAATGTTAATTATTATCATCAATAAAATTGTCAATTTATTTGATTAAATTTATATAATGTAAAAGTTTTAAAGCTTTGCAAGAATACTGCTTTTTTTTTTATATATTGAAAAATAAAACTTAAATAAAAACATTACCAAAGGGATGAATTAGAATGTGTAATATTATATCAATCCAACTTATGAATCTTACATATTGAAATACAAATATTTCTTTAAATTTTATAGGACAAATATACCTTTTTTTAATACTTAAATGATTAGATATTGAGTTGATAAAATTTTATAATAAATATTGAATTGGATATTGAGTTGATAAAGTTTTATAATAAATATTGAATATGAGTTCAATATGTTAGAGGTGGGTTTTGAATGTGATAAGAAGATAACAAATATTCTTAATTATTCAAATAAACTCTAGTTGTCATTAAAACAAAACTATTATTACTACTAATAATTTATTTATTTATAAATTTAAAATATTAAAAAAATACATATATTTTTTATAATGTAAAGAAGAAAAATAATTTTAAAATAAAAATAAATTTTCATGAACTTTAAAATGAAATTGCACATTTTTGAATTCCTAAAACATTATGGGATGAAAGATTCTTTTCACCACTCAGAGGGTTGAAAATGAAAAACACTTTTTCTTAAATTTTCCACCATATACTCACATTGAATCTAAATTTCAAAATATTCATGTCACTACCCACCTTCTTATTATATCAATTACTTATTTTTTATACATAAGTCTTAAATACCTTAATAAAAATATTTCTTTATATAAGGAATATCTTTAAATTTTATATGATAAATATACATGTGTTGATGTACTTAAATGATTAGATATTAAAGGTTAATAATAAATCTTAAATATGAGTTCAATATGTTATAAGTGGGTGAAAGAGTATTAAACTGCAAAGCTGAACAATGCTTCTACCAAGAGATCACAAGTTGAAGAATGAAGAGAAAACACACTTCATTGCTTGAGAAAATGAGCTATACATGAGCCTAATTTATAGGAACAATAGAGGCTTCTAACAATAGCTAGAAGATAAGATTGATGAATCAATAGATAAGGATAATACTAACAACGTAGCTGATAAGATCATTACATAAGCTTACAAGTTTCAATATTTATTGGAACTCTAACACCCCCCATAAGTGAACCACGGGGAGGAAAATAAAGAAAAAAGAACACAAAGAATGGGTCCTGACAACTTGATCTTTTTAGGTACCCATGTACTACATTTCATAAGAAATAAAGAATGAAAGAAAATGAAGAGATAAAGGAAGGAGGACTCAAAATAACCCCTCAATGACAACTTCCTTTACCCCAAAAATATGTTGTAACTGAAGAAACCTTGGTGATGCCAAGCCAGGGACTTTGTAAAAATATTTTCTATTTGTTCTTCAATAGGTACATATTCCAGGCTGACAACACCATCTTGAATAAGTTGGCGAATGAAGTGCATATGAATCTCAACGTGTTTTTTCCATTGATGCTCCACAAGGTTTCTAGAAATTTGTATTGTACTTTGATTTTCATACCATAAGAGACTCAGTAGGTTGATCCTGCTAAATGCAAAACTCAAGCAATAATTGCCGTAACCAAATAACTTATTGGCTTGCGAGAACTACAACTCTATACTTAGATTTTGATAATGCAATTGCTGACTGTTCCTTACAGGACCAAGTAATAGGAGTAGATCCAAGACAGGAAAAAAATCCATAGGTGGATTTACGATCATCCATTGATCCAAACCAGTCAGATTAGTGAAACCTGCAAGCTCAGCAGAACCAACAGTATACTGAATGCCAAAATTGGAAGTTCCTTGAATATACCTGAGAATATGCTTTGTTGCTTTCCAGTGACTCTGATGAGGATTCTGAGAAAATCTAGAGACCAACCCAATTGCATAGGCAATGTCAAGTTGAGTGTGTGTCAAATAAAGTAGATTGCCAACAAGTTGGAGATATAATGTAGGATCCACCCTAGGAATGGTGCAACTAGCAGTACTCCTGAATGAAAAGGAGTAAGTGAAAGCTTACAATTAACCATGCCAAAATACTGGAGTAAAGCAAGAGAATATTTTTTATGGAAGATGGTGATTCCATTTGAAGATTGGTGAACCTGCAAGCTAAGAAAGTAGTGTAGAAGACCAAGATCTATCATATCAAATTGTCCCATAAATTCTTCCTTAACATTCTGAATCATAGATGAAGAAATCCCTGTGAGGATCAAATCATCCACATATAGAACTAGAATCAATAAATCAGAGCCCTGTCTCTTAGTGTATATTGTTGGATTAGAGTGACAATGATTGAACCCTGAGGAAAGAAGAAAATTATCCATCTTCTCATACTGAGATCTAGGAGCTTGTTTGAGACCATACAAAGATCGCCTAAGCCCGCAGACAAGTGAAGGACCCTGCACAAAACTAGGAGGTTGCTCCATGTAAATATCCTCATGTAGATCACCATGTAGAAAAACACTCTTAACATCCATATGGTAAACTTAGCGGCCTTGGGAGGCTGCAAGAGAAAGCACAATATGAATAAAACCCATCTTGGGGACAGGAGCGAAAGTCTCAAAATAGTTAGTTCCTTCAACCTATGAAAATCCATTAGCCACAAGACATGCCTTATGTTTGTCTACAGGTCCATCTGCTGCATATTTGGTTTTGTATACCCACTTGCAACAGACCAACTTGCATCCTTTTTGAAGAGAAACAAGATCCCAAGTATGATTCTTCATTAAAGAAGAATACTCTTCTGTCATGGCAACTTCCCACTCAGGTTTTCCAACAACATCAAAAAATTGTTGTGGATCCTCTGAAATGGCATGACTCAAAAGAGAGATTCCTTTAGACTGTGGTTGATTTGAGGCTAGATAACTAAAATCAACTGCATCATATCCAAATCTATCACGATTCTTTCTCTTACAAAGACACCAGGTCCTCAAGGAATTATCCAAAATATGTTGCTCTTGTACGGGTTCTGCTGGTACTGATGGAAGATTTTCTTCTGGTTGAGGAACTTTAGTAGAGATTTCTTCTTCTACCAAATCTATAAAAGAATCACAATGATTAGAACCATAATAAACAATCGAAGATGAGGTAATATGGGAAGAAGATGATCCTGGACTAATATTTTCATCAAAATGAACGTCTCTTCGGAACAAAACTTTGTTAGAGTTAGGATCAAAGAGCCGATAAGATTTCATGTCCTCACAGTAACCAACAAATATCAGTTGCTGACTTTTCTTTTCCATGGATTTACGTTTTTCATACAAAATTAGTGCCCAAGAAGGACTACCAAATACCATGAAAGAAGATACTATTGGCATTATGAATTATGTGTTTTCCTTGATGGAAACCTACTTGATGAGTTGTCCTTTGATGGAAACCAACTTGATGAAGATGTAAATAGGACGTGTCTACATGTGACAGAGAATTTTGTCAAAGGCATAGCATTTCAGAGGCAGAGAAATGGTAAAGTTGAAATTTCAAGAAGCATACATAGGTTTTGTTAAGAAAAGCCATGTACACACACAAATATGAAGAAGAAAAGGCGTGTACAGTTTCTACACCATGGTATTCTAAATACCAAGGATCCTTACCATGGTATTTCCTCGTGGTATTGAGCCCAATAACAGATGTTTTGATCCTGTCTAAGAAAACCATCAGCTGGAGTAAGGTTTTGACTTATGGTATTGGATAAAGGCTAAGCTATATAAGAATATCGAGATCAAAGTGGGAAATGTGTGCAAGTAATGAAAATATTATGAATAAAAAGATCTGAAGAAAATATGCATGTAATGGGTTGTTGATGTTTTGCTTGATCTAAAACTAAGTATGCACCCGAGAATTTGATGATGGATCAGATCCAATAGATCTGAGATGACAATATTGATTATGAGGTGATTTGATCTGTGTTGATAGTGCCTTGATGCATGATTTTTCTGTGTATGCTGAGATCTGGGTATGTCTGAAGTTTTTTATTGCAGTGAAGGTTTGATTCAGAAATTGCATATCTGTACACGGGTTTTACAGCCTGCAAGGCACGTACACACATGGGTGTGATACTGGTAAGTCATGTATACGCGGGTTTGTTTCCTGAAAATCACATATACATGCAGATATTCTTTAAGGAAAGCACATACAAAATCTAGGGTTTTGATGAGAAGGATGTCTGATTAGTTTATTCAGTCTCACTGTGTTTCTTCTATCTGTCAATGAAGTCTTCTTGATGATCTGGGCTTAAATAATGATGTTTTGATTATGAATTGACATATTGAAGAATGCTGATAATGCTTATTGTTTGTGATTTAATTTTAGTGAATGTTTTGTGGTTGTTTCAGAATGATGCAGTAGATCTAAGTATGTCATTAGTATTTATTTCAAAATGACAATGGTTCAATTTTTCAAAAATCAACGATTTAAGATCTGTACCCGGGTATGCTTCATGGAAAGCACGTACACACGTGGGTTTTCTACTGTAAAGTAGCCTATATATTTTGACATATGGTTGAGTAGGGTTTTGTAATAACATAATATGATTTCTGTGATGTGCAGTATGATGATTGTTATTCCGGTTATAGTGTTCTAACTATTTAAGTTGATTGATTTGGTTGGTTCTATTGTTTCAATGATTGGTTGATTTAGTTGGGTCAAAGATTGTTTGAGTTGATGTTTGAGTGATTTATTGCATAGATCAGTTTTAGCTTTGATATTTGGTTTTGGGCTTAAATGTTGGTAGTGGGTCTAGCTTGGAAATTTGATGAAATGTGGCCTGCAAGTTGTGATTTGTTGTAGTAGGTGGATCCAATATGAAAATTTATGAAATGTGTTCCTCGAAGGAGTTGAAAGTTGGAGCCTTCAATGAGGGAGTTGAAGTTTCCTTCCAGTGGTAGCTAGTAAATAAAATCAGGGGGTTGGAGCTCCCTTCCGGTGGGTGCCGGTAAAAGAGATCATAGGGTTGGTGCTCCCTTCTAGTGGGTGCTAGAGAACAAGAGCAGGTTGTAGCCTTCTGCAGGTGGGTGCCTACGTTTTGGTATGATTTTGCATCAGTACAATATTGTAAGAATTTTTTCTTTATATTAAAAAGAAGACAAAGATGACAGCGGTAGTTTTTTCCCACATTGGGTTTCCACCTTAAATCTTGGTGTTCATGTGTGTTGCTTATGTGTGATAGCTTATTTTGTTCTTACTGCACACAATTACTATCTGTTTAATGTTTAATGAAGTACTAACACATTGGCTTAATATAAATAGAAGATGAATTAATTGAAAAAGTAAGTTTACTGGATGTACGCTAGTTGTCTGAATAATAGTCGTGTACATACGCGGGTTGCCTTCAATAAAGTCACGTACAAAAATCTGGATATGAAATTGAAAGGTTTAATGATTTGAAAATAATGATTCACCCCCCCACCCCCTTCTCAGTGTTTTTCCCAACAGATACTTTAGGCTTCTCATATGTCCAAGATTCGATTGGAATCATATTTTTAACTGCCTTATGAGGCATCCTGTTTTGAATGTAATTATCACAATTAATTGTTTTAGCCCAAAAAGTAGGTTCCAAGTTTTTGGAATGAATCATGCATTTATCCATCTCCTTAAATGTTTTATTCTTCCATTCAGCTGCACCATTTTGCTGAGGGTTGTAGGGAACAAAATGTTGATGAAGAATATCATGTTTTTTGCAAAAATTTTGAAATTCCTTGCTAACATATTCCCCCCCATTATTTATGCGTAGATTTTTAATGGAGCAAATTAACATTATTTCTCGACGAGATATTTAAATGCCTTGAAGGTTGCAAAGACTTCACTCTTGTACTTGAGAAAATACACCCAAGAGTACTTGAGAAAATACACCCAAGAGTACTATGAAAAATCATCAATAAAAGTTAATGCATATTTGGCCCCTGAAAAAGGAGCAATTGAAAATGTCATTAGATCACTATGCACCAACTCAAGTGGTGTTTTTCCCCTCGAGGATTTTCCCTTTAGGAAATGGATCTTAGTGTTGTTTTCCAAAGGCACAACCTGAACACACTCCATCAATGCATGAAACTAGAGGAAGCCTTGAAACCAAATTTTGAGTGTACAATTGCTGAAAATATCTATAATTGAGATGACCAAATCTTTCATGCCAAAGTTTACTCAATGAATTAGCATGAGCTATAAAAGAAGAATCAGAGGAAGACTCAAAGCATATAAACTTATATAATCTAGAAGCATGATCCACTTGTCCAATAGAAGCAACAACTGCAGGATCATGTAGTTCTCTAATGACTACTTCATTTCGAGAAACCTCTACAATTTCTCCATTACCAAAATGATAGATCTGATAAATGGACAATAAATTTGCAGAAATTTCAGGGACTAGTAGCACATTGTTAATGCACCCATTTTTCATTTGTACAGCACCTGATCCCAAAACTTCAATTTGTGTAGAGTCACCAACTGCAATTTGTGAGATGTTGCTATGAGATGTAAAGGGGAGTAGGTATTGACAAGGAATCATATGATGTGAAGCTCCCGAATCAAGTATCCAATTGTATGTACATTTACGTATGGCTTGGGCTGATAGAGCATGTCCCTTTCCTATTGAAATATTGTGCTTCTTCATGGCCTCTTCTAAGGCATTCAACTTTATCCAACATCTTGTTTCAATATGCCCCTGTTTGCCACAAAAATATACAAATTTCATCTGTTTTGGTCTTCTTCTTTTCCTATTTTTGTTTGTCTTTGAGGAGGATTCTTCATTCTTAGAAACTGGAGGAGAAGACTTAGTATTCTTCTTAGGCTTGGAGGGAGACTCACAGACTTGTGCATAATTTTTCTTTGGTTGAAACCGAGCTTTTTGCTTACCTTTGGAGTTATGAGCCACCAAAGCTTGATTTCAAGAGATAGATAGAACATCTAGTTGCTTGAGCTCAGATTGTTTTCATATGAGATGATCACAAAATATCTCAAAGTTGGGAATTTGAAATTTGTCACCAAGGGCATCCCTTGATGCATAGAAGGTAGATGCAAAAACCTGAAAAGGACCCTTTAATTTTGACAAAATCAAGAAAATACATTCAACATATTTTTTCTCCTTGCCACATGCTTTTAATTGAGACAAAAAAGACTTGAATTGAGCCAGATACTCCTCAATATCGACATGCTCATCAGGTACTATGGATGATAATTTAGTTTCCAATTCTAATGCATGGAACTCATTGATACCTCCAAATATAGAAGCTAGTTTTTCCCAACTTTCTTTGGGAGTTTCACATTCTTCAAGATGAAATAATAGGTTGTATGAAACATGCAACCCAATTAGCCCCATTGCTTCATCTAGTTTGTTCTTGTAGGCAAAATTTTCAACTTCTTTTGTAAAATTTCGCTGGTTTTCACTTAATGTTTTCCACAACCCCTTAGATTGTAGGAATTGTTGCATTTTTATTTTTCAAGTATGATAATTGTATGGAGTAAGTAACTCTATTATCCTTAACTCTGCCATAATATCAAAACTCAAAATTTACAACTTCTACAGAATGCCAAAATTTTTACCCAAACTTCTTTTTACGCTAGTAAAAAAAAGATGCCAAGAAATCCCAATAATATTTTCCCATATTCTTCTTTTTACCCAAGTCAATATTCTTTTCCCAATTCTTCTTTTACCATGTGGCAAAAAATTTCAATAATTTTGAGGTTTTTTTCTTAACCTAGAAAAATTTGCCCAAAAAAAATCCAAAGAATTTCAAAATAATTTTAATGAGGGCCCAAGGAAATTAAACCTTTTAAAAAAATATTTTACCCATATGCTTTCCTCTTCCTTCAAAACTTGTGGGAAAACTTTCTCCTTTTCTGAAAGCCAAAATAACACATTCATAAATTCCCTTCTCCGTTTCTAACTACCCTTTCTCCTTAAAAAAAAAAAAGCGCTGGCAAATTAAAAAAAAAAAGGGCAAATTAATTATGGCAAATTCTGTCAAATATGAATGGAGCCTTTGAGAACTTATAGTAAATTCATAGATTCGTTGAAAGGGGTGTTGGGCATGGAATCCCCCCAAGGCATGTTTTGGGGCTCAAAGCCCAAGTTTTGACTTAATTTTGTTGTAAAGACTCTGCGAATTGTGGGCGGGGAGTGTGAAATGTATGATAGAGTCACAGGGTTATCCACCCTAGTCTTGTAATGTAATGTCGGCCTACCCATGGTCTGCGGACCACGGGATGGTATAAATAGAGTGAGGCTCTAAGTGTAAAAGTGAATCAACGAAACAAGTCTAAGTGATTGAGTCACAAGTGTAAAGTGTGTCTTGCATCGTAGAGTAGGAGAAGGCTCTATAGCTGAGTGCACAGAGGCCTAGTAGTCTGCAGTTGAGTGCATGGAGCCCTGCAGCTGAGTGTGCAGGGTGGACTCGAGTCTGTAACCGAGGAAGAAAATAATAAATAGAAGTTTTATCTTAATTCCATGTATCTGTTCTTGGGTTATTACATGTTTGATATCAATTGCAAATATACTATTTATTTACTTCGCTCACCTGTATGAATGATTTATATTGCTAAGTATACTTTACGCATGCAAGTAAGCTAAGTTAATAAACTAACAATGGAATGCTAATAAAGGCTTGGGTAATAACAACGTTCACCCCGAGTAGGGCCGTGCGAAGGCAACATCTCAGGCTGCGAGGTACGGGCAAGTGCGTGTAGTGACAGGCGCACAAGGTCAAACCGCGAACCACTTGACCTCATCAGACATCTCCAGGGTGCGGAAACCCGGTTCTAGCACCCTCCCATACTACTTCAGGTGAGACCTCAGTCTGCGCTCCGCGAATTGTTGCCAAAAGGGCTAGTAGTACTAGGATTTGTTTGGCTACATCACCTTTGAACTTGGGTCAGGCCCCAACAAGCCAACAAATGGTTCCGTTGTCGGGACTGGGATCTGCATAAGAGATGTTTGATGTCGTGTCACTGGAATCCGACAAAGAAAGAAATTGAAGAGTGGCTGGATAGAAAGATTCACGAGTTCGCGACGCAGGAAAATAGGAATCCGTGAGTATCGAAGGAACAATGGTTAGAGCGCTACTTATATACGGAAATCCATGAAATTTTCTTTACATCCTTCCCCTCTGAGTTGTACGAGTGGATTGCGAAGCTAGCAGACAGTCGAGGAAGGTGTAGGCTTGACAAACCGATTGTGTGGACTCGAGAGTTGGTGCGCAAACTAGATACATTGGAAGATAAGATCGTGCATGCTGTGGACCATTGGCTTGATCAAATTATAGGAGGGTTTATCACCGAGTTCGCAGTAGATACTTCTTTCAGCTACAACGAGGTGGAATGACGCTTCCTCAAAGGACCGCGAGGTAAGTATGTTAAATCTTTGAACACTTGGATTAAAATGCTACTGTGTGAAAAGCGGGTTATGTGAATAAATTGATGTTTGGGGCTACACGAAGTGGGAGGATCTATAGAAACGAAGGTAGCACAGAAATAGAAACTATCCCCTTGATTTCGCCTCAGAGAGAAAGCGAGGAAGAGCTCACGAAAGTTTCACCAAGAAGTGCGATCAGTTTGATAAGGCAGCAAATTCCGCACATACCACCTCCACCTACACCACCACCAGTTTCACCATCTTCACCCCCATCTCCACCCACACCACCTCCGCCACTGCCACAGTTCAATATGGCAAGCGCAATAAAGTTGCCGGTGTTCAAAGGAGTAGGGAGCGAAGAACCAGACCAATTTTGGTTCGTGGTAAAGGCTGTATGGGAAGTGCAAGGAGTCACGGCTGACAAAATAAATAAGGCAAAGATGGTAAGCACGTTGTAGGATCATGCACTGACGTGGTACATTAATAATTCCAATGATAATACAAATGCAGGGATTGCGGATATCCATGTTGCCTTGAACAGGGAATTTAGCAGGCCAAAATTAGAGACATAGTCGATTATCGAGTTTAAGGAAATCGCGATGCTTCTAGGCGAGATCCCTTGGGAGCTAGATCAGAGACCTGTTTGGAGCAGCAAAACCCTAGAATCCAAAGCTCTGATACCAAATGTTATGAAACCAACTCACAAAAAGATAGAAAAGATAGATGAACGTCTTAGAATTCAGCCTCTTCGAGGGGGAAACTCCTTTACATTACACAAATGAACAATTCTTGGATGATACAAATGACAAGACCTCCTTTCTATATATAGGAGTCTAAGGGGTCATAATATAATCAGAGCCGACATAACAATAATAATGTAAGGGCACAATAATAACAATAGTGGGCTTCTATGGGGCACAATAATAACAATATGGGGATTACATGGGCACAACCATATAATAAGGGGGTTGTACTAATAACAATAAGGGGTCACACTAGTAGTATAGGGACCTAACATGCCCCTCTCCTTCAAAAAGTGTTGTCCTCAATGCTTGAGTAGTTCTTGATGATTCTGTATAAATTCTTGTCCTCCCATGTGGAATCTTCAGTGGGTAAGTTCTTCCACTTGATGAGATACTATGAAATTGATCTATTTCGTAGCTTTAGATTTCTCGGTTCTGTGACTGCTTCAGGTTCCAATATGATTTTTCCTTCCTTGTCAAGTTCTCGTAATACTATTTGAACTCAGATCTTCTGCAACTTTTGAATGAGTTCCCACTCCTTTAGGCATATGGATATATGTAAGGCCTGATGTTTGGAGGAACACTTCATGGAATCAAATGAATAGCATGATCATGATCATGAATAGGTGGGAGGCCTTTGGGAGTCTCAAATACCTTGGAATGATTGTCCAAAACGTTTTGGAGATCTGGAGAAATACATGATTTCGATGTGGGATCCACTAGTGAACATAATTGTCTAATTACACCCCGTTGTTCTTTATTTAGAAGCTTTGTCATGCTGTTAGAGTTGATTATCTTTCCAAGTTTTCCTTCGATACCCCTCAATTCAACTTCCTTTCCTTCCCAAAAAAAATTCAAGAAAATTTCTTGAAAATTAAAAGCTATCGTACCCAAAGATTGTAGCCATTGGACTCCTAGTAAAACATCAGCACCACCCATTGGAATGGAAGCATTGGGCTATTCAATACATATTCTCCCATGGATAGCTTGATATTATGGCACTTTCCAGAGAAATTTATGGTTCCTCCACTTGCAACATCTGGTGCTAGATATAGGAAGCAATTCAATTCCTTGGCTATCTTACAATCATTAAAATTATGGGTACTCCCGAATCAATCAACACTCTTACCTTTTTCTTCTTGATATGTCCTTCTATCTTGATAGTTTGAGGAGTGGTAATTCTGTCCAATGCATTACAAGATATGGTCAGATTCATTTCTTCTTTCTCGATGTGATCTTTCACTTCTTGAACCTTTTTCTTCTTGATATGTCCTTCTATCTTGAGAGTTTTAGGAGTGGTAATTCTTTTCAATGCTTTATAAGATATGGTCGGATTCATTTCTTCTTTCTCTGTGGTTGGTTCGTGGTGTATATACTCTTATTTTGATGTTTCTTGATCCTTTTCTTTCTCCTCTCCACAATCAATGTAAAATAATTCCTTCTCAGCACACATATGACCTTTAATGTATTTGTTATCACAATTGTAACAAAGCCCTTTTTCTCCTTTTTCTTCCAATTGTTGTGGTGTAACCATTGTAGGTTGTGGAAGGCTAGGAGAAAAAACACTTCCATCTTTATAGTTGTGAGGGGTAGACTTCCTTGTTCCCATAATTTTTCTTTCCACTTTGTAACAAAGCCCCTTTTCTCTTTTTTTCTTCCAATTGTTGTGGTGTTGCTCTAAAGAAGGTGTTCCTCTTTGTATCCTCATAATGTGCTATCATTTCCTCTGTGAAAATTGACCACGTAACAAGTTGTTTACGAGAATAAAGCCCTTTATACCATAAAAATTGGTCTGATTCTAAATATGAAGATGAAATACATACCTTTTGTAACAGTGGTACACCATGTAGATCAAAATGTTGCTCCATCTGTAGTATCCAATTTACTGGATCCTTTCCATCAAACTTCCTCATACAGCCTTTTCTTGATTTCATGAGCTCGATCTTGAAATGACTATAACTCTGTACTTTCATATAGCAAAGTTCTGAAATTGTCTCATATAGTAGCCCTCTGAGTCTTCTTTCTAATCTAGCAAGTTTGATCAGAATTGGATTCTCTAAGGAAGCGTTATGCCAAATCTCCCACAGTGACCTGATTATAGACTAGTTCAGTAGAGCGAATTTGTACGATGTGCCACGTGTCACTGTTTCGACCTTAGTACCTGAAACTAATATACAGAAAACTAGAGGCTGTCCTGTTTTTGAAACTTCTAACGATATTTCAATCTGATGCTCAAAACAAAAGTTATGACGATTTTCCCCAGGTCACCTGTTTGGAATGTAATTCGGGAGTCTGCAAAAACGCCAACTTCCTCAGATCATATCTCCACAAATATAGTGAGAAAAGATCTGAAATTTGGATCCAAAGTTTAGAACTATTTCGGTCAAAATGGGTTTTTTTTTTAGCTTCTGAAATGTCGTAGAAAAAATGTTATAGCGAAAATGGCACGATGACCTGTTTTGAGCAGCGAAACCCTAGAATCCAAAGCTCTGATACCAAATGTTATGAAACTATCTCACAAAAAGATAGAAAGGATAGATGAACGTGTTAGAATTCAGTCTCTTCGAGGGGGAAACATACTTTACATTACACAAATGAACAATTCTTGGATGATACAAATAACAAGACCTCCTTTTTATATATAGGAGTCTAAGGGGTCATAATATAATAAGAGCCGACATAACAATAATAATGTAAGGGCATAATAATAACAATAGTGGGCTTCTATGGGGCACCCTAATAACAATATGGGGACTACATGGGCACAACAATATAATAAGGGGGTTGTACTAATAACAATAAGGGGTTACACTAGTAGTATAGGACCTAACAGTTCTGTTGCCGGGATTGGAATCTCCATAAGAGATGTCTGATGTCGTGTCACTGGAATCCGACAAAGAAAGAAATTGAAGAGTGGCTGGACAGAAAGATTCATGAGTTCATGGCGCAGGAAAACAAGAATCTGTGAGTATCGAAGGAATGGTGGTTAGAGGGTTACTTATATATGGAAATCCATGAAATTTTCTTTGCGAACAGTCAAGGAAGGTGTAGGCTCGACAAACTGATTGTGTGGACTCGAGAGTTGGTGCACAAACTAGAAACCTCGGAAGATAAGATTGCGCACGCTGTGGACCATTGGCTCAATCAAATTATATGAGGGTTTATTACCGAGTTTGCGGTAGATACTTCAATCAGCTACAACGAGGCAGAATGACGCTTCCTCAAAGGACCGCGAGGTAAGTACGTTAAATCTTTGAACACTTGGATTAAAATGCTACTGTGTGAAAAGTGGGTTATGCGAATAAATTGATGTTTGGGGCTACGCGAAGTGGGAGGATCTATAGAAATGAAGGTAGCACAGAAATAGAAACTAGCCCCTTGATTTCGCCTTGGCGAGAAAGCGAGGAAGAGCTTGCGAAAGTTTCACCAAGAAGTGCGATCAGTCTGATAAGGCAGCGAATTCCGCGCATACCACCTCCACCTACACCACCACCAGTTTCACCATCTTCACCCCCATCTCTGCCCACACCACCTTCGCCACCACCACAGTTTAATATGGCAAGCACAATAAAGTTGCCGATGTTAAAAGTAGTAGGGAACAAAGACCCAGACCAATTTTGGTTCGTGGTAAAGGCTGTATGGGAAGCACAAGGAGTCACGAATGGCAACATAAATAAGGCAACACTGGTAAGTGTGTTTAGGATCGCGCACGGACGTGGTAAATTAAGCATTCCAATGATAATACAAACGCAGGGATCGCGGATATCGAAGTTGCGCTGAACAGGGAATTTAGCAGGCCAAAATCGGAGACACAGTCGATTATCAGGTTTATGCTTCCAGGCGAGACCCCCTGGGAGCTGGATCAGAGACTGAAGGGTATGATTCGCGAAGCCAACATGACCTTGACGGATGGGCAGCACTGCACATGGTTTGTAGCATCACTAACGCCGCATCTAACGACTGCACTGTCATAATAGAAGCTATCCACTCAGGCCGAAGCTTTAGAGATCGCAATGAGACTGCACGAGACCCTGATACAAGATCCTAGTTTGGGAGTCCAACAAATCCATGCGCAGTTGAAAAACCTGTGTCTGGAGATGCAAAGTTTGAAACAGGATAGGACAACTCGCCTAGAGGTGCACAAGGAGGTATGGTGCATAAAGTGCAAAGGCCAGGGACATGTCAAGGACAATTGTCTAGTTTTCGCGAACTATCTGGTGGGAGGAGGACCAATGCCATTGAGACCAAAGGCATAAGCAGGACCGAGCACGATGCCTCCACTATGGTGCGCGATTTGTCAAATAGGAGGGAAGCATGCTACAGATAACTGCCAACTATTACAGAAGTATATGCAGACGTCCCAACAGTTGTTCTGTAACTTCTACAAATCAGTTGGCCATGATGAGCACACCTATAGAAGTTATGAATTGGTGATGGATCGAACCCCTACCTATAGGGTTCAGGCCGAAATTCGAGCCCTCGATCAAAATGCGAGGATGGCGCGCACTGGATTTTAGGGGCGTGGATGAGGTCGAGGTGGAATGGGACTAGGAAGGGGACACAGACAGCTGATTTGTTACAATTATGGAGGGCCAAGGCATTATGCCCGTGATTGTACAAATCTGACGAGAGCATCATGTCAATATTGTACCTAGTTCGATCATGAGATGGAGGATTGCCCCACACTGATAGCGAGGTTGCGCGATAAAAGGAACACTCCAGCCTCTTCCGACTTAAAACCTGCAAATGATGAGGTCTGAGCCACACGAAGAGGACCCAAATGTAAACATCGTGCTCCGAAGCGATATCTCGACAGGAGATGACAAGGGCAAGCAGCTCGAACAAAGTGCCTGGGTTTGCAAGGCTCCAACAAAGGAACCAGAATTTGATTTGGCACATCCGAAGGAGACATTCATGGAAGCTAAGAAGAGCTTCACGGAGACCTCCACTTCAGGTAGTAAAGACAAACTACAACCAGAGATGGACCCATCAATGCTCACTACCTTTCTGGAGACATGCATGAAGCTGCTGCGTGACAGCAAGGCTGTGAAGGGACTGCAAGAACTTATCACTAAGTGTGCTGGGTCAGGAGAACTGCGCGTGGTCCGGAAGCTCGGGAAGAACACAACGTGAATAGGAAGGGAGATGAGATTGACTGTACAAATCGAGGAATATGAAATGGATCAAGTGATTCTGGATCTAGGATCAGACACAAACGTCCTGCCAATGAAGACATGGGAGCACATGGGCAGGCTCGCGATGCAATGGTCTCTTATTCAATTGCGAATGGCAAACCAGCAAAAGATCCTACCGATGGGAAGATTGTAGGGAATAACGGCAGATATCGAAGTTGTGAGCGCGCTTGCAGATTTCGAAGTGATCGAGATTGTCGATGACAACAATCCCTATCCTGTGCTACTAGGAATAGATTGGGCCATTGACATGAATGGAGTAATAAATCTAAAGAAGCGCAAGATGATTTTTGAGAAAAGGTCACTACACGTAGTGGTACCTTAGACCCTGTGGAAGGATCGCACTACACAGAGCCAGTGCGCGATGACGAGAGCGATGACGATCTAGACTATATCTACAAGATAACTCCGTGGGAGCAGAACTGGGTGAATCCAACAACGGATGACAGGATTTCATGGGAGCGCGAAAGCTCCTGCACCTTAGATTCAGATGAGGAAATAGAATGATGGCAGAACCAGTTACACAAGGTAACCACGCTCAATTTCAACATGATGGTAATATCATTGCATTGCGTGACAACAGAGGTAAGGGATCTGCCTATGTATGACGGGCTGAGCGAAGTGGATGATTTCTTGACCAAATTTGAAAGAGAGGTGCTGGAACAACAATGTTTCAATGCTTTGAAATGGGTACTGCGCGCTACGCCCACAAGGTGGTGGGGTACGCACCAGTGGAATTTTAAGGACTGGTGGGGATGCAAAAGGATGATGCACCTACGCTTTGGGAAACCACAGATGTGGCTAACAGACAAGTATGATGGCCGGGATAATCCATGTGCACACCTCGCGAAATGGACCAAGGTCTATGGGGAAGAGCCACAACCTGAATAGGTGCATTTTTTCTGTCATACCCTAGATGTCATACCCTTGAATTGGTATACTGAGATAGAGCTCCGTCATGGCATGAGTGAATGGGATATCTTGTGCGAAGGATTCCTATTAACCTTCACGTTTGAAGATCGTTGGTGGGATACTGTTGATGATGCGCTACAAGCAGTAAAAGTAGCTATCTTAAAAATACCCTAGGAACAATGGAAGTGCTTCAACCGGAATGGGCGACCCAAGTGAGCTGTGGGCTGGAGTGTTACAATGTAAATATTGAGGAGGCTGATGAGGATCCACGGAAAATTAACATTCCAGAAACTGAAGGCTGTCGCGAGGTGCAAGGACCATTTGATTGAAGATCCTGACATCACCGCACCGCTAAAAACAAAGCAGGTAAACATTGGAATGAAGACTGAACCAAAGTATGCAATGCTCATGACTATTGGGATGATGCCACGATAGATAAGGTCGCTGAGTTACTCCGCGAAGACGAAGACTTATGCCCAACCAAGATTACAAACTTAAAAGGGATCGTTGGTGACTTAGGGATGATGAAGATCACCCTAAAACCTGATGCGAAGTCGGTCAAGCAGAGGACTTACAGCTTGAATCTGAAGTATAAGAAAAAGGTCCACATAGAACTAGACAAAATGCTCGCAGCCGGAATTATTGAGTCAGTGGAAGAATCCAACTGGGTGAGCCCAATAGTAGTACAGGAGAAAAAGCAGAAAGGCGAAATAAGAATATGCGTGGACCTCGGGAAGCTGAATGACACCTGTGTACACAACCCATTCCCGACACCGTTCACAGATGAAGTACTAGAAAATGCTGGCAGACAAGAAGCATACTCGTTCACGAATGGGTTCTCAAGGTACCACCAGATCAAAATCGTGCCGGAAGACAGGAGCAAGACGACCTTCACAATGGAATGGGGCTGCTTTCAATACAAAATTGTGTCGTTTGGGTTGAAGAATGTGCCAGCCATCTTCTCGCGCATCATTGTGGCCGCATTCAAAGAATACATCCACAAGTTCCTAGAGGTCTATCTAGATGATTGGACTGTCTTTGGATTGGTTAAACACCACGTAGCAAGCTTACGCTTGATGTTGGATACTTGTCGACGACACTAGATTGTGCTGAACCTTAAGAAGTGCACATTCCTCGTTCCCTTTAGGAACCTATTGGGACATGTGGTCTGCAAACATGGATTGATGGTGGACCCTATGAAGATTGTAGTGATTCTAAATTTGGAAGCACCGTGAAGTGTTAAATAGCTGCGCGCTACCTTGGGACACATAGGGTACTACAGGAAGTTCATCAAAAGCTATGCCTAAATCACTGCGCTGATGGAGAAACTATTGAAAAAGGATGTCACATTTTTCTGGAATGATGATTGCATGAAGAACCTAGATGTCCTAAAGGGGAAATTGGCCTCCGCTCCAATCCTGGTCTTCCCAAAATGGGATGTGGAGTTTCATGTCCATGTTGATGCGTCGTGTATCGCATTGGGAGCAGTGCTCACACAAGAGGGAAGAGAAGGCTTGGATCATCCTATTGTGTTTGCAAGTCATAGATTGTCCAAATCCGAGAATAACTATTCCACAACTAAGCGCGAGGGGTTGGCGATGGTGTACGCGCTCCAAAAATACCGGCACTATTTGCTAGGAGGACATTTCAAAATGTATACAGACCATTCCGCGCTAAAGTACTTGGTCAATAAGCCTGTGTTGGGGGGGCACATATGTAGGTGGCTCTTATTGTTCCAAGAATATGACTTTGAGGTCGTGGTCAAACCTGGATGCCTGAATGCAGGATCGGATCACTTGTCGCGTATTGAGACGGGCGAGGAACCTACTAGTTTGGAGGAAGGATTACCCGATGCACAACTCTTTGTTGTGCACCTCGCGGATGGACATTTCAAAGATATAATCTACTTTCTGACAATAGGAACTGCACCGAAGGAATACTCCGTCCAACAGAAGAAGGAATTGGTGGTGCGCAGTGGACTTTTCTATCATCGCGGGGCACCTATACAAAATGGGAAATGATGAGATATTGCGAAGGACACTATGACGAGCGACTGCCAGAAAGATTCTTCACACATGGTTGTGGTGGCCAACCCTTCTCTAGGATTCAAAAGCACACTGTAAGGCCTACGATATATGTCAACAGACCAGAAACCCATCGCGGAGGGACGAGATGTCGTTGAATCCACAAATGACACTGCGGCCGTTTGAGAAATGGGCAATTGACTTTGTGCGACATATCAAACCTCAGGGAAAGACAGGCGCGCACTACATCATCACCGCGATGGAGTCCCTGACACAATGGGTAGAAGCGCAACCGGTCAAAGACTGCATGACCGCTACGGCTATGAAGTTTTTGTTTGAAAATGTGTTGACCTGATTTGGCTATCCAAAAATCTTAATGAGTGATTGCGGAACACATTTCCTAAACGAAACCATTAGTGCGCTCACAGAAGAGTTCCAGGTGTATCATCAGAAAAGTACACCGTATCACCCACAAGCCAATGGGACTGTAGAAGCATTCAACAAAATACTGGAGACTGCGCTGACCAAAGTGTGCAATGCATAGCAAAGCGATTTGGACCTGCACGTACCTGCAGTGTTATGGGCTTACAGGACAACATGCAAGAAACTGACGGGACAAACACCTTTCCAGTTACTTTATGGTGTGGAAGTTGTCATGCCGATGAAATATATCATACCTAGTCTGTGCATAATAGCGCTCACAGGGATGACAGACTGCGAAGCTCTGGAGGAAAGGCTAACGTAATTAGAAGAACTTGAGGAGGAACGGTTCTTGGCTGGTTTCCATCAACAAACACAAAAGCAGTGTGAAAAGGCCTGGCACGATTGCCATATTAAGTTGCGCACCTTCAAGGTAAATGATTTAGTGTTGCTGTATGACAGTAAGTTTGAAAAATTTCCAGGAAAATTCAGAATGCATTGGCTGGGACCATACATGGTTAAGGAGGTCAGAGACGGAGGCGTGGTCCAACTAGTCAAACTAAATGGAGAACCCTTCCTAGGCAAAGTGAATGGCAGCCGCTTGAAGCCCTACACGAGTGGGCCATTTATCTGACTAGCCGATCGAAGCACAGTCTTCGCGCTCCGAGGAGCCAGACAAAGACGCGAGACTATAAACATATGCAGCAGCTACTGATACAGAAGTATGGAAACAATTCAAACACACAGGTCTTAGAATAGTGGATGCAACAGATTCAACAAGCAGTACCTCAGTGCGTTGCTGACCTCAGCACGGTTCGAGAACAGTTGGAGGGACTCTGCACCAAGATCGCCGCACCGACAGAGTGACTTGAGGGTGAGTCACGATGTTTGTGTTGGGGGCCTGTTGGGCATGGAATCCCCCTAAGGCATGTTTTGGGGCTCAAAGCCCAAGTTTTGACTTAACATTGTTGTAAAGACTTCGAGAATTGCGGGCGCGGAGCGTGAAATGTATGATAGAGTCACAGAGTTGTCCGCCCTAGTCTTGTAATGTAATGTCGGCCTACCCATGGTTCGCAGACCATGGGATTGTATAAATAGAGTGAGGCTCTAAGTGTAAAAGTGAACCAATGAAACAAGTCTAAGTGATTGAGTCATAAGTGTAAAGTGTTTCTTGGGTCGTAGAGTAGGAGAAGGCTCTGCGGCTGAGTGCGCAGAGGCCTAGTAGTCCGCAGTTGAGTGTGCGGACCCCTGCAGCTGAGTGCACAGGGTGGAGTCGAGGCTATAATCGAGGAAGAAAATAATAAAGAGAATTTTTTATCTTAATTCCATGTGTCTGTTCTTGGGTTATTGCATGTTTGATATCAATTGCAAATATACTGTTTATTTACTTCGCGCACTTGTATGAATGATTTATATTGCTAAGTATACTTTACGCATGCAAGTGAGCTAAGTTAATCAACTACATTGGAATACTAGTAAAGGCTTGGGTAATACCAACGTTCGGTCCCCAAGTAGGGCTGCACGAAGGAAGCATCTCAGGCTGTGGAAACCTGGTTCTAGCACCCTCCCATACTATTTCGGGTGAGACCTCAGTTCGCACTCCGTGGACTATTTCCTGAAAGGGCCAGTAGTACCGAGATTTGTTTGGCTAAATCACCTCTGAACCTGGGTCAGGCCCCAACAAGCCAACCAGGGGCCTCAAAAACTTCCACACTCTTCTCGGGCGGCATCAATGACTGAACAAAAAAATTCAAACCCCAGCAGATCTAGATCAAAAACTAGATCTTAAAAACTTTAAAATAGATCTCAAAACAAAATGAGAAGGGATCTCGTAGCTCTGATACCATGAAAAAGTATTAAAATACCCAAGGATGAGACAATAAAGCTAAACAATCCTTCTACCAAGAGATCACAAGATGAGGAACAAAGAGAAAACACACTTCATTGCTTGAGAAAATTAGCTATACATGAGCTTAATTTATAGGAACAATAAGATCACTACATAAGATTACAAGTTTCAATATTTATTGGAACTCTAACAATGGGTTTTGAATGTGATAAGGAGATAACAAATATTCCCAACTATCCAAATAAACCCCAATGATCATTAAAACAAAACTATTGTTACTCATAATAATTTATTTATTTATAAATTTAAAATATTATAAAAAGATATAAAATATCTCTCTATATTGATTAATGTAAATAAGAAAAATAATATGAAAATAAGAACAATTTATTTTGATATTTAAAGTGAAATTGGACATTTTTCAATCCCCAAAACACTATGGGATGAAAGAGTCTTTCACATTTTCACCACTCATAGGGTTGAAAATGAAAAACATTTTTTCTTAAATTGTCCACCATATACTTATTCAAATATTGATCACACTACCCACCTTCTTATTATATCAATCCAAGTTAATTTTTATATATATCTTAAATATTTTAATAAAAATATTACTTTATATAAAAAATATCTTTAAATTTTATATGACAAATATAGCTGTTTTGATTTACTTAAATGATTAGATATTATAAGTTTCTAATAAATATTTAATATGAGTTCAATATAATTTAATATGAGTTCAATATGTTATAGGTGGGTTTTGAATGTAATAAAAGATAACAAATACTCCCAACTATCCCAATAAACCTCAATGGTCATTAAAACAAAACCATTATTAATAATAGTAATTTATTTATTTATAAATTTAAAATATTAAAAATGTAACATACCGACACATTTTTTTTTCATATATATATATATATATTATCCTATTCTTTCCCAAATAACATTGCCAAATTGCGATGATTATAAGTACAATGCTTATCAAATGAATTGTTTTACTTTTTCTTCCGGAGATGTTTTGGAATTCATATATATTTCTATGATTTGTCCTGCAAATTGCTCGGTTTAACATTCTTTAGTTTATATGCCCGTCTAACGTCTCATTGGCACCGGCGGTTGACATGCATACCGCAACATAGTATTACCTACACTTGCCCGTAGATGATGGTTCCGGAACGCTTGAGTCTATATTTTAACTGACAATGAAATTTAATATGAGTGCAATTATTATTTTTAGAGATCTATGGTTATTAAGAATTAGGGGTTTTTAATGGACGATTAGGATGCGAGGTTGATGGTTATGGGTGTAACCACCTCCATCCACAGTTTCCACCGACCCATTCAACCTCTCGTCTTGGGAGAGTGCAGCTCTGCACCCTCCACGAGAAAACCCTAGTTTGATACTGGATCCTTTTGAAATTTCTTGTGCCTAAAAGTTTTTTTCCACATGTAATGTGATGATGAATATTACTATTATTTTTCTGTTTGTGATGTCGTGCAACATGCTAACTATTTTTGGAGTTCCCAATAATTCAGGTTGCCTCACTCGAAGGCTAAGGGCGAAGCTTAACATTCTCGCTTCCTTTCTTAGTACTTTAATGTTTTTTTGACACGTAATGAGGTTTATATACGCTTGGGTTAATTTCAGAGAAGAAAACCCTAACTGTCTCTAGATTTTCATTCATAGTGGGGTTTGGCTCCCATACCCTTGTTTGAGACTTGTTAGTGCATGTCGGTCATGTTAGTCACCAGTGATAAAATATGTTCTTACAAGGTTTATTAGGGTCTCGAGGTCAAATTTTATCATTTCATTAGGTTTTAAAATAAAATTTGGTCACTGGATGTTATGTCTAGGTCACTGTTGCTCCCTTCACTTATTCATGGTCTTCATCACTCATCATGGTCATTGTCTTCTTCGAGGTATCATATCTTTATTTAAGTGTCTTGGTTCATGAAATGGTTAAAATCCTATTTTAGGTCATGGTCTAGGGTTTCACTCCATGTGTCATTATGATACCATATGTCAAAACAAAAACATGTCCATCATGTGAGTTAGTGGATAAAGGGAGTTAGTAGCTTACAGAGAGAAAAATAAAGGTAGAGGTAATGTTTTATTTCAAATAAGACAATACTGCAGTACACTACCTCGTCTCATCATTTCTCAAAAGGACATATGATGTCATGCCACTACCAAATAAAAAAATAAACTTTAAAGCTACAAAGGACCATTCAAAACATCAAAAGGGTTTCATTTCAGCATTCACGGGTTTAAGAATCTCCTTGGAAAGTAAGTAAACATTTGACACCTCTTATGCATCCTTCATTTTGAAGAACTCAGTCAAAATCCCTCTCCTAGGGTTCCACTGTGCTTTTGGTCTCCAAATGCTTTTGATTCATTGCAGTGAGAAAAATCCTATTTTTTATGTTCCATAATCCCCACACATACCTTATATACCCATCACAACCATTTCCCATACCGATTCCCTTCATTTCCCCTCATTTTCCCTAAACCTTAGCTCAATGTTGTGTTTTTGCAAATTTCTAGGCTAGGGCTGTGTTTTGGACTTTTTCGCATCTTTCCCTCAATATTTTCAAGAAATTTCACCTCCCTACACTTCCAAACATCTATCCCTACCACCCAAAATTTCCCCAACAATTTAGACAGACCTTAACCCCTTCATTCCCCTCCATCTACAAGACTGTCTCAAATCCCCTGTTTTTCTCTACAACTAAAACCCTAATTTCTCTCCCATAGAGCTAGGTTTTGCCATGGAGTCTGAATAATATGAACAAAAGAGGAAAAAAGGAGGTCAGATCAGTAGATATGAGCCAACTTCAACAAAAGAGATAATGTCTTCACCATTTCTCAAGAAATCATTCCAAGAGACAAATCATTTGCTGCACATAGGGATAGTTTTTCTTCAAAGTATGTTTCTGGCCAAATGAAGATGAATTTTACAAAAGTGAAAGAGATTTTTGTCAAAAATAGATGAAGGAAAGCAAACCTCATTTATTTTATACATAGGTGTTATGATCTGGGAGAAATTCCAAGAATATAATTGCTACAGGAGAGTTGCTCCACTTCTAGGAGTAGTCTTGGGAAACTTCATTTTTCTCTGTCATGGAGTATCCAAATGAATTTATTTATTTGTAAAATGATAAATATACATCCACATATTTCCAATGAGATATCCATATCTGAATTTGGAGCAGGAGAAGGCCCTCAAAAGTCCTCTCAAAGCTAGGCACTGCACATATCCCTGATGGCGTTGTGTTTTTCCAGTTTTAAGTGACCAACTTAAAACTTATATTATGAACAAATGGAACACTATTTTTGAAAGATAGAGGACATTTGTATTCCTAACATACCAAATAACCAAAACCTCTCTCAGTTTTCCAAATATCCTTATGGTTAGAGAGATATCTCTTCATCTTTGAGCCCTATTTTTGCATAAAACTCAGAAGTTTTTGGTGACTTTTAGCCTATTTTGAAACTTAGAAACAACCATATGCGCAATGCCTAGGTGCTGCGCTTTTTCCTCAGGGATCATTTTTCCAAAAACTCACCATAGTTGGATATATAATGGCATATGCATCTCAGATATCCACTTTTTGCAAACTTGTCAGTAGACAGATTAAGAGAAAATGTCAAAAAAGGGGTAAAAAAGTCACTTTCTTCCACTATTTTGAAGCAAGCACTGCGCATATCGGAGTAGTCTTGGGGAATTTTTTTTTTTCCCCTGATGGAGTGTCCAAATCACTTTCTTGAAGAGTCAAATGACAACTAGATATCCATATATTTCCAATGATCTGTCAAGCTCTAAATTTGGAGCATGGGAAGGCCTCCAAAATCCTCTTGCAAGCCAATTGCTGCACATATCCCTCATGGCGCTACACATATCTCTGTGACAACTTTTCCTCAACATTTCTTTAGTATATTTCGACTTAATGATGTAATTTTACTATTTTTATGTCTTGATGATGTAATTATGGATAAATTAGTTTAATAAGTTGTTTTTATGTTAACTTAGGCCTCATTAATGAGGAAAAACTCAAATCAAAGTCTAAAAGAAGAGTTTGTATTTAACCTTCTCACTCTCACTTGTTGGTTGAGATATTCTTGGAAAATGTTCCACCACTCATGGATTTGACCCCTGAGGGTGGGGAAACTGTTTATTTTGGTCTATATGTATCATTTTCTCAGTTAGAGATTTGGGTTGGACATCTGAGGAGAAAACTCTTGTAGCTTTATGCTTGAGCATTTTCAGGAAATCAAAAGAACAATTGCAGCTATTATCTAGGAATTCATGTGTAGTGAGTTTGTGATCTTGTATTTTCTCTATTATATTTTCATATGAAGTATATTCATCTTCTCTTTCCATTCATCAGTTCTTTAGTGGTTTTTCCTTAAGTTTATAAGCATAATTCTTTTCAATAAGCTCTGTTTTGATGGGAATATCATTATGTGTTATTTTCTTTCTTGCTTAATGAATTCATGATATATATGCTCATTAAGACCTCTTATTTCTTCTAAACACCACACTGACAAACCCTAATCCATCAAAAAAATATTTCTACCTTGCTCTGTTATATCTTTGTTGATATTACCCTTTTGATCCTTTGACCTAGTTACCTGGTTTTCATCCCTAGTCCAGCATCAAAATCCTAAAAATTAAAAATCTACCTGAGCCTAGCATATCTAGCCTAAAATCCTTTTATATTCCAATCAATTATTTGGCTGTGATCTCATAGAGAGAGCCCTCTCTAGTTTGGTAGGGCTAGCTACTAAACTGAAAGCTTGGTTTGTGGTTATCTCCGTTGATTCCTCTCAGCCTGGGACATTGTGGAGGATAACAGGACTTCTCCCCGTTATTTACTTGGTATGATTTCAAACTTCCTCGAATTCCTTCAGCTCCAGGTAGTGGAAATTAGTTGATTCCAACTGCCACAAGCAATACCTTATGGTTCTTGAAGGTCCCATAGCCTTATTGTTTCATCAAGCTCAACTCTTATATAGTTGTTTCTTACTTATGGGTATGCAGGGTATGGAAGATGACAATTGTTTCCTGTTATAAAATTTATTAAGGTAATCATGTAACCCTACCCCCACATTAATTGACTTCTTACCATTATATCCGGTTACCGAGAACTAACAAGTGGGTTTTGCTTCCTTATAGGTGAGAATTTTGTTCGCTAATCAAGGGCTTAGTGGTTACGACTACGTGCAAACTTCCAGGGTTTTTTTTTTAATCCCTTATACTTTCTATTTGTACATAGGTGTTAGTGGTATTTCTAGCTTCTAATTGTACTCAAAGATAATTGTAATGTGACTGAGTCGGTGATGACCCAGATGGCCCAGTTATATGGCCAATGTCACTTATTCTGTTTAAAATTTGGATATGATGGAATGATGTTTATACTCGAGGGTTCCTTCCTTTGCTAAACATGAAAATTTTCACCTATATGAATATTGTATATTTTTTTTATGAATTTACAACTTATGGTAATTGTGAACTCTTTTGTGACGGCCTTCCGACCCTATTTTGTTGGGAATACTATTACAACAATTATTACATTTGTCTGTATTTTTCGTTCCTCCATTAATTCTTATTGTAATGTATATTTGTTATTATATATATTTTTTGTAAACAAGGAGAAGACCCATACCAATATTTTATTTTAGATTCTAATAGACACTGAATTTTGGTTCTAAGATTTATGTTATTAATGTGGCTATTGTGATAGCATGGTAACTAGGTTTTAAGGAAACCCAACTTACTTATTCTCCATATGCTTTTATACAATTTCCTATACCAGTTAAATAATATTTGCGTTCTGTAATCAAATTCATAACAATTGTTCATCTTGAAAATCTTATGACTATATCTCATTACCATTAGAGACGAATCTCTCAACCATCTTAATGATTACTCTAATTTACAACTAATTACTACCATAGAAGTTTTCATATCTAGAAAATAGTTATGCAACCATTTCTAATAGTTCTATATGCCTGTTATCTTTTTCTTTTTTTAAGGAAAAAGTTTTGTCAATTCTGAGTGGGACCACTCCTCGCAACCTACCCAGATGTTTACATGTTGGCCTTTACTAGACCCAAGGCAGTTCTCCTAACTGTTGGTTAACTGACTTGGCTTGGTAGCTAGCCTGGTTCTCAAGTTTTGGGTTGCCTTATCTAAAACCATACTTGGTATTACTACATAAGAGCCTTCATTTTGGTTAATGTCAGTCACATTGATATACAACTAGAAACCATGTCAGAATATAAGTGTAGAAATTTCTTGTAGATTCAAACTGCTAATTGTAATTTACTAAAACAATATACTTTAATCTACTCTACTCATTAGCGGAAATAATAAAATGATGGAGAAATCATGAATAATACAAGAGAAATAATTCAATCAACAAATTACACAATGATTTCTTGGGGAAATCCATAGCTAAAAATCCCTGTTATCTGTATATTGCATTAGTCTGAAAATATGAGAAGATTACAATGCTTTGCTCAAGCCTAAGAAACCTCTACACTATCTCTATTTGTCTCACAACTTTCTAGACAAGCCCAGGCCAATGCTTAACTAAATTTTGGCTTGCCAAAGTCCCTATTTCCTTGCATTGTTTCCTTGGGAATTAACACCCTATTAATTAGGGAAATTCCTCAATATGAATTCTGTAGTCCTCATAGGCCTTCCTCTGACTACATGCACCACCTGTATAATTCAGATGATTATACAACTGATAGTACATTTCCCTTGAACTCCAATCTCAACTGGGTAACTTTCAGATCTGACATACATGAATTATTTATCAGTGAATCATCAGTTAACTGGTTGAACACATGAAGCAGGACCCCACTGTCTGACCACATACTAGTTCCTCCATCAGTTGGAACTATTTTAACTGAATTTAACTCAATGAAACTGAATTAATTAATTACAACTCAAAATAAACTCAACTAGGGCTCCTATAATGCAAGAGACACTGTACATGACTCTAGTTAGACCCTCAACTCGAATTAACAGATCCAAATAAGTCAAATTAACATAGTTAACTCGTACAAGTTGTCTTGTGATGTGGAATTACAATTTTATTCCTAATTTAATTCAAGGAAAAAATTAAATTAGGATTTTCTTGTTGCATTTTCAACACCCCCTCTCAACAAGAAAGGGATTATAAGATACCCCAATCCTGCCTCTACGAAACTCGAATTTGCCTCTTGACAATGCCTTACTCAAGATTTCTGCATCCTGTTCCTCTCTAGGAATGTACTCCAACAACATGATTCTCCTTTGCACAAAATCTCATAGATTTTGATACCAGATGTCGATATAGTTGGACCGATCATGAAAAATTGGATTCTTAGAGAGTTTGATACAACTGTGATTTTCACAATAAATCACTATAGGATCCATCTGCTAACCAAATAACCCAACAAGGATCCTCCTCATCCAGATAACTTCACAGGCTGCTTGACTAGAATCCATGTACTATGCTTCTGCTGAATTGAGTGCAACTGATCTCTTCTTCTTTCTATACCAAGAAATTGTTGTTGACCCAATATTGAAGATCCCCCCTGATGTGCTCTTCTCATCATATGGACTCCCTGCCAAATCTTCATTTGTGAAGCCATGGAGCTTCATCCCTCTTGCCATCTATACCAAAGACCAAAATGAGTGGTGCCTTTGAGGTATCTCAACACATATTTACATGCCTTCCAATAAAGTTTGGTTGGCTTAACCATTTCTTGACTAAGATGGTTAACTGCAAAATATATGTATAGTCATGTGTTCACCAAATACATAAGTGAACCCACAAGCTGCTTGTAAATAGTAGCCTCCACTACTTCACTTGAAGTAACATATTCCTTCCTGTTATTCCCTGCTAGAGGAGTCTCCATGGGTTTGCTTCTCTCCACGTGGAACATCTTCAGTATATCATTGGCATACATGCCCTAAGAGATAAACAATTCCTCATCTCCTTTCCATACTTCCATACCAAGGAAATAATACATGAGCCCGAGGTCATTCATCTCGAATTCTCTTGCAAGATTTTACTAGATTCTCATGACCTGTTAGAATTAAATCATTGACATATAATACTATAATCAATAATTTACCTTCAACCACAATATGGTAAAGTTTTGCATCTGCTTCACTTTTGGTGAAGCCCAACTTGGTGAAATAGTTGTAGATCCTTGTGTACCAAGAATGGGGTGCTTGTTTCAATCCATACAATGCTCACTTGAGTCTACACACATGCAACTCTCTGTTGAAGGTCTCAAATCCTCATGGCTACTCAACGTACACCTCTTCCTCAATCAATCCTTTGAGGAAGGATGCATTTCCATCCATCTAATGTATCTTCCATCCCATCTTCGTTGAAAGTGCTAGAATAGATATGATTGAAGAGTACCTTGCTACTGGAGCAAAGGTCTCCTCGTAATCAATTCCCTCCACTTGAGAGAAGCCTCTGGCCACAAATATGGCCTTTTGTTTCTCCACACTCTCATCTTCTACATGCTTTACCTTGTAAATACATCCGGAACTCACCATTGACTTGTCTGCTAGTCTTGGGACCACTTCCGAAACACTGTTTCTAATAATGGAGTCATACTCCTCTACCATGGCATCAACCCATATTGGTTGACTCTAGTTAGACCCTCAACTCAAATTACCTGATCCAACTAAGTCAAATTAATGCAGTTAACTCGTACAAGTTGTCTTATGATGTGGAATTACAATTTTATTCCTAATTTAATTCAAGGACAAAATTAAATTAGGATTTTCTTGTTGCATTTTCAATACTCCCTCTCAAAAAGAAAGGGATTATAAGATACCCTAATCCTACCTCTATGAAACTCAAATTTGCCTCTTGACAATGCCTTACTCAAGCTTTCTGCATCCCGTTCCTCTCTAGGAATGTACTCCAGCAACATGATTCTCCTTTGCACACAATCTCATAGATTGTGATACAAGATGTCGATATGATTGGACCGATCATGAAAAACTGGATTCTTAGAGAGTTTGATACAACTATGATTGTCACAGTAAATCACTGTAGGATCCATCTGCTAACAAAATAACCCAACAAGGATCTTCCTCATCTAGATAACTTCACAAGCTGCTTGATTAGAATCCATGTACTATGCTTCTGCTGAATTGAGTTCAACTAATCTCTTCTTCTTGCTATACCAAGAAATTGTTGTTGACCCAATATTGAAGATTCCCCTTGATGTGCTCTTCTCATCATATGGACTCCCTTCAAAATATTCATTTGTGAAGCCATGGAGCTGCACTCCATCTTTCCATCTATACCAAAGACCAAACTGAGTGGTGCCTTTGAGGTATCTCAACACATGTTTACATGCCTCCCAATAAATTTTGGTTGGCTTAACCATTTCTTGATTAAGTTGGTTAACTGCAAAATATATGTACAGTCACGTGTTCACCAAATACATAAGTGAACCAACAAGCTTCTTGTAAATAGTAGCCTCCACTACTTCACCTAAAGTAACATCTTCCTTCCTCCAATTACATGCTAGAGAAGTCTCCATGGGTTTGTTTCTCTCCATGTGGAACTTCTTCAGTATCTCATTGGCATACATGCCCTAAGAGATGAACAATTCCTCATCTCCTTTCCATACTTCCATACCAATGAAATAATGCATGAGCCCCAGGTCATTCATCTCGAATTCTCTTGCAAGATACTCTTTTCAAGATTTTACTAGATTCTTATCACCTGTTAGAATTAAATCACTGACATATAATACTATAATCAATAATTTATCTTCAACCAAAATATGGTAAATTTTTTCCTCTGCTTCACTTTAGGTGAAGCCCAACTTGGTGAAATAGCTGTCGATCCTTGTGTACCAAGCACGGGGTGCTTGTTTCAATCCATACAATGCTCACTTGAGTCTACACACATGCGACTCTATGTTGAAGGTCTCAAATCCTTCTGGCTACTCAACGTACACCTCTTCCTCAATCGAGTCGTTGAGGAAGGATGTATTTCCATCCATCTGATGTATCTTTGATCCCATCTACGTTGAAAGTGCTAGAATAGATCTGGTTGAAGAGTACCTTGCTACTGGAGCAAAGGTCTCCTCGTAATCAATTCCTTCCACTTGAGAGAAGCCTTTGGCCACAAATATGGCCTTTTGTTTCTCGACACCCATTTGCTACGTGCTTTACCTTGTAAATCCATCCATAACTCACCATTGACTTGTCTACTAGTCTTGGGACCACTTTCGATACACTATTTTTAATAATGGAGTCATACTCCTCTACCATGGAATCAACCCATATTGGTTTCTTCTACACTCTCGCTCATCAGAGCCATGTAGCTAGTGTATTGATATGGTGACCTTCTTTGTCTGCGCTGTGATGTGAGTGCTCCCACATTCTCTCTAGCATCATGCATAAGTCTGTTAGCTTCTCTAGTGCACTTCCTTCCATCTCTGGAAGTATATGCAAGAGTGGGTGCTTCCACTCTCTGATCCATTGCATTTGGTTTCTCTACATCACCTGAGATTCCTCCTTTGGAGCTAAAATATTCTCATCTGCATGCAACTGAAGCTCCCTTTCAAGGGAACATCTCATGGGCTTATCTTCATCGAACTTCACATCTCTACAAACCAATGTCATCCTGTGAGATGGTAGGTACACCCGATAGTTGTAAGGTGTATTAGTGTACCCCACAAATATGCCCAACTCAGCTATTGGCTCTAGATTTTTCCATGCATCCTTCGTAACATGACAATACACTGATGAACCAAATATCTTGAAGTGTGCCACATCTGGTTTCTTACTTGAAAAAGCTTCTTTTGTTGTACTCATCTTGAGAATCCGATGAGGACTCATGTTCTACACATATACAACTGTGTTGCATGCTTCAACTGACAAGTGCAACGGTAGGCCTTGATAATGTAACATTGCCTGTTCAACTCCAACAATACTTTTGTTCTTCCTTTCTGCCACCCCATTTTGTTGTGGGTTATAGGATGCTATTAACTCCCATCGAATGCATTCGATGCACATAATTTATTGAATTCATTCGAAACATATTCTGCATCGTTATCTCTCTTGAGAGCTTTCACTTTCTTGCCAGTGTCTTTCTCAACAAGTGCTTTAAATTCATAGAATTTAGAGAACATCTGATCTTTCTTTTGCATGAAGAAAATAAAACAATTACATGAGAAATCATCTACAAGTATTGCATATACCCCAATGTACATCCTTTTCATGTATCTCTCTGCTCTAGTGTACCCTTGGGAAGTCCTATAGAAATTTGTTGCATGATCTTCAAGGTTCTGTGTTGTAGGTGGACCAATATTCTATGCCACAATTCACCGATGTATTGTATTTTCACCTTCTGTGCTTTTGTGCTCAAAGTAGCACAATATTTTACATCTAATTTATTGAGGTTCTTCACCCGAACCCTAATCCACTTCACTTGTCCTAAGGCTATGTGATGAAGGAAAGCCTTTCCTTTGTTAAATATCATATCATAGCCATGGTCCTTCGACATAGAAACTAAAACCAAATTCTTCTTCAAACCCAGAACATACATAACATATTTTAATGTGAGAGGAGAACCAGACTCCCTTTGAAAAGTAACAATACCATTGATGGTTGCGCTATACCTTCCATCATCTCCCATTTTTATGTGCATCTCGAGGTCCTTCTCCTCCAAGTCATTGAATAATTTTTTGTTGACGGTCATATGGAATGAGGCTCCACTATCCAAATACCACACACTACCCATCACTAATGTTACCATGCAAGCAATGAGGGTGAAATCCAACTCGAATTTTGAAGAAAGAGCTTCACCTACCACTCCTCTCGAGGCTTCTTGTTGGCCTTCTTGTGCAGACACTTCGTGGCATAGTGTCACAACTCATGACAATGGAAACATTTAATCTTTGATAAGTCCTTCTTCTTTCCGCCCTGACTAGAATCTCCTTTCTATCGGAATTTATTTCCTTTCCCTTTCTTCGCCTTTCTAGCTAAGGCACAATCCTCCTCCTCATCATGCTTAGATGAGATTACATCTCTCGTGCTCCACCTTATCTCTTCTTGCACCAAGTCAGACCACAAACGTTTCGACTCTGGTAGCTTCTCCCTCCCATTTACTGAATCTTGGTAGCTATGCCATCTCTTAGAAAGGCTTGGAAGTATTAGGCTGACGAAATCATCTTCATAAACTATAACACTAAAACTCCCAAGCTCATCCTGACATTGGGTAAAATTGCTCATGCATTGTGGTATTATGTCGCCCTTCTCCATCTTGATTTTCCAAAGCTTGTCCTTCAGTGCCAACTTCCTATTTTCACTGGTGTTCTGAAACAGGTCTATCAAGGCCTTCCACATTGCATATGGAGTCTCCTTCCCATGGAGGTTCAAGATAATATGATCTCAAACTCTTTCCAATATGATCCTTCTCGCCTTTGCAACACATTTTCTCCAATCTACAAGATCTTCAGCATCATTTGCTCAAGCCTTAGTAATATCTTTGTCTATGAATTCCTTCAGCTTATTTTCTTCCAACACTACCTCCATCCTCTACTTTCAGGTAATATAGTTCAAACTACCCTCAAGGGCAAATTTGAGTCTCAATTCGTAGAATGACATCTTGCTAGCTCTGAAGAATGATATTGAAAATTTGATTTCACCTACAAAATACAAACTCGTATTCTCCACTTCTAGAGTTATTTCTGCTCTGATACTATGTAGAAACTCCTTGTAGATTCAAAGAACTAATTGTAATTTACTAAAACATTAGACTTGAATCTACTCTACTCATCAGCGCAAATAATAAAATGGTCGCAAAATCACAAATCATACAAGAGAAAGAATTTAATCAACACATTACACAACGATTTCCTAGGGAAAGCCACAGCTAAAAACCCATGCTATCTGTATATTGCATTAGTCAGAAGATATGATAAGATTCCAATGCTTTGCCCAAGCCTGAGAAACCCCTTCACTATCTTTATGTGTCTCGTAGCTTCCTAGACAAGCCTAGGCCAATATTTAACCAAATTTTGGCTTGCCTATGTCCCTCTTTCCTTGGGAATTAGCCCCCTATTAATTAGGTAAATTCCTCAATATGAATTGCACAATCTTCATAGGTGTTCCTCTGACTGCATGCACCACCTGTACAATTCAGATGATTATATAATTGATAGTACACTGTGTTTGAACTCCAATCTCAACTTTGTATCTCTCAGATATGACATGCATGAGTTATTTATGAGTGAATTATTAGTTAATTGGTTGAACACAAGAAGTAACACCCCACTATCTGACCTCTTACTAGTTCCTCCATTAGTTGGAACTAGTTTAACTGACTTTAACTTAGTTAAAATGAATTAATTAATTACAACTCAAAATAAACTCAACCAGGGCTCCTATAATGTAGGAGACACTCTACATCACTCTAGTTAGACCCTCAACTTGAATTAACTAAGCCAACTAAGTCAAATTAACTTAGTTAACTCATACAAGTTGTCTTGTGTTGTGGAATACAATTTTATTCCTAGTTTTATTCAAGGAAAAAATTAAATTGAGATTTTCTTTTTGCATTTCCAACAAGAAGAAAGACAACATATCGCAAATAATAGATCAGAACACTTATATTTTTCTTCAATTGTCTGGACCGACCACAAAACACCAGGAAAGAGAGTGCTCCACCCAACCAATGAGAATAACAATTACATCCATTCTCCCCCCGAGCCAGTTTCGTCCCAGACAGTTGCTTGAAATTTCCCTAACAAGGTCTACTCAAATGAATCAGGATTGCACAAGTCTAGTCCAAGAAATCACATAATCACAAGTTTGGCTTAGGGTTTCCACTAGCCACCAACCATCTCAAGAATACCTCAATTGGAAGCATCCTGTTGTACCTTCAACAATAGCCTGTTTCAGGTTCCAAATCTTGAAGCTTTAACTCCTCTCTTGGACCTCCTCTAGCCAGGTATCAAGTCTCTAAGGTTGCCTCAGGTTTTCTTCCCTCTCCTCTCTTGGCTCCCTTGTCCCAACTGAGATTATTTATCTCTAGGGAGAGGAATAACTATTTTAACTATATGGTAAATGAAACTCTCTTTTAGCAATTTTTTCCCATAATTTTATGGTTTTCCATAGCTTGTATTATTTATAAAAATAAATTAAATGAAATAAAATAACATTTATGTTTTACCATCCACCTAGGCCTTTACATGACCCACAGTTTTTACGAGGTATTTTGCGGTAAAACAAAACATTTATATCTTTTACCAAGTGGTGTTACATCTTCCCCCCTGGAGTGAAACATCATCCTTGATGTTTCTTAGCCATAAAAATAGCCTAGAATATGCCTTCGTACATATGATCTTCATCTTCCCAGGTAGCCTCTCCTAGTTGAAGTGCTTCCACTGCACTTAACCTAGGTGATTGCTCACCTCCACAACATTTTTTTTTTGTCCAATTAAAAATACATAGAGGTGTGATTAGGAAATTTCCATCCAATTCAACTTGCATTCACCGTCATCACAATTATCATTAGTTTCCATTAATTATTACTTAAGAAGCATGTAAACATATATAATCATTTCAAACACTATCACAGACATAACCAATTGTTATGTATTCAACAAGGTCATCAACATACTTCACCACTCCACTAGGTTATCAATTTGCACTCAATAAAATCTAGCAACATCATTATAGCTCATCAACAATAGCCTCAATCCATTTTACTTAGCCAATGGTTGTGGCAATTGCAAAGGACCCTGTCACATGGTTCTCTTATAAATTCTAGTTCATGGAAATGCCAACTATTTACATGGTAATAATATCACAAAATATTCTTACTGTTTTCTTCTATTTTTTATTTTTTATTTTTATTTTTGGTTTATGTAAAGATATATTATAGCTAGTGCATTATCGTACTTGGTAACATAACTATACTCTTAGGATTTTATACTTTTATGTCACATATGCATTAATCAGGCTTAAGAAGAGTTTAGGAAAACTTCCTTTTCTTGCCACATTTAATATGGCTATATTGTTGTCTACTTGTCCAAGTAGCTCTTTGATGTCCATCTTGGATTGCTTTTTGTTTTCTTCCATTGCAACACCAAAAGTTGACATTCCCTCAATTTTGGCCTTTTTTCCATGTTGCGTTATAGATGATGGATAAAGCTTGTATGTAATTCGCTTCCATGTGTGGTCATAAAATTTCTTTCTTTTATATTTGTACGTATATGAACTATCCCACACTCCTTCATTAGTATATTATAGTTTTTTCCTTATATATATATAAGTTATTGGCATGTCTTTTACTTCATTCAATAAACATATTACTTTAATAAATTTAACCTATAGGGTTCTGGGGATTGTTGGAAGGAAAAGAAACAACAGTCTTATCTCAATATGGAATTAACTATTCATTCCACATTATTCCTACTTGTTATCATCATCATTCTTTTATTATTATTATTATTATTATTATTATTATTATTATTATTATTATTTAGGGATATTCCCTACTTGTCCCCATGATGTCTTACAACTAAATATTTGTTATTTAGACACCAACATCATTCCAAAATGATACATCAAAACATTACCAAGGTTTTGGGATAACCACTTCATCCTACCATTTCCACGACAAGTGTTACCTCTATTCCAGTGTTCAGGTGGACTTGATTCTGTCCATATTATTTATTTGCCAATATTTTCATGTATAATTCTTAATCATGATTTTATAATTCAGTTTTTTTTTTCATTTCTTTCATTTCTTCTTTCCCAATACCACCAATATTTAAAAACCTAGGATAATATTAATGGAGTTACCATTATGACCTAATAACACAATGTAGAATAGTATGGCATACTTAGAATCAATGAAAGAAGAAAAGAAATTCACATCACCAAATTTCGCAATAGTATTTTGCTAACTTTCCTCACTTATGAGTTCCTCTTAACCCTCATCTTGGTGTTTATGTCCTCTTTTTATGAAACTATTAATTAGGGTATGAAATCCTTTTCCATTCAATATGTCATCTTTGTGTGGTTATATTGACATGGTAATTTGTAAGTAAAAACTCATTCTAGTCAATCGCTTGACCAAACTTCGTTTGTGTCTATCAAAGTCACATTTAAGGCACTTATTCAGGTAACGTTAACTGGTAGTGTGTTATCAACCCTCTTTTTTTTACTAACACTTTAGCTATATTTCTTCATTATCTTACTCAACTATCTATTCATTTATAATCATTTTTCTTGCACCTCATAATGTACCTCATATATATATATATATATATATATATATATATATATATATATATATATATAGATATATATATATTGTTCTTTTCAACTTTATGATGTTGGCCAAAAATTTTAAAGCAAATGTATCAAACTAGCAAGTTGTTGGCTTAGGTTGGGTTGACATAGGTTCAATTATTTACTGGGCACCAACAAAACCCTCAATCACTCTTTCGACAATGACCTGCAAGCAAGTCACAGTCTCACCCGAAGTGACTATGGGAGGCTGCAGAACCAGGTTTTCGTAGCCATGAGGGATACTGCGATGTGGTAAATTTGTATTTTCTTATGATTTAACATTTATAAACTACTTCGCATTCATGAAATTCTTTTCACTTATATATTACTTTGCATAATTACATTCATCACTTAAACATATCATAAACATCCATAAACTTCATAGTACTAAAATAAAGTGCAGATAATAAGAAAATCAACACATGAAGACACAAATTTTACCATGGTTCATCCCAATGTGGGACTATGTCCATAAGAACTGTTGCTTATAATAGAGAGTTTGGTACAACAAACAGTTCTTCAACTGTGCACATAGCTGCAAGTTTTCTGTGCACTAAGCTGCAGACCTAGGCCTTTGCGCATTTAGCTGCGGAGCCTTGCCCCTTTCTCTGAAGTACAGATCACAAAAATACAACCATAAACATAGATTTAGTTCCAGTTGATCTAATTGATGACTTCCTTCTTTATTATTCATCCCTATATATACTATTACATTGAAGGATTACATCACTACATTACCATGGACCTAATACCATGGTTTCCAAAATACAAGGGACTATGGTCTAAAACCATTCAACTTTTACAATATTAAATGCTTTTACAAAAAGGGAGGGGCTTCACTGTGAAGCCTCTATACTGCGTGGTGAGTTTGTTGTGCGGTCCTTGTTGTGCTTTGCTACTCTGCTGCGTGGTCCACTTCACACCCCACGGCATCCTTTCTATTGCGCGCTCTACCCACAAAATTCAGATTCCTTGCCCAAAATTTGGCCAAGTTGGGCTGCGCCCAACAGGCCCCCAACACTTACTTGTGACTCGTCCCAGGTCACTCTGTTGCTTTTCCTCTAATCTTGTCTAGAATGCTATTGTATGTCTTGTTGAATTATTGCAGAATCTCTGCTAGTTGCTTTTCTTCACTGCGAACTTCTCCTAATAATTCTTCTGTGCAATGTTCTACAACCTTCTTTGCCAATTCTGTCTCCCTTTGTCAAAGCTGCTGAAGCTTCTCATCCACTGCCTGTGATAGCTGGAGGGCCTCATCCTACCAAGGGTGAGTCGTCTCTATCAAACTCTTCTCCTACTTATTCAACTCTTTGATTTTATTTTGTAGGTCCCTTGACTCATTAATTTTTGTGAGCCTCTATGAGATTTGCAAAGTCTTTACAACTGCTTGACACTCCTCCAATTGATGTTGCTTTTGTTGTATTTCCTCTTGCAGTTTCTGAACATTTGAATATTCTTGTAGCGAAGTCCAAATTTGCACACTCTCATCCAACAATTTTCCACAGTCTACTAATGTTGCGGAGATGTTAGCCATCCTATCCTTTGAGTCAATCTCCCTCTGGTCTCTTACCTCCTGTGGCATAGTTGGCTGCAACTTCATTTGCCACTCATTGATCTGCATCTCATACTTGAATTGCACTGTGGCAATTTTATCCTTTTTCTCCTTGACTTTAAGGCCAAGCTTCGCGACCTTGTCTCCTGTTGGCTCTTCTTCGTAGACATCAAGGTCCAGAATTCCCTTACATGTTGTTTCCACTTCATCCTTGAGATTCTAATACCCTTTTTCTATCTACTCTTTTTCTTATATTGTCTTCTCAACCTTTTGGTATGGCAAAACCCACTCCTTTTCCACCTGTATATTAAGCTGCGACGTATGTTGTTCCATTCGCTTTAGTTCTTCTATAATCTCCTCATGCAGCTTGTGTAGTCTTAGTAGTGACACTCCTACGATATTCATGTTGATAAGCGTCCACTCCTTGGCCTACTGTTGGATTTCTAGAGACGTTGTAGGTATCTGTGTCAGCCTCACTGCAAGGGTAGGCTCTATCGACCTTCCTTCTGTAACCCTTTCCTATATTTGTGCAGGTTGTCTAACTCATAATTCCAAAATCTTTAACTCCGTAATCCTCTCCTGTACACCTGTGATAAGCTCACCATAGTGATATTTCACCCTATTCCAAGATTCCATTGTTATCTCTTGAACCTTGTCTCCTATCTGATCTAGGTCACCCTCAGTGAGAACAATTAGTGTGATTTCTTTTGTTTTATCCGCCTTATGCTTCTTTATGCTCTTAATAGTAGCTTCGCCTTAGATCTTTCTTTTATTCGTGGCAGTTTTCTCTATTTTTGCCTTTTTTGTCTATTTAGTTGTATCCTCACCTCCTTGAGGGTCTTCCTCATGGTTTTCTTCTTCATGGTGTTCTTCTTCGTGGTGTTATTCTTCGTCTTTCTTTGATTCCTACTCTTTGTCTTTTCCACTAGCTTCGCCATACTGCGAAGTGTCCAACTCTTCTTCTTTTGTCACGCTGTCTCCTACTTCCTCTAATGGAGTCATCCATTCTGTGGGCTATGTCCGTACTAATTCTACCAGATCATCCTCTGTGACCATATATGGAAATGCATGCCATTTCTTCCTCGTGTCTCTACGCGCCTGTATGTACAATTTATGAAAATTTGTCTTGAACCTTGCCACAAGGTTGTATTGTTTATGCAAACACGACGAAAGGTGCGGATGCTGGTTTAGTAACAAGTGTAGATCCATTTTATATAATATGAAAAATATTCTATTCTCTTGCGCTCTCAATGCTTGAGTGGTATTCCATAGCAAATCATACCTCACAACCTCACATACATCTGAAGGTACCGAAGGGAATTGTGTGTCCTCCAGATATTTCCACGCTAACATATAAATGATCAAGATTAACTAGGTGTAGTGGAAAGATGTACCTTCCTCCTTGACTTTGCGGCAGCTTTCCAGGAATTCCTTGCATAAGTATCCAACCTAGTTATACTGGACTCCATTTACGCATTGCGCTGCTAAAGACACCATTGACGTAGGAACTTCATTTGCGCGGCACTTCCTCATAATATTTCCAGCCAAAATGTGTGCGGCGAAGTGGACTGCTTGGTCGTCGATCGAGGTTATTTCATATCCCATTTTTACTTTGATTAACCCATACTTATTCTTCATATTGTATGCCAAAGTGCAATCTTGATCCTTTCCCACGAACTCCTCTACAGGGTTCCACCCTTGGTATGGTAATCTTGTGATCCTCCAAATCAACATTTAGTCTATGGGGATGTTATTCCCCATCCACACATTTCCATCATGTATTAATACGAACAATTTTCACACACACATTGTGTTTGCTAAAATTCTTCCGAAGTGCGATACATTCAACATATTGAGAAGTCCTAGTTGTGCCAACCCATTCACCCACCATTGTGGTTCCAATCTCATCACTCTGCTCTCTATGTAGTGAACTTGTTGCAAGTACTAGTATGGTGTGAACTGAGGGTACTTCTTCTAGTAATTAAAATCATAATCTGTAAATTTGAACTGCAGAATTTTCCCTAAAATCTCTCCTAAAATCGGAACCGCTTTCGACAATAGTGGTGTAAATGTCCCATACTTCACGTCTTTGGAATCCTTTACTGGTTTGGCAGTTGGCTTCCTTGGTGGGACGTATGAGCGCAGAGGTGAGATGAACACTGTGCCACATTCCTCCACCTGTATTTCCTCTACTTCTTCTTCACCAATATTGACTTTCTCAGGTTGCTTCTGAGGTTTCACAGGTTTGGCAGGCTTCTTGTCTTGCTTTTTCTTGGATCTTTTTTCCTTGGTTTTCTTGTTCCTTGGTGATTTTCGATGTTTCTGTGGTGATGATGTTGCTACTATGGGTGATTCTACTGTGGATGTTTCAATTGCTGGCGCGGACATATCATCGGATTCCATGACTCCAGAAAATCCCTTCTCACAAAAATTCCACACAATCTCCTCCCAAGATCGCTAAGATGACATACACAATGAAGTCTCCTGCAACTTCTTCGCGCTATTAATCAGTCATGCTTTTGATTCAGAAAAGTTCTTAATATGAGTGAGGGTTGGCTATTTATAATAATTCCAACCTTCGAACCTCATCATTAGATTTGATTTTGTCTCGAATTTGTTCAGTTTTCATCATTAAATGCATATCTATCCTTAAATTCTGCCAATCTATAGTCTTAAATGCCACATTGTGCTTGTCTTTTCCCTTTTAACGGTCATATTTATACTTTCTCAGTGAACTTCAACACATTCCCTATTGTAGTGCACCTCTGTCTTACGTCGCGACTTCCTATGAACTTCGACATATTCCCGACTATAACAAAGTACTTTCTTCGTCGAAGCTCTCTCTGTAGTGTAGTTTATATTCCAGTGCCCACTTTCAACTGCATGTGGCACTAAGAATTTCCTTCTTTCTTCATTAGGACGAAGTTGTAGGGGGCACGGTTGTCCTTGTACAACTTCAACCTACTTCCATTTACTTTTCCTTGAATTAATTCTCCATTTAACTTCGCTATATTCACTGTGCCTTGATCAGTGATATACTTAATAACATATGGGCCTAACCAATGTGTTTTGAATTTCCTTGGAAATTTCACAAACTTACTATCATAAAGGAGAACAAGGTCTCCTACCTGAAACTTATTTTGATTAATGTGCTTGTTATGCCAAGCCTTTTCTCTCTCTTTTTGTACTTGTTGATGAAATCCTGCTATAAACATGTATTCTTCTAGCAAGTAACTGGGACATCCTTTCTTCCATTGTGTTGAGGTTTACCATATTTGTAAAAGCTACAATTCTTAGGCTAGGGACAATGTATTCAATGGGCATCACAACTTCTTTCCCATAAACCAACCTAAAGGGTGTCTGACCTATCAACTTTTTTCATGTAGTCCTATAAGCCCATAATACTGCTGGAATCCTAAGATCCCAGTCATCCCTGTTTACATTACATACCTTGGTCAGTGCATTCTCCAAAATTTTATTGAATGCTTCCACAGTTCCATTTTCCTGAGGATGATAAGGAGTTCTCTTTTGGTGGTAAACTTGAAATTCCTTAGTTAATGCTTCAATGGTCTTATTCAAGAAATGTGACCCTTGGTCACTTATCAATATCTTTGGACACCCAAATCTGGATAGTATGTATTCAAAGATGAACTTCACAACAGTTTCTACACTGTAATCCTTCATTGGTTGTGCTTTGGCCCACCTTGTCAAATAATCAGTCACAATGATTATATACCTCGCACCAGTCCTTTTTCCTGGTGGATTGATAGGTCCAACAAAATCAATAGCCCATTTATCAAAAGCCTACAATGTTACTTGTGGCACTAGTGACATTTCATCTCTTCTTGAAGGTTTTCCTGTTATTTCGCAGACATCACAAGCTCAACAATACTCCTTTGCATCTTTGTGTAGTGTAGGCCACCATAATCCCGCTCTTAAAATTTTCTGTGTAGTAGCTTTCCCTGCATAATGTCCACTAGTTGCGCCACTATGAGCTTTTGTTAACATTATCTATCTTTCGTGCTCAGGAACATACCTGTGGAGTATTTCATATGGTCCCATCTTATACGAATGTCCAACTATTAGTGAAAAATATACTGCCTTAACCACCAATTCTTTATTTTTGTGCGTAGTGTATTCTGAAGGGGCCATCCTATGGTTACGAAGTGAATAATATCAATGGAGTGATCATCCGCTACTCTGATCGCAAACAACTATGCATCAGGAATATTATCCTCTATATTCATTGGTTCTTCTCTTGTTTCAAACCTTGACAAAGGATCAGGTCCAACATTTAGTCTTCCCAGCTTAAGAACAACTTAAAATTCATACTCCTAAAATAACAATAGCCACCTGCAAATTTTTCCTCCTAAAACAGGCTTATTGACCAAATACTTTAGTGCAGAGTGATCTGTGAACATCTTGAAATGTGATCCCAACAAATAATGTCTAAACTTATGTAAAGCGTATACCATAGCTAGTCCTTCCCTTTCTATAGTTGTATAGTTCTTCTCTACTTTAGAGAGTTTCCTACCTGCAAAATCTATAGGGTGATCGAATTCTCCTACAACAAATTGTGCCAATACCACTGCTAAATCTATGCATGAAGCATCAACATGAACATGAAACTCCTTATTCCTATTTGGGAATACCAGTATAGAATCAATTACCATCTTTTATTTTAGTGTGTCGAGGCTCTTTTGACATTCTTCATTCCATAGGAATGTCACATCTTTCTTCAACAATTTTTCCATAAGTGCAGTGATATTTGCATATCCCCTGATAAATTTTGTGTAATATCCTATATGTCCCAATGTGGTGTGAAGCTGTCTCACTATTTTTGGTGGAGGTAAATTCACAATAATAACAATCTTCACAGGATCCACCTTCAATCCATGCTTGTAAACAATATGTTCCAGCAATATACCAAAAGGTACACAAAATATGCAACTTTGATATTCAGAGAAATTTGATACTACCTGCATGTGTCGAGCATCAATCTTAAACTCCCAACATGTTTCTCGAATAACCAAAATACTGTCCAATCATCAAAGTATACTTCTAAAAACTTGTGAATATATTCTTTGAAAGCTGCAACCACCACTCTTGAAAATATGGCATGGGAATTCTTCAGTCCAAAAGGCATCACTGTATACTGATGTGAACCCCATTCTGTAGCGAAGGTGGTCTTAAGTCAATCCTCTGTGCAATTCTAATATGATGGTATTCTAAAAATCCATATGTAAATGACTAGGCTTCCTGACCTCCTACACTGTCCAATACTTCATCCGTGAAAGGAGTACGGAATGGGTCATGTAGACATGCATCATTTAACTTCCTTAAATCAACACAAATCTTGATTTCTCCTTGTGTTTTCTTTTCTTGTACCACCATAGGACTTACCACTCTGATTCTTCCACAGGTTTAATGATTGATGTTGTTATCATTTTATCTAACTCTTCTTTCACCTTTTCCTTATATTTTGGGTCAATCTATAGGGTATTTTCTTCACAGGCTTCACATGAGGCTTTAGAGGAATCTTCATAGCTCCTAAATCTCCTACTATGCCCTTCATATCTTAAAAATTAGTGGGTAATAACTCCTTGTATTCATGCAGAAGATCTCCCACTTTGTTGATTGTTTCTTCGTGCCAATAATCTCCTATCATTGCAAACTTCATCTCCTCTTCTGATCCTATATTCAACTTCTTTGTCTTCAATGGCTTTGTTATGTCAGGCATTTCTAACTCAGGTCCATTCACTTCGAGGTAGCCTTCATATTATGCTATGTCAATATTACGAGGGTCTTCATCTTATTTTGCAGTGATGTTGTAGCATTCCAATACATTTTGTAGCTACGCAACCCAATCAGGTTGCCAAGTGAGTGGAATTCCTTCCTCAAAAATCTTCTTTTTAACTATCTGAAGGGTTGAATCTATATATGGATAATCATATTCAAAGATAAGTGTCAATATAAACCCATCAACCATCTCTCCCCAGTTTGCAATACCATGTCGAAGTTCTATTTCTAGGTACCAGTTTTGAGGAATTGTCTCCCATGTATGGATGAACACATGCACCCATTCTTCTCGTGGAATCTCCTTCCACGATGTCATGCAAAGATGGATGTGCTCTCTAGGATCAGATTGACCCATTATATTTATCTACCAACTCTATTTCTACCTAACCAAACCTTATCCATATCAACCTTTGACATTCTTTCCAAGTCCCTATATTCTTCTTATGTGTACCCCACCATCTAGCTGGAGTAGCTGTTAGGGCTATATACGGAGCTAACAATATTTGACACTTGGGTACCTGTTCTTCATATTCTTTAAGAAAATTATTTATATCACCCAAACCATCATAAAAAGGTAAGTCACATACCCCAATTGTCATACAATAAACTGCTTTAGTAACTCTTGCACATCACCTCGTAGATACTTTATGTAACCTGTTTTTCCAATTTTCCAATTCTTCTTATGAATCTGAAGTACACGAACTATCATGCACCCAAATCAACTTGCCTTTAGTAGGGTTAACATAGTCTTGTTCTTTTGCTGTCATCTGATAGATTTTATCTATATCAGCTGCACTGTACTCCTCTTTAATTGGTTCAATATACCTTTCTCCTTTTGATGGATCCAAGGGAACAATCATTCTCATATTGTTTCTTTCAAATATCATTTGCCTCCTCTTTTATTTGATTATAGCCACGTTGTCAAATTCTCAATCCAGTCCAAGTAATGCAGGATAGGGGTTACTGTCATCCACAATTTCTATTACTTCAAAATCAGTAGTAGTGCGCACCCCTTCAATGTACATTGTAATGCTTGATAATCTTCCTAGAGGAACAATATTTTGTTGATTCATTATTCTTAGTTGAATATGTGACCATTGCAACTTCGGTTTACCCATTAACTCCCATGTTTTATTTGTGAGGACATTAGCTTCAGATCCTAGATATAAAATAACTTGCTCCATGTCATATTCTCCTATTTTTGCACTAAGCCTCATTTCCTTTCCAGTTCTCTTTTGTCTATGTAACTTGTTAACTTCGTGCATCTCACTCTGTGGTACTTCTTTAGATGCGCAAGAATTTATTAATTCCTGCATCCCTTCTACAACTTTTTGGTTTCTTAACATATTCATGCAAGTTTTTAGGAAAGACTTTAAAATACCTGGATCCACATCTTGTGTCGCAACTGCTATAATGTCACAATTATCCTTCTGCATTAGTTTTGGCTGCGCATTAGAGGTTGAAGCCCCAACATCCATAAAGCTTTACCTGGCTTCCATAAACGCTTATTTTTCCTTCGTAACATCAAAGGCCGGAGCTTTATCCACATTATTTATTACCCATGTGGCTTCAACTTCCTTATTTCCATCTTCTTTATCATTTCTAGTCACAGCTCTGCTCCTTGCTACAATATTAATGCGAGGTTCATCAGTCCTTGGTTTCACAGTCTTCATCTGAATGTTCTATGCTGGTTGTTGATTTTTATTTTCTTGCATTTTTTCCATAAGTACCAGATACTCCTCAATTACATGATCAAATGATTTTCAATACTTACATGTCGTAGTAGGATTCTGACAATCTCTTGCAAAATGACCTGCCTAGCCATAGTTACAACAAATAGTCTATCCTTGTCCTTGACTAGCTCCACCACTTCGACTCACACCTTGACCACTGTGTTGTCCATGTTCCTCATGTCCATGTTCTTCAACTTGCATTCTATAGGCATTAGTACCATGCTCCATCATCAATTCATAAGCTCGATAGTTGTTCTCATCATGCCCTACTGATTTGCATAACTTGCAGTACAGGTTCCTGGGGGTCTGCACATATTTTTGTAACAAATAACAATATTTTGCTTGATGTTTTCCTCTAGTTTTACATATCTCACACCATAAGTTGCATCTAAGATTCAAAGGATTCGATGCTCCACTAGCCATGTAGTTTATGAAGAGAGAGAATTGTTCTTTAGAATGGCCTTCTGCTTTATACTTTGTACACCAGACTTCTTCTCCGACTTCCTTACTTTTCTTCATAACTTGTATTTGTAGAGTCAAATTTTCCAGTTGACTCTGGATCTGTTGCATACTTGCATTGGTATCACCCATAGGTGAAGCTTCTAATTTCATCACAAATTCTAAAGCTTCATCTTGAGTTTCTATATTCTGTTGTGATAAATGAAATCTTATATGTGGAAGAAGCGCGACTATAAACCATTCTTTTTGTTGTCGCGGAGCTATTTCAAAGCTCACCTGATCCAATAATACTTTGAATCTCTGATCAAATTACCAAACAGACTCATTAGGGTTCTGTTTGATTTCTTTTAGCTCTGTGATGCACTGTGACTCAGACTAAACTCTTTTACCAGTGTTGTTTTAATGTCTGCATATAATATGATATGATTGCTCAAATACTTCATGTACCATTTAAATTCTCTATCTCAAAATTTCATGACAAGCTACACTTTCTTTATATTTTCACCATGGACCGTTTTTCTGTCCATACTACTTCGCATAGAAACCATAATTGCTTCGGATCCTCTGATCCAGTTCCTTTAAACACAGGTAGCTTAATATCATCGGTGATATTCCTTCTCAGGGGGGGAAGGGGATGGGGAGGGGGAGGAGTAAGGGGATTTGTAAGGGGAGGGGGTGTTGGAAATAATACTAAGAGGGGGGGGGGGTGAATCAGTATTATCAAATAAATTTCTTTTTCATTTCCATGCCCAGATTCATATACGCTACTTCAGTGAAGGGAACCTGCGTGTACACGCAACTGTGTCTAATGCAACTAGCGTATATCTAGTAAACTTATGATTCAGTTAATCCATTAAATGTGTATCTTTAGTTAGTGCATCAGAACTTTTATTAACCATATGAACAGTAAACAGGTGCAGTGAAACAAAACAGATCATCACACACAAGAAGCACACATGAACACCATGATGTAAGGTGGAAACCCAATGTGGGTGAAAACCACCTGCTGCAAGTCGTCTCTATCTTCTTTTAATAAGAAACTTCTTTTTACAATATTTCTGTACTGGTACAGTCTTATACCAGTACACAGGCTTCTACCTGCAGAAGGCTACAACCTTCTCTCATTCTCCAGCTTCTCCTAGAAGGGAGCTACAACCCCCTTAGCTCTTGTACTCGCCGATCCTTTTACTAGTATGTAGGTGCCAGCCTACTGAATGCTCCAACCTTCACTCGTTTTCCAGCTACTACTGGAAGGGAGCTACCACCCCCTTTTCTCTTGTACTAGCTGATGTACTAGTACATAGGTGCCGACCTACAGAAGGCTACAACCTTGTCTTTCTTCCTCGAGGTACCACGTTTCATAAATTTTTAGGCTGGATACTCCTGAAGCACAACACCATAATCTGAAGGCCACGTTTCATCCAATTTTCATACTGGACCCATCAATATCATTGAAGCACACAATCAATCAACACTATCATCATCAATCTCTGAATCACCCAATATTGAATCACTGAAACCCTGTCAACAAACTTGCAGTCACCAAAACACAGAGCAGAACCCAGAACTCTGCAACAATGTTCAGATCTAACTGTATCATCAAAAATCATGCATCAGAGTATATACGCTACTTGGAAGAGCCGAACCAACGTGTATACGCAACTTCACCAAAGTGAACCAACATATATGTCAACAATTACTTACTTATAACTTCGCTGCACTTCTTGACTTCAGACATACCCAGATCATTACATATACAAGGATAATACGTGTGTTAGCAACCAGATCTTAATCCATCAGATCACATAAAGATAGGTCATTATGATCTTGATCCATTGTTAGATCTCATCCATCAACACTGAAGCTAAACACAATCAACCAATCTGAATATGCAGAATACTAACACCAGTAAACAGTCATCAGAACTCATCAACAACCAGAACCACCTACAACTTCAAACATCATAGCTCATATGGTATACGCTACTTAGATGTATCTAACTTGCGTATGTATGCGCTTTTATCATAGTAAACCAACGTATATATCTGTAAATATTCATTCATGATTTGCAGCCATTCCAAACTTGAGCTATACCCAAATCATAATACTTACAGAACATTACATGCGTCAATATACAGATCTAGAATAAGGGTGATCAAACCATATAGAGATGATTCATTCCAAGCCATTAGATCCTGATCTATCCTTAGATCTTGTTCTCCATCAACCATTGTGATTCCTCCTTAGCTCAGATCAAGCAAAGCATCATGAACCCATAACCTGCTTACTGGATCTCATATTTCATCAGATATTCAAGACTTTTTCAGTGCCTTTGCCTAATGATCTTCTCCTCCTTTTATAGTCTTAGGCCTTACTCAATACCATGGTCCAAAACCATAAAGAATCAATACCTTGGACCAAATACCTGGGTTCAACACTTCAGATGAGATACCATGGTCCAAAACCATAGGTCCAAATACCAAGGACTAAATACCATGGACCAAAAATAAGTTTTCCCACATGTACGTGCTTTTCTTTGCATGAAAGTGCGTGCATACATATACGTGCCTTTTGATCGTTTAACTTGCATGTATACGCACCTTGGTTAAGAGGAAACTGCGTATATCTCTTTTTCCTTCATTTTGAGAGCCTGAACTATGATATGTCATCTTAGTAAGTTGCCATCAAGGACAACACCTGTATCATATTGCCAACAATCTCCCCCTTTGGACTTGATGTCAAAACTAACTTGCCATACTAAGAACTATCATTTTAATGAGTTGCCATTGTACATTACATCTGAACTTGATTCCTTTGAGCTACCCTACATCTCATGTATTCTGTCACATCTAATATCTCTTCTGTAGATTCATCTAGTTATATATAAGTGAGTTGTTCTGCTACAAGTGGGTTTCCATCAAGTACAACACATGCATCATAATGCCAACAATCTCCCCCTTTGGACTTGATGGCAACAACCATACCAAGTCACTCTCCCCCTTTGACATCAAGGGCAAAGGGCGGACCAAGATATTCTCTTCCTTGATATACATTCCACTGTCCATACTCCCCCTGAGTACCTGCTGAAATCTCTGATTGAGCTCCCCCTTTGTATATGCCAAGGTGTACCAATCTGTCCATGCTCCCTCTGAGTACATGCTGAAATCTCTGCTCTGCTGAAGTGTGATGTTCATGCTCCCCTTGACTGTAAGCAAGGTCTGTAAAAAGATGTTCTACAAGAAGAACATGACTCTATACATCATAAATGACCTTCCTATCACCAAAGACTCATACATACATCCATCTCCCAACCAAGTGGGGATGTACCAATATTGACTCATCCACCCAACCAAGTGGGGATACACCAGATACCAATTGTTTATACATGACTGAAATATTACATCATCCTTCCCATGCATAGTGGGGATACAAATTACATCATATGACCAAAAGGGATTTATCAAATGACTTCAACAGATAGAGACAAACTATTACAGAATGATATATATGACATTTATAACAAAGACCAAATATCTCAACAAGATCATGATAGTCATCAGCAACTATCATACACACTGTATGATCTGCTCCATAGGCATCTACCAAATGCTTCCAGATCAACAACTTATATATGTCCATTAGTGTAGAAGTCATCAACCTGTAACAAGGTATGTCTGCATATAGATACCAACTCATCCTTTGAACATCATCATAGCCCTCCATGAATGAATTTTGTATATGACATACAAAATCATTCACATTATATCATATGTGAAAAACACCATAGTCATCTCATCATCGTCAAGATCTGCATGATCTTATATATCATCCATGTATCATCACTCGGGGACATCTCTCATTTCCATCAATCAACATATGTAAGTATCAACCTATCATCATATAGGTAAGAACTCATCATCATCGTATCTCCAACAATGCAACTTTGAGAAATCATCCATGTATCCAGCACTAAGTATCTTGAGCTCAAGATCTTTTGTCAAGACTTCTTGACAACAACAATCCTTATCCATGTGAGCGCCAAGAACTATAGGAATCCTACATCATAACTATGTTATATGTCGACAGCAGCATATGAGTGACTCATCATCAAGTAATGAAGTTGTGTATTCAAGCTTTGTACTTCTCCTTATCCTTATGAAGATCACCATGTATGCACCATATATGCATCATCAAAGAATCAACCATAAATCTAATCTGAACACCAGCTATGTAACCCCAAGAATCATATGAGATTTTGTCATGGGCAACTCATAACCATATCATAGCAAGATGTATCATTTAGCCATGTAAGCATCATCACCAAGGACTTCTAACCATAATGCCAACAATGCATTATTAAAAGTATATGCTCCCCCTGAACTTGTGCCATCTTGTTTACTGTCAGATCTGATCATGCATATATCAGTAAGAAGTATCAAGGCATCATCATCATCAAGTTAGGATCAAAACACTTCTAAACATATTACAAGTATCAAGACATTTCCACACATCATCAACATATTGTAACCATTATCAAACAGAGCAAATAATGGACTGAATCATATCAGACCCTTTTCCTAAGCTTGTCCCACTTCTTTTCTCAAACTGTCATATACGCGACTGTGCACTGTCTAACTTGCGTATATACATGACTTCTCTTTATGAAACTTGCATATGAGATTGAGAGCATTGAAGTTTTACACTTTTAGCTTCCTCTAAGTCTGTCATGTCTGTACATTGTGCTGTGCCACATCTTTTTGACTGTACTTCCTTCTTCTTCCATATCTTCAAGTGTGATGATGTTTTCTCCTTTTGGTATGGTGCCGTACTTTGTTCCTGCATTCCTTTGCTATATGTCCCAACTTGTTACATGCATAACATCTTACATGTTTCATATTCATTTTGTAGCAATCAACAACTTTGTGACCAAACATATTGCAAGCAAAACAATATCCCTTAAAGTACCTGGAACGTGATGATCTTTCTGTGTGATGGTCTTGAACCATTCTATTATGACATACATCACATTCAACATTATTCATCAGAGGAGTAAAAGATTTTCTTTGAAGAATTTATTTCCTTGGTTGTTGATGGGATTGACCTCTCATCTCCTTGTTGAGTATTTCAGATTGTGCATTAGAGTTCCTTGTCTTATTTTGTGAACTAGATTCACCTTCAACAGATTCATGAAAACCAAGACCAGTTTTGATAGCAGGAGACCTTTGACTACTAAGAATATCATCCAAGATCTTAGTACTATCTTGAAATCGTAAGAGCTTATCCTTTTCTTCTAAGTTATCTTTTAGAATATTTACCTCAACCTGAAGTTGCTCTTCCTTTTCATGATACTGCTTCTTCATGTTTTCTTCAGCTTTTCTTCCTTCTTCCAACTGATGTTTTAATTCATGAACTTTGTTTTCTTGTTTTTCAAGAGCTTGGAGTAGTTCTTTATTCTGCTTATTTGATTCTTCAAGATCTTCTTTTAGCGAGAGGATCGTAGCTTCAAGACTTTCATAGTAACTGGATCTTTCTCTGAGTTTCTTGATTGTTGTGCTCCTTTCATTTACTTCATTTCTTAATGATGTCACTTCATCCTGCAACTTTTGACATTTTTCCTTGAATAACTTCCTTACCTTGTTTCCTTCCTCTAGTTGAGCTTTTAGTTTGGTAACTTCTTCTTTGGAGATACATTCCCTTTTGTGCAATAGATCTTGTTGATCTCTAATTTTGTCTGTAAGCCTTTTAAATTCTGCCTCTATTTGATATCTTTCATTCTCACCCATAAGAGCAAATTCAGTTGTTTCACTATCACTTTCATCATCTTCAAATGGATGAAGAAATGTATCACCAGAGGATAACAAATTCATCCCTGATAGTTCTTTTGCTTGTTCATCTTCATTCTAAAGTGCTTCTTCCACATATTCCCCAATCGATTCTCCCACTGTCATAGTTCTTCTGAGATGTCTTCTTCTTCTTAGGAACTTTCTTCTTAAGATTCTTTCCCATTATTCTATGGATATCCTTCAAGCAATCAAGCTTCTACCAAAGGACCTGCTCTGATACCAATTGTTGGAAATAATACTGAGAGTGGGGGGGGGGGAGGTGAATCAGTATTATCAAATCAATTTCTTTTTCATTTCCATACTCAAATTCATATACGCTACTCCAGTGAAGGGAAACTACGTGTACACGCAATTGTGTCTAATGCAACTAGCGTATATCTAGTAAACTTATGATTCAGTTAAACCATTAAATGTTGATATTTAGTTAGTGCATCAGAAATTTTATTAACCATATGAACAATAAACAGGTGCAGTAAAACAGAACAAATTATCACACACAAGAAGCACACATGAACACCATGATGTAAGGTGGAAACCCAATGTGGGTGAAAACCACCTGCTGCAAATCATCTCTATCTTCTTTTAATAAGAAACTTCTTTTTACAATATTTCTGTACTAGTGCAGTCTTATACCAGTACACAGGCTTCTACCTGCAGAAGGCTACAACCTTCTCTCATTCTCCAGCTTCTCCTGGAAGGGAGCTACAACCCCCTTAGCTCTTGTACTAGCCAATCCTTTTACTAGTACGTAGGTGCCAGCCTACTGAATGCGCCAACCTTCACTCGTTTTCCAGCTACTACTGGAAGGGAGCTATCACCCTTTTTGCTCTTGTACTAGCTGATGTACTAGTACTTAGGTGACGACCTACAGAAGGCTACAACCTTGTCTTTCTTCCTCCAGGTACCACATTTCATAAATTTCAGACTAGATACTCTTGAAGCACAACACCATAATCTGAAGGCCATGTTTCATCCAATTTTCACACTGGACCCATTAATATCATTGAAGCACACAATCAATCAACACTATCATCATCAATCTCTGAATCACCAAACATTGAATCACTGAAACCCTCTCAACAAACTTGCAATCACCAGAACACAGAGCAGAACCCAGAACTTTGCAACAATGTTCAAATCTAACTGTATCATCAAAAATCATGCATCAGAGTATATACGCTACTTGGAAGAGCTGAACCAGCGTGTATATGCAACTTCACCAAAGTGAACCAACGTATATGTCAACAATTACTTACTTATAACTTCGCTGCACTTCCTGAATTCAGACATACCCAGATCATTACATATACAAGGATAATACGTGTGTTAGCAACCGGATCTTAATCCATCAGATCACATAAAGATAGGTCATTATGATCCTGATCCATTGTTAGATCTCATCCATCAACACTGAAGCTAAACACAATCAACCAATCTGAATATGTAGAATACTAACACCAGTAAACAGTCATCAGAACTCATCAACAACCAGAACCACCTACAACTTCAAACATCATAGCTCATATGGTATACACTACTTAGATGTCTCTAACCTGCATATGTATGTGCTTTTATCATAGTAAGCCAACATATATATTTGTAAATATTCATTCATGATTTGCAGCTATTCCAAACTTGAGCTATACCCAGATCATAATACTTACAAAACATTACATGCGTCAGTATACAGATCTAGAATAAGCGTGATCAAACCATATAGGGATGATTCATTCCAAGCCATTAGATCCCGATCTATCCTTAGTTCTTGTTCTCCATCAACCGCTGAGATTCCTCCTTAGCTCAGATCAAGCAAAGCATCATGAACCCATAACCTGCTTACTAGATCTCATACTTCATCAGATATTCAAGACTTTTTCAGTGCCTTTGCCTAATGATCTTCTCCTCCTTTTATAGCCTTAGGCCTTACTCAATACCATGGTCCAAAACCATAAAGAATCAATACCTTGGACCAAATACCCGGGTTCAACACTTCAGATGAGATACCATGGTCCAAAACCATAGGTCCAAATATGAAGGACTAAATATCATGGACCAAAAATAAGTTTTCCCACACGTACACACTTTTCTTTGCATGAAAGTTCGTGCATACATATATGCACCTTTTGATCGTTTAACCCACGTGTATACGCACCTTGGTTAAAAGGAAACTGCGTATATCTCTTTTTCCTTCATTCTGAGAGCCTGAACTGTGATCTGTCATCTTAGTAAATTGCCATCAAGGAAAACACCTGTATCATAATGCCAACAATCTCCCCCTTTAGACTTGATGGCAAAGCTAACTTGCCATACTAAGAAATGTCATTTTAATGAGTTGCCATTGTACATTACATCTGAACATGATTCCTTTGAGCTGCCCTGCATCTCATGTATTATGTCACATCTGATATCTCTTTTGTAGATTTATCTAGTTATATATAAGTGAGTTGTTTTGCTACAAGTGGGTTGCCATCAAGTACAACACATGCATCATAATTCCAATAGGGGGGTGAGGGGTAGGGGGGGAAGGGGGAGTATGGGGACAAGGAAAACCAAAATTTCCCTGACTATTGCTAGATTGAGGCTTCAACAAACTTTCAGGCTAAAAGGGTGAATATTGTGGAGTTACTTCGAGGTTTTCAGGGAGGTTTTCTTCACTTTCAGATTCACTCAATAGAGGGCTATAGTCAACTTCTACAAAAGTCTTCAAATCTTGGCCATGAGATCTATTTCTAGTGTCTATTTTATATCCTTTTCCACTTCGCATTGTTCCAGTTTCTTCTTCACATCTTCTTCGAAACATAAGTAACATGATAATCTGATTGCATTCCTAGAACTTCCTTTTCACATAAAAGAATCTTAATCCATAGTTTTAAATATCTCAAGTACTTACCTCATGATACTTTGAAAAAATTTCGTTTTGCTTTGCTGTAGGACAAATTCGAGTCTACCGTGAACTCAGTAATGAATCCTCCCAGGATGCTATCAATCAAGAAGTCAACAACTCTTGAGATCTTATTGTGGATGTTCTTGAGTCACTGTATCAATTCAGGAGTCCACTCCTTAGGTTCATCTCCTTAAAAAAAAAAAAAATTATCTCGGTCAACCTTGATATCCACTTGTACAACTCAACATGAAATGAACCGTAGAAGAATTCGTATTCATATTCAAAGATATACTTCTCCAACCACTTTTTAGCTGACATACGACGGTTTCTATTTTCTTGTTCCTTCTGTTCTACCCAATCTTTAATTTCTTTCTTTGATGGATGCCACATAAACATATCCCTAAAAAATATCTCGGTCTTGGCAGCATAACCATTTGTTGGTTTATTTTGGGTTGACCGAGGTTCAATTCTTTACACTGCACCAACAAAACCCTCAATCACTGGCCCATTTGGCAATGACCTGCAAGCAAGTCACAGTCTCAACCAAAGTGAATATGGGAGGTTGCAGAACTAGTTTTCTGCAACCTTGAGTGATACTATGATGTAGAAATTTTGAATTGTCTTATGCTTTAACACTTATAAACTACTTCACATTCATGAACTTCTTCACATTTATATATTATTTCGCAGAATTACATTCATCATGTTGTGGATTCAAATCGCACCAGTAGTAGAAGTGTTGTAGGAGAGACAGAAAGACCCCTAGAGACAACCTCTGGGTTGATTGTATACCAGTGCCTAGGACATCTTAAAGAGAGGAGTGCTTAAGAGATAAACTATGAGGGGATTTCAACACTCCAATTGTCACGTAAAAAGGTAATAGGATGGGCTTGGTTCAATAAGCCTTCACTGAGGTAGCTTCAAGCTAAGACATGGATCCAAATGCTGGGGGTATATTGGGGAAATCTCAAAGAGAAATGGATTCATTTGGTGGCTAACACACAACAATGAGACAACTCAATACTGAGGTTGTATTAATGGTGGGGAGGAGGAAGGAAGGAGGGAAATAGATGCATAGGGTTGTAACAAACAAAATCCTAAGCAACAATGTTCCAGCAGAAAAATGGAATTCGATGTATAAGGCTGTAAACAACACAAAATCCTAAGAAAATATTTTCCAATAGAAATATGGAAGAGGAAGGAGGTGGAATGATAGAAACAACAGAGTACTTATTGAGGTTTCATGCCTATAAGATGGGTACCTTTATCACCAAACAATTTGAGAAAGGATGTGCTCATATAGGTACTGTAGGTTAATCTAATAACACAAGTAAATCTATAGTTGCTATAGGTACTGTAGGCTATTGAATAACACAAGTAAATCTGTAATATGCAAAGGCATTGTTCTCTATTTAGCAGCTAGGGTAAATCCATGAATTAGGGAGAAACCAACAATCTCATTACACTATTTCAGAGAAGGCAGAACAACCTATGAAATGAGATTACATAAGGGAAAAAATAATGCACATCAATCATGCTTGGAATCACCAGAGAGTTTCATTCATCCAATATGAGTCCAACATACCATTTCATAACATCCAACACCACATCAGCTAAGTCCACCATGAATAAGAAAACAGAACCAAAATGGCATCTTAGAATTTAGACCACTCGGGTGAGGAATTCTGGAACCTTTAATGAGTGTTTCTTCCCCCTATTTATAATAAGAGGGGGAGCTTGGGTTACAGTTACAAAAATGTCTTAGCCAAAGATCTAGCTGCCCTACTAGACTAGTTGTCTCGACCTATGTAAGGTGTTGTTGCCCAAAACGATTACAGTTGGGATTCGATCCCTTCTTGGAAATAAAGAAACTGCACAATAATGAGAAAGATAAAGAAAACAAAAATATGATGGAGGAGGTGTCCCTATGCTATTCCTATGAAAACCTCTGGTCAGGCTAAGTCTCTGTCATCATGTGTCCTTCTCGCTGTTCAGCTGGTTCCTTGTCACTTCTTATTTTACCGCATGAATGACTCATTCTATGGAGTATGGAGTGGGTCAACTGTAAGTGCCTGTCTCGGCAATCCTTTGCTGTGTATTGGAGTGGAGATCCATGTCAAGCCATTAACTCTTTATGGAGCCCACCATACTGATTTCAATTTTGTGCGATACTTCCTTCAATGCCCTAGCTGCCGACCCATCTGCCTTTAAAAGATCTGTGTCATGCTCTGAGGCTTTATGGTAGCGGGACTTTTCCTTTTTAAAAAACATTATGGAATAGAGAGCATAGATGCACCTTATCCCCCCTTTGGTTTAGCCCCTTTCCACTATTTCCTTCATATGACTAGGGGCTATGACCAAGTGCTGATTCCTCGGGTGCTAAGGCCTTCAGGCTCATGTCCGAGGTCTTTTTCCTTTGTTGCAGAGAATATCGCATCTCGGCGATTTGTAGTGCATTGCCTGTGGTGTTCCCTTTTACCCTTGCAATCGTTGATCTGTGAAGGGGACCTTTTACCCTCATTCTCAGCGCTGGCCAACTATCCTCAACGCAGGAGATTTATATGCCACATCACATAATATATCACGTCCAAGAGGATCTCCGCTTATCGCAATCGCAAGCCTGGAAGGAACTTTGGTGGAAGAAAGGCTTTGCTGTGTGCGATCATCGATTGCCGATCTGTAGGGGGGTGATGTCATCACTGCCACATGTCACCGTGTGAGTGGTGACGCGTGTCTTGGAAAAGTCCCTATAGGACACTTGAAAATGCCAAATTTGAATGCCACATGTCCTCTGTACTACCACGTCATTTCTATACTGCCACGTCATTGATGACATCAGATGCCATGTCAGCCATAAGGACCAATCATATTGCACCACGTGGCCCCTTGTAGGAGAGAGAAAATGGCCTGTCCAACCTTGGTTTTTTCGTGAATTCCTTTGTTAAATAGAATTGGTCCCTCCCCAACAATTTAACACTGTATCGCAAATCGATGAGATCACAAGGTTTTTAAATTGGTAGCCCCTTTACTCCATTGATTTCGAATATCATGGGATTTACTATGATGTTGTGAGAGGCAAGACTGTGGGATCGTGGTATTGCAAGATTGCGGGATCGTGGTACTACAAGACTACGATCTCGTGGGGCTGTGGGATGTGGGACTGCGGGAATGCGGGAATGCAAGATGCGAGACTACATGATGCCCGATATGCGGGAGTGCGGGATTTACCATATTCCGCCATGTGGAGGAGAGAGAAGGAGGTGATATGGCCTTGGCTTTTCCATGCATTTCCTTTGTTAATCCTTTTCAACCTCCCTTGATGATGTTACACTATATCTTTGAATCGTATACCACGAGGTTTATAAGTTAGAACCTCGTCGATCACACCAATTGTCGATCTCCTAACCCCACCAATGCTTCCTTCCTACTGGACTCCACCGATAGCCAATTTGCGATTGCGATAAGCTCCTAGTCCCCGATATGTGATTTGCCTTTACACTTGGTCATTTTCTTTGTTCTCCAAGCTTTCCAAGGGTAACTTCAATAGGCCATATCTTATGATCTAGAAGTCCATTTTCAGACTTCCATATACTGTTGGAAAGCTCCTTTCGGGCACTATGCAATGGGGAGGGTATGATTTAGCTTTGAGATCTTCTGTGGCTTGGGAAGGGGACTTAAAAATTCACTACTCTTGGTTAACTTTGGCCAACTGAAACCCACAATGCAGTGAATAACAACATTGGCTCCAACTAGGGACAATGCCTTGGTGGTAAGGTGCTGAGAACCTGTAGAACAATAGCTTTCCTTCCATTGGGCATGGGTTCAGAAATATATGAACTTAGATAACATCTTCATGAACCTTTGTTTGTAGGGAGTCACTTCCTCCTCAAACTGAAATGCAGAAATAAAAATTCTAACAACTAGAAATTAAATGCTCAACTAGTGAGCTTATTTATGTACATTCCTACTTATGCATAGGGATCAATTCACCTAAGTGAGTTCAACCCTCCAATGGAGCCAGGCCGACATTTTAGTATTGGACCTTATACCTTCACGCTGCTGAAAAAAAGAAGAAGAAAGTAAGCACCATGAAAAATCTGCAAATGAAAAGCTTGATGCATGCTCTAGACATAACCTCTATTGCTAGCTTAAGAATATGCTCATGTAATCAGCCACAGGGTCATGGAATGGACAAGGAAAGTTTGCAGTTGCCTCTTTTTCATGAGCAGTCTGTTGACCAATATCCTCTTGGTTAGGGCAGCCACAATTACATACCATCCCCTCAACCTTAGGTCTTTCAAGAAAAGCTTGTTGCTAATCTTTTACTGCCCATTCTTCAAAGGGCCAACCCTCTTGGAAATATGCAATGGAATATTCAGCTTTTGAACTGTAAGAGTCATAAACTAGAGGGTTTGCTGAGAATTCCTGGCAGTAATCTTTCTATGATAGACAGTAACAAACGTTGCCTTGTCTTTCAGCTTTGGGTTGTCCTTGAAAAACCTGCTGTTGGGAGCTTTCTCCCCACTTGCTGGTAAACAGATCCTTCTAGACCTCCATGACCATCTCATCCTCCTCTAAATATTATGCATCATGAATGGGAGGAGGTTTTTGATCTTGCTCTCCATGTGAAGGGTGTGCATTGTAAACAAGAGCCTCTTTTTTAACCTCTTTGTAGGACTCCTCTCAAACACTTGACTCTTCACCAGAGTCGTGTTCGTCATACGAAGGAGGAACATCAAATTTAGCAGAATCAGAGCCCCGAGGGCTTGTTGGCAGCTCGATGATATTTCCTTCGTTTCTTTCTCACTCATTTGGTGATGCTTCTTGATGTGAGTGGATGTTTTCATGGAGCGGAGCTCCACAAACATGTTAGCAGGGTCTTCGACCTCGGGAATGTCCTCATCATTAAAATGCGTGTAACAATATTCAAATAGAGCATTTAGTGGGTAAAATCATTTGAAATATTGATAGAATGTTGTATGAAAACATTTCAAGGAAGATATGCTGCCATGAGGTATCATTTTAAGCCAAACTCTAGCATCCTCTTCTAAAGACAACTGTTAAAATTTGGGTACCAGAGGACAAGTGGTTCCCTAAGGCTTTGATCTTTAGCTTAGTGAAAAGTATCCAAATTTATTTATACTTTTCTCCTAAAGTGACTATATAAGTGGTAAAGTCAATTTAATTTAAAAGTGACTTTATAAGTGGTAAAGTTGCATTCTAATTTAAAGGTGACTTTATTAAACTCAATGAAGAATTAGAGAGTGAAAAAGTGACTATGGAAATAAAAGGCTAAGTGGGTCTTTATTTAAGTGGGTGAGTTAAAAAATAGAAAGTGAGAATTAAATGCACATTTATTCTCATCCCTAGATCTAAATGAATCTCATCCATTAGATCTTAGGGTAACCCAAAAGGTCATTTAGAGAATAAAAGGAGAAGAGAAGAGGAAAAGATCATTAATTCTTTCATGAGCATTTGAGAGAAAGGAAAAAATTTCTGAGCAGTGAGGAAGTGAAGGAGAGCAGCAAGAAGACATTTCAGCAAATATGGGCAACAACATTTATTGGCACGCATCCCAAGGAAAAATCGTACAACAAGAAAAAGGCATAGAAATCGACGAAGAGGGACAAGTTCTAGGAACTTTTTTTGAGGCTGGCCGTACAACATTTAATGTTGTTTTATTGCTGCAAAAGTTTCTTTTTTGGCTGTTTGCTGATTGGCAAGATTTTTGAGGTGGAGTTTAAGAACAAAAATCGAGATAAGTTGTAATTTGTGGTTGCTGGAATTTTTACTGTGTATTTCAGTTTCTATGTAAAATCATTTTGAAAAATAAAGAAGAGATCTCAAACTGGTTTTCCCCAAGAGTTGTAGGGGGTTTTTCCAGGGTCACATTGACCAAAAATCGCTGTGTTATTTTTTGTGTGTGGTTGTCATAATTTTGTTGTGTTTTATTTCTGCAATTTCAGTAGTTCTAAAATCTCTAAATTTGTGTTTTTAGAAAATTATTGTCATTTCAAGATTTTAGAATTTTTATCATGCTTGGATTTAAAACTAAATGCATGGAGTGATAAGGAAAACTGATAACCAGAGTGGGGTTGAAATTTTTCCCGGTATTAGAGCTTGGTTGGCTGAAAAGTGTAGTTTGGGACAGCAAAGTGAAAATTATAGCAAGTTGATTTTTACACAGAAAACAGAAACCTTTACCACATATTTGAAAATTTCAGTTTGGTAGGATAGTGAAACATGTCTTTGGGTTTGAAAGTTGAAGAGAGGTTAGATGGGTAGAACAACTATAGTACATGGAAGGAGAGAATCTAGAGCATCTTTGAGGAAGTAGAAGCATGGGGCATTATGGTAAATACCACACAGAATCTAGTAGCAGTACCTGCTAACCCTGTACAGTTGGCAGAGTTTAACAAAAAGAATGCTAAGGCAAAAAGATTGATTCTCGAAGGAATCAAAGATCATGTCATTCCTCATGTGAGAGGAAAGACTTATGCACATGAGATGTGGACAACCTTGACCAATATTTACTAGAGATCAAATAAAAACAATAAAATGGTCCTAAAGTAGAAACTGAAGGCCATTAAAATGGCTAAGACTGACAGTGCTACAACATACCTCACAAAGATTACTTCAGTGAGAGATGAGTTGGTAGCCATAGGTGAGATCATTGAACCCACTGAGTTGGTGAGAATTGCTTTGAATTTCTTCCCAAGACTTGGGAGAGTTTTGTGGATGGCATTGTTGCATGGGAAAAACTTCCCGATTGGGAGAGGTTGTGGGATGATTTCATTCAGAATGAGATCAGAAAGAACCATCTTGGGGCAGACAAACAGGTGGAGGAGGATGACAATGTGGCATTGTTAGCAAGAGGCAAGAAGGGCAGAGTGTTATCGGGAAATCTAGTGTCTATGCAGAGCTGCTAGTCCCACTAAGACGGGTAGCTATCTTTGAAACAAATAGATTAAAGTTACTTTCGTTTTCCTTTACGAGAAGTAGATAGGAGAGGATCAAAGAATACCAACCTTGATTTTCGCTCGGTTCCTTGCCTGCTCCTTCTCCTCACCGACAGGTCTTTGCTGCTTCTCCCTTGATCACTCCGCTTCAAAGAGTACCTGTAAAGTCAAAGCAGCATAATACCTTCAAAGTGCAGAGATCTACAATCATAAGCAATATAGGACCAGATATATATTGACCACACAAATGCATATACCATCAGACATACAAGAATGTGGAGGAAAACTTGAATAGCTTTATTGATGTGAAGATTAGAAGAGAGGATTACAACCCATTGATATGACCCAACGTCATCCTCCCAGCATGAAAGCCCTTCTTCACCTCATGAAAAGCTTAGATCACCCAACACTATGATATTCCACCAGGAAACCAACAACACTTCCTTACAAGATACAAAATTCCAGCCTCTGGATCTCTGGGATGAGGGATCCATATATAGATGATTGCAGGGAGGTGAGTCAGCTTCTGGGATTTTGATTAGTGTCTTCTCTCTGATAGTTCTTGATTCCACTTGGAGATTGATGATCTCTTACTCATCCCTGGGTGAATTCAGAGAGGCAAGTGTCACAGGAGAAGTTTCTGGAAGATTCCATGATCATCCACCTCGCAAACTGTCTCTGCCATTTGTCCATTCTCGCCCATCGCACCCTACAAAAGGGCTTTCCAGTATGCATCGCACCTTTTACACTGGGCAGGTGAGATGCATCACACCCTTAGCACTGAGAAACCTGTATGGTCCAGTTTTGACCAGTTCTGAGCAGTTTTCTGTGGAGAACTTCTGGGAGATGATGTAATCAACTAACCTTGTTCCTTTAGGGCATGAAACAACACTTTTAGGGACTCAGAAGCCCTTGGTTTATGGACATATATGATTGGGGTTGCAGTGCCCAAAAATGTCTATAACAGTTGCCCCCTAAATTATGAGGTCGTTAATCTCTTGATGTCGGGTGAAATGCTTTATTATGAGGATCTGAGGTTTTTCGAACTGGAAGGCGACCTGTAATAGGATACAATACAATACATTATCTTCATAACATTTTCATGATCTAGCTGAGGCAGGCATTCCCATGCTCGGCTTTATAAATTCATTTTTATGTACATAGGACAAACAACCGTCTGTGTGGCAGACTGATGATTCTGATAGAGCCATCATCCTTTGATTCGGATGAACATCTATGCAGAAATGATGTACATTTGATGTCTTTATTTTTCTTGAATATATCGCAGCCCGGATGGATGAAACTAGATCTGGGGTCTTCAAACTCGTCCAATCTTCGCCCGAAGTACAAGTCGATCCATGTGAAAAATGTTCTGGAGTCGAACATGGAAAGACATCGCCTGATTACCAGCCAATGATGTAAGCTGTTAACAGGCACGAGAGGAATCACCGATAATGATGATGACCCTCAAGGTATGACAGTACAATTCGTGTGGTGTGAAAATGGGACTTGGCGTCGAACACCACGCAAAATCTCTCAGTCAAAGGCCATTGATGTAAACCTGTCGCCTAAAGTGAGAAACTTGCCATTGAGGCATGCAAGCTTCAAAGTATTGAAAGGGTTGTTCCTAGGTCGACTTCTTGGATTATGAGCTGATGTCGACAAGAAGTGACCCGTCGTAGGAGGGCCTTAATGAATCCCACATCTACAACATGGAACGGAGCAAATGACTTTTGGAGGTGAAAACAATCTGATGATACAGGGTTCAGGGTGGCAGTCATGAAAGAATGAAGCGTAAAGGTATTGCAGCAGATGAGACACAAGATGGGTTGGTGAATTCTCAGATCAACTTCTCTTGAACATATTGGTGACACTGAAATGGATTGGTAGCGTTAACCCCAAAGATGGATGGTACGGTGGACCAATGGTAATATGACCGGTGAATGGAATAACCCAACCCGACTCAGACATGGAGTGAAAGTGTCATGTTCAAGAGCGACTTGCTACCAATAAAGTTTCTTCAAGTTTTCTTCCCAATTTTTCCCTAGTCATTGCTAACTAGTACCTCTTTATTTTTATCAAGCTTGAGGAGGATAACATATGCTTGTTCTATAATTCACCCTTTGGGCGAACCCCTCGCTATGTTTTAACGAGCCTAGCGACAGTGAAACTCGTTTTTGTCTATATGGACAAGTTTGTCGCTATTGATTTTAACGAGTTTAATGACAATGATAACTGGGTCCTTTTTCAATTTTAAAGATTCTGAAAAGGGACGGAAAGGAAACTCCAGTGATCCTTTTTTGTCATGTAATCCCTTAAGTTCGAAAAAGTATAAAATAATACGAAAGGGATGAATTTTTGATAGTTTTAACAATCCCAACAAGACAAGCGCTCGATATTTTTGTGTAATAATCCTTCAGGTCCAAAAAGATTAAAATCTAGAGGAGAGATAGCACTCCCGGTAGCTTTAACGAGCTGGAGAGGCCAACTGCTCGGTAATCTTTTCATATTTTACGAGTTAGACGAAAAGAGCTTAAAGGAGACTTGCTTCTTGAGGAACGAGTGATATTTTTAGGTAGCAGCTAATTCCAGATAAGGTTTGGAATTTTCCAATCATAGCAGTGTCACAAGGATGGCTAACAAGATCACTCGTCGCAGATGTTCCTCAAAAGGGTAAACAATCAAATGGAGGCATATGATCGGCTAAAACAAAGTGGAGGTGATGATGAGAACACGACCAAGGCTCAAGAGCTGGTGATAATGCATTCACAATGGTTATTTACCGGAAATTGGTTCATTTTTTAATGAGCTTAAACTCTGGGGGGAAACATTTTCTCATTGCTTAGGTTTAATTTTTAACGAGCTTGAAATTCACATAAAAACTGCTCATGCTAGTTGTATAATAAGGATGTCTCATCGATAGGTTCAATTTTTAGGGAGCTTGCACCATTCGAAACTTTGCTCTGCTGCCTCTTGCATGCAAGCTAGGAATGACCAACTACTGTCCTAGGGGTTAGTTAACTACTAAGGTCGGGTAGGAAAATTTTTCCTTTATTTCGCCGGTGCCATTTGGCCCCTGCGAAGGCGAACGGTCGATTCGACCACTCACCCAACTTAAGCAGTTGAAGTTAGCGAAACTATGGAGTTAGCGTTACGCTGGTCACTTTTCACTTGCGCACAAAAGGTTTGCATGCCCCCAGGTATAGCGAAGTAGAGATTCCCAGGTTACCCCTCAATTTGCAGACAAAACAATTGTTTTATCAAAAAAGGCCTACCTTTTCTAGGTTACCCTTCAATTTGTAGACAAAACATTCGTTCTATCAGGAAAGGCCTACCTTCTAACAGAGGTACCTTATTCCGGTCTAATCCCATTTTCCTATATGGACGGGTGTGTCAGAATAGTCATATATCCTCCGTGGAAACCTACCCTATACCTGAAGTTTTTCTGTCGAAGCAGACCAGAGTGCATGCCCCCTGGGTTTCAGTCATGGCCACCGAATTACTCGCGTTCTTTAGGTGGACGGACTGGAGATTGATGAGACATTCCTTGCATGAAAAGACCATTTAGGGATGGTATTTTACTATTAGCTATGTGTGAGCTGGGGAATGAAAGCTGGTCTATGAGCTGGACCACTCAGCCTTCATGCGGAAAACACATTACTCAAAAGAGTGAGGAGACAATGGCTCCCATGCTATAAATATAGTCGCGCCCAAGGAGCAGATTATAATCTAAAGGTACTTGGACTACCATTACGTTCAGATACATGGTTTTCCCTCTCAAGGTTATGGGCAAACTTGGAAGGATCCCTAACGGTCGACTGGTTCCTGTATCAAAGCCTTTTAGATTCCGCATCTTAGGCAAAAGCGATGGCGAACCAAGCGCTTTCCAAGCAGTTGAGGAAAGGATACTCACAGAAGCCCCCTCATTTATGATGGTATCGACCAGGACCATTCTATAGGTTTGAAAAATGATTCGGAATGGTACACTAGCCGGTAAACAGGGTCTGCCTAGTAGATTCCAATCGAAGGAAACGACTAGGTTGCTTGGAGGTGGGACTGAATAAATGGCCGGGTATGACTCTGGCAAACTTCCTTCCTGTGGTAAAGGGACGGGTAGATTTCCCCCATGTTCATCGGAGTCTGTGTTTATGAAAAGAATTTGAACGATGTCGTTCTCATTCTATTCGGTGATTGTATCATCTGAAGATGGACCTTCTGAGGACAAGACCGGGTCGACTGCCGCCTCAACCTTTTGACTTTCGTATGGTATGGATTTAGCGGGTTTATATTCAATGATAGATGCTTAAATCGACCACAAAGTTGTGTCGGTTGGATTTTCAACTAGCAATGGACTCGGCAAGAGTTTCTTGTATCCAGGAGGAAGCCGCAGCGGTGAAGCGGGATAGTTATCCAAGACTCTTTTAGCTTCATCTAGGAAGGGACAACGGTGGACGACATGATTGCCTTCACATAGTTTGCAAGGAAATTTACATCTTCCTTTCTGTCCAGAGACTTCGTTTTCACTAGTTGATGGTGTGCTTTCAACATGATCGTTAGACGTTGATGACACCGGATTGTGCAAACGAGGAGACCAGTCCCCTAAGATCTGGGGGATACAAGGACAATCTCGATGATAGTGGTCCCCTTTGCAAATGACACATGGAGATTTAGGTCTGGACGGTGCTGTGTGTGGATTTTCGCTAGATGATGCATGGTTACCCCTTTTTGCCTTTGGCTCCTTCTTCTTCTTTTCCTTCTTCTCCTTCCCCTTCTTCTCCTTCTTAGTTACTTGATTTTTTGCCTTACCAGCTTCATCAAGCGAAGAGGAAGGAGGAGAGGGAGAAACAAATGAAGTAGAAGGTTGGGGGGTAACTCTAGTATCATCTAGTTGCTGACTTGATTGTTTGGGAATCACGATATTCTAAATGACGAAGGTCGAGAAGAGCCATATTGGCAAGCCAATCGTCAATCTTGGAAGTGACAATGTGGACATATGAGGTGCACCAACATTTCCCCAAGAGGAGAAAGGACCGGGATTTCCTCCAAGGGGAAATCCTTGGTTGGTGGAATCCATTTTATCAACCTAAGACCAATGAGGGAATAGTGACGTTATTCTGATTAAAATAAATTTTAGATGCTTTGACACAACCTGCTTTTTCAATTTTTAAGAGTCGAGAAAAAACAAAAGATGACTCTAGTCGATTTCGATTTTTAATGAGCCTGAAGTGATAAGTGCTCAGATGGACCTTTTCCTTTAAGGAGTCTAGAAAGGAATGAAAGAGACTACTCTAGAAATCTAGACAGAGGGATTACCAAACCAATCGCAAAACTGCAGAATACTTTTTATGGTATGGCAGTCAATCTTCCTGAATGTTGTGTTCAGCGCATTGCGATCGATAGGGCGACAAAGATGGCTTCCTATGGATAAAGGATATAGCCTATTGTGGTCTCCCAATATATACTCGACGGTACGTGGGAGCACAAGTCTGTACTGGCACTTATCGTCTCAAAGAGGAGGAATCACCCAACCAACAATGAAAGCGATAGTTACCAGGCTTTACGACGCCGGAATACGTCTCTAGCCTAGACTTCTAAATGTTGTGCATTAGGTTCCCAAGCGTTTTTATGTTCATTGAATTTATTTTACAATTGATCTTTCTTAAGAAATTTTCCTTTCAGGTTCACCGCGTGATGTAGATATATAATTCCTAAAATGCAATCTAAGATGATAAAAAATTGTTTAATCTTCTTTTTGCAATGAAAATCCTAGCTACTAAAGAAAGAGATATGATATTATTTCAACATAGAGCAGAGAGCACACACTAGATGCACTGTCCTAAATCAAACCAACAAGAAGTCTAAATGCAAATGCACATGCATGTATTTGTTTTCCGCTTTCTTAATGTGTGAATGACATAAAAAATGCTGAGTACAAATCTGAATTATTTTTTCAAAGCGACAGTACTAACAAATTTCTCTTCAAAGACGAAAGGAAGATAATGATGACACTTTGCGACTTTGAATTGAAAACTTCTTTCGACACTTGAAAAACTACTAATTCAAATCAAATACAAGAGTGACTATATAATTGACCATCAAGAATGATAGGATTCTTTTCTTTGACTGAAAACGACACTTGCGACACTTCCAAATCAAAGAACGACAGTTTGATTACGCTACTTTTTGTAAAAGAGAACTATAAATGGCACACAATACATAAAAAAATTCACAATTCTTTGTACTATGGGGGCGGAATCATGCAAAGGAAGGGATTTTCCACAGTGGTATACTGATCACAGACAACAAAACTCCTGAATAAAGCTGAAGAGAGTGAACAAAGAAACCAAAATCTGGAAGCAGAAGAGGTCTTATCTGATCAGCGCACCTGCAACACAAGGAAAGTGCAATGTAGTGCACCTACTGAACACGGGAGGTGCGATGCATCTAGATTCCCAAGAGGAGAAAGTGCGATGGTCCAGGGACGAGACTTTGACTTGGTTTTTGGTCATAGTTTGCAACTTAGTTCAGGGATTTAGGCCGAGCTAATGATAGTCAGTAAATAGAAATCACGGGGGCTGATCTAATGAGGTTGCTAGAGCCACCACTAGGGCAATTAGGATGTTTGCAAATCGATTGTTTAGTTTATAAACGAAACCTGGAGATAGACTGAAGCAACATTGATCTACTTTGCACTTGCATAGAAAATGCAGTTTGAAGGCTAGCTGGCTCGACTTCAGGCTCCGTCTGTAAGTTTATAAAACAAACAAATATAGACAAGCAAACAATCTATTCGCTCCCCAGCGGAGTCGCCATTTTGTTATCGGGAAATATAGTGTCTATGTAGAGCTGCTAGTCCCACTAAGATGGGTAGCTATCTTAGAAACAACTAGATTAAAGTTACATTCGTTTTCCTTTATGAGAAGTAGATAGGAGAGGATCAAAGAATACCAACCTCGATTTTCGCTTGGTTCCTTGCTTGTTCCTTCTCCTCACTGACAGGTCTTTGCTGCTTCTCCCTTGACCACTCCGCTTCAAAGAGTACCTGTGAAGTCAAAGCAGCATAATACCTTCAAAGTGCAAAGATCTACAATCATAAGCAATATAGGACCAGATATATATTGACCACACAAATGCATATACCATCAGACATACAAGAATGTGGAGGAAAACTTGAATAGCTTTATTGATGTGAAGATTAGAAGAGAGGATTACAACCCATTGATCTGACCCAGCGTCATCCTCCTAGCATGAAAACCCTTCTTCACCTCATGAAAAGCTTAGATCACCCAACACTATGATATTCCACTAGGAAACCAACAACACTTCCTTACAAGATACAAAATTCCAGCCTTTGGATCTCTGGGATGAGGGATCCATATATAGATGATTGCAGGGAGGTGAGTCATCTTCTGGGATTTTGATTAGTGTCTTCTCTCTGATAGTTCTTGATTCAACTTGGAAATTGATGATCTCTTACTCATCCCTGGGCGAATTCAGAGAGGCAAGTGTCACAGGAGAAGTTTCTGGAAGATTCCATGATCATCCACCTCGCAAACTGTCTCTGCCATTTGTCCATTCTCGCTCATCGCACCCTACAGAAGGGCTTTCCAGTATGCATCGTACCTTTTACACTAGGAAGGTGAGATGCATTGCACCCTTAGCACTGAGCAACCTGTATGGTCCAATTTTGACCAGTTCTGAGCAGTTTTCTTTGGAGAACTTATGGGAGATGATGTAGTCAACTGACCTTGTTCCTTTAGGGCATGAAACAATAATTTTAGGGACTCAGAAGCCCTTGGTTTATGGACATATATGATTGGGGTTGAAGTTCCAAAAAATGTCTATAACACAGAGCAAAGAAGCAAACTTCCAATAGTGGAGGCAAAGGAAAAGGTAAAGGCAAGCAGCAGAACAAGGAGAAGGACTATTCCAAAGTCAAATGTTGGAATTGTCAAAAGTTGGGACACTATGCTATTGTGTGTTCGGAGAAGAAGAAAAAGAAAGGGAAAGACAAACCCATGGCAGCTTCTGCAAAGATAGAGAGCTTCTCAGAGAGATTTGATTGGGAGTTTGGGTTCATAGCTTGTGAGGCCACTAGTGTAGGATCACTTGCCATATAGGTTCAGAGGGAGTGTGCATTCCCCGTTACTAGCAAGGCATCTTCTAGCTTTTGGTATGTTGATAGTGGTGCTTCCCACCACATGATAGGAGTCAGAGAGTACTTCTCAGAGCATTCAGAGGGTGATACTGATATGGAGGTAGTACTTGGTGATGATAGCATTGTTAGAGTAGTCGGTGTGAGGACATTGACATTTGATAGGGGGACCGAACCCCCTTGAAAGTGTCATATGTTCTATATGTGTTTGGAATGAAGAAGAACTTGATATTAATCTCAACACTTGAGGATAGAGGGTATGGTGTGTTGTTTAGGAGAGGGACGGTGCTTATATATCCTAGGGGAACTCCAGCTTATTCAGCTAGAGATATTGGTGTGTGCCATGCCAAGGTGTACAAATTCTCATTCCAGCCCCTGATGGAATTGAGTAGCAGCACCCAAGATAGGATTGAAAATAGATCTAGCAGTTCAGAGTTGTGTGAGATTTGGCACCGCGGGATGGGGCACATGTATCATGGGGCCTTGAGTACATTGTGGGAGATCACTGCTGGTGTTCCAGATTTCAATTCTGATCACCTTGATGTATGTAGAGGATGTGCTATGGGGAACTTTGCCAGATCCCCTTTCCCTTGCAGTGACAGCAGAGCGACCGGGATCCTTGACTTGATTCATACCGATGTGAGTGGTCGGATGTCTCATGTATCCTTGAGTGGCTATGAGTATTATGTTTTATTCATTGATGACCACTCTAGGAAGACCTGGATTTATTCCTTGAAGACCAAGAGGGAGGTCTTCAAGTGGTTTCAAGAGTTCAAAGCTATCGTGGAGACCCATATAGGTAGGAAGATCAAGGTCCTCAGGTGATCTGAAAATGGGGAACATAGGCTTCTTGTCTAACTTAGAAGAACGTCTCCCACTTCCAAAGCTTTAAATTTTCCCAAGTCTTAATGATTAACCAATGCGGAGTTAAGAAATGCTTGAAAATATAGGTGTATGTTGGTATTTGTTTTTAACTATTCATGTGTTGTAAATTAATGTGTTGAAACTAATGTATAAATACATGTTACAGAAAATAAAGTAGCAGAGACAATGCAGTAATAAAACACACACAGAACAATGATATTAATTAGGAGTTCACCCACAACTCTTGGGCTACGTCTTCGTGAGCTCTAGTCAACTGAACTAGGCTCTCTGGGATTATGGTATAAGTCCTTTTTACAAGCTCTTGGCTCAACTCCTACTATTTTACACAGAAACAGTGGGTTAAAACACCATGTCATTCCCCAGCTCTTGAAGCTCTGGCTCTTGGCTCTTAGTTCTGGCTCTTGGCTCTGACTCTGGCTCTTCAGCTCTGGCTCTTCGGCTCTGGCTTCTTTGGCTCTCTATCAGTTACAGCCCTCTGGCTTTCCACTTGAACTTTAAGTGACTCTCTCGGCTACGTGCGCTTCAGCTTTTGCATTCTGTGCTACTTGTTTGGCTGCTGCCTTTTTATGCTTCTCTTTGGTTTAGTTGCTGCCTTTTTGTGCTTCTCTCTTATGCCTTAGCTTCTTGCTTTGGCTTCGCTTTCAGTAACAACTCCAACAAAAACCTCAACAACCAACAATCCTCCCTGTTTCTGTTGTTATGTGGCTTTTTAAGCCAAATCGGTGCTGTTGGTTCATTTCCGTTTCTCGACTTTCTGTCTTCCAGCCATAGTCCACTAAAATCCCTTCCCTGAGCATTAGCAATCATGGCTAAATTCCCTTAGGGATGGATGCCACCTATTCTATAATGGAAGGGGCAATCGGTGCTTGAAATCCCCAAATTTTGGCATTCTCGGCTTACACAGGTAAATGCACTAACACGGGAAAAATCCGCAAAGAACACTGTTCATTCAGACTTCAAATGTCCTCAGATTTGGTCTATTCTTCTATCGAGTCCGCCTGTGAGTCACTATCGCATGTTGCAAATGACGCTATTCCAAGGTTTCCCCTCATATTTTAAAAATACATTACAAGTATTGAAAATACACACAAGACTGCCATTGGGTGGATCTCAAAACATATGGAATACCATTTATAATTATATCGGGTCCAAAAAATCGCATCGCATATATGTATATACATATCTCTGCCCCTTTGTGTAGCTCCAATTGCCATATCTAGATGCGATTGATCGCAATCGCATATCACTCATGCCCCGGGCTGGTGTAGCACTCCACTGTAACCGCCGATTGCGATATCGCGATCGCACTGGCCATATAACATGTTCCAATATCTGCCAACTGCCATCGCCGATTGTGATTGCCAATCGGATTTGGACCATTGATCGGCCAGATCCAACAATTCCTGTTCATTATTGGTTTAAGCCTCCGATAGGCCTTATTTCATTGTTGTCTTCAGGTTTTTTGCCTCTTTTCCAAAGAACAAGGGGAACTTCTTTTTGTGATAACTTCTCCATATGAAGTCTATTTTCGCCCATTCAAGTTGCGTTGGATTCAAAATGAAGGGATCTCTACAATGAGACTATTTCTGAGAGCAACCTGTGACTTTTATTTTCCTCTGATTTACAAAGTATTTGTGCCATTTAGCACCTTTTACCTCTTATATGAAGTCTTTTAGACTTAGAGGTTTATCCAAGATCCATTTTTGGATCACGCCTTCCCACTAAGAGAACTTTTGGTCTCCAAAAGACTGATATACTGATCTGGGTAGTAAATGAGAGTGACTCACCCTCTTCTTTCAACCTCCCTACACTTGCCTTGCATAGTGCCTCTGACCCAAAGTTTCTGACCACTTCCCTTCTTGGATGGGCTGGTCTTCCTCCTTGCCTTCCTATATAACTTCTACTGAAATGGCCATAGAAGGTAGTTTGAACTACTTTTCCTTGATCATTGATCTGAGGTGGCTCAAACAAATGTGAAGTACACCTGCTCCACAAAACTTTCATTTGTACCTGTTTGAAAAGTTGCCAATAACAACTGTTAACAACAACAAGTATACAGACAACAATGGATGGACTAAACTCCTGCTTCAACAAAAGAAATAGATTTCACATCTGTGAACACCTCCTTGTCTTACATCTACATACAAATGATGGACTAGACAACAAGCCCAAAAAACATGCCTTTAAACAAATGACCATTCAAGTCAAGCATGTAGAAGAATACCATTAAGACTCTTTTTCAAAATATGAAACACTTCATCATTATCTCCATTTGGAAACCAAGTTAACTTCTCCCAAGTCAACATGGCATCACATGCATGTCAAAGTAATCAACCTTGCAAGTTAATTACACATAAATGTTCAAAAACAAGGAAATCATCAACATCCCTATGTTCATGCATCTCATGCTCATGCATGCATTTCATCCTTCAACTTTTACTTAAGCACACTATACTTTCGAAGCTGAAATGAAATATAATGTAGATGCATCAATAAACATGCAATCTCAATCGGATAAGAACTCTAACCGTTCCTTGCCAATCCCTTTCAAAGGTACTACCTTTGTCTACACATTAGCATCATCATGTGAATCATCCTGAGACACATCATTCATGGAATCTTCACTTCCATTTCTGCCATCTTCTCTTTCCACTTTCTTAAGCTTTTGTGGAAGCATTGCTGGATTCAAAGTCCAACATTTTACAGCAAGATGTCCTTGCTTATGGCAGTAAGTGCAACACATGTGTATCCGCTTGACAGCATGATTTGCCTTGTCCAATGGACCTTTGGCTTCTTTCTTCTTTTCCTTCAAAAGTTTCCTGTATGTGGCCATTCTCTTCCAACATCTAGAAACATTATGGTTATCCAACCCACAAAAGGAACATGCAATTCTTTTCCCATACTTATGTGGAAATTTATCATGCTTTGCAAAATCAAAAGGAAAATGTTTAGAACCATATTTATACCTTTCTCTTTCACCTTTATTGCCTTCATGAGGAGGTGAAGCAAATGAAGAGGTGGCTCCCTTTGGAATACCATCAATCTCTTCAAGGTTGTTAGAGTCTCCCCAACTCTCTGGTTCAAGTGTGTGCTTCTGAACACCTACATCCTACAAATGATGTTTCAAGCTATTGCATTCCTCCTGAATACAATCTTCACACTCTGTAATGCAACTCCTCCTTGGAGCTGTTTCAATGGCCTTCATGGTAGCCTTGGAACTTTCTCCATAAGACTCTCCATAGCCAAGACCCAAATACTTAGGCCTTTCCTCAATTAGTATTGTCTCAACAATACCTTGTGCATGTCTACCCAAGGCCTTTCCTTCATAGCCCATCTTGGACATTAGCTTGGAACCTATGCCTCTAGTATGTTTTTCAAAAGAACCAATATAAGCATCCTTAGAGGAATTTGAAGACAAACTAGAATGGTTTACCTCCTCTTCAAGCTGATACTTGACCAAGGCTTCTTGGGCAACAAAGAGCTGTGTCTCCAACTCATGCATCCTTCTCAAGTTGAAGTTGCCTCTCCATTTCCCGCAATTTGTCAGAAAGCAACTGCTTCTCTTCCTCCACGAAATTCAACTGCTCTCTAAGCATTCTACTCTTCCTTCCTTCTTGTCCTTCCTGGACTGAGCTATCAACAGCTTTCCCTTTACCTCTACAAACTCAGAAAATAGTCAGTCTGCAACACAAGCATACAATCAACCTCTGGCTGTTTAAACATCTTTTAGATAAGCAATCTTTGCTCTGTCAATCAAGCAATCTGATATAACCTTCTTAAAGGTGTGGTTAATCAATCTTAAGCTCTAATACCACCTGATATGAAAATGGGGCACTTAGGCTTCTTGTCTAACTTACAAGAACCTTTCCCACTTCCAAAGCTTTAAATTTTCCCAAGTCTTAATGACAAACCAATGCGAAATTAAGAAATGCTTGAAAATATAGGTGTATGCTAGTATTTGTTTTTAATTGTTCATGTGTTGTAAATTAATGTGCTGAAACTAATGTATAAATACATGTAACAGAAAATAAAGCTACAGATACAATGCAACAATAAAACACACACAAAACAACGATATTAATTAGGAGTTCACCCACAACTCTCGGGCTACGTTTCCGTGAGCTCTAGTCAACTGAACTAGGTTCTCTGGGATTATGGTATAAGTCCTTTTTACAAGCTTTTGGATCAACTCCTACTGTTTTACACAGAAACAGTGGGTTCAGACACCATGTCATTCTGGAGCTCTTGAAGCTCTGGCTCTTGGCTATGACTCTAGCTCTTTAGCTCTAGCTCTGGCTCTGGCTCTTCAGCTCTGGCTTCTTTGGCTCTTTGTCAGTTATAGCCCTCTGGCTTTCCACTTGAACTCCAAATGACTCTCTTGGCTATGTGCACTTCAGCTTTTGCTTTCTGCACTGCTTGTTTGGCTGCTGCCTTTTTGCATTGCTCTCTGGTTTGGCTGTTGCCTTTTTGCGCTGCTCTCTTACGCCTTAGCTTCCTGCTTTGGCTTCTCTTTTAGTAAAAACTCCAACAATAACCTCAGCAACCAACAATCCTCCCTGTTTCTGTTGTTCTATGGATTTTTAAGCCAAATTGGCACTGTTGGTTCATTTCCGCTTCTCGGATTTTTGTCTTCTAGCCACAGTCCACTCAAATCCCTTCCCTGAGCGGTAGAAATCATGGCTAAATGCCCTCAGGGATGGATTCCACCTATTCTACAATGGAAGGGGAAATTGGCGCTTGAAATTCCCAAATTTTGGCATTCTTGGCTTACACAGGTAAATGCACTAACACGGGAAAAATCCGCAGAGAACATTGTTCATCCGGACTTCAAATGTCCTCAAATCTGGTCTCGTATCGGGTCTGCCTGTGAGTCGCTATTGCATGTCACAAAAGGCCCTGTTCCAAGGTTTCCCCTCGTATTTTAAAAATACGTTAAAAATATTGAAAATACACACAAGACTGTCATTGGGCAGATCTCAAAACATATGGAATACCATTTATAATTTTATCGGGTCCGAAAAATCACATTGCATATATGTATATACATATCTCCACCCCTCTGTGTAGCTCTGATTGCAATATCGCAATGTGAATGATAGCAATCACATATCGCTCATGTCCCAGGCTGGTGTAGCGCTCCACTGTAACTGCTGATTGCAATATCGCGACCACACTGGCTATATAACATGTTCCGATATCTGCCAACTGCCACCGCTGATTGCGATTGTCGATCGGATCTGGACCGTTGATCGGCCAGATCTGACGATTCCTGTTCATTATTGGTTTAAGCCTCCGATACGCCTTATTTCACTGTTTTCTTCAGGTTTTTTGCCTCTTTCCCAAAGAACAAGGGGAACTTCTTTTTGTGATAACTTCTCCATTTGAATTCTGTTTTTGTCCATTCAAGTTGTGTTGGATTCAGGACGAAGGGCTCTCTCCAATGAGACTATTTTTCAGAGTAGCCTACAACTTTCATTTTCCTCTGATTTACAAAGGCTTTGTGCCATTTGGCACCTTTTACCTCTTATATGAAGTCTTTTAGACCTGGAGGTTTGTCCAGGATCCAATTTTGGCATCAGGTCGGACAATGGAGGGGAATATACCCTTGGTGAGTTTGTTGATTTTTTTACTGAGGTAGGCATTAGGAGGGAGTTCACAGTTCCTTACTACCCCCAGAAGAATGGGGTTGCAGAGAGGAAGAATAGATCCATTACAGGGGCTGCCAAAGCCATGCTTCATGATCAGGGGTTACCTTTATTTTTGCGGGCAAAGTCCTGTAACATTGCTGTGTATTTGTAGAAAAAAAGTCCACATCATGCCTTGGGGAATGTGACTGTGGAGGAGGCTTTTTCTGGGAAGAAGCCTGATGTTGGGCACTTTCGTATCTTTGGATGCCTTACATATTCCTATATCCCCAAGGAGAACAGGACCAAGCTAGAGCCCAATGTAGACAAGGGCATCTTTGTGGGTTATAGCAAGACCTCGAAAGATTATCGGATTTATATTCCTACGCAGAAGAAAGTGGTTGTTAGGCAGGATGTGAAGTTTGTGGAGGAGAGAGCTTTCACAAGGTCACGGGAGTTAGAGTATCCAGAGTCACCAGACCCTTAGGAGAATTTGAGTCAGTCACAAGGATCCAGTGGTCATGGATCAGGAGTTACATCGATTATAGTGTTAGGTTCATTAGTGAGAAGTGGCTCTCAGAGTCAGGTGGGTGGTTCTTTAGGCAGCATGCAGGGCGGTCTGTAGAGAAATTCACAGGGTAGTCCACTAATGGACAATTCATATGGTACTTCGTCATCTACAGGCACAGGTTCAGGCATGAGGTCAGTTGATAGGCCTTCTGGAGTTCAGGCTTCTGATGAGGATGAGGATTCTTTCACTCTGGTGGGAGAAGTATGCTTAGGGAAGACGAAGCCCAAGTGGCTTCAAGAAACCTCGCACGAGGCCACATTAGTTGCTGGGCAAAAGAGATAGGTTAGAGAGAGTAAACTGCCTGAGCGGTTCTGTAGTTACATGGCATTGGTAGCAAACATTCTTGACTCCGAGCCTTCTAGTTATGAGGAGGCAGGCAGCTAGCAGGTCTCGAGAGAGGCCATGATGGAGGAGTATTCTTCTATTATGAAGAACGATGTTTGGGAGGTAGTGCCAAGGCCTGGAGGTAAATCAGTTGTTACTTCCAGATGGCTCTACAAGATAAAGCATGCTACAAATTGCAGCATCGAGAAGTTCAAGGCTCGATTTGTGGCGAGAGGGTTCTCACAAGTAGAGGGAGTTGACTATGAGGAGACCTTTGCTCCCGTAGCTCGGTATACATCTATTCGCTCCATTATATCGATTGTAGCAGAGATGGGTTGGAAGATCCACCAGATGGATGTGAAGACTGCATTTCTCATTGGCTTCATTTAGGAGGAGGTTTATATTGAGCAATAATAGGGCTTTGAGGTGCATGGTGTTGGGTACCAAATCGGGCCATCTTTCTGACCATTTCCACTACCCTTTTTGACCTTTTTGCACTCATTTACCTATGCTGTTATGTTAAACTTACAAGGTAAATTCCCCCTTACTTGTCCAATTGGTATATTTTAATTAATGAAGTAAAAATGCACAGAGTCTATCTATTTGCAGTACTAAATTATGTGTTTGACCACAGCATGAGAACAGGAACCCTCACTTCAGCGTATTGCAACAGATCTGGTAACGACCGGCCAGAAGGAGGTCACATAGCTTGGGGAACAGGCTCCCTGAACTATTCTTAGGCCTTCTTGCTATCTCAGACATCTGATGCTGATACCGTTCCAACCGATGTACATCTTTGTATCTGCAGTTACTATGTTTCTAGGAGATCTGTTAATCTCCCTCGCTGTGTATAAATTGCAGGTTGTTCCTGTGAATGGGGGTTCTCCCATCAGTATTGTAAGCATCTGTTACCGAGTAATAAAAGATCATATATTTTGCTGTTCTAGTCCTTTCCATGGCTAATGTAGCCCTGATCAGAGAGCTGGGCCCGCTCTTCTGATCAGGTGCTACGTCTTTGTGTGTGTGTGATTTATCGGTTTATGTTTGCTGTTGCAGTTCTTTACTCTTTATAATTATTTCTACAGTTTTGTAATTTATTAACCTTACAGTCATGTTTTGAATCTTGAACCACGAGCCATCAATTGGAAAGGATTACGTGTCTGCCCCTACATATACCTTGCACGTTGCCTTGAAAGGATACACACTCGGATTGATAAAATTAATGTCGGAACAAGGTGGATAAATCACCCCTACCTGGACACCAACATTTTGGTGCCATTGCCAAGGAGGCTAACAAGGTGAAAACAATGATCCAGACTGACCAAAGGGTCAATCTCTCGTCCTGGGGAGAGAATGAGTTTTCTCACTCTGCTTCAGGTCCTGAGCGTAGGTACTCTTTTTCTTGTTTATTTTTGTTTTTATGATTATTTTGGGCCATTCTCTTGTCTTGGGGAGGGAGGAGTCTTTTGACGCCCTGCTCCAGGCCTTGAGCTAGAATTATTTCTTCTTAACCTGTGTGTGCTTTCTTTTTGGGAAATCCCTAGCTTTTACCCTGGGGAGGGACAGGTCTTTTGACACCCTACTTCAGATCTGGGAATATTACGGCTTTCTGTGGTTTTTGATTGTTTTTTGTTCTTGTTCCTGGGGAGGGAGGAGTCCTCTGATGCCTTACTCCAAGCTTGAAACCCTAGATTTTTGGCTATAGTTGCCTTTCTTTTTTGAGTTCTTTCATCGTGGGGAAGGAACAGTATTTTGACACCTTACTCCAGGATTGAAGCATTGTAGGTTCATACCAAGACCCTCCATCAATCCAACTTTTGTATGAACAAAGAACCAAATAAAAGGGGTAAAGGGAGAGCCCCAAAGAGGGGAAGACCAGACCTGGGAAGAAAAACTTATATACAAGAGATCATAGCAAAGGTTGAATCCGAAGCATCCTCTCACGTAGCTGTGAGACCAGGAGCAAGAAGGGTGAAGTCAGAAGGACAATCAGTGGAATAGCCAGTATCGGCTGCAGCATTCTGTGGTGACTCAACATAGCAGGTTCCTCTGACCGTGGAGGAAACATCTAGCAGTAGACCTGATCCAGAGAATCTTGCGCTGGTGTTAGCAGAGGAGGAAGTTGCAAGCAGAGCATCGGTAGGATCAGACTATTCTAGTAAAGGAAAGGGAGTTGCAGTCGAAGGATCAAGCCATCAGGCCACAAGAGAAAGAAACGAGGAGATACTTACATCACCAAGGGACCAGGGAAGTGCTACCAAAGCAGCTTGAATTCCGGTAGCAAAGAATCCTTAGCCACTCTCTGCAGAGCCTGTTGAAATCCCCAATGATTATTGGAAAATATTCATGGCTCCTACAAACTCCACCATTGATTTCCCTATTGGAGATCTAGGAACTGGTGCACCTACAAAGCCTATTCCATTGGCATCTCTACCAACCTTCCATGGGCTTATCTCAGAAGACCCCGACACATTTCTATTTGAGTTTGATATAGTATGCCGAGGGTATGACTATACAACAGATGCCCAGAAGTTGAAGATTTTCCCTTCCACTCTAAAAGGGATGGCTCTACGATGGTTCATGGGCCTTGGAGGAAAATCCATTTCCACATGGGAGGATATGCAGACGGCTTTCCTAGAGAAATACCAGGATTACTGTAAATCCCGGAACATTAAGGAGGAACTCTTCAAGTTCACACAGAAAGAAGATGAAAGCTTGGAAGATTGTGTGGAGAGGTTCAACTACACCTTACAGAGGTCAGGTCATTCTGACCTGGATAAGGAAATATTAAAGATTATCCTCCTTCGATCCCTTCGAGAAGACTCGATGGAACTATTGAACATTGTGGGAAAGGGAGATATCTCCAAGGAGAATTTCGAAGATATTTGCAAATTATGTATTCAGTGCTCAAGGGGGCTTGCGAGAAACAAGAAGGGGATCCATTCAGTAAAGGGATCTGGCGGGGGTGTTACAAAAGCAGAAATTGGAAATTTTCTAGACAACCTGAGAACAGATATCCTCAGTACCCTGTCAGCACAGATGGACACTTTGCAAGTAAAACAAAAGCAGCTAGAGCTGGACAGGACTATGGCAGTATTTTGTCCAAAGTGCAGAAAGAAGCACCCGGAGAGGGAATGTCCACTGAATTCCATAGAGGAATGTGCGATCTGTGAGCTCAATCATGTGACAAGCTCATGCCCTTCCTTACCAGGCTTGAAAGCAGTATTTCAAGGAACGGGGGAGGACACGGAGCAGTTGTACCTCATGGGATCTAGGAAGCCATGGTAACCTCGACCACTGATGGGAAATCAAGGTATGTACCTGGATCCATCTCAGTATTTTAACAATTGTAATATGAATCCTCAGACCATGCCTTATCCTCCCATGTGGCCGCAATACCAGTACCCACCTTGGCAGCAGTGGAATCCCCAAGCCAGTACGAGCTCTTCGTGGGCTCCAACCTGGCAAGGATCCACTCCTGGTCAGTTTCCTCAGTAGATGCCACTGCAGATGCCACAACAGATGCCCCAGCAATAGCTTCAACTGCCCTCCAATGTGCCTCCTGGTAACCAGCCTGCCCGTCCTCAGCTCCCAATGCAGCCTAACCCTAACCCCAACAATAAGGGAGCTCATCAAGCTGATGTTCTTAACCTGCCTTCATATAGTATCTCCACTGCAGAGTTGTATGAAATGAATCTGCGATCAGGTCAGACAGTTAACGTCCAACCTCCTCCAGTTATCATTGAACAACTTGATAGTGAAGGTAAGGAGGCAGAGCCGGTCAGTAAAGAGCCAAAGCAAACCAATAGAACCCAGACGCCTCCTATCAAGCAGCATCAATCTGAACCACCTTACCCAGAGAGATTAATCATGAGTAAACCAGGTCCTCAATCTGAATTTGATTTATTAGGAGAATTGCAGAACTTATTTGTTAAAATTCCCTTATTACAAGCTATGAAGGATGTGCCAATCTATGCAAAGACTCTTAGGGAATATTGTTCAAAGAAACCTACCAAGAAAATTAAAGATCCCCTCACTATACATGTTATGGGAAAGTTGTCGGATTTTATGATGGGAAAATCAATGCCAGTGAAATATGGAGATCCGGGGAACCCGATCTTGACAGTACAGATTAATGGGGTAGAGATTCCAAATGTGTTGGTAGACCTGGGAGCTACCATCAATGTCATCACCACTGAAACTATGCATGCGTTAGGACTTCGTAATTTAAAGCATACACCTACAGTACTGGAATTAGTAGATCGATCTACAGTCAAACCTGTAGGAAAGTTGGAAGATGTGACAATTTCAGTGGATTCATGGCATTACCCCATAGACTTCTTGGTATTACATACACAATCTTTAGTGGGCGGTCATCCCCTAATTTTGGGTAGGCCATGGCTGGCCACTGCAGACGCTTACATTGGGTGCCGCTCAAGGAATATGGTCATTTCTAATGGGCATAACACTAAGAATTTAGTGTTATATCCACCTGCAGAACCAAATTCACCTATAAAACCAGCAGGCGGTAAGAAGGTTGTATCTGCGGTGGAGGTTGAAACGGAAGATGAAGAAGTAAGACCCGTCCTTACTATCGGACAGGCCCTGCAATTGAAAATGGAATCAAAAGATGATGTAATCACTTCCTTCATGGATGATCCTTGTTCCATTTCAGAATCAAACCAGCAGATCCTAGAATCTATCCTAAGCTGTGAGACTCAAGAAACTATGGAAACAGTAGAAGGATTAGAGGAACCACCTGCTGATGCACCTCATGAAAGTATGCAAGTGGAATTGGAACCTGGGAAAACCTTGAATATTAATCTGAACCTATCAGAATCTCAGAAGGAGCAACTTATAAACGTTCTACGGAAACATAAAGAGGCCTTCGCTTGGGATTATGCAGATATGAAGGGAATCCCTGCCAACTTATGCACCCATCACATATACATCAAGGAAGATTGTCATCCTATAAGACAACCTCAGAGAAGAATGAACCCTGCATTGAAGAATGTGGTGAAAGAAGAACTTCAGAAATTACTGGATGTAGGTTTCATCTACCCTATCTCAGACAGCCAATGGGTCTCACCATTGGTAATGGTCCCCAAAAATAACGGCAAATGGTGGATCTGCGTAGATTATCAAGAGTTAAATAAGGCAACGCAGAAAGACCACTTTCCCTTTCCGTTTATTGATCAAGTGTTGGACACATTGGCTGGTAAGAAGTATTTCTCTTTTCTGGATGGGTTTAGTGGATATAACCAGATCCAGATTGCTCCTGAGGACCAGGACAAGACCATGTTCACATGCCCCTGGGGGACATTTGCATACTGGGTCCTTCCTTTTGGCCTGTGTAATGCTCCTGCAACATTCCAGAGGGAAATTATAGGAATCTTCTTTGACTTGATAGATGATAGTGTTTAGATCTATATGGATGACTTTACTCTGTATGGGGACTCGTTCATGGTGGGATTGAAAAATCTGGAAAAAGTTCTCGCAAGGTGTATACAAGCACGTGTCTCTCTGAGTACAGTGAAATGTCACATGATGATGGAAGAGGGAATTGTTCTGGGACATTTGCTCTCAGCTGAAGGAATCAGGATGGATCCAGCAAAGATACAGGTAATTCTACACTTCCCAACACCTAAAACGGTCACACAGGTACGCAGTTTCATTGGTTGTGCTGGTTATTATAGACGTTTCATAGAAAATTTTGCAAAAGTAGCACACCCACTGTTTCAATTACTAACGAAAGATTCAGAATTTGTGTGGACAAAAGACTGTGATGCAACGTTTACAAAAATTAAAGAGTTAGTTTGTAGTGCTCCGATCCTTAGAGGACCTGACTGGGCATTACCTTTCCACATTCATATGGATGCCTCTCAGATAGCAATTGGTGCAGTATTGGGACAACAAGAGGATAAGGTACCTTACACAGTCTACTATGTTAGTAAAAATTTGGCTCCTGCTGAATTAAACTACACAGTGACTGAGAAAGAATTTCTTGCTGTCGTTTATGCCATCAACAAGTTTCGACACTACATTACTAGGTATCCTACTTTTGTGCACACTGATCATGCAGCCATCAGGTATTTAATGAATAAACCTATTACCCCTGGTCGCATTACAAGATGGTTGTTGCTACTATAGGAATTTGATATCACTATAGTAGATAAACCAGGGAAAGACAATGTGGTCGCAGATTTTTTATCTAGGATAGAACATGATGGTAAGGAAACACCAATTGAAGATGATTTTCTAGATGAGCATCTTTTTGCAGTTTCTGCTAACACTCCGTGGTATGCAGATATTGCTAATTATCTTGCTATAGGTAAAGTGCCTCGTCATTTGTCCTATAAGGAGCAAAGGAAGATCATTCACCAGAGTACCCAATATTCATGGATGACAGGATATTTGTTCCATACGGGAGTTGACCAGTAGATTCGGTGTTGTGTGGCAGGAGATGATATTTTTGAGATATTAAAAGCTGCACATGATGGAACCTATGGGGGACATTTTGCAGACAAAAGAACAGGTCATAAAGTATTGCAAATGGGATGTTGCTGGCCCTCCATCTTTCGTGATGCTCAGGATTACGTGCGGAGGTGTGATAGCTGTCAATGGATGGGACAACCTAGGAAAGCAGATGAAATGCCCTTGTAGCCCCAGATAGTCCTTAAACCATTCGCGAAATGGGGCATCGATTTTGTTGGTCCCTTCAACCCACCTTCGCATCAGAAGGCTTACAACTTGGTCTGTACTGACTATGTAACTAAATGGGTGGAAGCTAGAGCGATCACGAGAGAAACAAATCTAGTGGTGGTAGACTTCCTTTTTGAAGAAATCTTTGCCAGGTACAGGACTCCAAGAGAAATTGTATCATACGGTGGATCACAGTTTACATCTCATATGATAGAAAAGCTAATGCAGAAATATGGGGTCAAACATAGAGTGACAACCCCCTATCATCCCCAGGCGAATGGATAGGTAGAAAGCACAAATAAGGTATTGGAAAATATCTTGACAAAGACAATAGCAAGCCATCACCGGGATTGGGCACAGAAACTTCCAGAAGCTCTATGGGCATATAGAACAACATGGTGAAATACAATAGAGTTTTCTCCATATGAATTAGTCTATGGGAAGTTCCCCTTGTTTCCGGTGGAATTTGAGATTAGTATACTCAGAACAGCTCTGGAAGTAGGCCTAGATTTATTAGAAGCCCAAAAACACTGACTGGAATAGCTGAATGAGTTGGACGAGGTTCGAGCAGTGGTTGTCCAAAAAACTACTATTGTTCAACAGCAGAGAATGAAATGGCACGATAAATTTATCAAAACTAAGGTGTTTCATGTGGGGGACTGGGCGTTACTATATGACTCCAGATTTAAGGATTTCAAAGGCAAGCTCTGCACTTGCTGGATGGGCCCATATCAAGTGGACACAGTGTTCGACAATGGAACGGTTAGACTAAGTACAATAGATGAAAACCATACCTTGTTCCTAGTACACGGACACTGTCTTAAATTATATTGCCATCCAGCTTCTAAAGATGCTTTTATTAAAAATCTTTCTGCTTCATCTGATTTAATGGTCATTGGAAAGCAAGATACCCTCACTCCGTTCTATATATATATATATATATATATATATATATATATATATATATATATATATATATACTTGTTTATCTTTTGCAGGAACAACAAAGAAATATGGCGAGGAGAAATGTAACACTCGACATTGTCACTTCATCAGTCATTAAGATATTGTTATATTCCGCTGGTGCATATCACTAAGTGTTGTTACTGCACTGAGTGTTGTTATTTCATTAAGATCTGTTACTCTTTAACTAATGTTACTCCATGACTGCCGTTACACTGTAGCTGTTGTTACTCCGTAACTGTCGTTACACCGTAGCTGCTGTTACTCTGCAACTGCCGTTACACCATAACTGCTGTTACTCCATAATAGCCATTACACCATAGCTGCTGTTACTCTGTAACTACCATTACACCATAGATGCTGTTACTCCATAACTGTCGTTACACCGTAGCTGCTGTTACTCCGTAACTGCCATTACATCATAGCTACTATTACTCCGCAACTACTATTACACCGTAACTACTGTTACTCTGCAACTACTGTTACTCTGCAACTACCGTTACTCTGTCGGTGCCGCTACTTCAGAACAACTATTACTCATTGTTGCTACTACTCACTGTTGTTGCAACTCACTGTTGCCGCTACTTCAAAACAACTGTTACTCACTGTTGCTGCTACTCACTGCTGCTGCTACCCGCTGTGCTGTCACTCCACTAGGTAAGTCCGCAGGTACGTCTTTGTCGTTTTATGGATTTAATTAAATATTCCAAAAATGACAATTAAACTTGTTGAGGACGGTCGTCATTAAATTTGGGGGGGGGGGGGGGGGGGAGCTGTCATAATGAATGACGACATACCATGAAAAATCATTTAGTGCACATAAATCTCGCTTAACTAAATCTAATGATTTCGGTACTTCATAATCATACTTTTAAAAGCGTTGGGATGTGGATTCATACGCGCGAAGTCATATCAGTCATTTTCCCCACATGCCACATTTAATAATTTTCAAAACACACCACAGTACCATCTTAAAATTGCCATTATTTCCAAGCGTACCAGTACTGTTCGTCCGATCATTCCCAAATCAACCATGACGTTATTTCAATCTCCAACGGTTTGGAGACCTGTCACTCTCCCTTGCCAACCAACTGCAGTCGATGTGCTAATTCTGCCTTCGCAATAATGGGTGGCCGATCTATTCAACATGAACCTGAGAACACAAGGGCAGTTCGGAATAATCGGGAGGTATGGCAGGTTTTCCAAAACGCAGGATGGGATGTGTATTTCGATAGGTTGAGGGGGTTAAATGAAGAAATGATAGTGGAATTTGCATTGAACTTGGGAGAAGGAGGCTCTCGGGTTCGCGAAATTGAGATCCTCGTAAGAGAAGAAATCATCGCGGAAGTCAGTGGGCTTCCTTAAGTTGGGCAGCGATGGTTTGTGAGAAGAACTACCCTTCCAGAATTCCCCGAGGCCTTCCTTCAAGCCGGAGAGTATAGCACAGAAAGGTTGGGGGTATGACAGAAATTCGCTACCATATCCATGGGGAGAAGTAGCAGAATTCGTCATAAAATATATGACATGCGAAGGAAGATACTCCACCATCTTCAAATACCATCTCTGCATGTTAGCTCACCTGTGATTCCCACAGGCAGAAGATTTCTCCATGAATGTGCCCTACTTCCTGCTAAGGAACCTTCACTTAATGGCACATTCAGCTCAAGTTGCGTGACAGGTATTGGCAGTCATAACTCATCATGGGTTGGTTTGGCTGCTAATAATGAACGCCATTGGAGAGATCCCGATTCCATGGGAGTTGTTTTAGGACTCCACGGAGGAACAAATAGCAGCTGTTATGGCTACTAGGGCAGAAGAACCTGAAGCTATGGAGGAGGATCTTATAGAAGATGATTATGTTGACCAGGAGGAACCAGAAGAAATGGAGATGGAAATAGAGGAACTGGGGGATGAGGTAGCTCCCCAAGAACAAGTAGAAATTATGGAGGCAATGGTAGATATGGGGGTTGATGCAGCAAGGCCCACTAGTACCACGAATGAGGTTGTCCCACAAGAACCAACTTCACTTGTGGAACTAGCAGAGCAAGTTGATGACATGGCAATCACGGGAGCAGACCCACAACAGGCGAGCATGGGCGAAGCGGTTGATATGGTGATCGAAGGAACCCCACAAGGATCTCCTACCACCATGGAGATGATGGAGGAGGACAATCCGATTGAAGAGGAGGTCATGACCACTATGACCATGGAAATCAAAGAAGAGGAAGGACAAAGACAAGAAGGGCCCAGAGTTGAGGAAACTGTGGGACCTGTGGAGGAAGCAGCAGGAGAACCAGGGCGTGAGGTTGACACTGAACCACAAGAATCAGCGTCAACTTTGGGGCCAAACATAGAAGATGAACCTCAGTTCCCTTTCTTTACCTCGATTCCAAGAGGAGCGAGGGTAAATCGTTCCCCTCGACAGGAAGAAAAAGAATATTTTGCAATTCCGGTGGCTCTGAATCTGTTACAAAGGCCACAAGCTTACAGAGTGGAAGCCACTCAGGTGGCAGGTACCTTGGAGCAGGAGAGGAGAAAAGAAAGTCTGGAGGTTGGAGAATCGGGAGGAATCCCAACAGACATAGCAATAGGAGAGTATCTCGCCAACACATCGCCAGTTGTGGTGCGTGTGCACGAAGAGGAGATCGATGTTGGCGAAAAGGAGGGACCAAGTGAAACGGTCCTGACGAATGAGCCAATGATATAGTCAGGTGAGGGGGCTTTTGGGCACGAAATAAGTGGAGAAGAGCGAGCAGGGAAGGAAAATCCCCTAGTCAACACAGCAGAAGATGTTTTGAGGGATTTACCTCCAGTTGAGGAAATATTAGTTAAGCAAGAGTGGATAGAGCTGTGTGAATAGCGAAGGCTTCCAGTGAAACAAAAGTATCAGCTGTAGTTCAAGGAAACGATGTGGCTCAAAATGGAGGTAAGGAAACTAAGAAAGAAGGTGCACAAAATGCATAAACAAATAAAGAAGCACAAGCGGCAAGCCAAAAAGGCCAAAACTATTGGGGTTGACGCAGAAACCCAAGTAGACCAGATAGTCATGACCTCTGCTGCCACTTAGACAGACCTGATCAAACGACTGTTTGAAGATCGGGAGTATGCCTTAACAATTGAAATACAATCCTAGAAATCTACTGTGGCTCAATACAAAAACAAGATCAGAAGGACTAAGGAAAGAGCCTCGATAACTATTTTTGGATATATGGAGTGCATAGATGTTATAAGGTTACGACATGTGAAACAACAACTCAAGATGGAGCAGCTGGAAAAGAAAGTGACAGAATTGAAGGCCGACAAGGAGTAGATGTTCAATCTGGTGCAAGAGGTTATGGCATGACGTTCCCCTGCTTCTTGTTATTCCTTATTTTTGCACAAACGTTTCCTTTTATTTTGCATGGAAAGTATTAAGAATGAGATCAGCTATGAGATGGAGGATGGTGTGCAATTCCTCCGAATTTTGAGGAGTCACGATGTACCAATGCAACATCTGATGTGTGAGTTTTACTTGCACGGGTACTTACTATGGCTGGATAGAGATTTTAACCTGGTCCCGTATGTAGGGGACATTCATTTAAGGGCCCTCACCTCTTACACTTTTAATCAGATTCACTGGCAGAAGGCTTGTAACACTTTTGAATCCAATCAAGTTACAAAGCCATTTATAGTAAGAGGGGAACATGAGAGGTCAGACACAATGTTCAATAAGCACAACACCTTTCTGGGGATTGGGGGAAACAAAGATAGAATGGTGAGGACACAAAGATGGTGTCTTGATCTTTGTGTCAAGCAACTCACCACATTTCAAAAAGAGGCCCTTGGTTGCTGTCAGAGGAGGTGGATGATGTCACCTACAGCTGTCTGGAACAAAGAACCTTTTGGGGCACCAAATTTTGCACGAGTACTTACTAGGGTGCCCAGGTATGTGGCATGTGTCTAGACATGTGGGACCCGGTGGATGGGGCTCCGGTTTCAGTTTCCTATTCTCTGGTTGCCTACCAAAATTTATACTCCAGCTTATGATGTCCCGAAGGATTGGTGGAAGGAAGTTGTCCTTTCGGATGGATTTAAAGTTCCAGGGACAGAAATGGCCACAGAATATGATCTTGCCCAGCTTCATGAAACATACAGTCTACGGAACCCAGATTTGTGAGGGCGGTAGACTGCATGAGGACATGCAGAAGGCTAGTTGGGGGGAGATGTTGGGTACCAAATCGGGCCATCTTTCTGACCATTTCCACTACCCTTTTTGACCTTTTTGCACTCATTTACCTATGTTGTTATGTTAAACTTACAAGGTAAATTCCCCCTTACTTGTCCAATTGGTATATTTTAATTAATGAAGTAAAAACACACGGAGTCTATCTATTTGTGGTACTAAATTATGTGTTTGACCGCAGCATGAGAACAGGAGTCCTCACTTCAACGTATTGCAATGGATCTGGTAACGGTTGACCAGAAGGAGGTCGTGTAGCTTGGGGAATAGGCTCCCTCAACTATTCTTAGGCCTTCTTGTTATCTCATACATCTGATGCTGATACCTTTCCAACCGATGTACATCTTTGTATCTGCAGTTACTATGTTTCCAGGAGATCTGTTAATCTCCCTCGCTGTGTATAAATTGCAGGTTGTTCCTGTGAATGGGGGTTCTCCCATCAGTATTGTAAACATCTGTTACCGAGTAATAAAAGATCATATATTTTGCTATTCTAGTCCTTTCCATGGCTAACACAACCCTGATCAGAGAGCTGGGCCCGCTCTTCTGATCAGGTGCTACGTCTTTGTGTGTGTGTGATTTATCGGTTTATGTTTGTTGTTGCAGTTCTTTACTATTTATAATTATTTCTACAGTTCTATAATTTATTAACCTTATAGTCATGTTTTGAATCTTAAACCATGAGCCCTTGGTTGGAAAGGATTACGCGTCTGCCCCTGCATATACCTTGTGCGTTGCCTTGAAAGGATACACACCTAGATTGATAAAATTAATGTCAGAACAAGGTGGATAAATCACCCCTACCTAGACACCAACACATGGGAGGAGTCCCATGTATGCAGATTGAAAAAGGCACTTTATGGCTTGAAGCAAGCTCCTAGAGCTTAGTACTCTAGGATTGATACATACTTGCAACAGTTGGGTTTCACAAAGAGTGAGGCTGATCCGAACTTATACTTCATTGTGGTGGGCGAGGAGCCTTTCATTCTAGTGTTTTATGTTGATGACTTGATCATCACTAGTGTAGAGAGACTCATTGAGGGCTGCAAGAGAGATCTTGCTTCAAAGTTTGAGAAGAAGGACATCAACTTGATGCATTATTTTCTAGGATTGGAGGTGTGGCAGGAGGAGGGGCATTTCTTCCTGGGACAAGGGAAGTACATTGTCAATATTCTTAGCAGATTTCACATGGAGGACTGCAAACCCATGTCTACACCTATGATCACTAACTGGAAGAAGCTTCACGCTTCTTATTCCAAGTTGGTGGATCCTACTCTATATAGACAATTGATTGGTTGTTTGATGTATTTGGTCAACACTCGACCAGATCGACTAGATATATGTTTTGCAGTTAACACTATGAGTCAGTTCATGTGTGAGCCCAGGAGAGTGCATTGGGTGTTGAAAATGGCAACAAGAAATGCTAAAAGTACAAGTGATATAAATAGCAGTTCGGGTACTAGTGTTGGACATATCAACAAGGAATGAAGAATGGAAGTGCTAAAAATAACATTGCTATAAATAGCATTTCGGGATGGATTCCAGTTTTAGTTAGTCCCTGAACTAAAATTGAGAAGTAAAATTTGAATTTGTTCTTAGCAACTGTTTGATTAATAATTAATTAATTCATCTTGAGTTAATTAGTTGGAGAAAATCAAACATGAAGTCTATGTGAAGACATGCAACAGTTTCTCTATTGATTGAGGAATTTATCCCTTAGTTAAAGAGATAAGGATGAGTTGTAATTAGTTAGCTCAGTTAACTGAGTTAAGTCCAGTCAGATTAGTTCTAATAGTTTGTAGAATTAATTGTGAGTTTAGTTACTTAATGCATGCATGCATGTAACTGCTGCACTTCAGATAACTGAATATTCTCTCATAAATAACTCATGCATGGCAGTTCAGACAGAGACCCAGTTGAGATTAGATGATGGGACAGTGTACTATCAGTTGGAGGATTTTTCCTATATATGAAACTCATCCATGCAGAAGGAATTATCTCCTTCAGGATTGCGCTGTTAGATTAGAGGTTAGTGAGTGTGTGAAGAGGCCAATTCACATAGGTGGCAGCACTGGATCCCAAGGAAAACTGCGCAAGGAAATAGGAGGCTTGGAGGGCAGAGGAGAAGGTTTGTGAGAAGCCTTTGACTGTCTATGAGTAGCAGTTGGATTGCAGAGAGAGCAGGATAGCTTGTGAGCTGATTCTTTTTGTAATATGAACATATTTCCACTTGTATGATAATACAGAGATTGGGGTTTTAGGTTGAGGCTTTCCCTGGGTTATTCTTCTGTGTTCATGTGTGATTGCTTTCTCATTCTCAGTTATATATGTTCTATTTGATCTTGCTCATATTCAATTAAGCTTCCTTAAAGTTTGTTGTAGAAGTAGATCTTGTATTTTGCTTTAGTATATTGCATAATCTGTTGATCTACAATGGGAATTTCTACACTGGGTGGCTTCAAAACACATTCTTCGTTACTTGCAGGGGGTTGTGGATTTTGGTTTGGATTATAGATAGGGTGATGGAGTGAGACTCGCAGGGTACACGGATTCAAATTGGGCAGGTTGTGCTTCAGATAGGAAGAGTACTTCTGGGCGTTGTTTTGGGTTGGGTTCGACAGTTGTGTCATGGATCAGCCAGAAACAACAGTCAGTTGCATTGAGTTCAACTGAGGCATAGTATATAGCTGCTAGTTTGGCTAGTTGTGAGGCCATATGGCTTCGCAAGATGTTGTTTGGCATATTTGGTCAGGCATTGAGACCTTCAGTAATTTACTGTGATAATTAAAGTTTCATAAAACTCACGGAGAATCCAAATTTTCATGACAAATCAAAGCATATTGAGAGAAAGTATCACTTCATTAGAGACTATGTCCAAAAGGGAGCTGTCAAGCTTGAGTACATTTCCACAAATGAGAAAGTAGTGGACATTTTCACCAAAGCCTTACCACGGGGCAAGCATGGCTACTTCAGAGACAAGATGGGAGTGGTGAGGAACACTTTCCTCGATAAGAGGGAGTGTTAAAATTTGGGTACTAGAGGACAAGTGGTTCCCTAAGGCTTTGATCTTTGACCTAGGGAAAAGTGTTCAAATTTATTTGTACTTTTCTCCTAAAGTGAATTTATAAGTGGTAAAGTTACATTCTAATTTAAAAGTGACTTTATAAGTGGTAAAGTTACATTCTAATTTAAAGGTGACTTTATTAAACTCAATGAAGAATTAGAAAGTGAAAAAGTGAGTATGGAAATAAAAGTCTAAGTGGGTCTTTATTTAAGTAGGTGAGTTAAAAAATAGAAAGTAAGAATTAAATGCACATTTATTCTCTTCCCTAGATCTAAATGAATCCCAAGAATTAGATCTTAGGGTAACCCAAAATGTTATCTATAGAATAAAAGGAGAAAAGAAGAGGAAAATATCATTCATTCTTTCATGAGCATTTGAGAGAAAGAGAAGAGAGAGCAAGGAGAAAATTTATGAGTAGTGAGGAAGTGAAGGAGAGTAGCAAGAAGACATTTCAGCAAATCTGTGCAGCAACATTTATTGGCACGCATCCCAAGGAAAAATTGTACAGTAGGAAAAAGGCACAAAAATCGAGGAAGAGGGACAGCAAGTTCTGGGCACTTTTTTCGAGGCTGGTCATACAACATTTAATGTTGTTTTATTGTTGTAAAAATTTTTGTTTTGGCTGTTCGCTGATCGGCATGATTTTCAAGGTGGAGTTCAAGCACAAAAATCGAGATAAGTTGTAATTTGTGGTTGCTGGAATTTTTACTGTGTATTTCAGTTTCTCTGTAAAAGCATTTTCAGAAATAAAGAAGAGCTCTCAAACTGGTTTTCCCCAAGAGTTGTAGGGGGTTTTTCTAGGGTCACATTGACCAAAAATCACTATGTTATTTTCTGTGTGTGGCTGTCATAATTTTGCTGTGTTTTATTTTTGCAATTTCAGCAGTTGTGAAATCTCTAATTTTTTGTTTTCAGAAAATTATTGTCATTTCAAAATTTTAGAATTTTTATCATGCTTGGATTTAAAACTAAATGCATGGAGTGATAAGGAAAACTGATAACCAGAGTGGGGGTTGAAATTTCTTCATGGTATCAGAACTTGGTTTGCTGAAAAGTGTAGTTTAGGACAACAAAGTGAAAATTACAACAAGCTGATTTTTACACAGAAAACAGAAACCTTTACCACAGATTTGAAAATTTCAGTTTGGTAGGACAGTGAAACATGTCTTTGGGTTTGAGAGTTGAAGACAGGTTGGATGGGTAGGACAACTACAGTACATGGAAGGAGAGAATCGAGAGCATCCTTGAGGAAGCAGAAGTCTGGGGCATTATGGTAAATACCACACAGAACCCAGTAAAAGTACCTGCTAACTTTGTACGGTTGGCAGAGTTTAACAAAAAGAATGCTAAGGCAAAAATATTGATTCTGGAAGGAATCAAAGATCATGTCATTCCTAATGTGAGAGGAAATACTTATGCACATGAGATGTTGGCAACCTTGACCAGTCTTTACCAGAGCTCAAATGAAAATAGTAAAATGGTCCTAAAGGAGAAACTGAAGGCCATTAAAATGACTAAGACTGACAGTGCTACAACATACCTCACAAAGATAACTTTAGTGAGAGATGAGTTAGTAACCATAGGTGAGATCATTTCACCCACTGAGTTGGTGAGAATTGCTTTGAATGGTCTTCCCAAGACTTGGTAGAAATTTATGGATGGCATTATTGCACGAGAAAACCTTCTCGATTGGGAGAGGTTGTGGGATGATTACATTCACAATGAGATCAGAAAGAACCATCTTGGGGCAGCCAAACAAGTGGAGGAGGATGACAATGTGGAATTGTTAGCAAGAGGAAAGAAGGGAAGAGAAAAGAAGCAAATTTCCAACAGTGGAGGCAAAGGCAAAGGTAAAGGCAAGCAACAGAACAAGGAGAAGGACTATTCCAAAGTCAAATGTTGGAATTGTCGAAAGTTGGGACACTATGCTGTTGTGTGTCTAGAGAAGAAGAACAAGAAAGGGAAAGACAAACCCATGGCAGCTTCTGCAGAGATAGAGAGCTTCTCAGAGAGATTTGATCGGGAGTTTGGGTTCATAGCTTATGAGGCCACTAGTGAAGGATCACTTGCCATATAGGTTCAGAGGGAGTGTGCATTCCTCGCTACTAGCAGAGCATCTTCTAGCTTTTGGTATGTTGACAATGGCGCTTCCCACCACATGACAGGAGTCAGAGAGTACTTCTTAGAGCTTTCAAAGGGTGATACTGATATGGAGGTAGTACTTGGTGATGACATCATTGTTAGAGCAGTCGGTGTGGGGACATTGACATTTGATACGGGACCCAAACCCCCTTGAAAGTGTCAAATGTTTTATATGTGCCTGGAATGAAGAAGAACAAGCTATCTGTCTCAGCACTTGAGGATAGAGGGTATGGTATGTTGTTTAGGAGAGGGTAGGTGCTTATATATCCTAGGGGAACTCTAGCTTCTTCAGCTACAGAGATTGGTGTGCGCGATGCCAAGGTGTACAAGTTCTCATTCCATCTCCTGATGGAATTGAGTAGCAGCACCCGAGACAGGACCGACAACAGATCTAGTAGTTCAGAGTTGTGTGAGATTTGGCACCGCAGGATGGGGCACATGTATCATGGGGCCTTGAGTACATTGTGGGAGATCACCAATGGTGTGCCAGATTTCAGTTCTGATCACCATGATGTATGCAGAGAATGTGCTATGGGGAAGTTTGCCAGATCCTTTTTTCCCAGCAGTGACAGCAGAGCGACCGGGATCCTTGACTTGATTCATACCGATGTGAGTGGTCGAATGTCTAATGTATCCTTGAGTGGCTATCAGTACTATGTTTTATTCATTGATGACCACTCCAGGAAGACCTGGATTTATTTCTTGAAGACCAAGAGTGAGGTCTTCAAGCAGTTTCAAGAGTTCAAAGCTCTAGTGGATACCCAAACAGGTGGGAAGATCAAGGTCCTCAGGTCGGACAATGGAGGGGAATATGCCCTTACTGAGTTTGTTGATTTTTGTGCTAAGGTAGGCATTAGGAGGGAGTTCACAGTTCCTTACTACCCCCAGCAGAATGGGGTTGCAGAGAGGAAGAACAGATCCATTGTAGGGGCTGCCAAAGCGATGCTTCATGATCAGGGGTTACCTTTATTTTTGTGGGCAGAACCCTACAACACTGCTATGTACTTGTAGAACAAGAGTCCACATCATGCCTTGGGGAATGTGACTCCAGAGGAGGCTTTTTCTGGGAAGAAGCTTGATGTTGGGCACTTTCGTATCTTTGGGTGCCTTACATATTCCTATGTCCCCAAGGAGAACAGGACCAAGCTAGAGCCCACTGCAGACAAGGGCATATTTGTGGGTTATAGTGAGACCTCGAAAGCTTATTGGATTTATATTGCTGCACAAAAGGAAGTGGTTGTGAGGCAGGATGTGAAGTTTGAGGAGGAGAGAGCTTTCAGGAGGTCATGGGAGTTAGAGTATTCGGAGTCACCAGACCCTCAGGAGAAGTTGAGTCAGTCATAGGGATCGAGTGGTCATGGATCAGGAGGTAAATCGATTACAGTGTCAGGTCCATTAGTGAGCAGTGGCTCTCAGAGTCAGGTGGGTGGTTCTTCAGGCAGCATGCAGGGCAGTCCGCAGAGCAATTCATAGGGTAGTCCACTAATGGATAGTTCACATGGCACTTCAGTATTACAGGCACAGGTTCAGGCATGAGGTTAGTTGACAGGCCTTCTGGAGTTCAGGCTTTTGATGATGATGAGATTCTTTCACTCTGGTGGGAGAAGTATGCTCAAGGAAGAGGGAGCCCAAGTGGCTTCAAGATACCTTGCGCGAGGCCACAACAGTTGCTGGGCCAAAAAGACAGGTTAGAGAGAGTAAACCACCTGAGCGGTTCTGTAGTTACATGGCATTGGTAACAAGAATTCTTGACTCTGAGCCTTCTAGTTATGAGGAGGCAGCCAACCAGCAGGTCTGGAGAGAGGCCATGATGGAGGATTATTCTTCTATTATGAAGAACGATGTTTGGGAGGTAATGTCGAGGCTTGGAGGTAAATCAGTTGTTACTTCCAGATGGCTCTACAAGATAAAGCATGCTGCAGATGGCAACATCGAGAAGTTCAAGGCTCGATTTGTGGCAAGATGGTTCTCACAGGTTGAGGGAGTTGACTATGAGGATACCTTCACTCTCATAGCTCAGTATACATCTATTCGCTCCATTATATCGATTGCAACAGAGATGGGTTGGAAGTTCTATCAGATGGATGTGAAGACCACATTTCTCAATGGCTTCATTCAGGAGGAGGTTTATATTGAGCGGCCGTAGTGCTTTGAGGTGCATGGGAAGGAGTCCCATGTATGCAGATTGAAAAAGACATTTTATGGCCTAAAGCAAGCTCCTAGAGCTTGGTACTCTAGGATTGATACATACTTGTAGTAGTTGGGTTTCACAAAAAGTGAGGCTGATACGAACCTATACTTCATTGTGGTGCATGAGGAGCCTTTCATTCTAGTGTTGTATGTTGATGACTTGATCATCATTGGTGCAGAGAGACTCATTGAGGGCTGCATGAGAGATCTTGCTTTAGAGTTTGAGAAGAAGGATATTGGCTTTATGCATTATTTATAGGGATTGGAGGTGTGGTAGGAGGAGGGGCATTTCTTCCTGGGACAAGGGAAGTACATTGTGGATATTCTTAACAGATTTCACATGGAGGACTACAAACCCATGTCTACACCTATGATCACTAACTGGAAGAAGCTTCATGCTTCTTATTCTGAGTTGGTGGATCCTACTCTATACAGATAGTTGATTGGTTGTTTGATGTATTTGGTCAACATTTGACCAAATATATGTTTTGTAGTTAACACTATGAGTCAGTTCATATGTGAGCCTAGGAGAGTGCACTGGGTGGCTTCAAAACACATTCTTCGTTACTTGCAGGGGGCTGTGGATTTTGGTCTAGATTATAGACAGGGTGATGGAGTGAGACTCGCAGGGTACACAAATTTAGATTAGGTAGGTTGTGCTTCAGATAGGAAGAGTACTTTTGGGTGTTGTTTAGGTTGGGTTTGACAGTTGTGTCATGGATCAGCCAGAAACAACAGTCAGTTGCATTGAGTTCAGCTGAGGCGGAGTATATGGTTGCTAGTTTGGCTAGTTGTGAGGCCATATGGCTTCGCAAGATGTTGTTTGGCCTATATGGTCAGGCATTAAGACCTTCAATAATTTACTGTGATAATCAATGTTGCATAAAACTCACAGAGAATCCATTTTTTCATGATAGATCAAAGTGTATTGAGAGCAAGTATTACTTCATTAGAGACTATGTCTAAAAGGGATCTGTCAAGCTTGAGTACATTTCCACAAATGAGCAGGTAGTGGACATTTTCACCAAAGCCTTACCACGGGGCAAGCATGGCTACTTCAGAGACAAGATGGGAGTGGTGAGGAACACTTTCCTTGATAAGAGGGAGTGTTAAAATTTGGGTACCAGAGGACAAGTGGTTCCCTAAGGCTTTGATCTTTGACCTAGGGAAAAGTGTTCAAATTTATTGTACTTTTCTCCTAAAGTGACTTTATAAGTGGTAAAGCCAATTTAATTTAAAAGTGATTTTATAAGTGGTAAAGTTACATTCTAATTTAAAAGTGACTTTATAAGTGGTAAAGTTACATTCTAATTTAAAGGTGACTTTATAAGTGGTAAAGCTACATTCTAATTTAAAGGTGACTTTATTAAACTCAATGAAGAATTAGAAAGTGAAAAAGTGAGTATGGAAATAAAAGGCTAAGTGGTTCTTTATTTAAGTAGGTGAGTTAAAAAATAGAAAGTGAGAATTAAATGTACATTTATTCTCATCCCTAGATCTAAATGAATCTCAGCCATTAGATCTTAGGGTAACCCAAAAGGTCATTTATAGAATAAAAGGAGAAAAGAAGAGGAAAATTTCATTCATTCTTTCATGAGAATTTGAGAGAAAGAGAAGAGAGAGTAAGGAGAAAATTTCTGGGCAGCGAGGAAGTGAAGGAGAGCAAAAAGAAGACATTTTAGCAAATTTGGGCAGCAATATTTATTGGCATGCATCCTAAGGAAAAATTGTACATCAGGAAAAAGGAACAGAAATCGAGGAAGAGGGACAACAATTTCTAGGCATGTTTTTCAAGGTTGGCCGTACATCATTTAATGTTGTTTAATTGCTGTAAAAATTTCTGTTTTCACTGTTTGTTGATTGGCACGATTTTCGAAGTGGAGTTCAAGCACAAAAATCGAGATAAATTGTAATTTATGGTTGCTGGAATTTTTACTTTGTATTTCAGTTTCTTTGTAAAAGCATTTTTAGAAATAAATAAGAGCTCTCAAACTGGTTTTCCCCAAGAGTTGTAGGGGGTTTTTCTAGGGTCACATTGACAAAAAATTACTGTATTATTTTCTGTGTGTGGTTGTCATAATTTTGCTATGTTTTATTTATGCAATTTTAGCAGTTGTGAAATCTCTAAATTTGTGTTTTCAGAAAATTATTGTCATTTCAAGATTTTAGAATTTTTATCATGCTTGGATTTAAAACTAAATGCATGGAGTGATAAGGGAAACTGATAACCAGATTGGGGGTTGAAATTTCTTCAACAACTTGAACAACTTCATTTGTACATCTTCAAGATAAATACCTTGTTGCTCCAAGCATTCATAAAAATATTTGAGGTGCTAGTCAAGCCTTCTCTCTTTGTTCCCACTTAATCTAGGAAGATACGCATTCCACACATGAAACGCAGGGACATGATTGGGATAACCAACAATAGAAGAGAAATTTAGTGGGGAAAATTGGTTGGCCAGGAATGCAGGAAGGGCCATGTCAGAAACCTCCCTATATGAGTGATTTTAGTTTCAAAAGTAGGGAAATTTTCGGCTGCTGTAGCATTAGAGTAAGTATTGGGCTACTCGAAAGCCAGGATGATCTACTAGAGAAATGGACAGTGGAGTCGCCAGGATGTTCACCATAGAATGAAACAGTGGAGTCGCCAAGATGTTTACCATAGAATAAAACAGTGGAGTCACCAAGGTGAGAGATCTTCAACCCACACTTCCCTTGCTCACCTAACAAAGGAAATGTAAAAAATTTATCGTACCCAGGGAAAAATATTCTAATCCGTTCCCTAGCAACAGCGCCAGAAATATGTTGTCGCTTCAAATTGCACCAACAACACAAGTGTTGCAGGAGAGATAGAAATCCCCCTTGAGACGGGCTCTGGGTTGATTGTAGGCCAATTCCTAGGACATCGTAAAGACATGGATCCATCGTAATAGGATGGGCTTGGTTCAATAACCCTTCACTAAGGTAGCTTCAAGCCAAGACATAGATCCAAATGCTTGGGGTATATTGGGGCAATCTCAAAGAGAAATGGCTTCATCTGGTGGCAGACACACAACAATGAGACAACTCAATACTGAAGTTGTAGTAATGGTGGAGAGGAGGAAGGAAGGAGGGAAATAGATGCATAGGGTTGTAACAAATAGAATGCTAAGCAACAATGTTCCAGCAGAAAAATGGAATTCGATTTACAGGGCTATAAAGAAAATAGAATCTAAAGAAAATATTTTCCAATAGAAATATGGAAGAGGAAGGAGGTGGAATGATATAAACAATGGAGTACTTATTTAGGTTTCATGCCCATAACATGGGTACCTCTATCACCAAACAGTGTGAAAAGTTTTTTCTCATATAGGTACTGTAGGTTAATCCAATAACACAAGTAAATCTGTAGTTGCTACAGGGATTGTAGGCTATTGAATAACACAAGTAAATTTGTAATATGAAAAGGCACTGTTCTCTATTTAGTAGCCAAGGTAAATCCATAAATCAGGGAGAAACTAACAATCTCATTACACTATTTCAGAGAAGGCAGAACAACTTATGTGTTAGGTCCCTATACTACTAGTGTAGCCCCTTATTGTTATTAGTGCAACCCCCTTATTGTATTTTTGTGCCCATGTAGTCCCATGTTGTTATTATTGTGCCCCATAGAAGCCCACTATTGTTATTATTATTGTTATGTAGGCTCTGATTATATTGGGACCACTTAAATTCCTATATATAGAAAGGAGGTATTTTCGTTTGTATCATCCAAGAATGGTTCATTTGTGTAATGTAAAGGAGGTTTCCCCATTGAAGAGTCTTATTTTGAAGTCGTTGATCTATCTTTTCTTCTATTTTGTGAGTTGGTTGCATAACATTTGGTATCAGAGCTTTGGATTCTAGGGTTTCGCTGCTCCAAAATAGGTCATCATGGAATTTTCACTATAAATTTTTCTCTACAAAGTTTCAGATGCTAAAAACAAAACCCATTTGAGACAAAATAGTTTTGAACCTCGGATCTGAATTTCAGATCTTGTCTTGCTATATGTTCGGAGATATGATTTGAGGAAGTTAGGGTTTTTGCAAGCTCCTGAATTCCATCACAAACAACTCATCGTGGAAGTTTCACTATAATTCGTTTTCTATGAAGGCTCAGACTTTGAAATTAAAACCCATTTGAGATGAAATCTTGATGAAGCTCAGTTCCAAATTACAGATCTTGTATCTCTATATTTTTGGAGCTATGATCCAAGGAAATAAGGGTTTGGGAAGGTTCCCGAATTACATCCCAAATAGGTGACCTTGGGAAAATGGTCATAACTTTCTCTCTATCTATCAGATTGAAATTTTGTAATAAGTTACAGCAAGAGGATGTACGTTAGTTTTCTATGCATCATTTTCAAGTCCGAAGGTTGAAACAGTTACACGTGGAACTTCGTACAATTTCGCTCTATCGAAAAAGTGTATAATTATGTCATCGTTGGATATTGGGCATAATGCTTTCTTGGAGAATCAAATTTTGATCAGATTGGTGGCGTTAGAAAGAGGACTCAGAGGGATACCATAGTTCACAATTTCAAACCTTAGAGATTCAACATTTCAGAGATACATCAGATTCAATATCGAGCTCCTACAAAGTGAGAAAAGGTGTGTAGTTTTTTTTTTTCATAAGTTTGGTTTGAAAATTTGGTTTTAAGGAATTCAAAGGGCATAGTGAAGCATAATTATCATTATTTGATGCGCCAAAGAAAGAAAATGGAAACACCTAGTAAGCAACCTAAAAGCGCTAGCATGACTCATGAAGAAGAGGAAGAAATGCAACATGATATATCAAAATTACGAGACCAAGTGCAACAAATTTCACTCTCACAAAAAGTAATAGAAGCTAAGATGCATGGTTTAAAGAAATACGTGGAAGATAAGATGGATGGTATGAAAGACAACATTGAATATTGGAAGAAAGACATGGAAGGTTGGAAGGAAGGTTTGACAAAGTTACTACAAGAAAGGCTTCCTAATGGCAAAAAGGTAGTAGAGCAAACACATAATAAGAACAAAAGAAATGTTAATCATGATTTGAAGAATGACAAAATTGAAGATTTGAAGAAAGATGTGGAAGGTTTGAAGGAAGGTTTGACAAAGTTGCTACAAGAAAGACTTCCTAATGGAAAAAAGGTAGTAGAGAAAACTCATGATGAGAACAAAAGAAATGTTAATCATGATTTCATAGACTCTAACGTTGGAATAAAGACCCACCATGTTCCAAAGATCGATATGAGGAATTTTGATGGCAAGGATCCCGTAACATGGATACTACAGATTGAGCAATATTTTGATCTCCATAATGTGCAAAACACACAAAAGGTATGCATTTCAAATTTATATTTTGAACCCAATTAGTTTGTATGGTAACGATGGCTTTGCTCTCGTAAGCAAATTGTCACTTGGGAAATTTTTATGGAAGAAATGATAGGACATTATGAGGATACAAAAAGCAACACTTTTTCTAGCCAATTGATAAATCTCAAACAAAAAGGTTCAATGGTGGATCACTTTGAGTACTTCCAAAATTTAAATATAAGGGTAAAATATATTACAAAGGAGCATAGGATTGATGTGTTCATAGGGAAATTAAATGATAAAATCCAACATGAGGTTCGCATTTGGGAATCTAATTCATTGGTGAAGGCATTCAGGTTGGAAAGAAAAATTGAAAGCAAAATTATGGCAACAAGGAAGCCTACCAATCACAACTATAAAGATGGAAGTGTTGTTTCCCCTAGCCTCAACCTACAAGGTTGACACCACAACAATTGGAAGAAAAAAGAGCAAAAGAGATTTGTTACAGTTGCGATAACAAATACACTAAAGGTAATAAGTGTGTTTAGAAGAAATTATTTTACATAGATTGTGAAGAGGAAGAAGAAAATGAACAAGAAACATCAAAAGAAGAGGATACACACCAGGAACAAAGCCTAGAGAAAAAAGAAATGAATCCAACCATAATTGTAATGCATTGGCCGGAATAACCACTCCTCAAACTATCAATATAGAAGGACATATCAAGAAGAAAAAGGTAATAATGTTGATTGATTCAGGCAGTACCCATAATTTTATTCATTGTAAGATAGCGAAGCAATTGAATTTCTTTCTATATCCAGCACCAGAGTGTCAAGTGATGGTTGCAAATGGAAGAACCATAAATTGCTCTAGAAAGTGCCATAACATCAAGCTATCCATAGGAGAATATGTGTTGATTAGTCCAATGCTTTCCATTCCAATGGGTGATGCTGATGTTGTACTAGGAGTCCAATGGATACAATCTTTGGGTACGATAACTTTTAATTTTCAAGGATTTTTCTTGAAATTTTTTTCAGAAGGAAAGGAAGTTTAATTAAGGGGTATCGTAGGGAAAACGGGAAATATAATTAGCTCTAACGACATGAAAAATCTTCTAAAGAGAGAACAATGTGGCATAATTGCACAATTATGTTCGCTAGAGGTTCCCACGTCAAAATCATCTATTTCTCCAGATCTCCAAAAAGGCTTGGACAATCATTCCAAGGTATTTGACACTCCCAAAGACATCCCACCTATTTGTGATTGTGATCATGCTATTTATTTGATTCCAGGAAGTGTTCCTCTAAACATCAGACCTTACAGATATCCCCATGCACAAAAGAGTGAAATCGAATGTATGGTTGCAGAAATGCTAGAGATTGGTATAATTCAACCTAGTCAAAGTTCTTTCCTTGATCCAGTAGTATTGGTGCACAAGAAGGATGGATCATGGCGCATTTGTTTGGATTCTAAGGAGATTAACAAGATCACTATCAAAGATAAATTTCCCATTCCTCTCATTGATGAATTATTGGATGAATTTCAAGGAGAAATTTACTTCAGCAAGTTGGACCTTCATGCAGGATATCATCAAATCCGAATGAAGACTGAAGACATTCCGAAAATAACATTTAAAACTCATTAGGGTCATTATTAATTTTTGGTCATGCCTTTTGGGCTTACCAATGCACCTTCTACATTTCAAGGTTTGATAAATTCCATTTTCAAACCCTTCCTTAGAAAATTTGTGTTAGTATTTTTTGATGATATACTAATCTACAACAAGTCTTGGAAGGATCATGTTCAACATGTTGATAGAGTGCTCAGACTATTGGAGGAGAAACAATTATATGAAAAAACCTCCAAATGTTTCTTTGGAGTACAAGAGGTGGAATATTTGGGTCATATTGTATCTCATGAAGGTGTTAAGGTAGACCCTCAACAACAACAAGTTCTCCAACTCTTAAAGGATAACCTCACTTTGGCATAGAATAGAATGAAAAAATAGGTAGATCAACATCTCAACGAAACAAGTTTTCATGTAGGCGACTGGGTATTTCTACGCCTACAAACATACAAACAAATGTACCTCAAGAAAGCTAACAAGGATAATTAATTATCACCAAAGTACTATCGTCCTTACAAGGTGTTGCAAAAGATTGGTACTATGGCATATAGACTGGAGCTTCCTACATCTTCCCGAGTGCCCCTAGCTCTCAATGTTTCATGCTTTAAGAAGGTTATAGTTGACAAGCTCCTAGCCCAAACAATATTGTCAGAACTTGACGATGAAGGAAAAATCATATTGGAAACTGAAGTAGTCACGGAAACTAGAATCTGACAGCTATGAAATGGATCAATTTCAGAGTATCTTATTAAGTGGAAGAACTTACCCCATGAAGATTTCACATGGGAGGACGAGAAATGTATACAGAAGAATCCAAAACTACTCAAGCTATGAGGACAACAATTTTTGAAGAAAAGGGGAATGTTAGGTCCCTATACTACTAGTGTAGCCCCTTATTGTTATTATTGCAACCCCATTATTGTATTTTTGTGCCCATGTAGTCCCCATGTTGTTATTATTGTGCCCCATAGAATCCCACTATTGTTATTATTGTGCCCCTACAATATTATTGTTATGTAGGCTCTTATTATATTGGGACCACGTAGACTCCTATATATAGAAAGGAGGTATTTTCATTTGTATCATCCAAGAATTTTTCATCTGTGTAATGTAAAGGAGGTATTGTCATTTGTATCATCCAAGAATTGTTCATTTGTGTAATGTAAAGGAGGTTGGCCCCTCGAAGAGGCTAATTTTGAAGGCGTTGATCTATCTTTTCTTCTATTTTGTGAGTTGGTTGCATAACATAATGAAATGAGATTAAAGAAGGGAAAACATACTGCACATCGATCATGCTTTGAATCACGAGAGTGTTTCATTAATCCAATATGAGTCCAACATACCAGTCCATGACATCCAGCACCACATCAGTCAAGTCCACCATGAATATAAAAATAGAACCAAAATGGCATCTCAGAATTCAGATCGCTCGGATGAGGAATTTCGGAACATTTAATAAGTGCTTCTTGCTCCTATTTATAAGAAGAGGGGGAGCTTGGGTTACATTTAAAAAAATTTCCTAACCAGAGCTCTATTTGTCCTGCTAGACTAGCTGTTTCGTCCTATGTAAGGCATTGTTGCCCAAAGAAACTGCAAAATAATGAGAAAGAGAAAGAAAAAAAAAAGATGATGGAGGAGGTAGCCCTTTGTTGTTCTAGTGAAAACCTCTGGCAAGGCCGAGTCTCTGTCATCATGCGTCCTTCTGGCTGTTCATTTGGTTCCCTGTCGCTTCTGTTTTTATTGCGTGAATGACTAATTCTATGGAGTATGTAGTGGGTCAATTGTAAGTGCCTATCTCCAAAGTCCTCTATTTTGTATTGGAGTGGAGCTCCATGGCAAGCCATTAACTATTTACGAAGCCCCCCATACTAGTTTCAACGTTGTGGCATACTTCCTTCAATGCCCCAAGTGCCAACCCATCCACCTTTAAAAGTTATGAGTCATGCTCTAAGGCTTTATGGTAGCAAGACGTTTCCGTTTTAAAGAACATTATGGAACAACGAGCGTAGATGCACCTTATCCCCCCTTTGGTTTAGCCCCTTTCTACTATTTCCTTCATATGACCAGGAATGCAACCAAGTACTGAGTCCTCGGGCACTATTGCTCAGGACCCTGTCTGGGCCTTTTTCCTTTGTTGTGGAGAATATCGCATCCCGACGATTTGTAGTGCTTTCCTTGTGGCATTCCCCTTTACCCTTGCGATCGCCGATCTGTGGGATTGGGCACACCAAAGTTATCACAATCACAACCACGGAGAGGGGGGACCTTTTATCCTCTTTCTGAGTGGTGGCCGACTTTCCTGGACACAGGAGCTTTTTAGGCCAGATCACATAATATATCGCATCCGGGAGGATCCTCGTTTATCGCAATTGCAAGATTGGAAGGAACTTTGGCGGAAGAAATACTTTGCTATGTGCGATCATCGATTTTCGATCTGCGAGGGGTGACATCATCACTGCCACGTGTCACTGTGTGAGTGGTGACACTTGTCACCCATAAATGCCCCTATAGGACCCCTGAAATTGCCGAATTTGAATGCCACGTGTCCTTCGTACTACGATGTCATTTCCATACTGCCATGTCATTGATGAAGTCAGCTTCAATGTTAACCATAAGGACCAATCATATTGCGCCACGCGGTCCCCTAGAGGAGAGAGAAAATGCATGCCCGACATTATTTTTTTCGTGAATTCCTTTGTTAAATAGAATCGGCCCCTCCCTCACAATTTAACACTTTATCGCAAATCAACGAGATCGCAAAGTTTTTAAAGTGGTAGCCCCCTTACTCTATTGATTTTTGATATCGCAGGATTTACTGTGATGTTGTGAGATGTAGGACTACAGGATCACGGGACTGCGGGATCATGGGACTGCGGGATCACGGTAATACGGGACTGCGAGAATGCGAGATGCAGAACTATGGGAATGCGAGATGCGGGTCTACAGCATGCCTGATATGTGGGAGTGCAGGATTTACCATATTCCACCGCATGGAGGAGAGAGAATGGGGCAACCAGGCCTTGGTTTTTCCATGCATTTCCTTTGTTAATCCTTTTCGTCCTCCCTCGATGATGTTACACTATATTTCTGAATCGAACACCGCGAGGTTTATAAGTTAGAACATCGTCGATCATGTCGATAGATAATCTCCTAACCCCGCTGATGCTTTCTCACTGATAGCTGATTTGAAATTGTGATAAGCTCTTAAGTCCCTGATATGCGATTTGCACTTGGTCATTTTCTTTGTTCTCCAGGCTTTCTAAGGGTAGCTTCAATAGGCCATATCTTATGATCCAGAAGTACATTTTTGGACTTGCATATACCGTTGGAAATATCGTTTCAGGCACTATGCAATGGGGAGTGTCCTATTTAGCTCTGAGATCTTATGTGGCCAAGGAAGGTGACTTCAAACTTCACTGCTTTTGGGAAACTTTGACCAACTAAAACCCACAATGCAGTGAGTGGCAACACATCACTTAAGAATATCATAAAGATCCATAAACTTCATAATACTGAATTAAAGTGTAGATAATAAGAAAATCAACACATGAAGACACACATTTTACCGTTGTTCATCCCAATGTGGGACTACGTGCACAAGAACTGTTGCTTATAATAAAGAGTTTGGTACAACAAACAATTCTTATCCTGCGCACCCAATTTTAGGTTGTGTGTGCACTAAGCTGCAGATGGTTTGTGCACTAAGATGCAGACCCAGGCCTCATGCACTTAGCTGTAGAGGCTTGCCCCTTTTTCCGAAGTAGAGATCACAAAAATACAACCATAAACATAAATATGGATCTAATTGAACTATTTGGTGCCTTCCTTCTTTATTATTCATCCTTATATATACTATTACATTGAGGGATTACATCGCTACATTACCACGGACCCAATACCGTGGTTTCCAAAATACAAGGGAATATGGTCCAAAACCATTCAAATTTTATAATATTATATGCTTTTACAAAAAGGGAGGGGCTTTGCCATGAAGCCCCTATACTGCACGATGAATTTGTTGTGCAGTCCTTGTTTTGCTCTACTGCTCTTCTACACGTTCCACTTTGTGCTCCGCGACATCCTTTCTACTTCATGCTCTACCCACAAAATTCAGATTCCTTGCTCAAAATCTGGCCAAGTTTGGTTGCGCCCAACACAAGGACCTAGTTAAGAGTTCCTACAGTAATTTGTAACTATACAATTTGGCATTAATATAGTTTCTTACAGTTCTACTAAAGTTCCCCTAAAATTTAGCATTCAATTACTCTTGTTCTGTATTGTATCAAGTTATATCAAATATTTTAGATGTCATATTCATTTTAATTAATCGAATTTCTATTGTCAGTTTGTTTTCAATCACATTACGCCTTCCCAATTGTGGGGCAGTTATAAAATAGACTATTTAGCGAATCATTCTAGGATTTAGTGTTAAGAGTCTGCAACCCACAGAATCCTTAAGCCCTTTGTACACACAAGGGATAAGAATTTTCAAAACCCTATGGATTCCATTCCCATATTTTAGAGTAATTGTACTCCTTAGTACATTTTCATATTTCGACTATGATCTTACTTACTTTGTACTTGCTAAATTTTGATATAATATCGGTATCTTTTTTAGATATCCACAACGTTGTTTGTTGTGCTTCCGCACCTATTTGATGTAGGGGGGATAACTCAAACATAATTACCACACTCCTTCTAATTTAAAGGTTCCAATTATATTGTTTCCTTGTTACTTCTGAGACTAATTTCCTTCCATCATATTTGTCACAACTTATGTCTACTTTGTTTGTTCATAATCAGGTATCTTATTATCTATTCTACTACCTCTCACGACCACTTAACTATTATAATCCTCTATGATAATGGTTTGTTCCAGCTACTATACTATGGTAACCAATCTCTTTGTGGGTCCCTTTAAAAAGAATTTTCAGTGCAAAATTTCATTAATTCCTTTATTAGTTTGGACTTTATTTTCCATTAATCATGAAATATACACCAGCTAATATGATTGCATTGAACGTATTTACACCTAAGGTATACTATTGATATATATTTATTTTATCTTTTATTTTAATCATTGGTAATATCTGTCATATCAATCAAAAGGATTTCAACCATTCCCACCAATCACCCACCATGGACTCATATTTGTACATATATTTTATTATCATGAGCATAATCCTCTATGTTAATGGTTTGTGCCAGCTACTCTACTATGGCAACCAATCTCTTTGTGCGTCCCTTTAAAAAGACTTCTCAGTGAAAAATTTCATTAATTCCTTTATTAGTTTGGACTTTATTTTCCATTAATCATGAAATCTACACCAACCAATATGATTGCATTGAACGTATTTATACCTAAGGTATACTATTGACATATATTTCTTTTATCTTTTATTTTTATAACTGTCAATATTTGTCATATCAATCAAAAGGATTCCAATCATTCCCACCAATGACCCACCATGGACTCATATTTGTACATATATTTTATTATCATGAGCATAATCCTCTATGGTAATGGTTTGTGCCAACTACTCTACTATGGTAACCAATCTCTTTGTGGGTCCCTTTAAAAAGACTTTTCAGTGCAAAATTTCATTAATTTCTTTATTAGTTTGGACTTTATTTTCCATTAATCATGAAATATACACCAACCAATATGATTGCATTGAACGTATTTATACCTAAGGTATACTATTGACATATATTTCTTTTATCTTTTATTTTCATCACTCGCAATATCTGTCATATCAATCAAAAGGATTCCAACCATTTCCACCAATCACCCACCATGGACTCATATTTGTACATATATTTTATTATCATGAGCATTATATGCCCCCATTCAACTTGGACAAGAGTTATCCTTAAGTATGCTCAACAAACTTCCTTAGGTATATCCGTATACCCTACATTTTTCTTTAGATATAACAAGGGTTCTTGATTTTCCTTTTATTTGAATGCATTCATCATGTTGAGTGCTTTTCTCTATTATAACATTCAAATAGATCTGACGTAATCTGTGCAGATTTAATTCTTACTTCTGAGTTTAGATGTTTCTCTAAGTTGTTGGGGTTTAACCTACTTGGCCTAGAGACTGTGCTAAACACTTACAATTACTAGTATTCCATTATCCCGGTTGATAGATTTTTCTTGAATAGTTGTGTAAATTAATAAATAATTTCCTCTATGATATGTGGGCATTGTCTATATATCATATTAACATTATTTCCTGTATAATGTAGCCAAATTTTCCATATTTTATGGATAGGGTTCTGTATCTTATACACCAATGGTTTTCTTTCATTTAGTACTCTATGTACAAGTTTTAGCGCAGATAATAAAGACAAGCTTTTTTTACTGTGTTTGTTAGTTCTCTTTGTAAACAAAAATAATAAACAAATGATCCTTATGTCATTCCTTACTGTTTTGACACTGTAATTTCTAATCCTTCATGTTAAATTTTGAAGAGTTCTTTTTTTTAATAATGTTGCTATAGCTATAGGTGAAATATATCAAAGATAATAGTTGAATGTTACTTACTTGATGTCAATGGTATTTTTAACTTCTTTTATACCTCACTCATTTCTTGATCAAAACTATCATAAATATTGTCCGTTATGAATATCACTCTTATAAGCTAGGTATTGAAATGATCCTTATCTAAATTAGCAAAATAATTTCACAACCACTAACAGATAGTCATCCTAAAGATAACCCCAAACTTCTTAGAATGATCTTACAAGAAACACCCATCTTTCTTCTTAGACATGTCGGTACTTGGTTTATCTCTATTCATCTTTTGATTTGTTGGTGCATCTGTTTCCTCATCGTTTTAGATTCATGGTCTTTTTATTATCCAATCAGCGACGAAATATGATTTTCTTAACTATCATTCATCATCAAATAAATATTTCAAGCAATTGTTTTTTCTCCAAGGCACTCAATAGGTTAATCTTTATACATAAGGGTGGCCTCACCAATGAATCAATTAATACTTTGATAATTTAAATCATGTAATGGAATCACTTTAATGCACCCTTCACGAAAACTTTCACTCCTCTTGCCCTTAATCAGGCTACAATGCTAAACCCTTCAGCTCTGATACCACTTGTAATGTACCTAGATATTTTTTTGTCTTATATATATATATAGAGAGAGAGAGAGAGAGAGAGAGAGAGAGAGAGAGAGAGAGATTCATTTTATTTTTTCTATTTTATCTTATTCTTTCCCAAATAACATTTCCAAATTTCCATGATTATAAGGACATTACATTCCCCTTTTATATTTGTACAATGCTTATCAAATGAATTGTTGTACATTTTCTTTGGATTATTTATCATTCTACCATGGGGTTTTCATTTAAAATATTATCGATTCCTTGCTCGACGTCAATGAATTTTGCTTTAGGAGATGTTATGGAATTCATATGTATTTCTCTAATTTGTCATGTAAGTTTCTTAGTTTCACATTCTTTAGTTTATATGTGTGTGCGCGTGTGTGTGTGTGGACCGTCTAAAGATTTATTGGCACCGTCAATTGACATGCATACTGCAACATAATATTACTTACACTTGCCCGTAAATGATGGTTCCATAACCCTTGAATCACTAGTTTAACTAGAAAGGAAATTTAACATGAGCGTAATTACTATTTTTGGAGATATGTGGTTATTAATAATTAGGTTTTGTAATGGACGGCTAGGATGTGGGGTTGGTTAATATGGGTGTAACCACCTCCATCCATAGTTTTCGCTGACCCATTCAGTCTCTCGACCTTAGAGAGTGTGGCACTACATCCACCATAAGAAAACCATGGTTTGATATGGGATATTGATGAAATTTCTTGTGCCTAAAATTAATTTTCCACATCTAATATGGTGAAGGATATTATTATTATTTTTCTGTTTGCGATGTCATGTGATATGCTGGCTATTTTTGGAGTTCTCAATAGTTCAGGTTGGTTTACTCAGTGACTAAGGGTGAGTCTCAACATTCCCGCTTCTTTTTTAGTACATTAATGGTTTGTTTGCACACATAATGAGGTTTATACAGACCTGGGTTAATTGCAGAGAAGAAAACCCTAACTATCTCCATATTTTCTTTCATAGTGGGGTTTCGCTCCTATACTACTGTTTGGGACTGCTCCTCATTATTTACTTAGCATGATTTCAATCTTTCTTGGCTTCCTTCAGCTCCAGGTTGTAGACATTAGTTGATTCCAGCTACCACAGGTAATCACTAGTAGAAAATGACTAATTAGTTACTAAAGAAATGACCAAAATTTGCATATAAATGACTATTTTTCGTCCGGTGTCTAATAGTAGCTAATTTATAGTATCTTATAACGCGATCAACTTTTAGTCATTTTTAGCTTAGTCATTAATTGGTTGTCTCAATTTTATTATCTAGTAGTATATTTAGTCATAAATTTGGTCATTAATTTATTCATTGATTTAGTCATTAATTGCCACAATTAATGACCAAATATACAACAAAATATATTACTAAATGATCACCCGAGAAAACCAATTAATGACTAAAGAAATATGACCAAAATGTTGGTCGTGTTATAAGATATTGTAAATTAGCTACTAATAGTCATATATATGCAAATTTTAGTCATCGTTTGAAACCAATTAATTATGAGATAAATATGACTAAATTTTGGTTGTGTTATAAGACACTGTAAATTAGCTACTAATAGTCGTATATATATGCATAATTTAGTCGTAATTTGTAATAAAAAAGTTTATCATTTGCAGTAGTCATTTATTGCTTTTTGGTGGTTTCATATTCATTATATAAATGACTAATTTAGTATTTTATATTCATTTCATTTACTTTCATTAATAATATTTATAAATGACTAATTTAGTAATATATTCATTTTATTTATGTTCATCACTAATCAATATAAACTACTAATTTAGTAGTTTTAAATTGATTTTATGTGTTCATTATTAATCAACATAAATTAATTAGTATGATTTTGTGGCTAAATTAAAAAAATGTCATACTATGTGCATGTTCATCCAATATGAAAACACAAAGTTACATATGTTAATTACAATACTAAACAATAGAAAGTGCAACTATAAATAATTACAGCCACATAAATTATATTATATCAAATGTCAAGTATTACAATATGAGTTTCCAACTTAATATTGGTTGGACTGCAATTTACACATGAAATATTATTTCATCACTTCAAAACATTATTATTGTGTTGCCAAGGCATTTACAGGTGAATTCACCAACTCTGAAGATTCGACCATGAATATCTATATGTGTGTCTTATGTGAGATATTGGCTCTGAGGATATCGTTAGACCATTTCTCTTATCTCTCTCTTTTCGCATTTGTTGCTCCAATGTTCTTGTTCTCCTCTTTCTTCAATTTCTACTTACCATCAATATTGAGTTTCCTTTTTGAAAAAAAAGAAAAGAAAAAAAAATACAATGCATAGTGTAAGACATGAAAGACTATGAATACTAGAATATAAACTAAAGTAGACTATAAAGGATTTATACGACATATACCTCAACATCAGCAATGTCAAAGCCATTTTTCCCCATAAAAGCAAGAAACTTGAACAAGTTTTGTTCAGTTGAGCGATAATGGCCACTATGTGGCCAGATGACCTGTATAAACAAAGCAAATAAAACGTCACCATAGAAAATAACACCTTAGTAACTTAGTATTCAACCTTCAAGGAAAGCTTAGGCACAATCATGTCAATTAAGTTACATGCTAAAAAGCTCAAGTTGTAGATAACTTGTGAAAACAAATAATCTGAGGTGTGATGTCTAATCCTTGTCATTTTATTTGCAATAACATTACATTCTCTCACGCATGAAATTGGTAAAATATATAAAAATGTGATCAAATAAGAACATGAAAATAAACTTTTCTAATAGTCATGAAAATATTTTAACACAAAACAACTAAAAGGATTTCTATCAATATCGTGTAATACTAATTTCATCAAAAAAAGTGTTTACCTGCCCACTGACGTCTTGTTTGGCATTCCTAAAACACATTCTTGCCCAAAATAACCATAAGGTGAAAGAATCACAACATTAAAATCCATAGGAATCCCCACTAGAAACATTTCCAAAGTCGATGGCACAAGTGCTTGATGGATCTCTAACAACAAATGAATCATATCCAAGACATGCTCTGCATTGTCTTCTCATCTTTTTTCCAATCACATTTCTTGTAACCTGTCCACACCAAAGTCAATTACCAATCAAATGAAGGATTTAACATTTGTTTTTATCTTTTATATCTATACACTTTGAATTTGATTTGTTTTAGGAACACATTAATTCATATTTAAAGTCTTCTTGTCATGAGAAGGTATCAATCAAGTAGGACATCAGAAAAATCGAACTCAATGAGGTCCTCAAACAATTTCTACAATATCAATATTTTTCTTGTTGTGATATCTTGGATAGAAAAATGAACATATATGCAAAAGAAAAAGCCATATATTACTTATGTTCAAACTCCATATATGGTGTATTCTTAGGAATCTATTTAAGATGTTCCTCTGCCTTTACCAAAGTAGAATATAGCTTGGTTAAACTCTGTATCCTTTCATTCAACATCAATTTCTGCAAGATAAATGTCACACATTATTCTTTCACATTTCTCAACATGCTACATATGATAAATTGTAAGTCACATAAAACCAAGAAAAAACCCTTTTCTAACCAAAACAAAAAAACAAACAACGCCTCTAATAAAATTTCACACCTCATAAATTACTCTGTCGCGTGCTTAGGCTAAAGGTGAGATTCTTTGAATCATCTTTAAGTCATATTTAATGGGATATTCATATGTTTACCGTGATGTCAATTTGGTGTTAAAAGCAATATATAAATCTAGGTTATTATCAATGAAATTCAAGTATAATTCAAAAAAATAATGTCATTGCGAGGTAGCAGTACAACTCACCATAAATGCAATAGGTAAGAAAAATATAGCAGTACAAATGTACTTGAAAATACCTCCTGTGTCACAAATGTAGCAGTACAACTCACCATTTTGTACTCTATTCTTTTGTGCATATATCCATAAGAACTAACCATTCATGTTATACTCTTTGATAAGTTTATGCATCTTATGTTGAACCATGTTGTCCATGTAAAGGGATAGAAGTGACAATATTTTAACCATAAGAAATACCAATAAAGCTTTCAATGGAATTCTTGAGCAAGCTTGTAGTTAAATATCCTAAGCGAGAAGAGTGGAGGTGGGAAAAGATCTCTGGAATCCCTAGAGTATCTAGTGATCTAGTCATTGGGACAAGCTTCTTTTGCTAGGGGGTGACAGTTGTATATTTGAGCAGTCTATCAGTGGTTGGGAGGAGATTTTGAAACCTAATCCCAATGCCCATTTTAAGTCACATTTTGCTGAATGTTTCATTAACTATCTAGGTAAGGTACAAACTGCAATGTTGTATATTTTTAGGAATTTTGTTAATTAAAGAAACAAACTCATGAATTTCAAATTGTAATAAGGTTAGGTATTGTTGGGTTAAACAATATACAAACCTCCTTGACATTGATATGGAACAAGAGGTATAAATCTAGGCCACCAGGTATTAACTATTAAGAAAGTGAATTGATGCCTCAAAAAGGCTTCATGTATAGTATTTACATGATCTCCCACCTTAAAGATGATAATATGGTACTCATTGCCCATGAAACCTTAATGGTTCACACACCATAAATTTGAATAACTATTATATGTTTTTATTACGTTGTGGTGATGTAACTTAGTTCTGTGAGAGAATTGTCACTGTGCTGGAGCATTGTCGGTCTGGCATAGTTTGTGGGCCTCTTAATTGATTGTTGGATCCTCTATTGTATTGTTGCTCTAGCACTAGAGTGTATGTATGTCCTCACTACTACATAAACACTCGCTGGTGGTAAAAAGAGTTCTATTGGAACACAAGGTAATGGTGGTATACCAATTTTTGTGTTAAAATGGTTTCCATAGACACCTGTTGTAGTCCATTAATGTGTTACCCATCACATAATGTATTATTGTAGCACATGGAACTGTTGAAACACAACATAGACTAATGTATAGGACCACTATGCGAACGCACAGGCATAAATTAGTGCTGCAGCAAACCATCTCATGCCAAAGTTGAATACATCATCGTATTGAGCAATATGTAACCACGATGGTAGAACTTGCGACCATAAGAAATTTTGTACATCTCTCTATTGGAATGTAAAACTAAAGGTAGTTTGTTTCCTTTTCTTGAGTATGTGACATACATCCCTCACATATCCCTGCCTTCATAATACTTTACGAGATAGATGGATGTATCACATGTTAAACAGGGGAATAGAACAGGGTTACAAAAAGGATAATTATGTTAACATTCCTGAATGTGCCTCAAGAAGCCTATGCATTTGCCTTCAAAGTCAAACTTGAGTCAAACATTACACTAGACAAAGGTAGTTGGGAGATTGATCAAAACAACACATGCTAGAGTAGATTTGATCAAATAGAAGTTGATTGGCTTATACATGTCAGAATGAGGGCACACATAACATAGACCTATTATCTCAGTCATAACAAGGTGAAAACTTGTGGATGAAACTCTCTACAATCCCATTGGAAGAGGAAGTTGATGGCAACGATTATAGGGTTAGGTAAGACATTAATGACTAACCTTTGCAAGGCATGAAAAGGTTGACGAAGACCTTAAATGGGCAACAATATATCATGTTAATCTAGGAACTGACCTTATGCGGAGTTTAGGTAAGTGAGGATTATCTTACAATCTCAAATTACAAGCAATTGGAGACATGGGATGAAGCCCAAGAAGAAACTGGATGACACTTGTCACAATGATATTTTCCATGCTTGGATTTCTTTCATCATCCCATCGTGGCAGACTTATGACAGCTATGGTTTTCTTGTGGGTGTTCATGGGTTTGTTTATTGGTTACTCTTCTGGTCATCTGTATTATATGTTCAAGGGAACATAATGGAAAACAAACATGTTGAAGACTTCATTCATCTTCCCTGGCATTGTTTTTTGCCATTTTCTTTGTCCTCAATCCATTGATTTAGGGTAAAGAGCACTCTGGTGTCATACCAATTGGGACAATGGATACATTGGTATTTTTATGGTTTGTGATATCTGTGTCTTCGGTCTTTGTTGGTAGTTACTTTGGCTACAAGAAACCTGTAATTGAAGATCATGTTAAGACAAACAAAATTCCCAGGTAGATTCCAAAGCAGGCATGGTACATGCAGCTAGTTTTCTCAGTGCTCATTGGAGGCATATTACCCTTTGGTGCAATTTTCATTGAATTATTCTTCATCTAAACATCTATTTGGCTGCATCAATTTTATTACATTTTTGGGTTTATGTTCATTGTCTTTGTTATCCTTATTGTTACTTGTGCAGAGATCACTATTGTCCTATGCTACTTTCAGTTGTGTAGTGAGGACTACCACTGGTGGTCGAGAGCTTATCTAACTTCAAGCTCATCTGCACTTTACCTATTCCTGTATGCTACATTATACTCCTACACCAATATGGAGATTATGAACCTTGTCTTTGGTATTATGTACTTCGGCTACATGACAATTATCTCATACACTTTCTTTGTATTGATAAGTACAGTTTGTTTCTACTCATGCTTCTAGTTTTATGGACCATTTATGCTTAATTGAAGATTGAATGAAGCTACATGTTGTAGCCAAATTTTCCTCAAGGCTCAAATTTGCATTTGAGCAGAATCAGGTGGTAGAATGCTAGATGTGTGTTCTTTGCTCTATTGTTTAGGAAAATAGAATAGGAATTTTGTTGTGCTATCAAGAGGAGATATCTGAGTGGATATCATGAATATCATGCATTAGTTGGGTATCATGAGTTCATTGTATCAGATATGCATATCGAGGTATTTGCAAACCTATAAAGACGAACAACTAATGAAATTTGAAAAACTATGAGATTGATAAATTAAAGGCATGGAGGTATTTTGATGGAGTTTGTCAACAGTGGTGCAAATCGAAGGTATATATCAAACATTGCACGCCTTCCCTATACCAAATGTGGTAAGGCATGTTTCAATTCATAACATGCAATCATATTCCCCTCATCCACTTCGTATGTTCAGATATTTTGGTTTTAAAGTGGCACTGGGTTAATAAATTCAGAATGCTAGTGAGAGTTTATGCAGGTGGGATTATAAATATCATCATTGTTGATCATTTGGGTTTGGAATTCAACCAAATGGAATTGTGCAGGCTCAACCTTTGATTCCTAGGAACCATTAGATCCCAAGTGAAGCCTCTGATTGTCAAGTTAGAGCTAAATTCTCCAAGGACCAGTCATTATGGCCTTCACAAAGATTGTACTCATGCTTTGAATTTTAAAGGAAATGCATCCATCAGAGGGTCTGTAGTGTCTGTGTCTTGGGGTTTCTTTTCAAGGAAAAGAGTTCTTTGCATTAGGAGAACCAAGCAAACTTGTGAATTTCATTTCATGCAACATTCTTTAGAGCATTTTTTCTCTTTCCCTCTGTGAACAATACTACAGCATTGAGATCAGGCTACAGGAAAATATATAGTTTTTCCAATTCTAGGTTTGTTGTGGTTAAGTTTGGGAATAAGGCTTATGCTTTTGGTAAATCTATTTAGGATTTTGGAATCTTGAGTTTTCTAGATTGTCTCACCCTAGACATGTGGTTGCTCCTTAAGAGACCAATTCAACATGGAAATTTAAAATTGGCACTATTGTTGGGATGTATGAATACGTTGGCAACAATAAATATCTTGGGCATTTCGGTCTTCACATATATTACGATATTCAAAGGATTTTGAGGCATGAGTAATTCATAGCAGGTAACAGTATATCAACTTTTTCATTAACAAGGAAGTGAATGCACATGAGGACATCCACAACGATGTATATGCCTTGGTAATGGAGAATTATGTTTCAAAAAACATGACAAATTCAGGCACAGGAAGCTGAACATAATTTTCTCTGCCATATGCTTACAAAAGTGAGTATGGATTCACAGTCTATAGCCTCACATGTAAGAATATCAATAGAATCAGCCCCAATAGAACTCAAAGAGGAAGAGATTGTCCATCAATTACATGCAACAATAGATATGGATGGACTAAAAAACAAAGAAAAAAAAGAAAAAAAAAAAAGAAAAAAAGAAGAAGCTTAGCTACATAAAATACTCAAAATAATAAAATGAAATATTCAAGCTAATGCCCTCAAGGAGGGAAATCCAATTGATTTTGATGTAGCTTGTAGATATCCTCTCTAATATCCTAGGTTAAGTCTCATTTAGATAGTAGGAGTTGACCTAGAGTGTCTAAATATTACCTGAAAAAGGGCAAGTCGATTGATAGAAATGGCCACTAACTGAAGCAATTAAGAAGAACCCATAACAATTGCACCAAGGAGGGGTCTATTGAAGCAATACCCTGAACTCCACCTAGATGATAGATTGAGGAATTGCATGTTTGCAGTAGATGAAGCATCGTAATATAAGGATTTAGAATCTCTCTATCCTATCCCAATCAACCCAAAGCAAGCCAGGTCCCCAGACCTTCAAGCCATAACGGGTCATGGCTCTAATGATCATGTCCAAAGAGGTGCATCTTGAAAGAGATGTCCTAGAGAACTATCTGTTTATCTAAGAAAACCATATTCCTTATTAAGTTGGGGCTAGAAATCATGCCTCAAGCTAAGCTAGACTCCTAAGATCTGACCCCCAAGTATGTGTAGGTTGTAGTAATATCAATCCCATCCCCTCCAATGTAAAAATGGTAGTCGAAGAGAGCATGTTGAGACATGCTGAAGATCATAACCTTAGTCTCACTAAGTTCAAATGTCAACTATAAAAGATCACAGAGTTGGATAAGGCATCAATTTGTCTCTACAACCCCTTAAGTGAGTTTCCAAGAGGATCATGTTGTTGAAAACTAAAATCAAGGAGATCAAGATGTTGGGTAGAAGACAACCAACACCATCTTATATGTGCTCCTAAGAAAGGAGTCCATCTCATCGATATAGAACCCAAAGAGAGTTAGTGAGAGAGGGAATTCCTATTTGACCTCTATAGTACTCCTAAGGTAGTCTAAGAAGATGTGGATAGTGTAGAAATGACCAAGCACTGACTCATATAGTCTCATGATAGAATCCAATGTCGTATCACCTCTAAAACAAGGCCTCTCTCATGAGTCATGACAGAGTCAAATGCCTTGCAAAAGCCAACAAATCAACAAAATAGTTTCAAAGAGAAATGATGGGCCTCTCCAATAATGGCACAAAGAGTGAAAGATGTGGCCAGTAGTTTGGCACCCCTTGTAGAACCCTAGCTACATTCTAGCTCTAGGGTTCCTCCACTCTAGCTCATTTAATAATCACATGGGGTATTGTACCATAGAGCATGGAAAATGTGTGTGCAATCATGATGGTCAGATAATTGTTTTAGTTTTAAGCAACCCCCAACTTAAAATTGGAGTGGATGATATGGTGGGGCCATCACAAAGAGAAACCTAAACAAACAACATGATTACAGGCATAAACTGATGGCTTCTACCAAGCCCATCTTGAACATGTAAATAATTTTGTTAATTGATTTGACTAAAAGGTCGAGTTGAGGGGGTGAGAGAGCCCTACATCTTAGTTTCCCTTTCTATAACAGAATTTACAGAAGAAACTGTAGACAACATCGCTGAATGGCAAGTTGGTATTATTTTCCCTGCAATAGCTACATCCTGTGAGCCTTGAAGTAGATGAGTGGAGATCATGTTACCCTGCATGTTGGCTTGTCTTTAGGTGACTCATGTGGAACTGTTGATTGAGGAATTTATATAAGTTGTCCATTGGCATTTGGGTGTTGAATATATTGTAACTGAGTTGAAGGATGAATATTATAGGTTGCAAAGTATGGTGGTTTTTCCAACTTTACAGCATTCTCTTTTACACTTGTTTGTGATGATCTAGAGGGAACACTTAATGAAATTGTTGAGGTGGTTACTTGCAAGATTTTTCCTTCAGCTATGGTAGCGCATCACCTACTTTTAATAAAGAATATTGATGAGTTTCTAAAGATATAGTCTTGTGGGAACTTTCTCCTTTTGATGGATGGATCTACCTATCCAATATTACATTTGTAGTTTGCATAGATGCACTTGTTTGTAAAGATTGATTTTGCATCCTTTGCAATAGTTGGGCTGGTGGAGCTAGTCTAAGTCCAAAACCTTGAGGAGAGAGAGGGATTGATGATTGGTTGTGACCAAAATGAGTGACTAAAACATAAGGTGAAGTAGATTCGTTGGGGTCAACAAATGCATTCTGCTCATCAAATACAATGTGCTTTAATGTGTCACTTTCATTTGGATTATCTAACTTTCTTAGAAGGCCAAGAACATTTTGGCTGGACATAAAAAGTTTACAGGCAGAAATTGAACATCTCACTATATTGTAATATAGAAAACTAGTAAAAGTTGGTGGAACAACAAATAGACAAATTACTTAATAACAAAACATGAACCAAAACCTTTCCGTAATAAAGATGATGGTTTGTTTGAACCAAATATGTTTGTGGGGTTGTCAAATACATATGAGTTTTCAGAAGCATAACCTATAGAAAAGTCCCTCGGATGTCCTCCTCCCAGATGTTCTCTTAAATTGGTTTGCAAATTTGAATTCATAACATCTTACAAAAGAAACAACTACTTACTACAAAAGGGCTGCAAACAAATCGAGCATATGATATCAATCTAAGCGCGAAGTATTTTGAATTGAGATAAAAGGATGCACAATACTGAGAAAACGAACTTCTTTCAAGGATCCACAATATTCATAGATTAGATATTTCTTTCAAGTCCAAATAAAGTGAATAAATTTAATACCTCTCCTGCATTCATAGTACTATTTTCTGAGCTTGTCCTAACCACCTTTGAACGCATAAAGTCTGCTTGTTCAAGAGCCTTTTTCCCTTGAGAATCCATCTGCACTATTCCTCTTAGAAATGAGTCTTGTTTAACACTTTCTGCATGCCACTGGTTCATTGAATCCATTCCTACTACCTACTGGAGCATGTGCCTAGGGGGAATTCTCAACATATCATTTCTAGAACTTTCACTAGACCCAATACTCAATCACTGGGACCTAAGTAAAATGAGTCTTGTTTAACACTTTCTGCATGCCATTGGTTCATTGAATCCATTCCTACTGCCTGTTGGAGCAAGTGCCTAGGGGGCATTCTTAGCATATCATTTCCAGAACTTTCACCTAAACCAGTACTCATTTTACTTAGCTCCCAGTGATTCATATTACTTTAAGATTGAAAATAATCTTCCCTTTGAGTACTTTTCTTAGTGTAATCACTTCCAGATTTTTCACTTTGATTACAATTCCCCTTACCTATTATCTGACCAACACTTGTGCAATCATTTCGACTGTATTGTGACCTATTTATATCATTTGTATATCTCTAAGAATAGCCATAGATTGGGAAATGTATTTAAATCTATTGACCTATTGCCCTGCTAACAGACCGAAGTGTTGCCAACACGTCTGTTTTTGGCACAAGAGTCCCAAGTAACATTGTTAGAATTCCACTGGTAGTTGCTTTCTATTGCTTGCTCATACTTTTTTACATTTCTCTCCTGATTATCTACATTAGGATTCCTAGTAAATCTACCCATGTGAGAACCCTCTTTCTATATTATCTACCCATTCTGGCTTGAATTAATGTTTGGATCCTAATGCCAGAATGACACAATTGTGTCTTTGCCTACCTCATTTCTTCCATGATATGTTTGATCCTCAAATTTTTTCACGTGATTACCCAATTTCTCCAGTTCTAAATGTGTGATATTTCCGTTTTCATTCTTATCATGCCCTTTGTTGGCATTTACTAAAATCTTGTTTTGTTCAAATCCTTTTGCTTCACTTTTTCTCCAACAACTCTGCTCCTTGGACGTAAGATGAAATATTTTGTCAGATTCAGACTTTACCTTGGTCCCCTAATGAGTTATCCTAATGAGTTATATTGTTGCCTCCCATCAAAATTCCTATAGTGGGAAGATTGATGCAGGAGCATCTAGCTCACCATGACCGGGTGAAGTCTCAGCCGGGTCAAAGAATAGTGAATTTACTTTTATGAGTTTTTTTATGATGGTCAACAGGAAAATTAGGTAGGATTGTTACTTTTATTTACTTTCATTTAGTTAAAGACCGTTACATAGTTAGGATCTGGTGTTGTCTGTTGTTAGCAAATCAGGATTATCCTTTTTGTTTTAAAAGGAAAAGAAAAGACAAATGTACTGGGAGACAAAATCTTGTCGTAATATAGGACAACTGATTAATAACCAAATAACTGTAAAAACCCAACTGAAAGAACAATCATACAGTTTCATTAACTGGAACTGAGTAGCTATAAATGTAACAGAACAAGACTATAGAGGGGTTAAGTTGAAGACCACTCACACTCTAATAAAAATAATATCAACAGAGAAATCCAAACTGCTGTCCATTTGTATGTTTATTCCTATTTGTAAAAAAAAATCTGACTGAGAATAATCTGAACATGTATAGCTATTAGTTACAGGTTTCGTAAAGTAAACCTTTTCGGTTGTGTTACCCGAGGGGAACAAACAGTTCGTTTAACTGTGCTAAGGAGAAGCACAAAACAAAGAGTTTGTAGGCATCGTAACAGAAAATGCAGACACAAATCAAAATCATTATTGGCTGAGAAAACAAGTTTGAGTAATCATTTCATCGACAACACAACTACAACGTTCAACAAAATAATTTCAAATAGTTTAATTAAATAAGTCGACGATATACAATAGTAGTTCCAGCGACGGGACAACAAATACAAGCCATGGCAATTACAGGTAAATTTACATGTGCAACATTACATCTTTCAATATCGTTTTCATTTCCAGAGCCACAAAAAGAATCACGGAAGATAAAATACCGAGGGTTACATACATACAAGATCCTGAATTACAAACCCTGGAAGAGGGTTTCGATTTCGATAAACTAACACAACAGAGCAGGCATCAATCGAGAATGGTGAAACCCTAGGTGAGGGTTTGAGGGCGTGACAGACACAAAATAAGGAACGAAAACCTGAGTTGACAGAGCCATACAAGGAACCAATAGGAATATCGTAAAGTGGCAGAGCCTACCGGATAGGACCGAGAAGAGCCCTGGTCGAACCCTCCTAATGAAGCCCTCCATACCTGTAGATCCAGTATTCGCCCCAGTCAGCCAAACATCAATTAAAAGGAAGGAAAATACAAAGCAAGAGCAAGGGACCGTGACCATACCTGAGAGCTCGTAGTAGCATCGTGGGGAAACATTCCCAGAACAGTAACCATTGACTGTAGCGAACAAGGAACAAGCCAGATTAACGACTGAGGAAGGAAGCATTGATGATTGAAGCAGGGACATGACATTTACCTGAAGATTGCACAGAAGCTGAAGGAAACCATAATGCCAACCTGAGAACAAGCCACCACTGGAAATGCCAACTGAAATGAGAATGACACTGCCGAAGTTTACATGCATAGCCTGAAGACATTGTGATAGAGAGGAGCCGAAGTTCGATAGAGAACTTACCAAGCCACCGTTGGATGAACCAGAACAAGCCACGGACTGAGGAACAAGCACCCGCATGCATGCAGAGACAGACAAGCAGAAACACCCACAGTTTAACGCATAACCACAACATTCCGACTTGCAGAGCTCGGTAGCAAACCCATAGCCAACAATGGAAAATGACCAAACGAGCAGACAAACCAGGGGAAGAGTCTAGGTTCAAGTGGGAAACACACTAACCCAGGGAAGGACTGTTTTAATGAACTCATTAAATGTCATACCAACCGTAAGTTACATCATGTGTATTTCATACATGTGTCCGTTCTATTGTTTGTTTTAATCAACCGCATAACTATTGCATAAATCATTCCACACACATTCGTTAAACAAACCAAATCATTTCATATATCATAGTGTTATAAGGGCGTTTGGGCTGGGCGCCATCAAAGTGGTATCAGAGCAGGTTAAGTTGATTGAAGATATGGAAGTGGGGCGACAAGGACGTGGCCGAGGTGGCCGAGGTGGCAGAGGTGCTCGCAGATTGGCAGATGAAGGATTGAGAGAGGAGATTCGAATTCTCACTGCCCGTTTGGAGGCAGTAGAGGCAGGTAGACGACGAGACCCGAAGATAGGTGATGAGAGTGAGGAAGAACCTGAAGCAGCAGCAGATGGACAGGAAGGTGAGTCTGCAGAAGTGAGATTGTTGAAGTCTGTTCTAGTGGCGAGCAATAAACCCAAACTGGAACTCCCGACGTATGACGGCGGCCTATCTATTGAAGTCTTACTGGATTGGATTAGTGAGATGGATAAGTACTCGGAGCCAGTTTGCCGAATAAAGTGGCATACCAAATGAGCCCCAAGGACAATGAAGAAATCAGGAAGCAGGGGCAAGAACTGTTGGACAAGGTATTGATAAGAGAGAGCTTAAGCCGTTGTGTTGTTCCAACAGTCCTCGCCCCCAAGAAGGGAGGCCATCAACAAGATCACCATTCGGTACAGGTTTCCACTACCACGAATGGATGATATGATGGATTCTTTAAGTGGGGCAGTGTATTTCTCCAAGATAGATTTGAAGAGCGGGTACCATCAGATATGAATACGTGAGGGGGATGAATGGAAGACAACCTTTAAGATGAATGAGGGGCTGTACGAATGGCCGGTCATGCCATTTGGACTGAGCAATGCGCCCAGCACATTCATGAGACTAATGAATGAGATGTTGAAGGAGTATATTGGGAAGTTTGTGATAGTTTATTTGGATGACATACTTATCTTCAGTAGGACGAGAGAAGAACACCTTCAACATGTGCGTAAGGTGCTAGAGAAATTACAGCAGAACAAACTGCTAATAAACTTGAAGAAATGTACTTTTCTATAGAAGGAATTGATTTATCTGGGGTTTGTAATAGCAGAGAATGAATTGAAGATGGATCCGGAGAAGGGGGCAGCAATAGTGAATTGGCCATCTCCGAAAAACTTGTTCGAGGTACGTAGCTTCCATGGATTAGCAAGCTTTTATAGGAAGTTCATAAGGAATTTCAGCGAGATTTGTGCGCCAATGCTAGATACTATTCAGAAGGCCAGCCAACCTTTTTGGTGGACAGAAGAAGCGGAGAGAAGTTTCCAGTTGTTAAAGAAAAAGATTATTGAAAGGAAGATCCTGAGATTACCAGATTTCAAGAAGTTATTTTATGTTCACTGTGATGCCAGCGGGACAGCAATTGGAGCTGTTCTCAGTCAAGAGGATAAGCCTGTAGCATTTTTCAGCGAGAAGCTGAATGAGAGTAGGCAGAAATACTCATTGTATGATAAAGAGTTTTATGCGGTTATACAGGCACTAAAACATTGGAGGCATTATCTATTAGGAAATGAGTTCATGCTGTTTTCAAATAACTCTGCATTACAATACATAATGCAGTAGCACAAACTGAACCACAAACATGCCAAATGGGTGGAGTATCTACAGAGCTTTAATTTCGTATTGAAACATATTAGCGGGCAAGCTAATAAAGTAGCAAATGCACTGAGTAGAAAAGCTTTACTTTTGCAGGAAAGCACTGTGCAAGTGCTGGGGTTTGAACACTTACGAGATTTGTACCAGGTAGATGCAGACTTTAAGGAGGCCTATGAGGCATGCCAAAACCCCTTGGTGAGGAATAACAGCCCTTGGTTAGACTACAATTTACAGGAGAAGTTGTTGTTCAAGGGCGGACATCTGTGCATACCAGACTGCTCGATGAGGGAAAACCTTATTCGAGAAAAGCATAGTGGAGGCTTGGTCGAACATTTCAGCGTGGATAAAACACTCAAGCAGCTCAGACACTTTTACTTTTGGCCAAGGATGTAGAGGGATGTGCGGAGATTCGTAGCCAGGTGCAAAGTGTGCCAGTTAGCAAAGGGTCACAGCCAGAATGCAGGACTGTATACACCGTTACCTGTTCCAGGCAGACCATGGGACTCATTCAACTTGGACTTCATCTTAAGCTTACCTAAGACACAGCGAGGATATGATTCGATAATGGTAGTGGTGGATAGATTTTTGAAAATGGAACATTTTATTCCTTGTAGGAAAACTAGTGATGCCACTCACGTGGCCCACTTGTTTTTTAACGAGATTGTCAGGTTACACAGATTACCCAAATCCATCCTGTCAGATAGGGATGTGAAATTCACGGGACATTTTTGGCGTACCCTTTGGAAAAAGATGAATGCTCAGCTGAGTTACAGTTCTGCTTACCATCCGCAAACGGATGGACAGACAGAAGTTGTAAACAGGAGCTTAGGGAATCTGCTACGAAGTCTAGTGGGAGAGAACTCGCGGATGTGGGATCGAGTGCTGGCGTAGGCAGAATTTGCTTACAATGATTCACCTAACCACATCACAGGTTTGAGCCCTTTCCAAATCCTGTACAACATGCATCCTCGCAGAGTGCATGAACTGCGGGATCTTGGACTGCAAGAAAGGCGAAGCGCGGACGAAGAAGATTTCACTAACGCGATGAGGGATTTGCACGAAGAGGTGAAACTTAAATTGCAGGATAGTAGCTTAAAGTACAAATAGCAAGCAGACTTGCGGAGAAGGGAGGTACAGTACGATATAGGAGACGAAGTCCTCACGCGTTTGTGCAAGGAACGTTTTCCTAAAGGTACGTACAATAAGTTAAAGTACAATAAAATAGGACCCTGTAAAATTCTTCGGAAGTTTTCAGCAAATGCCTATGAGATCCAGTTGCCACCAAGAATAGGCATTTCGCCTATTTTTAATGTAGCAGACTTGTTTCCCTACACGGCCGACCTAGAAGAGAAGGAAGACGAAGGAACCACACGACCCACACGAGACACTCAGGATGAAGGAGAAGCTTGGAAGAGACAGATGCCTTACATTCCACCTCCCGAGATCGAGAGCATTCTCGACACTCAGGTGGCAAAACGAACTCGGTGGAAGGAGTACTTACAGTACCTGGTCAAGTGGAAGAACCATCCAATTGAGGACAGTTCGTGGCTTGATGCCAGGCATATCAAACAGACAAGTACTTCTGTCGAGAATCTCATCGACCGGAGCCATGATTTCTTTTTGCCCCGGTAGCCTGATGCAGGAGCATCTAGCTCACCATGACCGGGTGAAGTCTCAGCCAGGTCAAAGAACAGTGAATTTACTTTTATGAGTTTTTTTATGATGGTCAATAGGAAAATTAGGTAGGATTGTTACTTTTATTTACTTTCATTTAGTTAAAGACTGTTGCATAGTTAGGATCTGGTGTTGTCTGTTGTTAGCAAATCAGGATTATCCTTTTTGTTTTAAAAGGAAAAGAAAAGACAAATGTACTGGGAGACAAAATCTTGTCGTAATATAGGACAACTGATTAATAACCAAATAACTGTAGAAACCCAACTAAAAGAATAATCATACAGTTTCATTAACTGGAACTGAATAGATATACATGTAACAAAACAAGACTATAGAGGGGTTAAGTTGAAGACCACTCACACTCTAATAAAAATAATATCAACAGAGAAATCCAGACTGCGGTTCATCTGTATGTTTATTCTTATTTGTTAAAAAAAATCTGACTGAGAATAATCTGAACATGTATAGCTATTAGTTACAGGTTCCGTAAAGTAAACCTTTTCAGTTGTGTTACCCGAGGGCAACAAATAGTTCGTTTAACTGTGCTAAGGAGCAGCAAAAAACAAAGATTTTGCAGGCATTGTAACAGAAAACGCAAACGCAAATCAAAATCATTACTGGCTGAGAAAACAAGTTTGAGTAATCATTTCATCGACAACACATCTACAGCATTCAGCAAAATAATTCCAAATAGTTTAATTAAATAATTCGACAATATACAACAGTAGTTCCAGTGACAGGACAACGAATACAAGCCATGGCAATTACAAGTAAATTTACATGTGCAACATTACATCTTTCAATATAATTTTCATTTCCAGAGCCACAAAAAGAGTCACGGAAGAATAAAATACCGAGGGTTACATACGTACAAGACCCTGAATTACAAACCCTGGAAGAGGGTTTGGATTTCGATAAACTAACACAACAGAGTAGGCATCGACCGAGAATGGTGAAACCCTAGGTGAGAGTTTAAGGGCGTGACAGACACAAACTAAGGAACAAAAACCTGAGTTGACAGAGCCATACAAGGAACCAATAGGAATATCGTAAAGTGGCAGAGCCTACCGGATAGGACCGAGAAGAGCCCTGGTCGAACCCTCCTACTGAAGCCCTCCATACCTGTAGAGCCAGTATTCGCCAGATTCAGCCAAACATCAATTAAAAGGAAGGAAAATACAAAGCAAGAGCAAGGGACCGTGACCATACCTGAGAGCTCGCAGTAGCATCATGGAGAAACATTCCCAGAATAGAAACCATTGACTGTAGCGAACAAGGAACAAGCCAGATTAATGAATGAGGAAGGAAGCGTTGATGATTGAAGCAGGGATAGGACATTTACCTGAAGATTGCACAGATACCGAAGGAAACCATAACGCCAACCTGAGAACAAGCCACCGTTGGAAATGCTAACTGAAATGAGAATGCCACTGCCAAAGTTTACATGCACAGCCTGAAGACATTGTGATAGAGAGGAGCCGAAGTTTGACAGAGAACTTACCAAGCCACCGTTGGGTGAACCAGAACAAGCCACGGACCGAGGAACAAGCACCCGCATGCATGCAGAGACAAACAAGCAGAAACGCCCACAGTTTAACGCATAACCACAACATTCTGACTTAGCAGATCTCGGTAGCAAACCCACAGCCAACAATGGAAAATTACAAAATGAGCAGACAAACCGGGGGAAGAGTCTAGGCTCGAGCGGGAAACACACTTACCCAGGCAAGGACTGTTTTAATGAACTCATTAAATGTCATACCAACCATAAGTTACATCCTGTGTATTTCATACATGTGTCCGTTCTATTTTTTGTTTTAATCAACCGCATAACTATTGCATAAATCATTCCACACATGTTCGTTAAACAAACCAAATCATTTCATATATCATAGTGTTATAAGGGCGTTTGGGCTGGGCGCCATCAAAGATACCCTACCATCAGGAGGAAATTTTTCAATATCCTGAATTTTCCAAGAATTCTGTTGTTGGTCATCAAAATTAGTGTGAGAGTGAATATTGCGAGTGTTTTCAGAAGGTTGATAAACAGTGTTTTCTTGCAATCCACCATATTTCTCGAGTGTTCCTTTAAGAAATTGGGAGAAGGAAAATTTAACATCTATTCATATCTCCTTTTAAGTTACACCATCTTTACATGCCTCAGAACTTATAGAGGAAAGTTTTCTATCAAACGAATATGATCCAATGTTCGGCGAAGACAATACTGAACTACGGCTGCATTACCCAATCTAAAACCTTCTCCATATGTCAGTGATGTGTCCGCTGAAATTTGGTGCATGAAGAACTCCCCAAGTTTCTTTTCAAATTGATACCTATTTTCCTTTTTTGATGAAGAGGAAGAAGCTCCAGTTGATGTTGAAGCTACATTGTTGCTTGATCCTGCCATGACCTCTGACTCTAGCCACATATGAGAAAGCACTTGACGGATTCCCTCCTCAACCTCAGGGCTGAGATTATGAAAGCCTACAAATGAAACATGTTATAGCAAGTAAAATTCTTTGAAGCAACAATAATATCAATCTTAAGAAATGTCAAATAGATTATAGTTCTTATTTTGCTTCAATAGGAAAACAAATAGAATTGCAGGAACATATAAAGATAACCTTACCACAAACCAAAGAAACAACAATTATATAATGTGGTGAAGGGAAGATGTAGGTGACAGAAAACACTCTGCCTAGTCCAAAAGTTAAAACGAGAACATGCATACAAACTATTTGTGGTCCATATCAGCATATGGATATTGCATGTGTTTGACCTCTCAATATAGTGGACCATGGCCAAGGAGATCACAAAAGGGTGGTTATATGATTGATGATGTGTCTTTTTGAAATTTTGGTTGGTCACTTACATAATAGAATGCAAGTGACAATAACTGCTTCTTTGACTAAGAGTTGGGTTGTAGTGGGATGCAGACTTTGATGAATGGTAATAATCAATATTTATTATTTGATACAGTTTTACTTTATAGCTACATATAGAAATGTAGATGAGTGTTATTGGATGCATTCAATCTCTATTTTACCACAACCTAAATACTCATAATGATTAGTAGAAGCCCTAAAACTCTAAAAGTTTATGGAAGAGTTTACAACAAAATTCTCAGAATGGACCTTTAAAAGATAACTGAATGTCAGATTCTTTATTTCATATTCCTGAAGAATAACATGTGGCATCTTAAGCCCTAAGGGTTAGCTCAGTTGGTCAAAATCAGTGCCTCACCATTCAGGAGATCACAGGGTCCATTCTACCCGAAGCCCTTGGGGTTAGGCCTTGCTAGTGGGTCGTGGGGCTAGATTCCCTTCGGGGTCAATTAGCCCAGATTTTTCCATGGACAAAGCGACCACTTGTTAACCAAGGTGTCCATGAACCACAACGAACTAAAAAAATAAAATAAAATAAAAAATGTGTGGCATCTTAATAGATACATAACATCTGAATTATGAAATATTCAGGTGAAACCTGGTCAAACTATCCCTGGATTCCAAACATTGTATCTCAACCAAAGAGGACCATACATGATATGCTTCAAGAAAGTGAAACACTAGTAATAATCATTCAACCTTGTCATCTATAGCATATATATAAACTCCCTTTTGTGGACATATTGGAATTATGACCCTAGCTAAACTTCACACAATTTATTGCTTAAGAGCCAAACTGCCAATGCACATGATAAAATTGGGCACATTTGGACCACATGAAAAAATTTGCACTCTAGTAACACAGGATGTAACAAGATTGTGTAGCATAGAGATATGTGTGCAATAAAAATTTTACTTTCTTTCAGCATCTTGTGGGTATATTGTGCCCCTTAAGGATTCGTTCCAGACCTGAGGAAGTTGTGGGATTACACTTGAGAATGGCAAGGTTAGGTTTTTGTCCTCTGCAAGTTCTAAAGGGTTAGGTATCAAGCCAATCAATTAAAATAAGTTATGGGAACTGCAAGATGGGGTTATAAGCCTGTGGAAACACCACAACGTTAGATTTTAGGCCATCAGGCTGCATACATAAAAGCAGACAAGGATCAGTTAGTTGGAGGCCCCCATGTTGTACCACAAGATTAGGTTGTAGACTGACAGGCTGTAGAAGACTAAACACCCCATAAGGTTGTGTTGCAGGTTAAAGGATGCATCACAGGGTTTGTGAAGATTGAAGAGAGTGGAAGAAAAAACATATCAACAGGAAAATGAAGTGGAAGAGATCAAGAGGGAAGCTGAAGAATCAGAAGCTGAAAAAATATATGTAACAGATGTAATTTGTAGTTGATATGTAATTGCAGTGTATTTATAGAAAATATTTTGATAGTGAATATGTGAGAAACAATATGATTGTGTTGCGTACTTGCCATCAATGAAATATTGAAATGCATATTTGCACTGATTCTCAGTGTTCCATGTGATGTGTTTTACTTGGATAGAATGTTCTTCGATTGTTAAATACATATGCTGATGTGTTCTGTAAGTGAATTTGCTTTAATGAGCTAAGGATGGTTACACTGTCATGGGTAATCACTTTTGCCTGAATGTGAAGAGTATAAGTTGAAAATACAATTGTATTGCTCATCTTTCTTGAACAAGAGTGAACACAAACTGGGAAGCTATGACATTTATCCTCATCCTTAAGGTGAGAAACTCAAGTGATGACCTTCATGTTAGAGAAACAGGGCAGTGAAATCTGGCACACCATGCCTAAACTCCATAGTCAATTTTTTTACTAGTCAACTTAACATATTTAGAGATATAACTTGGATAGGAGCACAATATCAACAATGCAAGGAGAAACTCACACAAAAAAAGCACAAGAAGGCAAGCTTGAAAGCAAATTGCAAGAACTATATACATAGTTTGCACTTGTTTGCATTACTATATCTAGGGTACAAAAGTGTGTGGAGTGTGATCAAAGTTGACAGGGTCTTACAATAAAATACAATGAAGTGGGTGAGGGATCAATTTAAAAGCCTACTAAAGTACATAAAAGTACAATTTTAGTATATAGTTCACATTTTCATTAGACAAAGTCTCATCACAATTTCAGTTTAACTTATTGCCATGTTACTTTCTTGTTACCAGGCTGAAAACAGTAGCCTAATATCAAAAGAAAACAGTTATTCCATTAAGTGTTACAATATACATTCAAGGGCCAACAAGAAGCTTGAAATTATCTGTTGTATATGCTAATGTGCAATCAAAAGTGACTTTCCTGGCCCTATCTTAAACTGTGGCAACCTACTGTGCAGATTTTGTACCCATGGTGTCGCATTGGATCAACTACTGAGTTTTTAGATTTTTACACATTGGAATACCTGAGATGCACAAGAACACTAGGCATTCTCATTAGACAATGCCCAAAGGTAGAGTTCAAAGGAAAACAAAAGTCATGGCAGACTGAGGTTTCTGGTGAGATTTTCTTTCTCATGTAGACCTCTCCCAAAAGGTGGTTCTCCCCATACTTTCCTTTCAATTTGTACATTAGACAAATGCTTTTGTAATTAGTAGCAAGAAGTTTACAATTAGGGAACATATTATTATTGGAAAATTACAAAATCTCAAATGCATAGATTGACCAAGTCAGAGAAGCAAGTCCAGCAGTTAGAACACTAAGCTCATTTCAGATGCCTTACTTGCTGCTCTAACTGATAGGCTTTCTACTGTCAGAATATGACAGATTTGTAGTTATGTGTGTGATAGCTTGCACCCTAATTTAGCTCCCAACTACATACCACAAATGTAAGCTAGCACATCTAGGTAAACAACCATTTAGTAGCCCTGCCCATGTCACACATGAAGATATTTCCCTTCATATCATAGGTTGTGCCATACTCAAAAGAGTTAAGATACATTTGTCACCCTAGAAATTTTCAAATGTCTATTTTGAAATTTTCTAGACACTTAGTAAAATAAAAAAGTTAGGAATATATTTGAAAAAATGTTTATGAAATTTCATATAAATGCAGTTCTGTTTTTTGTTACTTTCATGGCTATACAAATGTGCTTCCTCTGCATTGTGAAGCACACCACCCAAGGATTTGATGCTAGATCCATCCCAAAAATCAAGTGAAGGAGGAGGAATCTGTGACCAGGAAGAGCCTCTAAATTAGAAATGTCTTCTAAATGCTTCAAGTCAGAAATCACCTTAATTGTATACATTGTTGAGTTATACATATCAATTTTCTGCTATATGATTGACATGCTTCAAGGTCCAACTAGGGGAAAGGGACTGCAAACAGGAGAAAACCAGATAACATATTTCACAATTTAGCGCTAAGATTAAACTGAAGAGAGAAGAAAAGCACAAAAATATAAAGGCTTGTGGAATCCCAATGTAGGGAGACCTGACGAGATTTGTTAGCAATTTCAAAATTCTGGTGATCTTCTGGATTCCGATGGGGCTGAATTATGATGACATTGACATAATGAAAAATATTAAACCAGGCAAGCATAAATATTACTAGCTATACTATAAAATAATCTTTAGACACAAAATGACAGGCAAAATAAAAGAGAAATCTAGCTAGAGTATGAAGTTAAAATTCAGAACCTAGAAGCAATGGAGCTGTAAATTCCAGAGCTGATGCAACACTGCAGATGTCCGAAAAATAGATTAATTGCAAGCTATTACATATCTTGTAAATGTTGTCTTATAGAGTGTGTGGAAACACTATAACACACCCCCTTATCTAACCAGGGATGGTTACTATGTTACCCAAATCTTATCGTGCAGTTAAAAGAATAGGGTAAAGTCTCCTCTGGCTTTTTTTTTTTTTACTACCAAAACAAATAGAACTTGGAAAATCAACTAACAAGTATCTAGGCACAACCATGTGCTCAACAAGTAGTCAAAGGTGCTAAAGGCATGCTGCAAGTTCTATCCAACTAATTGGAGGGTGGTATTCAAAACTAGGGTGACTACCTTTGAAATTGTGTAATTGAATTTTCTACTTAGCTACTTGTATAATTGCACTAGTTTGTGTCTACTTACGTAGCTTCCTGTACTTGTAACAAGTGGTGCAAAGACAAATAAAGATCACCTTCAATGGAAGGTCCAAAATGCCTGTCAATGATAATGTTTAAAACCATTTTATAGTGGCATAAGACTACATGTACTGTTACTTGTACAATGTTTACTACCTTGTGATTCAAACTAAAAGAAAGAAACCAAACTAAGCCCATATAACAGTTCTTATTTAAACAAGTCTCAAACCATGGAGAAACATTTCATCCCTCTTCCTTTGGAATATGGAACACATGAAACTTTTCATGTGATTCTCTCTCCTCTCTGTCTCTCTCTCATATGGTCAATTTTTATTACGTTATAAATAAATCATTCCCGTTGTTACAAGATAAAAATATAAGCACTCATGTAATTTCCAACAATTTTCATAAACAATTTTTCCACTTGAAGAAAAACCAATCCCTTTTATACCAACAACAAGTGTCATTTTCCGGGACAAAGATTCATCTTTGATTCCATTTTCTAAAAGGAAAAATAATTTGATGTTAGTAACACTCGTCAGATAAGATTTCAAAAGTTGAAATCAATCTAGAAATATTTTTCATCCTCACAATATCTACATTTTTGTACATTAGAAAAATCAAGAGTATCACATGGCTTTCATCATTTTTAATATTTACTAGCATAGATTCATCTTAATTTCATCAAGAGTATCACATTTACAGGTGCCAACAACATCCATTAATAGAAGCAAAAGGACATCACTGATGATCAGATAAACCAACAACAACAGATTCAACACTAGCAACAAAAATTTTGGTGAAATATTTGATAGTAGATTTTTGTAGCACCAATAGCATAAGGAAAACCAACAATAGCTAGAAGTAACAACACTTGAATGCTCAAAATCCTCAGCACATAAATTTGAAACTTTCTTACACCAAATCGAGCCAAATCCAAGGAAGTATAGATGCTCCTCTTGGCCCAAACAGTCTCTTTCAGACTACCTGTGATAACACACTTCCCAGGAGAAACATCCATACTACCTTAAGCCCAAATATTCTGATGATGTTGGGTCTAAAATTTCCATGGCAATAACTTATTTTGGAGCAGATAACGCATTACAAAATATCACAACTTAGAATGAAACTCGTAAATTGGTTTGTTATTTCATCCATGCATAGTATTACACAATGTCTAACACTCAACAGAATCCAATAGGGACACAGAATTGGTTCAAAAGGCAACACTTTTGGAAATAAAAATATTCTTCATTAATAAAAAAAATCACAACATTCCACCAAGAGGAACAACCATTTTCCACCAATATTGTTGGATAAGTTTACAGGGGCAGGCTGGGCAATATATATTGTTGTGTGTGTGTATATATATGTATATATATATATATATTCCAGGCTCGATCTAGATAGCACCATGACGAGGATAGATGTACCACACTGGGCTCCCAAATTTCAAAGATATGAAGATACCTATCAGGACTTGACAATGGGTCCACAAGAAGAAGCCCTTCTTGTTCCACCTCACATTGATCAAGATAACTAGATATCATGAGGTTTTTGATGCAGAAAGTCACAAAGCACTTGAAGAGAGCATTGAAGAAGATGGGAAGTTGTGTGATCCGTTGGTTAAATACTATTGTGATGTAATTTTTTTTAATTGGAATTTGCGTTGAATAAACAAATGAATTTGACACTATTTTCCAAAATTGTGAAAGTGACCCTATGCATGCACTTTTCTTGGAACTTGCTAAAACGCACAAGGCATTGAACTCATTGTGTGTTGCTGTACAAATGAAGAATGACAATAAGACTTTTTAGGCTTGGATCAACCCTCCATCTTGTCTAGGGAACAACTAGAGCTCGACATAGCAAAAGAAGAATGGGGAGATCTAGAAGAAGATACCTCTGATGAAGAAAACTTAACTTGTGCAAAAAATGAGGTTGGTGATGAAGCAATTGTTGAAGAAAACATTGCAAACCTACAAAAAGCGCAGACATCAACTTCTGACTTCATCATTCTTGAAGATAGGACAATATGTGGGGAGTTTTTGAGCATGATAACTGACACAATTCTTGATAAATAAATGGAAAATTTTAATGGTTGGCATGAGGAACAGGGGATAGATGATAAAACCAAAGATGCCCCTCTTGTGATCCATACTAGTGAGGATCTTGGTTGCAGCCCTGTAGCAGAATATGAAACACCAATTGAAGGATGTTCCTAGCCCTTTAAATTTAATAATGCCTTTGAAGATTGACAAGATCAACCAAACTGTGAGCCACCATGTAATTTCAGTTTTGGTGGGGAAATGACTTCCAAGCCATATGATTCAGATAAATGTTGTGTGTCCAACTCATGGAAGGGATTTTTTCTTCACGTTTTCAGATGATGACCATTAGGATAATGATTTTTTCTTCACGTTTTCAGATGATGACCATTAGGATAATGATACATTTGTTTTTCCACATAAAGGTAAGGAATAGGTGTCAGGGGATGAAAGGCAAGAAATAGGTCTTGCTATTTTCCTTGAATGTGTTAAAGCCAACTAGCAATCCCAATGTATAGGCCTCAATGATGGGATACCTATTTTCCCAGAAAAACAACAAATCCTACATGAAAATGGAGATCTTGCTATACCCCTTAAAGAAAATAAATTCATTATTGCACATCACAATATAGACTTTAGTGTAGACAAAATCTCAGTTTTAGATTCTAGTATTTGCTCTAACATAACATTCTTTAAGATGCCTAACAACATTTCTAGCTCTCCCACAAGTTTTAATGCTACCCAAGACTAGCTAGATTGCAGGCATGCAGAAGGAACAATATATATACAACCCGTGGCCATCTTTGGTAGTGCATTTCACAAGCCTGAATTGTATGATCCAGACCTAAAAGATTTGGGTTATACAGGGTATGTTTCCTTGCATAGAAAAATGACTGGACAAACAACCCTTGATCAAGCAGATAAGTAGTTTTAAACCAATGCTACATTGAAAGGCCAATCAAAACCCATTGGCATTTAACATAAACAAATCTCGGGTGCCCTTGAGAAGCATGATGAGATTACCATTGAAGAGATGGAATTCAAGGTAACAGAAGATTGGTCACATGACGATATGTGTGCCACAGAAAATCAACTAGTGAAAGGAGTTAGTGACCATGATTTCAATGGATCTCTTGGGAATTCAAACGGTTTCCTTGCGATTGCAAAAATGCACCGCGATCCCTCTGATACTGACTTGACAGAACATAAACAGAGGTCATGCTATAGGCATCAAATTGACAAGATGAAATTCAGATAGCACAAGGATATTAATAAAACCCCCGAAGGATTATACAACGTCAGTGTTGAGAATGTAAATTACAATATGGAAATCATTGGTGGAGAGCATAGACCTGATCCGAGTGAAAGTTTGCCTTTTTAGATTCCTTCAAACAAAAGGATGCCATCCCCCACCTGTGCAAGTGAACAATATTGAAATTTTTCCAAGAAAAACTGGCCCTAAACCATTGGTAATTCCACAAAAAACGACCGAAGGACATTTAGGTGGTATCGACTCTGATAAGTGGAAACCTCTTTTCATTGGTGCAAAAATTGAATGTCAGCTCTATATTGAGAGGTAATTCTGATTTATCAACAACCTGAAAGGTTTCCCCCTAGTTTCTTAAGTCCAACCTAATTCACAACTTGAAGCAATGAACAAACCCAACCGAATATGAGAATTTATTTACTGCAATAGAGCGTAACTAAAATCACAGTTGGAAGCATTAAGCATAGCCAACAAAACGTAGTGACATAAACAAAACACGTCCTCACAAAGCCATGCATGCACAGTAATATATGCAGAGTGAAATTATGGTTGAGAAATGAGTTATGTCGCTCTTTCAATAGGTCCCAAGTTCCATTCTCCCCTGCAGCCTATGATGTCCGAGTCCAAACACCTTCAAAGATGCCACAGTTATCCCTTACTGTCTGAACAACCCACCAAATCGCTTGATGGCAGTGACCGGCCTAGACCTCTCTAGATGTGCAGAGGGAAATTGAAAGAGCAAAGAGCATCCACTACCGGCCAAAAAATTAAAATGCCCATTACAGAAAAACCAAAACACCCATGGATAAGTAAAACCAAGTACCAAGCAGTGCAGAAGGATTTGTAAACATTATCATGGAAAGTTTGAATTGGGAACACACGATTCTACAGTGATCAGGCCTTCCAAAGCTTAGAAATGAGTTTTGTCGCTCTTTCAATAGGTCCCAAGTTCCATTCTCCCCTGCAGCCTATGTTGTCTGAGTCCAACCACCTTCAGAGATGCCACAATTATCCCTTATTGTCTGAACAACCCACCAAATCGCTTGATGGCAGTGATCGGCCTACGCTTGATGGCAGTGACCATCCTAGACCTCTCTGGATGTGCAAAGGAAATTTAAAATTAAAAATAAATGTAAATGTGCAAAAGTGAATTTAGAATGAAAAATAAATGTAAATGTGTAGAGAAAAATTTAAAATTAAAAATAAAATAAATTTGTGATCACTAAAAAAATAGGAGGGAAGAAAAAATATGGAGGGAAGGAAACAAAGATGGCTTTGTTATAGTTTCACTAACACCATATGGTAATAAAAAAGATCAATTTCTTAGATTTAAGTGTTTATTCATATTTTTTATATTGAATTGTTAAAAATTAAATTAGAGTGAAAATATGGTGGTCATGATAGTCATTGAGAAGAACCCCAGATATATATATATATATATATATATATATATATATATATATATATATATATATATATATATATATATATATTTCTATTTCTATTTCTATTTATGACAAGGATATTGAGTATGTTAATATGTGTTGTGGTTAATCATTTTAATAGCAACTTCTATGTTGGTTTAGTAGTGTTGGTTTCATTGGCTTCATCAAAGAATTAACATTTTATTCATAACTCTTGATTGTGAGAGGATGAATTCTAGTGTGAATTATCACGTGTGTGTTGTTCTTTTTTCAATTGTAGTTTTGACCTCCACGATTAATTTGGTTTAAGTCCTCTAACTAGTAGTCATCAATCACCCATTCAGTGCCACGTGGGGTATTTTACTTTTCAAAAAATCCAAGGCACCTATGTTGCATTGGGATCTAGTGACCTTGTTTAAAAACCCTAGAAAACACCTTTGAGACCATCTATTAGCACTAGTTTGACTTTAACTTGAGATTTCCCAAAAACTCAAAGGAACAAATTATGAGGGTTTCTTGGCCAATCCACTCATAGCCTAAGCCTCTTTGGTGATGAAGGGAAACCAACTATAAGATATCAAACACGTTCCCTCACACACACCCATGGAGGCTCTACACCTGTAAAGGTTTGCATATGTGTTGTTTACATGGTTTGAATATGTGTTGTTTACGTTAATCATTATTAATTTTTTCACTTATTATCTGGTCATATATTTTAGTTTGGGACTAAATTAGTCATTTTAGTTAGTCACTTTTAGTTTGGTCACTTATTATCTAGTCATATATTTTATCCCTAAACTAAATTAGTCGTTTAAGTTAGTCATTTTTAGTTTGGTCACTTAAAATTGCTGAAATTTAGTAGTAATTCACTTGAAATAATTGTGGTGACTAACGTTTTTAGTCACCTAGTCACTAATTTCATCATTTTATACTAGTGAATACATTCTGGTTCTTGAAGGTCCCATAGCTTTGTCATTTCATCAATCTCAACTCTCATCTAGTTGATTCTTACTTATGGGTATGCAGGGTACAAAAGATGACAATTGTTTCATATCATAAAATTTCTTAAGGTAATCACATAACCCTACCCTTGCGTTAATAGACTTCTTACCATTATATCCGGTTACTGAGAACTAACAAGTGGGTTTTTCTTCCCTAAAGGTGAGAATTTGGTTCACAAATCAAGGGCTTAGAGGTTACAACCACCTGCAAACTTTCAATTTTTTTTTAATCCCCTATAATTTCTCTCTGTACACAGGGGTTCTTCATATTTCCAGCTTCTAATGTTACTTAGGGAGGATTGTAATATGACTGAGTTAGTGCTGACCCAGATGGCCTAGTTATATGGCCAATGTCACTTATTCTGTTTAAAATTTGGATACAGTGGAATGATGTTTATACTCAAGGGTTCCTTCCTCTACTAAACATGAAAAATTTCACCTATATGTATATTGTATTTTTTTTATGACTTTATGGCTTATGGTAATTGTGGACTCTTCAGTGATGGCCTTCCATCCCTATTTTGTTAGGAATACTCATACAATAATTATTACATTATTTTATGGATTTCAACCATATTCATCGTTCCTCCATTAATTCTAAGTGTAATGTATATTTGCTATTATATATAATTTTTGTAAACAAAGAGAAGGCCCAAAGCAAAGTATTATTTTAGATTCTAATAGACACTAAATTTTGGTTCTAAGATTTATGTTATTAATGTTGTTATTGTGGTAGCATGGTAACTAGGTTTTAAGGAAACCCAATGTTAGTGTGAAATTTCTTAGAAGGTGTACCAAAAACAATTCACTTAAGTCACTAGGTGACGAGGAAACCCTAAAAAAAATTTGATGGATGTTAGTGATTCAGATCTGCAATAAAAATGGAAAACCTGCAATAAACATATAGACGATCCAGAATAGAAAGCAACAATAGAAAATATTTGATGCAATAACCCAAATGGAAATACTTTAAACAAATAAATATTTTATTAATAACACCTGGTGAAGAGATATATAGATGGTTTTGTAAGTCCCCCTTCGTGGGATGGGTCCTTTGATGTTCTTGATGCTTCAGAAAATGATCTTCTCTCTCAATATGTGAAAAACCCAGGCAAAATGTGAAGAACTAAAAATGGGAGCTCAAAGAAAAATACAATAATTGTGATGATGATTATGATCATGGTGAAGAATGAATGAAAAACTCTCATATTTAAAACAAAGTATTGATTTAATCTTGAAAATGGAGAATAATAAAATAATATTAACCAAACCAGGATCTATCCACTTGGAATACTTTATTATATTTATGGGAGAGGGAAAAATCATTTAAAATGGTTAAATATCTTTATTTAGAAATACATAACTAATAAAATGATTTATTAATTATTTCGAGAGAATTAAGAACAGTGTGAAATTGAAATAATTATTGAATAGTGATTTAACAATTATTCCAATAACATAAATAAGGAAAATTAAATAAATAGTGATTTATTTAATTATTTCTAAGGGATTTAGTCAAATGTGAGAAGGAATAATTATTTAAATAATGATTTATCTAGTTATTCTCATGGGTTTTTTTATTTTAATCAGAAAAATAATTTAATAAAAATGGTTTACTAAATTATTTTCCACAGTGAAAGTGATTTTACTATGTTAAAATTAAATCTACGTTGTGTATTTCGATCCACCTAGTTAGAAATGGCTAGGTGATCATTTTTTGGTGATAACATATTTCTTCCACACGTATGAGTGTTAGGAGAAAATCGTATGACTGAAATACGTTGTAGGTTACACTTCCACGAGACACCAAAAGGGGAGTCAAAGAGAGAGAGAAAGAATTGAAGCAAGTCAAGGATGAACAAATAATGGAGGGGGCGAGACCTACTAAACTGATAGAAGTCTCCTTTTATGTGGTAGTACATGATCTCAAATGAAAATGAGGTGGGGAAGGCATACCGATACCCAACGCGATATCTGCGTACAAAGAATAATGATGAGCCTAACAATGTGGGACTGAGCTATATAGTACATGATACACTGGCATCAATAGGACATAAAATAATACAATGGATCCCATATACATAATGTGCCTGGCAAAACATAGGCCAGGACTGAATACAATAACATCTGAGTACATGAGACATAATTCCCCTCAAGATGACCTGGCGGGGGGGGTTACAATCAAATAATCCCTTTTGAACAAGAAAGGGCCCTGAATATCTCAATGGATCATCTGAAGGAGACATGCATGTTGTGGGCACTACAAGCAGTGAAAACCAAACCCATCACATTTGTAGAACTACATATGAGGCTAGATCAACATATGTGAGCATTCGGGCATGTGGGGGATGACCTGAAGGGCCACCCCCTCATGAGGTTTGGAAAATCTTACACACATGTAGGAATCATTGGGACAATCGTCTAGATCACCGAGCCATCAAGCGGATGAGTCTCAATCGTGTGATAAGGAGCTGGTGTTGAGCAAGTGAGAAGATACCGAGTCAAAGGGCAATGATGAGTCCCTTCACTTGATCTGAGGCATGGAACAACTATGGAAGCTGGAACCAAGATACACCACCCTCTAGACCACTCTTCTAGAATAAATGTGCTGAGGTCGACAGAAGAGGGCCCGCCAGAGTTAAGGCAATAAGGAATCCTTAAAAAGGGTGCAAGGGATCATAGTAGAGTGACTAATGGACTGGCACTGTTGGGTCCCTATAATACTAGTGATTACCCCATTATTATTGTAGTTATACCCCCTATTTATATTGTTGTGCCCCTATTACCCCCATATTGTTATTTATGTGCTCCATAGAATCCCTCTATTGTTATTTTTGTGGCTTTATATTATTATTGTTAGGTCGGCTGGATTATATTGTGACTCCTTAGACTCTTATATATAGAAAGGAGGTTTTGTCATTTGTATCATCCAAGAATTGTTCATTCATGTAATGTAAAGGAGGTTGCCCCCTCGAAGAGGCTGAATTCTAAGGCGTGGATTTATCTTTTCTATCTTTTCTTGAGCTGGTTTCATAACATTTGGTATCAGAGCTTTGGATTCTAGGGTTTCGCTGCTCCAAACAGGTCATCGTGGCATTTTCGCTATAACTTTTTTTCTGTGACGTTTCAGAAGTAAAAAAAAAAACCCATTTGAGAAGAATTGGCGCTGAACCTTGGGTCCGAATTTCAGAGCTTTTGCGTGATATTTTCGGAGATATGATCTGAGGAAGTTGGCCTTTTTGCAGACTCCTGAATTACATTCAAAACAGGTGACCTGGGGAAAATCGTCATAACTCTCTCTCTGAGGATCGGATTGAAATTTCGTAAAAAGGTACAAAAAGAGGACGGACTGTAGTTTCTTGTATGTGTGTTTCAAATTAAAAGGTTGAAACAGTGACTCGTGGCACGTCGTACAAGTTCGCTCTACTGAACCAGTCTAAAAGCAAGTCACTGTGGGAGATTTCACATAACTCTTCCTTGGAGAATCCAATTTGGCTCAGACTTGTGGCATTGGAAAGAGGACGCAGAAGGCTACTACAGGTAGAAATTTCAGAATTGGATGATCTGAAATTACAGAGATACATCAGATTCAATATTAGGCTTCTATAAAGTGAAAAAAGGTGTGTAGTTTTTTTTTTATTTTTGTGTAAGCTTGGTTTAACAGAATTCAAAGGGCATAGTAAAACATTATTATCGGTAACTGATGCCCCGAGGAAAGAAAATGCAAACACCTAGTAAGGAACCTGAAAGCTCTAGCATGACTCATGAAGAAGAGGAAGAAATGCTACATGATATATCAAAATTACAAGAACAAGTGCAACAAATGTCACGCTCACAAAAGCTAACAGAAGCTAAGATAAGTGGCGTGGAATCTAAGGTAAATGGCGTGGAATCTAAGATAAAGGGCATGGAAGCTAAGATGGATGGCATGGAAGCTAAGGTGAATGGCATGGACACTAAAATTGATGGCATGGATGATAAGATGGATGAATTGAAGAAGTTGCTACAAGAAAGGGTCACTAATGGTGAAAAGGTAGTAAAGGAAACTCATGATGAGAACAAAAGAAATGTTAATCATGATTCCATAGACTATAATGTTGGATCGAAGACTCACCATGTTCCAAAAATCGATATGAGGAAGTTTGATGGCAAGGATCCCGCCACATGGATATTACAGATGGAGCAATTCTTCGATCTCAATAATGTGCAAAACACACAAAAGGTACGTATGGCAACTTTATATTTGGAACCAAATCAGTTTGTATGGTATCAATGGCTTTGTTCTCGTAAACAATTTATCACTTGGGCAATTTTTACGGAAGAATTGATAGCACATTATGAGGATACAAAAAGCAACACTTTTTTTAGCCAATTGATAAGTCTCAAACAAAAGGGTTCAATAATGGAGCACATTGAGGAGTTCCAAAAATTGAACATAAGGGTAAAAGATATTCCAGAGGAGCATAGGATTGATGTGTTCATAGGGTCTTTAAAGGATAATATCCAACATGATGTGCGCCTTTGGGAACCTGATTCATTAGAGAAGGCATTCAGGTTAGCAAGAAAAATGGAAAGCAAAATTATGGCAACTAGGAAGCATACCGTTCACAACTATAAAGACGGAAGTGTTGTTGCCCATAGTCTTCCACAACCTACAAGGTTGACACCACAACAATTGGAAGAAAAAAGAGCAAAAGGGCTTTGTTACAATTGTGATAGCAAATACACAAAAGGTCATAAGTGTGCTGAGAAGAAATTATTCTACATAGATTGTGAAGAGGAAGAAGAAAAGGAGCAAGAAAGGTCAAAAGAAGAGGATATATTCCAGGAACAAAGCCTAGATGAAGAACAAATAAATCCGACCATATCTTGTAATGCATTGGCGGGAATTACCACTCCTCAAACCATCAAGATAGAAGGACAAATCAAGAAGAAAAAGGTAATAGTGTTGATTGATTCAGGAAGCACCCACAATTTTATTCATTGTAGGGTAGCAAAAGAATTGAATTGCTTCCTATATCCAGCACCAGAGTGTCAAGTGATGATTGCAAATGGAGGAACAATAAATTGTTCTGGAAAGTGCCATAATATCAAGCTATCCATGGGAGAATATGTATTGACTAGCCCAATGCTTTCCATTCCAATGGGAGGTGCTGATGTTGTACTAGGAGTCCAATGGCTACAATCCTTGGGTACAATAGCTTTTAATTTTCAAGAACTTTTCATGAAATTTTCTGTGGAAGGAAAGGAAGTTGAATTAAGGGGTATTGCAGGGAAACCAGGAAAGATAATCAGCTCTAATGGCATGACAAAGCTTCTAAAAAAGGAGCAAAGAGGTGTAATTGCACAATTATGTTCGCTAGATGTTTCCACATTGGAATCATCTATTTCTCCAGATCTCCAAAAAGTCCTGGACAATCATTCCAAGGTATTTGAGACTCCCAAAGGTCTCCCACCTATGCGTGATCATGATCATGCTATTCATCTGATTCCAGGAAGTGTTCCTCCAAACATCAGGCCGTACAGATATCCATATGTCCAAAAAAGTGAAATTGAACGTATGGTTGCAGAAATGCTAGAGGCTGGTATAATTCAACCGAGTCAAAGTTCTTTCTCAGCTCCAGTAGTATTGGTGCACAAGAAGGATGGATCATGGCGCATGTGTCCAGATTATAGGGAGCTCAACAAGCTCACTATTAAAGATAAGTTCCCCATTCCTGTTATTGATGAATTACTGGATGAATTGCATGGATCAATTTACTTCACCAAGTTGGATCTTCGTTCGGGATATCATCAAATTAGAATGAAGATTGAAGACATTCCGAAAACAGCATTTAGAACTCATGAGGGTCATTATGAATTTTTGGTCATGCCTTTTGGCCTTACCAATGCACCTTCAACATTTCAAGGTTTGATGAATTCAATTTTCAAACCATTCCTTAGAAAATTTGTGTTAGTATTTTTTGATGATATACTAATCTACAGCAAGTCTTGGAAGGATCATGTTGAACATGTTGACAGGGTGTTACAACTATTGGAGGAGAAACAATTATATGCAAAAAGATCCAAATGTTTCTTTGGAGTCCAGGAGGTGGAATATTTGGGTCATATTGTATCTCATGAAGGAGTTAAGGTAGACCCTAGCAAAATTAAAGCCATTAAGGAATGGAAAATCCCCACATCCATAAAGCATCTGCGAGGATTTCTTGGGTTGACAGGGTATTATCGCAAGTTTGTTAAGAATTATGGGAGAATAGCAGCACCTCTAACAACATTATTGAAGAAAGATTCATTTTCATGGACTTCGGAAGCAACAAAGGCCTTTGAACATCTTAAAGAGGCAATGTGCCAAGCACCGGTCTTAGCTACGCCGGACTTCACAAAAACCTTTATTGTGGAATGTGATGCTTCAGGAAATGGAATTGGTGCTGTTCTAATGCAAGATGAAAGACCCATTGCTTTTGAAAGTCGTCCAATCAAGGGAAAGTTTTTAAACAAAGCTATTTATGAGAAGGAAATGTTGGCAATACTCCATGCACTTAAGAAATGGCGACCCTACCTAATGGGAAGACACTTCAAGGTAAAAACGGATCATGATAGCCTTAAATACTTTTTAGAACAAAGATTATCCTCTGAAGAGCAACAAAAGTGGGTCACAAAGATGTTGGGTTATGACTTTGAAATCATCTACAAAAAAGGGAAGCAAAATGTGGTGGCAGATGCACTCTCAAGAAAGGATGAGGATGTGGAAGCATTGTTGTGTGCCATTTCTATTATCCAACCAGATTGGATAAACGAAGCAAGGGAGGAATGGAAGAATGACGAAGAAGTGTGGGCACTTATTCAAAAGCTACAACAAGATTCCAGTACTTCTGATACATTTAGCTGGCAAAATGATTCGTTATGGTACAAAGATCGCTTATACCTCTGTAAGAATTCCCAGCTAAAACAAAAGATTCTTATGGAATTGCACACTTCTCCCTTAGGAGGGCACTCAGGATTTTTAAAAACTTACCACAGGGTTAAGAAGGAATTTTTTTGGGATGGCCTTAAATCAGATATTCAAAAGTTTGTGGCGGAATGTTTGGTTTGCCAGCAAAATAAAGTTGAAACAATTAAGACACCAGGTCTATTACAACCTTTATCCATTCCAAGCCAACGTTGGGGGGAGGTTTCAATGGATTTTATCACAGGTTTACCCAAGTCTGAGGGAAAGAGTGTCATCATGGTGGTAGTTGACAGACTTACCAAGTATGCACACTTTTGTGCATTATCACATCCATTTAAAGCCAGTACAGTTTCTACTGCATTTATGGAAACAGTTCAAAAGCTACATGGAAACCCAAAGATTATTGTAAGTGACAGAGATCCCATTTTCACTGGAAATTTTTGGACAGAATTATTTTCTTGTCTTGGTACTCAGTTAGCTCATAGCTCATCTTATCATCCTCAATCTGATGGGCAAACTGAGATAGTAAACAAATGTTTGGAAGGATATCTTCGTTGCTTTGTATCTGATAAACAGACACAATGGGTCAAATGGTTGCCTCTAGCTGAATGGTGGTATAACACTTCCTTCCATACAGCAACAAAAATGACCCCATTTATGGCACTTTATGGGTATCAACCACCATCCATCACATCATATTTAAGAGAAAATTCTAAGGTTCAGGCAGTGGAACATCACATCGAACATCAACAACAAGTCCTCCAACTCTTAAAGGATAACCTCGTGTTGGCACAAAATAGAATGAAACAACAGGCAGATCAACATCGCAGTGAAAGAAGTTTTGATGTAGGTGATTGGGTATTCCTACGGCTACAACCATATAAGCAAATGTCCCTAAAGCAAGCTAAGAAGGATAATAAATTATCACCAAAGTATTATGGTCCGTACAAGGTTGTTGGAAAAGATTGGTACTATGGCATACAAATTGGAGCTTCCTGCAGCTTCTCGATTGCACCCAGTTTTCCATGTTTCATGTTTAAAGAAGGTTATAGGTGACAAGCTCCCAATTCAAACAATATTGCCAGAACTTGACGAGGAAGGAAAAATTATATTGGAACCGGAAGCAATCACAGAAACAAGAACTCGACAGCTACGAAATCGATCAATTTCAGAGTATCTTATCAAGTGGAAGAACTTATCCGCTGAAGATTCCACATGGGAGGATGAGAATTTTATGCAGAAGTATCCAGAACTGCTCAAGCGTTGAGGACAACACTTTTTTGAAGGAGAGGGGCATGTTGGGTCCCTATAATACTAGTGATTACCCCATTATTATTGTAGTTATACCCCCTATTTATATTGTTGTGCCCCTATTACCCCCATATTGTTATTTATGTGCTCCATAGAATCCCTCTATTGTTATTTTTGTGGCTTTATATTATTATTGTTAGGTCGGCTGGATTATATTGTGACTCCTTAGACTCCTATATATAGAAAGGAGGTTTTGTCATTTGTATCATCCAAGAATTGTTCATTCATGTAATGTAAAGGAGGTTGCCCCCTCGAAGAGGCTGAATTCTAAGGCGTGGATTTATCTTTTCTATCTTTTCTTGAGCTGGTTTCATAACAGGCACCAAGGATGATGAGAGAAGGAAGCAAAATGGGTGGCTGAATGAAAAATTCTCTTTTCATATCATAATAAGGATGGTTGACCTAGCTGCGGCTAACTCGATTCTAGAGGGGATCATCGATGACTCAAATAGGGGTTCGGAAAATATTGAGTTGTAGAGCTGGAGGCCAAATATGAAAAATGGGAGGGATGCGACACAATGATGTATGTAAAACTGCAATCGGACGCAGGGGGATGTAGAACATGCTCCATAAATACAAGGGTGACTCATCTCTGATGTTCTGAACAAGGGTGACTCGATGATGTTGCCACCTGCGGGACTGGCCCAGAAGGGACTATCAAAACATGAGTAAATTATGGTTACTCATGAAGAAAATCAACACGTGAGTCAACTAGTGCAAAGATAAAGTGGTACTAAAGTACAGGTGGCTCAAATGAATAATTTCAGTTTGAATAGGCAGCAAAGCAAGACGTCATGGAAAAAATGGCTTCCCAGTGAAGTGTCAAATTACCAAAAAAAGAGAGACCCATTATTATTAGATTCTTATGATGAATTCTGATGAGGTAAATATTGAGCAAGTCAACCTTCGGACTCGATCACGCCAATACAACAAGCCATCCGCTAAGTTAGTGACTAAGTCCCAACCTAAAGTGTCCACCGAACCTCTACGTCATCCAATGGTACATTACAGATCACTTAGCCTAAGGTTGAGGTTATTCTTAAGATCCCCGTAGGTCTGTTACATCGAAATGTTTCTTCTGCCAAAGCCGCTCATACATATAGCATAGTATATGACTTGGTGTTGTCTCCTACTGCCATGTAAATTATGGAAGTCCTCTAGACGTTCCCATCGCAGCGGAAAGCTCTACTAACTACCTTGGGTTTTGTGGATTCTTAAGGCGATCAAATTATTGTTTTTCATGTTGACAAGTTGAAAAATCCTCCCCCATTTCATTTCAAATACTAGTCTCCATTAGAAATGCCATGGTTTAGCAGTGTATCATCGACGAGGGCGCCTCCACCTGTGTTATGGCTGCTAGTGTTTGGAAGAAACTTGGATCCCCTGGCCTATCCCTGTACACCATCACTCTTCGGGCATGGGATGGTTATCCTTCACAGCCCCTTGGATTATATAGCAACTGCACAGTCATAGTTTCCGGCAAGACTATCTGTATTTACATTGAAGTCATTGATGCTCCCCTAGACTACAACATCCTTTTGGGTCGTAGTTATACTTATGCCATGACAACTTTCACATCTACGGTTCAACGTAAGATGTGATTTCCCCACAATGGAAAGATTATCACCATCGATTAGTTGATGTACTAAGACCCCAAATCCCAAACTTCACCTCAGTCCAACATTTCATTTGTGGCTAACAATACGAATGTCTCATCCTTCACCAATGTCTCTCCAGGAGTCTACAAAGATTCCACTTTGCTTGGTGATTACTATGGTCCACCTCCTATAGCTTATGAGCTTAGCTCATCCAGTGTTTACATGCTCCAAGTGACGCAGGAGCATCTAGTTGAGGGTACCATGACCGGGTGTTTGGTCTCAGTCAAGGAGAATAGGTTCATTATCATTTGGTTCCATTTACTGATCAACATAGTATTTAGAAGCTTGTTTTTTTTATTTAGTTATTAGTTAAGTTGTAATTAGGAACAACACAGTTAGATGAAGGTGGTTACAACCACATAGTTTGTCTTCTTTTATTTATCTTACAGCTGTCTTTTCATTTAAAAATATATATTGTATATCTTACAGCACAAGAAAACCCGAAAGGACCAAAATGGTTACCAACCGTGTAACTGTAGAAGCAACTGAAGAATAACTGTGAACAGTTCAGGTAACTGTATGAAAACAATACAAAAGCCAATGTAATACATTTTTGAAGGGGTTCGATATACCAGCATAGGGAGAGAATATAGAGAAAGACAATTTTGAAAACCTAAGCTTTTGGATCCATCTGTCATAAATAGTCTATGATTTATTTTCTTTCTTTTTCTTCTAACTATTATTTGAACAATTAGAAAAAAGGTTGTACATTTCTTTATTACCAGAAGTCCTTCCAGATGAGCAGAGACATGGTTTCAAATTTCGATTGACAAACAAGAGACATAATATTAACGAGAGGCCGAACAAGCAGTTCCAACAACTACGTAAATCCAAGGAGCACAAGAACAAGTGACAACCACAACAGCTAACTAAACAAATACAATCACTGTAAAATGTATTCACGAGAAAGGTAATCCTGAGCCTTGAAATTTCTTATTCTTTCATCTTATAAATAGTTTAATGTTAAAACTGACATACAAAATATACAAATATAAAAGTGCTCAAGATCCACAACCATAAGGCCTAACGAACTCCTCTTCTGAGAGAAAAAATATACAACGAGGGTTAGGGTTATAACCCTGAATAGTCACAGTGCTGTAGAAGAAAGCAAGGTTATACACCCTGAGACCCAGAGGCTGTTGGACATAAAAAGTAGACGGATTGTACTAAGACCTTCTGTACCTAACCTAACAGTAGTCTACGCCAGAGGAGAAAAAAACCGAACAAGGAAATCTATGAACGGAAAGACTGCAATAGGGAGCGACCCTACTGATCTCATAGGGTTGAAATCTGAACAGTACTCCAACCAGGAGCCATTCCAACCTGCAAAAGACACCAGAGGCATATTGGCAACGAAATTCAAGAATTCATGGTACTAAACAACGAATAGTGGAAAAACCTCAACAATTGACTTACCAGAATAATAGACAGTGTCGGAGGAACGAACTTGCCCTTGGGTCATAGCCACAAGAAGGAAGCCTGCTCACGAGAAGCAACTACCGTTAGTTTTAAGAAAAGCTGAGAAAATCAACTATAACAGGGAAGGAAAGACTTACCTTGCCAGAGCCGAATGACGCTGAGGAAAGGGTCCTTTGTGGCCATGACCTGCGTCCACAGCAAATTACCAACAAGTTAACCAGAGAAATAGTCACACAGGTAGCCAGAAAATACCACTGGAGAAACCAAGAAAAGCGAGCTAAGGTAACAGAAGGAGAAACAGTGACCACAAGAAGAGCATAAAACCACAGAGAAGCAGAGTAAACCCTCTCATCAAATCGATGAAGCCAACAACATAGTAACTGAGCCAAACTAACCAGATAGCCGAAGAAGAAGATTGAGCAGAGTTATCCAACCATCCAACGGAGAAATCCATAGCCAGGTGTGGGCGGAGTATCAAATTCGAGCTCGTTACAGTCACAAGCAAACCGGTGGAAAGAGCTCTCACCACGAACCAAGAGAAATGAAAATGCAGGAGTGAAGTGAAGTGAGGGTTAGGGTTTAGCCCAAGAGCGGGAAGGAGAACCGAGACCAGGACAACTGTCCTCTCACCTACCAGCGTACCGACAATAAATACAGTCATCAATACAAACAAATATTTGCTCTAACCTTTTGATTACCAGCTAATCATAGTTACCTTGATTCAATCATTGCATTAATCATTGTTGTTTAGCGTTAACCCTTAAGTAAAGGGCTGGTGCCATCATATTGTGGTATCAGAGCAGGTTTTGGATTTTTCTTGGAAAAATGGAAGTTGGAAGACGAGGACATGGAAGAGGTGCTCAGAGAGTAGCAAAGGAAGGATTGCGGGAGGAAATTAGGATCCTTATTGCCCATTTGGAGGCAGTTGAAGCAGGAAGGAGAAGGGATTCGGAGGTAGGAGATGACAGCAAAGAAGAAGCTATAGTTGCAACAGATGGATCAAATGAAGAAGTACCAAAAATTAGATTGTTGAGGTCGGTCCTATTGGCTAGCAGCAAGCCTAAGCCAGAAATTCCAAATTACGATGGCAGCTTGTCCATAGAAGTTCTGTTGGACTGGATCAACGAATTGGACAAATATTTTGAATGTGAAGAGGTCAGTGAAGATCGAAGAGTTAAGTTCGCTACAACCAAGCTGAAAGGACACACAGCCTTGTGGTGGGATAGTGTCCAAGTGGAAAGAAGAAGGATGAATAAGTTGCCAATAAAGAAATGGCCAAGAATGGTGGCCAAGATGAAAGGCATATTTTTGCCAAAAGATTACCAGATTGCACTGCATCGACAAGTGCAGAATCTGAGGCAAAAAGGGATGACAGTGAGAGAATATACTGAAGAATTCTACCGAGTAAATTTAAGAGCTGGTTACACAGAGGACACCCCGGAAAAAACAACAAGGTATGTAAATGGTCTGAGATTGGAAATATTAGATGAGATAAGCATTCTTTCCCCAAAAAATATAGAGGAAGCCTACCAGAGTGCCATGAAGGCAAAGGAGAAGATCACCAGAAAATAGAATGCTAGGAGAGGACAGGGAACTGGCAGAGGAAGAGGACAATCCTATGGTAGAGGACAAACTGCCAATAATAGTGAAGAGGGCAGCAATTCCAAGACATCAAGAATAATAGAAAAAGGAGAGAACACTAGAGGAGGATGGCCACATCAGAGAGGAAGAGGAAATGGCTGAGGTAGAGCAACTGCCTATCAGTGCTATAGGTGCCACAAGTGGGAACACAGGTCTTTTGAGTGTCCTGAAGCAAAACAAGTTGGTCACAGAGGAGCGTATGTTGCACAGCCAGAGGAAGTAGAGGCACCACCCCAGGAAGTAAAAAATGTGCTAGAAACAGGGGAAGCCTTAGTTTTGAATAAAGTGTTGTTGAAACCAGCCAAGGAGATAGCTAAACAAACTCAAAGGAAGGAATTATTCCAGATAGTTTGTAAGTCGCACAGAAAATGTTGCAAGTTTATTATCGACAGTGGGAGCACGGATAATCTGGTTGCCAAAAATATGGTAGAGAAGTTGGGTTTGAAGCGGCTGAAGCATCCCACTCCCTACAAGGTATCGTGGTTGCAGAAAGGCCATTAGTTGTTGGTTGACGAACAGTGTGAAGTTGAGTTCCATATTGGCAGGTATAAGGACAAGGTTGTTTGTGATATTATGCCAATGGACGTATGTCATATACTGCTAGGAAGGCCATGGCAGTATGACCGAAAGGTAGTGCATGATGGGAAGACAAACTGTTACAAGTTTGTCAAAGATGGGATTAAGCACACACTTGTGCCCATCAAGGAGGAGGAAGCAGCAGAAACAAGCGGGATGAAAGTGTTACTAATGGGTGGAAAACAGTTTTTGAAGCAGATTGAAGATAGTGAAGTGAACTATGCTGTTGTGAGAAGGGAAAAAACAGTGCTGTTGCACACATAAATGTCTGATTTACCTGCAAAAATTCAGAAAATGTTGCAGGAATTCAGCAATATTGTAGTGGACGATTTACCAGATAAATTGCCTCCTAAGAGAAGTATTAGTCATCACATTGACTTTATACCTAGAGCAAGTCTATCGAACAAGGCAGCATACCGAATGAGCCCCAAAGATAACGAGGAAATAAAAAAACAGGTGCAGGAATTGCTGGATAAAGGGCTGATAAGGGAGAGTTTGAGCCCCTGCGCAGTTCCAACAATTCTTGCTCCCAAGAAAGGAGGAGAATGGTGAATGTGCACAGATTCGAGAACCATCAATAAGATTACCATCAGGTACAGATTTCCACTGCCATGGATGGACAATATGATGGACTGCCTGAGCGGGGCAGCATACTTCTCGAAGATTGATCTAAAGAGTGGTTATCATCAAATTCGAATCAGGGAAGGGGATGAATGGAAGACAACCTTAAAGACCAATGAAGGGTTGTATGAGTGGCTAGTAATGCCATTTGGATCAGGTAATGCCCCTAGTACCTTTATGCGACTAATGAATGAAATGCTGAAAGAGTTCATTGGAAAGTTTGTGATACTGTATCTTGATGATATATTAATTTTCAGCAAGACTAAGGAGGAACACTTTCGACATGTTCGAAGTGTGATGGAGAAATTGCAGCAGAATAAACTGCTGATAAATCTTAAAAAATGTACTTTTCTTAAAAGAGAACTGGTTTATCTGGGTTTTGTGATTGTAGAGAATGAGTTGAAGATGGACCCAGAGAAGATTGTAGCAATCATTAACTGGCCATCCCCAAAAAGTCTGTTTGAGGTACGTAGTTTTCATGGGTTGGCAAGTTTTTATCACAAATTTATAAGGAATTTTAGTGAAATCTGTGTGCCTATGTTCGATACTATAAAAAAGGCAAGTCAGCCTTTCCATTGGACTGAGGCAGCAGAGAAAAGCTTTCAGCTACTGAAGAAGAAGATTACAGAAAGACCAATCCTGTGATTGCCAGATTTTAACAAGATTTTCCAGGTTCGCTGTGATGCCAGTGGTACAGCCGTTGGGGCCATACTTAGCCAGGAAGACAAACCTGTTGTGTTTTTCAGTGAGAAGTTGAATGAGAGAAGGCAGAAGTATTCATCTTATGACAAAGAATTCTATGCTGTCGTCCAAGCACTAAAGCATTGGAGACACTATCTGCTGGGGAGTGATTTTGTTTTATTTTCTGATAGCTCTACACTACAATATGTGATGCAACAGCATAAGCTGAATCACAAGCATGCTAAGTGGGTCAAATATTTACAGAGTTTCACTTTTGTGTTGAAACACATTAGCAGACAGGCCAACAAGGTGGCAAATGTGTTGAGCAAAAGAGATTTTGTCTTGCAGGAGAGTACGATACAAGTACTGGGATTTGAGAATTTGAATGACTTGTATCAGACCACCACGGATTTCCAAGAGGCTTATGAAGCCTGTCAGAATCCTTTGCTGAGAAACAATAGTCCATGGTTGGACTATAATTTACAGGAGAAGCTATTGTTTAAAGGGTGACTATTATGCATTCCCGATTGTTCGATGAGAGAGAATATCATTCGGGAGAAGCACAGTGGAGGTCTAGCCAGGCATTTCGGCATAGACAAAACATTAGATCAACTCAGCCATTTTTATTATTGGCCAAGAATGTGAAGGGATGTGCAGAGATTTGTAACCAGATGTAAAGTGTGTCAGTTGGCGAAAGGACACAGTCAGAATACAGGACTCTACACACCATTGCCTATTCCGAGTAGACAGTGGGACTCAGTCAGTTTGGACTTTGTCTTAGGTCTACCAAGAACGCAACGGGGTTACAATTCTATGATGGTGGTAGTAGATCGGTTCTCAAAAATGGCACATTTCATCCCTTGTAAAAAAACCAGCGATGCCACTCACGTGGCCCACTTATTTTTCACAGAGATAGTCAGGCTACATGGCCGGCCTAAGTCCATTATTTCTGACAGGGACGTGAAATTTACAGGGCACTTCTGGTGCACCTTGTGGAAAAAGATGGACACATAATTAAGTTGCAGCTCTGCTTATCACTCGTAGACCGGTGGGCAAACAAAGGTGGTAAACAGGAGCTTGGGGAACCTGCTACGAAGTTTGGTCGGGGAAAATTCACGAATGTGGGATCGTGTACTTGCCTAGGCAGAGTTCACTTACAATGACTCACCCAATCGCAAAATGGGGCACAGTCCTTTTCAGATCTTATATGGTATGCATCCTCGCGGAGTGCATGAGTTACGAGATCTAGGACAGCAGGAAAGATAGAGTGTTGATGGGGAAGATTTCACCAAAGCAATGAATGACCCACACGAGCAAGTAAAGATGAAGTTGCAGGACAGCAGTAAAAATACAAGCAGCGGGCAGATCTGAAATGGTGAGAGGTATATTTTAATGTGGGGGATGAATTCCAAGCACATTTGCGCAGAGAAAGTTTTCCTAAGGGTGAATACAACAAATTGAAATATAAGAAGATTGACCCTTGTAAAATTCTGTGTAAATTTTCAACAAATGCTTATGAATTACATCTACCTCCAGGGATAGGCATTTCACCCATCTTCAATGTGGCAGACTTGTTTCCATATACTACCAGTCCTGAGGAATACAATACAGCATGGCTTACACGGGACACACAAGAAGGGAGCGAGACTTGCATGAGACAAATGCCTTCAGCTTAGCCCCTTAAGATCGAGAGGATCCTCGACACTCAGGTGGCCAGGAAAACTCGGTAGAAGGAATACCTACATTATCTGGTCAAGTGGAAGAACCATCCCATTGAGGACAGTTCATGGCTTGACGCCAGACAAATACAGCAGGCAGGCTATTCAGTCGAGAAGCTCATGGACCGGAGTCATGAATTTTTCTTACCCCGGGAGCCTGATGCAATAGCATCCAGCTGAGGGTACCATGACTGGGTGTTTGGTCTCAGTCAAGGAGAACAGGTTCATTATCATTTGGTTCCATTTACTAATCAACACAATATTTAGAAGCTTGTTTTTTTTATTTAATTATTAGTTAAGTTGTAATTAGGAACAACACAGTTAGATGAAGGTGGTTACAACCACACTGTTTGTTTTCTTTTATTTATCTTACAACTGTCTTTTCATTTAAAAATATATATTGTATATCTTACATCACAAGAAAACCCGAAAGGACCAAAATGGTTACCAATCGTGTAACTGTAGAAGCAACTGAAGAATAACTGTGAACAGTTCAGGTAACTGTATGAAAACAGTACAAAAGCCAATGTAATACATTTTTGAAGGGGTTTGATATACTAGCATAGGAAGAGAATAAAAGAAAGACAATTTTGAAAACCTGAGCATTTTGATCCATCTATCATAAATAGTCTGTGATTTATTTTCTTTCTTTTTCTTCTAACTATTATCCGAACAATTAGAAAAAAGGTTGTACATTTCTTTATTACCAGAAGTCCTTCCAGACGAGCAAAGACATGGTTTCAGAATTCGATTGACAAACAAGAGACATAATATTAACGAGAGGTCGAACAAACAGTTCCAACAACTGCGTAAATCCAAGGAGCACAAGAACAAGCTATAGACACAACAGTTAACTAAACAAATACAGTCACTGTAAAATGTATTCACGAGAAAGGTAATCCCGAGCCTTGAAATTTCTTTTTCTTTCAGCTTATAAATAGTTTAATGTTAAAACTGACATACAAAATATACAAATATAAAAGTGCTCAAGATCCACAACCGTAAGGCCTAACGAACTCCTCTTCCGGGAGAAAAAATATATAATGAGGGTTATGGTTATAACCCTGAACAGTCATAGTGCTGTAGAAGAAAGCAAGATTATACATCCCAAGACCCAGAGGCCGTTGGACATAAAAAGCAGACGGATGGTACCAAGAACTTCTGTACCTAACCTGATAGTAGTCTACGCCAGAGAAGAAAGAAACCAAACAAGGAAATCTATGAATAGAAAGACTGCAACAGGGAGCGACCCTACTGATTTCATAGGGTTGAAATCTGAACAGTAGTCCAACTAGGAGCCAATCCCAACCTGCAAAAGACAACAGAGGCACATTAGCAACGACATTCCAGAATTCATGGTACTAAACGACGAACAATGGAAAAACCTCCACAATTGACTTACCAAAACAATAGATGGTGCCAGAGGAACGAACTTGCCCTTGGGTCGTAGCCACAAGAAGGAAGCTTGCTCACGAGAAGCAACTACCTTTAGTTTTAAGAAAAGCTGAGAAAATAAACTGTAACAGGGAAGGAGAAACTTACCTTGCCAGATCTGAACGATGCTGAGGAAAGGGTCCTTCGTGACCATGACTTGCATACACAGCAAATCCCCAACAAGTCAACCAGAGAAATAGTCACACGAGCAGCTAGAATTACCACTGGAGAAACCAAGCAAAACAAGCTAAGGTAATGGAAGGAGAAATAGTGACCACAAGAAGAGCGCAAAAATCATAGAGAAGAAGAGTAAATCCTCTCGTAAAATCGATGTATCCAATGACATAGTAACTGAGCCAAACTAACCAGATAGCTGAAGAAGTAGATTGAGTAAAGTTATCCAATCATCCAATGGAGAAATCCATTGCCAGGTGTGGGCGGAGTATCAAATTCGAGCTCTTTACAGTCACAAGAAAACCGGCGGAAAGATCTCTCACCACGAACCAAGAGAAATGAAAATGTAGGAGTGAATGAAGTGAGGGTTAGGGTTTAGCCCAAGAGCGGGAAGGAGAACCGAGACCAAGACAGTTGTCCTCTCACGTACCAGCGTACCGACAATTAATACAGTCATCAATACAAACAAATATCTGCTCTAACCTTTTGATTACTAGCTAATCATAGTTACTTTGATTCAGTCATTGCCTTAATCATTGTTGTTTAGCATTAACCCTTAAGTAAAGGGCTGGTCCCATCATATTGTGGTATCAGAGTAGGTTTTGGAGTTTTATTGGAAAAATGGGTTGGAAGACGAGGACATGGAAGAGGTGCTCGGAGAGTAGTAGAGGAAGTATTGCGTGAGGAAATTAGGATCCTTACTACCCGTTTGGAGGCAATCGAAGTAGGAAGGAGAAGGGATCTGGAAGTAGGAGATGACAGTGAAGAAGAAGCTATAGCTGCGACAGATGGATTGGATGAAGAAGGACCAGAAATTAGATTGTTGAGGTCGGTCCTATTGGCTAGCAGCAAGCCTAAGCCAATTATGATGGCATCTCGTCCACAAAAGTTTTGTTGGACTGGATCAACGAATTGGAAAAATATTTCTAATGTGAAGAGGTCAGCGAAGATCGATGAGTTAAGTTCGCTGCAACCAAGCTGAAAGGACACGTAGCCTTGTGGTGGGATAGTGTCCAAGTAGAAAGAAGAAGGATGAATAAGTTTCCAATAAAGAAATGGCCAAGAATGGTGGCCAAGATGAAAGGCAGATTTTTGCCCAAAAATTACCAGATTACACTGCATCGGCAAGTGTAGAATCTGAGGCAAAAAGGGATGATAGTGAGAGAATATACTGAAGAATTCTACCAGGTAAATTTAAGAGCTAGTTACACGGAGGACACCCCGGAAAAAACAACAAGGTATGTAAATGGTCTGAGATTGGAAATATTAGATGAGATAAGCATTCTTTCCCCAAAAAATATAGAGGAAGCCTACCAAAGTGCCATGAAGGCAGAGGAGAAGATCACCAGAAAATATAATGCTAGGAGAGGACGAGGAATCGGCAGATGAAGAGGGCAATCCTATGGTAGAGGACGAACTGCCAATAATAGTGAAGAGGGCAGCAGTTCCAAGACTTCAGGAACAGTAGAAAAATGAGACAACACTAGAGGAGGAAGGCCATATTAGAGAGGAAGAGGAAATGGCCGAGGCAGAGGAGCTGCCTATCAGTGCTACAGGTGCCACAAGTGGGGGCATAGGTCTTTTGAGTGTCCTGAAGTAGAACAAGCTGGTCATAGAGGAGTGAATGTTGCACAGCCAGACGAAGTAGAGGCACCACTCTAGGAAGTAGAAAATGTGCCGGAAATAGGGGAAGCCTTAGTTCTGAATAAAGTGTTGTTGAAACCAGCCAAGGAGGTCACTGAACAAACTCAAAGGAAGGCATTATTCCAGACAGTTTGTAAGTCGCACAGAAAATGTTGCAAGTTGATTATCGACAATGGGAGCACAGATAATCTGGTTGCCACAGAGATGGTAGAGAAGTTGGGTTTGAAGCAGCTGAAGCATCCCACTCCCTACAAGGTATCATGGTTGCAGAAAGGCCATCAGTTGTTGGTTGACGAACAGTGTGAAGTTGAGTTCCATATTGGCAGGTATAAGGACAAGGTTGTTTGTGATATTATGCCAATGGACATATGTCATATATTGCTAGGAAGGCCTTGGCAGTATGATGGGAAGGTAGTGCATGATGGGAAGACAAACTGTTACAAGTTTGTCAAAGATGGGATTAAGCACACACTTGTGCCCATCAAGGGAGGAAGCAGCAGAAACAAGTGGAACGAAAGTGTTACTAATGAGCAGAAAACCGTTTTTGAAGCAGATTGAAGATAGTGAAGTAAACTATGCTGTTGTAAGAAGGGAAAAAACAGTGCTGTTGCACACAGAAATGTCTGATTTACCTACAGAAATTCAGAAAATGTTGCAGGAATTCAGTAATATTGTAGTGGACGATTTACCAGATAAATTTCCTCCTAAGAGAAGTATTAGTCATCACATTGACTTTATACCTCGAGCAAGTCTATCGAACAAGGTAGCATACCAGATGAGCTCCAAAGATAACGAGGAAATCAGAAAACAAGTGTAGGAATTGTTGGATAAAGGGTTGATAAGGGAGATTTTGATCCCCTGTGCAGTTCCAACAGTTCTCGCTCCCAAGAAAGGAGGAGAATGGGGAATGTGCACAAATTCGAGAGCCATTAATAAGATTACCATCAATTATAGATTTCCACTGCCACGGATGGACCATATGATGGACTGCCTGAGTGGGGCAGCATACTTCTCGAAGATTGATCTGAAGAGTGGTTATCATCAGATTTGAATCAAGGAAGGGGATGAATGGAAGACAACCTTCAAGACCAATGAAGGGTTGTATGAGTGGCTCGTAATGCCATTCGGATCAAGTAATATCCCTAGTACCTTTATGTGACTAATGAACGAAATGTTGAAAGAGTTCATTGGAAAGTTTGTGATAGTGTATCTTGATGATATATTAATTTTCAGCAAGACTAAGGAGGAACACTTTCGACATGTTCCAAGTGTGATGGAGAAATTGCAGTAGAATAAACTGCTGATAAATCTTAAAAAATGTACTTTTCTTCAAAGAGAACTAGTTTATCTGGGTTTTGTGATTGCAGAGAATGAGTTGAAGATGGACCTAGAGAAGATTGCAGCAATCATTAACTGGCCATCCCCAAAAAGTCTATTTGAGGTATGTAGTTTTCATGGGTTGGCAAGTTTTTATCGCAAATTTATAAGGAATTTCAGTGAAATCTACGCGCCTATGTTGGATACTATAAAAAAGGCAAGTCAGCCTTTCCATTGGACCGAGGCAGCAAAGAAAAGATTTCAGCTACTAAAGAAGAAGATTACAGAAAGACCAATCCTGAGATTGCCAGATTTTAACAAGCTTTTCCAAGTTCGCTATGATGCTAGTGGTATAGCCGTTGGGGCCGTACCTAGCCAGGAAGACAAACCTGTTGTGTTTTTCAATGAGAAGTTGAATGAGAGCAGGCAGAAGTATTCATCTTATGACAAAGAATTCTATGCTGTCATCCAAGCATTGAAGCATTGGAGACACTATTCGTTGGGGAGTGAGTTTTCTTTATTTTCTGATAACTCTGCACTACAATACGTGATGCAACAACATAAGCTGAATCACAAGCATGCTAAGTGGGTCGAATATTTACAGAGTTTCACTTTTCTATTGAAACACATTAGCGGGTAGGCCAACAAGGTGGCAGATGTGTTGAGCAGAAGAGATTTGCACTTGCAGGAGAGTACGATACAAGTGCTGGGATTTGAGCATTTGAAAGACTTGTATTAGACCAACACGGATTTCCAAGAGGCTTATGAAGCCTGTCAGAATCCTTTGCTGAGAAACAATAGTCCATGGTTGGACTATAATTTATAGGAGAAGCTATTGTTTAAAGGGGGACAATTATTCATTCCTGATTGTTTGATGAGAGAGAATATCATTCAGGGGAAGCACAGTGGAGGTCTAGTCGGGCATTTCGGCATAGACAAAACATTAGATCAGCTCAGCCAATTTTATTATTGGCCAAGAATGCGAAGGGATGTGCAGAGATTTGTAACCAGATGTAAAGTGTGTCAGTTGGCAAAAGGACACAGTCAGAATACGAGACTCTACACACCATTGCCTATTCCGTGTAGACCATGGGACTCAGTCAGTTTGGACTTTGTCTTAGGTCTACCAAGAACGCAAAAGGGTTATGATTCTGTGATGGTGGTAGTAGATCGATTCTACAAAATGGGACATTTCATCCTTTCCAAAAAAACCAGCGATGCCACTCACCTGGCCCACTTATTTTTCACAGAGATAGTCAGGCTACATGGCCTGCCTAAGTCCATTATTTCCGACAGGGACATGAAATTTACAGGGCACTTCTGGCGCACCTTGTGGAAAAAGATGGACACACAATTAAGTTTCAGCTCTGCTTATCACCCGTAGACCGACGGGAAAACAGAGGTGGTAAATAGGAGCTTGGGGAACCTGCTACAAAGGTTGGTCGAGGAAAATTCATGGATGTGGGATCGTGTACTTTCTTAGGCGAAGTTCGCTTACAATGAATCACCCAATCGAAGCACGGGGCACAGTCATTTTCAGATCTTATATGGCATGCATCCTCGCGGAGTGCATGAGTTACGAGATCTAGGACAGCAAGAAAGACGGAGTGTTGATGGGGAAGATTTCGCCAAAGTAATGAATGACCTACACGAGCAGGTAAAGATGAAGTTGCAGGATAGCAGTCAAAAATACAAGCAGCAGGCAGATCTGAAATGGTGAGAGGTACAGTTTAATCTGGGGGATGAAGTCCTCGCACATTTACACAGAGAATGTTTTCCTAAGGGTGAATACAACAAATTGAAATATAAGAAGATTGGCCCTTGTAAAATTCTGCGTAAATTTTCAGCAAATGCTTATGAATTACAGCTACCTCCAGGGATAGGCATATCGTCCATCTTCAATGTGGCAGACTTGTTTCCATATACTGCCAGTCCTAAGGAAGATAGTACAACACGACCTACATGGGACACACAGGAAGGGAGTGAGACTTGGATGAGACAAATGCCTTCAGCTCAGCCCCTTGAGATTTAGAGGATCCTCGACACTTAGGTGGCCAGGCAAACTCGGCAGAAGGAATACCTACAATATCTGGTCAAGTGGAAGAACCGTCCCATTGAGGACAGTTCATGGCTTGACGCCAGACAAATACAGCAAGCAGGCTATTCAGTCGAGAAGCTCATGGACCGGAGTCATGAATTTTTCTTACCCCGGGAGCCTGATGCAAGAGCATCTAGCTGAGGGTACCATGACCGAGTGTTTGGTCTCGGTCAAGGAGAACAGTTTCATTATCATTTGGTTCCATTTACTGATCAACACAGTATTTAGAAGCTTGTTTTTTTTTATTTAATTATTAGTTGAGTTGTAATTAGGAACAACACAGTTATATGAAGGTGGTTACAGCCACACTGTTTGTTTTCTTTTATTTATCTTATAGCTATCTTTTCATTTAAAAATATATATTGTATATCTTACAGCACAAGAAAACCTGAAAGGACCAAAATGGTTACCAACTGTGTAACTGTAGAAGCAACTGAAGAATAACTATGAACGGTTCGGATAACTATATGAAAACAATACAAAAGCCAATGTAATACATTTTTGAAGGGGTTCGATATACCAGCATAGGAAGAGAATACAAAGAAAGACAATTTTGAAAACCTGAGCATCTAGATCCATCTGTCATAAATAGTCTGTGATTTATTTTCTTTCCTTTTCTTCTAACTATTATCTGAACAATTTGAAAAAAGGTTGTACATTTCTTTATTACCAGAAGTCCTTCCAGATGAGCAGAGACATGGTTTTATAATTTGATTGACAAACAAAAGACATAATATTAACAAGAGACAGAACAAGCAGTTCTAACGACTGCATAAATCTAAGGAGCACAAGAACAAGCATCAACCACAACAGCTAACTAAACAAATACAGTCATTGTAAAATGTATTCATGAGAAAGGTAATCCTGAGCCTTGAAATTTATTTTTATTTCATCTTATAAACTATTTAATATTAAAACTGACATACAAATTATAAAAATATAATAGTGCTCAAGACCCACAACCGTAAGGCCTAACGAACTCCTCTTCCAAGAGAAAAAATATACAACGAGGGTTAGGGTTATAACCCTGAACAGTCACAGTGCTGTAGAAGAAAGCAAGATTATACATCCCGAGACCCGGAGTCCGCTGGACATAAAAAGCAGAAGGATGGTACCAAGACCTTCTGTACCTAATATGACAATAGTCTACGCTAGAGAAGGAAGAAAAACTGAACAAGGAAATCTATTAATGGAAAGACTACAACAGGGAGTGACCCTACTGATTTCATAGGGTTGAAATCTAAATAGTAGTCCAACCAGGAGCCATTCCCAACTTGCAAAAGACAACAGAGGCATATTGGCAACGATATTCCAAAATTCATGGTACTAAATGACGAACAGTGGAAAAACCTCCACAATTGACTTACCAGAACAATAGACGGTGTTGGAGGAATGAACTTGCCCTTGGGTCGCAGCCACAAGAAGGAAGCCTGCTCACGAGAAGAAACTACCGTTAGTTTTAAGAAAAGCTGAGAAAATCAACTGTAACAGGGAAGGAGAAACTTATGTTGCCAGAGCCGAACGACACTGAGGAAAGGGTCCTTCATGACCACGACCTGCGTACATAGCAAATCCCCAACAAGTCAACTAGAGAAATAGTCACACAGGCAACCAGAAATACCACTAGAGAAACCAAGCAAAGCAAGCTAAGGTAACAGAAGGAGAAACAATGGCCACAAGAAGAGCACAAAAACCATAGAGAAGCATAGTAAACCCTCTCATAAAATTTAGCAAAGTTATCCAACCATCCAACGGAGAAATCCATCGCCAGGTGTGGGCGGAGTATCAAATTCGAGCTTGTTACAGTCACCAGCAAACCGGCAGGAAGAGCTCTCACCACGAACCAAGAGAAATGAAAATGCAGGAGTGAATGAAGTGAGGGTTAGGGTTTAGCCCAAGAGCGGGAAGGAGAACCGAGACTAGGACAGTTGTCCTCGCACCTACCAGCGTACCGACAATTAATACAGTCATCAATACAAACAAATATTTGTGCTAACCTTTTGATTACCATCTAATCATAGTTACTTTGATTCAATCATTGCATTAATAATTGTTTTTTAGCGTTAACCCTTAAGTAAAGGGCTGGTCCCATCACCAAGCATCGTGATCCGCCCACAAATGGTCAAGTATGTCTTCATAGAAAACCACACCTCTGGAACCTATTGTTCCTAACTCAACTTTGCCTCCCAGTACTACTTCTCAAGGACCATTTCCACCTAGAACTGTGCCACTAGGCCTTAACCAACTCAGAGTAGTTCCTCCAAGCCACTGTCCTCCTGGTCAGATACCATTCTTATTTCCACCTCCTAAGTTTATTCTACACCTTCCATGGCTACGTTGAGTCTACCCAACATTACCTTGGGGTTCCCAGTCTGGTACATTGATCCTCCCGCAAACACTCCATTCAATCAACTTAAACCTTACATTGCTTTGTCCCTAGTCCAACCTATTGTTCCTACTCCTACTTCAATTCCACAACAACCTCAATAGGATCCTACTCCTATTTCGAAAGCATCTAACAAGGGGGCCAAAGCCTAGAAAAAGGGATCTAAAGGCAAGGCACCCCCAGCAACTCCAGCTCCTCCTGAGATGCCAAAGCCTATTCCTCCTTGTGATTTGTGTGATATATCCAATCACGCCACCAATAATTGTCCTAAATTCCCTTATGTTAAGTATGTGGTTGCTGAAACCTTCCCTGATTCTAACATTCTTAAGGTCCATGTCACCTTACTTGAGTCAACCAAGAATAACATATCTTTATGCACAAATCACCCATGTGCTCTATGTGATAATTATGGTCATTATTCTCATTGTTATCCTCGTCTCAAAATTTTTCTTGATACACTCTAAGTGCTTCACAAATTAGAGGCTGCTTATAGTGATTCCACCTCTCCTCTACCTGTGGATTCTAGTCCCACTCCTACACTGGAACATGAGGTCTCTCAAACACCCATTGTGATCCCTCCCCCTGATGTCGAGATGATAGATAATACTTCTCTTATTCTCTACCTGTCGTCATCCATGATATCGATGTATTGGAACTCCCCTAATGTCTCCTATTGTGATTATGTTGAAACTTCTTCGACGAACACCCCAGTCTCAACATCGGTAGATATTCCATCTACTTGTCATATGTCTCCCAACATTGACGATGTTTATGTGAACCTTGTCTCTCATGAAGATGCTTCAGGTAGAACTTCTCCATCATGTGGTCTTTATTCCTCTAGTCTTCCCATCTTCCATTCTGATGAAGACATCATGGAAGGTATGACCGCCCCTTATTATCCCTGGGATGATATGCACCAATGTGCGTACCCTTCCACAACAAACCCAAGAACAATATGTTGTGGAATCCAAATACTACATCCACTTTGAGGTTGTTTTGTTCAATAACCCCTTACACGAACTCGTGAATTTGAACCACATCCACCTTGTGTCCATTACATTTCCACACAATTTTCGGGTAAGGGGACATACATTCTTGAGAGTACAAGAGAAGAAATTCTTCCCAACCATCCTAATGTATCTAGTAGTGTCGACTCTAGTACCATTATTATTCCCAATTTAGAAGAACCTTTAGAGTCTCATATCACTTCAGGTCACCTTAGGGATGACCCACTTAATCATTCCTCCATCTTACATCAGCAACCTAGTCCCTTAGACATTGTTGTTGGCCAACCACCATGTTTTCTAGGTGAGCATCCACTGATTATATCCGAAGCCACTCTTTGGTATTTTACGACTACCTCTCATTACCATTATGGAAGAAAGTCTCAATCGTCTTAACGATTATTGTAATTTACAACTAACTACTACCATAATAGTTTTCATATCTAGAAAATAGTTATGCAACCGCTTCTTACAGTTCTGGTTCATATTCAAGAAAATAGTTATGCAATTGCTTCTAATAGTTGTGTATGTCTGTTATCTTTTTTTTTTTATAGAAATGTTTTAGTCAATTCTAAGTAGGACCACTCCTCAAGGCCTACCCAAATGTTTACAAGTTGGCCCTTTACTAGACCTAGGACTGTTCTCCTAGCTACTGGGTTACCGACTTGGCTTGGTAGCTAGCCTGGGTCTCAAGCTTTGGGTTCTCTTATCTAAAACTATACCTAGTATTAATGCATAAGAGCCTTCATTTTTCTTAATTCCAGTCACACTAATATACAACCAAAAACCATTTCAAAATAGAAGAAAGATGACATATCACATATAATAGACCAGAACACTTATTTTTTTCTTTACATGTCCTGACCAACCAAAAAACACTAGGAATGAGAGTGCTCCACCCAACCAATGAGAATAGCGATCATTTCCATTCTCCCCCTAACCCAATTTCTTCCAATATAGTTGCTTGAAAGTTCCCTAACAAGGTTTGCTCAAAGGCATCAAAACTACACAAGTTTATCCTAAGAACTCATAGGCTCACAAGTTTGTCTTAGGGTTTCCATTGGTCACCAACCAGCTCAAGAATACCCCAACTAGTAGCATCTTCACATACCTTCAACAATGTCCTGTTTCAAGTTCCAAAGCTTGAATCTTCAACTCCTCTCTTGGACCTCCTCCTATCATGTATCAAGTCTCCAAGGATGCCTAAGGTTTTCTTCCCTCTCCTCTCTTGGCTCCGTGTCCCAAATGAGATTATTTATCTCTAGGGAGAGGAATAATTATCTTAACATTTTACGGCTATGTATTATTTATAAAAATAAATTCAATTAAATAAAATAAAATTTATGTTTTACCATCCTCCTAGGCCTTTACCTGACCCATGATTTTTACCAAGTCTTTTGAGGCAAAACAAAACATTTACAAATTTTACCAAGGGGTGTTACAAAAAAAGGATAAAATATCTCTCTATATTGACTAATGTAAAGAAGAAAAATAATTTTAAAATAAGAAAAATTTATCATGAGCTTTAAAGTGAAATTGGACATTTTCCAATCCCCAAAACACCATGGGATGAAAGAGTCTTTGACATTTTCACCACTTAGAAGGTTGAAATGATTGAAACTGAAAAACATTTTTTCTTAAATTGTCGAGCATATATTCACATTGAATCTAAGTTTCAAAATATTCATCACACTATCCACCTTCTTAACCTCTTAAATCAACAAGACTATAAATTTGGACCACTTCTCTTTATGCTTTTGAGCATATACATAAAATGTTGAAGAATTTTGAGTAATCTCTTACATTCTTAAGATGTGATAAATCATTCTTATATTAATCGATGTTAATCATTATCGTCAATAAAATTGTCAATTTATCTAATTAAATTTATATAATTGGAAAGTTTTAAGAGTTTTTAAGAATACTAAATCTTTTTATACATTAAAAAAATAAAATTTAAATAAAAGCATTACCATTTTATTTAAAATTAGGCTCTAATTATTAGATGAATTAGAGTGTGTAGCATATTATATCAATATAACTTGATTTTTTATACATGAATCTTACATATTTAAATAAAAACAATTCTTTATATAAGGGATATATATACTTGTTTTGATACTTAAATAATTAGATATTAAAGTTTTATAATACATATTGAATGCAAGTTCAATATGTTATTGGTGGGTTTTGAATGTGATAAGGAGATAACAAATATTTTTAAATATCTATATTAAAAAATATTATTATTATTATTTTTATATGTGTGTGTGTGTGCGCGCGCGCTTCATAGTTTAGTATAAGAGAGATGTCATATAACATTATATTTAAAAAATTAAAAACTAGCATAACCACATTTATATTAATATAAATGTGGTTGATAAAAACCGATAGGCGTATATCAACAAATATCAATATTACTAATAATATAATATAATATTATTAATATTATATATGAATAATACTATATAATAATAAACAAAGATAAATTAATGAATAACAAATTAAAATAAATTTTAGAAATAAATAATAGCACACATAAACAAACATTATAAATTTACAATATTATTAATATTACATATGAATAATATTATATAATAATAAATAAGTATAAATTAATGAATAACAATTTAAAATAATTTAAGAAATAAATAATAGCACACAAGCAAATATTATAAAAAATAATTAAACACGATTTAATAAATCCAAGGGAGTAATACTAATAACTCAAGGCCTTATAAACCCAATAAAGTAATATTACACCTAATCGATTATTATTATAAACCCAAGGTATATAAACCTTAAGATAAATACTATAAACAAGACAGTCTTTGTCACAATGGGACATTGAACCATGCGTCACCATGGTTGATTTTCATATTGAGACAATCTTTGTCGCAATGCAACATTTGACCATGGTTGGCTATGATTGACCATGGTTGACCATGATTGATCTTACAAACCCATGGGAATAATAAACCTGCTATTATAAACACAAGGGAATAATAAACCCAATGGATTAATACTAAAATCCCAAGGGATTATGAACACAAGGGAATAATGTTAAACCTAGGGGACTAATATTATAAACATAAGGTATTTACCCTAAGATAAATATTGTAAACACTAAAATAAACATGGTTGACCAAAGTTGATTTTTATATTGGCACAATCATTATCACAATGTGATGTTGGACCATGTTTGGCCATTAATGTTTTTCACATCGAGACAATCTTTGTCACAATGCAATATTGGACCATGGTTGACCATGGATGTTTTTCATATCGAGACAATATTTGTCACAATGTGATGTTTGACCATGATTGACCATAGTTGACCATGTTTGATTCTATGATTGACCATGGTTGATCATGGTTGGCTATGATTGATCATGGATAACAATGATTGATATTATAAACCCAAGGGAATAATAAACCCAATGTATTGATATTTTAAACCCAAGGGACTAATATTATAAACTGAAGGTATATAAACCCCAAGATAAATATTGTAAACACTAAAATAAACATCATTGACCATGGTTGATTTTCTTATAGAGACAATCCTTATCACAATGCGACGTTACACCACGGTTAACCATGATTGATATTATAAACCCAAGGGAATAATAAATTGAAGGGATTAACACTAAAACCCCAAGAGATTATGAACTCAAGGGAATAATATTAAATTCAGGGGACTAATATCATAAACCTAAGGTATTTACCCTAAGATAAATATTATAAACACTAAAGTAAATATGGTTGACCATGGTTGATTTTCATATTGAGACAATCCTTATCACAATGCAATGTTGGACCATGGTTGACCATGGATGCTTTTCATATCGAGATAATATTTGTCACAATGCAACGTTTTACCATGGTTAACCATAGATGTTTTTCATATCGAGACAATCTCTGTCACAATGCTACGTTCAACCTTGATTGACCATGGTTGACCATGTTTGATTCTATAAAACATGGTTGATCATGATAAACCATGGTTCACCATAATTGTCCATGGTTGTCGATGATTTTCACATGGAGAAAATTTTTGTCACAATGTGACATTTGACCATGTTTGACTATGGTTAACCATGGTTGACTATGATTGACCATGATTGTCCATTATTGATATTATAAACCCAGGGGAATACTAAACCTAAGGGATTGATATTATAAACTGAAGAGAATAATAAACCCAAGGGATTAATACTAAAACCCCCAGGGATTATGAAATGAATGGAATACTACTAAACCCAAGGGAATAATATTATAAAACCAAGGTATATAAACTCTAAGATAAATACTACAAACACTAAAATAAACATGGTTGACTATGGTTGATTTTCATATTGAGCCAATCCTTGTCACAATGCGACATTTGACCATGGTTAACCATGGTTGGCTATGATTAACAATAGTTGACCATGATTGATTTTATAAGAGAATAATAAACCCAAGAAATTCATATTATAAACCAAAGAGAATAATAAACCTAAGGGATTAATACCAAAACCCCAAGGGATTAATACTATAACCCCAAGGGATTATGAAACCAAGGGAATAATATTAAACTCAAGGGACTAATATTATAAACCCAAGGTATACAAACCCTAAGATAAATATTTTAAACACTAGAATAAAAATGATTGACCATGGATGTTTTTCATAACGAGACAATCTTTGTCACAATGCGATGAACCATGGTTTAGAATGGGTGTTTTCCATATCAAGAAAATCTTGGTCACAATGTGGCATTCGACCATGGTTGACCATAATTGACCATGGTTGACCATGATTGACCATGTTTCATTCTATAAAACATGGTCGACCATGATCAACCATGGCTGACCATGGTTCACCATGATTGTCCATAATTTTCACATGGAGACAATTTTTGTCACAATGCGAAATTTGACCATGGTTAACCATGGTTGACTATGATTGACCATGATTGACCATAATTTATATTATAAACCCAAAGGAATAATAAACCCAAGGGATTGATATTATAAATTTAAGGGAATAATAAACTCAATGGATCAATACTAAAACCCCAAGAGACTATGAACCGAAGGGAATAATATTAAACCTAAGGGATTAATATTATAAACCCAAAGTATATAAACCCTAAGATAAATATTATAAACACTAAAATAAACATAGTTGACCATTGTTGGCTATGATTGATGATAGTTGACCATGATTGATATTATAAACCTAAGGGAATAATAAACCCAATGGAATAATATTAAACCCAAGGGATTATTATTATTATTATTATTATAAACCCAAGGGATTATAAACCTAATAGAATAAAATTAAATCCAAGGGATTATTATTATTATTATTATTATTAAGAAGTATTTTAATAATGTTTGTGATATGTAATTTTTTTAAAAGTTAATCTCTTTTCACATTTTGTATATATATATATATATATATATATATATATATATATATATATATATATATATATATGATGTCAAGGTTCATCTTAATTTTAAACTTAAAAATTAAGGAAAAATTTGTAGGTAGAGGGATTTGATCTCTTCAGTGATCCAGATTTAAACAGGAACACAACAAATTACATACATAACCATAAATACAGAGATGCACTAGAAATAATATTTTATTTCATTAATGTAAAATACTGAAATATGCTTACAAACAGAAGTGGAAATAAACTAGCTCGGGTGATGGTAGCTTATCTCTGAGAAGAGATGTGGCGGCTACATGCCTCTGAACTCCTTACAATGAGGTTCAAGGGCCTTTTTATTATTGAAAAATAAGATAAAACCCTAAACAACCAAAACCCTAACCTGAGGAGATGTAACACCAAGAGTTTATGGGCCCCGTTGGGGTCAATTGGACAGCCAACTTCCAGGGGTCATGACTTGGTCATATTATCTCCGTTTGACGTGCATGATACTCTGTTGGAAAGATCTCTCCGAGGACTACGAAAAAAGTACAATTTTATCAGAAAATCGTTGGTGGTATATTTCCAATAAAACTTTGTTTAGGGCCTCAAAATGGATCTGGAAGTTTAGGACCCGAAAAACTGCTAAAAATAGTAAACTGTGCTACAATTAAGGAAACTGAAAAATTGAAAGAAACAATGGTGGGGGTCCAAGTGGAATCAGTGGGTGGCCACCAATACCCACCTGGATCATTCCTCCCCCTTAGGAAGCAATGGTCCCCATTGCGTTGAGTTCCTCCATGAGATGAGGAAACTTCTACTAAACTTGGTCCCTAGTGAGCCACTTGCCATGGTGAAGGAGTTGGCCTGCTTTGACAACTCGATACAGTTGGATCTTCTGCTAGCGTGTGTGCTTGATCTGCATGTTGATGATCGATCAGTTGCATCTTGTTCCATGCAATCTTGATTTAACTCTGTTGGAGTGAGTTGTTCTGCTATGTCGGATGTGTCTAGTAATGGTGGAAAGTATGGCCGAAGGTGGTCCACATTGAACATTGGGTGCAGGACAAGGAATGGGGGAATGCTGAGCTCAAATGCATTGTCTCCCATATCCTTGGTAATGGTGTAAGAACCATATCAGAGTGGTCTGAGTTTCCGATAGGTTCCGGTAAGGTGTTCCTTTTGCAAATGCAACCAGACTTTGTCGCCCACTTGAAACTTGTGTGGTACCCGATGTTGATCATGTCACTGTTTGTACTTGGCATTTGGTTCCAGAATGTCATGGACCTATTGGCTTATATGTTAGATGTGCTCAATGAAGTTGTTTTCCTTATCGATTTTGGACAGGACATGAACCGAATCTACCTGAGTAGCTACAAATGGCATGGACACATCAATGGGACATAGTGGCTGGAATCCCAAGCCCACCTGAAAATGGTTGTGGCCAGTCGGGCTGTGGAGAGCTTGGTTATAGTTATGTTGAACATAGGGGAGGCTCTCATCCCATGTGCGTGGATACTTTGAGTTGTACATGCGCAAAATGTGTACGATCATCCTATTGACGACCTCTGTTTGTCCATCAGTTTAGGGATGGAAAGTTGTGGACTTAGTGAGTTTGGTGTCCAGCATCGACTAGAGATTGGACCAAATTGTACTGAGGAACCTGTTGTCCTGATTTGAGATGATAGATTGTGGGATCCCAAAGTGTACCCACACTCGTTCAAAGAAGAGTTTAGCAGTGGCTTTTGATGTGATATTATTCTTGCATACCACCATAACGACCATCTTCAAGAATCTGTCGATGACCACAAAAAAATTGTCATTCACATGCTTAGTAGAAGGAAGGCCCGACATGTAATCCATAGAGATGGATTCCCAGGGTCGACTAGGTGTAGGCAGTGGAGTATAGAGGCCTTGCTTCTTGATGGTCAATTTGGCAATGGCACAGGCAGTGCAGGATCTGATGTACTTCTCGACATATTGTCGAAGATTCGGACAATATAAATACTTCTGCAGTACTGCCACCATTTTCTCGACCCCAAAATGCCCAGCAGCCCAACTGTAGTGTGCTTCCCAAATCATCTTAGCACGCTCACCTAAAGGAACACAAAGGTGACCTAGGTGGCATAACAGGGCATCTTGGAGGTGAAAATCTAGAACATGCTAACCCTCCAAGAGCGTATGGTATGTGTGGCCAAATTCTAGGTCGCTTTTGTAGAGAAGTGGCCAATCAGAAGTCTCATGCCCATAAGAATTGAGCATGGCAATTAACTCCATGATCAATGGTCGACTGAGGCAATCTGCAACATTATTGGTGCTACCCTTCTTATACTTGATATACAAATGGAATTGTTGAAGGTATGTGGATCACTTCTGATGGCGATCATTCTGCAACTTCCCTTGTGTCTGTATGAACTGTAGGGGCCGGTGGTCTTTGTGGATGACCATTTCCTTCCCCAAAATGTAATGCTTCCATTGTCGGCAGGCCTTCACAATGGAATACATCTCTTTGTCATAAGTGGGATACTTCCAGACAGTGTATGAAAGTGTCTCACTATGATATGCCACTAGATTCTCGTGTTGAGTAAGGACTGCCCCAATAGCATAGTCAGAGGCATTTGTCTCCATCTCAAATGGTTGTTGCAAGTCTGGTAATGCAAACACTGGTGCCTAGCAAAGGCGATGTTTCAACTCTTTGAATGACTTATGTTGAGATTCATACCAAAATAATTTTGCTTTTGCTCCTCCTTTGATGACTTGACTCAAGGGCCAAGTGATATGAGAGAATTCCAACACGAACCTACTGTAGAAATTGGTAAGAGCCAGAAAGCTGTGGAGCTTTGTCAGAGTGGCTGGAGATGACTAATCCTGAATGACTTGGATCTTGGCTGGATCCACATGCACCACCCATTCATCAATAATGTACCCCAGCTACTGAACTTGGGTCATGCCAAAAGTGCATTTCTCCAAATTGGCACATAGCTTGTGTTGTCGCTGTGTTTGGAGAACCTGTTGGATGTGGTGGAGGTGCTCTTCCCAACTCTGGATAAAGATCAAGATGTCATCCAAGTATACCAATACAAATGAGTTGGTGAATGGCCACAAGATGTCATCCATCAACCTCATGAAGGTTGCAAGAGCATTCGTCAACCCGAAAGGCATAACCAACCATTCGAAAAGGCCCTCCTTGGCTTTGAAGGTAGTCTTCCACATATCGAAGAGTTCGATTGGTACCTGGTGATATCCTGACTTCAAGTCAATCTTGCTGAATTATTTCCCCCCTTCAGTTGGTCTAGAAGGTCATCAATTTGTGGGATCAGGTACCTATTCTGAACAGTGATCTTGTTCAGTGCCCGATAGTTAATACAGAGTCTCCAAGTCCCATCCTTCTTATGTACCAACATGATCGGGCTCCCACAAGGCGATGAACTCGGTCGAATGTGACCTTTCTGTAGCAGCTCCTAAATCTACCTCTTGATTTTGTCGTTCTCCAGAACAGAGAACCGATAGACTGGTCCATTGGACAGCGGCGCACCTGGGGTCAGATTGATGGAGTGCTTGACCTGACAGTGCAAAGGCACCCCTGGGGGGGACGTGAAGATGTACTTGTACTCCTCCACAACCTTGTCCATCTGTTGTTGTCATGCGAAGGGGCCCTGTCTGGAGGTCGTGGCCACTGTCTTCTTCTTTCCCTAAGGGCGTATCAACAGAAAAACAAATTTCCCAGTTTTGGAAATGAGCTTACTGCATTGTTTTGCAGTAACCAAAGAGATGGCGGTAGGCAGTGATACCTCCGGTATCATGACAACTTATTTCCCAAAGTAACAATAACAGCATGAGGCCTTGAATCATACACAGCATGTCGCTCCCACAAGTATCATTGGCCTAATAATAAATAACAAACATCAAGGGGAGCAACATCACATAACACCTCATCTGTGAAGGGCTTGATGTTGTATGGAAGGCGACATTGTTGGCTCACGTGAAGATCCCGTCCTTGGTGAAGCCACCCGATGGTGTACACTTGGGGATGTGTTGTGGTTGGTAAGCCTAGCTGATTCACGACCTTTTCTGGAATGAGGTTCTTTTGGCTCCCGCTATCGACAATGAACTATAGCGGGGAACCCTTTACCCACATCTAGGAGTGGAAGAGGTGCTCCTCTTCCTCTGGATCTTTGGGTTCCTCCTTCTAGATCTTCGTGGTGGCAATGATGGCGTTGGGCTTTGCATCGATAATCTGCTTCCCTTTGTCATTCCCCTTGTCGGGTTCTGACTCAGAGTCGGAACATGCATCTGATTCCGAAGCCTTTAGCTTGGCCACCAGTGACTGCTTGGCCCGACACTCACTTGTGTTGTGAGTGGAGCTCTTATGGAACTCACACCACTTTCCCATGTCCTTCTTCGGCTTCGCGGTGTTGTTATTTACTTGTGGCTTTGGCGGGTTTTCTTGGGCCACCCCACCTTGGTTCTCTCCTATGTTCTGCGGTTTGGAGTTACTTTTCCCTTGCTTAGGATTCGCAAATCCAAAGTCTCGCTTCTTTTGTTTAAACTTCTGCTTGATCTTGACATCATATTGGTATGCCATGCCAAGCGAGGAGATGTCTAGGAACTCCATCTCGTCCTAGATGTAGCTGTGTAGGAAGCCGCAGTATTTGAGTACCAAATGTTGCTCAGAATCCTTGATACCCAACTTTGTGCAAAGGGTATGAAAAATATTGGTAAACTCCAACACGTCTTGGTCCCTTCCCTGCCGTAGCGTAGTCCATTTTATGTATTTATCCTCATACATTATGACAGGGTAGTACTGCTCCTTAATGGTATCCCAGAATGAATTCCAAGTGGGTGCGGCTAAAAACAGTGAGGCTGTACTTTCATCCTTCTGCTCGCAGTAGGTTTCCCACCAGTCCTTGACATGGGGGGTGACTTTGAGAAAAGCGAAAGTAATCTTTTCCCGCCGGGAAAAATCAAGAATAGAAAAATACCCTTCTAGCATATTTAACCATTTATCTATAGCGTTTGCATCTATCTGACCCTCAAATATGGTAATGTTAAAGTTAACTTATACCTTAAAGGGTGTGGCACTTCCAGAGCAGCTGCTGGAAGTAGATGTCTCGCCCCTGGGTAGCCGCTGAAGGATCTGGGAAAAGTTGTCCATCATTGCATTCCTTTGTCACTCGAGGGCCTCTTCGAGCAAGATTTTGATAGGATCTCTTGCCCCATCGTCTTTCTTTTCATCCACCGTGGGAGGCCGCCGAGATTTGCGAGGCTGGTCTTGCAAAGATTCGACCAGTTCAAGCCCTAACTCCTTATATCCTGACCTCGTTAGGGACATGCAAAGTGAAAACAAAGAAAGAGAAGACCACTCTAATACCACTGCTCCAGATTTAAACAAGAACACAACAAATTACAGACATGCCCATAAATATGGAGATGCAGCAGAAATAATACTTCATTTCATTAATGTAAAATACTGAAATATGCTTACAAACAGAAGTGGAAATAAACTATCTCGGACGATGGTAGCTTATCTCTGAGAAGAGATGTGGTAGCTACATGCCTCTAAACTCCTTACTATGAGGCTCAAGGGCATTTTTATTATTGAACAATAAGAGCAAACCCTAAACAACCAAAACACTAACCCGAGGAGATGTAACACCAAGAGTTTATGAAATGCATTGGGGTTAGTTGGATAGCCAATTTCCTAGGGTCGTGACTTGGTCATATTATCTCCATTTGACACGCATGATACCCAGTTGGAAAGATCTCTCCGAGGTCTATGACAAAAAAGATGAATTTTACAAATTATCATTGGCAGTAGATTTCCAAAAAAACGTCGTTTAGGGCCTCAAAACGGCTCCAAAATTTTAGGACCCGAAAAATTGTTAAAAGTAGTAAATTGTGCTACAATTAAGGAAACTGAAAAAACTAAAAGAAACAATGGTGGGTGTCCAAGTGGAATTGGTGGGTGGCCACGAATATCCACCTGGATCATTCAGGTACTTGATAAATCCAAATTTAGCTTGAATTTAGGATTTTGTCGATCCAAGTTAGTTGTGTGATACTCTTTCAACATTCTTATATATATGGATATATAGAAAATATTTCATTATCAACAATAAATAAGATATTGAAGTTAACTATGTCGCTCATAATATTATTATTAAACCTTAGTCGTTTATTATTCATTTATAAACCTTAGGGAATAATATTAAACCCACGAGATTAAATATTAAACCCTAAGATAAATATTATAAACCCTAAAATAAACATCATTGACTATGGTTGATCATGGTTGATTTTCATATCAAGACAATCTTTCTCACATTGTGATGCTCGACCATGGTTGGTTTTCATATTGAGAAAAGCTTTGTCACAATGTGACATTGGACCATGGTTGACCATTCTTTTAATTTTATATTATAATAAGTATTAATATTTATAATAAAATTATATATTCACATTTTTTATATATATATAACAAAATTAAAAACTTGAAATCCCTTTTCAAAATAATTAATCAAAATATTAACTTGTCAATTCACATGAAAATATTATACTAATAACTAATCTAATTCTAGTCATAAGATCGACATTGAAAATACTCATTTACTTACAAATAATAAATTTGAAAAACTTTTAATTATTGATAAATTAGAGTTGTGAAATAAATTCAAAAATTTAATATTAAATAATTAATTCTGAATTCAGGCGTGTGTGATCCATAATGAATTAAGAAAAGTCTTTTGGTAGAAATCACATAAGAGAAATATTTGGCCTATGCGTTTCGAACCAACAAGTGTGGTTCATCATAAATTAATTATGTAATCATTAAATAAATATTTATTTTATTTTATAGCATAAATATTTAAATTATAAAATGAATACAAATTTAGATGGTTGAGAAAGAAGTTATTATTTTTTATTAGAACTTAAAATTATATTTTGATTTTTTATAAACTAATTATTTATTACAAAATAATTTTAATATGTTATTTTTATAAATCTATTATAATTTAATTCTTCATTTAAAAAACAAATTCAACATTTTCCTTCCTCTTTTTTATATATATATATATATATATATATATATATATATATATATATATATAAAATTAAATTAAAAATTTGAAATAATTTTTCAAAATAATTAATCAAAATATTAACTTGCCAATTCACATATTTTACTAATAACAAATTCAACATTTTCTTTCCTTTTATATATATAATTAAAAATTTGAAATGATTTTTCAAAATAATTAATCAAAATATTAACTTGCCAGTTCACATATTTTACTAATAACAAATCTAATCCTAGTCACAACATTAATAAAAATTCAAAAATTTATATTAAATAAATAAATTCATAAATTTAATATTAAATAATTATTTTAAATTAATTATGTAATAATTAAATAAATATTTTTTAATTTTATATTATAAATATTTAAATTATAAAATGAATACAAATTAATAATAATTCTTGATATCTATATATATATATAAAACAAAATAAAGAATTTGAAATGGGTTTTTAAAATAATTAATCAAAATATTAATTTGCCAATTTACATGAAAATATTATACTAATAACAAATCTAATTTTAGTTACAATATTAATATTGAAAATATTAGATATCATTCTTTGGGATTCAACTGTGTTAAGTATATTCATTGACTTAAAAATAATACAACTAAAAAACTTCTAATAACTCGTGAATTAAAGTTGTGAAATAAATTCAAAAATTCAATATAAAATAATTATTTTAAATTGATTATAAAATAATTAAATAAAATAAAAGTAATATCATGATAAAGATCATATGTATTATATACAAAAATATAAAGCTAATCAGTCTCCTTAAAACTCAAAGTATGCATAGGGTTGATAAGAAAATATTAGCTCATCCCGTGGAAAACAATATAAATTCGAAAATTTATATTAAATAAATAAATTATAAATTTAATATTAAATAATTATTTTAAGTTAATTATTTAATAATTAAATATATATATATATATATATATATTTAATTTTATATCATAAATATTTAAATTATAAAATGAATACAAAAGTAAATGATGGAGAAACCATATAAATTCAAAAATTTATATTAAATAAATAAATTAGTATTTTAAGTTAATTATGTAATAATTGAATAAATATTTTTTTAGGGTGGTGGTGGGGGTGGTGGTGGTCCACTGAGACGAAACTTTGGTCTATCGGACCTTAAGAAACGAATTATTTAGTTTGATTTAAGATTTTATTCCTATGCTAAAAAATCTTGGTGAGAAGCCTCCCGAGGTCACTATAATTTTGACATCATAAAAGGCTAGGAAGGTCAGTATTGCAATAAAGATAATGAAACTAGGATCTAATGTGGTTGTACGCGGGGCACTCTAAGAGGAAGTGATTTTCATCCTCGATGTTCATATTCGCACAGAGATGGCAGATCATTTCCATCCGTGGTGTTTTAGGAACTGCCCAACGACCCGTTTCACTATGGAGCTCATGAGAGTTCGTTCTAATCTTGGCTATATTAATTTTATTCTTTGAGCTAGTTAAAACATCGAGATACTTTTGATCTTCTAGGGTGGGGTTGATGACCTCCTTATAATATCTTAATTTTCTTTTAGCTGCTAAATCTTTCTCACACCACATTTTTTCTTTGAATTTAGAAGTAACAATATTTTTAATGTTATTAATGTTTTGCAATGCAACATTCTCGTCGATCTCCCAATGGTTTAACCAGGCCTCGGTGTCTTTATACCAACCTCATTTGAGCCTTAGGTGGTTTTGGCTGGAATTTAAAGCTAGCTTAGGAAGTCTATGGTCTCCTAAGTTATTGAGTTTGTGCTTGTACAACAGAAGCCTAGTCATAGCTAAGCTCTCGATAGGGGAAAGACCCACTTCTATAAGGAGAATAGGATAGGGTGTATTGCTTTTAATTTTGAGGTTATACATTATAAAACGCTTATGGATTTTCTCAACATTTCTCTAGGATTCTATAGAGATGCTGCAACCCCAAACCTATAAGATAACAGGAGTGACTAAAGTTTCAAAGAGGAACTTCTTTCTATCCCACATTACGAGGTTTACCATTTTCCAATTATTTTCAAGACAAAAATAAGCTTTCCACCCCCATTAATCCCTTTCTCAATGCTATAGTTCCAGTTGAGCTTGTGATGAATATCAGTTCCTAGGTACTTGTAAGAAGACACTTCCTCCAAGTTACTATTCTCATACATAAAATTAGCGTAAGTCTCCTTCTTAGATTTGATGATCATAACTTTTGTTTTGTCAGTGTTAACGGTCATGCCCATGGTAGAGCAACAATCCTTAAGGAGTCTAAGCTGCTTATCAAAATCAGATGGGCACCTTGCGAGAAGAACAATATCGTCAACATAAAGAAGAAGGATGATGACTATCCTAGCTAAGAACGTGCAAGCACAACTTGCTTCCTCTAAACAACCTTCTAGATTGTCGATGTAAATGCCGAATAGGGTAGGGGAGAGGCGGCAACCTTGTTTAACTCCAATATTACACTTAATATCTTTCGACCACCCCACATTGTTCTTTAACTTGGCAATTACATTCTCGTATAACCTTATAGCGACAACTCTCAACTCGAAAGGAACCTTTAGCTCTTCTAATATATTCCATAGGTTGTTTCTAGGAACTGTATCGAAAGCCTTTCTAAATTCCACAAAGCAACACAAGAAATTGGATTTATCATTGCGGCATTCCTCCACAATGATCCTAAGCATAACGAGGTGGTCCGTTGTTGACTTCTCCCTTCTAAAACCCGATTGGCCTTTAGCCCGCTTGCCTTTACTTTCAAGCCATATGCTCAACTTCTTTTCCAAAATAATACCATATAAATTGGCTAAGAGAGGGCCGATCATAATTTTCCGATAATTAGATGGGTTATTTGTATCCCCACTTTTAAAAATAGGGATAATGAGGCTCTGAGTCCATGGTTTAGGGAACCCTTGCTTGACTGCTTGATTGAAAAGCTTGTGGATGTAGGGGATGAGGACAGGACCTCCAATTTTTAATATTTCCACCTAGTAACCTTCAATCTCTTTAGCTTTCCCATTTGCCAGGCGTTTAACCCCAAAATCAATTTCTTCTAAAGAGAAAAATTCTTTCGTTGTGAGTAGGGTTTCAAAGTTATCCATGACATTTGGAGATTCATAAAGCTTTTTAAGATAGGAATTCCAGTCGTGTAAAGAAATTTTAGTATTACCTTTAGTTTTCCTAGTTAGAATCTGCCTCCAGAATTTCTTAGGATCTACCTTAGAGAGGTGTAAGAGATTCTCTTGTCTTTTACGAATATACTGCCTTTTTTTCCTTTTAGTTAGGGCTTTGTATATTTTTATCTTGCCAATTTTAAGAGATTCATCAACAGCTTCCTTAATTGCTCTCCTCGCACTTTTACAATCTTTGTCATACCATGGGTTGGTTTTGCTATTTCCTTTATTACTTGAAACTTCAATTGAGAACTTGTTAATAGAATATGAGAGGGTTGTAGTAAAATTATGATAGAGGTATTCTATGTTGTCTATACTAGATAAAGGAAGCAAATTAGTTTTTAATTCATTTAGAAAGATATCGTTTCTATTTCTATCAAAGATTAAGTTATTTTGGTTAAAAGGATTATCTTCTATGGGATCTCTATGCATGACAAAATTGAGAGTTATAAGTAAAGGCCTATGATCAGAGTCAGGCTCGTGGTCATTTAAGATGTCAAAATTTATTATTTCATTGTATAAAGGGAGATCAGAAATAACATAGTCTACCATGCTGCTACCAAGCCCATGGATGCAGGTCATCTAGCTAGAATTGGGCCACTTCTTTAGACCGTTGCAAATTATGAGATCCTAAGCACTACAGAGCTTGACTAGCTCTGACCCAAACAAATTCTCCCTGAGGTCTTCAGAGCTCCTTTTGTACAGGGTAGCTAGAGTAAGGTCTTCGTCTAACCAAAGAGGATTAGGGTTGGAATGATTTCTTAGAAGAATAGCATGGTTGCTTGAAGTTCGAGCATTAAATTCACCCATTAAAAGGATATTACCTTCATTCCTTAGGCTAGAAATATCATTCTCTAAAACATTGTAAGGACTATTTTAAATTGATTTTAAATAATTAAAAATTAATAATGTGGTTAATTCTTCATTTAAAAAATAAACTCAACATTCTTTTTCTTTTATATATATATATATATATATATATATATATATATACTATTTATCATTAACAAAATAAAAAATTTGAAATGGTTTTTCAAAATAATTAATCAAAACATTAACTTGCCAATTCACATGAAAATATTATACAAATAACAAATCTAATCCTTGTCACAACATTAACATTGAAAATATTCATTCACTGACAAATAGTACACTTGAAAAACTTCTAGTAATTGGTAAATTAAAGTTGTGAAATAAATTCAAAATTTTAATATTAAATAATTATTTTAAATTAATTATAAAATAATTAAATAAAATAGGATTAATATCATCATAAAATGGAAAACCCATTTGGAGAGATCATATGTATTATATACAATAATATAAAACTAGTCAGTCTTCTTAAGACTCAAAGTATGCACATTAACATTTACTTAACATGAATATGACATTTACTTATCATGCTCTATAAAGGTTTCTCCCATGGATAATATTTCATTGCAGATCCACATGCAAGTTCCTTGGATTTTGAGCATTCAAAAGAGCTATTAAGAGAACAAGGTTTGATCCCCACACTGGAAATGCCTAAATTTCAATTATTGATTCATTTCCAGATGTCACAATAGGGATCTGGGCACCAGCATCCCCACCATCATGTTCACACACAAGTTCATGAGAGAACGAAGAGAAAGAAAAGTTGGCCACGTGATCAACATTATTGACCCTTCAATTAGTCAGTAGAATCCAAGGTTCAAATCAGTTAGCTTCGTGATTGCACTGATGTTAATGTCAAGATTGTTTGATTGACAAAAATTCTAGTTTCAGGTTGATTTCAGAGATTATAATGGTGAAGATTTTGATACATGATATAACAGAGGTTGGATGTGATACCAACCATATTTTTCAAGGGAATTTTGCAGCCTTGTGATTGTTTTTGACCTTAGGAACAACATCCCTCTTGCGGGTTATACTTGCTATTTGCAGGAGAGTGGGCCCATACTTCCAAGTCCACACCAGCATTTGTTTGAACAATATTTTAGATGATTTCAGTGGTTGTTTGCCCAAAAGGCAAGCCCTGTATTGAATCTAAAGAACAAAAATTGATATAATGAATGATTGATGCCAGTTTCAGAGATGCCTTCTCGATCATGTAATATTATTTACGACCACCAAATGTCCTAAAGAAGGTGCCTTTGTGTTAGCAACTCTTTCTTTTCTTTTCTAAATATCTTCTATTCTATTTTGAGGAAGAGTTGACATATTTTGTCACCTCATTTGAGATGCTTTTGCGAAGGATCAGGTGCACTTATTAATGGGATTTTTGAATTATTTTTTCCAAATAACTTGCAAGGAGGGTACGTTCCTAATGTCGTTTGATAATTTATTTGTGTCCTAGTGATCCAGATGGATATCAGTGGCCACCCGCCTATTCCACCTAGAATGCCTAGCCAGCTTCATCTGTTTCCTTTTTCATTTCAGCATTTACTATTTTTAGTAGTTTTTCGGGTCGTGAACTTCCGGAGCAGTTTTGACCCCCTAAATGGCAATTTTTTTGGGGCTCCACGGTAGGCCCATAACCATATGCAAGGGCATGTGTAAAAACCTACAGTACTCAGAGAGACCTTTCCAACAAGGTATCGTATGTGCCAAACGAAGATAATATGAACAAGTTACGACCTCGGGAAGTTGGCTACCCAACTAACCCCAACAGGGTCCACAAACTCTTCGTGTTACATCTCCTGGGGTTAGGGCTTTGGTTTTTTAGGGTTTTATCATGTTTTCCAATAATAAATAGGCCCTTGAGCCTCATTGTAACACAGTTCAGAGGCATGTAGCTGCCACATCTCTTCTCAGAGATAAGCTAGCATTGCTCGAGCTATCTTATTTCCATTTCTATTTGTAAGCATAGTTCAGTGTTTTTCTATTAATAAAATGAAGTGTTTTTCTATTGCATCTCTTTTTTTATGGTTATATCTGTAAGTTGTTTCTTATTTATGTTCATATCAGTGGTATCATAGGGGTCTTCTCTTTGTCTATTTTTCTTTGCATGTCCCCAATGAGGTTAGGGTATAAGGAGTTAGGGCTTGATCTGGTTGAACCATTACAAGATCAGCCTCGAAAAACCCAATGACCTCCCATGGCGAAAGAAAATAAAGACCAGGGGGCAGGATATCCTTTGAAAATGTTGCTCGATGAATCCCTCGAGCGACAGAGGGATGCGATGATGGATAAATTTGCCCAGATCCTTCGATGAATATCCACATGTGATGCATCTTCATCCAACAGCCACTCTAGAGGAGCCACTCCTTTTAAGGTACAAGTTAACTTCGATATTCCCATATTCGAAGGCCTCATAGATGCAAACACCATAGATAAATGGTTAAATCTATTGGAAGGATATTTTGCAGTTCATGACTTTTCCAATTGGGAAAACGTTGATTTTTCACTTCTTAAAGCTGCCCCACACTTCAAGGATTGGTGGGAAACCTACTGTGAACAAAAGGACAAGAGTGAACCCTCTTTGTTTTCAACCGAAACCATTTGGAATTCTTTCGGAGATGCCATCAAGGATCAATATTACCCTGTTAGGAGCTATAAATACAAATACATAAAGTGGACCATGCTACGGCAAGGAAGGGACCAAGATGTGCCAGAGTTCACAAATACTTTCCATACCCTTCGCACGAAGCTGGGTATCAATGATACTGAGCAACATTTGGTGCTCAAGTACCGCAGATGTCTACACAAGTACATCCATGACGAGATAGAGTTCATGGACATTTCCTTGCTTAGCACGACGTATCGGTATGTTGTCAATATTGAGAAGAAGTTTAAATATAATAAGCGGGACTTTGGATCTGTGAATCCAAAGCAAGGAAAAGGTGCCCCTGAACCACATAACAAAGGACCAAGCCAAGGTAGTGCTACCGAGAATAGCCCACTGAAGCCACAAGCAAAGAGAAACACCCCGAAGACAAAGAAGGACATAGGAAAATGGTGTGAGTTCCATAAGATCTCCACTCACAATACAAGTGTCGGGCCAAGTAGTCACTGGTGGCTGAGCTAAAGGCTTCCAAATCACACACACATTCTGAATCTGAATCATAACCTGATAAGGGAACTGACAAAGCGAAGCAGATCATTGATGCGGAGCCCAATGCCACCGTGGCCACCACCAAGATCCAGAAGATTGAGCCTAGAGATACAGAGGAGGGGGAATGCCTCTTCCACTCATAGATGTGGGTTGAAGGGTTCTTCGTTGCAGTTCATTATCGACACTGGGAGCCAAAAAAATCTCATTTTAGTGAAGGTCGTGAAGTGACTGGGCCTAAAGACTATAGCACATCCATAGTCGTACACCATCGGGTGGCTTCACCAAGGACGAGATCTTCATGTCAGCCAGCAATGTCGCCTTCCCTACAGCATCAAGCCTTTCATGGATGATGTACTGGGTGATGTTTCTCCTCTTGAAGTTTGTGATGTATTTTTAGGAAAACCATACTTGTGGAAGCGACATGATGTATATGAGTCTATACCTCGCTTTGTGATTGTTACTTAGGCTAATATGTTGTTACGTATACCGGAGGTAGCCCCACCTACCTCCATCTCTTTGATCACTGCAAATCAAAGTAATAAGATCATTTCCCAATCCAAGAAATTTGTTTTCCTTATGATTTGCCTCGAGGGAAAGAAGAAGGTTGTGGCCACAGCTTCCAGGCAGGGCTCCTCTGCACAACAGCACGAGATGGACAAGGTCATGGAGGAGTATATGGATATTTTCACCTCACCCACAGGGGTACCTCTGCAGTGTTAGGTCAAGCACTCCATCGATCTGACCCTTGGCACGTCACTACCTAATGGGCTAATCTATCGATGCTCTGTTCTGGATAACGATGAGATCAAGAGGAAGATTCAAGAACTATTGCAGAAAGGACACATCAGGCCAAGCTCATCACCTTGTGGGAGACCGATTGTATTGGTACAGAAGAAGGATGGGACCTGGAGGCTTTGTATTGACTATCGGGCGTTGAACAAGATCACTGTCTAGAATAGGTACCCAATCCCGCGGATTGATGACCTTCTGGAACAGCTCAAGGGGGCCAAATATTTCAGCAAGATTGACTTGAAGTCAGGTTATCACCAAATGCCTATCGAACCCTCCAATGTGCGAAAGAATGCCTTCAAATCCAAGGAGGGCCTTTTTGCATGGTTGGTCACGTCGTTTGGATTGACAAACGCCCCTACAACCTTCATGAGACTGATGGATGACATCTTGCAACCCTTCACCAATGCATTCATGGTGGTTTATTTAGATGACATCTTGATCTTCAGCCAGAGTTGGGAAGAGCACCTCCACCATATTCGACAAGTCCTTCAACCCCTACGCCAACACAAGTTATGTGCTAACTTGGAGAAATGCACCTTTGGCCCGACCCAGGTTCAATATCTCGAGTAAATCATTGATGAGCAAGGTGTAGATGTGGACACATCCAAAATTCAAGTCATTCGGGATTGGCCAACCCCAACCACTCTAACAGAGCTCCACATCTTTTTGGGTCTTGCCAATTTCTACCGTAAGTTTCTGTTGGGGTTCTCTCATATCACTTGGCCTTTAAGTCAAGTCACAAGGGTGGAGTGAAAGCGATTTTTTTGGTCAGAAACCCAACAACAAGCATTGTCTGAGTTGAAGAATCGCCTTTGTTCTGCACCAGTGCTCACATTACCAAACCTGCAACAACCATTTAAGGTTGAGACAGATGCCTTCAACTATGCTATTTGTGCGGTTTTTACTCAGCATGGGCATCCAATGGATTACCATAGTGAGACACTTTCAAACATAGTTTGAAAGTAACCCACTTACGATAAAGAAATGTATTCCATTGTGTAGGCCTGTCGTCAATGAAAACATTACATTATGGGGAGGGAAATGATCATCCACACAAACCACCGACCTGTACAGTTCATACAGACACAAGGGAAGTTGCAAAATGATTGCCATTAGAAATGGTCCACCTATTTGCAACAATTCCATTTGAAAATTAAGTATAAGAAGGGCAACACCAATAATGTTGTTGATTGCCTCAGCCGACCACCAATCATGGCGTTGATCACTGTGCTCAACTCCTGTGGGCACGAGACATCGAGGTGGCCACATCATTACAAGAGTAATCCAGAATTTGACAACATATACCAGACACTCCTGGAAGGGAAGCAAGTTCCAAATTTTCATCTTCAGGATGCACTGTTATGCCACCCAGGACACATCTGTGTTCCTTCAAGTGAGCGTGCCAAGATGATTTGGGAGGCACACGACAATCAGGTCGTTGGACATTTCGAAGTAGAGAAAACAATGATAGTATTGCAAAAGTATTTTTATTGGCTGGAACTTCGTCAAGATGTTGGGAAGTACATTAGATCTTGCACCGCCCACACCATTGCCAAACCAACCATCAAGAAGCAAGGCTTGTATACTTCTCTACCTACTCCTAGCCAGCCTTGGGAATTTGTCTCCATGGATTACATGTTGGGCCTTCCTTCTACTAAGCATGGGAACGATTGCATTTTTTTAGTCGTCGATAGATTCTTTAAGATGGCCATCACAGCAGCCTACGAGAAGAGTGTCGCAATAGAGGCCACTACTATGCTCTTCTTTGAGCAAGTATGGGTACACTTTGGGACCACACAGTCCATTATCTCAAATCGGGACAACATATTCCTGAGTGTATTTTAGTCAAGTCTCTAGTCGATGATGGATACAAAACTTACTAAGTCCATGGCTTTCCATCCCCAAACTGATGGTCAAACAGAGGTTGTCAACAGGATGATCGTACACATTCTGCGCATGTACAACTCGAAGCATCCACACACGTGGGATGAAAGTCTCCCCTTTGTCCAACACAACTACAATAGAGCTCTCCATAGCTCAATAGGACATAACCCCTTTCAGGTAGGGCTGGGATTTTAACCATTATGCTCCATTGATGTGGCCATACCATTTGTAGCCACTCAGGTAGATTCGGCTCATGTTCAGTCCAAAATTGAAAGGGCTAGCAGCTTCATTGTGTGCATTCAACACATCCACCAGCAGGTCCATGATATATTGGACAGAGTCAATGCTAAGTACATGCAACACCATGATCAACATCGAGTGTCGCACAAGTTCCAGGTGGGCGACAAAAACTGGCTACATTTGCAAAAGGAGCGCCTTGCATTACTTGTAAAATATTGCATGAAATTGGAATACTTACAAAATTAAAATGTTGCTTGTAAAATTAAATAAATTAATGCCATAATTAAAAAGTGTTTGTTTGAAGTAAATTTTATCAAAGTAAAAAATAATTATTATTTCATACATTGATATTTGCGTGAGATAAAATTTATCCAAGTAAAAGTTAATAGGTATTTCATATATATATTATTTAATTGATATAATAGTTAAAACAAGTAATATATAATAGTTTAAATGTTTATACCCGGATGCGGGTGACTCTACCAGCATTCAATGATGGACTCCGCTGGACAGACATCTGGCCTGACGGATGGCAGGCGGAAGGATTGTATGGTACACGTCGTAGGTTGGTATATCAGGTTCAGGGCAGAGGAATTAAATACCGCGCAGCCTCGAATTTGGTTTGAATTCATTGCAAGCATGGCTGCTCTGCATACACTTTGGCTCATTGACATGGATCCGCGTACTGCAGTTAATGACTATGTTTATTATGAAGCAAAGCCGCTTTAGATCCGCTGTATAGTCATTCGGGTCTGGATGTTAGAATTGTTCTGGAAATGCCCTAAATTTCTCAGCGCTTTCATTACTTCTGGTTTGCTCTGTTTCAATCGTTCTCCCAGTTCTTTAGTCTCTGTAACCATGCCTCGAAGACGAGGAATCCCGCGCAGAGGCAGTCACTCAGGGTTCAGAGAAAGCCTTCTTCGACATGCCCCTCAGAATGTCGCGCCCATCGCCTTAGCTCCTCCTTCTTCTCCGCCTTCAGACCAAGATAGGCTTCTCCCGAATAATTCTTATCAGACCTCCAGGTTTATCTTCCAAAGTCGGCTCAACAGGCCCATGGTGACAGTAAATTTTACCATCTTTGTCTCGGAGGAGGAGAGCAACCAGTTCAGTTCGTCTCCGTCCGTTCCCTCACTTTCTCAGGATGATAGTGTTCTGCTAGGGGACTTGACAGGGAGAGTGTTTCATGCGGACCGCATGCAAGAGGATGCCCCTGTTTCGGAAGTGCCTCAGCTGCCTGATCCAATACAGGAAGATGATTTAGCTTGTAGGACAACTCAACGAGAAGCTGGTATTCTACATTTGGTTACTAATCCTGATGGAGGTGAGCCAGTTCTGGACGAAGACGGTCTTGTGACCTGGGTAGCTTCTACTAGCCAGGCAAAGGAGGATACGCCAGCTTCACCAAGTCATGCAGATTGATCACAGCTCCTTCTTGCCGGGTCGCTTTCTCGCTTATATGCTTTGCAATCTTGGTCTTGTGTTTTTGAGTCTGAAGTTAGAGGTCTAGGTATGGTTTATTCTCATGCTACAGGCAGTAACAACAGCCAATACAGGCTTTAATTTTTGTCTTAAAAATGCCTATGATAGCTGCTACTTTGTTTTCTTGGTCAATGTAGGCTATGAAGATGGTAGGTCTGGTAAGTTGGGTCAGTATGTCAGGAACCAAAGCAAAATTTTTGAAGTCTGTACTGTAAATCTGGTTGAAGGGCTGAACTGTAATGTCCCTGTTTTTTTGGCTGAGGAAAGGCTTCGGCCTCCTCTGAGGTCTTGACCTCATTGTATATATTTTTTCACTTTTTTAATAGAATTAGTATTTACGGAGAAAAAAAAATAGTTTAAATGTTTATATCTATATATATATATATATATATATATATATATATATATATATTTATTTATTTATTTATTTATTTATTTATTTATTTATTGTATTAGGTAAAAACAAATATAGATTCATCTTAATTATGGATTTACCAAGCATAGAGAGATCAAATGTTTTGAGATGCAAACTTCATCCAAAACTTGAATAAAGGTTCGCACTTCAAAATATTTGATTCCTTTCAAAGCTTGGTAGAATTGAAGATGGATCTATGCTGGTATCAAGACAACTATGTCAATTTCAGAGAAAATAGAGTATGAGTATTGGTGCCCAAGTTAGTGTATGATTGCTTTTAAAAAATTAAATGATATAATGAAATAAAATTATTTATTTCTCAACTCCGTCTCACTTCACATTGGGATAACAAACTCACTAGGCTATATAACATATCAACACCCTATTCTTCATTCCACTTTGCTATAGAAAATATGTAAAAAATCATATAAGATTATTTGCAACTCAACTCTTATTACATGTGAAATGTTGCATGAAATTGGAATACTTACAAAACTAAATTGTTGGAAAAATTAAGTAAATTGATATCATAGTTAAAACTTGGATGTGTGAGGTTAAATTTATCAAAGTTAAAAAATAATTAATTTCTCAAATATAACAATTAAGTAAATTGATAGTATAGTTAAAAATAGTTTTATGTGAATTAAATATCAATAAGTATTTCTGATATAATTGGTATCATAGTTAAAATGCTTTTGTATGAAGTAAAATTTATGCAAGTGAAAATTAATAAGTATTCCATATATAAATTATCATAATTGTGTGAGCTAAATTTTATCTAAATAAAAAAATAATAAGTAAAAATCAATAAATATTTATATTATATAAGAAAAACTAATAAAATATATATACTTTACATGCTTTTTCCTGAAATAAATTTTAATTAAAAAAATAATAATATATATATATATAGATATATTATATTTTCTGAAATACAAACAAATATTTTTAGGCGGATAGGCCTTCCTATGCATCAACAATCAACAACACTTTTACCCTTCTCCATTCGATCAAGTGAGACACTTTCAACCGTTGATTTAAAGTGTGACTGCTTTTTCCAAATATCGGTTGAGTTGCCTTACTACCTTTTCCCATTCTCTTATGTCACTCTTGAAGATATTTTTATTAGGCCGATAGGCCTTCCTATGCATCAACAATCATCAACACTTTTACCCTGCTCCGTTGGATCAGGTGAGACACTTTCAACCATTGATTTGAAATGTGACTGCTTTTTCCAAATATCGGTTGAGTTGCCTTACTGCGTTTTCCCATTCTCTTATGTCACTCTTGAAGATATTTTTACTACCTTTTTCCCTGCCATTTGTTGTTCTTCTTCTTCTTCCCTGGCTTTTGGCAAGCACCGATTAGTAACGGTCATCCTTCACTCGATTGCAAATCTAATGGCCGGTGCTATAAAATAAAAGAGCATGTGAACGTATAGCATTTGGTGTATTCAGTTCTGGTCACAGAATGGGGTCATGGGTTCGAGGCGTTCCGATCTATCTCATAGCTCTGGCAGGGCTCTGTTTAGGCATCTGCGTTGTTATGTGGGTTTCTCATCTGGAACGTACTGTCAACACAACCGGAACAAATGTTCAAATCCGGTATTGCACGACCGAACATTTTCAGCCTCAAAAAAATTGGATGAATGGTCTGTACAGTCAATATTATTCCAGATTTTTCATAACAACCCTGTATTTGGCATTACTGCCGATCTACTAACTCTATTTTGTTATGTTTGTGTTTGCCTGCATGACTATGTCGCAAACCTCCAACAGACCCAAATGGTGACCTTTTCCTTCCTCTTCAATTCATTCATTCAATAGTTCTCAGATTTAAAATTCTCTGTGATGAAATCGAACTGGGTTTGTTTTGCAGCGCCCATGTTCTACAAAGGGTTTTACCATCTCTTCTACCACTATAATCCTCAAGGAGTGGTGTGGAGAAATATTGTTTGGGGCACGTTGTTTCTGAGGATCTCATTAACTGGCATTCACTGGATCTTGCCATTGTTCCGAGCAAATGGTATGATATAAAGGGCTGCTGGTCCGGTTCGGCGATGTTACTGCCTAGAGACAAGCCTGTAATTCTTTATACTGGATGGGCCAATTCATCCCAACAGGTGCAAAACATGGTTGTTCCTAAGAATATCTCCGATCCTCTTTTGAGGGAATGGGTGAAGATACCTCAGAATCCTATTCTGATTCCAAGCGATGGAATTAATGGGACTTTCTTTAGGGATCCCACCACTGGATGGCTGGACACGGACGACAAATGGAGGATTGTAGTTGGAAATAAGAGTAATCGCAGCGGGGTGGCTCTGTTATACGAAAGCGAGGATTTTGTCAATTGGGTGAAGGCCGAGCATCCTTTACATTCGTCGAACTTGACAGGAATGTGGGAGTGTCCTGATTTTTACCCTGTTCCTCTTTCTGGGACCAAAGGGCTAAACACTTCCGCAATTGGGCCCTCTCTCAAACATGTTTTGAAGGCGAGTCTGGGTGATAACATGATCGATTATTATACAGTGGGAACTTACTTTTCTGGTCAGGATCGATACGTGCCCGACAACACCAGCAGCGACGATAAAAATGGGTTGAGATATGACTATGGAAAATTCTATGCCTCCAAGTCCTTTTTTGATCAATATAAGTAGCGGCGAATTCTGTGGGGATGGGTGAATGAATCAGACAACGTCTCCGATGATATTACCAAGGGCTGGTCTGGTCTTTAGGTAAAGTCAGTCTGATCACACCTATTAGTCTTATATGTTGTTTACATTTTTTATTTCTTCTACTTCTTGATGCATGTGTTTGTGTTTTGTTCAGGCCATTCCAAGAACCATCTGGCTAGACAACATCACCAGAACACAACTTTTGCAGTGGCCAGTTTCCGAAGTAGAATCCCTTCGTCTAGACAAAACTTTCAGACAAAACATTGACCTCAGCAGTGGATCCGTTGTTGAAATTGCAGGCATAAACGTAGCGCAAGTACTTACTACACCAATAAATTTATTTTAATTCAATACATTTTACATAACAATTGTTTGCTCAGAACATCTCAATGGTCTGTTTTAATGTTTAGGCTAATTAATTGTCCCAATATTGATTTTAGGTATCGAGTTAGTATTTCTTTCTCTGGTTTTTAAGATTCTTACATTAGGGAAATCGACGGGCCGTTTATGACCTTAGTTGAAGCAAAGATCTCTTTCATGACTAAACAGATTTTAAGAAATTATTTCCTTTTTCTGTGGCTGTGGTTTCGTTTTATTAACTTATTCGGTGAATTTTTCTTTGTTATTAGGCTGACGTGGAGGTCTCCTTCGATCTCCCAAGGCTTGAAATCACAGAGTTCGAAGAAGAGATGGGAGTGAATTTGACAGCTCAAAATTTGTGCAGCCGGATTGGCTCAGCTGCGAGGACTGTTGTTGGGCCATTTGGGTTGCTTGTTTTGGCTTCCAAGGACTTGAATGAATGCATTGCTGTGTTTTTTCAGATCGTTCGCTATCGAAACGAATTGAAGATATTAATGTGCAGTGACCAGAGCAGGTATAAATTCATGAACAATATTAATCTAAACATTCCAAGAAAAAGAAAAAGAAAAGCACATTAATCTGTCAGATTGTGTTAATGCTTGCAGATCGTCTTTAGTGAGCGACCTTGATAAGACAACATATGGTACCTTCGTGAATCATGTGGGGTCCTTCAAGGGGCAGACCCTTTCACTGTGAATCCTGGTAAGCTGCATAATATTTGTTAATTTGTTGGCAATTTTTTGTGGTTGTGGAAAATGGAGGTCCAGATAATGTTACAATGGCAATGAAATGAAATAACAGGTTGATCATTCCATCATGGAGAGCTTTGCAGAAGGGGAAAGGCGTGCATAACGGCTAGGGTTTACCCCACCCTAGTAATTGGCGAAGACGCCCATCTCTACGTCTTCAACAACGACACATCCTCTGTCACGGCCAGCAAATTGATTGCGTGGATAATGGCTTCTTCCAATGAGTTATAATGTCTTGAACAGTAACAGAGAGTAGTCTAATGAGGTGGAGGAGTTGCCCGGAAGGTTATGGAAATTCGGGTTATATTTAGAGAAAATCTAGCAAGGATTTTTGTAAATCCAAGTTATAGTTGTTAAACTTCAAAATTTGAGGAGTCCTAAACGTTTTTGATGGTGTTGAATCCATTTCCTCCGTCAAAAACACTATTCAAACACTGCCTCTACAAGATGTTTTGAAATTTTTTTGCCCAAATTCCGACCACTTTTGGCCATCCGAACAATTCCTCCGCCTCGTTGCCTCGTTAGACGACTCCTATAACAGAGATATCTCGACTCCCATAACAGAGATATCTGTCGTTCACGGAGCATTAAGGCAATTGGCAACTGTAATATTTATTCTGATCGAGCCTTCTAAACAGATCCTGTATTGTTGGGGCAAATTAATGGCGTGGGAAATGGCTTCCTCGAATGAGTTATAATATCTTGAACAATAGCAAAGATAGGAATCAAGATCTGTCGTCCTCAAAAAAACTGAGGTTCTGCTGTCATACATCCCAATTCCAGGATTCGTTAAACAAAAAAATCGAGATCCGGCTTTTCCAGGAAAGCCAATTCAAAAACGTGGCCCAAAAATTAATGAGCTCTATTTCTCTGGTCAACCGATGTGCATCTTCAACTTTAATATTTTTTTATTGGTTGATTTGTTTAAGAAAACCACTGTTTATGCGTGAAGGGTTATGAAGCATTGTGAAGAATTTTATTTCTTCAAAAAGGTGGGAAAGAAAGTCAAACAATCAAGTTGATAATTAAGAAAATGTAATGCCCAAATATAATTAACGTTTATATGAATAAAATAATAATATGTGGATTAAATATGGTTGATTAATTAATAATAATGGATTAAATGTACGGATAATTGTTATAGTTATTTACTAGATGGGGGAGCAGAGTGATATTTTTACATAGAAGGTAATAAAAAATATTTTTTATTATAAATTTTATTAAAAGTTATTTATTAAAAAGAATAATGTTATAATATATAAAATTATGATTTGAATAAATATTTATGAGAAAATTTAATTGATAATTGTTTTGTATGAAGCATTACATAAATTATGAAACTCAAAATTTAAATCCATCCTGAGTCAAACATATATGTATATAATTCAATATTGCTAATGGTAAAAAAATGTTAGAAATAGTAAAATAGAAATAGAAAATGTTAAAATCTATTCAACTAGGTTTCGGGAAGTGGCACTCAAGGATAATTTTAGGGGCGAATGTTCGCCCTTTGACGAAATTAAGGGGTTTTAAACTTTTAGTGGGCGAATATTTTGTATCATAGTACATTTTTACAAATCACCTCAAATAGCCCACCTTATCTTAAGGGAGAGGGTAAGAAAGGTAAATTTAGCCCTTGAAATTAGGACTTACAACCTTCCATTCGCCCATTTTCAAGAATAGGTTTTATTTAAGTGAATCCATTCGCCAATTTTCAAGAATAGGTTTTATTTAAGTGAATCCTATGGGCCAAATACCATATTTATAAAAGAGGTATGGTAATTAATAAAAATATAAATAAATGAGAGGTATGGTAAATAAATAAAACATTTTTTATATTTACTCCCTATGTCACCTTATATACATGTAAGGGTGTAAACAAATAAAAATATAAGTAAAGTGGAGGTATGGTAAATAAATAAAACGTCTTTTTATACTTACTCAAAAGATATGGTAAATAAATAAAAATATAAATAAACTAGACGTATCGTAAATAAATAAAACCTCTTTTTATATGTAGTCCATAACCCTCGTTCTATTTATGAAGGCTCAAGAAAGAGGTTTTATTTAAGTGAATCCTATGGGCCAAATACCATATTTGTAAAAGAGGTATGGTAAATTAATAAGAATATAAATAAACGAGAGGTATGGTAAACAAATAAAACATTTTTTTTATATTTACTCCATAAATCACCTTATATTTACGAACACTCAAAGAATTGGTTATATTTAGGTGAAACCTATGGCCAAAATACTATGGGACAAATACCATGGACTAGATTGTTATTAATACCATGCAAAAAAACCATTATTAACCTAAAATTAATAAAAATAAAAATGGCACATGGTATTGACCCATGGTATTCACCAAAATGGCACATGGTATTGACCCATGGTATTCACCTGGAATGTAGCCTATTTAAATGGGGGAATTAAACCAGCATGTAGCCTATGCTAAGATTCACTAGGACTTTACAAAGTTTTGTTATTTAGCGAAAGACTCGCCAAGATATTACAAGATTTTATAATTGAGTAAAATATTCTAATAAAAATAAAAATGGCACATGGTATTGACCCATGGTATTCACCAAAATGGCACATGGTATTGACCCATGGTATTCCCCTGGAATGTAGCCTATTTAAATGGGGGAATTAAACCAGCATGTAGCCTATGCTAAGATTAACTAGGACTTTACAAAGTTTTATTATTTAGTGAAACACTCGCCAAGATCTTACCAGATTTTATAATTGAGTAAAATATTAGCCATGCCGGGTGAGAGATTCGCCAAAAAATTATATATACATATTATATTATTGATAAAATCGCCTTCCATTTTTCCTATATACCATGGAGATTCGCCCATTTATTATATTTATAAATTTAGGGGGATTCTTAAAATTTTCCCTGGCACTGGCACTTCATCGAAACAAGAGAAACATAACATTACGAATGTTACCAATACCATGCATACATGATGTGTAATGTTAGAAATAGTAATATAGAGACATGTATATAATTCAATATTGCTAATTGTAAAAAAAAATGTTAGAAATAGTAAAATAGAAATACAAAATGTTAAAATCTATTCAACCGGGTTTCGGGAAGTGGCACTTCATCGAAACAAGAGAAACATAACATTACAAATTTTACCAATACCATTCATACATGGTGTGTAATGTTAGACATAGTAATATAGAGATAGAAAATGTTAGAAGCTATTTAACTCGATTTCGGGAAGTGCCACTTCATCGAAACAAGAGAAGCATAACATTACGAATTTTACCACAGCGCTAGAGATCCACTTAAAACTGGCAGCAATGATCAGAGAAGACCTCTAGATGGTCATAGATGCCTGCGCAACGCTCAAAGCAGACAAAGAAAGGCAAACAGCCCAAACAAAACATAAGAACAAACTGCAGAAGTTGGAGTGGCTGCGAACAAACTGCAGAAGTTGGAGTGGCTGTGAACAAACAAAAATGAAGGAACTGAAGCACGCAGTGACTCACGGTCAAAGAATACACTCATAAAACATGTTGTCAAGGAAAAGAATGATGTACAAAACCCATCAAAGATGGACAGCACGAAATCAGAATGTAACTCCACACTGCAAACACGCAGAACATTGGCTTGTACACCCAGCCTGTATGAATCAAAACTCTATGTAGAAGAACAACGCAACAAGGAAACGTTGGGCAGCAATGCCAGGACTGAAGAAAATGAGCCACGCAGGGAAACACTTGTCAGCGCAGAGAGGGAATCAAAAAATCGATGCATAAACACATCAAACACAAACAACGCAGGCACAGGATGCAGCTCCACATTGAAAAATAGCAAAACGCTGGCATGGACACCCAGGTCGAAGGCAACAATCAAAACACGCAGCATCAAAGATGGACAGCACGAAATCAGAATGTAACTCCACGCTGCAAACACGTAGAACATTGGCTTGTACACCCAGCCTGTACGAGTCAAAACTCTATGTAGAAGAACAACGCAACAAGGAAACGTTGGGCAGCAATGCCAGGACTGAAGAAAATGAGCCACGCAGGGAAACACTTGTCAGCGCAGAGACGGAATCAAAAAATCGATGCATAAACACATCAAACACAAACAACGCAGGCACAGGATGCAGCTCCACGTTGAAAAATAGCAGAACGCTGGCATGGACACCCAGGTCGAAGGCAACAATCAAAACACACAGCAAATTGGATTGTAACCATAGCTGGAGCGAATCAAAGGATACCAGAGCTGGAGATAATAGAAAACCGTGCAACAAGGAAGCATTAGACAGCGATACGGGGACCAGAGAAAATAGAGAACCAGGTGGAAATGAAACATTGGACAGCGTAGGAATCTCATTCAACTCCAGCCAAGATTTGGGCGTAAGTCTTCATAACAGCAACAGCATTAGTAAGGTAACTTTAAATAACAATAGCTCAATCAACATAAATTATAACTTAAATAAAAACAATAAAACTAGGAATGAGGATAAGGATAACTATTGTGACATAAAAAACATAGGTAAACACAATAATATTAATAGGACAGATAATAATATAAAGAATATCAACAATGTAGCTGAAAACTGCAATAACCCTATTAACAAGAAGGTTATAAATATTTCTTCTTATGAGCTTAAAAAAGAAGAAATTGAAGTCCTAGACAAAGGGCTCAATTTTGCCTTAGCCCCTAAACAGATCCCAAATGAAGAAATTATCTGTAGCCTGGAGGATGGAATCAAAACACTCAAGGAGGAAGACAAAGAACTGGTGAGACAAGAATGTGTGGTTATCCTTAGGAAAGCAAGACCTCCTAAAAAGAATCTGAACCAAGAACAACTTAGAGCCCTAAAAAACCTAAGGAATAACAATGACATTGTCATTCTAAAAGCTGACAAGGGAGGTGCCACTGTTGTAATGAATCATGAAGATTACATAAACAAAATGAAAGACCACTTATACAATAGTGGTAGCTACAAAAAGCTAGAGAAGAACCCCATCTCGAAAATCACAAGACTTGTCAAAAAAGCTATAAAAGAAACCAATCTAGATGAAAAACTGAAAAAACTCCTTACTCCTGACAGTGAAATTACACCTCGTATTTATGGAGCCCCCAAAATTCACAAAACTGATGTCCCCTTGAGACCTATAGTCAATACCATAGGATCACCCACTTACGAATTACGCAGATTCCCACCACCACCCAGCCCAAAAAATGGGGGTTCTTCAAACCCTCTTCTCTAGAGCTTGTAGAATTTCTGATGAGAACCACACCAAGGAAGAAATCTCGTACTTAAAAAGAGCCTTTTCCAAACTTGGATACAATAATAAAGATATCTTCAGAGCCTTTCAAAAAGCCAAATCTGGAAACAATAAAAACAAAACCAACAATTCCTCAGCCACTAACGCCTACCTTCCATATATTCATGGTGTAACTGACAAACTAGCCAAAATTCTCTTAAAAAAGAATATCAAAATCTCATTCAAACCCTTGACAACTATCAGAAAAAGAATGAAATCTGTTAAAGACAACCGAGAACATCTCCAGTAGAAAGGTGTTTATATTATTAACTGTTCCTGTGGAGAACAATATATCGGGGAAACAGGTAGATCAGTCAGTATCAGGCTAAAAGAACATAGTGCTGATATCCGTAGGGAAAGAACCCGTTCCTCAGCCTTGGCGAAACATGCAGGTAAGACAAACCACCATATATGCCTTGAAAACACAAAAGTCATTGCAAATGAAAAACACTATTTCAAGCGAAAAGTCACAGAAGCCCTTGAGATCATAAAACACCCGCATAACCTCAACAGGGATGGAGGCTTGGAAATTAGTAGGAATTGGACCTCACTCCTCACCCATGGATTAAATTGACCCTCTCTTTCTCTTCTTCACCCCCCTCTTTAGGGCTAGCTAGTAAGCTTTGAAGCACATCGTTAACAATTCATTAACATCCTGAGTAATTAAAAACTTGCAAGGATTAAATAAAATAAACTTAATTACCATAAAATTACAATTAATTAAAACAAAATCATTATGATTAAATTAATAATTATTTTATGAAATAGAATATAATAAAAAACTTAATGCAAAAACAATTTAACTCAAAAAAAATAAAAAATAAAAATTAATTAATTAATTAAAAAAAATAAAAATAAAAAAAAAAAAAATTAATAATTATTTATGAAATAGAATATAATAAAAAACCTAATGCAAAAACAATTTAACTCAGACAATTTAAAAAAAAATAATAATAATTAATTAATTAAACTAAAACATAAACAAAATTATTATTAATATATATATATATATATATATATATATTATAAAACTAGTTATTTCATATCAGAAATTATAAAAATATTATAAAGCTAGTTAATTCAGATCAGTAGTCTGTCGGCTCTCACACTTGACATCTCAACCCTAACCCTATTTATCTCTACTGTCTCTCTCCTTTGTAAATCAAGTTTTGATGATGAGTCTGGGTCTAGACTCGAAACGTCGACAAAGCAAAAAATGGAAACTGTGGAATATCCGAGTGCAGATTCTAAAAAACCTAACCACAGAAATCTACAATCCATAACCCACCAATTGTTGAGCATGGTTGAGTCGCAAATCATTGTTAAAGGCTTTTGAAGACACATATTTATCAATTTATTGTTTATTGCATATACAAAACAATGATGTGTTTTAAGAATCACATTTTGTCACTTGTTTAAGTTTTTTTTTTTCCTTCTTCTTCTTCTATAATCTCGGGAGCTTGTGGAAAGCCCTATAACCATAACTTGTTTAGAGAAATTTCTATGGTTTTGTTACCATATCAATATGAGAATGAGAATGAGTATAATGGTATTCATTTGAAAAATGTAATTTTGTATTTTTTAAAATAAAATTATGATATTTATATATATATATATATATATATATAGTTAATTAGTTATTTCTTAATATATGATAAATCTAGTATACAAAGCTTAACCTTTAGTTTAGACCAATTAAAGTGGAGGTATCTTACTAATCTTTTATCTATTGAAATGATCAAAATTAAAGCTATTTTCTAATCTACTTATTTCTTGGAGATCTATTATTTTCTTTGTTGCATGGCCATGCATTTTGGATTTTACAGTGTTTTATTTTCGTTGTGTTTTTCTCTGTTTTGAATTTAATTTATGTTTTTTTTTAAAGAGTGTTTGCATGGTGTATCCTGACGATTCTATTTTATTGCTATTATGTTGAGCAGAAGAATCGATAGAGATGAAATTTTTTGATCCATTGGAATGAAATTCTCGAAATTTTTTATGGATAGAAGCAAGTATGCTTTTGGTTTTCAATATCTATGGGTTTTATAATAAATTTGTACAGGGAAACGTAGTGTGGTAGATAATGGCTATGCATGGAACCCAATTTTTTCAACAGTTTCAATCCATTATTTCTTTATTATGGTGAAGCCATGGAAAAATCGCAAGTGCTTTAACCGTAGAGATAGTGCTTTTATTTTATTTGGTAGTTTTTGCTGAATGGTTTTGCCCTGCCTATTAATTTTGCAATAGGGGAAGAGAAGAGTTCGCCATGGAGAGATAATATAAGACGAGAAGCTTCGATTTTTGAATCTGTTTTCTTTTCTCTCACTTGTTTCTTATTTATTTATCCGTCAAAATCTGCCACAGATGCGGATTTTGTCTCTCAAATATTTCTAACACAGTATTTGAATGTCCTGCCGTGAATCTGGACAGGTGAAACACCATGCAGGAAAATAATACGCGTGCAAAAGGATGTTCATACACCACTTTGCGGCATTCATTCTATTAGGTAAGGTAAGTAGCGATTATTCTTTTCTCAAAGAGAGAAATCATTCGGTCATTTTCGGTTCGCTCTCTGCAAATTCTACCAACTCAATCATTTCTTGTTTAATTACTTGTTATTTTGCTCAATACCATCAGTTGAATGTCCAGAACCTATATTTATGGAGATGACCCATGTAAATAGGTAGATGAGAATGCCCAAGTAAACAGTTAAGCCGGTAGAAGATGAGGGTTAACATTAATTGATTAATTTGTTCAGTATTGCCCTGTATATATGCACCATGGCATTTTTACCTTATTTTGTTGCAGGGAGCCGTAGCTGTTTTGCCGTATTCTTGATATAGCAGGGAAGGTTAAACCGTTTTTGTTTATTATTTCACATGGTTTTAAGTTTTTTGCATAGGGCAGCGATAATTGTCCAATGGGCGATATCGACAAATCACATGGAAGGCACAAGTGTCAAAAGGAAATACGAATTATTAATTTTCAATTTAAAAGCATGGTGAAAATCAAATATGGCAGGGATCTTGGGGCTACGTTGGTAGTCAATCTTCAAACAAACTTGAAGAAAAAAATGTCGTATTTAAAATCACAAGGCTGTGCAGCCTTATTTGATGTTTCAGACATCAAATCATCATGCTAATTTCTCATTTTTGTTTATGCTAATTTAATAATCCTATTGGCTTTTCGAAACTTAACTTCCATTCTCTGATTTGCCTCGAGAGGTTGGGCTTGCAGAGGAGACAATCAAGGCAATGCTGTGGTGTTATCCTTCCATCAGAAGCATCAACTACGACGTCCCTCATGTCGTGGCCACTGCTCCCCATCTCCCAGGTTACTAACAACACCTTTGCTTCATCAATGGTATATATGCATAACAATCTTATACATATAAATGTATGTAAATAGGTGTGGAGCACATGGGCGGAGACATGTTTGAAACCGTGCCCTCTACGGACGCCATATTCATGAAGGTAAGTCTTGAACTTGCTGAGCTATCATGTAATTCAATTAGAATGAGCTGAGAGCACGTTTTGACTATACAATTTGTTTGTGCGATGTCATCAGTGGATCATGCATGACTGGGGTGACGAGGACTGTATCAAGATACTGAAGAGCTGCAGGAAGGCGATCCCAGAGACGGGGAAGCTCATTATTGTTGACGTAGTGGCGCTGGACTCTAATCACAGAGGCGGTGATAATAATAATGGTGGCCAGAAAGAGAAGCCGGTTCTGGATCCTAATTTAGTTCTAGTATTTGATCTGGTAATGGTGGCGCACTGCTCTGGTGGGAAGGAAAGAACAGAGAAAGAATGGAAGAAGATTTTATTAGAAGGTGGATTCAGTCGTTATAAAATAATCACCATTCCTGATTTCCAGTCTGTGATTGAAGCGTTTCTTTCTTGATTATCTGCTCTTTATGGGCTCATTTTTAGTATTTACAGTGTTAAAATGCAATCAAATTATTGTATTTACAAAATAAACGAAGATTTATCAAGGCCTTATGGAGACATGAAACATCCATAGCTAGTGATTTTCTTTAGTCTTACCTCACACTCCTGAGAAGACAATGCATTAATGGGTCACGGGACGCTCCTCATCTCCTTTGGAGACATGGAGGATCCATAGACAGTGTTGTCCTTTCGTCTTACCTCTCTCTGAGTAGATAATGTATTAACGGGTTAGGGGGTTTTGTTTTTTGTGGTTCTGTTATGACTCATGAATGGATGTGTTTATGGATTGAAATTTAAGGAAAATACGGGTTTACTGTAGCATATGAATGGGATGCATCCAAGCATTGAAATTTCAGAAGTTGGGTTTATTATGCATACGAAATGGCATGTGTTCATGCTTTTGAAATTTTACTCAGAGAAAAGAAAAGATGGATTTGGTATTGCATATGAATGAGATGTATTCTTCGTATATGCTTGGCCATCTATAGAGGTTTCTTGATTTTGGGTAATTAACTTACTCTAAAATGAAATAAGACATTCAATGTGTTCCTTGTAATATAGATATAAACAAAACATCTAAAGAAAAGTAATTGCACAATGATCCAGTCCAAAAAAACAAGGTTTTCCACAAACCAAATAACTCTTCTAGAAAAATTCAACAATTCCAATTTAATAATCCTATCACCCTGTCTTTGTACCTTTTGGGACAATTGCTAGTAATAATAATTATGCTTAAAAACACTCTCTATTCCAATATAATTTTTTTCTATAAGCTTAAACCTCTAATACACATTAAATATTCTTCTTTCATGAGAATTTAAAAATTTAATATAAAGTTATGTACCCGGTTACTAACACTGAGGAGAATTATGTAACGATTATCTACCAATTAGATGACTGCTTCGCTCAACAGTGCCGAGAATTATGTACAATTAGATGATGTACCCAGAGTATGTAATAAATTAGATGATGTAGCAATTTTTAAAAGAGATTCAAAAAAAATTATTATGGTATCCTCTAACATAATCATTACGATATCATATTAAAAAAATATTTATACATTTTTAAATATTTAATCATTTTTAAAGTGTTTTTGAATTTACAACTAATTATTATGCTGGTAAATATTTTGTTTAAAGAATATAGAGTAAATTATAATTATTTGTACCATTTTAAATATTAAATACTAGGTAACAAATTAATTAATATTGTCATATTTTATTTGTCACGAGAGTAAAATAATCTTCAATGAATAAGATAAAAACTCACTAAATAACTTATTACACGATACATAATGTTAATATATTAAATTTTAAAGTTTAAAGTAAATACTCACATAATCAATCATATGGAATCATCTACATGTGAAGAAGGCATCCATCGTGTTTAACTTAATTGCTCTTCGAGCTTGGGCCGGTTCCTCATCCGATGGTGGGAAAATGTGTAAGCTCTATTAACACACAACTCGTAACATCGATAGTGATTGGAGTGAAGGGAGCATAACAAAATTAAACAAGAATTTGAATCGGTAAGGTTGAAATTATAATATTTTTTTTTGATGAGTTAAGGTTGTTTGTTTTTTGTTTTGTTTTTTTGTTTTTAGGTACAAGGGTTTAGGTTTTATTGTGTAATGATGTTTTCACTACTATTTATAGTATCATTTGTAATTCTGCGGTATACCATTATATTCTAGTATATGGAATTTGACGGGTAAAATGTAAGCGATACTGCATTTTCTCCATATTCAACGTTTAGAATTTTTTAATTCTCATTTCTCTCGAGGTATTTCGAATGGTGCAATGTATTATTGATGGTTTGTATTTTTCTTAAAACATCATTAATATACATTGAAAGCCAAGGAAATTTCCAATATATATAGTTCGTAGTTGCAGAGGGGTAGACTAAACATGTCACGAACTTCAAGAGTTACTTACCTGGATATTCACCCACCCAACCTGTAGATGGGTATACTAGACATGTCACGAACTTTAGGAGTTACTTACCTAGATATTCACCCACCCAACCTACCGGTCTGCATACGAATATCGGATTCCTTGCAAATATGGTTAACCTAGCTCCGCTTCCAGACAAAATGGATAGAACGAGGGTGTGACACCCTCATACGAATATCAGATTCCTTGCAAATATGGTTAACCTAGCTCCGCCTCCAGACAAAATGGATAGAACGAGGGTGTGACACCCTCAGGTTCTGAAGTAATTATTGGTCGTTTTACTGTTATGGACAAAGTAAATTGTTAAATAATTAGTTACTGTGATGGTTGGGTTAGTAAATAGTAACTTTGATAAAGTAATAAATACATTAAACTGTGTTTCTAAGAGAGGTTGGGAATTCACAGATGAACCTGAGTAACTTTCTTTTCCCCATACAGTTATCAATTAGGAGCAGTTGTTTCCTTGCCTCCTTTTTCCAAGAAAAGAAAAATGATTGGGGAAGGAAAAAGACTTTTCTTCTTATAGCTGAACAAGTTCAGTGGGGAGAAAACCTTTGGACATTATCTTTCTAGGAGAAAGAAGAGGGATTGTGGGCTGGACTTCGAGTCCTGGGGCTAGAGCAATCCAGTACTGCAACCTTAGAAACTGTGTTTGAAGGAATTAAGGAGATCGGGGGCAGAAGCCTAGACGTAATAAGCAAATTCTCATCAGTAGGGTGGAGAGGTTTCACCTGTGGAATTCCTAACTTTCAACCTTAATAGGATTTAACAGATGAGTATCTGGAATGTGTATATTTATATAGGTGTTTTTACTTTATGTAGTTTGAAAACAAAGAAAAATACAAGGACTAATTTTATAGAAATATGTTTGAATCTGATTGTTTGAATAGAAGATTTTTCTTAATGTGTTTTATTTAAAAAATAGAATGGTATAGTAAAGAGAAGACTATTAGCAGTACTCACTAAAAGAAAAATCATGTAGATAATGTGTGCAGATGTAATAACTACTAAGGAAAACAACTGATAACTGGAATAGCAAAGGAAATGATACTGATGAATTCTATATACATAATTAAAAGAAACAGTGATTCACATCCTTGTGATTAATTCTAGTATGAACGACGAATACTAGGCTTAAGTTGCCAATAACCAGAAGTATTAGTAATAATGGTAATTAGCCTCTCTAATACATGAATAAATGAATACTAGATAGTAGCAATGCATAAGTAAATTGCAGGATCACATTTTAATGGAAAAACAACTAAGTAATAGATCAGTCCGCAAATTACATGGTAAAGGCAGTAAGCAGTTGGACTGTTAATGGGTTAGCCTGAGACGAAGTTGTTTCCAGCAGTCTCCTGTGCAGTCCCAAAACAGAGTTCAACCCTGTGAGCATTATGCATTAATAATTAAAGCAGATAACTTCTTAAGTAAAAATTGAAATCTAATACCGTCCATAAGTGTCGAACAGATAGAATGTCGAACAATGAACTTGCAAGATAACCAAATAACCAAGCTTATGGAAATCAGTCAGAGGAACTTAATTGTAAGATGGACAGAAAACGTTCGAATGCTTGTCATTAATTAAACATTAAAGACTAGAGTTTTCAGTATTGTAGCAAAATATGTATCCACAATGGTTACACAAAATCGTAAATCTGACATTAAACAGTTACTAGCCTAACATGCTCAGAAGCTAAAACTATCAGCAGAATGAGTCTGGGCCAACCAAAGCCATATATAAGAAAGTTTATTTACATTAATAAGAGCATTCTCGCGAGTCGAATGCTAACTCGACAAGAAGATGAGTACAAAGAAAACAAACATCTGAAATCCAAACCCCTTAGCGCAAGAACGTGAGAGAAACTAGCCTCAGACGACCTACATCTCAGGTCTAAACAACTGTAAATACAATCTATTCAAGAAATTACAAACACCCAAATAAGAACCAGAGTATGCCAAGTGAAACTTCAGCCATTTAAACTAGAGCTCGTATTAAAAGTAAACATGAGCCAACCTACCCAATTTGAAGACTGAATCGAGTCTGGTGGCTCTAAAACCCTAGCCCTTCCCAGATACCGGACCATCGACCAATTTTCCTGTGACACTGAATAACAACCCTCGTTAGGTGTGGCCTATGCTCAAATACGATTTAAAAATATGACAGAGAAATGAAAAATATAACCCAGATGTGTGTTACATGTTTCTGGCATGAAGAAATCAATAGTGAAGCACGAACAGAACCTCGACCACCACAAGGAGGTGCTTTCAGAGCTACAGTAGCCATCATGCAACCGGACTGTAAGAAATTGACCAGAGGCAACAGGTAAAGAGGAACCCTCTGCCTTGATAAACACAGGGAAACTGTTGTCAAGCAAGCCAAATGTTGGGAAGAACGGAGAAGCACCCAAGAAGTGGCATCAGAGGAAGGGAACGGAGGAATCAGGTTAGATTTCAGGACATAAAAGGCAAGAATAGGGAAGGTTTGCAGAGCCCTCCCATCATTGGCGTCGAAACGCAAATGACCACCTGCAGCCAATTCCTCGAAGGAAGTTACCCCAACCCTAACCAAGGCCTTCAGAACCGTTGGATCTCCCTCATCTACAGCAATCAGAGGATTGACTCCAAGTGGCAGACATGGTGGATTGTATCTGGACGGTAGGAGGAGCACCCTCGGGATTGGCACATCCTCCTTGGAAGACGAGAGTCGAATGAATGACATATTCATAAATGAAAAACCATCGTATTGAATATTGCATAGTAGATCGCGTAGGAACAAACCATTGGCATAGTACAAATCTGGTGTAAGGATAAGTTAAATAATCACCTGTTAGACCTTGTCATTGCCTCTTAATTAGATGTTGGTTTTAATACTGTTACATTGGATGTTTAAATATAACTTTATATATATATATATATGTTATTTAAGATTGTATAATGACTGTTACAATTGGTATCAGAGCCCTCAGGTTACCACACTAAGGCCTGAAAGGATGATTATTGAATAACAACTAATTATGATACATAGAGGAGAAGCTGGTTTAATATGAGGCGAGGAATAGGACATACTCCGTCGGAAGGAACAACAGGACCCAACCCAGAAATGTGGGTACAACTGGGAGAGACAAATCAGAATGCAAATGTTGCGTTATTGGAAACAATTCAGCAATTACGAACATAGATGCTGAGTTTAAGGGCGGACAATGAAAGATTGTGACTAGAACAAGAAAAGATCATAAAGAGTTTGTCAAACAGGCAAAACCAAAGAAATCCTAATCCCAACCAAGGTGAGGAAAACAGAATGGAATCTCACAGACAACAGGAGGAATGTCCAGAATCAGAAGGAGGATGGACTGGTTATGAAGAAGAGTCTGATAACGTCTCTGACAAGAAAGGATTTAAGAAGCAGAAAACTGAACTTCAGGGGGAGTTCAAAAAGATCAAACCACCTATATATAATGGTGAAGCCGAGGAGGCAGTAGAGGCTTGGTTAATTAACATGAAAAAATACTTTCAAATATATGAATATGACGACAATTTGAAGGCAAGATTAGCAATATACCAGTTACAAGGCAAGGCCACTCTATGGTGGGAGGAAGTTAAGACTGTCCGAGAAATTGATGAACAAGAAGTTACATGGAAACAATTTCAGAAACATTTTAAGGACAGATATCTGATCGAAAGGTTCTACGATGATAAGGCAAAGGAGTTCCATGACTTAATATTAGGACAACAGACTATGGATGAATTCATAGCCAAGTTCACTTCCCTGTTAAGATATGTACCTTACATCTGTGAGGAGAAGGCCAAAGTGCAATGCTTCATTAGCAGTTTACCCGTCTATATGAAAGAGAAGTTAGAATTTGACAATCCTAAAAAAATGGATGAAGCAGTTCGAAAGGCTCGAATTTGTTACCAGCAAATGAAGCAGAAAAACGAGGGTACCAAAAGTTGGTCAAATAAGAAGGGGTAGAAAAATATCCCAATCAGCAAGAACATGAAAAACACTAATGTTAGGATTATGGTCGAAAAGGACTGAATGGAGCTGCAAACAGAAATCAACAAAAGTACAAACCTCCAAATGAAGTAAAGCAAAGCGAGGCATCCAACAAGTTGGAAGCAAGTCAAGTTTCCAAACCTCCCTTGCAGTGTTGGGGTTATGAGGAACCCCATTACTACAAAAATTTCCCCCATAGAGCAAGGTCAGAACTAGTAACAAACATTCAAGAAGCTTCTACTGTTGGCGATATGGCAAGAAATATACCCAGGATTAATGTAGCATTGGAGGATCGTCAGGCAGAATATCAGCCAGCAATGGTGGAGCTTGAAGGTAAAATATCAAACCACCATGTTTCCATTTTAATAGATCATGGGGCAAGTTTAAGCTATGTTAGCCCCCGAATAGTTGATTTATGCCACTTAACAAGCGTAAAGTTTAAAAGCCCTTGGCTGGTCCAGTTAGCCACGGGAGAAAAAAGGAGAGTTAGTGCGAAAGTAGAAAACTGTGTAATGGAATTAGTTGGACAACAGATTAAAACAAATTTAAACATGCTGCCCCTAGGCTCTTATGACATATTGATCGGGATGGATTGGCTGGAACAACATTGGACCATAGTGAACTGTAAGACTAAAACAATTAACTTCTAACCAATGATGGCAGTAGATTAGAGGTGCAGGGTATTAGAAGAGAAGTTAAGCTACGACCAATTACAACCCACCAGTTGGGGAAGTGTATGCATAAAGGTTGCCAAATTTATGCAGTCCAAGTGGGGTACACTAACTCTAAGGATAAATTTTTTGTCTTGGACCAAATACCGATTGTCCAAGAATTTAAGGATGTCTTTCTAGAAGATATTCCTGGTTTGCCACCCAAGAGGAACCTTGATTTCACTATAGAATTGGTCCCTGGAGCTGCCCTAGTTTCCAAGGCTCCTTACAGAATGAGTGTTCCTGAGTTAACAAAGTTAAAAATGTAGCTTCAAGAGCTATTGGATAAGGGGTATATTCGACCCAATGTGTCTCCTTGGGGAGCCCTAGTCTTATTTGTGAGGAAAAAGGATGGTACCTTGCGTCTGTGTATAGATTACAGACAATTAAATAAGTTAACCATAAAAAATAAGTACCCTTTACCACGAATTGATGATCTATTTAATCAAGTGAAGGGCATTGTGGTATTTTCAAAAATAGATTTATGATCGGGATACCACCAGATTCGAATTAAAGATGAAGATATATGCAAAACAACATTTAGAACATGGTATGGTCATTATGAGTTTGTGGTTTTACCATTTGAACTCACTAATGCTCTGGCCACCTTCATGAGTAAGATGAATGGGGTTTTTCACCCTTTCCTAGATAGATTCATTCTTATTTTTATTAACGACATCCTAGTGTACGCCAGGAGTGAGGAAGAACATAAATAACATCTTTGAATAGTGTTGTAGACCCTAAGAGAAAATCAGCTTTATGCTAAGTTCAGCAAGTGTGAGTTTTCCAAGGATCAAATTCAGTACTTAGGACATGTTATTTCCTCCACTGGTATAGCGGTTGATCCAGAGAAAATCAAGACCATCATGAACTGGCATGTTCTAACTAATGTGGCGGCTATACGCTCTTTTATGGGTCTTGCTCGTTATTACCAGGGAAAATTTTAAGGATGGAAAATTGTATTGAATTTTAAAAACATTGGCGAATCTCACTAGTCCTTAATATGAAAACTATAAAATGTTTATTGACGTATTTGTAAATTATTCAAATTTTTAATGATTTTATATATACTTTCTATATAATGTTGGCGATTTTCACGGTAAAATAAATTATATTGTAAGATTTCGGCGAATTGTTTTTATAAAAAATGGAAATTAGTGAATCTTTTTTTGGAAAAAATCATGGAAAATTAGCCCACCTGCGAATATTAGCCCCTAAAATTTTCCATGGTTATTACAGGCGATTTATAAGGGGATTCTCTAAAGTTGCATACCCAATTACTTCCTTGTAGAAAAAGGGAACAAGGTTTAAGTGGTCCAAGGAATGCCAAGAAAGTTTTGAAACATTGAAGCATTTACTCACTATTGCACCTATATTACAAATTGCAGACCCAGAAGAAGATTTCATAGTTTGTACTGATGCATGTAAAGAAGGTGTAGGCGGAGTTTTAATGCAAAAGGATAAAGTAATTGCTTACGAATCCCATAAGTTAAAAGATCATGAGAAGAAATATTCGGCTTATGATTTAGAATTAACAACAGTAGTTCACGCTTTAAAAGTATGGCGACATTACTTACTTGGGAAAAGATTCCTACTCATGACAGATCACAGTAGCTTAACAAGTTTCTTTAATCAACCCTCCTTGAATGCACGCCAAGCTAGATGGACTGCATTCTTAAGCGAATTTGATTTTGAAATCAAACATTTGAAAGGAAGGGAGAATCGAGTAGCAGATGCGTTAAGTAGGAAATTGCATCATATCTATGAAATTTCATTCAGTCAAGTGGAATTTAATTTCACCAATCAAATCAAGGAGGCAACACAAAAGGATCCAAAATATGCATATCTTTGGCAACAAGCTAAGGCTGTACAAAACTCTGGAAAGAAAAGTGAGTACCAGATTGATCCTGAAAATTTACTGATGTTTAAGAATAGAATTTATGTTCCTGACCTGTTATCAGTAAAACATATTATATTGGATGAATTCCATAGGAGTCCCTATGCTTCCCATTCAGGCTACCAAAAACTATTTTCTGCAATTAGGAAAAATTATTTCTGGCCTGGCATGAGAAAGGATATCGCGGAATATTTGACCAGATGTATGGAGTGTCAGCAGGTTAAAGCTGAGCATCAACATCCTGCTGGGCTACTACAACCTCTGCCCATTCCTGAATGGAAGTGGGATACCATAAATTTAGATTTCATAACTGGGCTACCTCGATCAAAAAGACAAAATGACTCCGTCATGGTGGTGGTTGATAAATTGAGAAAGCAGCTCATTTTATCCCCGTTAAGTCCACATATCAAACCACTTAGATAACAGATATATTTATGAGAGAGATTTTTAGGCTGCATGGAATGCCCCGAGTCATAATCTCTGACCAGGATGTTAAGTTTACCTCTGCTTTTTGGAAAGCACTATTCACAAGATTGGGCACCCAGATCCACTTTAGTACTACCTATCACCCCTAGATGGATGGGCAGACTGAGCGAGTCAATCAAGTGGTGGAAGACATGCTTCGTATGTACGTAATGCAACAACCCGGAAAATGGGAGGAATATCTCCACCTAGTAGAGTTTTCCTATAATAATGGGTATCACGAGTCGCTTAAAATGAGTCCTTTCGAAGTACTTTATGGAAGGAAATGTATGGTTCCTGCAAATTGGAATAGTCCTGAGAATAAAATGATATTGGGACCAGACATGCTGGAGGAAATGGAGAAAACAGTAAGGAAGGTCCAACAAAGTTTGAAGGCGACACAGGATAGACAGAAGGCATATGCTGATAGAAAGAGGACCTACCAGGAGTTCCAAGTGGGGGATCATGTGTATGTCCAGATTAAACCAAAAAGAAGTACCCTCAAGTGGGGAAAGTGTGCCAAGTTGGCTCCCCGATTCTGTGGTCCCTTCCAAATCCTAGAGAGGGTAGGACCGGTGGCATACCAACTCACTCTACCCAGTCATATTCAGGTTCATAATGTGTTTCATGTTTCCCTTTTGAAAAAATATTTTTATGATCCCCGACACATCATAGATTGGCAAGATATTCAGGTAAAGAGTAATTAAAAGTATATATAAAGATGTAAATCTCTTTCGATCATTAACATAGATATATGTATGCCAAGTTTATGATTATTGCAATTTTGGCAGGTCGAACCAAAAGGATAATTCTTGGTAGAGCCCCTGCATATACTTGATCAGAGAGAAGTAACATTGCAGAGGTGAGCTATCATCCAAGTTAAAGTGCAGTGGAAGCACTTTAGTCCAGAGGAAGCCACCTGGGAAGATAAGGATTTTATGAACAAGGCATATCCCAGCCTGTTACAAGAACATATGGAAGAATAAACACTAGGAATGGTGTTTCGCTCAATGGGGGTGAGATGTGACACCCTCATGTTCTGAAGTAATTGTTGGTTATTTTACTGTTAACTTATTCTTACACCAAATTTTTACTACGCCTATGGTTTGGTCCTACGCAATCTACTGTGCAATATTCAATACAATGGTTTTTAATTTATGAATATATCATTCATCCGCCTCTCGTCTTCCAAGGAGGATGTGTCAATCCTGAGGGTGCTCCTCTTACCATCCAGATAAAATCCACCATGCCTGCCACTTGGAGTCAATCCTCTGATTGTTGCAGACGAGGGAGATATGACGGTTCTAGAGGCCTTCGTTAGGGTTAGGGTAACTGCCATTGAGGAATTGGCTGTAGGTGGTCATTTGTGTACCGACACCAATGATGGGAGGGCTATGAAACCATTCCATTTTCTTGCCTTCTGCGGCCTGAAAGCTCTATGAAACCCTTCCCTTTTCTTGCCTTCTGCGACCTAAAAGCTAACCTGATTCCTCCATTTCCTTCCTCCAGTGCCGCTTCTTCAGGATTGACCTGAAAAATGAGGTTAAATATATGAATTGAAATTTGAGCTACTCCCTCACACCTCTCATTGTCTTGTATTAATGGTGTATGTGTGCCTATTGAATTTCATATCGTTCCCCTGCAATAATTTTATTTTACTTGTTTAGACTTGGTCTCTCTATAACAGTCACTATTTAAGATTGTATAGTGACTATTATAGAGGGACCATGTCTAAACAAGTAAAATAAAATTATTGCAGGGGAACGATATGAAATTCAATAGGCACACATACGCCATTAATACAAGACAATGAGAGGTGTGAGGGAGTAGCTCAAATTTCAATTCATATATTGAACCTCATTTTTCATGTCAATCCTGACGCAACCCACATGCAATCATAACTAACCAGAATAAGCTTCAAAATTATTCTGTTGTTGCATTCAAAGTAAAAATAGGATTATAAGGATTTTTCCTACAGAATGGAATTGCACCTTTCCAAGGAAGAAAATGTGAAATGCCCTTCTAGCAACACTTCTCCAATATTTTTCAAGTTTTTAAAATATTTTTTGGCATAGGTTGACATGGACGTTCTGATCAGCTCCACTGAGGATTATTACGACAATGTTTCTGATCATGATGAGAGGACAGAAGGGAGCATCCACTGACTAGTTAGTGTTGTGGATACCATATATGAAGAAGCCAATGTTCATCAAACTTTTTTAGGGTACGCGATGCACAACACAGGTGACAATGGCATGAATATGGCTTTCCCCAAATATGGTGTCTATATTTTACTTAAAAATGACCGCTATGCCACCGCATACATTGCTAGTTAACATATTCTGCAACGAAGCGTCTTGTCATGGGGTGAAGCCACAACATTGCCAACAACTGTTAAATTGTAAATTAAAGTAGAGATGAACACAAAAAATTTGAAGAGATTCATTTCCAGCGATTGGAATTTATACACAAAGCTAGCCTGAGATTCAACAGTGAATCCACCGACTATCACCAACTCCTGCTAACTATTAACTTTCTACTCACTATCACTGACAATCTAGAATGTACTTCACACTGTCGTGATTATTTCTAGCGCCTCCCCTTAATCATGACCTAAATGTTAACATGCATGTTGGTCTAAGTGTCAGCTAGGCTTACAACATAATTTGGATTTTCTACAACACATAACTTATACAAATTTCAAATTTAGCCTTGCCAAGAGGTTTGGTGAGTATGTCAGCCACATTTTCATCTATATTACAATATGTTAAGTCAAATTCTTTTGATTGAAATTTTTCTCTTACAAAATGATGTTGTTTTTCTATATGATTTTGACTTGCATGATATACATGATTGTTTGCTAATTTTATAGTGCTTTGATTGTCACATCTGATTACTATAGGTGCTTGTTTTGTTTCTCCAACATCTTCAAGTATCTTTCTAATCTGTATTACTTCACAGGTAGCACTCCTTAATACTTTATACTCAGCTTCAGTGGATGACAAGGAAACAATCGGTTGTTTCTTACTATTCCATGATATCGCTCCTAAACCTATACTGAACACATATCTAATAGTAAAATTCTTGTCATCTAGATTTCCAGCCCAACCAGAATCAGAATAACCTGCCGACTCAACATCAAATTCATCAGTATACATAATACCAAAATTAAGTGTTCCTTTCAAATATCAAAGGACTTTCATTGCTACTTTCGAGTGCCTTTCACAAGGCTTAGCCATGAACTAACTAAGTATGTTGACAAAATATGCTATATTTGGCCTGGTAGTGGTGGGGTAGTTCAAAATTCCCACCAATTAATGATACAAGGTTCCGTTCACCTCTTTAGTTCCATCATCATTGTACAATTTAACATTATGTTCTAAAGGAGTAGATATTGCTTTGCATTCAATCATATTGAACCTTTTAAGGATTTCCCTTGTATATTTTATTTGTGTGATTGGTGTCTTACCTGATTATTTCCAAACTTCAAGACCTAAAGAATTTTGCAATTCACTACAATCCTTCATCTCAAATACTTGTGACAACTAGCTTTTAATTTCTTCAAACAACTTGGATGCATTTTCTGTTATGATAAGATCATCAACATATATAGATATCAAGGCAACATCCCATCTTCATATTTGTTGACAGGTTAGGGTAACTTTTGCTTATCATAAAAGAAAGAATGATTTTTCACATACCAAGATCTTGGCGCTTGTTTCAAACCATATAAATATTTCATTAACCTGAAGACCAGATGCTCTTGTCCCTCTCTTACAAACCCTTCAAGATGAACCAAATAAACTTCTTTTAACTCACCATTCAGAAAAGAATATTTGACATCTAATTGAAGTGTTTAAAAATTATGTTTTGTAGCTAATGCAATCATGGTTCTAATAGTGTTCAACTTAGCTACATGTGAAAAAGTATCTTCATAATCAATTCCCTCCTTTTGTGAATAACCTTTTACAACCAATCTGGCTTTATACTTATCATACTTCCATCAACATTAAACTTGGATTTATACAACCATTTGAATCTTATGGGAACTTTATTTTTAGGTAATTATGTTAATTCACATGTGTCTTTCTTCATTATAGAGTTCGATTCTTCATTCATTGCATCTCTCCATTCTTTATATTCTTCATAACTTGAAGGTTCTTGTAAACCGCAACCTCCCACATTTACCCACTTTCACTAGTTTTCCCGAGGTAAACATGAGCTGAGGGTCACTATAATAAGACTCAACCTCCTAAAATACATTAAGGAAATGGATTTGAAAACTTAAGATCTTATTGACTTCCCTAAGGTGCTACAGGGCCTCCAAGAGAAACCTAACACCTCCATGTGTCCATTCCCTGAGCTGAATCTATTTTTCACTGACCTAGAGCCCCAATCGCTCCCTTACCAAGGAATGCAAGCAACTATAGCCCTTGGGTTGTGTTATATCATTCCACGACTAGCCTACATAGTTTACAAGGGGGTTAGAGGTGGGGCGGAGCCCCCCCTTCGTTGCGCCAACTGTGCAACGAGCGGATCATAGGGGTTTAAGGGGGGTGGGTAGCCCCCCTCTACAGGGTTCGAGGTAGCAACCCGAGGAAATTGTTTTTTGGACCCTATATTAGGTTAGGCAGACCTACTTATGGTTTTGTGCATGGTTTTCGCACATGGTTTTGGACGCGATGGTTTTTGGCCCATGGAATTGGATGCTTTGGCATGTATATATGTATTGTAAAATTGAAAGGAACATAATGAAAAATCAAGTTGGTAGTCCCGGTTTTGGGATCTAGGGTGAAATCTTTGTGTATATGTGTTATGCTTTCGCATTTGTTTATTTTTTGTTCTTAGAATTCATATGCAGGTAATTTATCTACAGGGTTAAAACCTACATTTGGTATCAAAGTTTTTTTGGCTTCAAGGGGATGCTTTTATTGCTGAGGGGTTTTGCTCGGGCCTGTGGTAGACCTTGTTCAGTGGGAGATCTGCGGGATCAATTTTGGTGGTGAAAGAAGATGGCGAGCAGTGGAAAGATAGAGATCGATAAATTTAATGGTTAGAGTTTTGAGTTATGGAAACTCAAGATGGAGGATCTATTGGTGGATAAATATTAGTGGATCACGGTAGATCCAGATACTAAACCAATGGGAGTGTCTGATGGAGAATGGAAGAAGTTGGATCGGAAGGCAAAGAGCACAATACAATTGTGTGTCTCAGATTCAGTATTGTTGAATGTATCATGGGAAGCTACAACAAAGGCTTTATGTGACGAGTTAAGGACTTTGTACCAATATAAGTCTCTGGTGAATAAAATGTTCCTACGAAAAAAGTTGTATAACCTGAGGATGAAAAATGGAGACTTGGTGACAGAGCATCTGAATGCATTTAATACTGTGGTAAGTCAGTTGTTGTCTATTGATATTAAAATTTCAGATGAAGATAAGTGCATTAGTTTGATGTGTTCTCTACCAGATTCATGGGATAGTCTGGTTATTGCAATAGGTAGCAATGCAACTGCCTTGCAGTTTGATGAAATAGTCTCATCCTTGCCAACGAAGGAGATGAGATGGAAAAATATGGATAGCTAGAATGGTGATGCCTTATCTGTACGAGGATGGTCCTAGAATAGAAACAAAAATAAGTCATCGAGTGGGATATCTAAATCCAGAGGGATATCTAAATCTCCAGGAAAACCTATAAAAGTGGTGTGCTGGAAATGCAGAAAGGAAGGGCACTACAAAAGGAATTGTAAATCTAAAGCTCCTGACAAAGGAAAGGGATCTGATGATGCTCCTTCAGCAGAGGCAAAAACCACCACATATGAAGGTGGGGATGTATACTTGGCTTCTTCAAGTACACATGTAGATCATGAGGCATGGTTGATTGACTCAGGTGCATCTTTTCACTTCACTCCCCATAGAGAGTGGTTCTGCGAGTATGAGAAATATGATGGTGGTGATGTCTTCTTAGGGGATGATAGGAAGGCTAGAATCATTGGTCGTAGAAAAGTAAAGTTGAAGTTGCAAGGTGGAAGGGTTAGAACACTTCCGGGTGTTCTGCATATTCATGCATTGGCCAGAAATTTGATTTCTGTAAGCAAGCTGGATGATGCAAGTGTAAAAACAGTGTTCGAGAAAGATACCTGCAAGATGGTTCAGGGAGCACTGGTATTGATGTGGGGAGTTCGGATTGGAACTTTGTACAAGATGCAAGGTAGCACTGTTATTGATGGGTGCAACAGCTATGTGGTTCCTGAAAGTGGAGCAGAAAATCTAGTGGTCTCTGGAGAAAATACCATGCTATGGAATCAAAGGCTTGGACATATTGGAGAGAAGGGCCTTCGAATACTTCATGGTAAAGATATGGTAGAACGTATGACTAATAGCTCTCTGAATTTTGATTTCTGTGAAAATTGTGTATATGGGAAGTAGAATCGGGTGAGTTTCCCCTTTGGTGGTAAGAGGGCGAAACATATATTAGAGCTTGTGCACAGTGAGGTGTTTGGTCCTGTGAAGGTTCCATCACTGGGTAAGTCTGTGTACTATGTATCATTTATAGATGAATTCTCAAGGAATACATGGATATATTTCCTCAAGAAGAAATTTGAAGTCTTTGCCAAGTTTAAACAATTTAAGGCTTTGGTGGAAAACCAGACAGAGAAGAAGGTAAAGGTGCTGAGGACAGGTAACGGTGGAGAGTTTTGCAGTAAGGAATTTGAAGAATTATGTAAGAAGTGTGGTATACCATGGAAAAAGATTACTCCATATACACCTGAGAAAAATGGAGTTGCAGAAAGAATGAAAAAGACGTTGATGGAAAGGGCAAGAAGCATGCTCGGTGGTGCTAGGCTATGACAGGAATTCTGGGTAGAGGCGATGGAAACTACATGTTACCTGGTTAACAGGTCACCTTCATCAACGTTGGAGGATAAGACTCCACAAGAGGTATGGACTGGTAAGAAACCCTCTCTTTCACATCTGAGGTTATTTGGATGTGATGCATATGTATATGTTCCAAAGGAGAAAAGAACAAAATTGGATGGTAAATCTGAAAAGTGAATCTTTATTGGGTACAAGGATGGTTGAAAGGATTATAAGATTTGGAACCCAATAACAAGGAAGATTGTGTATAGTCGAGATGTGGTGTTCAAAGAGGTTAAAGATGTTATTAAACATGAAGTCCAACCAAAGGAACCTAACAAGATAGAGTTTGAGCTAAAGGAGGAAGAATCAGACTCTAAAACAAAAGAGGAATCAAAAGATGAAGAGCCACAAACTCTAGGTGTGAGAAGATCAGTTCGAGAAAGAAAATAGCTAGAAAGGTATAGTCCATCTGCTTTCTGTTAAAAATTTTCTTTATCTATTACTAATGATGATCCCAAAACTATGAAGGAAGCGGTAGATTCAGAGGATGGAAAACTCTGGAAAGAGGCCAGGGTTGATGAAATGGCATCTTTGCACAAAAATGAGGCATGGCATCTAGTGGAGTTGCCGCTTGGAAGGAAACCCATTGGCAGCAAATGGGTGTTCAAGAAGAAGGCAAATGCAGAAGGAAAGGTGGAGAAATACAAAGCTCAGTTGGTAGCAAAAGGTTATTCCTAGGTGTCGGGAATTGATTTTGGTGATATTTTTTCTCCCGTTGCCAAGTTAGCTTCTATTAGATTACTTTTATCTGTTTATGTTGCTTTTGATTTTGAGGTAGAACAGATGGATGTGAAGACAACGTTTCTTCACGGGGATCTGAAAGAGGAGATCTACATGAAGCAACCTAAAGGATTTGCGGTGAACAGTAAGAAAGAGCTGGTATGCAAGTTAAATAAGTCTCTTTATGGGTTAAAACAGTCACCAAGGATGTGGTATCAGAAATTTGATACATTTATACGAGGACTTGGCTTCACCAGAAGAAAAGCAGATCACTATGTTTATTTTAAATTAATTGGTGACCATGTTATTTATATGGTCTTGTATGTGGATGATATGTTGCTGGTTGGAAATGATAAAGAAATTATCCAGGATTTGAAAACCCAATTGTCCTCCAAATTCGACATGAAAGATCTTGGTGCTGCAAACTATGTTTTGGGCATGGAAATTAAAAGAGATCGGGCAAAGAGGAAGCTTTGGTTAAACTAGAGGAAGTATGTCGAGACAATATTGCAAAGGTTTAATATGCAAGATAGTAAACCGGTGAAGGTTCATATTCTTGTAGGTGTGAAGTTATCTGCTGAACAGTGTCCCAAGACACAAGAAGAGGAAGAGGACATGTCTCGTGTTCCATATGCAAGTGCAGTCGATAGCCTGATGTATGCAATGGTATGTACTATACCATACATTGCACATGCAGTGGGAGTATTGAGAAGGTTTATGTCAAAGCCAGGAAAGGAGCATTGGACAACAATGAAGCGGGTTTTCAGGTATTTGTGTGACACTAGTGATTATGGTTTGTGCTACCAAAGAAGACCAGTATTGGACAAAGTTTTGGATATCCGTGGCTTTGTTGTTTTAGAATGGGTTGGAGATCTGGATCAGAGAAGATCTACAAGTGGGTATGTGTTTAACCTATTTGGAGGTGCAGTCAGCTGGATGAGTAAGAAACAATCTGTAGTGGCATTATCAACTATAGAGGAAGAATACATGGTAGCCACTCATGCAAGAAAGGAAGGAGTTTGGTTGCAGAGATTGTGTTCAAGTATGGGGTTAGTACAAGGAGATATAAGGATAGATTATGACAACCAAAGTGAAATTTTCTTGGCAAAGATCCCTACTTATCATTCAAAGACAAATCACATTGATGTTCAGTATCAGTTTGTGAGGGATATGATAGAAGACAAAAAGATGTTGCTGGTATAGGTGGACACTTTGAAGAATACTGCAGATGCATTGAAAAAATTTGTGAGCTCTGAGAAGTTCTCTTGGTGTAGAGAAACAGTGGGCATTTTAGGGCTGCATAAATGACTAAGCTCTCCTGTGGCCCCCTGTGGAAAGAAAACAACAAGTGGGAGAATGTTTGGTTGTGTTATATTCTTTCCATGACTAGCCTACGTAGTTTACGGGGGGGGTTATATGGGGGGCGGAGCCCACCCTTCATTGCGCCGACTGCGTAGTGGGGGGGTCACAGGGGGTTTGAAGGGGGCGGGTAGCCCCCCTCTACAGTGTCCGGGGTAGCAACCTGGGGAAATTTTTTTTTGGACCCTCTATTAGGTTGGGCGGACCTACTTATGGTTTTGTGCATGGTTTTCGCACATGGTTTTGGACACAATGGTTTTCGGTCCATGGTATTGGATGCTTTGGCATGTATATATATGTATTGTAACATTGAAAGGAACATAATGAAAAATCAAGCTGGTAGTCCCAATTTTGGGATCCAGGGGGAAATATCTGTGTATATGTGTTTTATGTGTTATGCTCTGGCATTTGTTTATTTTCTGTTCTTAGAATTCGTATGCAGGTAATTTGTATATGGGGTTAAAACCTACATTCAGGGCCACGGCTGAGGCCTCTACCCAGAACTTAGTGAAACTTCCAGAGATGAAAAATGACATAGAAACAAATCTTATGAACCAAAACTTGAACCAGGACTTGACCTGACCTCTCCCAACCGGGACTGACATTCCGTCAAACACATGGTGAACATGAAACCTACAGGTCATGAATGAAAATCTGAACATAATGATCTGAAAACTTATCTGAGGATAAACAAGAAGGAACAATGCCTTCTCACAATAGCTGTCATAACACCAATTAGGTCTTGCATTCATTATCCATACATTCATTAATAGAAATGTGTTAAGATCCATACTTAGATTTATCAATTAACCATGCTTATAACCAACATATAACCAAATAAATAATAATGAGAGAAAAACCATGAAATGCACATAATAATAAGTGCATTTACTCATCAAAAGCAAGAGGAAATTAACTCTTATTAACCATATGCAAAAGGAACTAAGTCAACGTCTTCCACATAACACCCGACCATAGATTGGGCTGAACCAAATGTTGGGTGTGGTTTTTATAACTATTTCCTACACTTTCTTTCCCTAGTTTTTATCCTTTTTCCCTCCAAGCCCATGAAACTTCACATGTTAATCACCCTTTTTCTCATTTATACAACCTATTTCACCGTCATGTTATTTTTTCATGTTTTACTGAATATTACAATACAATATTACTTTTTATGGCTAACTGGGGTAAGCATTGGAGAATTATTTTGGACCCTCTTCTCTTTTTTAGGTGTTGCTTATGGGGACGAGGTTATGGAGTGAACAGGCCATGTTGATCGTTTTCAAAGCGGGGTAGAGCAGATTGTTGTTACACCCTGTATGCTGTTACATATTGTTGTTACACCTTGTGTGTTGTTATAGTTGTTGTTGTTATACCACGTGTTGTTAAAGATTATCGTTGTTACACCAAGGATGCTATTACCCAGTGATTGTTGTTACATCCTGAACCGTCATTTGATTGCAGGATGTTGTTGCACCATAGTTGGCAAAGTCATGGGTACTATTCCACACAACAGCTGTCAGGGGTTATGAATTGTTTATTTAGAAGTAACAGATCCAAACGGTTGTGATCTTAACCAATGTATCTGAGAAGCATTTGTATTTAGAAATAGGTTATAACTACTTCTATTTTTATGATCAACATGAGAATCATGAGATTCTCATGACTGATCTATTCCTGATTTTGGGTATGTAATAATTATAAAAGAAACTTGACTTATCATGTACAGGGATGGCATAGAGAAAAGAATTGTTACTCTAATATTGTAACTTTTAATTATTTTTAATATTTAAGGCACTACAGTGATGTTGCTACTATTCCTCATCTGATTCTTTAACTAATATCATGTTTATTCCTATGCCCCTGCTCAGGAGGAAGGGCCCTCCTCTTTAGCAGGGACCACAATGGTAGAAGTAGTTGTATATTATTTTTTCTTTTATTGTTGTATGGTTTTCTATTGTTGCTGTATAAATTGTAAAATACATTTGCTTTAGTTCCAAATTATATTATGTTGTTACACTAGTTTGATTAAACAAAATGGTAGTGACCAGCTGTTGTAGTCATTAGTTTGTTGTGTGTCACACCCTTGCCTTGGTAATTTTGAAGTGTTATTTCATTTCTGTGGAGTGTTTTAATTTTTTCATGAATGATTTAATTTATGCAATTGATTCAACGACATTCTTTACTGTCTCTTTTTATTTTTCATTCTTGGTCGTAGTGTATCGGCATAGATAGTGCGAACTCCATTGAAACAACAAGACCTACTCTAGGTTGACAATTAATGGTTGTAGTATTGGTCAATTAGGATTGATTAAAACAACACTACATTTTGGCACCGTTGCCGGGGATGGCAGTTGACAATACAATTAGCCAATTTATTTGTTTGATGATAGAGTGTTCCTAGTCCACAATTGTTGGGCAGTAAGACAATAGGTAAGAACCTATGCATCACTCTAACATACTTGGGCGGGCTCACCGCTGTGATCACTAGGGCACTTAGGGTGTGGAATTTTGGTTTTTTTTAACATGTCTTCAGCTCTTCAGTTGTTGGTCGGTAAGATGAGAGGTAAGAACCTGCACATTACTCTAACATACCTGGGAGGGCTCACCACTGTTGAAGACTGAAACACTTAGGGTGTGAATCAATACACGTAGGTTCCATGTATGCAACTGTAGGAATTATAGAAATACCAAAATTACCCCCCTACTCTAATTAGTCACAAGAAAAATGGGTCGTAAAAAGGAAAGGAAGAGTGTTGATTTGGGAAGGAAAACATCTATCCAGGAGTTGATCTCCAAGGCATAAAAAGAACAATAAAGTTCTCAAAGGGACGCAAGGAAAATAGGGCCAAAAAAAGATGTTACTCCCATAACAAGGGAAGAAACCTTTGATTCCTTTATCTCGGGGCCATACCATTCTAAAGCTAGTAAACACATTCCCAAGATTAAGCATCCAATTCAGGAACAACAGGGGGAAGCTAGTAGCTAGAACTTTAGGACCGAGGGACAAGGGGAAACTGAAGGGGGAAGGGGGACATCAAAAAACTGAGATAGGAGAGAACCTATCGGTTTATCAATATCCGAGTTCAGGTAATGTAGTGAAACAACCAGCCCTGAAGTCGCCTGAGCCATCAAATCCACCTGCAAGATAGTCACAAGAACAATTTGAAGAACGTTTGTTACAACAAGGATTAGAAGGGTTAGCAATGGGGGACAACAATGACAACAACGCTAAAACAGATGAGTCACAAGAACAATTTGAAGAACGTTTGTTACAACAAGGATTAGAAGGGTTAGCAATGGGGGACAACAATGACAACAATGCTAAAACAGATGCTACTATCACCACCTTTGAGTTCCCAATTGGGGATATCAGAGGCGAGGCTCGAATGAAAAATATTCCTTTATCATCCTTACCATCCTTTAAAGGGATGACTGTGGAAGACCTAAACACCTTCTTATTTGAATTTTATGTCTTATTAAGGAGTTATGACTATGTCTCCGATGCTCAGAAATTGAAATTATTTCCTGCTACTTTAAAAGGAGTAGCCTTGAGATGGTTCATGGGGTTAGGCTCTGCTTCTATTTGAACATTGAGCGATATGAAGGAGACATTCTTATCAAAGTACCAAGGCTATTGCAGAACCAGGGACTTAAGGGAGAAAGTATTTAGAATGACACATATGGAGGATGAGAGCTTGGAGGACTATGTAGAGCAGTTCCACTAAAATTTGCAGAGGTCTAAACACAGTGATTTATATCATGAGATCTTGAAGACCATATTTGTAAGAGGAATGAGGGACGACTGCCTTGATACCTAGAATCTACTAGGAAAAGGGGACACATCTCAAGAACCATTTGCCGAAATTGTAAGCCTCTATCTAAGATGGTCTAGAGGATCATCTAAGGGAAGAACCACAATCCAAGATGCCTATGCCTAAATACAAAAATCTATAGGTGGAGGAGTAACCAGAGTAAAGATTGGGAATTTATTCGAAAATTTCAAGACCAACATCCTCAGTACTCTACTTGCGCAGATAATGACAACACAGATCAAGAAAACACAAGCAGAAGCTGATACACCTCTAGTTGTGTTCTGCTCCAATTTCTAGAAGAAACATCCCTTGAGGGAGTGTGAAATGAACAACATCAGCTTGTGCAATATTTGTGAGCTAGAACATTCTATAGGTCAATATCTGGAGCTTCCGAGACTGAAAGAAGTGCTTATAGAATCGAGTGAAGAAGTGCAGTCCTCTTATTTCATCGCACCTAACAGACCATGGTAGCCACGACCTCTAGGTATGTCCCAAGATTTTTCTTCTTTAAATTCGTGGAACAATGCATATAATACTCAACAATATCCATGGAAATATTCTGCTCCTTCTCTAGAATAGTTCCCTTCGCTTTGGAACCAGTGGTCCCCCTCTCCCTCTATCCAATATCCTCCATATCAACCATACCCTTAGAACCAGAACTGGAGGGGGAATGCCCAGAATATGGCTCCACCTGGTTTGCTAATGAAAAATTAGCTACAATTGCCTCCTTTCCAAACTCTTGCTCCTACACCGCCTGTGTGACCCCAACTACCTGTGCAACCTAACCCTAACCCAAATAATAAAGCATCTCAGGGCATAGAGGTTCCGACTACCTTCCAGACTTACCTTATTATGCCCATAGGAATTAATGAAATTCAATTACAGTCGGGTTAGGTAATTAAACCAAATCACTCCCCTATCATTACCGAGGAGGAATCTAAACCTTCTAGAGGAGGTACAGTAGATCTTGAGGCGGTTGTTACACCTGTAACAGTTGATGCAGAGCAAACTGTTACATTTGTAACTGCCAAACCAAGAAGAACTATTACTCCTGTAACAACCAACTCGGGTAAGGCTGATACACTTGTAGTGGCTGACTCAACTATTATAACTTAGAATCCTCCATATCCTCATAGATTAACTGAGCCTGGAATGGCCTCACAGCCCGAATCCGATTTTCTTAGGGAGTTGCAAATTTTGCATGTACAAATTCCTCTGTTGCAAGCTCTTAAAGAAGTACCTATTTATGCTAAAACAATACGATATTTGTGCATTAAGAAACCTGGAAGGAAGCCTAAGGACCCTGCTACTATACACGCGATGGGGAAATTGTCTAAATTAATGTCTGCTCAACCTCTTCTAACCAAGTATAATGATCTAGGAAACCCTACGGTTAACCAAGTAGATGTCGTAGAATCATCTATGACCAAATCAAAATCTGGTAGTAAGAAGAAGGGGAAGAAGAAAAACAAACAAAATTCAAAAGATAAAACAGATAAAAATGAATCTACTGACGAAAAATGGAAACCTCGCTATCCTTGTTTCATTTGTGACGAGGATCATTTTACGAAAGAATTCCCACATTGAGCAGAGGTTTTGAAATTCGTTAAAGGTTCTCAAACGCCTACTATCTTGAAGGATCATTTTCCTACTTAAGATAGTAAGACGATTGGTTCTTTCTCGAATGCCTCAAAAGAACCCATTATGATGATGTCTCATGTCAGGATTGCAACGTGATCGCAAGATTATGGTAGTTAAAATCCTGTTGGTGGTAAAGAAGCAGAATCTTCTAATTCAAACACATCAACTACACCTCCTCCTGGTTCTGATCCACTACAGATCGAGAAACCCAACCCTGACTTAGTAATCAAACCGCCTGCTAAAGGTGTACTTCGTAAATCAGCTTTCAATCCACATGTGAGAGCTGCTCAGAATTACAACATTGTTGAAGACTTAGCTATTTCCCATTCAACAATGTTGGATTTGGAATTGCTGCAATCGTGCCCAGCACAACATAAATTACTATTGTCTGCTATAGGAGCTGTCGATATTCAGGATTTGAACCTAATAATCTTCGATTTATAGAATAGTACACCCCACCTACCTCATCAAATGGCTTTCCAGATTCCAGTTTTAGTCAAAAATGGACCTTGCTTTCGGACTATGATTCATGAAGGGGCTTCTACATGTATTATGTCGATCCAGTGTTGGAAATCGCTTGGTTCTCCCACACTTAATCAGTCTCTGATAATTCTAAAGGCTTTTGATGGCCGAGGGTTCCATCCTTTTGGTATTTTGCAAGATTTACCTATAGGGGTCGAAGGCAAAATCGTAAATCTAGATGTGGAAGTGGTTGATGCCCCTCTAGATTACAACCTTCTCCTGGGTCGCAGTTGGTCTTATGCTATGACTGCTATTGTTTCATCGGTCTTTTGGCTTATCAAGTTTCCTCATAACGGAAAGATCGTTACGATAAACTAGCTAACTTATTTCTCATCTGACCCAGCCTCTACAGATAGTATTTAGCACATCGGTAAAACGACCATCCCTTACAAGGATGTTGGTGTAGGTTTGATTAAAGATTCTGGTTTACTGGGAACTTTTTCCTTCCCTCCTCCTAACATATCGCCTTCTATTGCAAATATTCATATGATTTCATCGAATACTATTATTTTTGATGATCCTTGGATCGTACCTTTCGATTCTGAGGTGGATTCATTTGATGGCGCGATGCCTTTGAGTCCCTTTGAAATTGCATATCAGGCTGTACAGTCATTTTCTTATTCTTGTTCAAACGAAACTGATCTAATGAATGTGGTCCATGGGGAAGTCGGCAGAAAATTCAATGGAAGATTCTCCTTTCGAGGAATCCGGTAAAGTTATTATAGGAGAATAATTCTTTGAAGATTTCTTCTTACTTTTAGTACTATCTGAACCAATTATACCATTAGCGGCATGAGACCCTGAAGGAGCTGCAGTTATTTGACCGTGTTTTGGAAGATCAGGGATTTTTTCATGTAAAGTACCTGACTGCGTATAGACGAGGTCAAGGTACTGAGCCTGAGCAATGACTTGCTCTTCAGTGACAACTCCTCCCTTAGCTACATCTTCAGTGATTTTGGGTAACAATGATTTAATGAACCATTCTGCTAAAATTTGATCCGGAATGAAAACTTTCACTAAACGCCTTCTACGTCGCCATTCATGAATATGATCAGAAATATATGTGGATGTGGATTGTTTTAGTGAAGTTAACAGTTCCGTGCCATTGTCGTATCTGACAGGCAACTGAAAATGAGTTAAGAAAGCAGTGGCTAACTGATTGAAATTATTAAAAGAGCCTCGTGGTAACTCAATGTACCATTTGGCGGCAAGACCAATAAGAGTTCGTTGAAAAAGACGCAATCGAATTGAATCATCAATGATTGAATTAGATGCACACCAGAGGTGATAAGTCATAATGTGATTTGACGGATCCTCTCCTGACTTACCCTCGAATTTCGGGATATCACTGGGCAACTTACTAGGCATTGGCGGCCAATACGGAAGATAGTAAATCGGATCGTTCGTAAGGCGTGACAAATTAGGTAAATCCAAAGTTGCAATAAATGGTAACTAACGGTTAGGGTCGCGAAAACCTTGAGTAATGAGACTAGTTCCAGGAGGAGGATATCTAGGATAACCTGGAACCAGATTTGCATTAGGGATGTTATAACCTCCTGGAAAACCAAGATTAACCAGACCAAATTGGGGTTTTTGAGGCTATTGATAAGTATAGCCAGGATACGGTTGATACTAATAAACTGGGTTTTGTACAGTAGGACCGAATTGATACTGTCCCTAGTACGGTTGATAGATGAATTGTGGTTGACTTGTGGCAATCGTACTTTTACCAGCTTGTCCTGCAGGCATCTAGACCAAAGTCTGAACTGTAGGTCTTGACTATGGCACAGAGACTTGAGGAATTTGCACTGATGCAGGGATAGTAGAAACCAGAGCTACAGATACTCTAGAAACATGTGTGGTAGGTTGAACAAAAATTTCAGTAGTTGCAGCCGTTTGAGGTGGAGTCTGAGGTGTGCTAGGCCCATGTTGCTGAACTAAACCAGATGCAGGGATTTGAACAGTAGGTTGGACAGGTTTCTGGGTTGGACCAGAAACCAAAGGCTGTCTAGGTTGATTAGGTAATTGCACATTAGGTTGCATAATCTGTTGAGTTTGAGACGGATTCCACACCATGTTCATTCCGGGGTATTGACCCATAAAAGGTTGTGCATATGGAGGTCCATAACCTGGTTGAATGTAGGGTTGATAATTAAGCAGTATATTTCCAGCTCCTTGTAAAAATGATTGACCAGAAGGTGGTTGGAAACCTTGAGTTAGGTATTGACCTTGAGGTTGATAACCCTGAGGCATGTACTGAATCTGGGGTTGATAAGCATCCTGAGGAATATATTGAGTCTGAGGTTGACCTTGGGGTATGTAAGGTTGAAAACCTTGAGGTAGCCCTCCAAGTGGTAACTGACTACCTTGAGGTTGCCCCCTAGGTGGTAACTGGCTACCTTGGGGTTGCCCCCCAGGCAGTAACTGACTACCTTGGGGTTGCTGCCCAAGTGGTAACTGACTACCTTGAGGTTGCCCCCCAGGCGGTAACTGACTACCTTGAGGTTGCGGATTTGGAATACTACCAGACATCATATGGATTTGCTTTGTGTTCAACGTTTGAGTTCCATTACTACCAGATCATAACTCTTGTTCAGCCGGTTGAAGAGTTGCTCTTGAAAAAGTACCAGAGAGTGACTAGTACCCCAAAGGAACAGAAGGATCGTCGTATAAAAATGTTTTCGGTGATTGGGAAAACATAGATGACTGTCTTGACATGATCAATGAAGGATAATAACCTCCTGGTGTAGGATGAAAAGGAACTCGAGGTGGTGAAAAACTAAGACCTGGGTTTTCTAAAAGATTTTTCAATGATAAATACTAAGTGTCACTCCTAAAAGGACTGTAGAATATTGATTCATGCTCCCTAAGATTTAAATTCTGTTGGTTTTCGGGAAGAGTTACGTCTTCATCTGGACTGACAAGTTCTTCAATAGAAATGAGGATAGAAGGAAGATTTTGAGTAATGATATTTCTTACCCTAGGTGAACCAGGATCACTAGAAGTTGGAGTAACAAATCCTGAAGATGGTTCCAAAACAGCAGGTTCAGTGTCAGGCTTAGAAATTTCAGGTTCTTCAGCTAATTCATTGGAAGGAGAAATACTACCAGTAACTTTGGAAAATGAAATTGGCTCTTGAATATGCTCTGTTGTTTGTATTTGATAATCAGGATGAACAATTAGAGATGACTCTCCGGCTTCTGGTGATCCAACTCTACTGTCACTAGGTGATACGAGAGCTCGCAACCCTTCAAGTTGGCTTGGTGTATACTCAGGAGGTTTCCCCTGAAGTCTACGAGATTGTCTCAGTAATTCGGCCACGATTAAATATTAATTAATCACACGCAAACAAAGAAAATTTCAATAAAAACACCTAAAGTCTCTAAAGAAACAAACAGCTGAATCACACGCCTAAAAAATCTAAGAGTTCAAACCACGCACAAACAATAACTTCTTGTACTAAAAACACTAGTTGGTGATGAAATCCAACATAGTAGAAGTTTAATACAGAAAGGGTGGTTGGAACAGTTACCCCGACAACCTGCTTAATGAAACAGACTGGCACAAGTTTCTTCACAAAACCATCTCGAGTGAAGAGAACCCCCCAGAGAGTCCAAGTGAGTCTAGTCGACGTCTGCTCCAGGTACAGTGAGATCTTTCCTTCACCGTCACCTTAGGAAATAATCTTAAGTTTATGGACACTAAGGTTACCAACAACAAAAAATACAACTGGGGGGACAGTCTACAATCCTATTCTATGAGCAAGGGCAGAGTAACAAAGCTCAATCCCCTTGAAGGCTCCTTGACATGGTCAATCTGAAGTTTACCAACAAGTGACCCTAGGCTCCTCGACAATGGTTAATCCGAGGTTTACCGTTTATAATACGCGCAGATCTTCTATCTTTCCCAATGAAACAGAATTGATTGTCTCAAAGGTTCGGACATGATCTCATGATTGACTCCTTTAAGAGAAGCTTCCCAGAATGTATCAATTACAATTGGATTTATTTCCTACTGCAAGATGTATCTAATTGTTTGTTTTAACTATCTTGGAGAGTTAATTACTCCCTACTCCAAGATACTAGCCTAAGCTATATTGGTGATAAGAGCCCTAGAAATAGAAAAGATTACTAGATCAATTTTAATTAAGCGTTGCTTTTATGGGTTGTTCTTTAAGTCAATAGGTATGGAAATGAAACTTTGATGGTGTGAAGACTCGACTCCAAACACACTAAAAAAAATGCACCTAAAATGATAAGAAATTCGTTTTTCTTTCAATGAAATTCTAGCTAAAAGAAAGAGTTTGAGAATGAAATTCTTTAAGAAACAATTATTTCTTTCAACATGGAAAAGGAAAGAAAATCTTTTTTTTTTTCATAAGAACTCAAAATGAGACAAATAATTAATGCTCACAATAAATCCCTTTCACTTTTCAAAATTAAAAACTACAAAAAAAAACAATTTGCTTCAAAAGAGATCTACAAGTTCTAGAAAAACACTCAAAACTACAAAAAACTAATTTTGAGATCTAAAAACTTTTAAAATCTAACTGAATAAAAGCTTCAATTCTATTTTGAGGATGTTTTACTTAGTTGTTTAGTAAACTAAGTATTCATTTGCACAAAATAATAAACCAATCAAAAAACATCCAGATATGTTTTCTTTTGTAAAAATGAAATTCAGAACTTATAACAAAGTTTGTTCAAAGATTTGCAATGAGAAAAATAAATCTATTTCTCACAAAGGATAGATTTCACTACCAAGTCAAACTCATCAAGAAGACGAAAAGACACCAGGGTGATCTAAGGTTTCTCAAGCTTCTGGTCTTTGAGTCACTACAAAGACAAAATGAAAACCACTTCAAGCATGCAAAACTTCTAGAAAATCATTCAAAACAAAAATACTATTGGAACTCACTCATAAGAGATTTTTGACAAGAAAAATACAGATCTGGGTAGACACTAAGAATCCTAAATCAAACCTAAAATTAACTGGAAGAAGATATATTAAGTCTTTCAAAAAAATTTAACAGGGTCCACAGGCTCCAGAAGCAACAGGTGCAGTCCTGCACTGTTTACTCAAGGAAAATGCAGAGACGTCCGCACTGGTCTGTGAAGACAAAGTGCGGTCCTCAGAAAACTTCAAAAAAAACAAAAATACTTCAAGATTTTTGAAAGCTACCCAAGCCATTATACATCAATAAAAAACCAGAAAAAACAATTTTCTCAAGTCAAAACAAAGGAAAACCAAAAATCAAATACAGTCCCTAGCTGAGTTGCCAATTTGTTGGCCGGATAAATCGATCTTGCAGACAAAACTGATCTCCCTAGCATAAAAAGATAGTCTAGAAAAAAACAGACAAAAAAACCTATCTTTCTCTAGACATACACGATTTATAAGTAAATACTACAAAGGTGTTAAGATCCTACCTTAGATCCAGTGCTTGTTCATAGTAGTCATCCTCCAGTCGTTCGAAAGAGTTACCTTTGAAGACCTGTAATCACAAACAAGCGAACATTAAATAGCACCTACATAGCAAATATTATATTTCATGCCTATTATGGTGATCAAGGAATCCATAAAATAAACAATGAATTAACAACTTATTGAGAAAAACAAATATATTTGTATTAACTTTGAATAATAGAAGAACTTTACAACCTTTTTAGCCTTGATGTTGAACAAGTTCTTCCTGGGGTCTGAAACAGGAATTTCCTTTACTTTGACAAGTCTTGCACTCTTCCAAATGAGATACATAGAGGTATGTAATCTCTCCTCATAAAAACTCAACTAAAGAAGACTAAGTTCCAACAACATTTTACCTCAAAAAATACTAAGCTTCTAACTCTAACCAGTTAACCAACTCAATGCTTCTTTTTATAGTGCAGAGGAGGAGGTTACAGCTCCACCTATGAAGGGATAGAATCCTCCTTCAAAGGAATAAGCTCCTCACATCAAGGGGTTAGCTCCTTAAGGTATGGGTTACATGAACCTTAAAAGAGCGAACTTGCCACCTCAAGATTCCTTCCAGAAGCTTCTAGAAATAACTGAAAGTGAGTTTTTTCAGAGTATACTTGCGCCTTTTTAACTTTTATAGGGGTCCGCACCTTTAACACAGAGACAGTGCGGTCAGGTGCGCCGGAGACATGACCATTAGGTGCAGGACCGTAGGTAAGACAAAGAGAAAGTGCAGAACCAGAGTTTTAAAAACTTTTGAGAGCTTTTCTCTTATTTTCAAGACTTGATATGAGGAACTAATGTTTTAGACTTGCAGAGGAGGAAAGTATGAGTGGTAATGAACTCACATAGATAGCAGAATGTCAAGGTGACAATTTTCAGTGCAACAGCTGATACAGAGCAAATTGTTACGTTTGTAACTGCCAACCCGAGAAGAAATATTACTCCTATAACAAACAACTCGGGTAAGGTTGATACACTTGTAGCAACTGACTCGACTATTATAACTTAGAATCCTCCATATCCTCAGAGATTAACTGAGCCTAGAATGGCCTCACAGCCCGAATCCGATTTTCTTAGGGAGTTGCAAAATTTGCACGTACGAATTCCTCTGCTGCAAGTTCTTAAAGAAGTACCTATTTATGCTAAAACAATATGATATTTATGCATTAAGAAACCTGGAAGGAAGCCTAAGGACCCTGCTACTATACACGTGATGGGGAAATTTTCTGAATTAATGTCTGCTCAACCTCTTCTAACCAAGTATAATGATCTAGGAAACCCTACGGTTACTATCAACATTAATGACCATCCCATAACTAACACATTGATCGATCTTGGGTTTTCCATTAATGTGATGACAAAGGACCTCTTTACCACCATGGGGCTACATAGGCTTAGACGTACTCCTACTATACTTGAATTAGTAGACAGGTCCTATGTCAAACTCGAGGGGGTGTTAGAAGACATAGTAATCACAATAGCTTCCTGGAGGTATCTGACTAACTTTCTTATCTTACAGCCCAGATCCAACTTGGGGGGACATACTTTGATCCTAGGGAGACCTTGGTTGACCACTGTAGATGCATTTATGGGATGCAGATACGGATCTATGGTGATCTCGGATGGCCAGGCTACAAAGAATCTTAATCTTTACCACCCAAAACCAAACGTGGATTTGTATAACCCCTAGTGGGATGAGTTTGAGCTCGAACTATATCTTTACCTACTGCTCCTCACTTTGGGGAAAGCCCAGTATTTCAAAGATGAGACAAAAGATGATATCATTAATGGTTTTATTAGTATCTCGCTTTCTATCACTTCCATTGAAAATTAAAAGGAGGAAGAGGAGGTAGAAGATATAGATTGTGAACATATGAGAACCACTCTGAATACTGACAACAGTCCAATTGAAATAGAACTAGGAAAGTTTCTGAACATTAACCCCAACTTGACTGCTGAGAAAAACCAACTGTTGTTACAGCTATTACAAAAATACAAAAAGGCATTTGCATGGGACTATACGATATTAAAGGGATTCATCCCAACCTGTGCACTCAGCGCATTTATTTGAAATATGGCTTGAAACCAAGTAGACAACTGCAACACCGCATGAACCTTGCATTGAAGGAGGTAGTTAAGGAAGAATTACAAAAACTCCTGAGTGCTAACTTTATTTATCTGATATATGACAGTCAGTGGTTGTCTCTGCTTGTCATTGTCCCTACAAACAATGGAAACTGGAGAGTTTGTGTGGATTACAAAGAATTCACTAACGCCACTCAAAAGGACCATTTTCCTTTACCATTTATAGATCAGGTCCTTGACACCCTTTTTGGAAAAAAAAATCATTTCTAGATGGGTTTAGTGGCTAGAACCAGATACAACTTTCCCTGGAGGATCAAGATAAAACAACCTTTACTTGCCCTTAGGGGACTTTCGCATACAGAGTACTCCATTTTGGACTCTTCAATGCGCCAGCAACTTTTCAGAGGGCAATATTGAGAATTTTTTCTGATTTGCTGAATGAATGCCTTGAAATCTTCATGGATGATTTTACACCTTATGGTGATGCTTTTGAAATAGCATTAGCTAATTTAGAAGAAGTGTTGGAATGCTGTGTATAGACTAATGCTGCTTTTAGCACTGAAAAAAGTCACATGATGATGACTGAAGAGATCATGCTAGGACACTACATTTCTACCGACGGGATCAAGGTAGACCCTATTAAAATAGAGGTAATTTTGAAAATTCCAACTCGCAAGATGCAAAAATAGGTACGTAGTTTCTTGGGACATGTAGGGTATTACAGAAAATTTATAAAAAAAATTTCAAAAATTGCATCACCATTATTTTCTTTTCTCATGAAATATGTCGAATTTTTGGGGATAAGAAAGTGTGAGCAGGCCTTTTTGAAGTTGAAATGTTGCGTATCAGCAGCTCCAGTTTTACATGGACCGAATTGGGAACTGTCATTTCACATAGATACAGATGCATCTGATATTGCTATAGGTGTTGTTTTGGGCCAATTGGAGGACAGGAAACCTTATACTATTCACTACATAAGCAAGAATTTGACTCCAGCTGAGCTCAATTACATAGTGACCGAGAAGGAATTCTTAGCATTAGTGCATGCCATCAATAGGTTTTGACATTATATCATCAGGTATCAAGTATTTGTACACAGTGACCACTCTGCCATTCATGTTTTAATGAATAAGCCAATTACCAATGGTAGAATTACACGCTGATTATTGTTGTTACAAGAATTTGATATCACAATTGTCGATAAACCTGGAAAAGATAATGTAGTAGTTGATTTCCTTTCTAAGTTAACCATTTACGACAATTGCATTCCTACTGATGATTCTTTCCCTGATGAATATCTCTTTGCTATTTTTACTTACTCACCCTGGTATGCAGATATAGCTGATTATCTTTCTATAGGGAATTTCTCACAATATTTGTCCTCCAAGGAGAAGAGAAAGATCATACAGTAGAGTGCTAACTATACCTGGATAGATGGGAATCTCTATCACACTGGACTATATTTGTAGATCAGATGTTGTGTTAGGGAAGATGAGATCTTTGACATCCTTAAGGCTTGTCGCGAGGAACCTTATGGAGGGAAATTCACAGAAAAGTGAACATGATACAAAGTCCTTTCGACAGGGTATTATTGGCCAACAATATTTCAGGATGCCAAGAGGTTCATGAAAGGATGTGATAGTTGCCAAAGAATGGGCCAACCACTGCAATCATATGAGATGTCGTTACAGCCTCAAATTGTCTTAGAAAATTTTGAGAAATTGGCCTTGGATTTTGTGTGACCAATTAATCCTTCATCGAGATAGAAATCCTACATTTTGGTCTACATTGACTATGTCACAAAATGGGTTGAGGCAAAAGCACTAACCAGAGCCATGGAGCACGTTGTTTTAGACTTCCTGTTTGAAGACATCTTTATCCATTTTGGTATACCCAGGGAGATAGTCATAGATGGAGGGCCCCAGTTTACATCCCATATGATCCAAAAGTTGGTTGAAAAATATAAAATCCATCATAGAATCACAACACCTTATCATCCACAAGCGAATGGCCAAGTGGAAAGCACCAACAAAGTCATTGAGGGGATTCTTACCAAGATCGTGGCCAGTCACCAAAGGAATTGGGCCGATAAACTTCCAGAAGTGTTGTGGGCATACAGGACTACATGGAGGAATACCACGGGATTCTCACCATATGAACTTGTGTATGGTAAAAATCCCTTATTCCCTATTGAGTTCGAAATCAAGACATTGAGAACAACATTACAGGTAAATTTGGATCTAACTACAACACAAAAGCAGAGGTTGAACCAGATCAATGAATTGGAGGAGAAACGACTAGCTTCTACCCAACAAACAGAGATTATCCAGTAGCAGAGAGCTAAGTGACATTACAGGTTCATCAAGAAGAAGAAGTTCCATAAAGGAGACTGGGATCTCTTATATGATTCAAGATTCAAGGAATTCAAGGGTAAGCTCTGCTCCAGATGGCTAGTTCTCTATGAGGTAGATGTAGTCTTTAAAAATGGGACTATGAATTTGGTTACCATTGACAGTGTAAGGAAACCATTGCTTGCAAATGGGTACTTTCTTCGGTTATATTATAAACCTGCTTCAAGGGATTCATTTTTCAACATTGTCATGAATTCAGATCTTCAAATTACAGGAGCAGGGGAAAACCCTCCTGTACTGCCAAAATTCTAATTTTTCAATAAGTATAACAACTGAAAACCAACCATTGTTGGCAGCTGTTACACCTTCCTAAAAAAAAAAAACAACCAAAAACAACATAATAAATAAGGAAATAAAACAATCTGGTTATGAAAATCTTTTTCAAGCACAGACAGACAATTTCTGTAGCAGTTGAAAACCACTTTGTGGCGTCTGTTACACACTTTGTAACAACATTTGTTATTTTAAGCATATTCTACAATAATGTTGTTACATGACTTTTTGCTTTGCTTTTATCTTTTGTGGAAATCAATAATACATAACAGTTGTCTTGGTTGTTACATCTGCAACAGCCGACGACTTCTAAAAATAATCTAACTAAATTATTTATTTTGACACACAACATGCATCATTGTGGTTCGAGAATCAGTTGCCTTAACCACTGGAATTCAATTCGTATGCCTCGCCACCAACGTCTTCTCCCCACATCACACTAGGTATGTCATAAAATGGTAATATCGTTATCCGCTTTTATTCAGTAATTATGGAAATCTAATGCGATATCCCTTTTGACGGGTGAGGTCAGCTGTCACATTTAAGCCGAGGGAGAGGATTACATGATGACCTGACCTTTTCCTCACCTATGAGTATTTAAAAACTATAACCAAATCATGATGATCTTGTAATCATTGTCATTTACTAATCGATCATGCCAAAAAAGGGAATTGTACCTCCAAATAGACCTCCCATAACCTAGCATTAATAAGGAAACATTACTGTGCAGTACGAATCATGATCGCAAATCCTAATTTGAAATTCTTGCCTACGTCACCCTACCATTTACCCCCTGCTGAAGCATTGCATCCCCATTCAGAGTGCTTAGAGAAGTGGAGGAGAACAGTTGCAAGGCTGAAACAGCTGAGTATTGTACCGACTGCTCCGGAACTTCTCAAGGGGGGGGAAAGAGAGGAGAAAAACATTGAATTTGTGTAGTGATGGGTAGAGCAACAACTCGACATGAACCAGGGACAACAAAGGCTACAGAAAACTACTCCGAAGCATGTCAAAGTTTTAAAGACGTAGGCTGGTTTGAGTTTTCCAGAGGCTAGAAGGATCAGATGGGGGAATTGCAATGGAGTTCGTGAAGAATTTATAGAGGAATCAAATGGAGATTAGGGGATTAAAGCTAGAGGTTATAGAAGGGGTAATTCCTGAGTGACGACATTACCAATAGAAGGGAAAAGGTGGTTTGACAGGAAAGTTAATGACCCATCCTTAAAGGAGGATTCTCTCCAAGGGGAGGAACAGATGGTGAAGAAAGGAAAGGGGATTGACAGGTTTTCACTTCCCCAGCCATGGGCTAATGTCGCCCTTTACCTCATCAAGTATATCACCTGTGAGGGAAGGGAAACAATCGTATTCAATTACCACTTTCTGTTACTAAACCACCCTCGGCATCAACATCTGATAAATCTTCCCTACGTTTTGCTGGAAAATATAAAGCATGTGATTGTGGCCGTAAAAACAGCTGCACATCCAAGAAAAGCGCTTCACAAACCATGGCCTCATCAAGATAATTGTGTTGGACACCCTAAGTCACCAGGGCAGGAGCTGGGAGGAATTCATGAGAAATAAGGCTAGAACTACCCGCAGGAAGAAAACTGGGAAGTCTGAGGAAGCTCCGGCGGAAACCAAGGAGCGACCCCAACCCTCGAAAGTAAGGATTGGAAAGAGGCCATCTGACAATCCAATTGGTGATAGGTGGCCAAAAAAGAGAATACAGATTAGAGGGAACCCAGAGTCCCCATCCATGTCTAAGAAGAACAAGGAGGCAACAGAGCAGAAGGATGAAGAGCAAGCTCGACCAGAGGAACCTTCCTCACCAGGTAAGAATGAGATTCAATCCTTGTTGTTCAAAAATGAAAGTTTAGAAAAAGAAAATGAAAATCTAAGGAAGAGGTCAGCAAAGGATAAGGTAGAGGCAAGGGCCCCAGGGTTAGACACTTTGGCTGAGACTGTAGATAGGGACGTAAAGGGAAATGTTCCGGGTGCTGTGTGCACGGCCTGTGCTAAGAAGCTAGTGGTAGCAAGGTATAGAGTTTGTGCAGTGGACACCATCTCGAGGGAAACACAAACAAAATCCTAGGAAGCTGATGTACAAAAACCCATTGAAGACGTTGTTGTTACATAAGAACCAACATTTGAGATGGAGCATTCCACAGAAAGTAATGTGGTAACTAATACACAAGAACCCTTGGTTGACACTGCTATTACACAAGAACTAGTAGTGGAAACAAAAGCCAACCAAGGGAAAGAAGGAGAAGCTGATATCCATGAACCTGTTGTTGACACTATTGTTACACAAGAACCAACAGTGGAAACATAAGCTTACCAAAGGGAAAATGATACACAAGAGCTTGTGGATGACACTATTGTTACACAAGAACCAGCAATGGAAGAGAAAGCTGACCAGGGAGAGAAAGAAATTGTTACACAAAAATCCATTGATGATGCTACTATTACACAAGAACCAATAGCCAAAATGGAGAATTTTCACCCTCGGGAGGCTGTTACACCTTCGATTGTTAGTGCATGTGGGAGAACACCAAGTCCTGATGAAGGATGGTGTTCTAAAAGAATGTTGTTGATACCATAGTTACAGAAATGGAAGCAGCAGACGCTCTCTCTACAAGAGGGAATGATCTCTCTCAAGGCACACAAAAAGATGATAGATTCACTCAGGGAGAAATGGTTAAAGGAAGAATGGGAGAGATAATGGGAACTGTGGAGACATAAGGAAGCTATGAAGAAAAAGGATGAACAACTACAGCTGTTACAGCGACAAGTTTTGGATCTGATAAATGACAATACAAAGCTTCGTGAGCTTTCCTTGAACTTGCTAGGATGCGGGTGGCCTTCCCATCGTATCCAATTTCCCTCTAGGAATGATATTATTTATTTCAAGTAAAAGGAGTCTTTGAGAACAGGCCTTATTTGGGTTCTTCTACTCGTACTTTTCTTGAAATTTTTTGTACATGTGATTTTGATGAACAGAGCTTACTTTGTAAGCTATTTTTGCACAACATAATGTTTGAGCATGTCAGCACAAATATGGTAGCAAGCGTTTTTCTTATATGGGAGATTTTTAGTTGTGGGTTTTCCTTTCGTTTATGAGAAACCAAATCGAATGGCATCTGACCATGAAATTAGCTAAAACCAATGAATGAAGGGTAGTATTATGGGTCAGAGCAAACCCAAGAATGGCTTATGAACTAATATATGATTTTAAGTTGTTCCTGAGTACCCCAGGGGTCAAGGAACAATCAACCACTTATAGAAAGAGGATTGTGAGGATTTGCCTCAATTTGCATGCACAAATGAAAAGTCGAGTGCTAACAGGGTGCCTTAAGTGCATCGAGGCCTGTAGTGCTGAGTTGCAAGAAGGAGATCCTTTTGAGTACAGGAATTTCATGGCTGTTGTTACACGGGTACTCGAATATGCTCGGCTAGTGAAGACATTGGGAGCATTCTAGATGGGACTTAGATTCAAATTTCCTTTGATTTGGTTACCAGTAGAAGAATATCAGTTGGGATACCACTTGTGCGACTATGAAGAAGAATCCCAACCACAACCGTTGATGGCTACTCAGGGGTACAGGGCTCCGGGTGAAGAAATTTCTGGTGCCTATAATTTTACAGACTTGTAGCGGGGGTATAGCAAGAGGAGCTGAGGTTCTACACGGGTACATGCAGTTGCTTCAGTTGGGGGGAGATGTTGGGTGTGGTTTTTATGCCTATTTCCTACACTTTCTTTCCCAAGTTTTGATCCTTGTTCCCTCCACGCCCATGAAACTTCACATGTTAATCACCCTTTTTCTCATTTATACAACCTATTTTGCTGTCATGTTATTTTGCCATGTTTTTTTCAATATTACAATACAATATTCCTTTTTGTGGCTAACTGGGGTAAGCATTGGAGAAGTATTTTGGACCCTCTTCTCTTTTTCAGGTGTTGCTTGCGAGGACGAGGTTATGGAGTGAACAGGATACGCTCATTGGTTTTAGAGTAGGGTAGAGAATATTGTTGTTACACCCTGTGTGCTATTACAAGCGTTGTTGTTACATCATGTTCTGTTAAAGATGACCACAGTTACACCAAGGATGTTGTTACCCAGTGATTGTTGTTACATCTCGAACCGTCATTTGACCGTAGGATGCCCTTACACTGTAGCTGACAAATTCATGGGTACTATTCCACACAACAGTTGTCGAGGATTAAGTATTGTTTATTTAGAAGTAACAGATTAAACTGTTGTGATCTTAACGAATGTATCTTAGAAGAATTTGTATCTAGAAATAGGTTATAACTACCTCTATTTTTATGATCAACATGAGAATCGTGAAATTATCATGATTGAACTATTTCTGATTTTGGGTATGTAATAATTATAAAAGAAACTGGATTTCTCATGTACAGGGACGGCATAGAGAAAATCATTGCTACCCTGATCTTGTAACTTTTAATTATTTTTAATATTGAAGGAACTATGGTGATGTTGTTGTTGTTCCTCATTTGATTCTTTAACTAATCTCGTGTTTATTCTTGCACCCCTGCTAGGGAGGAAGGGCCCTCCTCTTTAGTAGGGACTGCAGTGGTAGAATTAATTATATATTATTGTTTCTTTTTTTGTTGTATGGTATTATGTTATTGTTGTATAAATTGTAAAATACATCTTCTTCGATTCTAGATTATATTATGTTGTTACACTGGTTTGATTAAACAGAATGGTAGTGACCAGTTGGTGTAGTCATTAGTTTTTTGTGTGGCGCACCCTTGCCCTGGAAATTGTGAAGTGCGATTTCATTTCTGTGGAGTGTTTTAATTTTTTCATGAATGATTTAATTTCTGCAATTGATTCAGTGACATTCTTTATTGTCTCTTTTTATTTTTCATTCTTGGTTGTAGTGTATCGGCATAGACAGTGCGAAATCCATTGAAACATCAAGACCTACCCTAGGTTGACAATTAATGGTTGCAGTCTTGGTCAATTAGGATTGATTAAAACAACACTACACCAAATCTTTCTTTTAACCAGTCACCCCCATTCCATATTCCAAGCATGAATGCAGGATCTCTTGAGATAAAACCATCCATAAACAACCAAGGGAATCGAGAGGTTAAACCACTTCCACCCTCAGTATACCGTGATCTCACCTAAATTGGTCCCGAGATAACAATTCCTTCACCATCCCTTGAGGAATTTTCCTGTCTCCACCCACTCTTTGAGGGCTTCCCAGATAAAACCATCTCCACCCCCAAGCCTTGGGATTTTCCTAAGACCACCTCACCTAGATCCAAAACTTTCCAGCAATCCATAACTCAACTGAGAAAGAATCCCATCACACCATGGCTATCTAGAAATGTAAAGAAAAGGTTGAAACCACTGTCAAAACAGAGAAAAATCAATGCCACCGACAACAAGGAAACCAAAATGCACACATGCATATGCCATGCATGCAAAAACCAGCTAGGAAACCATACATGCAATCTATTACCTACAAATATTCTTGTTGAATCTGCCTAATCCAAACTTTCCTTGCTTTATCCTTGTTTCCCTTTACTTTCCTTATCCTTCCTTTTCTTGCTTTGTCCTTCCTTTTCTTTCCTTGTCCTTCCTTTGTTTTATTTATCTCCTTCTCTTCTTGGTGCTCTTCTCCTCTCTAAGACTAACTCTAAAACTGAAACAAAAAAAGGCTACAAATTGATGCTCTAATGCCTTTTTATCATTGATGCCTATAATTTCTTCATTTTCCTTAATTTTCCTTCAATTTCCTCCTCACATGCAACCTGTGACCTGTGACCTCGTTTTTCTCCTAATTTCCTTTATTTTCATAAATAATATGCCAATTAATGCCTCTTTTCCTTTTCAAATCTTTTTCCATTACCTTTGCCAATTTCCCCTTAGACATAAACACAACAAGTGATGGACACTAGAATATTTTACCCAACATTCAGCTTGGAATAAGTGTCCCTTGACCTTGGTCTTATTTTGTCTTTATTAACTTTTATTACATGAACTTTTAACCCGAGGTTGTTACAGTTCTACAACATTCATTACAAGATACATTAATGCATAGTCTTTATACCTTATAGGTGCCTAAATTTGACATGATGACCTTCTTGGAGTTCTACTGCTTTCATCTTTCATTAGAGGAAATTTTAGCCTAAAAGTGACCTCATAAGGAAAATAATAAAATGATATTTAAAATAATAAATAAGAGTTATGAATTTTGGAAGGAAAATAAGAAAACTACTTTTTTTAATTGTATTTTCGGCTTATCTCCTTATAGGTTTACTCAAATTTCCTCTAATGCTCTCTACTTTGTGAAGTCTCTTCATCTCTTCTTGGAGTGTCATGACTGCTTGATGCTCCTTGCTCTTGAACCTGTACATGTTTCTATGCTTGTTTCTGTTCCCGTTCAACACTTGTATCTAATTTGACATAATCATCAATATCATGACATACACTGGTATTATTCATTTTATCACCTTCATCTGCATTCTCATGAAACACCACATCCCTACTTGTAAGAAATATATGGGAACTAGGATCAAACAACATGTATTCCTTTTTATCATCACAATAACTAATAAATATCCACTTAATTGAGTTGCATCAAGTTTTCTTCTTTCATCTTTTGGAATATGAGCAAATTCCATGCATACAAAAACTCTTAAATGACTCACTTTTGGTTTATACCCATAAAATGATTCAAAAGGTGTTTTAAGATCTAAACTTTTGGTTGGACCCCTATTTTTAAAATAAACAACAATATTAATGGCTTCAACCTAAAAACCATTAGAAATATTTTTTACTTAAAGCATACTACGTGCACATTCTACTAGGGTTCTATTTTTCCTCTCAGCAACTCCATTTTGCTGAGGTGTATGCAACATTGTAAGTTGTTGTAGAATCCAATTTATTTTACAATATTGATCAAATTCTCTTGATTTATATTCTCCCACTGATCATATCTGATAATTTTGATGCACTTTCCAATTTGTTTTTCTACACCATATTTTTGAACTCTTTAAAGTACTCAAAAAATCACTCTTCTTTCTTATGAAATGGACCCATGTGTATCTAGATCTATCATCAACAAAAATAATAAAATACCAAGCTCCACCAAGAGATCTAGTTTGCATAGGTCCACATACAACAATGTGAATTAATTAAAGTATTTCCCTCTATCTTTTCTCTTTATGTACAGGACATTCCTCCCTATGTTGCTTGCCAAATACACATGCTTCACATTCAACACGATCATTCTTGAAAACAGGAAGACCCTCAACCATTGTTTTCTTTTGAAGTAACATTAAATCGTTGAGATTTAAATGCCAATACATTTGATTCCATAAATCTATTGTTGACATTATTGTATATGTCAATTCTTGATGACCTATCCTAGTCACATCCAACTTATACAACCCTCAAACTCTAGTACCTGTGGCAATAACCTTGTAGTGATATTTTATGTATTTAACAACACACTGTGATTTAACAAATTCCACCTTGAAATGTTGGTCAACAATAGTAGAAATATAAATTAAATTCTTTTTGATACCGGGAACATACATCACATTATGGATCTATCTCCCTTGTCCATTTAGGAAAATTCACACCTATTACTCCATAACCTTGAACTTTAAGTGATATGTTATCTCCTAGAAAAACGTATGTTCCATCAATTTTCCCTTCAATACATCATCTTCATGTGGTTATCTTGACATGGTAATTTGTAAGTAAAAATTCATTCTATTCAATCACTTGACCAAGGTTCATTTGTGTCTATCGAAGTCATATTTGAGGTAATTATTTGGGTAACGTTAATTGATAGTGTGCTATCATCCCTCTTTTTTTTACTATCACTTTTTCCATGTTCCTTCATTATCTTACTCAGTTATTTGTTCATTTCTAATTATTTTGCCTGCACCATGTAACATACCTTATATATATATATATATATATATATATATATATATATATATATATATATATATGTATATCTATATATATATATATATATATATATATATATATATATATATATATATATATATATATATGTTGTCCTTTTCAAATTTATGATGTTGGACAAAATTAGTTTCCTGCAGTTCTACTAAATTCCACCTAAAATTGAGCATGCATTTACTCCTTTTCCTTATTGTACCAATTTATCTCAAATCTTTTAGATGTCATGGTCATTTTAATTAATAATATTTCTATTCTTAGTTGTTTTCAATCACACTGCGCCTTCCCAATTGCACGACAGTTCTAAAATAGACTATTTAGCGAATCATTCTAGGATTTAGTATTGTGATTCCACAACTCACAGAATCCTTGAGCCCTATACACACACAAGGGACATGAACTTTCAAAACCCTCTAGATTCCCTTCCCATGTTTTAGATCCATTGTACACCTTAGTACATTTTCATATTTTTACTATGATCTTACTTACTTTGTACTTGCTAAATTTTGATATAACACAGATATCGTTTCTCGGTATCCACAATGCCATTTTGTTGTGCTTCCACGCCTATTTGATGTAGGGGAACAACCCAAATACAATTAGCACACTCCTTTCAACTTAAAGGTTCCAATTATATTGTTTACTTGTTACTTCCGAGACTAATTTCCTTCCATCATATCTGTCACAACTTATCTCTACTTTGTTGGTTCTTGAGAAGGTATCTTATTAGCTATTCTACTACTGCTCATGACCACTTAACAGTTATAATCCTCTATGTTAATGGTTTATGCCAGCTTCTCTACTATGGTAACCATTATCTTTGTGGGTCCCTTTCAAAAGACTTTTTAGTGCAAAATTTCATTAATTCCTTTATTACTTGGACTTTATTTTCCATTAATCATGAAATCCACAACAAATAATATGATTGCATTGGATGTATTTATATCTAAGGTATACTATTTGCATATATATTTTTTATCTTTTATTTTCATCACTGGAAATATTTGCCATATCAATCGAAAGGATTCCAACCATTCCCACCAATCGCCCACCATGGACTCATATTTGTACATATATTTTGTTATCATGAGAATTCTATGTCCTCATTCAACTTGGACAAGGGTTATCCTTAAGTATGCTCAACTGACTTCCTTAGGTATATCCATATACCCTACAATTTTCTTTATATGTAACAAGGGTTCTTGATTTTCCTTTTATTTGAATGCATTCACCACGTTGAGTGTTTTTTTTTATTATTATTATAATATTCAAATGGATCTAAGGTAACCTGTTTAGATTTATTCTTTGCTTATGATTTTAGAGTTGTCTCTAGGCTGTTGGGATTTAACCATCTTGGTCTAGAGACTAAGCTAAACTCTTACAATGATTAGTATTCCATTATCTCGGTTGACAAATTTTGCTTGAATAGTTGTGTACATTAATAAATAATTTCCTCTGTGATATGTGGGCATTGTCTTTATTTCATATTAATGTTATTTCTTGTATAATGTAGCCAATGTTTCCATATTTTATGGACATGGTTCTATATATTATACAACAATGATTTTCTTTCATTTAGTACTCTATGTACAAGTTTCAGGGCAAATAATATAGACACACTTTCGTTACTATGTCTGTCAGTTCTCTTTATATGGAGAAATAATAAACAAATGATCCTTATGTAATTCCTTACTATTTTGACACTGTAATTTTTTTTTCATTCATGTTAAATTTAGAATAGTTTTTTTTTAATGTTTCTATAGCTATAGGTGGAATATATCAGAGATAGCAATTAAATGTTACTTTCTGTCAGTAGTATTTTTAATTTCTTTTATACCTGACTCCGTCCTTGATCAAAACCCTCATAAATAATGTTCTTTATGAGTATTACTCTTATAAGGTAGGTATTGAAATGATCCTTATGCACATTAACAAAAGAATTTCACAACCACTAACAGGAAGTCGTCCTAAAGGTAACCCCAAACTTCTCAGAATGATCTTACAAGAAATACCCATATTTCTTTTCATATGTGTCCATACTTTACTTAGTTTATCCGTATTCATCTTCTAATTTGTTGCTGCATCTATTTCCTCATTGTTTTAGATTCATAACGTTTTCATTATCTAATCAGTGATGGAATGTGGTTTTCTTAACTATCATTCATTATCAAATAAATATTTCAAGCAATTGTTTGTTCTCCAAGGCACTGAATAGGCCAATCTTTATAGATAAGGGTGGCCTCAACAATGCATTGATTAATACTTTGATAATTGATACTTCGATAATTTAACTCATGTAATGGAATCACTTCAATGCATCCTTCACAGAATCTTTCGCTCCTCTTGCCCTTAATCAAGCCACAGTGTTGAACCCTTCAACTCTGATACCTCTTGTAACATACCCAGAGCAATGTTTTTCTTACATACATACATACATATATATATATATATATATATATATATATATATATATATATATATATATATATATATATATATATATATATATATATATATATATATATATATATATGATTTTCTATTTTATCTTATTCTTTCCCAAAGAACATTTCCAAATTTCCATGATTATAAGTACATTGCATTCTCCTTTTATATTTATACAATGCTTATGAAATAAATTGTCGTGCAATTGTTTTGGATTATTTATCATTCTACCATGGGGTTTTTGTTTAAAATATTATAGATTCCTTACTCAGCACCAATGAATTTTTCTTCAGGATATGTTGTGGAGTTCATGTATATTTCTTTGATTTGTCATGCAAATTGCTCGATTTCACATTCTTTAGTTTATATATATATGGCCCGTCTAAAGTTTCATTGGCACCGTCGATTGACATGTATACTGCAACATAGTATTACCTACACTTCCCTGTAAACAATGGTTCGAGAACCCTTGAGTCAATAGTTTAACCAGGAAGGAAATCTAACATGAGCATAGTTACTATTTTTGGAGATCTGGGGTTATTAATAATTAGGGTTTTGTAATGGATGACTAGGATGTGGGGTTAGTGGTTATGGGTGTAACCACCTCCATCCATAGTTTATGCCGAGCCATTCAGTCTCTCACCCTAGGAGAGTGTGACTTTCCACCTGCTGCGAGCAAACCCTGGTTTCATACGAGATCTTGTTGAAATTTCATGTGCCTAAAATTAATTTTATACATGTAATTTTATGACAAATATTATTATTATTTTTTTATTTGTGATGTCACGCAACATGCTGTATATTTATGGAGTTCTCAATAGTTCAGGTTGGCTCACTCGGTGACTAAGGGTGAGTCTCAAAATTTCTGCTTCCTTTCTTAGTATATTAATGGTTTCTTTTCATACATAATGAGGTTTGTACACACTTGGGTTGAGTACAGAGAAGAAAACCCTAATATTCTCTAGATTTTCTTTCATAGTGGGGTTTTGCTCCTCTACTCATGTTTGGGACTGCTACCCATTATTTACTTGGCGTGATTTCAATCTTTCTCGACTTCCTTTGGCTTTAGATTGCAGACTATTGAGAAATGGAAACAAGAAATTCCAGTTTAATTTGTCCTTGAATTAAACCATGAATTAAAATTGAATTCTATTCTCATAGAAACTTGTAAATAGTTAATTAAGTGTAAATAGCTTAATTAGCTTAGGAATTTTGAGTTGGAATTATTTTTGTAGTTATGTATATGTTCTCCCTATATTTTATGGTTCTAGGATGAGTTTATTTGAGTTGTAATTTGATAACTCAGTTTAACTGAGTTATAGACAATTAAACTAGTTTTAATTGTTTGTGGAACTAGTAGAGGTCTAGTAGTGATTTGTTGCATTGGTGCATCCTGAGTGCTACTCCAACTAATTGAAGATTCCCTCATGAGAAACTCATGCATGTCAGCTTACAGAAAGACCCAATTGAGACTAGAGTGTAGGGACAATGTACTATCAATTGTAGAATGATTTGAGTTGTACAAGTCATGCATGCAATCATAGAAGGACCTAAGTTTGGATTGCACAGTTATGGAGGAAGGATTTCCCAATTAAATATGAGTTGATACTTATAGGAATTGAGCAAGGAAATAGGGGCTTGGTAGGCAGCAGAAATTGGCTAAGTGTTGGTTAGTGTGGGCTTGTGAGGTAGAGAATTGATCACACTTGTGCAGGAATTGTTCTCGTGAGAACAATATTTGTAGTAGGACTGATATTTATGATTAATGCAATAGATAGTCGGGGTTTTGAGCATTGGCTTTCCCTGGAGAAACAATTGTGTTATGTGTCTTTGATTATCTTTCTCTTGTCAATTATTTTTTTCATCAATCTATTGGTTTCTGTTGTTTAAAGAGTAGAGTAGATTCGTGTCTTGTGTTTTACTACATTACATGAGTTATGAATCTACAGGACAATATACATGGTATCAGAGCTGAAGAAAGTATACTAGAGGATATTTCAAAGTTTTGAGTTTGGGGTTATAGGTGAAATTCGAATTTACAATACATACTTCAAGATCGGCAAATGGCTTTCTATGGTTTGAGGCTAGAGTATGCCTTGGAATTAAGCTCGAATTATATAGCTTGGAAGGATAGGATGGAGGCTATGCTAGAGGATAATGTCCTCATGGAATTCATTGATCAAGACATTCCTAAGCTAGCAACATCGGATTCACAGAATCTGGTCGAATGGAAGAAGTGTGTGGCGAAGGTGAGGTAAATAATCCTTGAGGGAGTTTGAGACCACATTGTCTCGAGTCTCCATGAAAAGGAAACATCGTATGCTATGTGGAAAGCATTGACATATTCATTCTAGAACAACAGTGACCATATGAAGTTGGCACTGAAAGACAAACTTCGAAAAATCAAGATGGAGAAAGGCAAAACCATTAAAAATACTTGCCCAAGTTCACTCACTATCATGATGAGCTTGTAAGTGTTGGAATAACCATCATCAAGGATGATATGGTGAGCCTAGCTCTCCTAATTGTTCCCAAGAGTTGGAATAGCTATCAGGACTCTGTCAATGGGAGGGAGAAGCTTCCAGATTGGGAATGACTGTCGTTGAATTTGATGCAAGAGGAGATCAGAAGGAACAACAAAGATGGTTCCTCATTAAAGACTGATGATGACGAACTGTGCCTTGGAGAGTAAGGAAAGGAAAGGGAAAGGGAAAGGGAAGGCATCCCATTCCAAATAGGATTCTTGTCATGGAGGTAAGAAGAAAGACATGTTGAAATTTAAGTGCTTTCATTTTCATGAGTTGGGACATTTATCTAAAAATTATCCACTCAATAAGTCCAAGAAGAAGTCCTCAAGAGGAGTGGTGGGTGAGACTTTGGCCTCTTAATTCGAATTGGACTTTACTCTCATTACATGCATGGTGTCATCAATGATGGGTAGTGTACGGTACCTTGACAATGGAGCTACATTCCACATGGCTGGTGACAAGGAGTTCTTCAGTGACCTAGAGGAGAAGGATCTCCATATGCATATCGGGATGGGTGACGATGGGAGGTATAGTGCTACAAGATTGGAAAAAGTTACTTTTTAGAGGGAGAAGGGTGCTCCTCTCACCTTGAGAGATGTCATGTATGTGTCCGGGTTGAAGACGAACTTAGTATCGTCACCATGTTGGAGGATAGAGGCTATGATGTGGCCTTTAGCAAAGGAAAGGTGTTCCTTCGACACATAGCCACGGGTTAGGTAAAGAATATAGGGATTCAAGTTAAGAATCTCTATAACTTGGAGGTAGAGGATTTTGCTTCTTTGAGGATGAAAGAATAGAAAGTGTAGTGTCGAGACGTTGGCAATTAGTGGCATAGGTGACTGGGTCACTCGCATTATGGGCCTTTGAAAATCATGCAGCAGATCTCTACTGGTCTTCCCAAAGGTACGCTAGAGCAAGTTGATACATGAAAGGTGTGTACTTTGGGGAAATACAACAAGGATCATTTCGTGATAAAGACAATCAAGCAGATATGATTCTAGAGTGACTCCATTCAGATGTGTGTTAACCATTGTCGACAGCGTCCATGGCCAAACACATGTATTATGTTATATTTGATGATGAATTTTCTCGTACATGTTGGATATTTTTCATGCAGAAGAAGGATCAAACTTTCACAAATTTTTGTGAATTTAAAGTATTGGTCGAGAAAGAGTATGGAAAGAAGGTTAAAGCTTTGAGGAGTGAGTATGGCTCAAATGAGTTTAAGAAATTTTGTGTAGAGAAGGGATTAGATGGGAGTTAACGACACCCCATAACCCACAACAAAATGGGGTGTCCGAAAGGAAGAACAAAAGCATTGTAGGGGCATTATGGGCGATGTTACATCATCAGGGCCTACCACTACACTTGTGGGTTGAGGCATGCAACACAACGGTTTATTTGCAGAATGGTAGCCCACATCGGATTCTTGGGATGAAGACACCAAAGGAGGCTTATTTCGGTAAGAGGACCCAATGTTGGTCACTTCAAGATTTTAGGGTCATCGGTATATTTCCATGTGACCAAAGATGCATGGAAGAAGTTTGAGCTGACATTAGAGTTGGGGATATTTGTGTGGTACACTGATACACCTCAAAACTATCGGGTGTACTTGCCAACCAATAGGATGAAAATGGTTCGCAAGGATGTCAGATTCGATGAGGAGAAGGCCATGCGAGTTTCCCTTGAGAGGGAGCTTGAGATACATGTGGTTGAGGATATTTTAGCACCTAAGGTTTAGGAGCCTCAGATTGATGTGGAGCATCCACATGTAGAGGATCCGGTAGTGGAGGCAACCACTTAGGCAGAGTCTTCTAGATATGGAAGAAAGCACACTACAGAGGCTAATGGGTTATTGCATGATGCACGGGACAATGTGCGAGCACCCACATCTCAACACAGGTACAAGAGGTCACCTAAGAGGTACACTGGATACATGGTTCTTATGAGCAGATGTTCTGAGACAAATCCATCTTCCTTTGAGGAGGAAATGTAGTAACTGGTTTGGGTTGATGCCATGGTGGAGGAGTATGACTCCATAGTTCGTAAAAATGTTTGGGATGTGGTCCTGAGACCGGAGGACAAGTCAGTGGTGAGCTCCCGATGGATTTACAAGGTAAAGCAAGCTGCAGATGGTAGTGTGGAGAAGCATAAGGCCAGGTTTGTGGCCCGTGGCTTTTCACATGTAGAGAGGATTGAATATGATGAGACCTTTTCTCCTATTGCAAGGTACTCATCAATCAGATCTATATTAGAACTATCAGCGTAGATGGGTTGGAAGATACATTAGATGGATGTAAATACAACGTTCCTTAATGGCACGATTGAGGAAGAGGTGTACATAGAGCAGCTTGAAGGTTTTGAGACCTTCAACCATGAGTCACATGTGTGCCGGCTCAAGAGAGCGTTGTATGGGTTGAAGCAAGCACCCCGTGCTTGTTACACTAGGATCAATAGCTACTTCACTGGGTTGGGCTTCACCAAAACTGAAGCAAATGCGAACCTGTACCACATAATGGTGGAAGGTAAAATGTTGATCATTGTGTTATAAGTTGACAATTTGATTTTGACAGGTGATGATCAGCTGATCAAGTCTTCCAAGGAGGATATTGAAAGAGAGTTTGAGATGAAGGACATGGGGCTCATGTATTACTTTATAGGTGTTATCGCTTCTAAAGACAATCTTGGATTTCTTACAAGACCAGTGCTTGGTAACATCTATCTTTATGTGTCTTATATGATCTTCAGGAAACCAGAGCCATCATATACATCTTATACACATAGTAACTACAAATATACAAATAAGAACATGGATTGGTTCCTTCATCCAAGGATATAAGCCATGTATTTCTGGCATCCTTTCACATATACAACTCATATGAATATAGGTAAAACTAGTGGAGGCCGAGTAATTCAAGGACTTACAGTTTAATCAGCTTTTGTAGTGTAATGAAAGAAGAGAGGGAGAATACTAACTCATCACATAGAGCTTGAAACATCAAGAGTTCTATACTTATCTAAGTTAAATATAGACATATGGATGTAAGAGGAATGGATGTTATGATTAATGGAGCACAAATTTAAAGATATAATCTCATAATTACATACAAGCATGTGCATTAACTAGTCAACACAAATGAATCCGTAAGAGCATATGAGATATTTATGGCAGCTACAATTGCATGAAATCAGAGAGGAAATGTGAACATAATGGAAGTTTAATAGAGAAATAACATATTGTAATATTCGAAGGTTGGAATCGACACTATTTCATTTATAATATGAAAGATGAAAATCTGGAATTGACACATCTTCAAAAATTACATAATTTTTTCCACAGATTTCAAAACCTTTTCTAAGTGTTTCTTCCTCCCTTTTATAAGGAAAGGGGAAGCAAGGAAATTAGTTACAAAAATATCTTTTGGCTGGAGTTTACAGTTGTCTGTATGACTAGTTGTCTTAGTGTGAAGCCTCTAATTGTTACAACAGTAAGATACCTTTCTTGAAAATAGAACAGAATAACAACAAAAACGATCAAAAACAACAAAAATACAATTAATCAATAAAACTGAAATGATGGTCCTAAAAATATCTCAACACCACTCTTCCTTGCTGGCCTCTAGTCTAAGGGTGTTTTTGCTAAATCACAGTTAATCTTCTCTCGACCGGTTCCTTGTCACTTTCAACCTTTAATACCCTTGTTCCTTCTCTTTCACGAAGTGGGAGTGGTTATGCATCATGGCGATAATAGACTCTGAGCACAGTTGCCAACTCATCTGCCCTCCCAGAATCCCTGCAAAAATCTATCGACACCCTAATATGCCTGGTGATACAACTATGGTGTAATATGGAGGAGTGTGAGGATGAGTAGTTTTCGGAGGGGGGTATGAGTGGTAAGTGGTAAGTGGGGGGGGGGTGTGAAATGATATGAGAGGGACACGTAGTAGTGGGGCCTGGCGGAGAAACCACCTTTTCAGACACCACCCCATCGATAAAGGGAAACATGGCGCAAGGGGGGGAGAAAAGGCCTGGGAGCTGACGATCTAGGCGGAGTCAATCTAGGTCGTCGATAAATGGGGGATGTTTAATCAATATGCAGCCAGATTGAGAATTTTTCTTGTAAGATCGCCGATCGTTGATATGCGGGATTGATGATGTCATCAGTGCCATGTGTTGCTTCTTGAGTGGTGTCATGTGTCACCCGGATATACCCCCATAGGACCCCTGAAAATGCTAGATTTGTGTGCCACGTGTCCTCCATACCACCACGTCATGCTGATGTCAGCTGCCATGTGTCTTTCTCAGGACCAATCCTATGCTGCCACGTGGCCCTACTGGAGGAGAGAGAAAGAGCCCACTTGCCTTTGGTTTTTCACAACAATCCTTTGTTAAATATTTTTCGGCCTTTCGGTGCTTTCCACTATCATATCACAACATCGTGATATCACAGTTTTTTTGAGTTGTAACACTACAGTCACGCCGATCATGGGTTTTTGATGCCCTGGACCCTGAAACCCCCGATCATTGATTTTGCGATATCAACGATTGTTGATTGCAATACTTGCTCTGACCTCCCCTGTGGCTACTTTAGAAAAGCACCGATTGCGATTTGCAATGTGCTCACAGAGTTTGATATCAGTGATCATTGTTTTACCCTTCCAATATGTCTTGATTGTTGGGACCTCCGATATGCGATTTTTGATGAGGCTTTACCTTTGATATTTTTCTCTTTGTTTTTTGGCTTTCAAAGGTAACTTCAATAGGCCTTGTCTTTTGATGCAAAAGTACATTTTTGGATTTCCAGACTTTTGGATTTCCACATACCATTGAAAAGCTCGTTCCGAGAACCATGCAAAGGAGAGGGTTCAACTTAGCTTTGAGATCTTCTGTGGCTTGAAAATGGCTTCAGAATTCACTTCTATTTGGCACTTGGGACAGCTGAAAACTCATAATGCAGTGAGTGACAACATTGGCTCTAACTGGGGATAGTGCCTTGCTTGCAAGGTGCTGAGAACCTTAAAACCATTAGAATTCTTTCCATTGGGCATGGAGTCTTCTTAAACAAGTGAAAAATTTGTGAAAGTGGAAATTTCAAATAAAAAACTGGAAATTTCATATGATAATTACAACACAGAGTAGTATTTACAATGAGTGCAAGACAATACCTTTTAATTCTGAAAATAAAGTTTGAGGAACTGACCATTTACTGGTAGCTCCAACGATTCACCTTCCAAATTCTTGAGTAGGTAAGTATTATTTCCTTTTGCTTCTGAAATCTTGAAAGGGCTGAACCACAGTGGATCAAATTTTTCGTGCTTATCCTTTTATTCTCATCGGACATCCCGTCGGAGAACTAAATCTCCCAGTTGAAGAGGTCGATCCTTGGCCTTTTTGTCAAACAACACTTTCATCTTTTTCTGGTAATTTTCCAATTTAGTCCCAACTAGTTCCCTATTTTCATGGAGCTCCACCAGTGGGTTTATCCTTCGCATCAAATAACTTGGCTCCTCCTTAGCTTCTTGCAGTAACTTCCCCATTGGCATTGCCAACTAGATTGGGAAGACTGCGGCCTTACCATATACAAGCTCAAAAGGTGATTTTCCAGTGGAGCATTTAGGAGTTACTCGGTTGACCTAGAGTGCAAACTTCAATTGGGTGTCCCAATTCCTATGATTCTTGATGATGGTATTTTTCAGCACTCTCACGATAGTTTTATTTGAGGACTCAACTGAACCATTTCCTTGGGAATAGTAAGTAGTGGAGTGCCCTATGATGATATTGAATTTCTGACAGAAGTTGTTGAATTTTTCCAATTTGAAGACCTAGGCATTGCCAGTGATGACTTTGATGGGGAAACCAAAACACGATAATATTTTCTCCTCCATGAACTTAATTACCACTGAGTCTATAGCGTTTCTAGCTGGGATGGCTTCTACCCACTTGGTAAAATAATTCATGGCAGTTGATATCCACTTATGTTGGCCACTGTAAGGTGGGTTTATCTCTCCTATGAAGTATAGTCCCCACTGCCTGAAAGGTTTTTCCACATGCACTGGGATCAGGGGGAAAGGACAGAGTTTTTGTCTCTTAGCAATGACTTGGCACTTCTAAAAAGACTTGACTTGTAAATGCACCTCTCCAAATATTGCAGGCCAGTAGAATCTCGCCTTGAGGATTTTTTGAGCTGTGGTCTTCTAGCTGTAGTGACCTCCACAAACTCCCCCATGAAATTCTTCAATCACTTTATGGGTTTCTCCCTCCACTAAGCATAACAACAAAACTCCCGTTGGGTCCTTCCAGTAGAGTTGACCATTGGATATGATATACTTTTGAGCTTGCAGTCTCAAAGTCCTATACTTAGATTTATCTACCCCTAGTGGGCACCTTAGGAACAAGAGATAATGGATGATATTCTTGTACCAAGGTAACCCTTCATATTTCGCATAGATATTTTTCTCTAATGTCTTAACCCCGTTCTGCTAAACTTATGCTCTGCCTTCGTCTGTTATCAGGTTTATTCCCAAAGCTTGGAAGTTATATTCTGATAAAATCTTGGCCAACCCCTGACCCTTTATGAGCTTAGTAGGATTTATGTCCAACTCATATTCCTATATCTTTTCTATCCACCTACCCCTTTTTCCTTCACTGTCTCCTTGCACACGGATGTCCTTGATCGTTGTTCTTGGGACAAATGTTGTGATTTCTGATTATAGCACATACACTCAAAATGCATTTAGAGATTTGACTAGTGCATATGATTTTTTCTCCAAGATGTTATATTTCATTTCAACATCCCTCGGGACTTGATTGAAGAAGGCGATGATCTTCTCACAACCATCTTTATTCTTCTGTAGTAGAACTGCAGCAATAGTATGCGGAGAAGAAAAAGAAAAGATATAAAAAGGTACAAAGTAGTCAGGGCTGACTAGTACCAGGGCTCCAACAAAAGCTTCTTTGATTCTGGTAAAAGACTCTCGAGAGTTAGGGCTCCATTTGACTTCATTCTCCTTTTTAAGAACAGGCGGCGTGCTTATCTTGTGTGACAACACTATGGAGCGAGCGGCTCTTCTAGGCGGGCGGCTGTGTGACAACACTATGGAGGGAGGGATAAAGCGACGCTTTCGTGTAACATGCTATGGTCTCAACGCCCTTACGAGGTAGTGATGAGTCTCACGCGCTCTCGGATAAGCCAGCCCTCTTTCCAGCCAGTAGGATTGGCCGAAATCTGTCGGCAGCGGTACCACCCATAGGCGGCCGTCCTACAGCCGCCCGAAAAGGAACTGCAGTTATCTTGAATAAAGATCCTACAGCGATAAAGAGAATCCCCAAAAAAATACCACCAGATCGAGCACCGAACAAAGTGATTTCATATCCGGTCAAAATCTCGGCTAATTGATCGAAGTGGGTAACTCCAGTAGACCCATAGATCATGGAACAAATGGGGTAGGCCACCACACTATACGTATAGATGTTAACCCCCCCCCGTAACCGTACGTGCGACTCTCACCGCATACGGCTCGCACAGAGACTCCGAAATCCCACCCCCACCCCTAGTATCCGAGGCCCCCACCTCGCCATTTTTATTCCACCTCCCAATCCTCCATCCAATAGAACTTGCGTTCCCCGTCCCCCACCCCCTTTCTCTATTCTTGGGGTTCTCGTTCTGCTCACGGATCCGCCAGCGGTACAGGTAGATTATACAGTGATACCCTTCACTATTTCTGCATAGTTGGTTATGAGCCTTCTCAAGAAATTAATTCTCCCCAAGAAGACTTCTAGGCAGTGGAATTTGACTGATAGCTTCGACTCGCTTAGGGTCAATCTTCACTCCTTCTTGTGCTACTATGTGTCCTAATAGCTTCTCCTCACTCAAGGTGAACCGAGACTTCTTGGGATTTAAAGACAACCCATACCTCCTACATTTCTCAAAGGTGAGCTTCAGGTGGAGGATATGTTCTTCATCAGTTTTAGAGAAGACTGTGATATCGTCCAGATATACAACTACAAACTTGTCTTGCTCCCCTACACAAGGTATATCCATAGCTGACTCTCAAAAGTGGCCCCTAGATTCAGATGATCGAAATGCATACGGACATACATGAAAGTCCCCCACGGGGTGGTGAAAGCAGTCTTCTTCTCATCATCAGGATGGGCTGCCACTTGGTTGTAACTAGAGAACCCATCCATCATCGAAATTATAATTGTTCCCACCTCCTTTTGTAATATATAATCCATATTTGGCAGTGGATAATTGTCTTTCAAATATGCCCTGTTAAGGTTACGAAAATATACGAATAACCTTATTTCCCCCTTATTTTTTCGGACCGGTACTAGATTGGTCACCCACTCTGAGTACCTTAAAGACACTATGATTTTAGCTTATAGAAGTTTCCTCACTTCTTTTTCAATAGAGGGGAGTAAGAGTGGATTAATCTGGCTAAGCTTCTGCTTGCATGGTTTTTTCCCACTCTTCAAAGGAACCTTATGATGTATGATGTTAGTATCAAATGCTTTTAAACCCTCATAAGACCAAGAAAAAACATCCTTATAGGTTTTGAAAATATTTAAATACCTATGTTTGTATCGCGAGGGAATTCCCTTTGATAGTCGGACCATCAGGGGTTCATCTTCTGGGCTAATATTTCAATCTTCTACTTGCTCGTCCATCTCCGGAGCCATTGTTTTGGAGGCTATGTCATTCTGGTTAAATAATTTTTCCAGTGGAACTAACCCATGAGGAATAGTATTCCCTTCCAGTTGTAGAATTTTCTATCTCACCGTCGTGTTCTCCCATGAAATTGGTTCTTGATCTACCTCTTTTTCCTCTTCCTTATCAATAGTTGAGCTAGTGAACTCCCCAACTACTTCGATAAACCGCTTGACATGCTCATCATCCTCGAATACCTGCCAGTGATTGACATTATCAGGTATAAAGGGTCTGTGTCTGACCTTCACCTCGTACCTGAGAAGCAGATTTTGAGGAGATTTGAAGTTTCTTGTTGCTACGGAAAGGGAATCAGCCATCATGTTTTCTTCTCTGGGAAGAAATTGGATATTAAAGGCCAGGAAGAAATTATCAATTAATTCCCATACTTAATTCTGGTAAGTCCTAAATCTCGGGTGTTTAACCTGACACTAATTTCGGATCCGCTTTACAATCAATTCAGAGTCTCCATGCACAGTTAAGCATTCAATATTCATATTCCTCGTTGTTTGTAGCCCAAGGAGCAATGCTTCATACTCAACCATGTTGTTGGTTGCCTCAAACTCTAGCTTGAATGAGAGGCGTATTAAGATGCCCTCAGGACTTACCAATAATACTCATGCTCCATTTCCTTCTTTTGAATTAGCTCCATCAAAGTATAATTTCCATACTTTGTTTTTATCTATGTAATGGTCGTCTAACTGCATCATTAGATGTACCTATGCTTCTTCTAAGATGGTCTCGTCTTATTCTAAGACCAGGGAAGAGAGGTCACTTTCTTTTCCATATACAGGAGAATTTCTAGAACCTTCAGCTGTGGTCACAGTATTTACAAATTTGGACTCTTTGTACAACCTCCTCTCTTCACCTCCAAAAGTGGGAATAGTGGCATAAGTTAGATCTAATCTTATAGATCCCCCCACCTTGGAACCCCAAGACCTAGATAGGAGCATGTTGAATCTAGGGGGGATATCTCCCACCACTATGTCCATCACTACACTCTTCACAGGGATCTGGGCTAGGTTTACCACAAGATATTTTATCATTCCAAAGCATTTAAATCTCTTAGAGTCAGTATAGGTCCTTTCAGGGTATAGTGATCTGCAAACTGAGTTGTTCCATCATGACCAAGGGCATGAGGTTATGGGAGGCTCCATAGTCCAACATATAGTTGTGCAATAAGAGGTCATGGGTTACCAAGGTCACATTGAAGGGTGGAGTGGAAGAGTCACATTCTTCAACATGAAGCCAAAAAAGAACCATTGGTCTCTCTTCTCGAAGGTATAACCAGTCATGGGTCTGTACTGAAGTGGATGGAAGCATGAACTGAGAGATTTGAACTTTATACTTGGGTTGTTTTAGAAGTTTAGTTAGGGGAACAAGGATCTTTACCTTCTCAAGTTCCTTCTGGAGATTGAATGCAGACTGACCCTTTTCTATGCCTCCCAACTCTACTTCTTTTTCTTTATTGCCAGTAGTTTTTATCAGAACGGGTGCCTTCTCTTTTGTATGTTCCTCAGAGTTATTGCATTCCTTATTTAAGGATTCTTTTACTTTGGGTGGATCAGTGTTCAACTTCCCTTTTCCTTTATTTAATACTAGGGGAGTATTTTGGGGAGCAGTTTCCTCTTGTTGTTCAGTTTCCATCAACCTCTTTTTTGAAGATCTAATGTCATACTTTTGATGTATTTGTGCTTGCATGAAATCTGCAAATTGTTTACAATAATCCCCTCTGACCTCCTCATTTGTTGCTACTCTATTAGGACACATCTCATGGTCAGTCATGTCTTCATGTTCCTCTTCAGAGAAGGAGGAATACAGGCTTCCGTGACAGTCTCATGTGTATCTGGTATTTTTTCATCTAGATCATCTTCTATATACAGAGAAGGAGTGATCTGATCGAGTTGACCTTTTCTTCCCTTTGCAGTATCTACAATGTTGGCCTTCGATACTATGGGTTGTACCCTCGGTTGTTACCTTGAGCATTCTGTTTAGGGAGATTCTTGTTCTTGAGCTCAAGATTCACCACTTTGTGTGATAAACTCTTAATGAGCTTCTCCATTTCTTCCCACTTTAGATCTAGTGATTCTTTACATTGACCAGAGGAGGATGCTTCTTCTTTCCCCCTTTTCTTCTCATGAGGATTATGCTTTCCTCTTGAATTCCCTGCCAAGGTGAAATTTGCTTCCACCTCAATAGTGTCCACTTGTAGTTGATCTAAAGTATGAGACTTCCTCTCCCTCAAGGTAAAGCCAAATTCAAACTCAAGGGCTCCCACAAATACTACATGAGCAACAACTTGAGGAGGCTTTATCTCAATGGGTAGGTTATTATACTTCTTATTGAATCTTCTTATAAATTCTGATATATCCTATTCAGGCTTCTTCCTTATAGCACTGAACTCGGTGAAGACATATTCATGATCTCTCTGTTCACACCACTTTAATGTGAAAGAGTTTTCGATTTCTTCCCAAGTGGTGATAGATGCATTGGGTAGGGCTTTGAACTAGATGTTGAGGCCAACCTGTCCAATTGTACATGTGCTTAGGGCCGACATATTCCAATATACATGAGCTTCTCCATCAATGGATTGCACAAAGAGTCTCAAGACCACATCAAACTGTTCTACATTGAAATTTTTGGCAAAGGCACAAAAGACTTCAATGTGTCTCTGCACAATATTTTCATCTTCCCCATTGAACCTAGGCAAAAGATTTAAGTAATCCTGGGGCATAGCACTTAGGGGTTGAGGTAAATCAAGAGGGGCATATTTATTCATTAAGAAACCCAGAACAACCATCTAGATTAATGGAGGAGGATTAAGATTTACAGGAGGAACTTGGGTCAAAACCGCAGTGGTTGGAGTAGCTAGACTGAGAGCAGTGTGAATATTGTTGTTATTGAGGATCTCTTTACCTTTTCCAATCTCAGGAGGAGGAGGAAATGAAACTACAAGAGTTGTTACTGAGATTTCTTCCTCTTTGATCTCTGCTTTGGGGGCATGATGCTCTAGATTATCTTCTGCAGGGTATGTAAGGACATTAGGAGTTAGATCTGAGCTGTGACTGACAATGTGTTGGGAGCTGGATGAGGAGGCTTCAAAGGATGATGAGACAATAGTATAGGTAGTAGGAGTTTTCTCCTTCCAGATTCTGTTGGAAATTAATTTCTCTGGATTAGATACAGAAGGGTTTTTTTGCTGAGAGGTATCTGAGAGAGTGTGAGGCTTTATAAAAGCCAGGATGATAAATGATAATAAGATTGATGCACTCACCAAGGTGATGAGGATGCAATCAAAACATATTTTCTCACCTACACAAAGAGTGCTTCACTTTTCGTATCCCAGGGGAAAAATTCTTCAAATACGTTCCCCGACAATGAGGCTAAAAGATGTTGTCACTTTCAGAGACAACCTTGGATTGATTACAAGACTAGTGCCTGGTAACATCTACTTTATGCGTCTTATATGATCTTTAGGAAACTGGAGACATCATATACATCTTATACACATATTAATTAAAAAAAATACAAATAACAACATGGATTGGTTCCTTCATCCAAGGATATAAGCCATGTATTTTTGGTATCCTTTCACATATACAACTCACAAGAATATAGGTAAAACTAATGGAGGCCGAGTAATTCGAGGACTTACAGTTTAATTAGCTTTTGCAGAGTAATGAAATAAGAGAGGGAGAAGACTAACTCATCTCATAGAGCTTGAAACCTCAAGAGTTCTATACTTATCTGAGTTAAAAATAGACATATGGATGTAAGAGGAATGGATGTTATGATTCATGGAGTGCAAATTTAAAGATATAACCTCATAATTACATAGAGGCATGTGCATTAACTAGTCAACACAAATGAATCCATAAGAGCATATGAGATATTTTTGGCAGCTACAATTGCCACAGAATTCAAAACCTTTTCTAAGTGTTTCTTCCTCCCTTTTATAAGGAAAGAGGGAGCAAGGAAATCAGTTACAAAAATATATTAACGCTGGAGTTTATAGTTGTCTATATGACTAGCTATCTTAGTGTGAAGCCTCTAATTGTTACAACAATAAGATACCTTTCTTGAAAATAAAACAAAATAACAGCAACAACGATAAAAAATGACAAACGTAGAATTAATCAATGAAAATGAAATGGTGGTCCTGAAAATATCTCAATGGAACTCTTCTTTGTTGGCCTTTGGTCTAAGCGTTTTTCTGCTAAATCACAGCTAATCCTCTCTCGGCCGGTTCCTTATCACTTTCAACCTTTAACAATCTTTTTCTTTCTCTTTCATGAAGCGAGAGCGGTTACCCATCATGGCGATAACAGAATCTGAATGCGGATTCCAACTCATTCACCCTCCCAGAATCCCTATAAAACACTATTGGCACCCTGATATGCCTGGTGATGCAACTATGGTGTAATATGGAGGATTGTGAAGATGAGTGGTTTTCGGAGGGGGGTATGAGTGGTAAGTGGTAAGTGAGGGGGTGGGGGTGCGAAATGATATGAGAGGGACACATAGTGGCGGGGCCTAGTAGGGAAGCCACTTTTTTAGACCCCTCCCCCCGTTGATAAAGGGAAACATGGCAGGGGGGGGGGGGGGGGGGGGGGGGGGGGGGCGAAAAGGCCTTGGAGCCATTGATTTGGGCAGAGTCAATCTAGGTCATCCAAAGACGAGGGATGTTTAATCAATATGTGGCCAGACTGGGACTTTGACTTGTGAGATTGCCGAGCACCGATATGCGGGATTGATGATGTCATTAGTGCCACGTGTCACTTCCTGAGTGGTGACATGTTTCACCTAGATATACCCCCATAGGACCCGTGAAAATGCTGGTTCTGCATTCCACATGTCCTCTGTACCACCATGGCATGCTGACATCAAGTAACATTTGTCTTTCTCGGGACCAATCCTATGCTGCCACATGGTCCTACTAGATGAGAGAGAAATAGGTCGCCTGCCTTTGGTTTTTCACAATAATCCTTTTCTAAATATTTTTTAGCCTTCCTGGTGCTTTCCACTATCATATCATAACACCGTGATATCGCAATGTTTTGGAGTTGTAACCCTGTCGTCACATCGATTGCCAATTTACGATGCCCTGGACCCTGAAACCCCCGATCGTTGATTTTGCGATAGTGATGATCGTTGATCACAATAATTGCTCTGACCTCCCATGTGGCTACTTTAGAAAAGGGTCAATTAATATTTGCAATGTGCTCTCAGAATGCAATATCGGCGATTGTTGTTTTACCTTGCCGATATATCTTGATTACTGGGACCTCTGATATGTGATTTGCAATGAGCGTTTACCTTTGGTCTTTTTCTCTTTGTTTTCTAGCTTTCAAAGGGTAACTTCAACAGGCCTTATCTTCTAATCTAGAAGTCCATTTTCAGACTTCCACATACCTTTGGAAAGCTTGTTCCAAGAACCATGCAAAGTAGAGGGTCTGACTTAGCTTTGAGAGCTTTTGTGGCTTGAAAAATGGCTTCAGACTTCACTATTATTTGGAACTTGGGACAACTAAAAACTCATAATGCAGTAAGTGACAACACTAGGCATGGAATTATGGCAAGGTGATGGGGAATTATTTGTGTCTTAGGGAAAGTATGCTAATGAGATACTTAGGAGGTTCTGCATGGAGAGAAACAAACCCATGGAGACTCCTCTAGCAAGTAACTAGAGGAAGGAGGATGCTACTTCAGGGGAAGTAGTGGAAGCTATTGTTTACATGTAGCTTGTGGGTTCACTCATGTATTTGGTAAACACATGACCAGATATGTGCTATACAATTAACCAACTTAGTCAAGTGATGGTTAGGCCTACCAAGTTATATTGGAAGGTGGCAAAGCATGTGTTGAGATACCTCAAGGGCACTAGACACTATGGATTTTGGTACAACCAGACAAAGGGAGTGAAGCTTCAAGGCTTCACCGATGTAGATTGGGTAGGGAGTCCATCCATCAGGAAGAGCACATCAGGAGGAATCTTTAGTATTGGGTCAGTAGAAGTTTCTTGGTAAAACAAGAAACAAAGGTCTGTTGCCCTTAGTTCGGTAGAGGCAGAGTACATGGCCGCAAGTCAAGTAGCATGTGAGGCCATCTGGATGAGGAAGATTCTGGTTGGTTTGTTTGGTCAACAGATGGATCCAACTGTGATTTACTGCGATAATCAGAGTTGTATCAAACTCTCTGAAAATCTAGTTTTTCATGATCGGTCCAAGCATATTGATATCTGATATCATCATCTTCGAGATTGTGTATTGAGGTAGATTATGTTGTTGGAGTACATTCCCACAAAGGAGCAAGATGCTGACATTTTGACAAAGGCATTGTCAAGATGTAAATTCGAGTTTCACAGAGACAGGATCGGGGTAGCTAATAATATCTTTCTTGTTGAGAGGGAGTGTTGATAAATGGCAACAAGAAATTCCAGTGTAATTTGTCCTTGAATTAAACTGTGAATTAAAATCGAATTCTATTCTCATAAAAACTTGTAAATAGTTAATAAAGTTTAATTAACTTAATTAGCATATGAATTTCGAGTTGGAAGTATTTCTATAGTCATGTATATGTTATCCCTAAATTTTAGGGGTCCAGGATGAGTTTATTTGAGTTGCAATGAGATAACTCAGTTTGACTGAGTTATAGATAGTTAAACTAGTTCTAACTGTTTGTGGAACTAGTAGAGGTCTAGTAGTGAGTTGGTGCACTGATGCATCCTCAGTGCTACTCTAGCTAACTAAAGATTCCCTTGTGATAAAATCATGCATGTTAGTTTAGAGAAAGACTTAGTTGAGGCTAGAGTGCTGGGACAATGTACTATCATTTGTAGAATGATCCGAGTTATACAGGTCATGCATGAAATCAGAGAAGGACCTAATTTTGGAATGTGCGAATATGGAGGAAGGATTTACCAATTAAATATGGGCTAATCCTCACAGGAATTGCGCAAGGAAATAGGGGCTTGGAAAGCAACATAAATTGGCTAAGTGTTGGCCAGTATGGGCTTCTGAGGCAGAGAGTTGATCATACTTGTGCAGGAATTGTTCTTGTGACAACAAGCTTTGTATTATCACTCAGATTTCCGATTAACGCAATAGATAGTCATGGTTTTGAGCAGTGGCTTTCCCCATAGAAACAATTGTGTTAAGTTTCTTCGATTATCTTCCTCTTGTCAATTATTGTTTTCATCGATCTATTGGTTTTCGTTGTTTAAAGAGTAAAGTAGATTCTTGTCTTGTTTTTTAGTACATTACATGAGCTGTGAATCTACAGGAAAATATACACATTATCTTATTCCAACTACCACAGGTAATACCTTCTGGTTCTTGAAGATCCCATAACCTTTTCGTTTCATCAAACTCAACTCTCGTCTAGTTGTTTCTTACTTATGGGTATGAAGGGTATAGAAGATGGAAATTGTTTCATGTTATTAAATTTCTTAAGGTAATCCCATAACCCTACCCCCATGTTAATTGAATTCTTACCGTTATATCCAGTTACCGAGAACTAACAAGTGGGCTCTTCTTCCTTATAGGTGAGAATTTTGTTCACTAATCAAGGTCTTAGAGGTTACAACTGCCTGCAAACTTCTAGTTTTTTTTTAATCCTCTACACTTTCTCTATGTACACAGGGGTTCATCATATTTCCAAATTGTAATGTTACTCAGAGAGGATTTTAATATGATTGAGTCAGTGTTGACCCAGATGGCCCAGTTATATGGACAATGTCACTTATTCCATTTGAAATTTGGATATAGTGGGATGTTGTTTATACTCGAGGGTTCCTTCCTTTGCTTACGAAATTCTTTTATGACTTTACGGCTTATGATAATTGTGGACTCTACTGTGATGGCCTTCCATCCCATGATTTTATTAGGAATACTATTATATTAATTATTACATTCGTCTGCACCTTTTGGTTGTATTCATCGTTCCTCCATTAATCCTTACTGTAATGTATATTTGTTATTATATATATCTTTTGTAAACAAAGAGAAGGCCCAGACCAAAGACTTATTTTAGATTCTAATAGACACTGAATTCTGGTTCTAATATTTATCTTATTAATGTGGTTATTGTGGTAGCATGGTAACTAGGTTTTAAGGAAACCCAACTTACTTATTTATCATCTTTCTTAATACAGTTTCCTATACAAGCTGAATAATCTTTGAATTTTTCAATCAACTTCATAACCATTGTTCATCTTGAAAATTTTATGGCTATCTCTCATTACCATTACGGAAGAATCTCTCAAGCGTCTTAATGATTACCCTAATCTAGAACTAACTACTACCATAGAAATTTTCATATCTAGAAAATAGTTATGCAACCGCTTCTTATAGTTCTTATTCATATTCAAGAAAATAGTTATGCAACCGCTTGTAATAGTTTTGTATGTTTGTTATATTTATTTTTTTTAGAAATTTTTTGTCAATTATGAGTGGGACAATTTTTTTTTTCAATTATGAGTGGGACCACTCCTCGGGGCCTACCCAGATGTTTACAGGTTAGCCCTTTACTAGACCTAGGACTCTTCTCCTATCTGTTAGGTAACCAGAGCCCTTTACTAGACCCAGGATTGTTCTCCTAGCTGGTGGGTAACCGACTTGGCTTGGTAGCTAGCATGGGTCCGAAGTTTTGGGTTTTATTATCTAAAACTATACCTAGTATTAATGCATCAAAGCCTTCATTTTTCTTAATGTCAAGCACACTGATATACAACCAGAAACCATTTCAGAATAGAAGAAAATAGATAAAAAAAAAATTAACCTTTTCTTTAACTATCTAGACCAACCACAGAACACCAGGAAAGAGATTGCTCCACCCAACCAATGGGAATAGAGATTATGTCCATTCCCCCCCCCCCCCATAAGCCAATTTATTCCCAGATAGTTGTTTGATACTGCCTTAACAAGCTATGGTCAAAGGAATCTGTTATCCCCCACAATGTCCCAGGCTGAGAGGAATCGACAGAGGTAACCACAAACCAAGATTTTAATTTGGTAGCTAGCACTACCAAACCATAGAGGGCTCTCTCTATGAAATTACAGTCAAAAGATGATTGAGATATAAATGATTTTAGTCTAGATATGTTTAGATTATGGTTTTATTTGATTTTGATTGTTCGTTGGATGATGGCTTAGGTCTAGGGAGCTAGGTCTAGGCTTGGAGAATCAGATTTGCAAAGATGTAATGGGGCAAGGTAGGCACACACTTTAGCACTTTAGGGTTGTGATTGTGTATATGGGAGATAGGTAGGGTTTCTAAACGAGCATGAGTCTCATGAATTCATTTATATCAGAAGAAAAATGAACAGTAATGTGAAAGCATCTCCAAAATAGAGAATTACATGAATGAATTATGTTTATTATCTTATGAAACAAGCACATGAAACATGGAAATGGAAATGAAAGATACAATACATTCAAACCTATGATCACACATGGAAAAAAACTCCTAAAACACATACCACAGGAATCGCACTATAATAGCTGCAAACTTTGTCTATTAGTTCTTGCCAAATGTTCAATTACACTAGAATTCAAGGATTAATTCCATTGCATACCTTGAAAATTATTACAAAAGGCCTCATATATGCTCTGAACTCGAAATCCTCCCTAGAAGGTCAAATTTCCAAAAATTAAAGTCAAATACATGCACCTATCTGATCACTACTACATATTAGGGAGGTTACTCTACCACTTCCTCTTTTATCTAATTATCAGAAGATATTTATCCAAAGCATTAAATGGAGGATAAGAAACGTATTTACCCATATAGTAACCCATTTACATTTACATTTGAGAATTTATATTCATCCACTTTCACCTTTTGACTTTTACAAAAGTCAAACTAGAAACTCTGAAAAATTACACAGTGAAAATTTTAATTAAAATCTCAGAAAATGCAGAAGCATAGAACCAATTTTGAGGCCATTTTTAGGTACCTTCCTGAAGTTAAAATTGAAATATGAAATAACAGTAAACTAGCCTTGTCTGTCTAGTTTACATAACATCTTGAATGTTTTAAAATGACCCATGGGAAGACCTCCAAAAAATCATTCTCCTAAGGTGTCTCCAGAAGGGTCGCGCCAAAACTAGAAGGGTAGCACCAAGTTTGAGGCCATTTCTAGATGCCTTCCTGAAGTCAAAATTGAAATTTGAAAGAATGGTAAACTAGTCTTGTCTGTCTAGTTTCCAGAATATCTTGAATTTTTTTAAATGACCCATGGGAAAGCCTCCAAAAACTTATTCTCCCAAGGTGTCTCCAGAAGGGTCACATTTCTCCTAAGAGGGTCACACTTCTCCACAGAAAGGTCGCATTTCTCCTAAAAGGGTCACACTTCTCCTCAGAAGGGTCACACTTCTCCCAAAATGCAACAAAACCCTCGATTTTCACAAAATTTTCTCCTGCACGATGATGACTGATAGATGCTTGAAATGTTAAGAGTGCAAATGAGTTAAAAACAATTCGTCTTACCCCTTTAAACTTGAATTTGGAACCTTGACATTTTATGACCTTTGAAATATGAAACTTGGTAACTTTATTGGCTTTCTTGAGACATTGGGTCTTTTTGGAACTCTAAACTGCAACTTTTGGAACTTTGAAGTACTTATTACATATAAAAACATAAAATTACATTTGATATCAAAATTTATTGAAGAGACATTGCTTATTACGACTCCTCCTTTGCTGGATTTTATGCATGAAATGAGAGTTTTAGTGTCCTTGAAACCATAATGACCTAATGGATACACTCAACTAAATGAAATCATGATGGTGATGACTGACATGATGATGATTCTTAATGATGATACACTTAGCTGAGTGATGAAAGTGACTAGCATGTGAAATTCTTGAGAGAGTGGAAATAACCCTAGACACACTATGGAAATAACCCTAGACACACTAACCAGTGACCAAATTTTATTCTGAAAACCTAGTGACATGATAAAATTTGATTTTGAGACCCCTAACAAACTTAGTAAAATCATATTTGATCACTGGTGACAGGCAGAACTGACTGACACTAACAGTGGCTCTAGCTAGGGATGGCAACTCCTTGGAGGTGTCAAGAACATTATAGACCTAGTAGCCTGGTTCATTGGGGATGGATTCAAAATGAAAAGACTAAACTCAAATTAAAAATTGACTAACTAACTGAGCTCGACAAAAATAAACAAAATGCACTGACTAAACTTACTTATGGCAGCGTACCATCTGGATCTTACGACCTTCACCTCGAGCTTCAAATCCTGATGATAACTGCCCACTTGCTGAAGATATATATATATATATATATATATATATATATAGATATAGATATACACACAATCATGTGTAATGATCCCTCCAGTGTAACCAATACAACAAATGGCTACTTACTTGAATTTTTCCTGTACTTTCCTAGATCAGGTAGAAAAAACAAAAGCTAGGCCACTCCAAGTGTCCACTAAACATGTGCTCATGATCCATAAATACAAGAAAATTCATCTTCCCAGATGGCTGCAACAAATGAGTGTAAGGATCCTTAAAAATTTGAAATGTTACCTTGTTTTGAAATCCAGCAAAAATACAAGTACTCCTTTAATTTTGATATGAAAGAATACTTGGTTGTTGATCCATAGGAAGGCATAGGGAAGTATGACTTTTTTCTACCTGAGTGTTGGCTGTAAACTCCTCAAGCATGAGCAAGTCTGATTCTATCTCTAGAATAATGTCTATCTCAGACTCATACTCTTCCAATTCATAGCCTAAATCATCCTTGAACAAAAAACATTCTTCAATATTATTAAACATACCAACCCTATCCTCTTCATGAAAGAGAACGACCCTTGTTAGTTGATCTCCTTGCGGGAAATTTACATTACAAATTGGCTTACTCACAACAACTTCCTGTATAGTTTCATCAGTCTCATGGCTGTCATCATTTAAACCCAGATTTTCATTTTCAATAATGGAAGAAATTTCACTTACAGATTATTGATTGTGTGAGCACTACAAACCTGCATTAACTTGGGTTGTAACATGGTTTTTCAAGAGATTATCTATTTCATCTTCAGATAGAGGAGAACATTTTGTTTGATAGAAATCAACATTGGCTTGGTGATTGCCATTTTCAATATCGGGAATAGGCCTTTCTCTATTTTGATCTCAGTCTGCTTCATCCAAGGAGGAAGCTACTAATTCTTGTTGAGAGGAAAAATCATAAAGGGCTTCTAATATATCTTCTTCCATGCTTTTCAAGAAATTTAATGAAATTTTCAGAAATCTCACAACATCTATCCATCATTGATAAGGAGAAATTGCAGCTTTGATAATGTTGAAAGAAAATTGAATGAAAATACTTTACAGAATATAAACTAGCAGATGGTAGACTCTCATACCATTTCCTCGCTATTTCATCCAAATTAGCCATGAAGATCTTCATCAGACAATCTTCAGGAAACTTAGTCTTTAATCTATGAATATGAAAATGAAATTTAACCAAATGCAAACTAGCATCTTCTCCATCCTAACCTTTAAACTTTGGTAGCCCTGTTTTCCAATCTATACAAGGAATACGGTTTGGAAAACTAGGAATATGACCTCAATTCATAGGAGCGTACCTTCGAACAGTTAAATACATCTTGAAAACAGTTAAGTCACCAAGCAGTTCTTCAAACTACCGGGTTTTTAACAGTGGAGTCGCCATGAAAATTCTGAACCTTTGGATTCTTTGACAATGGAGTCACCAGGTGAAATATGCACAACCTTTCTTGTGTCTGGTCATTGTTCACCATCAACAATCAGATTTGATCCTTGTCGTTCTTTCCCAGGGAAGATATGATCTTTTGTTCCCTAGCAACGGTGCCAAAATGTTATCCCCCACAATGTCCCAAGATGAGAGGAATCGACGGAGGTAACCACAAACCAAGATTTTAGTTTGGTAGCCCTACCAAACTAGAGAGGGCTCTCTCTATGAAATTACAGTCAAAATATGACTGAGATATAAAGGGTTTTAGGCTTGATATGTTTAGATAATGGTTTGATTTGAGTTTGATTGTTTGTTGGATGATGGCTTAGGTTTAGGGAGATAGGTCTGGGCTTTGAGAATCAAATTTGCAGAGATGTAATGGGGCAAGTTAGGCACACACTTTAGCACTTTAGGGTTGTCATTATGTATATGGGAGATAGGTAGGGTTTCTAAACGAGCAAGAGTCTCATGAATTCGTTTATATTAGAAGAAAAATGAACAGTAATGTGAAAGCTTCTCCAAAACAAAGCATTACATGAATGAATTATATTTGTTATCTTAGGAAACAAGCAAATGAAACATGGAAATGGAAATGAAAGATACAATACATTCAAACTTATGATCACAGAAGGAAAAACACTGCTAAAACACATACCACTGGAATCCCACTATAATAGCTGCAAACTCTATCTATTAGTTCTTACCAAATTTTCAATTGCACTAGAATTCAAGGCTTAATTCAATTGCATCCAACCCTTGAAAATGATTACAAAAGGCCTCATATATGCTCTGAAGTCAAAATCCTCCCTAGGAGGTCGAATTTCCAAAAAATAAAGTCAAATACATGCACTTATCTAATCCCTGCTACATATTAGGGAGGTTACTCTACCATTTCCTCTTTTATCTAACTATCAGAAGATATTTATCCAAAGCATGAAATGGAGGATAAGACACCTATTTACCCATATAATAACCCATTTACATTTACATTTGACCATTTACATTCATCCACTTTCCCCTTTTGACTTTTACAAAAGTCAAGCTAGAAACTATGAAAAATTACACAGTGAAAATTTTAATTAAAATCTAAAAAAAATGTAGAAGCGTAGTGCCAAGTTTGAGGCTAGTTTTAGGTGCCTTCCTGAAGTCAAAATTGAAAATGAAAGAACGGTAAACTAGCCTTGTATGTCTAGTTTCCATAACATCTTGAATTGGTGAAAATGACCCATGGGAAGACCTCCAAAAACTCATTCTCCCAAGGTGTCTCCAGAAGGATCGCGCAAGAACCAGAAGGGTCATCCCAAAACCAGAAGGGTCGCCCCAATTTTGAGGCCATTTTTAGATGCCTTCCGAAAGTCAAAATGAAAAAAAAAAGAACGGTAAGCTAGCCTTTTCTGTCTAGTTTCCAGAACATCTTGAATTTTTGAAAATGACCCATGGGAAGGCCTCCAAAAACACATTCTCCCAAGGTGTCTCTAGAAGGGTTGGGCCAGGCCTAGAAGGGTCGCACCAAGCCTAAAAGGGTCACACTTCTCCACATAAAGGTCACATTTCTCCTAAAAGGGTCGTACTTCTCCTCACAAGGGTTGCACTTCTCCCAAAATGCAACAAAACCCTCGATTTTCACAAACTTTTCTCCTACACAATGATGACTGAGAGATGCTTGAAATGTTAAGAGTGCAAATGAGTTAAAAACAATTCATCTTGCCCTTTTAAACTTGAATTTGGAACCTTGACATTTTATGACCTTTGAAATTTGAATCTTGGTAACTTTATTGGATTTCTTGAGACATTGGGTCTTTTTGGAACTTTGAACTGCAGCTTTTGGAACTTTGAAGTACTTATTACATATAAAAACATAAAATTACATTTGATATCAAAATTTATTGAAGAGAAATTTCTTATTAACACTCCTCCTTTGCTGGATTTTATGCATGAAAGGAGAGTTTTAGTGACCTTGAAACCCTAATGACCTAATGGAGACACTGAACTAAATGAAAAAATGATGGTGATGGCTGACATGATGCTAATTGTTAATGATGATACACTTAGCTAAGTGATGAAAATGACCAGCATGTGAAATTCTTGAGAGAGTGGAAATAACCCTAGACACACTAACCAGTGACCAAATTTTATTCTAAAAACATAATGACATGATAAAATTTGATTTTGAGACCCCTAACAAACTTGGTAAAAGCATATTTGATCACTGGTGATAGGCAGAACTGACTGACACTAACAGAATCCAGACTGCACAAGTCTAGCCCAAGAACTCACAGACTCACAAGTCTATCTTAGTGTTTCCACTAGCCACCAACTATCTCAAGAATACCCCAAGTGGTAGTGTCTTGTCGTACCTTCAACAACATCTTGTTTCAACAATGTCCTATTTCAAGTTCCAATCTTGAAGCTTAAACTCCTCTCTTGGACCTCCTCCAACTAGGTATCAAGTCTTCTAGGATGCCTCAGGCTTTTGTCCCTCTCCCCTCTTGGCTACATTGTCCCGATTAAGATTATTTATCTCTATAGAGAGGAATAACTGTCTTAACTATTTGGTATCTAGGAAAAGAATTGCTGCGCTGATCGTGGCCAAGATTGAAAGCGAGATAGTCGAGCCGCCTCGGCCCTCGCAGGCCGCCTCCCTGCGCGATCTGCTCCCCCAGCGGATTGAGCAGATCCAGAACATTGGATTTCCGACTTCCTCTGCTGACCGAGAACGTCGACCTCTGCTAGATCTGATTTTCTCAGCGGATTGCGCAGATCCGGATCGCCGGACTTGGAGGCCTCATTCTCTGTGCGCGCGCTCAGGCCCTAAGGGCGGATCCGATTGAGTCTGTGGGTGTTTATGGAGTTCTGGGCAGGATCCAGTCTCGTTTAATCTTGAGATCATGGAGACTCTGGGCTCCCCCCAGGGTCCATCTGCTCCACCACCCCTTTCGCCTTCGGAGGCCTTCATGCAGCTTCTGGCAGGGCTCCCTAAGAAGAAAGCCCCTGAACCTTCGAAATTTGTGAAAAAATTGGAGGATATCCCAGCGATTTCCCTTCCGCCTGAAACCCCGATGCAAGTTGCTCTGTCGTTGTCCGAACGAGCCCTCATCGGTCAGTTTACGGGGCTCTGGCCGTCCCCCAAATCCACGAAGAGCTGGGTTTCCAGAAACTGGGTGCCGCTGATCAGAGAAAGAGTCACCTCTTACTTCCTGGGGAGAGGCTACTTCCTCTTCGAATTTACATCAAAGGAGGACAAAGAACTGATCTTCCGAAATGGCCCCTACTTTATGGGTCCTCGGGGCCTGTACCTTAACAAATGGACCCCGGACTTTGATCCAGCAGTCGATGTTCCTAACGCAGTCCCTGTGTGGGTTAGACTCCCGAACCTCCCAGTCCATTGTTGGAATTGGGACTCTCTGCGTCATATTGGAAATGCTCTGGGGAAATTTATTGATCAAGCGAACAACAAGGACCAATACGACTGCGCCCGGATCTGCGTAGAAGTAGATCTGGAGGTAGGGCTCCCTGAGGCCATTACGATAAATGTTGGAAGCTGGACGCATCTGCAGAAGCTGGACTATGAGCAGTTGCCCTTCAAATGCCGGAAATGCCACGAGTATGGTCACTTCGCCAGAGGCTGCCCATCCAACGCTGAGGCCGCGCAGGGAAAGGATGACGGATGGAATCAAACCAAGCGCCACAAACCCAGGAAGACGGGAGGACCTAGCAGCAAAGGACAGCCACCTGTTCAACATACTTCACCACCCTCAGGAAATCGGTTTGATCCTCTCAGCTCTCAACAAGAGAAAACTCAGGATGCAGGGATCCAAAAGGAGTCCGAACCCACAGAGGAGATTGGGAAACAAAACCCTGATTCTTCAAGCAAAGGCACTCCTTCAGCCTCCAACAAAGACACAAATGATGAAAACCCCAAAAGCAAGAATGATGAAGACAATGAAGAAGAGTAGATCACAGATGACTTAGAAGAGGAAGGAGAAATAGGTGAGTCCCAAGCCTCGGTAAGAAGATCCACGAGAGGCCGAAAAACGGATAAAGAAAAAAGAGAGGAGGAGATGTATAAAGAAAAACTACAAGGCAGCCAGCCCACTCTAGAAAAATTGCTAGCCTCAAAGCCCAGGATGCCGAAAAGCCAGCCTCACGGCTCCAAGGGAGCCCATCAGAAACATAAATAATGAAGATCATCTCCTGGAATTGCAGAGGTATGGGGAGCAAGGTCAAGGAAGAAGCCATGCGAAGTCTGATAAGAACAGAGACCCCAGACATACTTCTCATCCAGGAGACTAAGCTGGAAGACTCAGTCTTCCTGCAAACAAGCAAGAAACTATGGTTCAAAAGTGAAGCAAGAGCAGTCTCCGCTAGGGGAGCCTCAGGAGGTATTGGTACTCTTTGGAATGATAACAAATTTGCAGTCATCAGTGAAGCCAGCAACACTCACTGGTTGCTGCTGAAAATACAGAATCTGAACACTAAAGAAACTCATTGCATTTTCAATGTCTACTCTCCAGTCAATGCTGGGGAAAAAAAGCATGCTGGGATTCGATAAGACTTCAAGCAGACCTCATGAATCTGGAGAATACTATCATTGTCGGAGATCTCAATCTTACCCTCAGCTCGTCTGAAAAAAGAGGTGGTAGCGCTGTTCGCGATCTGGAAAGAGAATGGGCTGAGGACCTCATGCAAGACTGGGATTTGCTTGACATCAAACCCTCCTCCAGTAAGTACTCTTGGACCAATAAAAGAATAGGCCCAGGTCATATAGCTGCTAGATTAGATAGATTCTTCATGCAAAGTTCTTATTTGTTGCTGGGATTAGAACCAAGAATGCACATTCTCCCCAACAGTATCTCGGACCATAAACCCATAAAGCTAGAATTACTAGCTCACCTTGACCCGCGTCCTATTCCCTTCAGATTCAACCCAAACTGGATCAAGGAACCAGATTTCATGCAGCTTGTTAAGGAATGCTGGAACCAATCTATTAAAGGATCCCCCTTCTACATATGGGAAGAAAAGCTCAGAAGGGTAAAAAGAGCTCTAAAACATTGGGCCAAAAGTCTACCCAAACCTGATACAGAAAGAAAAAATATCAAAGTCGCCCTTGTCAATCATCAATCTCATATGGAAGATACTCCAATCACCAAAGATCTGCTTGACCAAGAAGCCCATCTCCAACAGCACTATAATAAAGCCTGTCTTGCTGAAGAGGAATACTGGCGATTAAAATCTAGAATTCTCTGGCTCAAATCAGGGGACAGAAAAATAGCTTTTTTCCATAAACAAGCACAGAGCAGAAAATGCCATAACACCATTTCCGAGATCAAGGTGGACAACGAAACATTCAAGGAGATTGTAGACATAAAGAAGGCAGCCCACGCCCACTTCCTAAAGCTGTATAGCGAAGAAAAGGTACAGCACCATGCTTCAAATCTTTTAGATATGATCCCAGCTACAATTTCCCCAGGTATGAATGAAATCTTGGAGGCCAAAATAACCAAAGATGAAGTCAAAAAAGCATTATATGACATGGATCCGGACAAGGTCCCTGGGCCGGATGGATTCTCTGCCAGATTTCTTCAAACATGTTGGCCCATTATTGAAAAATATCTGATTAAAATGATCCGAAAATCTCAGAACTCCCAAAAATTAGGAGGGAGCACAAACTCTGCCTTCTTAGCCCTCATTCCCAAGGAAAAAGGGGCCAGCAACTTCAGCAGATTTCGGCCGATCTCACTATGTAACATTGGGTATAAGCTAATCACAAAAGTCATAGCAAATCGATTGAAGCACATACTCCCTAAAATAATCCCGGAGAATCAAGGCGGCTTCATCCAAGGGAGGCAGATAGTGGACAACTTCACCCTTGTTCAGGAGGCAATCCACTCAAGTCTCCATCGTAAAGAGCAAGGTATGGTAATTAAACTTGATCTAGCAAATGCATTTGATCGTGTAAATCACAGTTTTTTGTTAAAAGTTATGAACAGGTTTGGGTTTGGATCAAACTTCATTAACTGGATCCGGGCTTGCGTTTCGGAGCCATGGATTGCCCCTCTTGTGAATGGAAGAGCCACGAACTTCTTTAAAGCTTCAAGAGGGCTCAGGCAGGGGTGCCCTCTCTCCCCTCTGCTATTTGTCATTCAAGCCTCAGCTCTCAGTTTCCTCCTGGAAAAAAAAATGCAAGATCAAGATCTTATGGGACTGCGTATAGCAAGAGGAGTCAAGAACATTAATCACACTTTGTTCGCGGACGACACCCTGCTTCTGGGCGCTGCCTCCCTCTCCACCGCCTCCAAATTCAAAGCTGCCCTGGAAGAATTCAGCATGGCCTCTGGCAGCGTTGTTAATAAGAACAAGTCTCACATCTACAGTTGGAATACCCCGCCCAGACTTCTCTCTGCTATCTCCAGGTGCCTTGGATACGCAGCCTCCGCTTCATGGACCTCCTTCAAATATCTGGGCCTCCTGGTTGTACACAAAAGAATCTCAAGCAAAGATTGGCTTCCCCAGCTTGAAAAATTTCAAGCAAAAATTCAGGCATGGGGCTTTACCTGGCTTAACTATGCTGGCAAATCCGTTCTCATCAAATCAGTGCTCACTAGTCTTCCTATTTTTCAATTTGCAGGTATGCTTGCTCCATCAATCATTCTAAAAAAAATGGACGAGAATATCCGGAGATTCTTCTGGAAAGGTGGAAAGCAGAACGAAATAAAAATCCCCCTCATCAGTTGGGAATTCATTTCTAAGCCTCTATGGGAGGGAGGTCTTAATTTTAAAAATTTAGGCCATCTGAATGTAGCAATGGCTGCAAAGGTCATCTGGAGAGTTGTTGCGCCCAATCCTGGTTGGACCCAAACAGCTCTCAGGAAAAATTATTTCTGAGGCCCTCGCTCCAGCTGCTTAGACCAAGTAATCCGCCTGCCTAATTCGCCTTTCCTTAAACTCTATGATAAGGCCGCCTCCCTGATCAAAAAACACTGTTATTGGATCCCGGGTAATGGCAAGAAAACAAAACTATGGACTGATAGAATCCTATCCACAGATCCGATCAGCGACAAAGTGCATTTGGGCGAGCTATGGGAGTGGATGGAAAGAAATAAGCTTCATATGCTTTGGGATATCTACCTTTGGAAAGGCAGCGAATGGACATGCTAGAAGTCTGTGGATTTGCCAGATCGCCTGGTCGCTGACTGGGCCACGATGACCGGACTCCTCCACGGCCTTGCACCCTTGAGCAGGCATACACAAGACGCAATCGGTTGGGGAAATAAATCTAAAGGGTATATAGTTGCTGAAGGTTACGCTAAGCACAGAGAGAGACCACACGTCCCCATAAACCCAGCGCCATGGCAAGCGATCTGGCGAATACAGGCTTGGACCAAAATAGACATGTTTGCGTGGATGTTGTGTCATGGCAGAATCCTCACCTTTGATCGTTTGCAGAAGCTGGAATACAACGGACCCTCCATCTGCCTCCTGTGTAGCAATAGTGAAGAATTAGCTGCGCATCTTTTCCTGGATTGCAGCTTCGCCAAACAGATATGGAACGCCCTGTTGTATGTCTTGGATCCCTCCTTCCAACTTCCGCATACAATGGCTGATCTCTTCGCTAGTTGGGCATCCAATTATCCTGGGCCTCCTCCTCAAAATCAGTTAATCAAATCAGCCTGGGCCATTCTCCCAAAGGTCATTTGCTGGCAGCTGTGGCTAGAACGCAATAGAAGAACCTTCAGGAATGACAGACAGCACCATAAAATCATTGAAGTCAAGATCAAGTGCCAAATAAAGGAATGTCTGTCCCAAATAAAAGATGATGCAAATCTCACCCACCAAGACAACGTTTGGGGCTCCTTCCTGGGTTTACAATTTCTCCCAGCAATCAAAAAAGCACCTCCTCTCAAAGAATGGCAAATTAGGAAAACGGAAGCTGACTTCCAAGACTGGCTCAAAATACAATCAAGCTACTTCCTTTTTTTCGATGGAGCAGCTAAGGGCAATCCGGGCAGAGTAGGTGCTAGAGGTGTCATCCTAAACCCAACAGGAAAAAAAATCCACTCATTTGCTTGGGGGCTTGGACACATGACCAGCACTCAAGCTGAGGCCTTGGCCCTTCTGCAAGGCCTCAAGACCCTAAAGGAGCTGGAAATAAGGGAAGCAACGGTTATAGGAGATTCTCAAATCATAATAAGTGTAATGATCTCTAATTCCCCTGCAGCAGACCTTAAACTAGCCAGAATGATCTTCAGAATCAAGGCCCTTGAAAGTGATTTCCAAAAGCTGAACTACTATCATGTTTTGAGAGCCCACAATAAAGAAGCGGACAGCGAAGAAAATAAAGCAGCTCTCCTATCTGCCGGGGTCAAGCTGAAAGAAGGAAAAGAATCATGGGAAGCCATCCCTTAACTCGCGGACCGCCATGTTTTACTGCTTGATCCAAAAAAAATTTGTCTGTATATCCAAGTGGGGGAAAATAGAGGATATAGAAACTACAGAACTTCATGCTACGGGGAAAATCTCAAGCCACAATAACAGCCTCACTTCCATAAGTGAGACTTCTCAGGATCCAGACATCCTCATTGTACTCAGAAATTTGGCATTCAAGCGAGGAGGAATATAAATACAATATAACGGTTTTTGTCAAAAAAAAAAAACTGTCTTAACTATTTGGTATATGAAACTTTCTTTTAACACTTTTTCCAGTAATTTTATGGCTATGCATTATTTATAAAAATAAATTCAATTAAATAAAATAACATTTATGTTTTTCCATCCACCTGGGCCTTTATCTAGCCCACAATGTTTACCAAGTCTTTTGAGGTAAAACAAAATATTTACAACTTTTACCGAGGGGTGTTACAAAGAAAAGATAAAATATCTCTCTATATTGACTAATGTAAAGAAGAAAAAATCTTAAAATAAGAACAAATTCTCATGAGCTTTACAGTGAAATTGGACATTTTCCAATCCCCAAAACATCATGGGATAAAAGAGTCTTTCACATTTTCACCACTCAAAGGGTTGAAAATGAAAAACATTTTTTCTTAAATTGTCCACCATATATTCACATTGAATTTAACTTTCAAAATATTCATCACACTATCCACCTTCTTAACCTCTTAAATCAACAAAATTATAAATTTGGAACACTTCTCTTAATGCTTTTGAGCATATACATAAAATGCTGAAATTTTTTGAGTAATCTCCTAGATTCTTAAAATATGATAAACCATTCATATCTTAATTAATGTTAATCATTATGATCAATATAAAGCGAAGATTTTAGAACTTTCTAAAAATACTAAACCTTTTTATACATTAAAAAAATAAAACTTAAATAAAAACATTACCATTTTATTAAAAATTAGGATCTTATTATTAGATAAGTTAGAATGTGTAGCATATTATATCACTATAGCTTAATATTTTAGACATAAATCTTACATATTGAAATAAAAATATTCCTTTAGATAAGGAATATCTTTAAATTTTATATGACAAATATATTTGTTTTGATATTTAAATGATTAGATATTAAAGTTTTATAATACATATTGAATATGAGTTTAATATGTTATAGGTGGGTTTTGAATGTGTTAAAGGAGATTAAAAATATTCCTAAATATCCAAATAAATTTTAATGGAAATTAAAACAAAATTATTATTACTAATAATAATTTATTTATTTATTTATAAATTTAAAATATTAAAAAAAATATATGTATATATTTTCCGGTTTGTTCCACAACTCAATATAAGAGGGAGATGTCATATAATGTTACATTAAAAGAATTAAAAAATATATATGGGCTAATTAAAAAAAATAAAGAATTTTATTAAATATGTGAGGTCAGTTAATCTTATTTAAAAAAGAAAAAAGAAAAACATATACGATAATACTATTGGTCACTAAAGAAAATTCAAGAAAACAAATAGAGTAAAGAGTATTTGAAAGGAAAAATTCTTTAGAAGCTTACTCAACTATAAAACTTACCAACATCTCATTCATCATTTCACTTTCCTTTGATCCCTCACTAGGGATTACATAGAAAATATTAGATTAAGTAGGATTATACAAAAAATATTAGATTAATTTCTCACTGTAATTTAAAAAAACATATTTGATTATTTGCAAAAATGGCAAACTAATTAAACAACGATTAACTCTTATTACTGGTAAAGGATTGCATGAAGTTGGTATCCTTACAAAATTAAAATGATGCTCTCAAAAATTAAACAAATTAATTTCATAATTAAAAAGTGTTTCTTTGAAGTAAAAACGAGTATAGATTCATCTTAATTTTGGATCTACCAAGCATAGAGAAGGATAAAAAAAATTGAGATGCAAACTTTGTGCAAAATTTGAGGAAAGGTATGCACCTCAAAAGATTTAATTCTTCGAGCTTGGTACAAGTTAATATGGATCTATGTCGATTTTAAGACAACTATGTCAATTTAAGAGAGAATAGAGTATAAAGAGTATTGGTGCAGAAAACTTCACTTCCTGTATGGTTTCTTTTCAAAAATTAAGTTATATAGTGATTTGTTTCTAAATTCCATATGGCTTCACATTGTGACAACAAACTCAATGGGCTATAAAACTTACCAACACCATATTCTTCATTCCACTTTGCTTTGATCCTCACCGGGCATTACACAAAAAAATATGTAAAAGGTCATATAAGATTATTTACCAAAACTTAAAGTTGATTAAACATTGGCCAACTCAACTCTTATTGCACGTAAAATGTTGCATGAAATTGGAATACTTATAAAACTAAATTGTTGGAAAAATTAAGTAAATTGATATCATAGTTAAAACTTGGATGTGTGAAGTAAAATTTATCAAAATTAAAAAATAATTAGCATCTCAAATATATCAAGTAAATTGATAGTATAGTTAAAAACATTTTTATGTGAGTTAAAAATCAATAAGTATTTCTGATATAATTGGTGTCATAGTTAAAATGCTTTTGTGTGAAGTAAAATTTATGCAAGTGAAAGTTAATAAGTATTCTACACATATAAATTAAGTACATTGATAGTGTGCGGTAAATTTTATCCAAGTAAAAGACAATAAGTAAAAATCAATAAATATTTCAAATGTATAATGGAAAAACTAATATATATATATATATATATATACTTACTTTACATGAGGTAAATAAATATTTCAAATGTATAAAGGAAAAACTAATAAGTATTTAAGATATGTGTATACTTTATATGTTTTTTTCTAGATATAAATCTTAATAAAGAGAAAAATAACAAGTATTTAAGATAGATAAATAAATAAGTACATATATATGGAGTTGTCTTTAGTGCGATTTTTTGGTCTTTCTGGTGCAGGAATCCTACGGAAAAAAGTGAGATAAAATTTGTATATATGGATTCAACACCTGAAAACCCCTAGGGCACTTCAATTGTGCACGGGTTTGTTGGAAGTAATGCTTCCATATAATGTGTGAGTTGTCATTGTGAATCCCTAGCTGTCAATGTAGAGGTAGTCAATTTCTATGGGTGAGTTGTAATAGCTATCTAGATGTACCGTTGTGAGTGATCTACATACTATAAATATGTAACTCTTAAATCAATAAAATATATTGTGATTGGTGTTGTGTTTAATGGATCTCTCTACTTTCTCTCTGTTTTTCTAACAGGGTATCAGAGCTAGATCTAGCTTGATTCCCTCATGGGAAAGCCATGAAAATGTGAGAGAGCTTTGATTGTTATTGTTTTTGTACATAGATACATTAATATAAGTGTGTGACAGTTGATTTTTCTTATAAGCTTTATTTCTCTCTATTTATATCTGTGTGTAAGTGTGGTTTTCTAGATCTAGATTTAATCTTAAGCTAGAATTTTTCTCATCTTCTTTAGGAGATCTACAACTCGAGTTTTGCTCCATCTTCCTTACAATATCTACAGCTCCGGGGATCTACAAATCCCTTCCTATCATTGCATGTGGCACAGGGAGTGGTGTAAAATTTGTGCGTCCTATTTTGAAAGGAAGGAAGAGTGCGGAAGATTATTTTAGATCTCGCGATGTGAAAGTGGGAAATTCTGATTTCTGTTCGCGGTGCTGAGTCATTGCCCTGTTTATTAACCTTTTCTGCCCGGTGGTGTTGTGACATGTGTATCTTTGCATCTTGATTCACCGTGTCTCCATTCTTGCATATTTGTAATCTGAAAAGGTTCATCGAGATCTGCATAAATCGAAGGCATTAGTTTTGCCTCAGTCCGTTCTGCGTTTTCTGGTGCTTAAGTCTCTGGGTAATTTAGCTGCACACAGCTAATCTAAATATGGCGGACTTAAATCAAAAGCAGTTGATTTAAAGAAGTTTTTGGGCAAAATATTCGGTGAACCATAGTTGTTCATTGCGGTTCGGAGGGCCAAAGGCTAGCGAAGAGGAATGTGGACGTGAGCCTCGCTCACAATTAATTTAGAAGTTCATTTTTTTGGAACCCTTCACGTTGAGAAAAGTTTGTTTATTTTTTCGAAGTTGATTTTCACAATCTATTTAATGTGAATGATTTTTGGGTTGTGGAAGGATTTGGGTACAGTAAATTGATGGAGTGTTGATTTAAGAAAAGGCGAAGTATGTGGGTTTCACTTATCATATTAAAATCAAGCAATTACCATATACAGTGTCATAGAAGTTTCATTGGTCAATTCTATGTTCAGATGTGGATTTCACTTATCATATTAAAATCAAGTAATTACCATATCCAGTGTCATAAAGGTTTCGTTGGTCAATTCTATATTCAGATTTGCTCATGGGAAGATCTCTTTTAAAGAGGGAGGTGTTTTTATATTATTAAAAAAAATATTAGCAGAAATTTTTATGTTGTTGTTTTATTAAGTTGTAATGTGCTATTGTTCAAGTGTAGTGTGAAATTTAAATGAAGCAGAACCGAAAGGACACGCTAATTATTCAATAGATTCATGTGACCTGTAGTGTTTCAAGAGCATTAGTCTTGGGTAGTTATTAATAAGGTCAAGTTGGTGTGACCCGTAGTGCTCCAAGAGCGTCAATATAGGTTATTTTATAAGGTCAAGTTGTAGAATTGTCTGTTGAAGACATTCTGAATCCAAAATGCTATCCTAGATAACTTCTGAAGGCTACGGAGGGCCGTGGATTCATAGATGGTGGAAGTTCCATAGGATGGTTCAGTATCAAGACTCACCCATTGCGCTCCGGGAGGTTGAGAAGCGTCAATTCTGCAAAGTTCATCAACGATGGTCAGAGGCAGTTACGTTTTAAATGGAGGTCAAGTGACAGCTCAAAGATGTGGTGGTGAAAGAGCGGTGTTTGCAAGATTTGAGAGTGGATGTGGGTGCTGATGATGACCATATTAGACAAATCTCACAGAGTTATTTGTTGTTGTAATGTGGGTTTTTATATTTTCTACATGCAAGCATTAAGGGAGGGTGTTGGAAGTTTTCATTGTGAGTCCCTAGGTGTCAATCTAGAAGTATTCAGTTTCTATGCGCAAGTTGTAATAGCTATCTAGATATACCATTGTGAGTGATCTACATACTATAAATATGTAACTCTTGAGATCAATAAAATATATTGTGTTTGGTGTTGTGTTTAATCGATCTCTCTTGCTCTCTTTCATATTTCTAACTTGGTTACCCTTCAAGCTTGTGATTTTAATAAATTCTTGTGGTATTTTATGGAAATTAGACAAAAAATCAAACTAAACCACTAACATATATAATGTTTTTTTTTTTAATAAAAACAAATATTTAAAAATAGTAATTATGCTTAAAAACACTATCCAGTGTAGTATGAATTTCTCTCTTATATAAATAAAAAGATAAACTTACACCTGTATAAACTCATTAAATATTCTACTGTCATAGGAATTGAAAAATTTTAAATAAGATTATGTACCCCATTACGCGCAGTGACGAGGATTATGTAACCATTATCTACCAATTAAATGATTGGTTCACTCAACAGTGCGGAGAATTATGTCCCCATTGTGTACAAATTAAATGATGTACCTAAATTATGTAATAAATTAGATGATGTACCCATATTAACAAATTTTAAAAGAAATTCATTAAAAATTATTATGGTATCATTACGATATAATATAATAGAACATTTATACATTTTTAAATATTTAATCATTTTTAAAGTGTTTTTAATTTACAACTAATTATTATGCTTGCACTCGAGTGCATGGTCTCGCGGCCGGGGATGCCGACTTTATCGCACCCGGTCCGCGTTCGAGCTCCATATTGATGCCCAATGATGTATTTATTGAGATTGTATATGGATGTGATTGTGATGTGATGATTGTACATAATGTAGATTGTATATTAGACTTAATACAGTTTTTACAGGAAAACTTCACCCTCCTCATTTAAAAAACTAATTATTATGCTGGTAAGTATTTTATTTAAAGAATATAAAATAAATTATAATTATTTATATCAATGTATCATAATGTAAATGGTAAATATTAAATACTAATTAATATTTTTCATATTGTTTTGTGACGAGAATAAAATAATCTTCAATAAATAAGATAAAAACTCAATAAATCACTTATTACATGATACATAATGTTAATATATTAAATTTTAAAGTTGAACGTAAATACTCACATAATGCATCAACATTCGAAGAAGTCAAGAAGTCATCCATCCGAGATGTGTTTAAGTTATTGCTGTTCGAGTTTGTCAACCCTCCGACAGTGTTGGTTGCACGCCTGCCATACTGTTGTTGCCCATCGATAGTGATGGCAGTGAAAGGCGGATAACATGGATTACATAACCACACCGCATTATGACATATTTGTGTTATGTACATATCAAATCACGCGTCTTTAAGACATATTTTTGTTATACGTATCAAATGAAATCAATGCTAATTATTAGAAACTTTAGATTAAGCTTAAGGTTATAATGCATTCCATAATGTGTTGATCTTGAATTAATTCCTCTTTTGATTAAAAAAAAATAAACAGGAATTTTGAATTTGTAATGTTGACGTTAAAAAGCAATTTATTTTTTAAATTTTTTTTTTTGTTTTTTATTAGTTAAGGGGTTTAGGTTTTATTGTGTAATGATGTTTCAATTGTTATTTGCAGTACTATTTGCAATTTTGTGGTGTATCGTTATACTTTAGTACTGACCGTGATCACGAATGAAATTTGACAGGTAAAATGCACGTCATAGGATATTTTCTTCATATTTGATGTTCAGAATTTTTTAATTCTCGTTTCTCTCAACGTGTTTTGAATTGTGCAAGACGTATTATTGATGGTTTACATTTTTCTTAAAACATCATTAATATACATTGAAAGCCAAGGAAATTTCCAGTATATATAGTTTGTAGTTGCAGATAGGTAGACTAGACATGGCACGAACTTCAGGAGTTACTTACCTGGATATTCACCCACACAGATAGGTAGAATAGACATGTCACCTACTTCAGGAGTTACTTACCTGGATATTCACCCACCCAACCTACCGGTCTGCATACTAATATCAGATTCCTTGCAAATATGGTTAACCTAACTCCGCCTACAAACAAAATGGATAGAATGAGGGACCAAGCCTAAATAGGTAAAATAAAATTATTGCAAGGGAACGATATGAAATTCAATAGGCACATAGACGACATTAATACAAAACAATGAGAGAGGTGTGAGGGAGTAGCTCAAATTTCAATTCATATATTTAACCCCCTTTTTCATGTCATTCTTTATGCAACCCACATGCAATCATAACTAACCAGAATAAGCTTCGAAAGTATTGTGTTGTTGCATTCAAAGCAAAAATAGGATTATAAGGATTTTGCCTCCATAATGGAATTGCACCTTTCCAAGGAAGAAAATGTGAAAGGCCATTCTAGCTACGCTTCTCCAAGATTTTGCAGGTTTTTAAAATATTTGTTGGCATAAGTTGACATGGACGTTCTGATAACCTCCACCGAGGATTTTTATGGCGGTGTTTTTTATCATGATGGAAGGACAGAAGGGATAATCCATTGTCTAGTTAGTGTTGTGGATACCGTATATGAAGATCATGAAGAACCCAATGTTCATCAAACTCTTTTAGGGGATGTGATGAATAACACAGGTGACAATGACATGAATATGTCTTTCCCCAAAAATGGCACCTGTATTTTACTCAAAAGTTGCCATTATGCCACCGCATACATGGCCAGTTAAGAGATTCTGCGATAAAGTGTCTGGTCATAAGTTGAAGCCACAAGGTTGCCAACAACTATTACATTGTACATTAAAGCAGAGATGAACACAAAAAACTTGAAGAGTTTCATTTCCAGCGATTGGAATATATACACAAAGCTAGTCAGAGATTCAATAATGAATCCACCGACTATCATCGACTCCTGCTGACTATTAACTTTATGCTGACTATCACCGAAAATCTAGAATTTAATTCACACTATCACACTATCGTGATTATTTCTAACAACTCCCCTTAATCATGACCTAAATGTTAACTTTCCTATTGGTCTAAGTCTCAACTAGGCTTACAACATAATTTGGATTTTCTACAACACATAACTTATACAAATTTCAAATTTAGCCTTTCCAAGAGGCTTGGTGAATATGTCAGCCACATTTTTATCTATATTACAATATGTTAAGTCAATCAATTTTGATTACACTTTTTCACTTACAAAATGATGTTGTGTTTCTATATGCTTTCAACTTGCACAGTATACATGGTTGTTTGCCAATTTGATAGTGCTTCGATTGTCACATCTAATCACTGTAGGTGCTTGTTGTGTTTCTCCAACATCCTCAAGTATCTTTCTAATCCATAGTGTTTCGCAGGTAGCACTGCTTAATGCTTTATATTCAGCTTCAGTGTATGACAAGGAAACAATTGGTTGTTTCTTACTACTCCATGATATCACTCCTGAAACTATATTGAACACATATCCAATAGTAGATTTCTTGTCATATGGATTTCCATCCCAGTCAAAACTCTTACAAAATGATGTGTTTCTATATGCTTTGAACTTCCATGATATACATGATTGTTTGCCAATTTGATAGTTCTTTGATTGTCACATTTGTTCACTGTAGGTGCTTGTTGTGTTTCTCCAACATCTTCAAGTATCTTTCTAATCCATATTTCTTCGCAGGTAGCAGTCTTAATGCTTTATACTCAACTTCATTGGATGACAAGGAAACAATTGGTTGTTTCTTAGTGTTCCATGATATCGGTCCTGAAACTATATAGAACACATATCTAATAGTAGATTTCTTGTCATCTGGATTTCTAGCCCAGTTAGAATCAGAATAACGTGTTGACTCCACATCAAATTCATCAGTATACATAATACCAAAATTAAGTGTTCCTTTCAAATATAGAAGGTCTTTCTTTGTTAATTTCCAGTGGCTTTCATAAGGCTTAGCCATGATCTGACTAAGTATGTTGACAAAATATGCTACATCTGACCTAGTAGTGATGGGGTAGTTCAAACTTCACAATTTAACATTATGTTCTAAAGGAGTAGATATTGCTTTGCATTCAATCATATTGAACCTTTTAAGGATTTCCCTTGTATATTTTTTTGTGTGATTAGTGCCTTACCATATTCCTTCCAAACTTCAAGACCTAAACAATTATGCAATTCACCAAGATCCTTCATCTCAAATACCTGTCACAACTAGTTTTTAATTTCTTTAATCAACTTGGATGCATTTTCTGTTATGATAAGATCATCAACATATACAAATATCAAAGCAACATCCCCATATTCATCTTTCTTGATGTACAGGTGAGGGTAACTTTCGATTCTCATAAAACCTTTCTCATAAAAGAAACAATAATTTTTCACATACCGAGATCTTGGTGCTTGTTTCAAACCATATAAATCTTTCTTTAACCTACATACCATATGCTCTTGTCCCTCTCTTACAAACCCTTCAGCCTGAACCAAATAATTTTTTTCTTTTAACTCACCATTCATAAAAGCACATTCGACATTTAATTGATGTGTTTTCCAATTACGTTTTGTAGCTAATGCAATCATGATTCTAATACTGTTCAACTTAGATACATGTGCAAAAGTATCCTCACAATCAATTCCCTCTTTTTGTGAATAACCTTTTGCAACCAATCTGGCTTTATACTTATCAATACCTCCATCAACATTAAACTTAGATTTATACAACCATTTGCATCATATTGGAACTCTATTTTTATGCAATTATGTTAATTCGCATGTGTCATTCTTCATTATAGAGTTATATTCTTCATTCATTGCATCTCTCCATTATTTATATTCTTTAGCTTCTTCATAACTTGAAGGTTCTTATAACCTGCCACCTCCCACATTTACCCACTTTCAACGGTTTTCCTAGGGTAAACATGAGCTAAGGGTCACTATGATAAGAGTCAACATCCTATATGACCTTAAGGAAATTAAGACCTTACTGACTTCCCTCAAGTGCTACAGGACCTCCAGGAACCTAACCCCTCCAGGTGTCCATCCCCTGAGATGAATCTATTTTACACTTAAGTAGAGACCCAGTCGCTCCCTTACCAATGCATGCAAGCGACTATAGCCCTCCAATCGCACTGATAATCCTACCTCCATGCAACTGTGGTCTTTTCTAGTTAGTTCTATGCCAACGACTTTGAATTCTGAGCCACTTTTTCAGTGCAAGGACTGAGACCTCTACCCAGAACTCAGTGAAACTTCCAAAGATGACAAATGACATAGAAACAAAGCTTATGAACCAAAACTTGAATGATGACTTCACTTGACCTCTCCCAATCGGGAATGACATTCCGTCAAACACATGGTGAACATGAAACCTACAGGTCATAAATGCAAATCTGAACATAATGATCTGAAAACTTATCTGAGGATAAACAAGAAGGAATAATTCCTTCTCATAATAGCTGTCATAACACCAATTAGGTCTTGCATTCATTATCCAAACATTCATTAATAGAAATGTGTTAAGATCCATACTTAGATCTGTCAATTAACCATGCTTATAACTAGCATATAACCAGATAAATACAATGAGAGAACAACCATTAAAGACACATAATAAAAAGTACATTTACTCATAAAAAGCAAGAGGAACTTAGATCTTATTAACCATATGAAAATTCCAACCAAGTCAGGGACTTCCACGTACCACCCGACCATAGATTGGGTTGAACCAAATCTTTCTTTCAACCAATCACCCCCAAGCCATATTCCAAGCATGAATGTGGGATCTCATTGGATAAAACCATCCATAAAAAGCCAAGGAAATTGAGAGGTTAAACCACCTCCACCCTCACCATACCATGATCTCACCTAAACCGGTCATGAGATAACAAAACCAATACGAGCTTGGATGCCTCAAAATTCCTTCACCATCCCTTGAGGAATTTTTTTGTCTCTACCCACTTCTTGAAGGCTTCCCAGAGAAAAGCATCTCCACCCCCAACCCTTGGGATTTTCCCGAGACCACCTCACCCAGATACAAAAGCTTCCGGAAATCCATAGCTCAACCGAGAAAGAATCCCATCACACCATGGCTATCCAGAAATGGCAAGGCAAGGCTGAAACCACTGTCAAAATCCAACAAAATCCATGCCACTGACAACAAAGAAACCAAAATACACACATGCATATTCCATGCATTCCAAAATGAACTAGGAAACCATACATGCAATATGTTACCTGCAAGTATTCCCATTGAAGCTTCTTGATCCAACAATTCCTTACTTGATCCTTGCTTCCCTTTACTTTCCTTGTCCTTCCTTTGCTTGCTTTGTCCTTCCTTTGCTTTCCTTTTCCTTCCTTTCCTTGCTTGATCTCCTTCTCTTCTTGGTGCTCTTCTCCTCTCTGAGAGTAACTCTAAAACTAAACTAACAAAAGGCTACAAACTGATGCTTTGATATCTTTGTGTTATTGATGCCTCTAATTTCTTCATTTTCCTTAATTTTCCTTCAATTTCCTCTTCACATGAAGCATGTGAGCTTTCACCTCCCTTTTCTCCTAATTTCCTTAATTTTCATAAATAATATGCCAATTAATACCTCTTTTCCTTTTCAAAGCCTTTTCCATTGCCTTTGCCAATTTCCCCTTAGCCATAAACACAACAAGTGATGTCGACTAGGATATTTTACCCAACATTAAGCTTGGAATAAGTGTCCCTTGACCTTGGTCTTATTTTTCCTTTGTTAACTTTTTTACATGAAATTTTAACCTCAGTTTGTTACAGTTCTACAACATTCATTACAAGAGACATTAATACATAGTCTTTATACCTTATAGGTATCTAAATTTGACATGATGACCTTCTTGGAGTCTTACTTCTTTCATCTTTCATTAGAGGAAATTTTAGCCTAAAAGTGGCCTCCTAAGGAAAAATAATAAAATAAAGGTTATGAATTTTGGAGGGAAAAGAAAAAAAGTACTTTTTTTAATTGTATTTTTGGCTTATCTCCTTATAGGTTTACTCAAATTTCAAGTGTAGACACTCGTTGGATGTAGAATTAAATTCCACATCCAACGAATACCCATTATACATACTTTTGAGAAGACCCATATTGATAAAAATTGTAGATACATTAACAAGATGAATTTAATTTCACCTCCAACGAGTGTCTACACTTGAAATTTGAGTAAACCTATAAGGAGATAAGCCAAAAATAAAATTAAAAAAATTGGTTTTTCTTCTTTTCCCTCCAAAATATTTACATGTACCTATTTTTAAATTTGAAGGATTTTGATTGGTTTACATATTATGACATGGAAATTAGGTGAAATTTTCATGGGGACTTTTAGCTTGAAATTTCCTCTAATGCTTTTTTCTCTCTGGAGTCTTTTCATCTCTTCTTGGAGTGTCATGACTGCTTGATGCTCCTTGCTCTTGAACCTGTACCAATTCATGTGCTTATTCATGTTCACGTTCAACACTTGTATCTATTTTGACATAATCATCAGTATCATGCCATACATTAGTATTATTAATGTCTCGAGCTCTTGCTTTCAATGCTTCTATGATGCCATGATGTACCCCATCATTTTTCTTAGTGAATCATGATAGCCATATCTTACAACATAGGACTTAGGAACTTGAAAAGAACTTAGGTGAGGAATACTATCCCAGTCATAATAGAGATCTCTTACTTCCTCTTTATTGGACTTCTTCAGTGATATGGGCTTCTTCTCTTCCTCTTTTGTTATTGTCCTTCTTGATCTTAGGACAATCTCTTTTGTAGTGCCCATATTATTGACACCCGTAGAATTTAATCTTAGCCATGTCCCTTTTCTTTTTCCGAGAACCATACTTTCCAAATTTTCCCTTTCTTCGTGTCAATGTAGCATAAGCTTGATTTTGCTCGCCTGCTCCCACATCAGATTTGGCCTTTAGTCTAGATTCTTCAATCTTGCATAGTGACCATAGGTCCTGCAATGGAGTAGCTTCTTTCTTACTATAAATACTTGAAGTAAAGTTACCCTACTCCTCTAGTAGTGCATTTAGTACAACTGCAGTCATTTCTCTATCAGACATGACTTCTCCCGGATCTTGAAGCTGATCCTTGATTTCAAATATCCTCATAAAGTATGAGGCTATCCCATCTTACCTTGACATCTTTAGCTTGTAGAGTTCTTTCCTTAATAAGATGACTTCTCCAACAGTGCTTACGAAATACAACTCTACCATTTTGTCATAGATTTATTTCGAAATTTCGAGTTTTGATACATATGGGATGAGAGGATCCTTGATGGATTCTATGAGAATACTTTGAGCCCTAACTTCCCCTTTCATATACTTTTCAAGTGCTTTAGAATCTTCCTTTGATGGTTTGGTGATTTATGCTTTGACATGTTCCATAGCCTCATTTTCAATGAGATTCAGACCTGTCCTTTTCTTCCATGATAGATAGTTTGAAGCCCCAACCAATTTGTTTCTTTCCTTGCAAAAAGACAATTTGACAAATTGAAAGGAAGACCATAATCATAAGACACAAAAAAGTCAAAAGAAAGTTGCAAGGTGGAAGGATTAAAACACTTCTTGGCGTTCTGCACATTTCTTCATTACTAGAAATATAATTTCTGTAAACAAAATCATGCAGGTGTAAAAAGAGTGTCCGAGAATGATACCTGCAAGATGGTTTGACGAGCACTAGTATTGAAGATGGGAGTTCGGATTAGAAGTCTGTACAAGTTTTTGGGTAATACTATTATTAATGAGTGCAACACTTTTGTGGTTCCTAAAAGCGAAGAAGAAAATATTCTAGTCTCTAGCGAAAAGACTATGTTGTGGCATCAAAGATTGGGACACATCGGAGAGAACGGCCTTCGAATACTACATTGTAATGGTATGGTAGAAGGTATGTATAATTTCTCTCTGGATTTCGATTTCTATGAACATTATGTATATGGAAGTAGAATAGGGTGAGTTTCCCCTCTAGTGCTAATAGGGTAAAAGTGATATTAGAGCTTGTGCACAGTGATGTGTTTAGACCTCTGTCGATTCGATCACTAGGTAAGTATGTGTACTATCTCTCATTTATAGATGACTTATTGAGAAATACATGGATATATTTCCTCAAGAATAAATTTGAAGTCTTTGACGCATTTAAAGAATATAAGGCTCTGGTGGAAAAAATCAATCAAAGAAGAAGATTAAGGTGTTGAAGACAAATAATGTCATATATTTTTGGGTCGAGATGTTCCACAACTTAGTAGAGGAGGGAGATGTCATATAATTTTATATTAAAAAAATAAAAATATATATGTTGGCTAATTAATAAAAAATAAAAAATATTATTAAATATGTGAGGTCAATTAAATTTATTAAAAAAAGAAAAACGAAAACATATACAATAGTATTATTGGTCACAAAAGGAAATTCAAGAAAACAAAGAGAGTAAAGAGTATCTGAAAGGAAAAGTTCTCCATAAGCTTCGCTTCACATTGGGACAACAAATTCAACACACTATAAAACTTACCAACCTCCCATTCATCATTCCACTTCCCTTCGATCCCTCACTAGGGATTACATAGAAAATATTAGATTAACTAAGATTACACAAAAAATATTAGATTAAGTTCTCACTGTAATGTAAAAAATCATATATGATTATTTGCCAAGATGTGAAACTAATTAAACAACAATTAACTCTTATTACTTGTAAAATATTGCATGAAGTTGGAATCCTTGGACAATTGAAATGTTGCTTGCAAAAATTAAACAAATTAATGCCATAATTAAAAGGTGTTTGTTTGAAGTAAATTTTATCAAAGTAAAAAATAATTAGAATTTCATACATTAATATTTGTGTGAGATAATATATATATAGTTTTTGTATGAGGTAAAAACGAGTATATATTCATCTTAATTTTAGATCTACCAAGCATAGAGAAAGTGTAAAACTTGAGGAAAGGCTTGCACCTCAAAAGATTTAATTCCTCCAGCTTGGTATAAGTTAATATGGATCTATGCTGAAAAGTTTTGCTGGCAAATATAATTGGAAAATGAATTCCTTTTAACATGTAGGTTGTGCATGGAACATCAGACGGAGGAGCTCTGGTTCTAGGGTTTCACTAAGCGAGGGACAGAGGGAAACAGGCACCCATGGAGACACAGGGAGGAGGGAGCTCCACTCCCTCCTACAGTAATATGGTAGCAAACAGAGGAAGAGGAGGGAAAAAGAACAAACCTACACAACCCTTGGAGGTCAAGACAAAAAACACTGAAACTCAGCAGGCGGAAGGTAGCAAAACCCACGTAGATCAAGGGGCCCACGAAGAAGACTGTTAGGCAGAAAAAGAGGGAGACAGAGGCTAGGGATCAGAGAATAGAGCCAAGATGGGGCCCTGTAAACCCAACACCATAACTAAACCTCAGGTTATTCTGAATGATCCAACTCTGCAAGTGCACAGGGAGCACATGGCAAGCTATGCCATCATATGCAAATTTATGGGAATCTGGCCATCAGAGAAAGCATTGTACATGTGGATAAAATACAACTGGAAACCAAAGGGGGAGTTAAATATACATCTTGGATCCAAAGGTTTTTTTACTGTGGTATCTACGAACATGGAAGGCAGAGATAGGATTTTTGAAGGAGGGCCATACTTCTTTGCAGCTGTTGGTCTCTATATGCGGCCATGGATGATGAATTTCGTGCTAGAACGAGAAACCTTCACTTTGGTACCAGTATGGATTAGACTATACTCCTTACCTTTAGATTATTGGATTCCAGAGTATTTAAAAGTTATAGGCAATAAATTAGGTCATTTCTTAAAAATATCAAAGGCAACTCTACGGGGAAAATATAGATCCTATGCCCGTATATGTGTGGGGATGGACCTATCAGGAGCCCTTCCAGATGAGGTCATTCTAGAAGTCTATGATGAGGAATGGGTTCAAATAGTTGACTATGAACATATCCCGCTCAGATGTCACAAGTGTCATGAGCATGGGCACCTTTCCAGAGACTGTCCTCTTAACAAAAGGTAGGAAAACCAAATACTAGCAAAGGGAAAGACCAGACAAGTTTCACCAAAGTAGAAGGAAGAGGAAAAGGAGGGGGAAGGAAGACACAAAAGAACCCTATTGGGAATGATAAAACAAAAAGTCACAACAGGTTTGAGATCTTAAGAGAAAAAGAGACAGATGGAGGGGATCAAGAGAGTACAGAGAATAAGACAACAAGGGGGAAAGGAAAAGAGACCAGTATGGAGTTCACTCAGGAACAGAACGAACACACAATGGATCCTTTGAGTACCATGGAAATAGAAAAAGACTAGGAAATGTCTCAAAGTGAAAGTAGCACAGAGGATCAAGACTTACAGGAGATCCTATAAAGGGAGAACCTAGAGCTGGAAAAGTTTATAGAACAGGGAGGAAACCTGGGAGTAAACTCCATCCCTCAAGAGGATGTGGACAAGGTCCAATAGATATTCCTTAACAAGTCACACCAAACAGCTGCAGGAGTCAAAAGAGGGCATGACAACCAGGAAAACAAAGGGACTTCCTCAATAGGATTAATAACAGGAAAACTAACAAAGAATCCATGCAAGAGGAGGGGAAGAAAAAGACAGAAAGAACTACTACTGGAGTGTGGCAAGCTCATGATTGACTTAGGAAGGATGAAACACCTTTCCAGTTACTCCTTTAAAACCCCACCTCAATGAAAATCACAACCTGGAACATTAGAGGACTAGGGGGTAGAAGAAAATAGAGGAATCTAGCTAAAAGGATCAAAGAGGAAAAACCTGACATAGTATTCATACAGGAAACAAAATTCTCTGTGGAAAGGATCCATGAAAAACATAGCAAATGGTTAAATAGATATGAATACCTTGAAGTTAAGGCGAATAAATCTGCTGGTGGCATTCTCACTCTATGGGATCCATAGAAATTTGGTGTGGTTGATGCGAAGGCATCCAGACATCACCTTTCACTGATTTTCCAACTAGTGGGTGACAGACAATGTTACATGATCACCAATGTCTATGGTCGACAGCCAATGGAGGACAAACTTCGACTCCTCACAACTCTGGAGGATATGAAGAAGAGATACCCAACTCTACCCTAGATACTTGGTGGTGATTTTAACATAACAAAATCACTCATGGAGAAGAAAGGAGGAACTAGAACACTTGGTAGAGACTCAGTTGCATTCCAAAACTTCATCACCAATATGAAATTGGTTGATATGGAAACAATCAATGGAATCTTCACTTGGAATAACAAAAGAGGGGGACCTACCCAAGTAGCCTCAAAATTGGACAAATTTATTGTTTCAGAGGAACTTCTTCTCAGGGGAGGCAACATTATTGTACTCATTTACCTTTTGAGGGTTCAGATCACTGGCCCATCCAATTGGAAGCTTCCATCTTTGGCAAACCAAGGAACACCCCCTTTAGGTTTGAGGACGCTTGGCTCACACATTCAGATTTCCTCACGAACATTGAAAAATGGTGGAAGGACGAGCTTCACCTTCAAGGCACAAAGATGTTCCTTCTACACTGCAGGCTCAAACACATTAAAGGTAGACTCAAAGAGTGGAATAAAAAAGAATTTGGTAACATCTTCACAGCTGAGGAAGATGTGGAAAGAAACTAAAGGAAATAAACCAAATTCTTATCACTGAAGGCTACATAGAAGAAAGGAAAGAGATGGGAGAGTCACTCTAGCAGGAGTGGGACAACAGATGTTTTCAAGAGGAAATATTCTGGAGATAGAAATCCAAAGTACAATGGATTAAAGAAGGGGAGAGAAACACCAAATTCTTTCACAGATCCACCATTGCTCACGGAAACAACAATAGAATTGTGAAACTTACAGACCAACATGGAATAGAGAGAAACACTCATGAAGAGAAGGAGAAGGTTCTACTCTAGAATTTTCAAAAAAATGTTGAGGAAACCTCGGAAGACGGATACTAGGCCATGAAAAGATTTACTCAGTACATCCCTAAATTGGTTACTAGAGAAGATAATTTCAACCTCAACAGATCAGTTACAGAGGAAGAAATAGAGGAAGCTATGAAAGAGATGCAAAATGGGAAAGCACCAGGCCCGGATGGCTTTAATGTTGACTTTTTCAAAGTTTGCTGGAGGATAGTGAAACAGGACATCCTAGAGGTAGTGGAAGACTCTCGAATATTTAAGACAATCTTAAAGGCACTCAATGAATCTTTCATAGCCTTAATCCCCAAACAGGAAAAGGCCACCTCTCCTGACAGATTTAGACCTATAGCATTATGCAATGTGATATACAAAATTATATCCAAAGCCATTTCCAACCATCTCAAACCTCTCCTCCCAACCCTAGTGTTAGAGGAGCAAACAGGCTATGTGGAAGGAAGACAAATTTTAGATAATATAATTCAAGCACATGAAATGGTGCATTCACTCATTACCAACAAACAGGCATGAATGATTATGCAGCTGGACATAGCAAAGGCCTACGACAAGCTTAGCTGGTCGTACATAAGAGCAATATTAAAAGCACATGACTTTGATTACAATTGGATTAAATGGGTTATGGCACTAGTTACCACCACCAGCTATTAAATTCTTCTCAATGGCTCTCCTTCAAGGACCTTTAAGCCTTCTAGAGGTCTCAAGCAGGGAGATCATCTTTCTCCTTTCCTTTTCATTCTAATGATGGAAGGGTTAGGGAGAGCTATCAGAGCTGCTAAGGAGGAAGGGAGAATTCAAGGTCTGAGACTCACTCAAGGTGGGGACACAGTGACACATCAACAATTTGTAGATGATACCATGCTTCAAGGCACACCCACTGTCAAGGAAGACAAAGCATTCAAACAGATTCTGAGTGAGTTTGCTAGGGCAGTAGGTTCAGAGGTAAGTCTTACTAAATCAAAGATTTTCTTTTTCAACACGGATATTTCAATACAAAGAAATCTTTCCAGAATTTTTGGATTTCAAAGGGAGTCACTACCAACGAAGTACCTGGGAGTTCCTCTCATTGACAAACTGCTTCATAAAGATATCTGGGAGCCTGTTCTTAATAAGCTTAAAGACAAGATTAGCAAATGGACAAATAGAGCACTAAATCTAGCAGGGAGACTAATTCTCACTAAGGCTATCCTCCAAAGTATCCCTATCTATATGCTATCTACCATTCTAGCACCAACTGGTGTAGTTACTAATATAAGAAACATTTAGAGAGACTTTCTTTGAGGGAAAGGTGAAGAAAATAAGAAATGGGCCCTGGTGGCATGGGACAGAGTGTGCAAACCTAAGTCCCATGGTGGCTTGGGTCTTCATGACCCAGGAATTCTTAATAGAGTTCTTGGTGCCAAAATCTAGTGGAGATGGCTAAAAGAAATACAAGCCCCCTAGGCAAAACTTTGGAAGCAAAAATATGCTAGCGAATGGCAAGAGAAGAATCTAATCAGAATGAGAGGACAAGTAAAAGGTTCTACAATTTGGAATAGGGCATGGGAGAACAGAGCCCTAGTCCAAAACCACAGTTTCTGCAAGATCAGAAATGGAAACCTGGCTTGGTTCTGGGAGTATAATTGGCATCAGGAGGACAATCTTCGAAGTGAAGAATTAGCAGACATTCATACTGACGCCATCAACAAGGGATTAAAATGGGTAAGTGACTACTGGGACCAATCAAGGAACAAGGAGAAATGGAGAACATGGAAACTTCCAGATTACAGAGAAATGGGCATGCTGCATACTCAAGCAATAGCCCTTAAAGGTCTTTTAGACAAGAGACAAATCTTGAACTCAAACTTGAATGATCAACTAAGATGGGGAAAGAACAAGGCAGGTCTCTTCAACCTCAAGGAAGCCAAAAGGATAGATGCAGGGTTTAACCATTCAAACACAGATAAGACGTGGAAAGAAATCTGGGAAAATCCTCATTGGATGAAAGTCAAACTGTTCAAGTGGCTGGTTCACCAGGGCAAGATTCTGACATGGGATAATCTTAAAAAAAGAGGCTTTGTTGGCCCCTCAAGATGTCACTTATGTAGAAAACAAGAAGAAATTATAAATCATCTCCTGAATAGATGCACTTTCACCACAACACTTTGGAATTGGGTTGGAGAAGTCTTCGAGCAGACAGACATATATGTTAATGACATCATCACCACTTTGAAGAATTGGAGGAAAAATTTCTCAGATAATGAGATCATAAACTCCGCCTGGATGTTGACCCCAGGATTCATAATCTGGAATGTCTGGAAGGAGCGCAACAACATGATTTTCAAGGAGAAAGCGAGTCCGGTGAACAACATCTGCAAACTAATCCTTAAACAACTCAAAGAAACTATTCATATCCTCGTGTCGAGCTGTAAAAAGGGTCTCTTTCACCTCTAATTACCTCACATTAATTTTTCAATCCAGGAACGTTTTGTTATTTCAAAGAGTGTCTCAGTCTGAGGCTATCATTTTCCAGAGTAATGCTTGTAGTATAGTGTTCAAAAATACAAGAGTAAACGGATGCTTTTTTATAGCAAACTACTTTTAAAGGCTAAACCACACATTCAGAAAACTAAGCAATTTATCAGTCAAGGGTTCAGTAGCAGTAACTCATCCCTTTGTAAACTGATGGGACCAAAGGAAATTAGGGAACAGATTGTCGATCTGGGGAGCCAGACAGTAAATGTCAATGCCCACTACAGTCTCAGATTGTTCTACACACCGAAGCAATAATAATGCGAATAACAGGAAATGGAACAACAGATAAACAACAACTAGGAAACTGTAACATCAATTAAGTTTAATAAGCAGCAACACCTTAGTCTACAAGATCAAATGCAACAATCGTGTCCTACAAAAATCAAATGGCAATCCTCTACCTTTAAGGATGAATTGAACAACACACAGAAATAGAACAGCACTGATTAATAATGGACTATAGAACAGCGCTTGAAAGCCACACATACATGCACACAACACACCTTAATAGTAATCTGATCTTGGTAATCCGGTTATCAATCTCAGTTATAAAGAATATGACTGTATTTCAGAATGGAACAACAACGTCCATAGATTCAACCATCGCAAGGAAATATAATCTCGAAGATGAATTTAGTAATACCAACAGTCAAGTGTTACCACACAAACATTCTATAATTGAACAACAACAGTATCCTGTAAAAGCCAGTTATATCAGTACTTAAGGAACAACAATGCATTGCAGAGTTATAATGTCTCTGTCTCAGAAAACGATATCACTTAATAGATCAGATGTAACAGAGCTGTGATATAAAATAACAGAACATATCAGATTACCGAATAAAACTGATGAGCAAACCACGCATAAACCAAAAGTAATAGTACAGGAGCAAGTGTTCCTCCAAGGCCGGGCCCTTAGCCTCCAGGGGTACACCGCTTGAAGTTATTTCAGGATCAGAGATGAAATAGCAACCAAGTTTGTATTAATGCATAAGACAGAATTACAGTGGATCACTTCTCAACGAGAGTCGATGATCAAAGTCTCAACTTTAAGAGAAATTACATAGAAACATAACAGACTATCCCCCGGGCTAACAGTGCTGCCCCTTTTTATAATGGCGAAGGCGGAGATGTCTAGGTGCAAAAATAGTTAAAGCAGTGATCCCTCAGGATCAAAGGATCCTGAGGGATTCGTCAAACCGTTGGCTCTCAGTTATCTCTTTACTTTCTTGCGCCGAGCCGATATCTCCATTTCCTTTCCTGGGCTGATACGCTTTGATTTGGTTTGCCTTGTTTGCATGCGGTTCCCCGTCAAAGGGACAGCGGTTAACCTGGCCTTGTCCTTTCCTTTGGAATGGCAGTCTTTCGTTTTTCCTTCTTCCTGCATAAGAAAATGACAATTGTCAGTGTTTTCATTTTGCACATTAATCTTATAGGTTTTATTACAATTCCTTATCATCTACCTAGTTCATGATGCAAAATATTTGTAAGTTTTAATGAAAAGATGCTGAAATAATCACCAAAAACATACCTTCTTTAGTACTCCACACTTGGGAGGTGCAGCTACAGGTAAACCCATTGAACAAAGAGAGGCCAGAATATTGGAGAAGTTAGAACTCAAGGTTAATCCCCCTCAGGGTTCTATGCAAATTACCAAGAAAACCTCAGCAGAAAAGTCTTCTTGGCAACCCCCTCCTCATGGCTTTTTAAAATTTAACATAGACGAGGCTTCAAAAGGGAATTCGAGGGAAGCTGGTTATGGAGGGGTCTTGAGGGATGAGGTAGGAAGCATACAAGACATCTTCCACAGTTATCTGGGAAAAGTAACCAACAATATGGCTGAGCTCATGGCGATGGAATTATGCCTGGAAATACTGCTCAAGTACAACATTCAAAATGTCATCATTGAGGCAGATTCAGAATTAGTCATTAACTCAGTGAAGAGGATAAATGTTGGAGCTGCTCCTGAGAAAATCTCAAAACACTAGCGGCTTCTGCAAGTCTACCAAAGAATCCAAGTGCACCTAAGAAGGCTGAGAACCCTCAGGTTGGTGCATGTTTGTAGGGAAGCCAATAAAGTTGCAGACTGGATTGCCAATGAGGGAGTACGAAACAAGCATATCGATTTATGTTGCTGGTGGGAGGAGATAACAGATGACAGGTTGAAGGAGGGATGCTCATCTAGGGCCCTCAACGACCGACAACAGTATCAGGAAAAATCAAGAGACAGTATTTGCTAATAAAGAGCCACAAAAACGGGGTCTAGCTGATCTCGTTTCATTATGAAGTGTTATGACATAAGTGAGATCCTTTTTAGGATGCATGTCTATGTCGGCCTCATTAACTCAGGTAAGGACAAACCAGATGTATCAGGGGGACGACTAGAAGGCGAGATCTTTATCTCCCTTTGGCCCATGCGTCGGAGCCTAGACTTTCGCAGTAAACGCAAAACCCTAGCTATTATTCCCGTGAATAGCTTTATTGCCCTCGGGGTGGTTTCCGGTATATCGCATGCTCATCTAGATGGAAGCGGTTTTTCATAATTGGGAGTGATTCCACTCACTATGCGACACGTGGCTAAGGGTGGGGAGGAATTACCGCCTTCATCACGCGCTAACTATCGGTGCTTTTAGTCCGCGCGATATGATCCTTAACCGTTGGATCTAGTGGGGCTAATCCATGGCCAGGATTTTGCGTGCATGTTGGTGGTTCTGTTTCGAGCTGTTAGCACGACCCGATCGGTATCGCGCGCAAATGGTGGATTTCGGGTGGTTAAAGTGATCGAAGGATAAGTGAAAAATGGACTCGATAGGTTTTTAGATTAAATTCTATTGGATTCTTTGGGTCCGATTTGTTTTTTAAAAGGTGTGCTTGTTGGCCACCCGATATGTTTTTCTTCCGCTGGATCTACAGCTCAAAATCCAATGGTCAGTTTTGGACTGCTTGTTTGATTTGGTGGGCCTGCGTCCTTGGGTTCGCTTTGTCATCTTGAGACCTTGAATTGGGGTAGGCCTGTCATATTGGTGGGCCTTACCACCGTAGTCACCTTTGTACACTATTTCTCTTTTCTTTTTAATTGAATAGAAGGATCCGCTCTTGCCTTAGCAAAAAAAATATGGATCTATGCTAGTATTAAGACAACTATGTCAATTTAAGAGAGAATAGAGTATAAGGAGTATTGGTGTAGAAAACTTCATTTAGTGTATGATTATTTTTCATAAATTAAATTACATAATGATTTGTTTCTAAATTCCATCTAGCTTCACATTGTGAGGACAAAAATTAAATTATATAATGATTTGTTTCTAAATTCCATCTCGCTTAACACTGTGACAACAAACTCACTGTGCTATAGAACTTACCAACACCATATTCTTCATTCCACTTTGCTTACCAACACCATATTCTTCATTCCACTTTGCTTTGATCCCCAACGGGCATTACACATAAAATATGTAAAAAATCATATAAGATTATTTACCAAAACTTAAAGTTGATTAAACATTGGCCAACTCAACTCTTATTGCATGTAAAATGTTGCATGAAATTGGAATAGTTATAAAACTAAATTGCTGGAAAAATTAAGTAAATTGATATGATAGTTAAAACTTGGATGTATGAGATAAAATTTATCAAAGTTAAAAAATAATTAATATCTCCAATATATCAATTAAGTAAATTGATAATATAATTAAAAACATTTTTGTGTGAGTTAAAAATCAATAAGTATTTCTGATATAATTGATGTCATAGTTAAAATGCTTTTGTGTGAAGTAAACTTTATGCAAAGTAAAAATTAATAAGTAAAAATCAATAAATATTTCAAATATATAAAAGAAAAATTAATAAGTATTCTAGATATATATATAGAAAAATTAATAAGTATATATATATATATATATATATATATATATACTTCGCATGTTTTTTTCGAAAGTAAATTTTAATAAAGAAAAATAAAATAAAATTTAAAATAGATAAATAAATGAGTACCTATATAATGTTCTCTTAAATAAAAACAAATGTTTAATGATAATAATTATGCTTAAAAACACTATTAGTCCATTATGAATTATAAAAAAAAAAAAAAAAAAAATTACACTCATCAAATATTCTACGGTCATAGGAATTTAAAAATTTAATATAAAATTATGTACCCTATAACGTACAGTGACGAGGATTATGTAACCATTATCTACGAATTAAATGATTGCTTCACTCAAAAGTGCGGAGAATTATGTACCCCTTCTGTACAAATTAAATGATGTACCTACATTAATTACATGATGTACCCCTATTAACAGATGTACCCCTATCAGGGGTTAAATTTGACGGGTCCCCTTACCCATCAGTGAAATTTTTTATGACAGTTTTATTTTTAAACGGCCTGTCATTTGACTTTTAATAATTATTTTTACCAGTTTTATTTAAGTGAATACGAGGTTTCATTAAGAGAGTACGCAGTGAGAGACTAGGATTATTGCCATTTTTGCGTGATTGGTGGCTTATTGAATCAAATGTAATGAAGTTATGCTCAGGCATGCCTTTGCTTTGCTCGCATATGAAATCTAATAGTATCTCAAATCATTCTACCTTGGTTTCCCTTTGAGACAAAAGTTTTGGTGTACTCAAGAGTAAAGCCTATTGTCTTATGGTTCAAAATTCAAATCTAATAATTATTGTTCAAATCTATGCTCATTGATTCCCCTTTTATCACCCTGAAATGTTACGAGGATTCCTCTTTTATCATCCTGAAATGTTACGAGGATTCCTCTTTTATCATCCTAAAATGTTACAAGGATCTATGGTTCAAATTTAGGATATGAATCTCTGCTCAGCTCGGCTTATATCATCTTGTGCTGGTACATGGATCTGCGGATGAAGAAGCCAAGCTTGGACAATTCAAAATCCAAAATAATGGCCCCCTAAATGCTTAGCATTTCAGAAGGCGAAACCAAAACAGCTGGTCAAAACGCTTTGATTTCTTTTCCATTTCCCAATCAGCAAACATCAATGCAGTCAAAGAGCTAGTCCTAATATAGAAAGGCCAATAAAAGTAGTTTCATCACTCGAAATAATACTATTCGATAAAGTTTTCTTGCTACTTTTACACTATCGACATACCGCCGGAAGATCGATGCCTCTGTGAAGTCCATTTCCTGTGGTCCGCCTAAAAGGTCATGCATGTGTTCACTGACGAATCATCCAAGGTCTTTCCGTCGTAGTCTCCATAGAAATAGTAATAAATCCTCCTCTTCTACTATGATGGCGCTGCAGACACAGGCCAACACCAACACAAACCTGAAACTTTGGATGAAAGAGAGCATGCCGTTCGATAACAAGGCGCAACAAGATATTTCAAAACAAAGCGGGAAATCAAATTTGAAATTCAAATGAGTGCGGACTCCGGAGTGCCATCACTGCAGTATGCGGTGTATATATAAAATAATATATATATATATATAAGTTAAAACTTGTTAATTTTCAATATACCCGTCAATATGACTTTTTAAAATATTATTGGCCACTCAGCGATGACGTGCAGATTTGGAAATCAATCGTATTTAACGTGTAAAAACTTAAAAAACAGGCATATGGGCGTCAAATTTAACCCTTGACCCCTATTAACAAGTTTTTAAAGAAATTCATTAAAAATTATTATGGTATCCTACGACATAATTATTACGCTATCATATAATAAAATAGAATAAAATAAGTTTCAACGAATAAGAAAAAAACTCAATAAATAACTTATTACATGATACATAATGCTAATATATTAAATTTTAAAATTTAACGTAAATGCTCACATAATGCATGGAATCATCAACACGTCTTAAATATTTGTGTTGTGTACATATCAAATCACGTCTTTAAGACATATTTGTGTTATACGTATCAAATGAAATGAATGCTAATTACTAGAAACTTGAGATTAAGCTTAAGGTTATAATGCATTCCATAATGCGTTGATCTTGAATTAATTCCTCTTTTGATGAAAAAATTAAACAAGAATTTTGAATTTGTAAGGTTCTCATTATAAAAAAAAGCAATTTATTTTTTTTAATTTTTATTTTATTTAGTTTTTTTATGGGTTAAGGGGGTTTGGGTTTTATTGTGTAATGATGTTTTCGTTGTTATTTGTGGTATTATTTGCAGTTTTGTGGTGCACCGTCATATTCTAGTACTTTGCTGCGATCAGGAATGAAATTTGACGAATAAAATGCACGTCATAGGACATTTTCCTCATATTTGACATTTAGAACTTTTTAATTCTCGTTTCTTCTGACGTGTTTCAAATTGTGCAAAATGTATTATTGATGGTTTACATTTTTCTTAAAACATCATTAATATAAATTGAAAGCCAAGGAAATTTCCAGTAAATATAGTTCATAGTTGATGATGGGTAGACTAGACATGTCACGAACTTCAGGAGTTACCTACCTAGATATTCACCCACGCAACCTACCGATCTGCATACGAATACCAGATTCCTTGCAGATATGGTTAACCTGGCTCCACCTACAAACAAAATGGATAGAATGAGGGACCAAGTCTAAATAAGTAAAATAAACTTATTGCAAGGGAACGATATGAAATTCAATAGGCACACATACGCCATTAATACAAGACAATGAGAAATGTGAGGGAGTTGCTCAAATTTCAATTCATATATTTAACCCTATTTTTCATGTCAATCCTGACGCAACCCACATGTTATCATAACTAACCATAATAAGCTTCGAAATTATTGTGCTGTTGCATTCAAAGAAAAATAGGATTATAAGGATTTTGCCTCCAGAATGGAATTGCACCTTTCCAAGGAAGAAAATGTGAAAGACCCTTCTAGCTACGCTTCTCCAAGATTTTGCAGGTTTTTAAAAGATTTGTTGGCATAAGTTGACATGGAAATTCTGATCAGCTCCATTGAGGATTTTTACGATGATGTTTCTGATCATGATGGGAGGACAGGAGGGAGCATCCATTGGCTAATTAGTGTTGTGGATACAATATATCAAGATCATGAATAAGCCGATGTTCATTGAACTCTTTTAGGGGATGCAATGAATAACAATGGTGACAATGACATGAATATGGCTTTCCCCAAATATGGTCCCTGTATTTTACATGCTAGGGAAGAGATTATGCAATGAAGCATCTGATCATGGGGTGAAGCCAAAAGTTTGCCAACAACTGTTACAATGTACATTAAAGCAGAGATGAACACAAAAAACTTGAAGATTTTCCTTTCCAGTGATTGGAAGTTATACACAAAATTAGCCCGAGATTCAAAAATGAATCCACTGACTATCACCAACTCCTACAGACTACTAACTTTCTACAGACTGTCACTGACAATCTAGAATGTACTTCACACTGTCGTGATTATTTCTAACACCTCCCCTTAATCTAATAATGAAATATTAAATTTATCCTTTCCAAGATGCTTGGTGAATATATGTTAGCCACATTTTCATCTATATTACAATATGTTAAGTCAATTTCTTTTGATTGCAATTTTTGTCCTACAAAATGATGTTTTGTTTCTATATGCTTTGAACTTGCATGATATACATGATTGTTTGCCAATTTTATAGTGCTTTGATTGTCACATCTGATTACTATAGGTGCTTCTTGTGTTTCTCCAAAATCTTCAAGTATCTTTCTAATCCATATTGCTTTGTAGGTGGCATTGCTTAATTATCTATACTCAACTTTAGTGGATGACACAAAAACAATTAGTTGTTTCTTATTTCACCATGATATCGCTCCTAAACCTATATTGAACACATATCCAATAGTAGATTTCTTGTCATTTGGACTTCCATCCTAGTCAGAACTCTTACAAAATGATGTTGTTTCTATATGCTTTGAACTTGTATTATATACACGATTGTTTTCCAATTTGATAGTGCTTTGATTGTCACATCTGATTATCGTAGGTGCTTGTTGTGTTTCTCCAACATCTTCAAGTATCTTTCTAATGCATATTGCTTCATAGGTAGCACTGTTTAAGGCTTTATACTCAGGTTCAGTGGATGACCAGGAAAAAATTGGTTGTTTCTTATTGTTCCATGATATCACTCCTAAATATATATTGAACACATATCTAATAGTAAATTTCTTGTCATCTAGATTTCCAGCCGAGTCAGAATTTGAATAACCGGCCGACTCAACATCAAATTCATCAGTATACATAATACCAACATCAAGTGTTCTTTTCAAATATCGAAGGACTTTCTTTGTTGCTTTCCAGTGGCTTTCACAAGGCTTAGTCATGAACTGACTAAGTATGTTGAAAATATGTTATATCTGGCCTAATAGAGGTGGGGTAGTTCAAACTTCCCACCGCTTGACGATACAAGGTTTCATTGACCTCTTTAGTTCCATCATCACTGTACAATTTAACATTTTGTTCTAAAGGATTAGATATTGCTTTGCATTCAATCATATTGAACCTTTTAAGGTTTTACCTTGTATATTTGCTTTGTTTGATTAGTGTCTTACTAGATTCCATCCAAACTTCAAGACCTTAACAATTATGCAATTCACCAAGATCCTTCATCTCAAATACTTGTGACATCTAGATTTTAATTTTTTCAATCAACTTGGATGCATTGTCTGTTATGATAAGATCATCAACATATGCATATATCAAAGCAACATCCCTATCTTCATCTTTCTTAATGTACACGTTAGGGTAACTTTTGCTTCTGATAAAACCTTTCTCATAAAAGAAAGAATAAATTTCACATACCAAGATCTCGGTGCTTGTTTCAAACCATGTACATATTTTTTTAACCTGCAGACCAGATGCTCTTGTCCCTTTCTTACAAACCATTCAAGCTAAACCAAATAAACTTCTTCTTTTAACTCACCATTCAGAAAAGCACATTTGACATCTCATTGATGTTTTTTCCAATTATGTTTTGTAGCTAATGCAATCATGATTCTAATAGTGTTCAACTTAGCTACATGTGCAAAAGTATCGTCATAATCAATTTCCTCTTTTTGTGAATAACCTTTTGCAACCAGTCTTGCTTTATGCTTATCAATACTTTTATTAACATTAAAATTGGATTTATACAACCATTTGCATCCTATGGGAACTTTAATTTTAGGAAATTTTGTTAATTCCCATGTGGCATTCTTCATTATAGAGTTAGATTCTTCATTCATTGCATCTCTCCATTCTTTATATTCTTTAGCTTCTTCATAACTTGAAGGTTCTTGTAACCCGCCACCTTCCACATTTACCTACTTTCACCAGTTTTCCAGGGGTAAACCTAAGTTGAGGGTCACTATGATAAGACTCAACCTCCTAAATGACCTTAAGGAAATGGAGTCGACAACTTAAGACCTTACTGACTTCCATCAGATGCTACAGGACCTCCAAGAGCAGCCTAACACCTCCAGGTGTCCATCCTCTGAGATGAATCTATTTTTCATTGACCTAGAGCCCAAATTGCTCCCTTACCAAGGTATTCAAGTGACTCTAGCCCTTGATTCGCACTAATAAGCATGCCTCCATGTGACTGTGGTATTTTCTAGTTAGTTCTATGTCAACGACTATAAATTTTGAACCACCTTTTTAGGGCTAGGACTGAGGCCTCTGCCCAAAAGTCAATGAAACTTCCAGATATGACAAATGACATAGAAACAAAGCTTATGAACCAAAACTTGAACCAAGACTTAACCTTACTTCTCCAAATCGGGACTGACATTCCTCAAACGCATGGTGAACTTGCAACCTACAAGTAATGAATGCAAATATGAACATAATGATCTGAAAATTTATTTGAGGATAAACAAGAAGGAACAATGCCTTCTCAAAATATATCTCATAACACCAATTAGGCCTTGTATTCATTATCCAGACATTGATTAATAGAAATGTGTTAAGATCCATAATTAGATCTATCAATTAACCATGCTTATAACCTAAATATAACCAGATAAATAACAATGAGAGAATAACCATTAAATCTACATAATAACAAATACATTTACTCATCAAAAGTAAGAGGAATTTATCTCTTATTAACCATATGCAAGAGCCAACCAAGTTAGGGACTTCCACGTACCACCCGACCATAGAATGGGCTGAACCAAATCTTTCTTTCATCCAATCATGCCTGTGCCATATTCCAAGCATGAATGTGGGATATCATGGTATAAAACCATCCATAAAAAACCAAGGGAATCCAAAGGTTAAACCACCTCCACCCTCACCATACCATGATCTCACCTGAACTGGTCCCAAGATAAAAAAACCAAACCGAGCTTGGATGCCTAAGAATGCCTTCACCATCCCTTAAGGAATTTTCCTATCTCCACCCAATTGTTGAGGGCTTCTTGGAGAAAACCATCTCCACCCCCAAGCCTTGGGATTTTGTTGAGACCACCTCACCCAGATCCAAAACCTTTCGGAAATCCATAGCTCAACCGAGAAAGAATCCCATCACACCATGGCCATTCAGAAATGGAAAGGCAAGGTTGAAACCACTATCAAAACCTAACAAAATCCATGCCACCGACAACAAAGAAACGAAAATACACACATGCATGCCAAAACTAGCTAGGAAACCATACATGCAATCTGTTACCTACAAATATTCCTGTTGAAGCTGCCTAATCCAACCTTTTCTTGCTTGATCCTTGCTTCCCTTTACTTTCCTTGTCCTTCCTTTTCTTGCCTTGTCCTTCCTTTGCTTTCCTTGTCCCTACTTTGCTTGCTTGATCTCCTTCTCTTCTTGGTGTTCTTCTCCTCTCTAAGACTAACTCTAAAACTGATTTAACAAAAGGCTAAAAACTGACACTCTAATGTCTTTTTATTATTGATTCTTGCAATTTCTTCATTTTCCTTAATTTTCCTTCAATTTCCTTCTCACATGCAATGTGTGACCTTTCACCTCCCGTTTCTCCTAATTTCCTTTATTTTCATAGATTATATGTCAATTAATGCCTCTTTGAGTTTTCAATGCCTTTTCCATTGCCTTTGCTAATTTCCCCTTAGACATAAACACAACAAGTGATGCCTACTAGGATATTTTACCGAACATTCAACTTGGAATAAGTGTCCCTTAACATTGGTCTTATTTTTCCTTTATTAACTTTTATTACATGAACTTTTAACCCGGGGTTGTTACAATTATACAACATTCATTACTAGAGACATTAATGCATAGTCTTTATATATTATAGGTGCCTAAATTTGACATGATGACCTTCTTGGAGTTTTACTGCTTTCATCTTTCAATCATGATTTGTGGAGTCTCTTCATCTCTTCTTGGAGTGTCATGATTGCTTGATGCTCCTTGCTCTTAAACCTGTACATGTTCCAGTTCAACATTTATATCTATTTTGACATAATCATTAATATCATTCCATACACCGGTATTATTCGTTTTATCACCTTCATCTGCATTCTCATGAAACAGCACATCCTTACTTGCAAGAAATATATGGGAACTATGATAAAACAACTTGTATGCTTTTTTACCATCACAATAACTAATAAATGTGCACTTAATTGAGTTTGCATCAATGTTTCTTCTTTCATCTTTTGGAATATGAGCAAATGTCTTGCATCAAAAAAAACTCTTAAATGACTCACTTTTGGTTTATACCCATAAAATGCTTCAAAATGTGTTTTAAGATCTAAAATTTTGGTTGGACTCCTATTTTTCAAATAAACAACAATATTAATGGCTTCAACATAAAAATCATAAGAAATATTTTTTCATTGAAGCATACTACATGGACATTCTACTAGGGTTCTATTTTTCCTCTCAGTAACTCCATTTTGCTAAGGTGTATGTGGCACTGTAAATTGTTGTAGAATCCCATTTCTTTTACAATATTGATCAAATTCTCTTAATTTATATTCTTCCAATGATCATATTTGAGAATTTTGATGCACTTTCCAGTTCGTTTTTCCACACCATATTTTTGAACTCTTTATAGTACTAAAAAACACCACTCTTCTTTCTTATGAAATAGACCCACGTATATCTAGATCCATCATCAACAAAAATAAGAAAATACCATGCTCCACCAAGAAATCTAGTTTTCATAGGTCCACATACAACAATATGAATTAATTAAAGTATTTCCCTCTATATTTTCTCTTTATGTACAGGAAATTCCTCCCTATGTTGCTTGCCAAATACACATGCTTCACGTTCAACACGATCATTCTTGATAACAGGAAGACCCTCAACCATCGTTTTCTTTAGAAGTAACATTAAATAATTGAGATTTAAATGCCCACACCTTTGATGCCATAACTCTATTGTTGACATTATTGTAGATGTCAACACTTGATGACCTATCTTAGTCACATCCGGCTTATAGAACCCTCGAACTCTGGTACCTGAGGCAATAACCTTATAGTGATATTTGATGTCTTTAACAACACATTGTGATTTAAAAAATTCCACCGTCAAATCTTGGTCAACAATGGTAGAAATAGAAATTAAACTCTTTTTTCTACCTGGAACATACATCACATTATGGATATGTTTCCCTTTTCCATTAGGAAAATTCACACGTATTACTCCATAACCTTAAGCTTTAAGTGATCTGTTATCTCCTAGATAAACATATGTTCCATCAATTTTCTCATAATATTCATCAAACCAATCCTTATTACAAGCCATATGTGTTAAGAAATTTACCCAAGAACACAAATTAATTACTGAGAATTACTGAGAGAAACACATATAAACATTAACCAGCAGCAACCATAAACACATAAACACACATGTTTATCTGGGAAAACCCCAAATCTAGGGAAAAACCCAATCATAATGAAATTTCATTATCCTGGCCAAAACCCGGGCCGACCAAATGAGCCTTCACCGATCACCTCCAAGCCCTTGCATTACAATGAAGTCCTTCCAGCCTTTTATAGGCTCCATTACATATAATACCACAGACAGAATACCATGGGTGCACAATACCATGTGCCCCAAAACCATCACTGTTTAACCTCCTTGGACTCTATCTCGAGTCAAGTTTACTTAACAATTCCCCCCTTAAACTTGACTTGGGATTCCTTGACTAACTCTAGCCAAACCTGCTAAGTGAGACAATCCCGCTCACTCTAGCTCTTACCCCCCTCAGTTTTTTACCTGGGGTATTGTTAACCCGACATCGCCCCTATCACCTAGGTATAACCAAGACTTTACCGGTGATTACCTAGGGGTACATATGCCTTACCAGGTCTTACAGTAATATGTTCATTTACATGCAATAATTTTGACTTCATTAATTAATTTTATTTTTTTTGTTTATTGCTGCTACTATTCTGACCCATCTTCTCTCAATTGCGGGCATCCTTGTGTTGTTTCTTTGATGCCTTCTTGCCAAGTTTAACTGCCTTTAAATTCTTAGATGAATGTGTTGTTTCTTTGATGCCTTCTTGCCAAGTTTAACTGCCTTTAAATTCTTAGATGAATCCTTAAAACCCTCACCTGGGGTGACTTCACCAGGAGGCCTTGATCTGGATCTCGAACATGCTATGTTTCTTGTTTGGTTGATCTATATCCATGGCATCAACATTCTCTTCCATGCCACTTGACCTTTCTCGCTTACGACCTCGCCGAGACACAGATCTGCTCCGAGCTCTCTCTATTGCTGCCGAAGGATCCCACAACAACAACTGCTCCTCCTCCTCCTGATCCTCTACCTCCAGTCTCTTGCCTGCAACAACTCTTTCATGGCCACTACAGACTGCAGCTTTCGCCTTCATCTATCTGCCTTTGTAGAACCTTGTTTTGGCTGCATTTAGATTAGATTTGCGAACAAGCTATGCATCAATTCTTTCTATGTCTACGAGGCTAAATAACCCTTGGCAACAAAAACATTTTTCTGAAGCCAATACACAACTTTGGCTCTGATACCAATTGTTAAGAAATTTACCCAAGAACACAAATTAATTACTGAGAGAAACAAATATAAACATTAACCAACAGCAACCATAAACACATAAACACACATGTTTATCTGGGAAAACCCCAAATCCGGGGAAAAACCCAATCATAATGAAATTTCATTATCCTGGCCAAAACCTGGGCCGGCCAAATGAGCCTTCATCGATCACCTCCAGGCCCTTGCATTACAATGAAGTCCTTCCAGCCTTTTATAGGCTCCATTACATATAATACCACAGGCAGAATACCATGGGTGCACAATACCATGTGCCCCAAAACCATCACTGTTTAACCTCCTTGGACTCTATCCCGAGTCAAGTTTACTTAACAATATGGAGTGATGCACTATAATCAATGAACCAAGCATTCACATCATCAGTTTCTGAAGACACTGCAACATCAGAAACAAACAATCTTAAATTTTTAAATCCATCACTGATTGAGGTGTATTTGTCCACAAAATTTCCATTATGCCTTTTTTTTATTTGTTTAGACTCATTATATTTTCTTTTATAACAATCTTTAGAGTGATTCCCAGGTTTGCCACAATTGTTGAAAATGCAGTAAGAAAATCTAGTTTTGACTTTGCCTTGGTCAAACTAGATTAAAATATGAATTTCTATTTCAGCAGAATACTTGGAGGTAGTTAACTAAGGTGACATGGCTCTTGTCACTCAGTTAACTCAGTAAATTCGATTTGGAGACACTTGAGTTTAGTTCTACATGATTGATTGCTAATTTGTGGCAACCTATTTCAGTTAATTTGAGTTGTTTTCAGTTTAACTAGTTCTAACTGTCAGAAGAACTAGTGGAGGTCAAGTTGTGGAAGTGGAACTTCAACCACACTCAGTGATCAACCAATTAACAGATCAATCAACCCAAAATACTTTTTTCATTCAGAGAATTTGAGCTACCCTGTTAAGATGGAGTGTACTATCAATTGTAGCATATTCCCATGTGTATAAGTGGTGCATGAAGTTAGATATTGACCTAAGGCTATTGCGCAATTCCTTGGCGTGAAATTACTAAAAAATAGGGGTAATTTCCCAAGGGAACAATGCAAAGGAATAGGAGCTTGCGAAGGCTTGAAATTGGCTAAGTGTTGGGCCAAGTTCAGTTAGTCAGGCATAGGGATAAACTATACACTTGCAGGGTGTGCTCAGTCTTGAGAAAGCATTGCATTTCTTCTTTATTATCTGATTAATGAAATATAGATAGTAAGGGGTTTTGAGCAGTTTCTTTCCCCTAGATAAATATTTGTGCATGTGTGACGTTTCCTTTTGTATGTCTATGATTCTTGTTTTAGATGGTGAATTAAATTGCAAATGAGTAGGGTAGATTCAAGTCTTGTGATTTAGAAAATTTCATGAGCAGTATTGAATCTACACTTTAATTTCTACATGATATTAGAGCTAGAATCACTATAGAGCAGAGATTTCGAAGTTGTCATTGCCAAAGGTTCAAGGTTGCAGATCAGGTTGCAGGTTTTCTTCACAACCGAGAAGATGGATTTTAATGAACTAAGGATCGAGTATTCCCTTGAGGAAAGCTCTAATTATGTTGCATGGAAGGACCGCATGGAGGAAGTACTGGAGGATAATTGGTTGAAGGAATTCATTGATAATGATATTTGAAAACTAGCAACAACTAATGCTTAGAATCTAGCAGATTGGAAAAAGTGTGCTTCCAAGGCGAGGAGGATAATATTGTAGGGAGTAAGAGACTATATTGTCTCCAATATCCATGGGAAAGAGAATTTGTTTTCAGTGTGGCAACCGATGACAAATTTTTTCCATAATAGTAGTGACCACATGAAATTGGAACTCAAGGACAAGCTTCAAAATATCAAGATGCAGAGGAACAAGACCATTCCACAATACCTGAGTAGGTTCACATAGTATCATGATGAAATTGGTCAAGTTAGTGTTACTGTAGCTGAGGATGATTTGGTGAGCCTATCCCTTCTAGTCTTTCCCAAGAGCTGGCACAACTGCTAAGATTCGGTGAATGGGAGGGAGAAACTACCAAATTGGGAATGCTTGTGGTCTAATTTGGTACAAAAGGAGATAAGGCGGAGCACTAGAGATGAGACCTCATCCAAGGGTGAGGATTGTTGATAAATATAGGGCATCAAGATTAAGTGATTTATCTTCTATTGATAACTTGTTTGTGAATGATTTTTACTTATTAAATTAGGATATTCTTTTACTTATGATATTATAGTGTTATTCTTCATCAAATAGTTACCAAAGCATAAACCATAAAGAGACAAAAGACACAAAATATAGGCTATCATCCAGGGCCAAAACCTCTCCCACTTGAGAGGAAAACTTGAACAAATTCTTCTTCTTATAAAGACTTCAATTGAAGAATACAAAGATCAAGACCCTTGACCTATTTTCCACACCAAGACCAAGACTCAAGTTTCCTTTCACTACTTCTCTTTAAGTCAACACTTGGTCCAACTCCTTACCTTCCTTTGTACCTCATCTATACTTCACATATCTGATGAGGCTAATCAATAGGTATATCATAAGGGTCAAAATGCCATCCTCCATCTTTAAAACTCTCTTTCTCACATTTATTTAAAAATTTTGTTATATTATGCTTAGTGTGAGGGGTAAAAGATGCCTTGCTATGTCATGTATGTTTTAAATGTAGGAATTGGAGAAATTTTGAGATAATTTGAATGTAGGAGCTCAAAGTAGACAACAGGGAGAGATTCTAGGAGATTTTCCACCTCCTTAACTCCTTCAATCAGTCAAATATCACCACTTTATCTCTCATCAACTTGAGGTGATTGGTAGCCAACCAGGACAAGGTCATTGGAAGCCAAGCCAGTGCAATTCGTGGAAGATATAGATCCACCTTTATCTAGTTTGGGAGACATACATCTCTATTTTCTAGGGAGATGTTGGTAGCTACCCTTTTGTATAAATAAACATGCCAAGGAACTCATTAGGATTCGAATTTTGGTTGTAGCTAAGAGGCTATTGAGCTCAAGCACTTGTGACTGTTATTTTTTATTATTATGTGATGTATTTGACATTTCTACAATGATAATGAAAATTTTCTTATTGATCCATCACTGAGTTAGTCTAGAGGGCTTAAGCTCTTGGGTTTGGGCCCAACCCTAGTAGCTTAGGTCCCTCTTATGTATTGATATTTCTTTTAGCTTAGAATGTTTGATTAATTGTTGCATCTTAGTAGAATATAGTTCCTCAAAAAGTCTGTGACTATGGCCTCTATCTCATCTCTCTCATGGGAGCATGATTAGAGGACTCCACCATCACAACCCAAAAACATTATGTGATTTCTTGGAAAAGTCTACATTTGTTATTTTTCTTTACATATGATTGTTGCAACTTAAAATTTAATTCATTGCATAGATCATAGTTCTTAGGATCAGTTATATAGTTTCCAAATTCAACGCATCTTTTCCACCATTGGTTGTAATATTTTGTAAATGAAAAGAAGAACAGGTGCATGTGATGTTGCAGGATTGTTGGACCTACAAGAAAGGGACATTTTCACCATCTCCATCCAGGACTTCTCCACTCTCTTTTGATGAATGCTAATTGATGTTCTTGATCTCTATTTTTAGGTCACCGTGAGTAGCCTCCTAGTCCATAATTGGCCTTCTTGAAGAGTTGAGCTTGGCTAGAGGTGTTTTTCACCTTCCACCCATCCACCACAACCTTTATCCATCTTGCCATCCCTTGATTCCATCATTCTTACCTTCCAAACCCTCTCAGAACCCTTCTTGTAGTATTTTAGGACTTCATGTAGCAATACAAGAATCCTGCAACAACTTCCTGTAGAAGCTTGTTTTACCCTTGTTTTGACCTGTAATATCAGTGTAGCTTTGTGTAGGAGTAGGTTAAAACCCTAGCTGCGACTCCATGATCATAGGTACCACCTAGGCCATTCCCTCCATTCCTTTTCCTTTACTGCAAGAGAAAATATCATTAGTTCCTTCATCACAGATTTGGAAATTAGGGCATTACCTAATATGCAAGTGCAAAATAGATAAATGATGCATGAATTCTTGAGTTGTGAGTTGGTAGAATAATATTCTATTTTCAAGTGAATTTGATAGCTAGATGGTTGATTGCAATTGGTGTAGTTTCCTTTCTGCAGGTAGCATAATTCTTGTGTTCTTTCATAGATTGATTTAGTAGCATTTACAAGTTGAAAACATATACAATTTAGAGTTGAAAAGCATTTAATTTTTATGCACTAGGACTAGATTTTGAATCACGCTTTCAGTATCTAATCTCCCCTAATTCAGTAGAAGAATGGTCTTGGAACCCTAATGGTCAGATGACCTAGTTGAGGGTCGCATGAGTATTAATCCATATATTGTGTATACATCACTGTCACATCGAAGTTTGTACGAACCTCGGGTTGATAAATAAGGTTGAGGAGCCTCTGGGAGTTGCATCACTCTTGGTTCAATACTAGGGCTCACCAATCTCAACCTTTTTTTTCTCTATTTCAGACCTACAACTTCTCGACTTCCTTGAGAAACCCTAGCACGTGTAAATTATCAAATTTTGAACCTTCATTCCCTTTGCTATAGTTGGAGGCAACTTCCTTGACAACTTGGCTTGATATACACCTTTTCTTTCTCCTTGTCTTGAACTTCCAATGGGACTGCAATACTTTGTTCTCTTCTACAATGGAGACAGATCCTTTCTTTACACGTGTGAGATCAATGTATGTTATGAAACCAGCTCACAAAAAGATAGAAAAGATAGATGAACACCTTAGAATTTAGCCTCTTCGAGGGGGAAACCTCCTTTACATTACACAAATGAACAATTCTTAGATACAAGACCTCCTTTCTATATGTAGGAGTCTAAGGGGTCATAATATAATCAGAGCCGACATAACAATAATAATGTAAGGGCACAATAATAACAATAGTGGGCTTCTATGGGGCACAATAATAACAATATTTGGACTACATGGGCACAACAATATAATAAGGGGGTTGTACTAATAACAATAAGGGTTTACACTAGTAGTATAGGGGACCTAACATGCCCCTCTCCTTCAAAAAGTTTTGTCCTCAACGCTTGAGTAGTTCTTGATACATCTGTATAAAATTCTTGTCCTCCCATGTGGAATCTTCAGTGGGTAAGTTCTTCCACTTGGTGAGATACTCTGAAATTGATCGATTTCGTAGCTCTCGAGTTATTTTTTATGTGACTTCTCCAGGTTCCAATATGATTTTTCCTTTCTCATCAAGTTCTAGCAATATTGTTTGAACTGAGATCTTCTGCAAATTTTGAATGAGTGGCCACACTTCTTTGTCCTTCTTCCATTCATCCCTTTCTTTTTTTATCCAATCTAGTTGGATAATAGAAATAGCACAAAACAATGTTTCCACATCCTCATCCTTTCTTGAGAGTGCATCTGCAACAACATTTTTCTTCCCTTTTTTGTATATGATTTCAAAGTCATAACCCAACATATTTGTGACCCATTTTTTCTGCTTCTTCTAAAGATAATCTTTGTTCTAGAAAGTATTTAAGACTATCATGATCCATTTTTACCTTAAAGTGTCTTTCCCTTAGGTAAGATCGCCATTTCTTAAGTGCATGTAGTATTGCCAACATTTGCTTCTCATAAATAGCTTGCTTGAGATGTAGCCATAAAAATACCCAATCACCTACATCAATTTTTTTTCACTGTGATGTTAATCTACTTGTTGTTTCATTCGATTCTGCACCAAAGGGGCGTTATCCTTTAAAAGTTGGAGAACTTGTTGTTGATGGTCGATGTGATCTTTCACTGCTTGAAGCTTTTTCTTCTTGATATGTCCTTCTATCTTGAGAGTTTGAGGAGTGGTAATTCCGGCCGTTGCCTTACAAGATATGGTCGTATTCATTTCTTCTTTCTCTGAGGTTGGTTCCTGGTGTATATACTCTTCTTTTGACGTTTCTTGATCCTTTTCTTCCTCCTCTCCACAATCAATGTAAAATAATTTCTTCTCAACACACTTGTGACCTTTAATGTATTTGTTATCACAATTGTAACAAAGCCCTTTTTCTCTTTTTTCTTCCAATTGTTGTGGTGTAACCCTTGTAGGTTGTGGAAGGCTAGGAGAAACAACACTTCCATTTTTATAGTTGTCAGGGGTAGACTTCCTTGTTGCCATAATTTTTCTTTCAACTTTGTAACAAAGCCCTTTTTCTCTTTTTTCTTCCAATTTTTATGGTGTTGCTCTAAAGAAAGTGTTGCTCTTTGTATCCTTATAATGTGCTATCATTTCCTCCGTGAAAATTGACCACATAACAAATTGTTTACGAGAACAAAGCCCTTTATACCATAAAAATTGATTCGGTTCTAAATGTGAAGATGCAATACATACCTTTTGTAACAACAGTACACCATGTAGATCAAAATATCTCTCCATCTGTAGTATCCAATTTACCGGATCCTTGCCATCAAACTTCCTCATCTCGATTTTTCTTGATTTTAGGAGCTCGATCTTGAAACGACTGTAACTCTGTAATTTCAAATCTCCAAGTTCTGAAATTTCTTCCTACGGCAGCTCTTTGAGTTCTCTTTCTAACCCTGCAAGTTTGATCAAAATTTGATTATCCAAGAAAGAGTTATGCCAAATCTCCTACGGTGACCTGATTATAGACTAGTTCAGTAGAGTGAACTTGTACAACGTTCCACTTCTCACTATTTTGACCTTCAGATCTAAAATATATATACATGAAATTAAAATCCATCCTCTTTCTGTAACTTCTCACAAAATTTCAATCTGATGCTCAAAACAAAAGTTATGACAATTTTCCCCAGGTCACTTGTTTGTAATGTAATTCGAGAGTCTGTAAAAATGCCAACTTCCTTAGATCATATCTCCGCAAATATAGTGAGACAAGATCTGAAATTAGGACCCAAAGTTTAGAATGATTTCGGCCCAAATGGTTTTTTTTTATAGCTTTGGAAATGTCGCAGAAAAAAAACGTTATAGTGAAAATTCCACGATGACCTGTTTGGAGCAGCGAAACCCTAGAATCCAAAGCTTTGATACCAAATGTTATGAAACCAACTCACAAAAAGATAGAAATGATAGATGAATGCCTTAGAATTTAGCCTCTTCGAGGGGGCAACCTCCTTTACATTACACAATTGAACAATTCTTAGATGATACAAATGACAAGACCTCCTTTCTATATATAGGAGTCTAAGGGGTCATAATATAATCAGAGCAGACATAACAATAATAATGTAAGGGCATAATAATAACAATAGTTGGCTTCTATGGGGCACAATAATAACAATATGGGGACTACATGGGCACAACAATATAATAAGGGGGTTGTACTAATAACAATAAGGGGTTACACTAGTAGTATAGGGGACCTAACAGTGTAACCCAAAAACAGATCCAAAATGATAACAAAGACTTCACTCTCCTTCTTTCTATCTTTGCTGATGATTAGGATTCTTCTCAAGTGACTTTCGTACTTCATATTTCATACTTTATCTTGACCTAAAATTCTTTTTCTGAAATGAGATCGAGCTGCCTATTTATAGTTGTGTCCGAGTCAATTAAGCTGACTTGAGAGAGGGTGAGATGACATGTCTTTTGGTGGATATCATCTATTCCATCTTGTAGCAGACATGTAGGAGGTGCCTTTGCTTGGTCTTGGAGGGCCTTCTTATACATTTAATGACTCATACAAAAATGTAATATCCCCAAGAAGGTTCCTTCATACATGACACTGACTCAATAGAAATTCTATGAGTAGATGAAAAAACCTAATGGTTCACAATGGGAACCTTAACTAAAATAAAATTCCTTGATCATGAAATTCATGATTCAAGTACTTACAAAAACAAATTTATTTTCTTCTTTTCATCAATTACATAAAATCACAATTACATATGTCATTATGAAGACTGAACCTAGTTACACTTTTCAATGCTCCCTCTTAACTAGGGAGGTATTCATAATGGTACTTAGTCATTCTCAATCTGAATAATTTCTCATAAGAAGATTCATATTGGTAACCCATTTGTTTAACATCATATTAACCAATATTGGCACATAGGAAGGCCTTGTATAACATCTATATCTCTCCATGAGATATGAGCACAATGTTGGCAATATCAATGATGTATAGACACCCTCATCATTGTCTCTCTCGGAACATACCCCACCCGGGTTCTCAGGGTATGTTGCACCAGGACTATTCTTATCCTGGATTTCTAGTCCTTAAAGAATATCAATCATCTACGACTACTCTTATCTTGGATGCCCTAACTCATCCTCAAAGAGTATCAGATGCCAGAAGTTTAGTCAATCCTCCATTATGTCTTCCCAGGTGAAGACAATATTGATGTGTATATCTCTCTCTCTTAATTAGGGAGGACATATCTATTCCAATAAAGGAATGTACTCATTCCTACAAAAGGAATGTACCTAAGCTCCCTCTTGGCTTAGGAATTTTGCTTCCAAGTTTATTCCAGGTAATAAACTTGTTTCTAGGATCCATCTCAATTAGGGACCTACAACAACTCCTCATGTGGAGATGATGGGACAACCATCTTCTTGAATAAATCCTCCTCACCATGTCATGAACTTCTTTTCATTATTCAGGAGTATTCATGTTTTGGGAATTATTTGTAGGGCACAAACCATCCATCACTTTCATCCATGAGTCAGTCATTTCATTATCAGAAAGTGATCCGTCAGTTCATATATGGTCTTCCTTCATGCCATGTTTCCTTCATCATGCCATGTTTCCTTATGGATATTTCATCCTACTACATGGGCAATGATGGTGAAATATATCCATAGATCCTTCCTCGACAGCCCTACATAAGCCCATCCAGATATTTTCTCAAAAATAAGAAATGAACACTTAAATCAAAATTACCTTTGTGATGGTCTTTCATCACGACATCTTCTAGGTTTCATCAACATCATGCATATTTATCGACACATCTCCCAAATATATATATTGTCAAGGGTCTCTTTCTTTTTTAGACTTCACTAAAGTCTACATATATTTCATGGAGATATCCTAGTTAGATCTCTTGGTCTTTGGATTTTGATTCCCTTTTTCATGGTTTCATATCCCTCGATCTCTTCCTTCCTTTATTCACACATTTCATTCCCAAGAATTTCCAATTATAAATCCTTCAATTGTTGTCAGCTACCTCATATTACATATGAGGACATAATATGTTGATTTCATCTAGTGAATGTGTGACCCATGCATTCTTGCATACCTTCAAGGGAGGAGGTCCTTTCTTTTCTATTATGCTCTTAAAATAGAGAATTTATCCATGTTCCTTGCAACCATATGACACGACTTCTACTATATCAAACATAAGCATACATACCTTATTTTTCTTTATGTCATCTAGACTCCCTTCAGCAGCTTCCTTGTTTGAAAAGAGCTTCAATCCCTTGATCTGATTTACCGTTTATGTCATCATACCATCATCCCATGAATTCCACAAGTTTTGAATTCTTGATGAAACACTTGCTTCCCCTCTTGACCAGTGAACCTTTCAATGAAGATTCCATTAGAGAATCTTGAGGATTTAGAGTATCCCTATCCAATAGATGTTTCCTTTTTGACTGATGTATAATGAACTTTGTCCTGGATGACTCTTTCCTTTTCATAAGTGCCACTGATGTTTCCAATGAGGTTCCCAAGAGCTATATCCTTTATAGTTTACTACCATAGATTTTAATTTCAACCATATTTCATGTTTCTCTATGATGATGTCTCGAGCTCTTGCTTTCAATGCTTGTATGATGCCATGATGCATCCCATGATTTTTCTTAGTGAATCATGATAGCCATATCTTACAAAATAAGACTTATGAACTTGAAAAGAACTTAGGTGAGGAAGACTATCTTAGTCATAATATAGATATCTTACTTCCTCTTTCTTGGACTTATTTATATCTTCCTCCACTTATTCGGTGATATGGGATTTTATATTCCTCTTTTGTTATTTTCCTTCTTGATCTTAGGAAAATATATTTGGTAGTTCCCATATTCTTGACACCCATAGCATTGAATCTTAGCCATGTCCATTTTATTTTTCCAAGAACTAGAATTTCCAAATTTTCCCTTTCTTCTTGTCATTGTAGCATAAGCTTGATTTTTCTCACCCGCTCCCACATCAGATTTGGCCTTTAGTCTATATTCTTCAATATTTCATAGTGACAATAGATGCTGGAATGGAGTAGATTCTTTCTTCCCATAATATTTGAAGTAAAGTTACCCCACTCCTCCGGTAGTGAATTTAGTACAAATGTAGTCATTTCTCTATCATACATGAATTCTCCCAGATCTTGAAGTTGATTCATGATTTTAGATATCCTCATAAAGTATGAGGCTATCACATCTTCCCTTGAAATCTTTATCTTGTAGAGTTCTTTCCTTAATGAGATGACTCCTCCAGTAGTTCTTACGGAATACAACTCTACCAATTTGTCATAGATTTCTTTTGAAGTTTATAATTTTTATACATATGGGATGAGGGGATCCTCGATGGATTCTATGAGAATCCTTTGAGTCGTAGCTTCCCCTTTCATATACTTTGCAGGTTATTGACAATCTTCCTTTGTTGTTTTGGTGATTGATCCTTTGACATGTTCCATAACCTCATTCTCAATGAGATTCAGATATGTCCTTTTCTTCCATCCAAGATAGTTTGAAGCCCCAACCAATTTTTTGCTTTCCTTGCAAAAAGACATTTTGAAAAATTGCAAAGAAGACCAGAATCGTAAGACAAAAAAGTCAAGAAAAAGTTGCAAGGTGGAAGGGTTAGAACACTTCTTGGTGTTCTGCACATTTCTTCATTGCTAGAAATCTCATTTTTGTAAGCAAAATGGATCATGCAGGTGTAAAAAGAGTGTTTGAGAGTGATACTTGCAAGATGGTTTGAGGAGCACTAGCATTTATGAGGGGATTTCAGATTAGAACTCTACACATTTTTTTGGGAAATACTATTATTAATGAGTGCAACAATTTTGTGGTTCCTGAAAGTGGAGAAGAAAATGTTGTAGTCTCTAGTGAAAAGACTATGTTGTGGCATCAAATATTGGGACACATTGGAGAGAAGGGCCTTCAAATACTGCATGGTAATGGTACGGTAGAAGGTATGTCTAATTTCTCTCTGGATTTCGATTTCTATGAACATTATGTATATGGAAGTAGAATTGGGTGAGTTTCCCCTCTTGTGCTAAGAGGGAAAAATTGATATTAGAGCTTGTGCATAATGATGTGTTTGGACCTGTGTCGACTCTATCACTAGGTAAGTATGTGTACTATCTCTCATTTATATATGAATTATTGAGAAATACATGGATACATTTCCTTAAGAAGAAATTTCAAGTCTTTGACGAGTTTAAATTATTTAAGGCTCTGGAGGAAAAAATCAAACAGAGAAGAAAATTAAGGTCTTCGAGACACATAATGGTGGAGTGTTTTGAAAGAAGGAATTCAAAGAGTTCTGTAAGAAGTGTGGTATATCATCACAAAGACTAATCCATACACACCTCAACAAAATGGAGTTGTCGAAAGAATGAACGAGACGTTGATGGAAAAGGAAATAAGCCTCCTCGGCGAGAATGGATTATGGCAGGAATTCTGAGCAGAGGCAGTGGATACTACATGTTACCTGTTTAATAGATCACCTTCATTAGAGTTGGAGTATATGATTCCACATGAGGCATGGGTTAGTAAGAAACCCTCTCTCTCACATATCAGGGTATTTAACTACAATGCATATGTACATGTTCCAAAGGAGAAAAGAATTAAGTCGGATAGTAAATCTGAAAAGTTCATCCTTATTGGGTATAAGGATGGTTTAAAATGTTACAAGCTTTGGAACCTAGAAATAAGGAAGGTTGTGTATGTTGGGTAAAATTAATTGCTTAATAAATAAATAAATAAAACAACTAATCACCTAGACATTAATTATCAACCCGAGGAGCGTCTTTTTATTTCAAGGAAATCGGAAAAATATATGCATAACAATACCAACATATAACACCGGTTCTATATGATTGTGTTCTATACTATCAAGTTCATTCAACAAGAAATAAAATGCAAGACTTGAATAATAAAACTAAAATTAAAAAGAAGAAAGTAAATGACAGGAAAAACAATTATGCTAATCACATAGCTTAAATCATTTCTAAATTAAAACACACATTGCTGAATTGGAAATTTAATCTATTGCACTCTGCAGAATTCAAATGCTAATCTACAGCAACAAATCAAATGAAATCTAGAAATTGCAAGAAACAACAAATCTGGAAAATGCAGCAAACAAAAATTAGTTAAAAGAAAGGAAATCTACTTTAAGAAATGACAATTGAAATTCAAATAAACAAAGACATAACTACACTAATTTACATGTTCAAGGCAGCACCTCGTCCAAGGTAGTGAGCCTAACTGCCCAAGACTCAGTTCCGTCTTAAGAAGTAACTCAGATCAGATTACAAATAACAGATGTAGAACTCAATGGATAACTTCCTTCATTAAAACATATGAGAGAAATACTTACAGCATAATGAAGCTCTTAGCTTTGCCTCAAATTCAACAATTATTCATCTGCCATCTCTTATATCTTGTCCTACATCCTATCTAATAATTGTCCATCTCCTATCTGCTAATTATTTCTCATTATTCCTCAATTATCCTCTAATTCTCTTCATATTATCCCCCTATTCTCTTCCTATTCTCCTCCTCTCTTTGATCTCCGTTTTCATTTAAATACACAGAGATCAAAGGGAAGTTACAACAAAGTTGATTACAAACTTATTTCTATTACAAATTTGGATTATACAAAAAAAATTGATCAGCAAGATCATATATCTGAAAGATCTTTCCATCAACATTCAGCAGGAACAAGTCGAATTTGGTATTGCAATTGGAAGAATTTGGGAAAAGGCCGCAACAGCAAATCTGAGAAAATCGTCTTTGAAGAACCTTCCGTTTCTCTCAATATAGACCAAATTTTGGAAAACCGCTCATTACAAAACTAATTTGGTCAGTTCTAGACAAAACCCATGTTTCAAAGTTTCCAGATTCTCCTTCATTTGTTTGAAAATCCAATGTAAAACCATCACTTTTTATTCCAATGAATTTCTGAGTTGGAATATTTAATTGTGAGTTGGAGATCAAATTTGCAATCTGGAAAAGATCTTGGAGGCTAAAATCATGAGTGATGTTACAACAAATCCATTAATAAACCATCATTGGTAAAATCATGCATAATAATTATCAATTTATTAAAAATAAAGGAGAAAAATAGTATTTATCCATAAGAGCATAAATAATTATAAAATGGAATTATATGATAAATTATGATAAATGAAGTGATAAATAATGGTAGAAATGGGTGAAATAGGCATCAAAAAGTGATAATAATAATGAAAAATTAGCAGCCCAACAATTTATAGTTAAGATGTGGTGTTTAGAGAAGTGAAAGATGTTATTAAACATTTAGTCCTACCAAAGGAAAAGGATCCTATTGACGCTACGATCAACACCATCTAAAATTTTGCCTACAATTAAATTTTGGAGCCTACTGAGAATCTTACGGTTTGCCACCTGTGGTTACTCCATGGTCGGTTGATGTTTTATAAAGTGTTTAAGTCTTCTTCCTAGTTTTAAACTGTCAAGTCACTTTCTCACACATGCACAATCTTGGTTGAACCATGAACACACTTTATTTTTGCAAGCTTAAACAAGCACAACACTGTCCGTCAAGGTAGTTCCTGTGTGATGTTCAATTCATTCAACAGTTAGTGCATTTCTTCATTGACACTCTCCTTCACTTTGTTTGCATTTGTATTTCTATTTCGGTGAGTTTCTTCAATTTTCGTATTTTGCGCACTTTCACTTTCACAAGTTTCACTTTCACATTCATGGTCATCGATTTTGCTCACTTTCACTTTAATGTGTCGTTTTCATGTTATCTTCACTTTGTCATGTGTCACTTTCAAGGTCGTTCACATTTTGCAAGTTTCATCTTCGTGTTTTCCTCCTGCTCAACACAAGTTGTAAAGGAATTAGCCCTCTTTCTAGGTGATGAGTGCAACTTATTCATGAGCCTCATTGAAATATATTTTCCTCCCATACTTATCCACTAAGTCTTTTCTAAGGTCTCTTCCCTCTCACAAGTGCATTATTACTTCCTAGGATAAGATACCTAGCCTTTTGTTGCCTCCCTCAGTGAAAATCACATTTGAGATGAACAAACAACCACTATTGGAGCAAACTGGGCCCTCCCAATCTTGAACACAATGAAGTGCACCTTCGAATAATGAAGCACACTTCAGTGCAATGAATCAAACTCCAGAACAACAAAGAACACTTCAAAATAATGAGGCGCAATTTAGAAAATCAAGAATCCTCTACCTCTTAAAAAACTCATGGCATAGCCACAAAGCATGAAGGCTTCATTCTTCCCTTAAAGTGCATGGTGTAGTCATGAAGCACAAATCCATCATCCTTCCCTTAGGGTGCATGGTGCAGTCACAAAGCCTTCATCCTTCCCTCTTTTATTAAAGCACATGGTGCAATAACAAACCACAAATCCTTCATACTTCCCTCTTGAGCACACTCCTTCGACTCAAATAACTATGCCCTCCTTAAGCGCACAGGTGTACCCTAAACCAACAAGTGACTTCCCCTTCATGCTTCGGCTATGCGCCCTGTGCCCTCCTAGTTCCTCTTGAGAACACAAGCACACTGGGAGGGATCGACACCTAATCCCTTGTCCCTTCGTTGTTTACCCTTGCACCATCCTTAGTCCCTTTGAGCGCACAAGCACATCCCAAAAACTACAAATGATTTCCCTTCATGGTTCGACAATGCACCATGCGCCCTTGAGTTATCTCTCACTCCTTCTTGAGTGCACAAGTGCACCTTGAAGGCCTGTTGTGAGCCTTGACCTTTCACTACCTTCAGCACAGTAAAAATGAATAGTGAAGCCTTCCTAAGCCACTGATGAGTATGGTTACGCCCTCCTAATAAAGCCTCCTTATTTTAACCCTTTCATAGGCCTATCATGAGCTTATCATTCCATGAGACATGTATTGATATAATAGATGTTTTTATGGTTGATTTCACTTTTTCATGGATGATTTTCATTGGAAAGAATACTTTCATAGCATGACAAGGTGATGCTAAAATAATATATAAAGGAAAAACATAAAGAAATACCTATAGAGAAGAAGAGAAAAAGAGAGATATCTTGGATACTTGAAGCAAATCATGGACCAAGATAGAAAGAAGACATTGCAAGATGACTCAAAGGATTCCAAAACTCATCCAAGACCCTTTAGAGGGTGAAGGTGAAGAAAAAAGTGGATCTTTCATGAATATGAAGCATAGACCAAATCTACCAGCAAGAATGCAAGATGAAGTAACAATCAAGACAACTTCGCATTGCCACCTCATCATGAGGTCCATGTCATCATTGTCAAGTTGTAACTTGTACAAATTTTATCATGATAGTGAATGTGTGTTGATGTGTCATGCCACATCATCATGTGGAATGTAATGATGTATTTTCAAGAAAAGGAAAAAATGTAATGTGGGGAAGTTAAAGAGTCATATGTGGAACATAAAGAGTCACATAGTCATATATGATCAAAATTCATTTAGAAAATTCCAAAAGTCATTAAGAAATTCAAGAGTTGTTCAAAAGTCCAAAGGACACACTAGAATTCCAAGAGTCACGGGGGTAATTCAAAATTCAAGAGGAAATGGAAGGTCATTCCTCTTGTTATAAAAGCAACCTCATAACTCAAGCACAAAGCTTTTGGAGGCTTAAGCTTTGAAGAGCTAGCATTGGCTTCTCTATTTGGCAAAGGAGATAATAACTGCTCTTTGGAGAAGTAAGAAGTGACTTAATGTTCCACTATTGGAACTGTTAGCCTTGTGGGAAAATGGTCCAAAAATGGATCCAAATATGCTCTTTAACACTCCCAAAGTCTTCAAAATTTCCCTAAGGATCATGCAAAAATCACAACAAGCGCAGGAGGAGAACCCTTAAAAGGGAGAAAAAACACTATCGGGAGGCTAAAACACTCAAAAACAGTGAAAAACCACATATCGGAGGCTTAAACTGAGAAATGCATAGCAGATGTTAGATCTAGCCGATCAACAACCCATATCTAAGTGGAAAATCGTAATCGGCGCTGCATAGAGGATGACTTAAGGATGGGCACAAGACACCCCCGATCAACGATCTCCAATGATTGGATTAGCGGTCGCAATCAGTGGCAATCGGCACAGACATCATGGAATTGGCGATTGTGATCATCGATGCAATGTGGACTGTCGATCAGGCACGTAGATCAATGGCCCACATCGCGTCGCCAGATCCCTATTGGAGAAACATTAAGGGGCGGGGCCTTTACACACATATGGGTGCGACCCAATTAGCCGGACCCGACAACGTTCTAGACATTATTTCATAATATTTGAGGTCCGCGGGAAAGCAATTTTCATATGTATTTTATGTATTTTTGTTATTTAACAAAATACAAAGGGGAGGTGACTATGCGATAAGGCCCAGAACCGAAAGGGTAAGGGAGTGAAAATGCATAATATTTCAGATTTGCAGAAAGCCATTTTTCAATGTTTTTCGCAGTTTTTTTTTTATGTATTTATAGAATACAAAGGGAGCAAGGGACCAGGCCACTTGTGATTTGCGATAGCGACCCTAAGGGCGGACCTGATAGATGAATAAACCATATTTGAGGACTGTTGAAGTCCAAAAGAAATAGAAATGGGTGGGATTTTTACAGTGTTGCAGTGGTCTCTGTTTAGAACATAAAACAATCATTGTTTGCATTTTAAAGGGAAAACAGAGGCCCGAATAGCCATTCCAATACAGAACAGAGATCGGAAAGGGAAACAAAAGGGCCCAGCACGATGCAGCCACAACCAACAAATGATCATGGAGCATCAACAATGCAACACAGCCAAAACAAACATCATGGAGCATCTCTGGCATGAGAGAGCTCCCCGCCAGTGTAGCCAAAATGTCAGAATGCGGTTACTTTTCTGTCAGAATAAGAAACCTCCGAGCCATGCTTGCCTAGTCAGGGCATCAAAGTTTTTGAACAGACAGAGGGATAGATTAAGACCTCTCGAGCCTCAGAAGGCTCGAGAGCATTGTAAAGAGCCATAAATATCTGAAAGTAAGATGTAATAAGGGTTCAACTTCTAGAGACTGTTGATACTATTTTCCTTGCAGCTTCTCATCTTCATTCTAGTAATACAAGCTTCCTTTGCTATTATATGTTCAATGTTCATTTTCTCTTCTGTTCTAAGCTTGCACTTGAGTAGGTTGTTCAGGTTTCTTTTGTGTCTAATTCCAGATAACTGTCATCTTATCTCTGCGTTGATAAATTAGATTTGCAAGCTTCTTTTACTACCTGTAGCTAGCCATTCATATGTGTTTTATATATGCATCTACCAGTATAGTCAATATTCTTCATTTACTGCCTGTAGCTAGCCATTCATATGTGTTTATATATATGCATCTGCTGGTATGGTCAGTATTCTCCATCTATCCATTGAATCTACAAACTATTGAGCATTAGTGGTCTAAAGCCTTGTCAAGCTGAGGGTGTTCATGCATGTCTGGAGTGAAAACATAGTTGAAACGGTTATCTGGCTTGATCCAAACCATCATCCATTCCAATAGTTCAGAGAACAATATTGAAGATTATATGTAACCAGGCATGTCCAACCTACAACCTAGGAGAGTTTCCTGGAGTGATAACAATAACCATAAGAGGAGGAACCACACGCTCTTGTTTTGATGAGATTAGTTCCAGAGAGAAGGTAGCCACAGAGGTATAGTTCGTTTTCTTTCTGTTCAAATTTTTATTTACCTATTTCTAATGATGATCCCATGACTATAAGGGAGGCAATGGAATTAGAGGATGGAAAACTCTTTAAAAAGGCCATGATTGAAGAAATTCCATCGTTAGACAAAAATGAGGTTGGGGATTTGGTGGAGCTGTCAAATGGAAGGAAACCCATTGGAAGGAAATGGGTGTTTAAGAAGAAGATGAACATAGAAAGAAATGTGGAGAAATACAAAGCTTGGTTGGTAGAAAAAGGTTATTCCCAAGTACCGATAATCAATTTTGGTGATATTTTTCTCATGTTGCCAAGTTAGTTTCTATTAGATTACTTTTATCTATTGTTCTTGCTTTTGATTTTGAGGTAGAAAAAATGGATGTGAAGACAAAATTTCTTCACAAGGATCTAAGAAAAGAGATCTACATGATACAACTAGAAGGATTTGTAGTGAAGGGTAAGAAAGAATTGGTATGTAGTTTAAAAAATTCTCTATATGGAATTAAACAGTCACCCAGGATGTGGTGCAAAAAAATTGATACATATATATGGGGACTTGGATTCACAAGGAACAAAGAGGATCACTCTATGTATTTTAAATTAATTGGTGACCATGTTGTTTATTTGGTCTTTTATGTGGATGATATGTTGTTGAATGGAAATCACAAAGAAATTATCCAGGATTTGAAGCCCAATTATCCTGTAAATTCGACATGAAGGATCTTAGTGCTGCAAATTGTATTATGGGCATGGAAATTAAACGATATTGTGAAAAGAGGAAGCTTTGGATAAATCAAAGGAATTATGTCAAGGAAATATTACAAAGGTTTAATATGCAAGATAACAAATTGGTGAAGGTTCATATTCCTCTAGGTGTAAAGTTATCTACTGAATAATGTCCCAAGACACAGGAAGAGGAAGAGGACATGTCCCATTGTTAGGTCCCTATACTATTAGTGTAACCCCTTATTGTTATTAGTACAACCCCCTTATTATATTTTTGTTCCCCTGCAGTCTCCCTATTGTCATTATTGTGCCCCATAGAAGCCCACTATTGTTATTGTTGTGCCCTTACATTATTATTGTTATGTCGGATTTGATTATATTATGACCCCTTAGACTCCTATATATAGAAAGGAGGTATTGTCATTTGTATCATCTAAGAATTGTTCATTTGTGTAATGTAAAGGAGGTTGCCCCCTCGAAGAGGTTGATTTCTAAGGCGTTTATCTATCTTTTCTATCTTTTTGTGAGCTAGTTTCATAACATTTGGTATCAGAGCTTTGGATTCTAGGGTTTTGCTGCTCTAGATAGGTCATCATGGCATTTTCACTATAACTTGTTGTCTACAACGTTTCAGAAGTGAAAAAAAAAACCCAATTTATATGAACTCGCGCTAAACCTCGGGTCCGAATTTTAGAGCTTGTCTCGCTATATTTTTGGAGATATGATCTGCGAAAGTTAGGGTTTTTGCAAGCTCCAGAATTTCAACTAAAATAGGTCATCGTGGGATTTTTTCTATAACTGTTTCTCTACGAAGTTTCAAAAGCTAAACCAAAAACCCATTTGAGAATAAATCAGTCTGATATAGTCTGAGGAAGTTAGGGTTTTTGCAGACCCCCGAATTACATTCCAAATAGGTCACCTTGGGAAAATAGTCATAACTGTCTCTTTGAGCATCAGATTGAAATTTCGTAAGAAGTTACAGAAAGAGGACGGACTGTAGTTTCTTGTGTATATTTTTCAGATCCAAAGGTCAAAAAAGTGACACGTGGCACTTCATAAAAGTTCGCTCTTTTGAAAAGGTATATAATCAGGCCATCTTGGGAGATTGTACATAACGCTTTCTTGGAGAATCCAATTTTGATCAGACTGGTGGAATTGGAAAGAGGACACAGAGGGCTACTATAGGTCACAATTTCAGAATTTAAATATCCGAAAGTAAAAAGTTACGGTCGTTTCAAGATCGAGCTCCTCAAATCAAGAAAAATCGAGATGAGGAAGTTTGATGGAAAGGATCCAGTAAATTGGATACTACATATGGAGAAATATTTTGATCTACATGGTGTACCACTGTTACAAAAGGTATGTATTGCATCTTCATATTTAGAACAAGATCAATTTTTATGGTATAAAGGGCTTTGTTCTCGTAAACCACTTGTTACGTGGTCAATTTTCACGGAGAAAATTATACCACATTATGAGAATACAAAGAGCAACACCTTCTTTAGAGCAACGCCACAACAAATGGAAGAGAAAAAGGGCTTTGTTACAAAGTGGAAAGCAAAATTATGGCAACAAGGAAGTCTACCCCTTACAACTATAAAGATGGAAGTGTTGTTTCCCCTAGCCTTCCACAACCTACAAGGGTTAAATCACAACAATTGGAAGAAAAAAGAGAAAATGGGCTTTGTTACAATTGTGATAGCAAATGCACTAAAGGTCATAAGTGTGCTGAGAATAAATTATTTTACATAGAGTATGAAGAGGAGGAAGAAAAGGATCAAAAAACATCAAAAGAAGAGGATATATGCCACGATCCAAACCCAAAGAAAGAAGAAATGAATCCGACCATATCTTGTAAAGCATTGGCAAGAATTACCACTCCTCAAACTCTCAAGATAGGACATATCAAGAAGAAAAAGGTTCAAGAAGTGAAAGATCACATCAAGAAAGAAGAAATGAATCCAACCATATCTTGTAATGCATTGGTTAGAATTACTACTCCTCAAACTATCAAGATAGAAGGACATATCAAGAAGAAAAATGTTCAAGAAGTGAAAGATCACATCGAGCATCAAGAAATGAATCCGACCATATCTTGTAAAGCATTGGAAGAAAATACCACTCCTCAAACTCTCAAGATAGAAGGACATATTAAGAAGAAAAAGGTTCAAGCAGTGAAAGATCACATCGAGCATCAACAACAAGTTCTCCAACTTTTAAAGGATAACACCACTTTGGTGCATAATCGAATGAAACAATAGGTAGATCAACATCGCAGTGAAAAAAGTTTTGATGTAGGTGATTGGGTATTTTTACGGCTACATCTCAAGCAAGCTATTTATGAGAAGGAAATGTTGGCAATACTACATGCACTTAAGAAATGGTGACCTTACCTAATGGGAAGACACTTCAAGGTAAAAATGGATCATGATAGTCTTAAGTACTTTTCAGAACAAATATTACCTTTAGAAGAACAGAAAAAATGGGTTAGAAATGTGTTGGGTTATGACTTTGACACCATCTACAGAAAAGGGAAGAAAATTTTTGTTGTAGATGCACTCTCAAGAAAGGATGAGGATGTGGAAGCATTTTCTTGTGCTATTTCTATTATCCAACCAGATTGGATAAACAAAGCAAGGGATGAATGGAAGAAGGACAAAGAAGTGTGGCCACTCATTCAAAAGTTGCAGAATATCCCAATTCAAACAATATTTCAAGAACTTGAAGAGGAAGGAAAAATCATATTTGAACCTGGATTAGTCACAAAAACAAGAATTCGATAGCTACGAAATCGATCAATTTTAGAGTATCTCATCAAGTGGAAGAACTTACCTGCTGAATATTCCACATGGGAGGACAAGAATTTTATACAGAAGCATCAAGAACTACTCAAGCATTGAGGACAACACTTTTTGAAGGAGAGGGGCATGTTAGGTCCCTATACTACTAGTGTAACCCCTTATTGTTATTAGTACAAGCCCCTTATTATATTGTTGTGCCCATGTAGTCCCCATATTGTTATTATTGTGCCCCATAGAAGCCCACTATTGTTATTATTGTGCCCTTACATTATTATTGTCATGTCGGCTCTGATTATATTATGACCCCTTAGACTCCTTTATATAGAAAGGAGGTCTTGTCATTTGTATCATCAAAGAATTGTTCATTTGTGTAATGTAAAGGAGGTTTCCCCCTCGAAGAGGCTTATTTCTAAGGCGTTGATCTATCTTTTCTATCTTTTTGTGAGCTGGTTTCATAACACCCATGTTCCATATGTGAGTGCAGTTGGTAGCCTGATGTATGCAATGGTCTATACTAGACTAGACATTACACATGTAAGGGGAGTATTGCACAGGTTTATGTCAAAACTAGAGAAGGAGCATTGGACAATAGTGAAGCAAGTTTCTAGGTTTCTGCATGGCACTAAAGATTATGATTTATGCTACTAAAGAAGACTAGGATTGGAAAAAATGTTGGACATATGTGGCTTTGTTGATGTAGACTAGGTTGGAGATCTGGATCAAAGAAGATCTACAAGTGGGTATGAATTTAACCTATTTGGAGGAGCAGTCAGTTGGATGAGCAAGTGATATTCTATAGTGGCACTTTCAACTATAGAGGCCGAATGCATGGCATCCACTCATGAAAGCAAGGAAGCAATTTGGTTGCAGATGTTGTGTTCAAGTATGGGGTTCATATAACGAGCTATAAGGATAAAATGTGACAAACAAAGTGTAATTTTATTAGAAAATAACCCTACTTATCATTCGAAGAGAAAGAATATCGATGTTAAGCATCATTTTGTGAGGGATATGCTTGAAGAGAAAAGGGTGTTGCTGGTAAAGGTGAACACTTTGAAGCATGTTACAGATGCATTCACAAAGTTAGTGAGCACTAAGAATTTTTCTTGGTTTAGAGAAACAATGGGTGTTGCAGCTCAAAATCAATGATTGTGCATTCTTGTGCCCCCCTATGTGGACATAAAACAATAAGTGGGAGAATGTTAGGTATGTGTTATATTCTTTCCACGACTAGCCCCCTACATTGTTATGTTGCACTAGTGTTATAGACATTTTTAGGCCCTACAACCCCAAGCATGAAATTTCCATAAATCAAGGGCTCCTAAGTCCCTAAAAGTGTTGTTCTAACCCCTAAAGGAACAAGGTCAACAGATTACAGCTTCTCCCAGAAGTTCTCCATGAAAAACTGCTCAGAATTGGTCAAAACAGGATCATTTCAGCTGCTCCACTGGCCAAGTGCGTTGCATCTCACCTAAATACACTGTGTGGGTGTGTTGCATTTCAAAAAGCCCTTCTATGGGGTGCGATGGGCGAGAAATGACAAATGGCAGTGTCATTCCGCGAGGTGGAGAGGCAATGGAAGCTTCCAGAATCTTCTCTTGTGACACTTGCCTCACTGAATTCGACCAAGGATGAGTAAGAGATCATAAATCTCCAAGTGGAAGCAAGAACTATCATAGGGAAGACACTAATCAAATCATGAGCTGACTCATCTCCATTACAGATATCTATATATGGATCCCTCATCCCAGAGATCCAGAGGCCGGAATTTTGCATATTGTAAGGAATTGCTGTTGGTTTCTTGAGACAAACATCAGATTGTTGGGTGATCTAAGCTTTGCTTGAGGTGAAGAGGGGCTTTTTAGTTGGGAGGTTGATGCTGGGTCAGAACAACTGGTTGTAACTCCTCTTGGCTCTTTCTTGTTTATCAATAAAAGCTATTCAAGTTTTCCTCCATGCTCTTGTGTCATTGACGTTTGCTACATTTGTATGGTCAATTTACATCTGATCCTAGATTGTTTATGATTATAGATCCATGTCTTTGTATAGTGCTATGCTACTGTGATCTTACAGGTACTTTGTGAAGCTGGGCGTGTAAGGGAGCAGGTAGCTAAAGACTATCAAAGAAGAGAGGAATCAAATCAGGAGATCAGCGCAAGACAGAGGTTGGTCTTTCTGTTCCTCTCTATCTATCATTGATAAAGGAAAAACGAAAGTAGCTTTTCTCTGTTTGTTTCTAAGGCAGCTGTCACACCTTAGTGGGATAGAGCAGTTCTATATAGACACTTTTCCCTGTAACAAAATGGAAACTCCGCTGGGGAAGAATTAGTTTGTTTGTTTATCATTCTTTGCTGTCTATTTCATAAACTTACAGGTAGCATTCGAACTGCATTTGCCATAACAAATGCAAAGTAGATAAATGCTACTTCAATCCATCTACTGGATCTATTTATGATTCAAACAACTGATTAACAAACTATCTGATTGCCCTTGTGATAGCTCTTAGATCCTCCTTAGATCTACCACTGATTGTTGCATTACTGATTGCTTTTTGCTCGGCCAAAACCCAAGAACTGAACTGCAAACTGTGACCCGGAACCCAAACAGAATCTCGTTTCTAGCCCAGCGTAGGTATTGTTCAGAGAATCTGAACTTCAGCGCACTTCCCGAGTGGACAAGGTGCGCTGCATTTCAAATTCTCTGTGTTACAGGTGCGCTGATCAGACTAGGCTCTGTGCAGTTTTGGTTTCTGTGATTCATTCTTTCTAGTTCTATTCCTGAATTTTACTGCCTGTGATCAGTATATGTCTGTTTGAAACCCTTTTTCCTTGCTGTTATTCCGCCTCCTTTGTACAAAAGAACTGTAAATGTTTTTGTGTGTTTGTTGAGTCATTTTCAGTTCTCCTTTGCAAAAGTAGCATAATCGTACTATCATCCTTTGATTTGAAACTGTCGCAAGTGTCGATTTCAATCGTAGGAAAGAGTTTGATTGCTGTTGATGGTCGATTATCCTGTTACTATTGTTTTTGGTCTAAATTTGCAATCTTCTAGTGTCAAGAACAAGTATTCATTTCAAAATCATAAGGTGTTGTGATCGTCTCCATTTTTGGTTTCGAAAAGAAACTGGTTGATATTTGTCGCTTGAAAAGAAATTCAGATTTGTGCATCAACTTTCTTTTTAGCATTCATATACTAAGAAAGTCGAAAACAAATACATGCATGTGCATTTGCATATAGACAGTCTGATTGGCTTGATTTAGGAAAGTGCATTTAGAGTGTGCTCTTTGCTCTTTGAAAAGATTCTATCTTTCTTTCCTTAGTAGCTAGGATTTTCATTGCACAAAGAAGATAAAAAGTTTGCTTATCATCTTAGATTGCATTTTAGGAATTACATCTACATCTCGCGGTGAACCTGAAAGGCAAACTTCATAAACAAGATCAACTTAAAATAAATTCAATGAATCTAACAATGCTTTGGAACTTAACACACACAACATTTAGAAGTCTAGGCTAGAGACGTATTACGGCGTCGTAAAGCCTGGTAACTGTTGTTCTCATTGATGGTTGGGTGATTCCTCCACTTTGAAGCGATAAGTGCTAGTACGGACTTGTGCTCCCACGTACCGTCGAGTATATTTTGGGAGACCCCAATAGGTTTAATCCTTTATCCATAGGAAGTCGTGTCTGCCGCCCTATCGATCGCAATGCATTGATCACAGCATTCGGGAAGATTGACTGCCTTACCGTAAAAGGTATTCTGCAGTTTTGCGATTGGTTTGGTAATTCCTCTACCTAGATTTCCAGAGCAGTCCCTTTCGTTCCTTTTCAGAATCCTTAATAGAAAAGGTCCATCTGAGCACTTGTCACTTCAGGCTCATTAAAAATTGAAGGAGACTAGAGTCATCTTTTGTTTTTTCTCGACTCTTAAAAATTGAAAAAACAAGTTGTGTCAAAGCATCTAAAATTCATTTAATTCGGAAACATACTTCCCCTTTATTTTAGTTGATCAAGTAATCCGCAATCGTGGAAGAAAGTCAATTGAAACCCCGTCGTTCACGGAGGCTTATGAGTCAACCATCTTTGTCTCTGGAATCGAAGCTAGTACGGACAAAGCGAACTCGTTTAACCGGTTCCAAGTCTCCTGTTAAAGTTAGAACAAGTGTTCCAACAACATCAGAGACTCTGGTTACTCCAAACATTTCTGGAATCCCTGCCTCTACAGAAGAAGTTCAGCAACCACAGAAGGACAATAGTATTGATACTAGTCTAAGGATAAGCACTTGTGTTACCGAACCAGTTCCATCTACAACCGGTTCGGAGAGTCTTGCTCCTCAAACATCTGTTGCTGCCGATTCCATACCTTCTTCGGCACCAGAAATATTTTACGGACCTGACGGTCTACCCCTTCCACCTAGTCTGATTGTCATAGAAGAGATTGTGGAAGACCCTCCAATTAGTACTCCATCACAATTTGGAGTCGGGATCACTCTATATCCTTCTTCATCAGAAGTTAGTCTACCGCCAGCAGAAGCTCCTGTAGAATCGCTAGGTAATATTTTGGATAGACTAGAAATGTCTGAACAACCGTTAACATCTAGGTCTGTGTCGTCTGACACATCGACGGTAGAACTCCCTGCTATCACTCCAACAATGTTCGCCGGTATACCATCTGTCCCAACTAGCTCTCAACCGCTAGAAAGAGCCCACTCAGGGACCATTTCGACAGTATGGTCTGTTCCTGTTTGTTCATCCAGAATAGTATCCAGAAACTCTTATGTTGAGTCTCAACAAATTGATCCATTTGGAGGTCAATTTGGGCAGTCTGGTCCTCAAGGGCAAACCATTCCTTTGGGTTCTGGATTACCACCGTATGGGGGGCAGTATACCCTTTCATTATCCCCTCTGGGAGGATATCTATACGAGAGTTCACAACAACATTAGGGTTATACTGGAATTACCTCAAGCGGTTGGGTACTGATACTACCTCAACAACCAAGAGTTGTATATTCGATGCAACAATGCTTACCTATGTCAAATATACCGACTACACCAGCTATTGTGACGGTGTCGCAAGTTCAAGCATTGCCTGTTGTATGCCAACCTCAATTTTCTCCGGTTGTAATGCAACAACCCCTTGAACCTGCGACTCAACCATAATCGCTGACTGGTGGAATGACACAGGTTCAGACGGGTACAATTACCCCTCATCTTGGTCAAACTGTTAGTATCGGGCAACAACACATGGCTTCACAACCATGGCTAGTACAATACCAACAACCGCAATTCCAACAAGTATACCAAGGTTCTGAGCAACAAATCTTTGCAAATAGTGGACAGCCGTATATTCAAAACGGTCAAAATCAACCATTTTACAATGGTCATGCCCACCAACCTTACCAAAGTTACCAGCATCAAATGCATTATGCCGGTATGCAAAGACCAATTGCTCAGGCAATCCCATCTTATCCTGGGTATGCTTCACCTAACTTGAATCAGCAGTTACCTTTTGTGGCGACTTTAGAGTTACCTGATTTAAATCGGTTAACAAACGATCCAATCGCTTACGCCCCTTGGTGGCCGGCGATTCCACATAAGCTTCCATCAGATATTCCTAAATTTAATGGAAATCCGGGTGAAGATCCATCGAATCATGTGATGACCTTTCATCTGTGGTGTTCATCAAACACCCTAAATGATGATTCGATAAGGCTTCGCCTTTTTCAGAGGACGTTAACTGGTCCAGCGGCAAAATGGTACATCGAATTGCCTAGAGCTTCATTCGACAACTTCAGTACCTTAGCCACAACCTTTTTAACCCATTTTCAATTACCTATAAGGTACGAAATGGGGACGAAACTCCTTACCAACTTCAAACAGACGACAGCCACTCACATATCTGATCATATACATGAGTAGCGACGTCGTCGTAGAATGGTAAAAACGTATGTTCCCGATCAGCTCTTAGCTGAATGGTTTATCAAGTCATTACTACCTTCCATCACGGAAGATGTGGCAAAGAGGGGGTCGTAACAGAAGAGCAAGTTATCGCTCGTGCGCAATATTTGGACTTGATTTACACTCAGTCTGGCACGCTCTACGACAAAATACCTGACGCCCCTAGACCATAATTCTCAGTTCTCCCTCCTCCTAAATCAAACAATGACTCTCATGCCGACGATGGCGTGATTGGCACAACAGACACGAAATCGACAAAGGCTACATCCAAAAAGGCCTGTAATATTTCAGGTCAAAATGCAAAAGATGAACTTCTTGCCTCGGAAGTAAATGCCGTATCGACAGATAAAGGCAAAGAAACCAAGCAACCAGGGGGCAAGAAGAAAGGCAAAGGGAAGAAGAAGAAATAGGAAGAATCATCACCTGAAAAATCTTCTGAAAACCCTCCTGGAGATAGGAAACCAAAAAATCCGTGCTTTATATGCGATGAGGATCATTGGACCGCAAATTGTCCACACAGAGCTGAGCTTAAAAAATTCTTCAAGAATTCAAAAACCTCCGCAGTGTTAACTGATCCGTTTCCAAATCCAGGAACAAATCTGGTTGAAAGTGGAAATGCTTCCCCGTCTCAAGTGCTAATGTTGTCGGTTTCAAAACAGCAAAATGATGCTTTGATATCGACAAGGAACAAAGATTATGGGAATCCACAGCTGTCGAACAACAAGGATAAAGATCAACCTAGTAGTTCGACAACAACTTCGACAGAAGTTGTGCCGCCCATCATTCCTGAATTGACAATAAAACCGCCAAAGGGAGTAGTACACAAGTCGACGTTTAATCCCCGCGCTAGAGCGACACATCATTATAATATAGTGGAAGATTTGGCCCAATCGCCATCCGCTATGTCGACTCTTGAAGTACTACAAAATTGCCCATCCCAAAAGCAGGCTTTATTATCAGCCATTGGTGGGATAGACCCAAAGGATTCCAATCTTGTATCCTCCGATCATAAAGGATACGATCCTCAATTACCAGCTCAACTAGCTTTCCTTGTTCAAATGAAAGCCCTCAACAAAACTGTTCATCGAACAATTATTGATGAGGGGGCATCTACATGCATTATGTCAATGAGTTGCTGGAAAACTTTAGGATCTCCAACCTTGTCGCGATCTTCGACGACATTAAAAGCATTCGACGGAAGGACATATACCCCATATGGTATTCTAAGTAACTTGAAAGTTGAACTAGGAGGGAAAACAGTAGAAATAGATGTTGAAGTAATCGATGGAAATCTTGATTACAACATCCTACTTGAAAGACCATGGATATATGCTATGGCTGCTGTTGTGTCGACCTATTTTAGGAAGATTGCATTTCCCTTTCAAGGAGGGATTACAATCGTCGATCAAAAAAACTTACAGGAAGCATTCCTATGATCCATGGAAGCCCCCATTCGCTTCAAAATATCGGAGTAGGCCAACTAAAAGATCCTATATTAATGGGAACTTTCGCCCTTCCACCTCCAATCAACCTGGCGGAAGTAGCGTCGGTAGGAACCTGTAATATGATATCTTCTAAAAAGATCTCAGAAAACGATATTGACATGGATCATGTAATGGTTTTGCCCCCAAGCCCAATGGAAATATTGTAGCAATCAATGTTCCTAGCCTGGATGGAAAGCCCAAATCAACGCTCATCAAGCGTTTGGATAGATAGGTCTAAAGAATATGGTACCCCTTTAGATCCTTGGTCGCGAGTGCATGTCACTGACGAAGGAATTGTTCAATCAATGGTAATTGAAGGAGCGCCATGGAATGATTCCCACCATCGTTCACTTCTTCTGGATTGTGGAGAAGATAACCCTGATGACCTTTATCATCCTTCAGTTTTTGATTTTCTATCAAATACTTTAAACACGGTAGATTCCGAACAAAACTTGTCCAACATTGAAGAGACTATTGCCATAAATATCTCGACCAAAACAGATGTTGTAGAGAATATTTATGTTGGCAAATGTTGTTCTCCTTCAGAACTGGAAATATATGATGCTCTTTTTCGCGAATTCAGAGATGTCTTTGCTTGGTCATATAGTGAAATGCCAGGCATTGACTCGAGCATTGTTGAACACGAAATTAAGATGTATCCAGATGTCAAACCAGTACGACAACGGCTACGGTAGGTGCACCCCAAGAAATTCGCTGCCATTAAGGCAGAAGTTGAGAAACTTCTCCATGCTGGTTTCATTTACCTGGTTCCTCTAACCGATTGGGTATCGAATATTGTCCCTGTTATGAAAAAACAAGGAACAATTAGAGTGTGCGTCGATTATAGGGATGTAAATCAAGCTTGTCCAAAAGACAACTACCCTACACCCTTCATCGACCAGATAATTGATGAATGCGCCGGATGCGAAATCTTTTCATTTATGGATGGATTCTCTGGGTATAATCAAATAAATATCCGCCCACAGGACCAGTTAAAGACTGCATTTATTTATCCATGGGGCACATTTGCATATCGAAAATTACCCTTTGGTTTAAAGAACGCAGGGGCGACGTTTCAGAGGGAAATGAATTATGCCTTCCATGACATCAAAAACATCGTTCAACTGTACCTCGACGACCTTCCGGCTCATTCGCGAAAGCGGACTGATCATCCGCAGCATTTGAGAGTGATATTTCTACGTTGCCGACACTACAAGATACGACTCAATCCTCACAAATGTGTATTTTGCGTCAATTCTGGTTGTTTACTTAGCTTTGTAGTCTCAAAGGACGGGATTCGTCTCGACCCATGTAAGGTTCAGGCAATTATAAATTTGCCTCCACCTTCAAATTTGCTTCAGATTCAGAAACTCCAAGGGAAAGCAAACTTTCTGAGGAGGTTCATTCCAAATTACGCCGAACTTGCTAAAGGTTATACACGTCTTTTGAAAAAGGAAGTACCCTTTGTCTGGGATCATCTTGCGCAAGCTTCCTTTGATGCTTTAAAAGATTCCCTAATGAAAGCATCATTAATGTACACTCCTGATTATCAAAACGATTTTAACCTGTATCTGGCAGTAGCGGATACAACCATCGCAATGGTTTTAGTTCAAGAAGACGACGGAATCGAAAATCCTATATATTTTTTAAGTAAAAACTTAAATGATACGGAAAGCAAATATTCTTATGTTGAAAAGCTAGCACTTGCAGCTGTTCAAGCGATACAGAGGTTTCGAAACTATGTCCTCTTTTGAAAAACTACCATTCTGTCAGATTGCAACCCCATGACTTACATATTGTCGTGACAATTGCTGGGGGGAAAATATTCAAAATGGATAGCAATCCTACAAGAGTTTGATCTAGAATTTGTAAAATCCAAATCAAATAAAGCTCTGGTTTTCGCAGAATTATTATGCGATCTCCCATCGTCGTCCAACGATGAAACATCCGATGAAACAATCGTGGACGAAAGTTTGTTTCTGATATCTTCAAGCAATCAGTGGTATGGGGATATAATCATTTATCTCCAAACCCAAAAATATAGGCCAAATACCTCTCGCTCCGAACAAAAACGTATTCGATACCAAGCAAAAGACTACATGATCGTCAGTGATACACTTTACCTTCGCGGTATCGATACAATTCTGAGAAGGTGCCTCACGCATGAGGAGGCCGAAAAAGTCCTGAATGATTGCCATTCAGGCACGTGTGGGGGGCATCAATCTGGTTATGCTACAGCGCAAAAAATCTTACGAGCAGGATACTTCTAGCCAACAATGTTCAAAGATTGCATAACCGCAGTCAGAAGTTGGCATGCTTGTCAAATTTTCGATAGCAAAACCAGAAGACCACCCGCACCTCTGCAGCCAATAGTTGCTGTCGGGCCATTCGCCAAATGGGGCATCGATTTAATGACATGTAACCCCACTTTGACCGGGGGGCATGGGTATATCATAGTCGCCGTTGACTATTTTACCAAATGGGCCGAGGCGATGCCTACATTAGATAATACTGGTGAAACAGCTGCCCTCTTCTTTTTCAATCATGTAGTCGCCAGATTCAGCGTACCACAAGCTATAGTCACAGATCATGGATCACATTTTCACAATCACATGATGGTTGAATTAGCTGCCAAACTAGGGTTGTCTCACGACAGCTCTACTCCATATTACCTGCAATCCAACAGACAAGTTGAAGCAATCAACAAGGTCCTGAAACGCATGCTGCAAAGGATGATTGGAGTACACAAAAGAAAATGGCACCTAATCCTGTACTCAGCTTTGTGGGCTTACTGAACATCAGTGAGGAATGCAACCGGGTTTACACCTTTCCAACTGGTATATGGCTTGGAGGCAGTCTTACCAATCCAGTGCGAAATCTCATCTCTCAAACTCGCAATTGATCTCCTCCCCGGAACTTCAGAAGAAGAAACTCGTTTCTTGGAACTAATCCAATTGGATGAAACCCGTCGTAATGCTGCTTTGGCTAACGAAGCCCATAAGAAACAAGTCAAAGTGCAGTTCGACAAAAGTGTCAAACCCCGTGTCTTCTCAGAAGGTGACTTGCTTTATGACCAAGAATCCGATAAATTGGGAGCAGGTAAATTCAAGTCTTTATGGATGGGCCCCTATATTGTTAAACGAGTGTTAGCAAAAGGAGCCTACGAGTTAATGGATTATGACAGAATTCCACTGGCGCAACCTCGTAACGGGTTGTACCTCAAGCGTTACTATGCGTAATGATAACTTGTATGCTTTTGTTATGTTTTTGTTTTCACTAAAGTGTTTATTTTGGTCAAGTAATCCACTTTTTACATTTATTGCAGATGTCAAACCTATTGGAGTCATGTGTTGGATATGCTGATGGAGCAAGTCGTAGTTCGCGGAACCTATCTTCCACGGCCTGGGCCATTTTTGATCCAAGCGGCGAGTTAGTAAGTTTCAGAGGGGTATGTATTGGTCGATCAACAAATAACATCGCTGAATATAGTGCATTGATAGAACTTCTCTCTGATGCCATCACACATGGTATACGCCGACTGATTGTCAGGCTAGACTCACAACTCGTCATACTACAACTCACTGGTATCTATTCTGTCCGAAATCTAGCTATTTATCGCATGTTCCTAAGGGTTAAGATTTTGGAAAGACAATTTGATGTTATTCAATATCAACATATTTCTAGAAACTTAAACACATTAACTGACTCATTGGCAAATTATGTGTTAGATAGACATTTGCAACATTTATAAAAAGAAGCATACCATCAATATTTGCATTTGGATCATGTAACTTAATCAAAATAAAACTCCGAAAATCAAAAATATATATAACTGTTTATGGTTTACACATAATGTTCTGTAACCAAGACAAAATCGGTCAAGTGACCAAAAACTCAAAATGTTAGGGGGCACCCTAGTCTAATGATGCTCGTGATAGCAAGTCACAGCCTGTGCGATCATGCGTAAGAGACGAGTCCATCGTCTTGGCACACCAGTAGTATGCCGCTGCAACCTCAAAGGCAGCTCGTCAGTCCTCACATCTGGAATACCAAGGGTGAGGCCCTCAACCTGCTCCTATAACGCTGTGAGAGTCTCGGCCACATCGAGGTCACGAAGGATAGCCCTTCCAACAGCCTCTCCTGCTGGGGCGGCAGCTGGTACTCTCAGGCGTACTACTGGCCGAATAGGACCAACATCTGCATGAACACATGAGTTTGATTAAAGTCTTGATAGAGTAGAGCACAAGGACATTATAAATGAAAAGCGATAAACAAGAATATGGTCAAGGATTTTACCAATGGTGCCCCACTGTTCGCCATCCGGCAGTACTAAATCTGGATCACCTCGGAAGTCCATGCCAGCATATGGATACTCGGAATAAACCATCTCCTGATGATCAAACCACCTGAAGAAGGTATCAGAAAATGAAATCTGAGACTGACCAGCATGCCTAGACATATGGTCAACCCATCTCTGCATACATGCTTCAGTAGGTGAAGGTAAATCGAGTGCAATATACTGCGGCTGCATCAGTGGTATCTTATCCAAGGCAAAGGCGGTCAAAATAGAACCATACCTAAAGTTCTTCAACCTCCCGCTCTTTATCTTGGTCAACTGTTCTTTTATCACAAGAAGTACTGCGTCGCACCAGTTGAACACCTTCGGTTGGAGGCATTCCAAGGCATACTGCATATAAGATCAGTTGGCTACATGAAGAGCCGCACCACCAGCCATCCTACCAAAAGTAAACAGAATAGTCCTGAGGGACCTGTCAGTGACATCACGGATGATGATCTTGCCGTCTTTACTCGGCTAAGATCCATCTCTGCAATACCGGCGAACATAATCTCTCACAGAGTCACCTCCTCGGGCCGAACCTGATAAAAAGATGGGGGCACCCCGCCTCGACAAGCCAGTCAAGAAATAGATGTCTACTACAATCAAGGGGATAGATTTGCCCCTGATCTGGAACACCTGGTTGGTAGGATCCCAAGCATCGAGCAAACACTGTAGTAAGTTGATCTGTTGTCTCATGCTAGAAATGCGGAAAAACTTCAGCAAGCCACAGTTCTGCAGTGCGTTTACTGTAACCGGATCATGTAGGGCAAGCATGTCCTCTTCTTCGTGCTCACGTTCTTGCCATGTAATGGTCATCTTACTCCAAAGATCTCTGAAAAACAAACAAGAGAAGAGTTAGATCCCGATTTTGGTAAGAAACAGGCAAAATTTGCATAAAAAACTGTGCATGAAATTCCTTCTCTGCGCCCATCGCACCTACAGTAGTGCTCTGGGTGCGTTGCATGTCAGATGGCCATTAGACAGGCCAACATCCAACGCACCTTTCGATACACAGAGGGTGCGCTGAAGGCAGAACGATTTTTTCAAACCCAGAGGCTCAGAAAAACCAGGAATCAAGCTCAGAATGTAAAATGGAAAACATGAAATGAAAGAGCTCAGGTTTAGCTCCTACCTGGTCCAGACGGCGCCGAGAATTGTCCACAGAATCTCCCGAAATCAGCTGATGAAAATCAAAGGGGGAAAATCACCTCCAAAGCTCCAACAAACCAAAGTTCAAATGAAATGGTAAAATTAGAGGTAAAAACACTTTTTCATTACTTTTTACGTAGATCAAAGTAAAATATTAGTGTTCTAACTCGTTTTTCAAGCATATATTGCTCATTTCTGACTAGTTTGATGAAGCATTTGAAAATACAGTATGATCTTGGAAAGAACAAAGCTATTTATGGTAAAATAAAAAAGAGACCATTCAATCGAGCAGTTTTAGCGCATAGTTCAAGCTCGTTAAAAAATAAACATAAGACATGAGCAAATGTTTCCCCCCGTGTTTAAGCTCATTAAAAAATGAACTATTCACCGGTAAATAACCATCGTGAATGTAGTACTTCAGCCATTTAAAGCCTTGGTCGTGTTTGCACCATCACCTCCACTTTTGCATTGGACGATCATTCACCCCCACTTGATTGTTTACCCATTTTGAGGAACAGCTGCGAAGAGTGATTTCACTAGCCATCCTTGTGACACTGCCGTGATTGGAAAATTCCAAGCCTTACCTAGAATCAGTTGCTATCCATTTTATCACTCGTTCCTCAAGAGACGAGTCTCCTTTAAGCTCTTTTCAACTGACTCGTAAAATATGAAAAGATTTCCAAGCCATTGGCCTCTCCAGCTCGTTAAAGGGACTGGAAGCGCTATCTCTCCTCTAAATTTTAATCTTTTTGGACCTGAGAGATTATTACACAAAAAGATCGAGCACTTGTTTTGTTCGGCTCGTTAAAAGTATTGGAAATTCATCCCTTCTGTATTGCTTTATACTTTTTCGGACTTAAGGGATTAGATGACGAAAAAGGAATTTTGGAGTTACCTTTACGTTCCTTTTCAGACTCTCTAAAATTGAAAAGGACCGAGTTATCTTTGTCGTTAAACTCGTTAAAAGTTTAATAGCGACAAACTTGTTTATAGAGGAGAACGAGTTTCACTATCGCTAGGCTCGTTAAAAAATAGAGATGGGTTTGCCCGAAGGGAAAATTAAAGAACAAGCATATGTTATCCTCCTCAAGCTTGACAAAAATAAAGAGGTACTGGTCAACAATGACTGGGGAAAATTGGGAAGAAAACTTGAAGAAACTTTGTTGGTAGCAAGTCGCTCTTGAACATGAACTTCCACTCCGCGTCCGAGTCGGGTTGGGTTGTTTCATTCACCGGTCACATCACCATGGTCCCATCATACCATCCACATTTGGGGTTAATGCTACCAATCCATCACATCAGTGTCGCCGATATGTTCAAGAGAAGTCATTCAGAGAATTCACCTGTGTCTCACCCACTACCATACATTTATACTCCATTCTTTCATGACCGCCACCCTGAACCTTATATCACCAGATCATTTTCACCTCCATTAAAATCATTTGCTCCGTTCCGTGTCATTGATGTGGGATTCATTAAGGCCCTCCTGTGATGGATCGCTTCTTGTCGACATCAGCTCATTATCCAAGAAGTTGATCTAGGAACACCCCATTTAGTACTTTGAAGCTTACATGCCTCAATGGCAAGTTTCTCACTTCCGGCGACAGGTTTACATCAATGGCCTTCGACCGAAAGATTTTGCGTGGTGTTCGACGCCAAGTCCTTTATTCACACCACGTGAATTGTACTGCAGTACCTTGAGGGTCATTATCATTATCGGTGATTCCTCTCACGCTTGTTAACAGTTTACATCATTGGCTGGTAATCAAGCGATGTCTTTCCATGTTCGACTTCAGAACATTTCTCACATGGATCGACTTGTACTTCGAGTGAAGATCGAACGAGATTGAAGACCCCGGATCTAGTTTCATCCATCCGGGCTACGATATATATTCAGGGAAATAAAGACATCAAATGTACATCATTACTGCACAGATAATCATCCAATCAAAAGGATGATGGCTCTACCAGAATCATCAGTCTACACTCAGACGATTGTCTGTCCTATGTACATGAAAATGAATTTATAAAGGTGAGCATGGGAATGCCCGCCTCAGCTAGATCATGAAAATATTATGAAGATAATGTATTGTATTGTATCTTATTACAGGTGTCCTCCCAGCTTGAAAGAACTTCGGATCCTCATAATAAAGCATTTCACCCGACATCAAAATATTAACGACCTCATGCTTTAGGGGGCAACTGTTATAGACATTTTTGGGCCCTACAACCCCAAGCATGAAATTTCCATAAACAAGGGCTCCTAAGTCCCTAAAAGTGTTGTTCTAACCCCTAAAGGAACAAGGTCAACAGATTACAACTTCTCCCAGAAGTTCTCCATGAAAAACTGCTCAGAATTGGTCAAAATAGGATCATTTCATCTGCTCCACTGGCCAAGTGCGTTGCATCTCACCTAAATACACTGTGTGGGTGCGTTGCATTTCAAAAAGCCCTTCTATGGGGTGCGATGGGCAGGAAATGACAAATGGCAGTGTCATTCCGCGAGGTGGAGAGGCAATGGAAGCTTCCAGAATCTTCTCCTGTGACACTTGCCTCACTGAATTCGACCAAGGATGAGTAAGAGATCATCAATCTCCAAGTGGAAGCAAGAACTATTAGAGGGAAGACACTAATCAAATCATGAGCTGACTCATCTCCATTACAGATATCTATATATGGATCCCTCATCCCAGAGATCCAGAGGCCAGAATTTTGCATATTGTAAGGAATTGCTGTTGGTTTCTTGAGACAAACATTAGATTGTTGGGTGATCTAAGCTTTGTTTGAGGTGAAGAGGGGCTTTTTAGCTGGGAGGTTGATGCTGGGTCAGAACAACTAGTTGTAACTCCTCTTGGCTCTTTCTTGTTTATCATCAAAAGCTATTCAAGTTTTCCTCCATGCTCTTGTGTCATTGACGTTTGCTACATTTGTATGGTCAATTTACATCTGATCCTAGATTGTTTATGATTATAGATCCATGTCTTTGTATAGTGCTATGCTACTGTGATCTTACAGGTACTTTGTGAAGCTGGGCGTGCAAGGGAGCAGGTAGCTAAAGACTATCAAAGAAGAGAGGAATCAAATCAGGAGATTAGCGCAAGACAGAGGTTGGTCTTTCTGTTCCTCTCTATCTATCATTGATAAAGGAAAAACGAAAGTAGCTTTTCTCTGTTTGTTTCTAAGGCAGCTGTCACACCTTAGTGGGATAGAGCAGTTCTATATAGACACTTTTCCCTGTAACAACTGGGTAGAGCGAGGTGGTCGTAGAGGGGTGTGAAAGCCCCCCGTGCATGGGGTCTGGGGAAGCGCTATGAGAATTTCTTTTATGCAGACCCAATACTAGTGTAGTAGACACAAGGATGGTGGGTGGACCCACCCATAGTTTTGTGAATGGTTTTTGGGCATGATGTTTTTTCCCATGATATTTTGTAGATTCAGTCAAGGGACCTACAGTTATGCTCTAGTCCAGGATTAACAAATTGGGGTTTATGAATTCTTCGACATCTATAAAATGTATTGGAACAATGAAGGGATATGATAAAAAATAAATGTAGTTTTCCCATTTTTGGGTTCCAGGAGAAAATATTTGTGTATATTTTTATGTTCTCACCACTGTATGGTTTTTTCTATTTTTAAGAATTCGTTTGTAGGTAATTTTTGTATAGGGTTAAAACCTGCATAAATTCCTTACTAGTCCATACCTTTCTGGAATGCCGCCATTAAGTTAAGTTGTCAAAGAGTTATTTAATAAGTAACATTTTGTGTGAATAACTTATTCCCAATTTTTTTTACGCAAAATAGAATTTGAGAGCATACATCTCACCTTTTCTATTATTGTTTGATTCATTCTCTAAATTGTTCCGTTTTGTTGTGAGGTGGAACAAACTATTTTTTCATGATTTATGCCATATTTACTACAATATTCTTCAAATACCTTGGAGTAGTACTCTCCACCATTATCTCTTCTAATGCATCTCAATAATTTATTAGTTTTCCTTTCAATAGCCACATGAAAATTTTGAAAAGTATCTATAACTTGATATTTTCTCTTAATAGGGAATTTCCACACCTTATTTGATGCATCATCAACAAAAGTGGCAAAATAAGTAGCTCATATTAGTGATTTTGTATCAATTGGGCCACAAATATCAAAGTGCATCAAATCTAATATTTTTGTATCCATCTTAGGACTATCTCTTATAAATCATACTTTCTTTTGTCTACACATAAAACTATGTTCATAATATTTAATTTCAATAACTTTTATATTAGGAAAAATATTTTGCGCAATTTTTTTTTATGCCTATTTCAATCGTCTCAAGTATTTTATGCCACAAATTTGTTATAGACTCCTTTGTAACAATAACAATATTTGAATTTTCCGACTTTGATTTTAAGGTGTAAATAGTGCCTATTTTATTTATTGTTGCAAAAACCAATGAACCTTTTACAGTTTTTCATCCTCCCTTGCTAAACACTATATGGTAGCCTTCATCATCTAACTTTCTAGTTGAAATCAAATTCATTCCAAGCTTGGGTACATGTTTGACCTACTTAAACAATAAACTACAACCATTTCATGTCTTTATTAGAACATCTCCTATTCTTTATTTCCTAAGGGAACCTTACCCATATTACGATATGTATATTAAAAAAAACTTTCCTTGGTGTAACATGGTAGGAGGCTTAGAAATCTAAAATCCAATCAATATCTTGATTGGATGTATAAAGGTATACTTCATCACAGGTAACATTAATTAATACCTCACATTCTATTACCATGGCAACAATTTCTTCATTATTGTTGGATACATTTTTTTCCCTTTTTCGCCTTCTTTAATATCCATCAACACCTTTTGACATGGCAAACTTTCCCACAATGATAGAAGGTTCTTCTTCCACATGTAGACATTGATCTTCTTCTAAAGATTGATCTCCTTGATTTCATTCTATCATGTTGTCTTCCATGATCTATAAGATTTAATGCAATCATATCTGATATTTCATATCCCATAGATTTCCTGAGCATTTCTTCATTTAAATTCGCATTTAATAAACTATTAAAATCATCTTCAGGCATAGAGCTTAGGAGTAAAAGATATTCGATGTCATCATCAAACTATCATGCATAGATCTTAGGAGTAAAAGATATTTTATCTCATCATCAAACATAATCTTTAACAAAATGAGCTAGTTCACCATCATGTGCAACTCATTTAGATGTTCAACTACATAATTCCCTTACTTGATTTTGAGATTAAACAACCTCTTCATAAAAAACAATTTATTCATTGTTGTGTCTTGTTCATATAAATCATGAAGCTTTTTCCATAAAGATTTCATGGTCTTTTCCTTTGAAACATGGAAGTATATTATGTCCACAAACTATTGTTGAATAATAGAAATTTCTTTTTGATCTAATTTCTCTCAATCTTCATGAGTCATTGATGAAGGCTTCTTAGATTTTCCCTTAATTGACAAATGCAGATCTTTGAGTGTGAGTATATATTCCATATTAGATATCCATATGGTAAAATTTACCCTAATAAGCTTTTCAATGCTTATCATTGACTCCTTTCAACATCTTGTAAATAAAACCTACAAACAACTAATTGCCAACAAAAAAAATTCTATGATACCAGTTGTTATATTTTAAATACTAATAAAAAAATTAACAACAATAGATTTGAGATCAATAATAACTTATACATATTTCATCAATACAATATTGATCATAAATAAAATAAAACATATAGAAAAGAAGAAAGCAACCTAAGTGAAAAACTTAGCAATGATTACTAACAAATATTATATAAATTTCAGGTTGTGAACCCAACTTCCAATCACTTTTATTATAATGGATGAATTCTATCTTATTTATATAGGAATTCTCTGTCATATAGGAGGAGAATCTCTCATTACATTAAAGGCAAGTCTATATAAAAATCTTCATTACATTCGAAAGAATTTAATTATAATTGCATAATTAAAAAAACAAAAACAAATTATCATTTTATATACAAAATTGATAAATAAATAATATTAATTACACAAAATAAATAAGAATATGATGATATGAAAAAAATATTCATTAAAAAATATTCAATAATACTAATTACACAAAATAATTAAGAATGATGATGATATGGAAAAAAATTATTCATTAAAAAAATTTAAAAAATATTGGGAAGGGAAAGTTAGTGAATGAAGGGATCATGTTAATTATTAACTTGACAAAATTAAATAATATTGAAATAGAATGTCATAATGATGACAATATCTGAAAGTACTATTAATTAAATAGTTATTAAATGAATAAAATTAACAGAGAATGGAAAGTCACAGTCCAGCTCAAATCCAACACTTCTATAAGCTCAAGTAAGAAGCCATTGTTTGTTGATGCTTCTTTTGACAAAAATACTAGATCTCTTCAAAGACATCAGGACAAACCAGACAAGGTGCATTCTCTCACCTTGGGGGAAGTGAGTCGAGAGATTCACAATATTAAATTTGAGATTTCTGCTCTAAAGTCTTAGATTGCAGAAATAAAGAAAGGAAAGCAGGTGGCAGAGAAAGAAGAAGAAGAAAGCGCTCATCCATGAGACACTACTGAATACACCAACAATCCAAATATTGAAGTTGTTGAAGGAAGGAAAGACCCTGTCTGTGGGTTCAAAGAAATGAGGCTCCTAACTATCTCCTATCAGCAACACCATGTCAGATTAAACATATGTATTAAAGGTGAAATGTTTGAGATTACAACACTCCTTGACTCAGGGGCTGATGTAAACATCCTTAATAAGAAAATCACGCCAGCTAAATATTGGGTCTCTGCAAAAAGAGATGTAGTAGGATTGGGCAATAAAACACTCAAATATGAGGTGCCTAAGGCATCCATCTGTTTTGATAGTCACTGCATCAATCTGAAGTTTGCAGTTGCAGATATCCTTGTTGATTGCATCCTAGGAAACATTTTCCTAGCAGCTGTTGAGCCACATGGTTCAACAAGAATGAAAGGTAATAAAGCTGGATATTTTATATCTGTTCCTACTTCAAAAGGAACATCAAAGAGGATAGAATTGCCATATATCTCTAATCCTTGTGTCTCAAAAATGGTCCAGACTATCCAAAACTTGGACAAAGCAAAATCCAGATTATCAGATCTAAAAGATCTGAAATCTACACTCAGAGTTTAAGAACAGCATAGAGATCCTCAGATCAAAAGAAGAATTGAGGATTTAAAGAAGCAGATTTAAGATGAATGATGCTCAGAAGAACCCAATGCATTCTAGAACAGAAAGCAGCATACAGTAGAACTCCCATATAAAGAAGGATACACAGGGAGACCTTGCAAAAGCATAGCCATCCCCATGAGCAAGGATTATAGAGATCTCTGTGAAAAAGAGATCAAGCAGCTCCTAAACAGAAAGCTTATCAGAGAATCTGACAGTCCCTGGAACTGTTATGGGTTCTACGTCAACAAAAGAGCCGAACAAATCAGAGGCATTCCAAGACTGGTAATAAATTTTAAACCTCTGAATTTTGTCCTTGCAGATGACACCTATCCTATACCCCATAAAGGTGATTTAATAAGCAAGATAGCCGGTGCTAAGATTTTTTCTAAGTTTTATCTAAAAGAAGGATTCTGGCAAGTTGTTATTGCAGAAAAAGACAAGTTCAAAACTGCTTTCAGCATTCCAGCAGGCCACTATGAGTGGAACATCATGCCATTTGGATTGAAGAATGCACCACCCAAATTCCAGAAGGTAATGGACAAGATCTTTAAGCCATACTTTGATTGGCTTATAGTATATATTGATGATGTTCTGTTCTTTTCCAAGAACATCCAAGATCATTTTAAACATGTGCATACTTTCAAACAGTTAGTTAAGCATAATGGTCTTGTTTTGAGTAAAAAGAAGATAGAAGTCTTCCAAACCACTATCAATTTTCTTGGTCACACCATCTCCAATGGCCAAATTTCCCTACAGAAGCATGCATTGGAATTTTCTGACAAATTTCCTGATGTTATTAAAAACAAGAATCAATTGTAGAGATTCTTGGGGTGTTTGAATTATGTCAGAAATTTTTATCAAGATTGTGCCGATGTTAGGAGTGTGCTGAATAAGAGACTTCAAAAGAATCTTCTACTTCATATATTATCTGCATCCAGTCTTTGTGGAAGTCTTCGTACTGTGACATCTTGTGACACTTTAGATTCATAAGAATGACTTCATTCTTATCTGCTATCTCAGTGTCACTGCCACACCAGTGTTCAAGAATCATAGATTTCAAAGCACCTATCATGTTGCTTATGGTTGAGCCATCTGGATTATGAATTACATCTCCGGCTTCATCTTTGAGTACTTCTTCTTCCATTTTTGCAAGTAGCTTTGGAGATGATTTTGTTTCCCACCACCTGAGCAATGTTCCTATAAAACATTGAATGATAGTCTTGCAGGCTTCAATTTCACTTTTTCCCCTTAAACACATGAGCTTGTATTCTGTGAACATCATATCAATTAGCTGTCTAATCTGGCCAATGCTCAGATTATCGATGTTCCATTCTCTATGAGATTCTTGGAAGAAAGTGTGAGCTTCTGGGAGCTTGCCTTTGCCTTCCAGGTTAGGTGCAGGGTATTTGTTGAGCCTACTCTCAAGAGGTTCATAGATAGGCAAGATTTGTGAGTCAGGATCTTTCTTTTCTTCTTCTTCATCCTTGAATAAGGATGCAATAGTGATCTTTTCTGTAACCTCAGATTCAGCAGATGTGGCTACTTCTTTTGGAAATAGTGTCGGGAACCTATGAGTTGGCTTTACAAGATCCTGAATCTTTATGTTTCTTTTATACAAGAAAGAAGTAGGAACTGGATTTTTTGTCTTGGATATGCTCATGCTTTCAACTTTTTCAGTTAAGCCAGAAATGAGATGTTTAGTAGTATCAAGATGATCTACTAACTTTTCTTCTACTCCTTCTATTTTGATTAAATATTCTTTGGCATATGAACAAACAACAGATGAATTAAACTGTACATCATTGAGGCATTTGTTTACCTCATTTATTGACACTTGAACAATATCAAACTGTTCTTTTATTTCTGTTGCTTTAGATGAATTGATCTCCGGGCCTTTGGTGGCTGTATTCTTCTAGTTTATTTGTTCACTAGCCTTCTAGATTCTCCCATCTGTGCCTAAAGCATTGTCATCTTTCTACACCAAAGGAATGGCCTTTGTTGCATTATGATTTTCTCCAAGGATAATTCCTCTGTATGGAGGAAATGTAGATGGGGTTTCTATTCTGGTACCATCCAGTGCAGTCCAAGCATGTTTATTAACTGAAGAGGAAGATGATGAACCAGTTAACACACTCACAGGGGAAAAATATTTCTTCCATTCATAGAAAGAAATCCATGAATTATTAACTTCCATATAATGTTTCCAATCTTCAGCTAATTTTATTTTCTCATCAATAGTATGGCTTACGCCAAACTCTTCTGCTTCTGGATTAGTGAATAAGTCCCAATTAAGCATAGCTTTCATCCATTTGGAACTTACTTCTGATTTTAGGCAACCAGACATAAGGGTAAAGAATTTATGCATTTCCATGACTGCAGGCTTTTTACAATCATTAGGAACAAGACCAACTCTACAGGCTGGAATCAGGCCTTTGGCTTGCTCAAGATATCCTAGGCCATATTTGGGTTTGGCTGGCCTCATAATACTAAACATCTTTGTCAACCTTGGATCTTCTCCTTCAAGAGTTATAATCTCATGCATCATTAAGACATGATCAGACTCTGGCTCATGTGGAAAAGGTATGTCTGAACATTTCGGATTTGGACATGGATTTACAGAAGTGGAAGGAGGAGCTTGTCTTGTTCTAGGATGGTGATTTTCATGAATGACAGATTCAGCAAGCATACATAAATTTATAGCAACCTTACACTCTGGACAAATAACTTCTAAAGAACTGAAATTGACAATCTGGGAAAACTCAAAAAGAGAAATATGTTTACAGGAAGTGGAACTAGAACATGTGGTATCAACAATGGCAGGATCTCTGTAATACTTTGAACTTTTACAGGCTTTCTCAATACCTCTGTAATCAATAGTGGATCTTTTGGGGAAAGACAAAATTGCAGAAGACTGGCTTTCTTTTATATCAACAAAGGTTATTATTTTTGGAACAGGAGGCTTGGGATTATTGACTACCCAGTGTTCGAGAAAGGTGAGGTCTTCCCATATGATAATTTGATGTTCTATTTTCTGATTTTTTGAATCAGTAAGAACAACAACACTAGATTTAGAGTCTCGACTGGGAGTATGTTTTATTGCTGGCCATAAGGTATTAGTATGTCGAAAGCATCCCCGACACTTTATGGATATATTATGTCTCTTTTGATGCATATAAAACCCCGAGGTTTGGATCTGCAACTGTAAGATTTGATCAATGGTTTCATCAAAGACATAAACATAAAAGTTTGGCTAATAGTCAAAATAAACAGGGTCATGAGACAAAGGAGCAACTATACCACCTATCAAGGAATCAATATACTTATTGTGGGTAAGATCACAGACTGTGGCCAACACAAAAGTATTTAACCCTTGATGAGTTAATGAGTTAATCCCAATTCTGATGCATCCTAAATGCAAATATTTTGTTTTCAATCTTTTAGCCTCAGCCTGTAAAGCTTTTGGATCCAGTAAAGGGATAGACTGGATATTGTCAGAGTTTTCCTGTATCTGACTTATAGATTCTTTTATACTAATTCTGGTAGCGGATTTTAAATGAAACATAGACAAATCACTATATACTTTTGAGGGAGAGATACTGGGTAAGTTCTAGGGAGATGAGGGTTGTGACTCTTCATATTCAAGTTCTGTTTGATTTAAGACTCAACTAGAACTTGATGCAAACATATCCCTAAGAGGGTTCTCTTTTGTTGATGATTCTCTCTCTTCTAATTCATGGAAGGAAATAGACTTCCTGAATGAATCCATTACTAATATGAGTGATGATTAGAATACCGATCTCTTGAACCAGACGTTATTAGCTCTGATACCAATTTTACAATAGGGGCTTCTGTCACAAGTTTTCTCTGACTCTTGGCCTTGCTATGTCTCTTCGTCTGTCTTTGCAAAACAACTCCTGGCGAACCAGTGGTGAAATTAGTGCGAATCTACTCAGATCTTTCACGCTCTGTGACCTCAATAAATGTCTACCTCGCCTAACAATTGTCTGGCATCCCTTTGATCTTTTGGCGAACCCCTAATGAACTTCCCGTGAAATTCGAATGAAGAGTAAACTACTACCACAACAGACAATGATAAATGCGCACAGGTATACAAATGTGGAAATGTATACTCATATTATTACTTAGAATGGATTCAAATTACAGATCAAAGATTACAGAGAGAATTCCTTATCAGAGATTAACTATTGTTGCATTTATCGAGCTTTATGCTGATCACAGAGGATCAAGAAATACTAAAGGCTACCTGGCAATAGATAGGCTCTGCCTCAGAATATATAGAAGCCCCTGCTGTAAAATTGATTAGAATACCGACCTCTGGCTCTGATACCAATTTTACAGCAGGGGCTTCTTCTCTTATTACCACATTCGGGTAGTGTTCTGTCTTGTGAGAGTGGGAACCACATTTCATGCATTGCATGGATCCCCGTCCTTCTTTCTTGACCTGTTTTCCCCTTTGAACAGAGGCTTGAGATTTTTTGCCTCGGTTTCGCTTAGACTCTTCTCCTTCTAGACATCTTGAAGATGTATGTCCAGTTTTACCACACAGCCAACAAGTTAGGCTATTCCATTTCTCCTGTTTAGATGTATGGAGATGGATGTCAGAAGGTCTATAATAATGAGTTTTGGGGATATACCTGTAGTAGCATTTTCTGGTTTTGGAGGAGCGGCTTTAGATCTCTGAGGATTCTTTCTTCGATCTTTGTAACCTTTGAATTTTTTCTTATATTCCTTTTTGGCCCTTTTCTTTGCTTTCCTCCGTTTGACCAAGGGGTCATCAACTGTAAGTCCATACTTGCTGTAGATGGACTTTTTATTAGGAAGATTTGAAAGATTCTCCAAAGATTTGTTCACTTTAGAACTGGTGCAAAGACTTACCAGAGTCTTTGTAATGTGGGCATATATCTCACCCCAAGTATAGGACTCAAATGGCAACTAGAAGACTTCTTGCAATTTGATATAATCTACAAACCTGGATGGGAGTACAGCAAGATAAACCTGTTTCTACAATAGATTTTTTGAACCCTTTACTTAATATTATTACTTAGAATGGATTCAGATTACAGACCAGAGATTACAAAGAGAATTCCTTATCAGAGATTGACTATCGTTGCATTTATCGGGCTTTATGCTGATCACAGAAGATCAAGCAATACCGAAGGCTACCTGGCAACAGATATGCTCTGCCTTAGAATATATAGACTCGACTCATATACAGACTTGACTGACTACTAATAGATTTGGCCAATTTTGTTTCTTACCAGTGTCGAGAACACTGATACGCAGGCTTCTCAGATCTCTAAGACTCACTAAGACTCTAAGACTCTCCAAATGCGAATGCCTCATGAATGAGCCTTACCCTCATTTTATAACAAATGAGAGGGGACAAACACTCCTGTAGGGCACCAGACAGGTGGAAGGAATCATTGCTTTCGGGTAACACCGAGGTGAGATCTACACAAATATTCCAGTCTTGGAATTCCTCTGATTTGTTCAGCTCTTTTGTTGACGTAGAACCCGTAACATTTCTAGGGGCTATTAGATTCTCTGATGAGCTTCCTGTCTAGGAGCTGCTTGATCTCTTTTTCACAGAGATCTCTATAATCCTTGCTCATGGGGATGGCTCTGATTTTGCAAGGTCTCCCTGTGTATCCTTCTTTGTATGGGAGTTCTACTGTATGCTGCTTTCTGTGCCAGAATGCATTGGGTTCTTATGAGCAGCATTCATCTTCAATCTGCTTCTTTAAATCCTCAATTCTTCTTTTGAGCTGAGGATCTCTAAGCTGTTCTTCAACTATGAGTGTAGATTTCAGATATTTTAGATCTAATAATTTGGCTTCTGCTTTGTCCAAGTTTTGGATAGTCTGGACCATTGTTGAGACACGAGGATTAGAGATATGTGGAAATTCCATCCTCTTTGATGTTCCTTTTGAAGTAGGAATAGATATAAAATATCCAGCTTTATTACCTTTCATTCTTGCTGAACCATGCGGCTCAACAACTGCTAGGAAAATGTTTCCTAAGATGCAATCAACAGGGATATCTGCAACTGCAAACTTCATATTGATGCAGTGATTGTCAAAATAGATGGATGCCTTAGGCACCTCATATTTGAGTGTTTTATTGCCCAATCCTACTACATCTCTTTTTTCGGAGACCCAATATTTAGCTGGTGTGATTTTCTTATTAAGGATGTTTACATCAACGCCTGAGTCAAGGAGTTCTGTAAGCTCAAACATTTCACCCTTAATACATATGTTTACTCTGACATGGTGTTGCTGATAGGAGATAGCTAGGAGCCTCATTTCTTTGAACCCATAGACAGGGTCTTTCCTTCCTTCAACAACTTCAATATTTGGATTGCTGGTGTATTCAATAGTGTCCCATGGATGAGTGCTTTCTTCTTCTTCTTTCTATGCTACCTGCTTTCCTTTCTTTATTTCTGTAATCTGAGACTAAGCTTCTCGAAGTGCTGGATTTGAGCTAGTCCATGAAGGCTTCAGTTAGCCAGTTTTTCATTTCACTATCTTCCATTGCTCTGATTTGAGATAAGATTTTTTATCTCATCTTCTTTCATTGCAGCCATTAAGATCTTTTCTTTTTGAGGTCTGAAGTTGAATTCTTCAGAACAGGATTCACTGTATGATTCTGAATCAGAATCATAATTTATCTGGCCAGCACATTCTTTAGATTTGGGACAAGAATAAGATGAAGCTTCTGAATCTGAACTTTCTTGCATATGTGCTTGTAATTCTTCAAGAGATGAAGAACTAAAAGAATCATAAGATGATTCTTTAAACTAGTTTTGTTGGGCTAATTCTCTTATTACCACATTCGGGCAGCGTTCTGTCTTGTGAGAGTGGGAACCACATTTCATGCATTGCATGGAGCCCTGTCCTTCTTTCTCTACTTGTTTTCCCCTTTGAACAGAGGCTTGAGATTTTTTGCCTCGGTTTCACTTAGACTCTTCTCCTTCTGGACATCTTGAAGATGTATGTCCAGTTTTACCCCACAGCCAGCAAGTTAGACTGTTCCATTTCTCTTATTTAGATGTATGGAGATGGATGTCAGAAGGTTTATAATAATGAGTTCTGGGGATATACTTGTAGTAGCCTTTTCTGGCTTTGGAGGAGTGGCCTTTAGATCTCTGAGGATTCTTTCTTCGATCTTTGTAACTTTTGAATTTTTGCTTATATTCCTTTTTGGCCCTTTTCTTTGCTTTCCTCCATTTGACCAAGGGGTCATCGACTGTAAGTCCATACTTGTTGCAGATGGACTTTTTATCAGGAAGCTTTGAAAGCTTCTGCAGAGATTCGTTCACTTTAGAACTAGTGCAAAAACTTACCCGAGTCTTTGTAATGTGGGCATATATCTCACCCCAAGTATAAGACTCAAGTGGCAACTGGAAGACTTATTGCAATCTGATATAATCTACAAACCTGGATGGGAGTGCAGCAAGATAAACCTGTTTCCACAACAGATTTTTTGAATCCTTTACTTCATATATTCTCTGCATCCAGTCTCTGTGGAAGTCTTTGTACTGTGAAATCTTGTGACACTTTAGATTCATAAGAATGACTTCATTCTTATCTGCTATCTCAGTTTCACTGCCACACCAGTGTTCAAGAATCATAGATGTCAAAGCACCTATCATGTTGCTTATGGTTGAGTCATCTGGATTATGAATTACATCTCCAGCTTCATATTTGAGTACTTCTTCTTCCATTTTTGCAAGTAGCTTTGGAGATGATTATGTTTCTCACCACCTGAGTAATGTTCCTGTAAAACATTGAATGATAGTCTTGCAGGCTTCAGTCAAAGACTTACCAAAGTCTTTGTAATGTGGGCATATATCTCACCCCAAGTATAGGACTCAAATGACAACTAGAAGACTTCTGGAAATCTGATATAATCTACAAACCTGGATGGGAGTGCAGCAAGATAAACCTGTTTCCACAACAGATTTTTTGAATCCTTTACTTCATATATTCTCTGCATCTAGTCTCTGTGGAAGTCTTCGTATTATGACATCTTGTGACACTTTAGATTCATAAGAATGACTTCATTCTTATTTGCTATCTTAGTTTCACTGCCACACCAGTGTTCAAGAATCATAGATGTCAAAGCACCTATCATGTTGCTTATGGTTGAGCCATCTGGATTATGAATTACATCTTCGGCTTCATCTTTGAGTACTTCTTCTTCCATTTTTGCAAGCAGCTTTGGAGATGATTATGTTTCCCACCACCTGAGCAATATTCCTATAAAACATTGAATGATAGTCTTGCAGGCTTCAATTTCACTTTTTACCCTTAGACACATGAGCTTGTATTCTGTGAACATCATATCAATTAGCTGTCTAATCTGGCCAATGCTCAGATTATCGATGTTCCATTCTCTATGAGATTCTTGGAAGAAAGTGTGAGCTTCTGGGAGCTTGCCTTTGCCTTCCAGATTAGGTGCAGGGTATTTGTTGAACCTACTCTCAAGAGGTTCATAGATAGGCAAGATTTGTGAGTCAGGATCTTTCTTTTCTTCTTCTTCATCCTTGAATAAGGATGCAATAGTGATCTTTTCTGTAGCCTCAGATTCAGAAGATGTGGCTACTTCTTTTGGAAATAGTGTCGGGAACCTGTGAATTGGCTTTACAAGATCCTGAATCTTTATGTTTCTTTTATACAAGAAAGAAGTAGGAACTGGATTTTCTGTCTTGGATATGCTCATGCTTTCAACTTTTTCAGTTAAGCTAGAAATGAGATGTTTAGTAGTATCAAGATGATCTACTAACTTTTCTTCTACTCCTTCTATTTTGATTAAATATTCTTTGGCATATGAACAAACAACAGATGAATTAAACTGTACATCATTGAGGCATTTGTTTACCTCATTTATTGACACTTGAACAGTATCAAACTGTTCTTTTATTTTTGCTGCTTTTGATGAATTGATCTCCAGGCCTTTGATGGCTGTATTCTTCTAGTTTATTTGTTCACTAGGCTTCTAGATTCTCCCATCTGTGCCTAAAGCATTGTCATCTTTTTACACCAAAGGAATGGCCTTGTTGCATTCTGATTTTCTCCAAGGATAATTCCTTTGTATGGAGGAAATGTAGATGGGGTTTCTATTATGGTACCATCCAGTGCAGTCCAAGCATGTTTATTAACTGAAGAGGAAGATGATGAACTAGTTAACACACTCACAGGGGAAACATTTTTCTTCCATTCGTAGAAAGAAATCCATGAATTATTAACTTCCATATAATGTTTGCAATCTTCAGCTAATTTTCTTTTCTCATCAATAGTATGGCTTACACCAAACTCTTCTACTTCTAGATTAGTGAATAAGTCCCAATTAAGCATAGCTTTCATCCATTTGGAACTTAATTCTAATTTTAGCCAACCAGACATAAGGGTAAAGAATTTATGCATTTCCATGACTGCAGGCTTTTTACAGTCATCAGGAACAGGACCAAATCTACAGGCTGGAATCAGGCCTTTGGCTTGCTCAAGATATCTTAGGCCGTATTTGGGTTTGGCTGGCCTCATAATACTAAATATCTCTATCAACCTGGGATCTTCTCCTTCAAGAGTTATAATCTCATGCCTCATTAAGACATGATGAGACTCTGGCTCATCTGGAAAAGGTATGTCTGAACATTTCAGATTTGGACATGGATTTACAGAAGTGGAAGGAGGAGCTTGTCCTGTTTTGGGATGGTGATTTTCATGAATGACATATTCGACAAGCATACATAAATTTACAGTAGCCTTACACTCTGGACAAGTAACTTCTAAAGAACTGAAATTGACAATCTGGGCAAACTCAAAAAGAGAAATATGTTTACAGGAAGTGGAACTAGAACACGCGGTATCAACAATGGCAGGATCTCTGTAATACTTTGAACTTTTGCAGGCTTTCTCAATACCTCTGTAATCAATACTGGATCTTCTAGGGAAAGAAAGAATTGCAGAAGACTGGCTTTCTTTTATATCAGCAAAGGTTATTCTTTTTGACTACCTAGTGTTCGGGAAAGGTGAGGTCTTCCCATATGATAATTTGATGTTCTATTTTCTGATTCTTTGAATCAGTAAGAACAACACTAGATTTAGAGTCTTTACTAGAAGTATGTTTTATTGCTAGCCATAAGGTATTAGTATGTCGAAAGCATCCCCGAGACTGTATGGCTATATTATGTCTCTTTTGATGCATATCAAACCTTGAGGTTTGGATCTACAACTGTAAGATTTGATCAATGGTTTCATCAAAGACATAAACAGAAAAGTTTGGATAATAGTCAAAATAAATGGGGCCATGAGACAAAGGAGCAACTATACCACCGATCAAGGAATCAATATACTTATTGTGGGTAAGATCATGGACTGTGGCCAACACAAAAGTATTTAACCCTTGATGAGTTAATGGGTTAATCCCAATTCTGATGCATCCTAAATGCAAATATTTTGTTTTAGTCTTTTAGCCTCGGCCTGTAAAGCTTCTGGATCTAGTAAAGGGATAGACTGGGTGTTGTCAGAGTTTTCCTGTCTCTGACTTATAGATTCTTTTGTGCTAATTTTGGTAGCGGCTTTTAAATGAAACATAGACAAATCATTATATACTTCTGAGGGAGAGATATTGGGTAATTTCCAGCTAGCTGAGGGTTGTGTCTCTTCATATTCAAGTTTTGTTTGATTTAAGACTCGACTAGAACTTGATGCAAACATATCCCTAAGAGGGTTCTCTTCTGCTGATGATTCTCTCTCTTCTAATTCACGGAAGGGAACAGAATTCCTGAATAAATCCATTACTAATATGAGTGATGATTAGAATACCGACGTCTTGAACTAGATGTCAATGGCTCTGATATCAATTTTACAGCAGGGGCTTCTATCACAAGCTTGCTCTGACTCTTAGCCTTGCTGCGTCTCTTCGTCTGTCTTTGCAAAACAACTCCTGGTGAACCAATGGTGAACTTAGTGCGAACCTACTCATATCTTTCACGCTCTGCGACCTCAACAAATTGCTACCTCGCTTAACAACGGTTTGGCGTCCCTCAGAGATCTAAAGGCTGCTCCTCCAAAGCCAGAAAAGGCTACTATAGGTATATCCCCAGAACTCATTATTATAGACCTTCTAACATCCATCTCCATAGATCTAAACAAGAGAAATAGAACTGTAACCTAACTTGCTGGCTATGTGGAAAATTGGACATACATCTTCAAGATGTCCAGAAGGAAGAGTCTAAGCGAAACCGAGGCAAAAAATCTCAAGCCTTTGTTCAAAGGGGAAAACAGGTCAAGAAAGAAGGACAAGGATCCATGTAATGCATGAAATGTGGTTCCCACTCTCACAAGACAGAATGCTGCTCGAATGTGGTAATAAGAGAATTAGCCCAACAACGATAGTTTGAAGAATCATCTTATGATTCTTTTAGTTCTCCATTTCTTGAAGAATTACAAGCACATATGCAAGAAAGTTCAGATTCAGAAGCTTCATCTTGTTCTTGTCCCAAATCTGAAGAATGTGCTTGCCAGATAAATTATGATTCTGATTTAGAATCATACGGTGAATCTAGTTTTGAAGAATTCAACTTCAGACCTCAAAAAGAAAATATCTTAATGGCTACAACGGAAGAAGATGAGATAAAAATCTTATCTCAAATCAGAGCAATGGAAGATGGTGAAATGAAAAATCGGCTAACTGAAGCCTTCATGGACCAGCTCAAATCCAACACTTCCAGAAGCTCAGGTAAGAAGCCATTGTTTGTTGATGCTTCTTTTGACAGAAATACTAGATCTTTTCAAAGACATCAGGACAAACCAGATAAGGTGTGTTCTCTCACCTTGGGGGAAGTGAGTCGAGAGATTCACAATATTAAATATGAGATTTCTACTCTAAAGTCTCAGATTATAGAAATAAAGAAAAGGAAGCAGGTGGCAGAGAAAGAAGAAGAAGAAAGCCCTCATCCATGGGACACTACTGAATACACCATCAATCCAAATATTGAAGTTGTTGAAGGAAGGAAAGACCCTGTCTATGGGTTCAAAGAAATGAGGCTCCTAGCTATCTCTTATCAACAACACCATGTCAGAGTAAACATATGTATTAAGGGTGAAATGTTTGAGCTTACAACACTCCTTGACTCAGGAGCTGATGTAAACATCCTTAATAAGAAAATCATGCCAGCTAAATATTGGGTCTCTGCAAAAAGAGATGTAGTAGGATTGGACAATAAAACACTCAAATATGAGGTTCCTAAGGCATCCATCTGTTTTGACAGTCACTGCATCAATATGAAGTTTGCAGTTGTAGAGATCCCTGTTGATTACATCCTAGGAAACATTTTCCTAGAAGCTGTTGAGCCGCATGGTTCAACAAGAATGAAATGTAATAAAGCTGGATATTTTATATCTGTTCCTACTTCAAAAGGAACATAAAAGACGATAGAATTGCCATATATCTCTAATCCTCGTGTCTCAAAAATGGTCTAGACTGTCCAAAACTTGGACAAAGCAGAAGCCAGATTATCAGATCTAAAAGATTTGAAATCTACACTCAGAGTTGAAGAACAACTTAGAGATCCTCAGATCAAAAGAAGAATTGAGGATTTAAAGAAGAAGATTGAAGATGAATGCTGCTTAGAAGAACCCAATGCATTTTGGCACAGAAAGCAGCATACAGTAGAACTCCTATACAAAGAAGGATACACAAGGAAACCTTGCAAAAGCAGAGCCATCCCCATGAGCAAGGATTATAGAGATCTCTGTGAAAAAGAGATCAAGCAGCTCCTAGACAGGAAGCTCATCAGAGAATCCGACAGCCCCTGGAACTGTTATGGGTTCTATGTCAACAAAAGAGCCGAACAAATTAGAGGCATTCCAAGACTAGTAATAAATTTTAAACCTCTAAATGTTGTTCTTGTAGATGACACCTATCCTATACCCCATAAAGGTGATTTAATAAGCAGGATAGCTGGTGCTAAGATTTTTTCTAAGTTTGATCTGAAAGCATGATTCTTGCAAGTTGCTATTGTAGAAAAAGACAAGTTCAAAACTGCTTTTAGCATTCCAGCAGGCCACTATGAGTGGAACATCATGCCTTTTGGATTGAAGAATGCACCATCCAAATTCCAGAAGGTAATGGACAAGATCTTTAAGCCATACTTTGATTGGCTTATAGTATATATCGATGATGTTCTGATCTTTTCCAAGAACATCCAAGATCATTTTAAACATGTGCATACTTTCAAACAGTTAGTTAAGCATAATGGTCTTGTTCTGAGTAAAAAGAAGATAGAAGTCTTCCAGATCACTATCAAGTTTCTTGGCCACACCATCTCCAATGGCCAGATTTCCTTGCAGAAGCATGCATTAGAATTTGCTGACAAATTTCCTGATGTTATTACAGACAAGAATCAATTGCAGAGATTCTTGGGGTGTTTGAATTATGTCAATAATTTTTATCAAGATTGTGTTGCTGATAGGAGTGTGTTGAATAAGAGACTTCAAAAGAATCCTCCTGGATGGACAGATAAACATACCAAGGCTGTTTAGAATATTAAAGCCAAGGTAAAATCCATGCCTATCTTATATGTAGCAGATGAAAATGCATTTAAGATTGTTGAAACGGATGCAAGTAACATTGGATGGGGAGGAATCTTGAAACAAAGAAGTGAAGATGCTGAACAAATTGTTCAGTATGCATCTGGGGTATGGAATCTAGCTGAGTAGAATTATTCCACCATCAAAAAATAAGTCAAAGCTGCATGGAACTGCATCAGCAAGTTTGATGTCTACCTTATAAACAAACAGTTCCTACTCAGAACTGATGCTTCAGCTCTGCAGAAGGTCTTAACTAAAGACATCAAAAAACCAGGTGAGGCTAAATTTGCCAGATGGCAAGCACTCTTTGCTAACTTCAACTTTCAGGTCGAACACATAAAAGGAAATGAGAATTGTCTTCCAGATTTCCTCAGTAGAGAGTACATCTAGCCTCAAGAGCACATTATGATCATTGTAACAGAATGGGACCAGAACCAAAAGTAAGAGGTCCTACGCACTATCCCAGACAATCAGGATTGAGAAGAATACAAGAAAAACTGAAAGCCTACATGGCAACTGAGAAATACAAAAGTATTAGATGCTAATCTGTAGGCACATACCGATATTCAACATCTTGTACCAGAAAGAAAAGTGTATCCAAAGGGAAGCAAGTGGATACATGGTATGATTTATGAAAAAGCAAAAAGAGATGCCAGATTTGCAAAAGTAACTCTACAACAAGATTTTCATGATATATTCGGCATATGGTACCATGGAGGAGCCCGTAGCGGAATATATGAGAAATATTTTTGCATCCATCGTACCAAGAATCTCACATGGTCTTAGCCTACTCATAATGCAGCTACATGGCCAAAAGGAGATCCCAAAATTACTTTTCCTGACACAGTTTATGATTTTGCAGGTTATAAACAGCTGTGGTGGGATTTTCTTAATGTTGATGATAAAGAAGAGACCCATTATACTAAACTAAAATTTAGTACAATGGGTACTTTTCAAAGAAACCAACAATGTGACTGGTTCCAAGAATGTTGGTGTGATTATGGAGTCAACAGAACGGATATGGACTGAATCTACCATGAGTCATATTGCAGAAATCATTGTGACTTATGTCTAGAGCATAATATTGGAGAATGTTTTCATGCCATTTATAACACTGTTAAACCAATGGCAACGGGTGAATGGTCATCTTTTTATAATCATTCTCTCAAAGACTACATGAGTGGTCATTATGAATGGTTAGTATTAACTAAGGTAAAGCATCAAATTGTTCTCGGAAAACCAATGATAGTCCGGAGCATTTTTACCAAATCCTGGGACGAATTGTTGTACAAAAGAAATAGATTCCTCAAAATCATTGTATTCTGACGGTTCTCATGGGCTTATCTGTAAAAGCATCCATTATTGTAATAATGTTGTCCAGTCACAAGGACTTAATTGTGGTCGCCTTTCTCGTGGGCTTTGTTGTACCAAAGCATCCACTTTGTAAACAGTCAATCCACTAAGTAAATAGTGGAGACAACGTATTTTCCCATAGGATTTACTTTTCTAGACTGGAATCTTTGTGCTGATGTCACCTCGGTGTTACCTGAAAACAATGATTCCTTCCACCTATCCAATGCCTTGCAGGAGTGTTTGTCCCCTCTCATTTGTTATAAAATGAGGGTAAGGCTCATTCATGAGGCATTCGCATTTGGAGAGTCTTAGAGTCTTAGAGATCTGAGAAGCCTGCGTATCAGTGTGCTCAGCACTAGTAAGAACCTAAAGTGGCCAGATCTATTAGCAGTCAGTCAAGTCTGTATATGAGTCGAGTCTGTATATTCTGAGGTAGAGCCTATCTGTTGCCAGGTAGCCTTTGGTATTGCTTGATCCTCTGTGATCAGCATAAAGCCCGATAAATGCAACGATAGTCAATCTCTGATAAGGAATTCTCTCTGTAATCTCTGATCTGTAATTTGAATCCATTCTGAGTAATAATATGAGTATACATTTCTGCATCTGAATACCTATGTGCATTTATCATTGTCTGTTGTGGTAGTAGTTGTCTTGCAATCTTCATTCGAAGTTCACAGGAAGTTCATTAGGGGTTCACCAAAAGATCGAAGGGACGTCAGACTGTTGTTAGGCGAGGTAGCCGTTTGTTGAGGTCACAGAGCGTGAAAGATTTGAGTAGGTTCGCACTAAGTTCACCATTGGTTCACCCGAAGTTGTTTTGCAAAGACAAACGAAGAGACACAGCAAGGCCAAGAGTCATAGCACGCTTGTGACAGCAAACCACCTTTTCTCTCACGCAGGGGGCGAAAAATAAATAGTGTTGTAGATACGCGAAGGGAGGGGGTAGCGAAAAAGAAATAGTGGTGTAAATAAGACATATTAAGCCACTAAAAAGATGGCTTTGTAGAAATTTTGAATAATTAAACACTTATTCATAGGGATTATCCTGATTATACACTATTGCGGAATACATGCACAATACATAACCTCCTCTACATTGATCATCAAATTAGCATCATTAAAATCAATGAAACATCAATCGCAGGCACACATTAACACAGTATGTAACCCGGGGAAAGCATACAACTGAAAACCCCATAGAGAACATGTAAAAATACATAGTACAATACTCCTCACAAGTACTCAGTACTATCTCCACTTGTTACACACAAACTAGCTCAGATCTGAGTCAATCACAGGTTCAAATCTCCTCCGCTGCTTGCCTGCCTCCACTGCGCAATCCTGCATGAGAATAGATGAGAATGGCTGAAGAAAACTCATATTTTCTTGGCTAAACCATGCAATCCTCATTGGCATTACTCAATCCCACTGATTGTGCAAGATCTCATGCACAACTATAGTCACAACTGATAGCAATCTCAACCTCTAACACCTGTCTCCACTGAAGTGTCCATGCACTGAGTTAACTAATGTATTCTTTAGTTGCTTTATGAGTTGATAATTAGTGAATTAATTAATAATTAATTCATATCACTCATCACTAGTGTATTCTGCAGTTAGACTAAATACAACTAGTTCAACTAAGTCAAACTAAACACAACTCCATCAACTCCTCAATCAACTCCACCAAACTCAACCACATGAGTTCTAACTGAAGTCCTGCATGCAATAGCTCAACTGACCCACAAGAAAAGCATATTTCCTTCTGACAGTTGCATGTGGCACATCCATAGCTCGAACTGAAGTGCTCCAAGAGGATAAGATAATGTTTATAGTCCAAATATTATTATGAGCTAATAATATTTGATTGTTTATATTTTTAGCCTGGCAGTCTAAAAATAGAATCCGCTCATATGTCTAAAAATAGAAGTCCATCTATTTTTACCAACATGACCAATCATCCACAAATAGCATCCTGCAACTCATAGACCATGATCCATATGTCTTAAAATAGACATAGTCTAAAAATAGACTTTGCGCCAAAAATAGCCTGCGGGCCCACTTAGTGAAGGCGACTCCTTTCCACTAAGCTCCATCATCTTGTTGCATTTTCAACACTCCCTCTCAACAAGATATGGATTTTCTGCAACCCTGTTAGGCCCCTATACTACTAGTGTAACCTCTTATTTTTATTAGTATAACCCACTTATTATATTGATGTACCCATGTAGTGCCCATATTGTTACTATTGTGCCCCATAGAAGCCCACTATTGTTATTATTGTGCCCTTACATTATTATTGTTATGTCGGTTCTGATTATGTTATGACCCCTTAGACTCCTATATATAGAAAGGAGGTCTTTTCATTTGTATCATCCAAGAATTGTACATTTATGTAATGTAAAGGAGGTTGGCCCCTTGAAGAGGCTGAATTCTAAGGCGTTGATCTATCTTTTCTATCTTTTCTTGAGCTGGTTCCATAACATTTGGTATCAGAGCTTTGGATTCTAGGGTTTCGCTGCTCCAAACAGGTCATTGTGGCATTTTCGCTATAACTTGTTTTCTGTGACGTTTCAGAAGTTGCAAAAAAAACCAATTTGAGAAGAAAATCGCGTTGAACCTTTGGTCCGAATTTTAGAGCTTTTCGCGTGATATTTGCGGAGATATGATCTGAGGAAGTTGGTTTTTTTGTAGATTCCTGAATTACATTCAAAACAGGCGACCTGGGGAAACTAGTCATAACTTTCTCTCTGAGAATCGGATTGAAATTTCATAAGAAGGTATTGAAAGAGGACGGATTGTAGTTTCTTGTATGCATTTTTAGGATCCAAAGGTCAAGATAGTGACTCGTGGCACGTCGTACAAGTTCGCTCTACTGAACTAGTCTATAATCAAGTCACTGTGGGAGATTTCGCATAACTCTTCCTTGGAGAATCCAATTTGGATCAGACTGGTGGCATTGGAAAGAGGACACAGAGGGCTACTATAGGTCGCAATTTCAGAACTGAAAGATCCAAAAGTACAGAGCTACAGTCATTTCAAGGTCGAGCTCCTAAAATCAAGAAAAAGCAAGATGAGGAAGTTTGATGGCAAGGATCCAGTAAATTGGATACTTCAGATGGAGCAATATTTTGATATACATGGTGTACAACTGTTACAAAAGGTATTTATTGCATCTTCATATTTAGAACTAGATCAATTTTTATGGTACAAAGGGCTTTGTTCTCATAAACAACTTGTTACGTGGTCAATTTTCACGGAGGAAATGATAGCACATTATGAGGATACAAAGAGCAACACCTTCTTTAGAGCAACACCACAACAATTGGAAAGAGTAAAAGGGCTTTGTGACATAGTGGAAAGCAAAATTATGGAAACCAGGAAGCGTACCCCTCACAACTATAAAGATGGAAGTGTTGTTTCTCCTAGCCTTCCACAACCTACAAGGGTTACACCACAACAATTGGAAGAAAAAAGAGAAAAAGGGCTTTGTTACAATTGTGATAGAAAATGCACTAAAGGTCATAAGTGTGCTGAGAAGAAATTATTTTACATAGAATATGAAGAGGAGGAAGAAAAGGATCAAGAAACATTAAAAGAAGAAGATATACGCCAGGACCCCACCCCAGAGAAAGAAGAAATGAATCAGACCATATCTTGTAAATCATTGGCAAGAATTACCACTCCTCAAACTCTCAATATAGAAGGACATATCAAGAAGAAAAAGGTGCAAGAAGTGAAAGATCACATCGAGAAAGAAGAAATGAATCCAACCATATCTTGTAATTCATTGTTCGAAATTACCACTCCTCAAACTATCAAGATAGAAGGACATATCAAGAAGAAAAATGTTCAAGAAGTGAAAGATCACATCGAGCATCAAGAAATGAATCCAACCATATCTTGTAAAGGATTGGAAGAAATTACCACTCCTCAAACTCTAGAGATAGAAGGACATATCAAGAAGAAAAAGGTTCAAGCAGTGAAAGATCACATCGAGCATCAACAACAAGTTCTCCAACTTTTAAAGGATAACACCACTTCAGTGAAAAATCAAACGAAACAACAGGTAGATCAACATCGTAGTGAAAAATATTTTGATGTAGGTGATTGGGTATTTTTACCGCTACATCTCAAGCAAGCTATTTATGAGAAGGAAATGTTGGCAATACTACATGCACTTAAAAAATGGCAACCTTACTGAATGGGAAGACTCTTCAAGGATGAGGATGTGGAAGCATTGTTTTGTGCTATTTATATTATCCAACCAGATTGGATAAACGAAGAAAGGGATGAATGGAAGAAGGACAAAGAAGTATGGCCACTTATTCAAAAGTTGCAAAAGATCCCTATTCAAACAATATTGCCAGAAATTGAAGAGGAAGGAAAAATCATATTGGAACCTGGAGCAGTCACAGAAACAAGAACCCGACAGCTACGAAATCGATCAATTTCAGAGTATCTCATCAAGTGGAAGAACTTACCCGCTGAATATTCCACATGGGAGGACAAGAATTTTATACAGAAGCATCAAGAACTACTCAAGCATTGAGGACAACACTTTTTGAAGGAGAGGGGCATGTTAGGCCCCTATACTACTAGTGTAACCCCTTATTGTTATTAGTATAACCCACTTATTATATTGATGTACCCATGTAGTGCCCATATTGTTACTATTGTGCCCCATAGAAGCCCACTATTGTTATTATTGTGCCCTTATATTATTATTATTATGTTGGCTCGAATTATGTTATGACCCCTTAGACTCCTATATATAGAAAGGAGGTCTTTTCATTTGTATCATCCAAGAATTGTTCATTTATGTAATGCAAAGGAGGTTTCCCCCTCAAAGAGGCTGAATTCTAAGGCGTTGATCTATCTTTTCTATCTTTTCTTGAGCTGGTTTCATAACAAACCCCTATCCTGCAACTCTGGAATGTTCTGCATGCAACACATTTGCCCAGTCCACTTGCTCCAACAACACTTGGAACAAAAACACTCCCAACTGACCACTCTGTTGGGCTAGGAACATGCTTTGATGCTGAAGCTCTACCTGCTGCTGACAAGCGCTCCCTCTCTGACATCTGTGCTACTGCAACATCTCCATGCATCTCACACCATTGCACACTTCTCTGTGCCACCTAGCACTGTGCAAAACACTTGTGCCTCTCGCCTTGCTGCAGCCTGCTAGCTATGCGCTGTCCTGGGATTTCCTACACTGTTGCTCTCTCTGTTGCTCCATCCGCATCTGTCTCTACCCAATCAGTCAGTTCCTGCTACTCCACATCGGGGCTCCCGTAGCAAGGTCTCATCCAAGAGGTTGGGTACCTCAAGGATCCTACCCCTCCTCCTTGGGATGATCAATCCACATCACCCCACCTCCTACCTGGAGGTATGGCTGCATGCGATCCCTCACCTAGCTCAAAGTTTCCACCTACTGGAGGTATCTGCATGAGTAGATGTCTCTACTCGATCTCCTCTCAGCTTCCCTTGTTGTGGCTGCTCCACAACCTCCTGAAGCTGCTGCACCAATCGTGGCTCCTCCACAATCGTCTGAGACTTCTTCTGGCTCTGCATGTTGAGAGGTAATATACGCTTCCTCTCAACCACCAAGTCTCCATCAGTTGCCTCGTTGCTCAAGGCTTTGCATGTATCTTGAACCTCAAGAGCATACAGGTTCTTGACTCGTGAACCAATCTGCTTCACCTGTCTAGTGATGATGTGTCTAAGGAAAACCTTTCCCTTACTGAAGACTACATCATAGCCTCTGTCTTCCAGCATCGCGATTGACACCAAGTTTCTCTCCAGTCCTGGTACATACTTGACATCGGTCAAGGTAAGGCGAGCTCCATGCTCCCTCTGAAAAATAATTGTGCCTACACCCGAGACATTATACTTCTCATCATTACCCATCACTATGAGTATCTGGAGATCTTTCTCCTCCAAAGTACTGAACAAACTCTTGTCACCGGCCATGTGGAAAGAAGCTCCACTGTCAAGAAACCAACCACTTCCCATCATGGATGAAACCATGCATGCGAAGAGTGTGAAATCTAACTCAAATTGTGAAGCAAGTGCCTCACCTTCAGATCCTTCCCCGGATCCCTTCTTGGATTTCTTCTTTGGGCAATTATTAGCATAATGGCCCAACTCATGACAACGAAAGCATCTCACCTTCGACTTGTCAACCTTCTTCCCATTATTGGAAGAACTGGATTCGGAAAGAGAAACCTTCTCCTTCCCCTTCTTTGCTTTGGTAGCCAAAGCGCAATTTTCTTCATCAGATGCCTTTGATGAAGATCCGTCCCTGGTATTCCACCTGATCTCCTCCTGCACAAGATCTGACCAAAGTCTCTCCCATCCTGGAAATTTCTCCCGACCATTGACAGAGTCCTGATAGAAATGCCAACTCTTCGGAAGACCAAGGAGAGCCAAGCTCACCAAGTCCTCATCATTGACAGTCAGCCCCACACTTCCCAGCTCATCCCGGCATTGAGTGAACTTCGTGAGATACTTGGGCATACTGTCTCCTTTCTCACACTTGATGTTTCTAAGTTTATCCTTGAGCACCAACTTCCTTTCGTCACTCTTGCTTTGGAATAAATCTGTTTCCACATCAAATATGGAGAAGCCTTTCCATGCAGGCTAGACACAACGTGATCCTTCACGCCCTCCAAGAAAATCCTTCGACACTTTGCTGTCTTCTTTTGCCAAACCTCAACGTGAGCAACATTAGTAGGCTTTGGGACCTCAGCCTCTATGAACTCCTTCAGCCCATTGTCATCTAACACCGCCTCCATCCTATCTTTCCATGCAATATAATTCGAGTTGCCTTCAAGAGCATACTCCAATCGCAATCCGTTGAAAGACATTTCAACTTTGACACCAAGAAAACACTGTTGCAAATTCGAATTACACCAGCTCAAAACTCAATCGCTTCTGATCTAAAATTCGTGAGAACAAAGTATTTCTCGTACAGAGATTGACTGTATGGGATTTTACTGGATATCTCACCTTCCAAAAGAAGGATGAATCCAGAGGCTACCTGGCCCGATTACAAACTCTGCCCGAAGAAATAAAATGTAATCACTTTCTGAATAATAGATCTGATGATCAACTCTGCTCTGATACCATGTAGAAATTTTGAATAATTAAACACTTATTCAAAGAGATTATCCTGATTATACACTATTTTGGAATACATGCACAATACATAACCTCCTCTACATTGATCATCAATTTAGCAGCATTAAAGACAATGAAACATCAATCGCATGCGCACATTAACACAGTATGTAACCCAGGGAAAGCATACAGCTGAAAACCCCCAACTATTTGTATATTATAATGATTGAGAACATGTAACAATACATAGTACAATACTCCTCACAAGTACTCAGTACTATCTCCACTTGTTACACATAAACTAGCTCAAATCTGAGTCAATCACAGGTTCAAATCTCCTCCGCTGCTTGCCTGCCTCCACTGCGCAATCCTGCATGAGAATAGATGAGAATTGCTGAAGCAAACTCGTATTTTCTTGGCTGAACCACACAATCCTCATTGGCATTACTCAATCCCACTGATTGTGCAAGATCTCATGCACAACTATAGTCACAACTGATAGCAATCTCAACCTCTAACACCTGTCTCCACTGAACTGTCCATGCACTGAGTTAACTGATGTATTCTTTAGTTGCTTTATGAGTTAATAATTAGTGAATTAATTAATAATTAATTCACATCACTCATCACTAGTGTATTATGTAGTTAGACTAAATACAACTATTTCAACTAAGTCAAACTGAACACAACTCCATCAACTCCTCAATCAACTGCACCAAACTCAACCACATGAGTTCTAACTGAAGTCCTGCATGCAATAGATCAACTGACCCACAATAAAAGCGTATTTCCTTCTGACATTTGCATGTGCCACATCCGTAGCTCGAACTGAAGTGCTCCAAGAGGATAAGATAATGTTTATAGTCCAAATATTATTATGAGCTAATAATATTCGACTGTTCTATTTTTAGCCTGGCAGTCTAAAAATAGAATCCGCCAATATGTCTAAAAATAGAAGTCCATCTATTTTTACCAACATGACCAATCATCCACAAATAGCATCCTGCAACTCATAGACCATGATCCATATGTCTAAAAATAGACTTTACGCCAAAAATAGCCTGTGGGCCCACTTAGTGAAGGCAACTCCTTTCCACTAAGCTCCATCATCTTGTTGCATTTTCAACAAGCTTCTCCGTAGAATTTTTCTTAGTGATTTCCTTTTTTTTCATGGAGTTTTGAGCAGTTATTGTGCCTGACTTGCTTTTTGCGAAGGTTGGATGTGTGTGGGGGGGGAGGGGGATTCCGGAGCAAAGCCATGGAGCATGTTGTGATCAGAGCAGCCAGGGTGGCGAATGCCAGTGTGCAGAGTTGTGCAGTAATGATAAAGACAACATCCAACGGAGCATGGCAGGGTGATAATCCCATGAATTTTGCGTTGCCGCTACTCATAGTGCAGATCTGTATCGTGCTGCTCGTCACCAGGGCGCTGGGTTTTCTGCTCAGGCCATTACGCCAACCACGCGTCATTGTGGAAATCATTGTGAGTACCCCGTGATTATTTTCTTATTTTGATTTGTATAGCTTTGGATTCTCTACTCACGTAACTGTTGTAGTTTTGGTTTTTATGACAAAAATTTGGTGGATGCAAACAACATTAGATCTTATAGAATATGTACTGATTTTTATTTTATAATCTAAGTGGTTTTTTTACTAAACTGTTGTAATAATCTCTTTTTAACCTCTGATTTTCTGGTCGAAATGATTCGTTAATTTTCATTTTAATTCTAGTATTAAAACTTTAGTAAAAAATGGTTGCGAACTTTTCATGTGAAAAGTCGGTTTTCGCCCGGGAACTCTTGATGTGTACATTAACGAAAAAAAAAACAAACACACATTCATTAATAAAAAGTTGTTCAGTTTACTGGAAAGTTATATTTGGTTGCTTATGTCAATGATATTATGTCAAATGTATGTTGTGTGTATTTATTTTTCTTAAATTTAGTTAATTTTGTTAATGTTATTTGGAAAAAAAATTGTGAGATTCGGATAGATAGGTAGGTAGTTAGGTAGATAGGTAGGTTAAGGTGGTATCAGAAAGAGTATGAATTACCGAAAATTATATCTAAAGATAGTTGTAATAATTTTTCTATAAGAAAAGATGTATATTAATAATTTTCAATAAAAAAATGTAATATTTTGTTTTTAAAGGATACAAGAAGAATATATAAAGTTTTATCTATTATCTTACTGGAGGAACAAAGAAAAGCCAGATGTAAAAGCATGCTGAGAAAGAAACATGACATATGTACTCTTTTTATTTTAATGAAAAGACTGTTTTTTCTGCTGAAAAAAAGTTGTTCAGTTTACATGGATTTACTGGAACTCTTACATCGTTGTGATGACCCTGTGATGACGGCCATTAACTGATGTTTGAAGAGACCTTAAAACTGCCTAAAACAACTGTATGCCTTAGCATGACTCAGAAAACTGTATATTTGCACATATTTGCAATTGTGAATTAAAATAACACCTGTTCTCTCTACGATATTACTCATCAAAAAATAGCCCTGCCAGGCCAAGATACCAACGAAGCCCACTTAATTGTCTGATCCCAGAAAAAACGTGAATCCAGAATGTCCTTCTGCATTAAATTTTCTGTGCCTAGTCAAAGATTTTCCCTTTAGAAGATAATTGTAGTAAATTTTGTAGGTCGAAAGATGTAATATTTTATTTTGAATAGATCACAAGAAGAATATATAAGGTTTTATTTATGATCTTACATAGAGGAACAAAGAAAAATAAAATGTAAAAATATATGGAGACAGAAACATGACCTCTTTTTATTTTAATAAAAAGACTATTTTTTCTGCTGGAAAAAAAACTATTCAAATTTAAATCTTCACAAAAACTATTGAAATTTAAATCTTCACAAATTTAATCAATCTTGACATTTGATGGATATAGAATTAAAATACATCTATACTAGTTATACTATTAAATCACACCATCATCTCCAAAATTCATCTTTGGATTTTTACAATTATAACTTTTTGTCTGTTTATGCTACTGAGAAGTATTAAGGTTTTTTTGGTCTTCTTGATTGCTTTTTGGTCAATCTAGGGTGGAATTCTTTTAGGTCCTTCCTCTCTGGGGTGGAATCAAAGCTACATGCACACAATTTTCCCAACGAGTGGCACCCCTGTATTTGAAACTGTTGCAAATATTGGTAGTATGTTCTTTCTGTTTTTAGTTGGGCTGGAACTAGATATCCAAGCGATTAAGCAAGTTGAAAGGAAGCCTTTAGCAATCGCAGCAGCTGGAATTACCTTACTGTCTATTGGTGGGGTTGGGGCTGCTTATGTGCTTAGAGCAACGATTTCTAAGGGTGTTGCCTATAGACAGTTCCTCGTCTTCATGGGTGTATCGATGTCTATTACTTCAATCCCGGTGCTTGCTAGGATACTTGCAGAACTGAAGCTTCTCACCATCGATTTGGGATAGATGAGCATGGCCACTGTTGTTGTCAATGACGTGGTTGCTTGGGTTCTCTTGGCCCTGGCCATTGCTCTTTCGGGTACACACAAGAGCCCAGTGATATCCGTTTATGTTATGCTCTGTGGCATAGGATTTGTGGTTTTCATGTTTTTGGTGATAAAGCCCATAATGACAAGGATTGGTCATTGGTCAACTGACAACGAACCGGTGAGAAAGACTTAACATTTTGATTACTCTGGTGGGAGTCCTAGCAGTTGGCTTTGCAACAGAGGCAATTGGGATTCACACAATCTTCGGAGCTCTTGTGTTTGGCTTGACGATTCCCAAAGATGGCCCGTTTGCAGGGATGCTTATCAAAAAGAGTGAAGATTTTGTATGTGTCTTGTTGCTGCCACTATATTTTGTCACCATTGGTCTGAGGACTAATGTTGCAATGATCCATGGAAGCACATCTTGGGGTCTGCTTGTTTTGGTGATCAAGACGGCCTATGCTGGGAAGATTCTAGGTACCTTTGTAGTTGCAATTGCCCACAAAGTGCCCTGTCGAGAAGTGATAACCTTGGGATTCTTGATGAACACCAAAGGGTTGGTGGAGCTGATTGTCCTTAACATCGGGAAAGATAGGAAGGTAAACCAATTTTTTATTAAAAAAAAAAGAATTATTATCTAAATATTTTATTTAGTTTGATTTGGGTATTTACTTGTGTTTTTTCAGATTCTGAATGATGAAACTTTTGCTATCTTCGTGCTCATGGCTCTATTCACAACATTCATCACAACCCCCATATTAATTGGGAATTTCTGATAATTCCAGAACAGACAAACAGAGAATAATGCTATGTTTTTAATGCTCTGTTTTTAACATAGGAAACTAAAAATTGTTTACTGAATATAGTGTTTCAGCAACAGAGTTTCGTCAACAGAGTTTTAGCAATGGTGTTTCAGCAACGCTGAAACTGGAGTTTTAGCAACACTCTGTTTTTGACGCAGAGAAACTATTTGTTAAAGATAAAGTTTCAGCAATGCAAAAAAAAAACTTTGTATTCATTAGCAATACTGACTGTCACAAAAAACAACTTCCTCTAACAGAGGGATTATAGTAGGAACGCTTCAGATGCACTTCCAAAGATTTAACTCTGTCTCTGCCTACAAATTGACACTGCTGTGCATTACAAAACACTCTGTTTCTAAAAAAAAATTAACACATTGTCTCTGCACTGCTGTGTGTGAAAAAAACCTTTTTTCTTTCCCGCTGCTGCGTATTACATTACATTGCATATTCAACAACAACAAAAACATTACATGTACTGTAAAAAAAAACTACTTAAAATTTTTATGACAAGACTAGAAATTAAAACAAGGTATGGAGGGGCAGACAAATAAGTTTAATTCCTGAAATTTCTGGATGTTGCAGTACATTCTCCATGTCCTGCAATAAAACCTGGTGTTTACTATTTTTACCAACTCTACCATGATTTTTGTGTTCTTAAATGTTTGATGTCCTTGATCCCGAAAAACAAAATCTGCACCGTGTAAGGAAAAATCTAGTCTCGATTTGTTGTTTTAATTGGTGTTGTAATTGAAAGTAGTATTTCAACACTCCCCTTTAATTTCAACTGCTGGGTTATTAGTCATACCCAGACATTTCCTCAAAAACTCAAAACTTTTCTGCCCTAATGGTTTGGTCAAAATATCTGCAACCTGCTCCTGAGTTCTGCAGTGTTGTAAAACAATTTCTCCATTGTTTACCAATTCCCTGATGTAATGAAACTTTGTGTCAATGTGTTTCGTTTTCTTATGAAACACAGAATTCTTGGATAATGCAATAGCTGAGCTATTGTCACAAAAAATCATTGTTCCTTTTTCTTGCTCTTGGCATAAACTCCTTAACATCTTTCTCATCCAAATTGCTTGACACGCTACTACTGTAGCTGCCACATATTCTGCCTCTGCTGTAGACGACGCTACAATAGGTTGTTTTTTAGAAGCCCATGAAATGGCTCCTGAACCCATGTGAAAAACATAATCAGATGTGATTTTCTGATCATCTACACTTCCAGCTCAATCACTATCAGTGTATCCAATTAAATCTGAACATTCTGAAGTAGTATATAAAATGCCAAACCTTTTAGTACCTTTAACATACCTCAGAATCCTTTTTGCTACCTGCCAATGTGCTTCTTTTGGCCTCTCCATGAATCTGGAAATTAAACTAACAACATGCATTATATCTGGCCTAGTTGCAGTCAAATACATGAGGCTACCAACTATGCTCTTATACAAACTAGGATCAAAATCCTCGCTGTTGTCCTCTTTGCTGAGTTTTAATCCCATCACTATGGGAGTGATTGCTACTTTGCTCTCCTGCATATTAAATCTTTCCAACACTTCATTAACATATTTTGCTTGTGAAATAAAAATCCCATTTCCATTTTGTTCTAATTATATTCCTAAGAAGTATCTCAGCAAACCCTTGTCAGTCATTTCAAATTATTCTTTCATGACTGTTTTGAAATTTTCAATAAGGTAATCATCATTACCTGTGAAAATAACATCATCAACATATAACACGACAGTTAGTATTTTACCATCCTTTTCTTTGATGTAGAGGGTGGGTTCTCCTTCACACTTTTCAAATCCATTTTCCAGTAGATAGGAATCTATCCTACTGTACCACGCTCTTGGTGCTTGATTTAGCCCATAAAGAGCTTTCTTCAATCTGCACACTTTGTGCTCTTGGCCTTTCTTTTCATAGCCTAGAGGTTGTTCAATGTAAACCTCTTCCATTAACACTCCATTTAGGAATGCTGACTTCACATCCATTTGGTAAACTTTCCACTTGTTTTGTGCTGCTATGGACAACACTGCTCTCACATTTTCCATTCTAGCAACCGGTGCAAAAGTTTCCTCATAGTCTCTCCCATACTGCTACTTATATCCTTTGACAACAAGTCTTGCCTTGTGTCTTTCTATTTTTCCTTCAGCATTACTCTTGGTCTTGTAGACCCAATTAACTCCAATGACTTCCTTTCCTTTTGGTAGTTCAACTAATGTCTTGTTTCTTTCTATGGAATTGATCTCCTCATCCATAGCTTCTATCCATTTCCTATCCTTAATTGTGTCTTCGAAATGAACAGGGTCATCAACATGACAATATAAAGCAAACAAAGAGTTCATACCTTCATTTGCTGCCTCTTGTTCATAAATGTCACTTAAATTTCTGAACTTCTTACCTCTTTCATTTGGTGTACAAGTGCTTGAAGAAGCACTTGAATTTCCTCCTTGTGGTGTGCTTGGAGAAGAACTTTCATGTCTCCTCAAGGGTGTCTCTTGCAGCCCTTGTGTTAGTGATGCTATTTGGGGATGTATTTCAGCCATCTCCTCCTCATCTTCATCATGAGACAAAGATTTTTTAACATTCACTGTTTTCTCTATGCTTCCATCCCAAGCTTCCTCCTCAATGAACTGAACATCTCTACTCACAATAAGCTTCTTGGTGGATGGGTTATGCAACCTGTAAGCTTTGGATTCCTCACTATATCCAATGAAAATACATTTCTCCCCTTTGCTGTCCAACTTCTTCCTTAGTTGATCTGGAATGTGTGTATAAGCCACACATCCAAAAACTTTCATGTGGGTGACTCCTTGCTTTGTCCCACTCCATGCTTCTTCCGGCACTCTGTTCATGACTGCTTTTATAGAGCATCTATTCAAAATGTACGCTGCACAATGTACAGCTTTAGCCCAATAATCATTTGGCAAATGCGTTGCCTTTAACATACTCCTCGCCATATCCATGATTGTCCTATTCTTCCTTTCGTCAACTCCATTTTGCTGCGGAGTGTACCTAGTGGTAAACTACTTATGAATTCCATTTTCTCTACAAAAACATAGAAATTCCTTGGAGATATACTCACCTCCTCTGTCAGTTCTTAGAACTTTGATATGCAGCCCGCTTTGGTTTTATACAAGTGATTTGAAATTGCAAAATATTTCAAACACTTCACTTTTGTTCTTCAGGAAATAAACCCAAATTTTTCTAGTAAAATCATCAATAAATGTTAGAATATAGTGGTTGTCTGCAAGTGATGGAGTTTGCATTGGTCCACATAAATCTGAGTGGACAATCTCTAAGGGTGCTTTTGCCCTTATGATTTTCCCAGATGGAAAACTTTCTCTGTGTTGTTTCCCCAAGATACAACCTTCACAAAGGCTGTCTGGTTTCTCTATCAGTGGTAATCCTCTAACCATTCCTTTTCTATTCAACAAGTTAAGACCTCCAAAGTTGAGATGTCCAAATCTCAAGTGCCACAACCAATGTTCATCCTTTGGTTCGCTTTGGAAAGCCTCTTGTGTCATTGCTGCTATTTCTTCTCCATTTTTTAAATCTACTGTCATTCTGAGAGGGAACATCCTGTTCCTTGTCATCTTCACTTCAGAAATACATTGTTTGCTAGGTGTTTTATCCATAATGGTGCATACATCATCCACAAAGAAAACATTGTACCCATTTTGAATAAGTTGTCCAATACTTAAGATGTTACATTTCATTCCAGGAACATAATAAACATCTACTATGGTTTTCTTTTCACCTTTCTTTGTTAAGACATTTACTTCTCCTTTTCCCATAACAGAAACTTTAATATCAGTCCCTAGTGTGACTTGTGACTTCACACTCTAATCTAACATAGAAAACAGGGCTATGTTTCCCGTCATATGGTTATGTTGTGCTCTACAACAACCCCCCCATTTCATACAATTTTTATTTATTTCATAAACTGTAATATGAAATGGGTCCCTTTTCATTTGAATTGGTATCAACTTATCATTATTCAAAAGGTCCGAAAAGAAATAAAACATTATAAAACCTTTTTGATAAATCACTTAATCAGTCTTATAATAAAGAATGAATAATTTTTTATTATTGCGATAAAGCGATCGCAAGATCGCATATCGCAATAACAAAGGATGCATTACTTAAAGACCCATTGATTTTCCCCGATGCGGCAATGCACAAATGGCTATCGGATATCGGGAAGGCAAGTGACCATAACAAAAGACCGCTCTTCGCTCCGATGCGATATCGTTATCCGTGATCGGGGATGTACCATGCATGCATCTAAAGCCCTCGTTTAAAACTCCCGATGCGAATTGGCGATATCGCTATCGGTGATCGGGGATTCCGAAAGGACACCAATATAACAACTTAAGCATTCCCCCGATCGCCGATTGCGATAAAGCTAAGCGCAGATTTCAAAAAATATTGATAAGGCCGAGGTATATTATGGTTATTTAGTATTAAAGGCATTTCTCTTCCCGATAGTGATTCACTTATGCTCAACCACCAAAACATCAAAGCCACGCTTAAATGAATCATTCGGCCAATAAACGATATGATGAGCATTTAAAGGATTGATAGGTTTAAATAGCCATTTAATGAAACAGTAAGGCTAAAATATCTTCAGAGATTGTATGCACAACCACCTTAAGTTAAATCCTCCATTATCCATTGATTAATATATCTCGTTCATCTTTGGTTTGCGCCACCAATTCTCCGCATTACGTTCATTTTCTCTCCTGTGCAGAGCTCTTCCGAAGCAGCAAATTCAAGCCAAATGGGGAAGAAATCTAAGAAAATTGGAACAACTTCCGCTTCGGCAGTTACAAGACAACATATTTCCGATCCAGGATCAAGCAAAAAGGGACTGATATCTGACACCACATGTCTAGGACTTGGTAAAACTACTTGGCTGAGCATCTACAATCTAACTGAGGCCGAAGAGCTTGAGGTAACAACAGTGCAAGCCACAACAGACCCGACTTGGAAGTCTGATGCTACTTTAAAGGATTTAGCTGACTCTTACCTTCATCGGATAGCAGCCTGAGAACAAATTCTCCCATATACATATGTGGTGAGATGGGCAATTGAAGAAATCCCAATCACAAACAGGACATTTTGCATTATGGACAGGAGAGTCTTCAGCTCGTTTCAACCTGATTATTTGAGGCAAATGTACCATTTGCCTGCACCAGAGAAGAAGTACAACAAAGCATTCCTGGAGAAATTCAGAAATGAAAACGACATTGAATCAGAACCCATACGGGATTGGAGGCAAAACCCAGCAAAACACAAGCATGAGTCTTCGGGTAAGTACTCTGTCGATTCCTTATGTTCTCCTTATTGTTATGCCGGAGTAATGATGTGTAGGTTGTGGGGGTTACATGATTCTGCAAACTTCCCTATAGAGATGGTACCTTTAATGGAGGCAGCATGCAATAGTGAAATAATGGATTGAGGAAATATACTGTCTGATAAGTTAGCAACCGCGGTTCTTGAATTCAGAAACAAATCCCACGTTACTGAAAGGTTCATTCCCCCATTTTACTATAGTACCTACATTTTGGACACCCTGTGTTTTAATTCCGAATTTCCTGTGCTGGGGTGGAGATGGACTCCACAAGACCCCATGCCCATTCATATATACCACCAGAAGTTATGGAAAGCCCACTATAAACACCATTTATCAAGTTTTCAATGGTTTTATGTTACCCATTCACTATGCCATTTTTGAAAAACCTGCTCCGAAGATTTCCTCACAAGCGGAAATTGACTTGACAGTCATAGGGAGATGGTTTAGAGAAGAAAAATTCACATATGTAAGAGTTTTTGGTAGCCAGGCCAAGCCTCATGTCCTCCCTTTGTATATACCCGACAAACTGTTAGCCCGAGAGGTAGCATATCAGATTACATCCGAAGGAGTTATACAGACTCTAAGGAATAAAAAGAATCAGGTTTGGCCTTCTTTTCCTCTAAGATGTGGTGTTTACGCTCTGCATGACTTTAAACATGCAGAGAAAGAAGCAGATAAGATTAAGGCACTGAATCTCGCCACTCTTCCTAATAGGCGATTTGATCCAAACAAAGTCACCTACAATGCACTTGAACAGGCAAAACTCACTAAATTTGACCATAAAGATGATGATTTTGATGACCTGTTCTCCTCAGCCAAGTCGCTATTCCAGGTTTAATCACTAGCCAGAATGAAATATCATGACGACGGGTTAGTTGAATTTAACAGACTTAGAGAACAGAGGTTGCAAACTCTGCCTCTAGATCTGTTAGCAACGACCCCGATGACACAATCAAGCGAGCCTGAGCAGTGACCCACTAATGAACCTCCTGCTACATCAGAAATTGCTAGAGAAATCCAAACAAAAGAGAAAGAGGAAGTGCAGAGAAAATAGCAAGAGGAAATGCAGAGAAAAGATCAAGAGGAAATACAAAGGAAAAAGCAGGAGCAGAGTAGCACAGACATGAATGTAGATGCCCAGATTGACCTGAAATTGCTCCAGGAGTGGCAACAATTCGACTCAATCATAAGCAATCTTGAGATCTCAAAGGAAGCCGATACATCAAAAGTGGCTGACACACAGGATACGACATCTAAAGAGGTTCCAAGTGGAACCAGCGGCCTACCCCTTTCTACAGGAATAGAGATAATTCCCAAGGATCCTTCGAATTAGATCGTTTTGCAAGTGGAGGAGATACTTGCATTGGATGTCTTTTACAGCCCAAAGCATAGGGCTGTAGTAAAACGACAGCGGAAAAGGAGAAGGACTGATCAACCTTCCCTATTCCCTGAACAAACAGTGACAACCAATGTGGTTTGGAAAGAGGAATTTGATCCTTTTAATGACCTTACAAAATTGTCCCAATATGCTGGAGCCTATTCGGCCCCCACCATGGACAAGGCATCAGAAGTGACTAATCTGTTAAGAGAAAAGGACCAAGCAATCGCCTCGCTACAAGTACAGTTATCAGAGGTACATTAGAAAGCAGAGCAACTTGAACAGCAGTTGTCTACACAGCAACAAATGAACAATCAATTGAATAAACAATTGCAGGAAGAGAAACAAAGAATTGATTTAAGTGCAATTCAAAAGTAGAAAGAGCTGTCGGAAGCACTGGGAAAATTAAAAGCAATGCATGAACAGATGGGGAAATCTAAAGATGAGCAAATTGCTCAATTATCAGCCCAAATAGAAAAGTAAAAGAATCTTCCGCAGCTTGCAGAGTTCAGAGCAGAAGCACAACAGATTAACAAAGCATTGGTAACACAAATAAGGCTGTTATGTCAACAAATCGCTCAAGAAGAACCCTTATGTGACATAACAGCATCAATAATTGATAAATCTGTTGATGCTAGAACAGACTTGGAGCAGGCCGATGAGACCTTGACCAATTTTCTTGAGTGGCAAGAAACTGATGAGGGACAGGCAGCTAATTTGCCAAAAATCTTAGAATCCCATAAAGAGATCCTATTTATGGAATGGTAGTCCCAGTTAATGAAGGCAGAGAGAGCAGTTTCCAGATGCAAGTTAACCACAAGTAATTTGGTTGAATTGATTAATGATACTCTCTACTTATCTAACTTGATCTCTCAATGTACCCCAGGTAAATTACTATCGGTTAAAACATTGAATCAGTCATGTTATCAAGAGCTAGAGAAGAATGGGAGATTGATCGCAGGTATTAACAGTTTGACTTGGGACACCTATTGGTTGTTCCTAGTCAAACCATACAGCCAGAGAGCCGCCCTCAAGTGCCTGACAGATGCAATCGGGTGTATCATTCCCAATATACAAGATGCCACCTATGCTGCCCAACTCAATTCTCGTCTCAACCGAACTCCAGAAGTGGAACCAATGCTTGCAATATGCCAACTCAGGTCGAAAGGCAAACAACCTAAGTGATGAATCATGCTGCCGACCGCCAGATTGCTATGAGGAAGATACTCCAAATCAAGTTGTACAAATTAAGTAGGATTTTAATTTCATAGTTAGTTAGTTTTAATCAAGTATTTATAGACCCTTTCAATGCATTGGAAAGGGTCGTAAGTTTTTTGTATATGACTTAAACCTGGAGTTGCACTACTGTACTTCAGGCATATTTTTTTATAAAGACTGGGCAAATTATTCCAATTTTGATAACGAAGCTTTTATGTGGATGTGCACTATTGCCTTTGTTTAAAAGTATTTCTGAGTCAGAAGAAGGAATTCAAATAGCGATTGATGTTGGGAATGATTTGCAGCTCATATGGTACTACTATCTATGTCTGAGTTCATTATGTTTATGTGAATTGTTGTTTGACCGCTCTTGATATTATCGGATATATGCGTGTGTTTTTAACAACATTCTTTACAATTTCCACTATTGGATGTTTACAGCATGCTTTTCTTTTATCATACATGTATCGGTAATATAAAAGGATAAGTGTAACAATGTTTTGTTAATCACTTTGTTCAACTATTTGAACAAAGCAATCATTAAGTGAATGAATGTCTATGTTTATTATGTAGAGTCATCTATATGCCTATCAATGAACAAAGATCATCAAGTGTTGCACTTAAAAGAATAGAAGCCTCCAGGGGTAGAATAGTCATTTATGTTTTTACTGTTAGATTAAGTCATCCATTCATTATCATTTATTAGAAACCAATCACTCATCCATCCCCTTTTATTCATTATTGGGAAACTGGTCCCATTATATCCAGTCGGAGCCACCATCCCAAACGGAAAAGGAGCTGTATTAAGGTCCGGACCGGGTGGTTATCCCCCAATGTTGATACAACGATTTTCGGGGCATCAACAGGTTACTGCAACCAGAGTCTAGAAACCATACATCTTCACTCTTTTCTTCAGCTATATTACAGGCTAAAAACAAATTATCTTGGCTGATATTTTCTCTAGTGAAATTTGCACTAGTTCTATTATTCATATCATGCTGCTTCTTCCTACATTCATTTGCATAATGCCCATATTTTTTACAATAGTGACATTGGACATTGGATTTATCATACCTTTGTCCTTGAGCATGATGTTGTCGACTTTGTTGGCTGCTGCCTTGGCCTTTGTTCTGGTTTGGATTGCTGCCTCTTCCCTGAGCATTTGCTGGACTGTTTCTTCCACCTCTATTTTGGCTTCTGCCTCTTCCTCTCTTGTTTCCTCTGCTTTGACCTCTTCCTCTTCCAAAGAACATCTGGTCTTAGAGGCATGTTCTAGAGATGAGTTTTCATTTCTACTCAATCTCTGCTCATGTGTTATCAGTGATGCATGTAGTTCATCAACTGAGAAGTTTGTGAGATCCTTTGTCTCTTCTATGGTGGTGACAATCACATCGAAACTTGAGGGTAGAATCCTCAATAGTTTCTCCACAATCCTCCTTTCTTCAAGAATCTCTCCATGAGACCTTATCTGTGTGACCACACCAATGACATGTGTGAAGAATGAGTCAATATTATCTGACTCCTTCATGAAAAGAGTCTCAAAATCTCTTCTCAGCAACTGTAGTTTTGCTGTCTTCACTTTCTCCATGCCTTGATAGGCTATCTTGAAAGTTTGCCATGCTTCTTTGGATCTCTTAACTGCTGCTATCCTTGGAAACACAATCTCATGCACTGCTTGATACAAAAAGTAGAGGGCTTTAGAATCCTTCTTCTTATTGCTTTTCAACAGATCTTTCTCTGCCTGAGTTAAACTATTAAACTCATTTTCATCTACTGGTTCTTCAAAACCATCCTCAACAAATTCCCATAAGTCTTAGGAAGCAAGCAAAGCTCTCATAGTCATTGCCCAATAGTCATAGTTTTTTCCATTAAATTGTGGGAGCTGAGTATTACAAATACCCATGCTAGTGCTGACTCCAACCATTCTTGCACTCTTAACTATGCTCCAAAATACTTGACTGTGTATTTAAAATAACTGACTGTATTCAACAGCAACACAAAAAAAACTTGAGAAATACCTTGGATTCTTTCTTGACTGAGTCTTCACTCTGCTGGAGGAGCTGCTGCAGCAAGAAATCCTTTCTTCAGCTTCTTTGACACCTTCAAAGAGCCTGGACAGGCTCTGATACCATGTTGGGAATTTCTGATAATTCCAGAACATACAAACAGAGAATAATGATCTGTTTTTAACACAGGAAACTAAAAATTGTTTGTTGAATACAGTGTTTCAACAACAGTGTTTCGTCAACAGAGTTTCAGCAATGGTGTTTCAGCAACGCTGAAACTGAAGTTTTAGCAACACTCTGTTTTTTACGCAGAGAAACTATTTGTTAAAGACAGAGTTTCAGCAACGCAAAAAAAAACTTTGTATTCATTAACAATACTGATTGTCACAAAAAAACTTCCTCTAACAGAGGGATTACAGTAGGAACGCTTCAGATGCACTTCCAAAGATTTCACTCTGTCTCTGCCTGCAAATTGACACTGCTGTGTCTGCACTGTTGTGCATTACAAAACACTATGTTTCTATAAAAAAATTAACACAATATCTCTGCACTGTTGTGTGTAAAAAAAACTTTTTTTTCTTTCCCGCTGCTGCATATTACATTACATTGCATATTCAACAACAACAAAAACATTACATGTACTGTAAAAAAAACTACATAAAATTTTTATGACAAGACTAGAAATTAAAACAAGGTATGGAGGGGCAGACAAATAAGTTTAATTCCTGAAATTTCTGGATGTTGTGGTACATTCTCCATGTCTTGCAATAAAACCCGGTGTTTACTATTTTTACCAACTATGCCATGATTTTTTGTGTTCTTAAATGTGTGATGTCCTTGATCCCGAAAAACAAAATTTGCACCGTGTAAGGAAAAATCTAGTGTCGATTTGCTGTTTTAATTGGTGCTATAGTTGAAAGTAGTATTTCAATAGTTGCAACGGCCATATACAAGCCAGCAAGGAGACAGGTTCCCTACAAGCATAGAAAGATAGAGAGAAAAATCCAAGGACGAGCTCAGAATCATGGCCTGTCTGCACAGTGAAAGGAACATACCGGGTAGAGATGGTAGAGCTGTCAGAGAGGTCTTCTTTCGATCATGATGGTTAACAAGGCTGGGAAAAATGGGCTACCCTTCAGGAATCGCAACCGTGACCAGCAAGACCAGATAGTGGTTGCTTTCGAGGCGTATGAGCAGCTGAGCAAGGTAAAAGTGAGGCCCATGATCGATATATCTGCTATACATGACATGCACGAGGATATCTATAATATTGCAGACTAGAAGCGGATAGCCATGATCATACTACCCTTCCAAAAATATCAGCGGGGCGATGGTGTCCTCGAGACCCTGAACCTGGGATTCAGGAATGTGAACCAGAAAGTGTTGAAGCACGCTCCCTGCTCAGTGGGCATCCTGGTGGACAGGGACCAACTCGGGGGTCAGTCCCAGCTGGCACCTTCCAACATAGATCACCACATCGCGGTGCTCTTCTTCGGAGGACTAGATGACCGAGAGGCTTTGGTGTTCGGAAGAAGAATGGCGGAGCACCCTGGCATTAAGCTGACCGTCATAAGGTTCCTACCTGGCACGGAATTCGACCACACTGCTGTTAATCTAACTCCTCTTGGGAGCCATGAGGATGAGATGCACGTGAAAGTGTACAAGTTTTCAAACGCAGAAATGAATAAAGAGCAGGAGAAGGAGCTGGACGAAGCAACCTTGCAAGTCATAAATAACAAGGCGTCGAATCCCGGGAAATCACATGATGGGATTGGCGTAAATGACGATGCTGGCGAGTCTATCGTGTATGAAGAGTGGCAGAACAGTAACACAGTGGCGTCTGTGCTAGAAATCGCAAAGAGCAACATATATCACATGTTTCTGGTAGGGAGGGGTCGTTTCCCATCCCCTCTGGTGGCAGACTTGGCGGATCAGAGTGCAGGGTGTCCAGAGTTGGGTCCAAGTGGAGATGTCCTCGCCCCTTCCACCATCCCAATCAGCACATTCGTATTGGTGATTCAGCAACACGATGTCATTCATAAAGATGAGATGCCCTTCACCAAGGGTGGGAGTGGACTTCCTTGAGTAGTATCTCCTGTACCCAATCTCCTCATCTGATCTGTCATTCCATCACACCTTTAACACCAATATGAGATGGGAGGTATGTTTATAGGATGTAGGTCATCCTACTTAATTATTCTATTATACTTAGTTTTACCTTAGCCAGTCTTGTTTTGGGGGGGGTGGGCTTGTGTTTAAGAGACTCTCTGACTATATATTATGTAAACAATTTTGTTCTCGTTCTATGTGTAAGCTTTGGTCAAGTAGCAAGCTTCTGATTGTTGTGCATGTAACGTCTTTGGAGAGCGTTTTATAAAGTTGTTGCTAAATCTTCTAGTGTATCTTTCGTTTATGCTTATGGTTAGAGTTTTATGTTTTTGACTGAGTACTTGATATTTTTTCAGGTAATTAAGTTTTGTTTATTTATGATATTTCGATTGAGTTTCGGAGAATCTATTAGAATTACGTGCCGCTGAGCATACATTATGAAACTTTTCATGAAGATGTGAATATATCCTCTTGGATGGAAGCAAAAATATCCTTGAATCGATTTGGTTGAAGTTAGAAAGAAGACAGACCGCCGTTTTAATTAGATTTGTTGAAATGTTATGAAAATATCTCACTAAGATAACTAGCAAAATCATTTTAATAAATATGATTAATATAGGTCTGTATTAACCACATACACAGTAACATTGTTAAATATAATTAATATAAATATATATTAATTATGTGTGAAATTTAATATTAATATTAATTAATATTGTCTAGCTCTTATTTATATTCATTTTCATTTTTCTAACATCTTTTACATTTCTAATCTTTTTTATTTATTAAATTATCTCAACTATAGTGATCTTGGTGCATTTTTTTCCTTTTTCTTTGAAATAAGATTCTAAAGAATTACAATTAGATTTTCTTTCTTAAGGTCCCGATAAACTATATTGGTCTTAGTGGATGCTAATCATCATCATATTATAATTATAATATATATTAATATAATAATATTAATATTATGTAATATATAATCATAATATTGGTAGTAGGTTTTAGTATTGCATTTTAATATTAAGCTTTTAATATAAGTAAGAATAAGTTAAGTATTCAATTAAGTGAGTAAATTTCAATTAACGTTAAAATCCTATATTAAACTCTAATATTATAAACTTTAATATAAAAACCAATATTATGAACCCCAATATTACACTCAATATTATAAATACATTATTATAAACCCTAATATTAAACCCAATATTTTATAAACACCAATAATATAAACCCAAACCCAATAATATAAACGCAATATTATAAACCCTAATATTAAACCCAATGTTTTTTCCCAAGGAAAAAACACAATTTTCATTAATAATAAGAAAATTACATGTTGTATCATCAGCATGTATGAGATGCAGTCACCAGGAAAAATGGTAAACCCATTCCGAATCAGTACAATCATAGTTCAATATTTACAATATCAGCACAATATTTACATAAAGGAAATGATAAACCATAGTACATTTCAGTTACCAAGGGTAGTAAATAAAAAAAAAGAAAAAATATGCCGAATTATCTTTTTGAAGATCATCCCGAAATGTTTCCATCCAATTCGATGAACGGACGATGGGAACTAGAAAAAAAGCTTTATCTCTGAATTCTCGAATTAACCATTGCCCCTTGTTTTGTTGCACGACCTCTTTGGATAGACAATGAATGACCACATTCCTTTCCCTGTATATATGAGAGCATACAATAAATCAAATTGTGATTTTAGAGTGATGACTTCATCCAATAAACCCTTGAGTGTGTGCAAGTGCCAATAATATGTAGAGTTGATCCAATTTATAACAAGTTGCGAGTCCCCAAAAATCTGAATCCTATGGAATATTTGTTCTACAGCAAAGATGAGAAGGTGTCTTAGGCTGTTGAGTTATGCATATTTATTTGTGCATCTCCCTAAACCCACTTTGATTTTTGAAAAAAAGGTGTTCATTTATATGGAGCACAATGGCGCCGACCCCCCGCCCCGCACCCCCCTCCCCCTCCCCCCCCCCATAGCCCACGACCTGAGTAGACCCATCAAAATAAGCCCAAGGAAAGATCTTATCTATGACTTTCAGAGTGATGACCCAAGCATGTTGTTGATTAGGAATCAAGTTGTATATGGCAGTGATATAGTTACAAGTGGCTGGCCAATGGGTTAGCATCCTAGAAGATACAACTATTTATGTTCAACCAAATGGCCCAACTAACAACCAAAGGGAGGTTTCTGTCTTTTTATGTGGCAGCCTCGGTCCACCAATGATGCCAGGCATCATCGATGTGCAGCCCTTCCAATTTGTGGGTAATCTTGAAAGTGGTTGTAATATGATTCCACATTTAAACTGCTACCGAGCAGTGGAGGAATAAATGATCAATATCCTCAGTGTTTTCATGGCGTAGACAACATCTGGACGGACCATGAAAGGCACGTCACATGAGGTTTACCTATTGTTATAGACATTTTTGGGCACTGCAACCCCAAGCATAAAATGTCCATAAACCAAGGGGTCCTAAGTCCCTAAAGGTGTTGTTCCAACCCCTAAAAGAACAAGGTCAACTGATTACAGCATCTCCCAGAAGTTCTCCATGAAAAGCTACTCAGAACTGGTCAAAACTGGACCATTTCACCTGCTCCATAGGCAAAGTGCGTTGCATCCCACCTAAATACACACAGTAGGTGTGTTGCATTTCAAAAAGCCCTTCTATGGGGTGCGATGGGCGAGAAGGGACAAATGGCAGGGTCAATCCGCAAGGTGGAGAAGCATGGAATCTTCCAAAAACTTCTCCTGTGACAATTGCCTATCTGAATTCGACCAGGGATGAGTAAGAGATCATCAATCTCCAAGTGAATCAAGAACTATCAGAGGGAAGACACTAATCAAATCACAAGCTGACTCATCTCCCTTGCAGACATCTATATATGGATCCCTCATCCCAGAGATCCAGGGGCTGGAATTTTACATCTTGTAAGGAATTGTTGTTGGTTTCTTGAGGCAACATCATAGTGTTGGGTGATCTAAGCTTTTCATGAGGTGAAGAAGGGCTTACTTGCTGAGAGGATGACGCTGGGTCAGAACAATTGGTTGTAATTCTCTTGGCTCTTTCTTGATTATCAATAAAGCTATTCAAGTTTTCCTCCATACTCTTGTATGATTTATGTTTTATGCATTTGTATGGTCTATTTACATCTGGTACTATATTTTTTATGATAATAGATCTATGTTCTCGTATAGTATTCTGCTGCTTTGATTTTATAGGTACTCTGTGAAGCTGGGTATACAAGAAAGAAAGTAGCGAAGGACTATCAGAAGAGAGAGGAATCAAGTAAGGAACCAAGCGCAAGACAGAGGTTGGTCTCCTTTATTCTTCTCTCATCTATCTTTCATAAAGGAAAACGAAGTAGTTTTACTTTGTTTCTTTCTAAGGTAGCTACCAGCCATAGTGGGATTAGCAGTTCTGCATAGACACTATTCCCGGTAACACCTATGTGGGTACTTTATTTGACATGATACACCACATGAAAAACCGTTTTTTGTGTGGTGCTTTTAGTTTCCATAGAAGGCGCCACCACTAGCAAATATCCCCCGAGTTGTGAGCATACGTAAGAGTAGCATACCCCTCCTTTGGAGAATAGCTACCATGAGAAGTTGTGGCCTAGATGGTTTCATCATCCTGTGTATTTATTCTGATATTTGCTTCCTCTAGAGATCCTAATAATCATTTCCATGTCCTTCTCCATCTGACCGGGATAATAAGATCCCAAGAGTCCATCCAAAATTGTGTTGTCTGGAGTGGATGTATGTCATCAGTGATGTGGGTAATCTGGGTGATGCCATCCACTGATAGAAATTATCGTAAAGCCAGTGGGAGAATGTGTGCATTCCCACATCTAGACTAGGCATATGTACCCAATAGGACCTGCTCACCGTTCCCAATACGCCACACCAATCCATCCTTTAATGATGCTTATTGACTGAGAGATGGCCTTCCATATAACTGATGCACCATGTAAGCATTGACTGAGCCTTTGAAACCAGTCAATTACAGATAGGGGATGAATATATTTGTAATAGACCACTTCTTTCCATAAGCTCTCTGACTTGATAATTTTCCATCCCATCTTAGTTGCCAGTGCCTTTGCAAAAAAATGGAGGTCCTTTATACCCCAACCACCCCATTTCTTAGGTTTCCCAATTCTATCCCAACGAACCCAAGGAAAATAGCGCCCCACATTTTCCGCCCGCCATAGGAACCTACAACAAATTTGTTGAATCTTGTTGATAATACTTTTGGAAGCCAAGAAAGAGTCATCCAATAAACTAGAATGGCCTCCAGTACATATTTTATCAAGGTGAGTCTGCCAGCCCTAGAGAGCCAAAGCTGATGCCAAATGTTTATGCGACCTTCAATTTTTGTAATGATCCATGACCAATCAGTAATACGGTATCCATGTGGCTTGAGCCTAAACCCCAGGTATTTTAGACCAGCCCACATCTCTTTTCTGATGCAATCAAATTCTTGTAAAGCATATATTTCCTCATTTTGGAGGTAAGACACTAAAATGATGGTGGATTTGATGAAATTTGGCTCCATACTCGTAGCTTTACAAAACAATGATAGAATTTTATTGAAACAAGTGGTATCACAGAATGAACCATTTAAAGAAATAAGCACATCATCTATAAACAATAGATGTGAGAGATAAGATACTTCAGATATCAGTACCCATCCCAGACACCCTTCTGCACGAGCATGTATTAACAATCTACTTAAACCTTCCATGATCAAAAGAAAAAACAACGGGGATAAAGGGCATCCCTGTCTCAGACCTCATTCAACATGGAAGAAACCCGATGCAGCCCCATTGATAAGGATGTTAGAGGATGTAGAAGTGAAGCAACACATGATCCAATTAATGAAAATATGAGGGAAGTCGATATGAGTAAGGATGAGATGTGGGTATGACCAACTTGCCTGATCAAAAGCTTTTGAAAGATCTATTTTGAGGATGATAGACTTGTTGTACTTTTTTATTATTAAGTGGAGTCCTTCCTGAGCAGTCCCTATGGCTTCATGGATCTGTTGGTGGCTAAGGAAAGAAAATTGTTCCTTGGATATCATCTTGGATAAGAAAGGTTTGAGGCGCATAGCAATTATTTTGGAGATAAGTTTTTAAATACAGGTGCAGAGGGAGATAGGCTGATAGTCGTCAAGTGGGTTATCAACTTTTGGGACAAGGGCCAAAAAAGTTGAGTTGAACCCCTCATACATTCGGCTAGAAAGCCTGCAACCCTTAATGGCCAAAAGGAGGTCAGTGTTATAGACATTTTTGGGCACTACAACCCCAAACATGAAATTTCCATAAACCAAGGGCTCCTAAGTCCCTAAAAGTTTTGTTCTAACCCCTAAAGGAACAAGGTCAACAGATTACAGCGTCTCCCAGAAGTTCTCCATGAAAAACTGCTCAGAATTGATCAAAACAGGATCATTTCAACTGCTCCACTGGCCAAGTGCGTTGCATCTCACCTAAATACACTGTGTGGGTGCGTTGCATTTCAAAAATCCATTCTATGGGGTGCGATGGGCGAGAAATGACAAATGGCAGTGTCATTCCGCGAGGTGGAGAGGCAATGGAAGCTTCCAGAAACTTCCCCTGTGACACTTGCCTCACTGAATTCGACCAAGGATGAGTAAGAGATCATCAATCTCCAAGTGGAAGCAAGAACTATCAGAGGGAAGACACTAATCAAATCATAAGCTGACTCATCTCCATAACATATATCTATATATGGATCCCTCATCCCAGAGATCCAGGGGGGAATTTTGCATATTGTAAGGAATTGCTGTTGGTTTCTTGAGACAAACATCAGATTGTTGGGTGATCTAAGCTTTGTATGAGGTGAAGAGGGGCTTCTTTTGCTGAGAGGTTGATGCTGGGTCAAAACAACTCGTTGTAACTCCTCTTGGCTCTTTCTTGTTTATCAATAAAAGCTATTCTAGTTTTCCTCCATACTCTTGTGTCACTGATATTTGTTGCATTTGTATGGTCAATTTACATCTGATCCTAGATTGTTTATGATTATAGATCCATGTCTTTGTATAGTGCTATGCTACTGTGATCTTACAGGTACTTTTTGAAGCTGGGCGTGCAAGGGAGCAGGTAGCGAAAGACTATCAAAGAAGAGAGGAATCAAATCAGGAGATTAGCGCAAGACAGAGGTTGGTCTTCTTGTTCTTCTCTATTTATAATTCATAAAGGAAAAATGAAAGTAGCTTTACTCTGTTTGTTTCTAAGGCAGCTGTCACACCTTAGTGGGATAGAGCAGTTCTATATAGACACTTTTCCCTGTAACAAAATGGCGAATCCGTTGGGGACGAATTAGTTTGTTTGTTTATCTTCCTTGTTGTCTATTTCATAAACTTACAGGTAGTATTCAAACTGCATTTGCCACAGCAAATGAAAAGTAGATAAATGCTACTTCAGCCCATCTACGGGATCTGTTTATGATTTAAACAACTGAGTCACAAACTCTCTAATTTCCCTTCTGATAGCTCTTAGATCCTCCTTAGATCTACCCCTGATTGTTGAGTTACTGATTACCTTTTGCTCGGCCAAAACCCATGAACTGAACTGCAAACTATGACCCGGAACCCAAACAGAGTCTCGTTTCTTGCCCAGCGCATGTACTGTTCAGAGAATCTGAACTTCAGCGCACTTCCCGAGTGGTGAAGGTGCACTGCATTTCAAATTCCCCGTGTTACAGTTGCGCTGATCAGACTAGGCTTTGTGCAGTTTTGGTTTCTGTGATTCATTCTTTCCAGTTCTATTCCTGAATTTTGCTGCCTGTGATCAGTATATGTCTATTTGAAACCCCTTTTCCTTGCTGTTATTCTGCCTCCTTTGTACAAAAGAACTGTAAATGTTTTTGTGTGTTTGTTGAGTCATTTTCAGTTCTCCTTTGCAAAAGTAGCGTAATCGTACTGTCGTCCTTTGATTTGAAACTGTCGCAAGTGTCGATTTCAATCATAGGAAAGAGTTTGATTGCTGTTGATAGTCGATTATCCTGTTACTATTGTTTTTGGTCTAAATTTGTAATTTTTCTAGTGTCAAAAACAAGTATTCATTTCAAAATCATAAGGCATTGTGATCGTCTCCATTTTTGATTTCGAAAAGAAACTTGTTGATATTTGTCGCTTGAAAACAAATTCAGATTTGTGCATCAACTTTCTTCTTATCATTCATATACTAAGAAAGTCGAAAAAAAATACATGCATATGCATTTGCATATAGACAGTCTGATTGGATTGATTTAGGAAAGTGCATTTAGAGTGTGCTCTTTGCTCTTTGTGAAAAGATTCTGTCTTTCTTTCCTTAGTAGCTAGGATTTTCATTGCAAAAAGAAGATAAAAAGATTGTTTATCATCTTAGATTGCATTTTAGGAATTACATCTACATCTCGCGGTGAACCTAAAAGGCAAACTTCATAAACAAGATCAACTATAAAATAAATTCAATGAATCTAACAACACTTTGGAACTTAACGCACAACATTTAGAAGTCTAGGCTAGAGACGTATTCCGGCGTCGTAAAGCCTGGTAACTGTTGTTCTCACTCATGGTTGGGTGATTCCTCCACTTTGAGACGATAAGTGCCAGTAAGGACTTGTGCTCCTACGTACCGTCGAGTATATTTTGGGAGACCACAATAGGCTTAATCCTTTATCCATAGGAAGTCGTGTCTGCCACCCTATCGATCGCAATGCACTGAACACAACATTCGGGAAGATTGACTGCCGTACCATAAAAAGTATTCTGCAGTTTTTCGATTGGTTTGGTAATCCCTCTACCTAGATTTCCAGAGTAGTCCCTTTCATTCCATTTCAGACTCTTTAATAGAAAAGTTCCATCTGAGCACTTGTCACTTCAGGCTCATTAAAAATCGAAGGCGACTAGAGTCATCTTTTGTTTTTTCTCGACTCTTTAAAATTGAAAAAAAAAGTTGTGTCAAAGCGTCTAAAATTTATTTTAATCGGAATAACGTCATTGTTCCCTCATTGGTCTTAGAAGTTAGTCTCCCTTCATCGCAAAGTTCTTGTAGAATAGCTAGAAAATCTTTTGGATAGACTAGATATGTCTGCACAACCGTCGAAATCCAGGACTGTGTCATTTGACGCAGCAGTGGCAGAGCCTCCCGCTACTACTCCAATGATGTTTGATGGTATACCATCTGTCCCGGCAAGTTATCAACAACAAGCCAGAGTCCAATCAGGGACTGTTTCGACGACATGGTTGGTTCCTATTTCTTCATCCGGATTATCATCAGGTATTTCTTATGTTGAAACTCAAAAAATTGATCCAATGTGTCTTCAAAGGCCAATCTACCCTTTAAGTATTGGATTTCCACCACATGGAGGGAAGTATGCATTTTCATTGTTCCCTCCCGGAGAACAACCATATGGGAGTTTACAACAAAGTTCAGGTCAAACTGGAATTACATCCAGTGGTTGGGTACCAATACTGCCTCAACAACCAAGGGTTGTATATTCAATGCAACCAGTCCACCCTGTGTCGAATATTCCCACTATACCTGCTATGGTGACTGCATGGCAAGTACAAGCGCTACTTGTTGTATGTCAATCCCAAGTTTCTCAGGTTGCAATACAACAGCCTCTTGTCTCAACGACTCAATCACAACCTCAGGTTAGTGCCTCCTTATCTGGAGCGACTCAGGCTCAAACAAGTATTATGACTCCTCATCTTGGTCAATCATCCAGTATTGGGCAACAGCAAATGGTCCAACAACCATGGCTGATACAATCTCAACAACCGCCATTCCAGCAATCATATCAAGGACCTGAGCAACAAGTCTTTGTAAGTAATGGACAACCGCATTTCCAAAGCGGTTATCAACAACCATATTATAATGGTTATGCCCATCAACCTTGTCAAAGTTGCCAGCATCAAATACATTATGCTGGTATGCAAAGACCCACTGCTCAGGCGATTCCATCTTATCCTGGGTATGCTTCGCCTAACCTGAATCAACAATTGCCCTTTGTAGCAACTCTAGAATTACCAGATCTAAACCGGCTGACGAATGATCCAATTGCTTATGCCCCTTGGTGGCCAGTGATTCCGCATAAACTTCCGTAAGATATTCCTAAATTTAATGGAAATCCGGGTGAAGACCCGTCGAATCATGTGATGACATTTCATCTGTGGTGTTCATCAAACACCCTAAACGATGATTCGATTAGGCTTCACCTTTTTCAGAGGACGTTAACTGGTCTGACAGCAAAATGGTATATCGAATTGCCTAGAGGTTCATTCGACAACTTCAGTACCCTAGCCACAACCTTTTTAACCCATTTTCAGTTACCGATAAGGTATGAAACAGGAACGGAACTTCTTACCAATTTCAAGCAAACAAAAGCCACTCACATATCTGATCATATTCATGAGTGGCGACGTCGTCTTAGAATGGTAAAAACGTATGTTCTTGATCAGCTTTTAGCTGAATGGTTTATTAAGTCTTTGTTACCTTCCATTACAGAAGATGTGGCAAAAGGGGGAGTCGTCACCGAAGAGCAAGTTATTGCTCGTGCGCAATATTTAGACTTGATTTACACTCAGTCTGGCACGCTCTACGATAAAATACCTGATGCTCCCAGACCGGAATTCTTGGTCCCTCCTCCTCCTAAATCAAACAACAACTCTCATGATGACAATGGCGTGATTGGTGCAACAGACACGAAATCGACAAAGGCTACATCTAAAAAGGCCCGTAAGATTTATAGTCAAAATGCAAATGAGGAACTTCTTGTCTTGGAAGTAAATGTCGTGTCGACGGACAAAGGCAAACAACTGAAGCAACCAGGGGGCAAGAAGAAAAAGAAAAGGAGAAAAAAGAAGCAGGATGAGTCATCTCCTGAAAAACCTTCTGCAAATCCTTCTGGGCAAAAGAAACCCCCTGCAGGGTGTCATATATGCGATGAGGATCATTGGACGAGAGATTTTTCGCATATAGTTGAAGTTAAGAAACTCTTTAAGAGTTCAAAAAACTCAGCGGTATTGACTGATCCGTTTCCAAACCCGGGAACCAAACTGGTTGCTAATCAAAATGCTTCCCGATCCCAAGTTCTTATGTTGTCTATCTCAAAGCAGCAAAATGATGCTTTGACAAGGAATAAAGATTACGGGAATCCACAGCTGTCGAATAACAAGGCTAATGAACAACCTAGTAGTTCGACAACAACTTTGACCGAAGTTGTGTCACCCATCATTCCTGAACCAATGATAAAGTCGCCAAAGGGAGTAGTACACAAATCGACATTTAATCCTAGTGCAAAAGTAGCACAAAATTATAATATAATAGAGGACCCGGCCCAATTTCCGTCCGCTATGTCGACACTTGAGGTACCGCAAAATTTCCTCTCCCAAAAGCAGGGTCTATTATCAGCAATAGGTGGGATTGACCCAATGGATTCCAATCTTGTGGCCTTTGATCATAAAGGATATGACCCTCAATTACTAGCTCAACTAGCTTTCCTTATTCAAGTGAAAGCCCTCAACAAAATTGTTCATCGAACAATTATTGATGAGGGGGCATCTACATGTATTATGTCGATGAATTTCTAGAAAAATTTAGGCTCACCACCCTTGTCAAGATCGTCAACGATGTTAAAAGCATTTGATGGACGATCATACACCCCATATGGGATTTTAAGTAACTTGCAAGTTGAACTGGGGGAAAAATAATAGAAATTGATGTTGAAGTAATCGACGGAAACCTTGATTACAACATCCTACTGGGAAGGCCCTGGATATATGCCATGGCCACAGTTGTGTCAACCTACTTTAGGAAGATTGCATTTCCCTTTCAAGGAGGAATTACAATCGTCGACCAACAAACATTTCTCCCCAACAATTCACAAGTTACAGGAAGCATTCCAATGATCCATGGAAGCAATCATTCGCTTCAAAATATCGGAGTAGGTCTCCTAAAAGACCCTGCCTTAATGAGTACTTTTGCCCTACCTCCTCCGAGTAATCTGGCGGAAGTGGCCACAGTGGAAACCTACAATATGAGATCTTCTATATCTTCTAGATTCAGAAGTTTCCTGAACATTTTGACAACATGGATCATCGCCCTAATAGAAATATTGTAGCAATCAATTTTCTTGGCTTGGGAGGCAAATCAACGCTCATCGAGTGTTTGGATAGATAGGTCTAAGGAATATGGCACCTCTTCAGATCCTTGGTCGCATGTACATTCTACAGACAAAGGAATTAGTCAATCAATGATGATAGGAGAGGCACCATGGGAAGATTACCACCATCGCTCCCATCTTCCGGATTACCACGAAGATTATTCCAGCAACCTTAATCATCCATCAGTTTTTGATTTTCTATCAAATACTGTAAATACAGTGGATTTCGAGGATGGTTCTTATCTCGTGTCGACCTCGTTAAGAAATGAAACAAGGAGTCATGAGGATAGTTATTTTACTGTGTCAACCTCATTAAAAAATGAAACAAATCCCCTTTCCAAATCTCAAAGGTAAACCTTCATTCCAACCACCGAATTGAATGCAATGAAGCTTGGGGGGCATGCACCTCGATTTGCGTTACTATGCTGGGGGCATGCAAACTTATCACGAGCAGTGTTACTGCAGGGTTCAAGCTCGTTAAAAAATAAACCCGCCACGAGCAGTGTTACTGCAGGGTTCAAGCTCGTTAAAAAATAAACCCGCATCGAGTAGTTTTAGCGCGGACTTCATGCTCGTTAAAAAATAAACATAAGCAATGAGCACATGTTCCCCCAGAGTTTAAGCTCATTAAAAAATGAACCAATTTCCGGTAAATAACCATCGTGAATGTAGTACTTCAGCCTTTAAAGCCTTGGTCGTGTTTGCACCGTCACCTCCACTTTTGCATTGGCCGATCATTCACCTCCATTTGATTGTTTACCCATTTTGAGGAACAGCTGCGAAGAGTGATCTCACTAGCCATCCTTGTAACACTGCCGTGATTGGAAAATTCCAAACCTTACCTGGAATCAGTTGCTACCCATTTTATCACTCGTTCCTCAAAAGACGAGTCTCCTTTAAGCTCTTTTCAACTGACTCGTAAAATATGAAAAGATTGCCGAGCCATTGGCCTCTCCAGCTCGTTAAAGGGACTGGAAGTGCTATCCCTCCTCTAAATTTTAATCTTTTTGGACCTGAGGGATTATTACACAAAAAGATCGAGCGCTTGTTTTGTTCGGATCGTTAAAAGTATCGAAAATTCATCCCTTCTGTATTGTTTTATACTTTTTCGAACTTAAGGGATTAGATGACGAAAAAGGAATTTTGGAGTTACCTTTATGTTCCTTTTCAGACTCTCTAAAATTGAAAAGGACCGAGTTATCTTTGTCGTTAAACTCGTTAAAATTTTAATAGCGACAAACTTGTCTATAGACGAGAACGAGTTTCACTATCGCTAGGCTCATTAAAACATAGTGATGGGTTTGTCCGAAGGGAAAATTATAGAACAAGCATATGTTATCCTCCTCAAGCTTGATAAAAATAAAGAGGTACTGGTCAGCAATGACTGGGGAAAAATTGGGAAGAAAACTTGAAGAAACTTTGTTGGTAGCAAGTCGCTCTTGAACATGACACTTTCGCTCCGCATCCAAGTCGGGTTGGGTTGTTTCATTCACCGGTCACATTACCATGGTCCCATCACACCATCCACATTTGGGGTAATGCTAACAATCCATCATGTCAGTGTCGCCGATATGTTCAAGAGAAGTCATTCAGAGAATTCACCTGTGTCTCACCCACTACAATACATTTATACTCCATTCTTTCATGACCGCCACCTTGAACCTTATATCACCAGATCGTTTTCACCTTCATTAAAATCATTTGCTCCGTTCCGTGTCATTGATGTGGGATTCATTAAGGCCCTCCTATGACGGATCACTTCTTGTCGACATCAGCTCATTATCCAAGAAGTTGATCTAGGAACACCCCATTCAGTACTTTGAAGCTTGCATGCCTCAATGGCAAGTTTCTCACTTCCGGCGACAAGTTTACATCAATGACCTTCGACCGAGAGATTTTGCGTGGTGTTCGACGCCAAGTCCTTTATTCACACCACATGAATTGTACTGTAGTACCTTGAGGGTCATTATCATTATCGGTGATTCCTCTCGCGCTTGTTAACAACTTACATCATTGGCTGGTAATCAAGCGATGTCTTTCCATGTTCGACTTCAGAACATTTCTCACATGGATAAACTTGTACTTCGAGTCAAGATTGAACGAGATTTAAGACCCCAGATCTAGTTTCATCCATCCGGGCTGCGATATACATTCAGGAAAATAAAAACATCAAATGTACATCATGGCTGCACAGATAATCATCCAATCAAAGGGATGATGACTCTATCAGAATCATCAATCTTCACTCAGACGATTGTCTATCCTATGTACATGAAAATGAATTTATAAAGCTGAGCATGGGAATGCCCGCCTCAGCTAGATCATGGAAATATTATGAAGAAAATGTATTGTATTGTATCTTATTACAAGTCTCCTCCCAGCATTGAAAGAACTTCGGATCCTCATAATAAAGCATTTCACCCGACATCAAAAGATTAACGACCTCATGCTTTAGGGGGCAACTGTTATAGACATTTTTGGGCACTACAACTCCAAACATGAAATTTCCATAAACCAAGGGCTCCTAAGTCCCTAAAAGTGTTGTTCTAACCCCTAAAGGAACAAGGTCAACAGATTACATCTTCTCCGAGAAGTTCTCTGTGAAAAACTGCTCAGAATTGGTCAAAACAGGATCATTTCAGCTGCTCCACTGGCCAAGTGTGTTGCATCTCACCTAAATACATTGTGTGGGTGCATTGCATTTCAAAAATCCCTTCTATGGGGTGCGATGGGCGAGAAATGACAAATGGCAGTGTCATTCCGCGAGGTGGAGAGGCAATGGAAGCTTCCAGAAACTTCTCATGTGACACTTGCCTCACTGAATTCGACCAAGGATGAGTAAGAGATCATCAATCTCCAAGTGGAAGCAAGAACTATCAGAGGGAAGACACTAATCAAATCATAAGCTGACTCATCTCCATTACAGATATCTATATATGGATCCCTCATCCCAGAGATACAGGGGGGAATTTTGCATATTGTAAGGAATTGCTGTTGGTTTCTTGAGACAAACATCAGATTGTTGGGTGATCTAAGCTTTGTATGAGGTGAAGAGGGGCTTATTTTGCTAAGAGGTTGATGCTGGGTCAGAACAGTTGGTTGTAACTCCTCTTGGCTCTTTCTTGTTTATCAATAAAAGCTATTCTAGTTTTCCTCCATACTCTTGTGTCATTGATATTTGTTGCATTTGTATGGTCAATTTACATTTGATCCTAGATTGTTTATGATTATAGATCCATGTCTTTGTATAGTGCTATGCTACTATGATCTTACAGGTACTTTGTGAAGCTGGGCGTGCAAGGGAGCAGGTAGCAAAAGACTATCAAAGAAGAGAGGAATCAAATCAGGAGATTAGCGCAAGACAGAGGTTGGTGTTCTTGTTCTTCTCTATTTATAATTCATAAAGGAAAAACAAAAGTAGCTTTACTCTGTTTGTTTCTAAGGCAACTGTCACACCTTAGTGGGATAGAGCAGTTCTATATAGACACTTTTCCCTATAGCAGTCAGGCCCAATGATATCAAGAAAAGTAATGTAGAATTCTATGGGCCACCCATTCGGACCCGAAATCTTCTCTTTTGAATAATTTCAAAGAAGATTCCATTTCCCCTAATGATATTGGCTCATTTAGGGTCGCTGCCTCTTCAACCTCTCCAAATCTAGGAAAAACCTCAGCAATTCGAAAGATCTCAGCTATGGAAGCTTCCCTAGGCGCCTTGAAAATATGAGAGAAATGTATGATTCCCATATACATTAGCTGGTTGAAAGTGCTGGCCTCCTTGCCAGTCTGATTCCACAACGCCTAGATAGTATTTGTATTTTTCCTTCCCCTGGAATATTGTTGGAAGAACTTTGAGTTCTCATCCTCCGTCTTTAGCCAAATCTCTCTGCTCTTTAAATGCCAGGTCTCCTCTTTCTGTCTCAGAAGACAGATCTTTTCAGTTTCCAATTTGATCAGCATATCCTTTGATTCAGAGAATGTGTAGCTTTTAATCCCCGAGTTTTCCATTTTCTTAAGAACCTCTTCAATCCTTAGTAAGTCAGCCTCATCCTTTTACATCTTTTTTCTTTCACATATGATGGTTTTTGATTTTAAACAGGCCAAGTTACTTGCAATTACTTCGTTTGGGGAGGAACGATTATCTAAACAATAGGGTGTCCAAGCCTCTAGTACTAATTTATGAAAATCGGCTTCATTGAGCCAAGTAGCATTAAATTTGAAAGGAGAGTTTGGTTTATGGTTGGAATCCAAAACTCCATGAAAATAGGGGAGTGGTTAGATAAGCCCCCCAATCCCACCCATTAATGAATACAATCCAACCTAGCTAACAACCTTAATAAAAAAACGATCCAGTCTTCTAGACCTCCCCAGTTCTTCTATTCCTCCAAGTTGGCACAATATTTTCTGAATCAATGTTCAGGAGATCATGAGAATCCATCATTAATTCAAAGAAGGTCATTAAGGGGTCAATCTGAGCCCTGTTGCCCCAGGATTTAGAGAGACCTAATGAGAAATTTAGGTCACCTCCGATAATCATATTATCAGCCTGCATGAAATCTGCTTTTAATATTCTTTTCCAAAAAACCTCCCTGTTATGACAATCTCCATATATGTTAATGAGTTTGAGGGGCATATTGATATCGACGGAGATGAGATCAGCACCCAGAAAACCCTCACCCCGCTAGATGTATACCACCCTTATAGATTTTTTGTTAAAACGCAAAACACAACCTCTCAATCTCCCTCTGACATCTAGAAAATGAAATTCCCAATCTGCGAGTATTTTTAGTAGGACATTGTTAATAGAGGCCCCATAACCCACTATCTCTAGAAGAAATAATACATCCAATTGCTCCGATCTATAAAGCCTTTTTAGTGCCAGTTTTTTATCTAGGCTAACCAAACCCTCACAGTTGAAGGAGAGGCACTTCATGGGGTAACCCTGGCAAGGTTTCCTTTTTTCTCTAAGAACCCCATCAATAGGAGTCTGTATACTTGATGCCACCTCAATGCCCGCCTGTCTGATAGCTTTTGATAGATGAGATTGTCTACCACGCGGAAGCTTCAAAGGTATGGAAGGGAGAGGGTCCTCATCCAGGCCAAAAGAAAGGGTTCTAGGAAGGGGTAAGGATCTCAAGTTATAACGGTGAGAACCACTAGAAGTCGTTCCCTTCTTGGAGGCTAAAGGGAGAGGGTACAAATGTAAGGTCGGGGAGGAGCGAAGAGGAGAAGGAGGAGCAATAGCCACATGACAATTTATGAAACACAGATTGCTATCCCCAGAGTCCAAACCTGAAACAATCACAGATGATAAAGCAATTCCAGATAACAAAAAATCTTGATAAAAAAGAGAAGAGTGAGGAAGAGTACGTGAAAAAGGTTCATAGCCCCTTGATCGTGATTTGGTGACTGGTGCCTCAAAGGTCTAGGAGTCCGTCTATTGAGTCACTGCCCCAACACCACTCCGACTCGGCAAGGGCTCCACTGAATGCACCATCGATGATGAGTCTGCCTCCACACTTGTTTGGGTGCTCGTAGATACATACGTTCAAGGAGGTTTCGATTGTTTCCCTGTAATCAAATGAAAGTATTTGTACTGGTGGCCAACCTCATGGCATCACCTACAATGGAAAGGAATGCCTTCATAGTCTAATATCTACCACCTTATAATCTCACCCAACTGAAGCCGGTAGCTCTCCACCAAACCTTCACCGGTATCCAGATGCACCAGAATTCTGGCAATTGCTAGGCATCTTGTTTCTTGGCATGATCTGTCATGGTCCAGATAGACACCCAGGTCATCACCAATGCACCTAAAAATTTCCTCTGCCTAGAATTGCAGTGGGAGTCTAGGAAGACGCACCCAAATTGACCCCACCCCCATGTTTTCCTTCTCCGGATCAAAGAGGGGTGACCATCTCTTTAGTAGAACCAACGTCATCTCTATATGTCAATAATGAGTTAAGACCCAGTGGACAGGTTCCAGCTGCGTGAAAATGAGAGCGAACCAACACCTAGACATGGTTAGCACCGTAGGGAGTTGCTCCATCAGATGCCCCCATACCTATGTTGTCCACCTCTTTAAGTGGGCCGGTATATAATTTCGGCCCTAGATCCTGCCCACCAGAACAATGCTCTCGGTAAGCCCCATTTGGGCCATACTGATACCTTCTCCGAAAACTAGATGTCGCCCCCACTCTCGAACCTTTGAGGACTTTGATTTTTTCCATCCACCAGGTCTGATATGTAGGCTTAAGGCCTGTTGTTCGCCTTCCGCTTGGAGATTGTCATTTGAGTCAGAGGCTTTGTTTTCCTTAGGCCCAATTTCCTGCTGGGTGATACCATTGAAACACCCTGATGTGTGAGTATTGGATGTATAAACCGAAGGTGGGAAAACATCTGAGGAAACCCCTGGTGCACTACGAGCCTGGTTCCAAACACCCTTTTTTCTGCTACTGTTCCACCCACACCTCCCTCTGCCACCCCCATGCATTCCAGAACATTCTCAGTACCCTGCCGTTCATGCGCCAAGGACAACAACTTAGATGGCGATGGGATATTCAGAAATGGCACTTTCGATACCTCTCCCAGGTTGAGCAAGCCTTTAGTCACTGCGGATTCCAGTTGTGAAAACCCTAACCCCTGTAGGGTAACCTCCATGTCCTCCATTACCGAAGAGAAAACGACAAACTGTGCATCCAGTGGCGAGTTTTGTTCTAGTGAAGTCCTTCCTCTCAACAAGTGTTTATCTTTGACCCAGATTTACGATGGGTCCATGGTGTTGGAAGAGTAATCTAGGAGTTCTTCATCCATACATGAAAAACATCATTTGAGACGCCCAGTTAAACTGTTCCAAGCAGGCAAAAGTCAAGTGCCCCCCCGACAGGCGCTGACTCCAATTGGTAGCCACAAAAAACCAAAAGATTCGATGTCCTGTAGAGACTTAAAAAATCTGGAAACCCAACTGACAGAAACCATGGCAAAAACCTAGAATGGTGACAGTGGAGATAATAGAAGGGTTAAAGGAAACCCTTTCTATGGAAACACTGATGCAAAAAAAAGTCACAGAGCAATCGCTTTACCGCCATGAACGCTGTCCAAAACAAAAGATGTTACCTATGACAAACCCTAGACCCGCCATCGAAACCCCTCTCCTTCGTTTCGATGGGAATCATATGTTTCCCATAGTATAACAATATCATATGCACCATCTTGCACAATGCAAATTAACAGTGTTAATCATTACATTCTCCCGCACATACCCAGTCTTCCGCAAACATTCATAGCTTTAAAATCAAAGCTCTATGCAACTACTCCCCCACACATACTATGTACTCCACAGTAAACGCTCCGCACAACAAAAGATCATATAAACCCAATGTTATAAACACTAATATCAAACTCTAATTTTGTAATGTAGTAATGCGATGTTGAATAAATTGTAATGTAATATAACATTGTGATGATGGTTGTCAAATTAATTGTCAAATTGTGACAATGTTTGTCACAATGCGTTGTTGGATAGATTTTTGTATCAAACCCTTACATTAAACCAAATATTATAAACCTTAACATTATTATACCTAATGTTATAAACCCAATATTATAAATTATAATATTAAACCCAATATTAAAAACCCTATATACTATACACCCTATATTATAAATTCTAATATTAAATCCTCTAAAAAACCCAATACTAAAATCAAATATAGTCAACAACCTTAATAAATGTGATTGACTAATTTTATAATGTCACATTATAACATTGAATAAATTACAATGTAATTTGACATTAAAACTTAAATATTAAAAACAAGACTATCCAAAATCAACATAATTAATATCAACATATTAAAACCCGACTATTAAAATCAAACATATTCAGCAACCTTAATAAATGTGGTTTATATATAAGGTATATATGTAAACCCAGTGTTCCCCATCAAAAATATTAGGAGACTTTGGAATAGTAGAAAAAATTGGAAATACACAATATCCAGGGAAAAAAACATTCATATGAAATGTTCTTCATATGAGGTCCAACCAGCTTAGATACTTACGGTTAATGGATTCATCATTATAGAGAGTTATTGATGTTCTCTTTCCTCTCTCATATGCAACTCTTAATCGCTCATTTAGTGCATCTCTATTTTGTTCATCATTCGCTCCCTCACGTGAAGCAGGAGAACGATTTCATTTCAAAGTACGCCTAATATTTCTTCACGTAATATTTCTTTATAAAGTATTCAAACTTTATGTTGTAATCCTCAAACATTATATAAATTTTAATAAGTTCAAAAAGTAGTTATTTTTAATAAATATATAAAAAATTGATATGAATAAGTTTTCAAGTATATCGCTCAAATTAGTATCACAATGATCTTTTATATATAGAGCCAAAAAAAAAGACAAAAATAGCAGGATTAAAAATATGTAAATTTTTTTTTTAAGTTTTAAAAGTTAAGACATGATATTCAAAATAAATGGTAGCATGTAAATAACATAATTTATATTTAGAATAAGTGGGAAAACATTTCTACTTTCAATAAGAGCATTACAATCTTTAGGCAAGGCAATGGCACATGGAACTTAAACTTTTCTAAGATGAATACATTATTAGCAATTGCAGTGGCACAAAATCTAGTCAACAAATCATATAACTTGAATGACACTTCCACGTAACTGAACATAAGTATTTTTCCTTTAATTGAACAAAAAGATGGTAGCCAGGACATTTATTATTATTTTTTGCAGAAATAATATCCAACAATGTCCATCTAAACCCCCAATCATCTTCAAAATACTCTAGGCTTTGTTCATTATAAGGTTGGCAAAATTGAAAATTGTCAACTTCCTCGAGTGACTAAACAGAGGTGGAGCCATTATTGATAAGACAAATAAGTTAGTTATTGTATAATGCTAATGACATACATCGTATGCCAATGATAAGAACAAATGAATACATATTTTTGTAAGATTGAACCCATATATGATGTGGCCATATGTAGGGTAATCATCACAATCTTGGTCTAAATAAAACAAATAAACTTTTCCTTTACATAAGATGGCCTCCTTAAGGGGTTTTATTCCACCATAAGGAAGTTTTTTTCTCTTCCACACCATATCAATGCTACTGCAAATGAAAAAATCTAACTGTATGTTTATGCAAATATGTTTTAGTACCACCCAATCATATTTTCGTGAACTAAATTTTTGCAATTGAGAAAAGGATCCCTACTCTCCAAGAGAAAGAGGCCCAATATTTCTAAAGGTCTTTGTAAAAGGAATCACTACAAAATAAATTTTTGAATGAGAAAAGATTGTAGGAGTGGAGAAGTAATCATTGATCCAACTATACATTGAATTGTGTATCCAAAATCAATGAAAAGAAAAATGAAGGATGATATCTAGCCTTTATCTTTAAGGTAGGATCCAAAAAATCAGTTATGTTCAGTACCAAGTGTCGAAGTGAAAATTCCAAATTCTTCAACGACACATTAATTGCAATGAGATAGGAAAACATAGTTTTGCGAAACAACATTCCAATATTTACAGACCATTTGAAATCTTATTAGCATTGATAATGGGAGCCAATGAAAAATTACCTCAATAATCTCATATGGTTGGAACTTCCACATGGATTGATCTAAAGGAAGATGAAGGGGTTTTTTGGAACCAAAATAAATATTCTCCATTATATTAGAAATACAAAAAACATTAACATAATTAAATTTGTAAAGAATATGAAATAACAATCATAAAGTTGTTAAACATTATTTATCATGATAAAAATCTTTTGAACATTCTTTATCATGTTGAGCATACTAATTATCATATTAAACATATGTCAAACATGCTAATTATCATGTTAAATATTAGAATTAAAATATGTGAAAGGTAAACACATTGAAGATAATAAAGATGTTCAAGATAGTAAATATTAGAATGATATATGTTGAACAATAAACATGCTCAAGATACTAGGATTAAATATATTGAACAATAATAATCTTAATCAACATTAAATATGATAAACATGCTCTAGCTATTAGCATTAAATATGATATAATGGTCAAGATATTAGCATTAAATATGTTAAACAATAAATATGCTCAAGATAAACATATTCAAGATGGTAAATATGTTCAACAATAAACACACTCAAAATAAACATATTCAAGATAGTAAATATGTTGAACAATAAAGATGCTCAAGATATCAGTAAGAAATATGTCCAACAACAATAATCATAATGAACATTAAATTTGAAAAACATGCTCAAGCTATTAACATTAAATATGATAAAATGGTTAAGATATTAACATTAAATGTGTTAAACAATCAACATCCTAAACATAATAAAAATGATAAACATCAATACTACTAATATTAATACTAATATTAGTATAGTAAACATTAGCATTAATATTGAGATTAATAACCGTAATAACATTACCATTAAGACTAGCGTTACTAACATTAATAATATTATTAATACTATTTAAATCAATGTTGATATTATGTACATTACCATTAAACATTAAGGTTAAATATGTTAAATAAAATACATAATGAAGCTAATAAACTTGGTTAAGGTATTAAACATGACGATGATAAACATGTTGATACAGTATTTAATATTATGAGCAAATTTTTTATTATATAAATTAATATAAAAAATCCCCTTTCCAATATTATCCTCATAGGAATTCTTTAATATTATCTCTGGGATGTTAGTTTTTTTTTTATACCTATATAAATGTATTTTATGATTTTTTTCTTTCTTTTGTAAATCAAGATTCTATTCATTTTTCCAAAAGGAGGTACAAGAGTAGCAAAATGTAGGTAGTCTCACCCCGACCAGGTTTGTTGACTACTGCAATGAACATATGACAAAGAAATAGAAAAAAAAATCTAAAGACACGGTCCACAACGTAGGAGGCCAAAAGCACCAGTAAACACATAAAACAAGTAAAACACTTGTAACCATGCTAGTCATCAGAAGTGATGGAGGTTGGGTTGTTCGGAGTTGTTCCTGGAGGAGGAGGAGGACGGAAGGAGCATTGAATGTGCTCTTCGAAGTGGGACATCCAAGCCTCCAACTTCTCTACTTTCTCAAATAACATATTTTGGCCTCACCAGACCACCACTACGTGCTCCCAGACATGGCACTAGAAGTAGTACATTTTGTTCAAAGTGGAAATGAGCTATGCATGCTCCTCTTGACTCACCCTGTAGTGCTCTAAAAAAAATATTGTCTTTGACCACGTCCCAAATTAAGAGCCTTCCCCTGTCGCCTCGAACCACCGTGGTGAATCATTCCATCTCGTTGCTGGTTCCGTGGGGTGAAACTCCCACGACTAGCCACTGAGCCACCACGATCATGACCACCACAAGCCTTAGAAGCTACTTGACCAGAACGATCCACCATATTGCCACCGCGACCACCAGAGACCACCCATCCCAAGTGACCTGCATTAATACCTACATTCCTAGAGCTAGTGGTCACTATTTCCATCTGTGAGGCAGACACACAACCCCCCGGGTTGCCAGAATTGGGCTTAAGTTGCGAAGAAGAACGAGCCAAACAGGGAGTCAGATGCATAATGATTGACCCTACACTGTTGGGATGGGCTCAAGCTGACCAGCTGGTGACTTCACAAACCTCAACCATCATCGAGGAGAAATGCCCCACCCCCACTGGCGAGACCATAAGTAAACAACCCAGGATGATCGCAGAGAACTGTAATTCCAAACCAACAATGAGGATTTTGGTATGAAATTCACATCCCCTCTCCTTGAATAGGACCCTTGCTAACCAAACCACCCAAAATCCATCACATGCACTCCATAGACACCGCCTAACCTTGTAGGTCCCCAAGAGGGGACCACTGAAGGCAGCGAGGCAAATTTCGCTCCAACGCGCAGGGGATGTCACTAAACCCCAGCAGGACCAGCAAAACAAAACCAGAGAAAGAAGGTTGAATCCTTCCCTGTGCATGATAACAATAAATCGAGTACCAAACGAGAAATTAACAAGAATGCACACCCGTAAACGAAGGAGGGTACGCCAACAACGAAGATGCCACCACTCTAAGACAGGGTTCCCTCGAAAACAGACGCTCCCTTGCTCAAATATTGAACTGCATTTGACATAACAAGACCAAACCCAGAATGTCTGATAGCAAACCTCACCACCCTCCATAAATCTTCAACAGACACCACCTCCCACAAGTTTCAAGACTGTTTGAGGTCTCAGACAAGTTACATTACCATATCCCATACATAAGTGTTGTTGGGAAAAGTATCCAATACGGAATGACCCTATCCCACTCTAAGGGTGATAGTACCTCAGCAACAACCGAATGCAAAGCTATTCAAGATTACTTCTTTATGAGATGTAAGAGAGGGGAGAAAGAGATCCACTAACCGTTGTCTTCCGCTAATGTTTGACCCAATCTTCTCTCCTTGCTGCTTGCTCCCAGCTCCTTGCTCTTTCACTGGCCCAGCTACACAAAGATCCTGCAAAAGCACAAGAAAGGGAAACTACAAGAAGCATACATCCATAATTGATTCAAGGATTAGAATAAATCAAATATACAAGCATCAATACGCCACAAAGACACATGCATATAGAAGAACCTCAAATGCTTTATTAATGGAAGAAGTAAAGTTCTGAGAGTGTTACAACCATAATAGGCCCAATCCAGCAACACCTCCCAGCAGAAAGAAATCTCCTCTTCACCTCCTTCAAAGCAATCACCCAATAGTTCTATACTCAAACCAACAGCACTTCCTTACATTCACAAGATTTCAGCCTTCTTAGACCTCATGAGAGAGCTCTATATATAGGAGATTTGGAGAAAGGATGAGTCAGCTTGAGTTTGGCATGAAGCTGACTAGTGTCCTCTCCCACTTTAGTTATACTTCAGTTCTTGAGTCCACTTGGAGTTTCTTGCTTCCACTTGGAGATCTAGATCCTCTTACTCATCACAAGGCGAATTCCCTGATCCAAGTGTCATTTTGGAAGCTTCCTGGGCATTTGACACCTTGCAGAATGACTGTACCACTTGGTCAATCTCGCCCAGCGCAGGTAGCCTTCATTAGAGTTGACATTCAGCGCAGGTACAGAGTGGAGCAGTTGACATTCAGCGCAGATGCTCAGTGGAGCAGTTGACATGATCCAGAATTAGCTTGTTTTTGAGTGTTTTCAGGTGGAGAACTGATTTTCAGTGCTGTGGTTTGCTGACCTTGTTCCTCTAGGGGTAGGAACAACATGTTTAGGGACTTTGGATCCCTTAGATTATCGACATTTCATGCTTCATGCTATAAGGCACAAAAATGTCTATAACAGTTGCCCCCTAAAGTATGAGGTTGTTTATCGGGTGAAATGCTTTATCAGGAGGATCCGAAGTTCATTCAATCGCTGAGAGGTGCCCTGTAATAAAATACAATACAATACATTATTTTTCATTCTGCTTTCATGATCTAGCTGAGGCGGGCATTCCCATGCTTAGCTTTATAAATTCATTTTGGTACATAGAACAGACGATCGTCTGATGGTAGACTGATAATTCTCTGCTGAAATTATCATCCTTTGAGTAGGATGATCATCTGCTGCAATGATGTACATATCAAATGTCTTTATATTTCCTGAATATATATCGCAGCCCGGATGGATGAAACTAGATCCGGGGTCTTCAAACTCGTTCGATCTTCACTCTAAGTACAAGTCGATCCATGTGAGAATTGCGCTGAAGTCGAACATGGAAAGACATCGCTTAATTACCGGTCAATAATGTAAACTGTTAACAAGCGCGAGAGGAATCACCAATAATGACAATGACCCTCAAGGTACTACAGTACAATTCACGTGGTGTGAATAAAGGACTTGGCGTCGAACACCACGCAAAATCTTCTGGTCGAAGGTCATTGATGTATACCTGTCGCCGGAAGTGAGAAACTTGCCATTGAGGCATGCAAGCTTCAAAGTACTGGGGTTTTGTTCCTAGATCAACTTCTTGGATAATGAGCTGAAGTCGACAAGAAGTGATCCGTCAAAGGAGGGCCTTAATGAATCCCACATCAGTGACACGGAACGGAGTTAATGATTTTAGTGGAGGTGAAAACAATCTGTGAGATATGATTCAGGGTGGCGATCATGGGTGGATGAAGGATAATGTATGGCAGTGGATGGGACACGGTTGACTCTTTCTGAACACATCTCTTGAACACATAACGACACTGATGTGATGGATCGGTAGCATTACCCCAAATGTGGATGGTTTGGCGAAGACCATGGTGATGAGACCGGTGAATGAAACAACCCAACCCGATGTGATACGGAGGACAAAGTGTCATGTTCAAGAGCGACTTGCTACCATTAAAGCTTTGAGGTTCTCCCAATTTTTCCCCAGTCATTTCTGACCAGTACCTCTTTATTTTTGTCAAGCTTGAGGAGGATAACATATGCTTGTTCTATAACCTGCCCTTTGGGCAAGCCCATCGCTATGTTTTAACGAGCCTAGCGATAGGGAAACTCGTTCTCGTCTAAAGACAAGTTTGTCGCTATTTAATCATTTTAACGAGTCTAACGACAAGGAAAACTCGGTCCTTTTCATTTTTAGAGAGTCTGAAAAGGTACAGAAAGTTAACTCCAAAATTCCTTTTTCGTCATCTAATCCCTTAAGTCCGAAAAAGTATAAAACAATACAGAAGGGATGAGTTTTCGATAACTTTAACGAGCCGAATAAAACAAGCGCTCGACCTTTTTGTGCAATAATCCCTCAGGTCCAAAAAGATTAAAATCTAGAGGAGGGATAGCTCTTCCGGTCATTTTAACGAGCTGGAAGGCCAAAACTCGGCAAACTTTTCATATTTTACGAGTCAGATGAAAAGAGCTCAAAGAAGACTCGTCTTTTGAGGAACGAGTGATAAACAGGGATAGCAGCAGATTCCAGGTACAGGTTGGAATTTTCCAATCACGGCAGTGTCACAAGGATGGCTAAGTGAGATCACTCTTCGCAGCTGTTCCTCAAAAAGGGTAAACAATCATATGGGGGTGAACGATTGGCCAAATGGAATGGAGGTGGCAAGTGCAAACACGACCAAGGCTTTTTATGGCTAATAAATTTACGATCACAATGGTTATTTACCGGAATAGGTTCATTTTTTAATGAGCTTAAACTCTGGAGGAAACTCTTGCTCACGCTTTTCTATTTTTTAACGAGCATAAATTCCACGGTAAAACTGCTCGATCTTATGTTTATTTTTTAACGAGCATGAACTATGTGCTAAAACTGCTCGGATCTCGCTTTTCTATTTTTTAACGAGCATAAATTCCGCGGTAAAACTGCTCGATATACCAGTCATAAGATAAGAAATGTCTCCTGCAAGATTCCAATTTTTATAGAGCTTGCACCTCACATAAGCTATGCTCCCTCTCATCCTTTCTTTATGCAAGTTCGGAAACGGCTAATCCCAAAAAACAGATAAATAACCGCTCCTAGCTTGCACTCCAAAAGGTTTGCATGCCCCCAGGTATAAAGTACAATTTCAAGGCTGCCCCTACTTATCCGATAAAACATTTGTTTTAAAGGGTGAGGCTTGCCTCTTTCTGGTTACCCAAAGATTGTTTTGTTAACACCATCAAACGAAAACACTTCCTCGGCACTGTCTACCGAAGTAGACAATGGTGAATGACCTTTGTCAAACAAGTAACCTTATCAAAAGAATCTTGTTCTAGAACAACCCCTCTTCCTTCCACGGACGGGGTACGGACTAGTCATATTCCTTCGCGGAAATTCTACCTTATACCCAAGGTTTCCTCTGCCCAAAGCAGACCAGGATGCATGCCCCCTGGGTTCCAGTCCCATCTTTCCGAATCACTCGCACTCATCGGGAAGGAGGACTGGGGGTGGAGACATTTCTTGGGTGAATAGACCATTCAGGGTTGGTATTTGACTATTTGCTATGCGTGATCCTGGAAATGAAAGTTGGTCTACGAGCTTGACCATTCTTCCTTCGTGTGGAAAACACATTACTCTAAAGAGTGAGGAGACTATAGCTTCCATGCAATATATATAGTCTCGTCCAAGGAGTAGGTTATAATCCAAGGGTCCTTGAACGACCATCACGTTCATTTGAACGGTCTTCCCTTTCAATGTAACAGGTACATTGGGGAGGATCCCTAACGGTCGACTGGTTCCTTTATCAAAACCCGAGAGATTTCTTATCTCAGGCAAAAGCTTCGGGGAACCCAGTGCTTTCCAAGCAATAGAGGAAAGGATACTCACAGATGCCCCTTCATCAATGATAGTTCCAGCCATTACCATTCTGTAGATTTGGACTATGATTCTGAATGGTATACTGGCTGGCAACCGGGGTCTGCCTAGTTGGTTCCAATCAAAGGACACAACCAGGTTGCTTGGTGGTGGGACCGAATACACGGCTGGATATGACCCTGACGATGTTCCTTCCTGCGATAAAGGAATGGGCGCATTGCCCTGATGCTCATCAGAGTTGGTGTTGATGAAAAGAATCTGGATGGTGTCATCCTTATTCTCTTCAGTGAGGGTGTCATTTGAAGATGAATCTTCAGTGACGGTGTCATTTGAGGATGAAACCTCTGAAGGAAGAACCGGGTCAACTGCCGTATCGACCTTTAGACTTTCGTCTGGTCTGGATTCAGTAGGTTCATTTTCAATGACTGACGCTTCAGCTGACCACTTGAGCGGGCCAGCTGTATTTTCAACCAACGAAGGACTTGGCACGAGTTTTTTGTATCCAGGAAGAAGTCTCAACGTTGAAACCGGGCGATCTTCCAAAACTCTCTTCGCTTCGTCTAAGAAGGGACAACGGTGGATGGCGTGATCGCCTTTACACAGTTTGCAGGGGGATCTTGCTCCCCCTCTTTGTCTTGAACCTTCACTTTCGCTGGTTGACGGTAAGCACTCAACATGGCTATCAGAGGTTGATGCTCCCGAATTGTGCAACCGAGGTGACCAGTCCCTTAGTATCTGGGGAATACAGGGACAATCTCTATGGAAGTGGTCTCCTCTACATATGACGCATGGCGATTTAGGCTCGGTCTGTGCAGTGTGTGGATCTTTGTCAGATGTCTTTTGCTTGCCCCCAGTCGCCTTAGGCTCCTTCCTCTTCCTCTCCTTCTTCTTCTTCTCCTTCTTCTCCATGGGAGCTTGGCTTTTGCCGGCTCTACCTCGCGAAGATGAAGGATTGGAGGAAGAGTTATAGGAAGTTGAAGGTTGGTGGGCAGCTCTAGACTCATCTAACTGTTGACTCGACTGTTCAGGAACCATGGTGGTCTGAACTACATTAGTTGAGAATAGCCAAACTGGCAAGCCAATTGTCAGTCCTGGAAGCGACAATGTGGCCATGTGGGGCGCACCAACTTCTCCCCAAGAGGAGAATGAACTAGGATTTCCATCATGTGGAATTCCTTGGTTGGGGCGTTCCATGTTCTCAACTTAAGATCAACGCGGGAATAGGAGGTGATTATGTTCCGTTTAAAATAAATTTTATAACGACGCTTTAGACACAACTTGCTTTTTCACTTTTTAAGAGTCGAGAAAAAGCTAAAGATGACTCTAGTCTCCTTCGATGTTTTAACGAGCCCGAAGTGACAAATGCTCGGATGGACTTTTTCAGTTATAGAGTTTGAAAAAGGCCAAAAGAAACTGCTCTAGAGTTCTAGGCAGAGGGTGTGCCAAACTTTTCGCAAAACCACAGAATACGTTTTACGGTACGAGTGGTCGATCTTCGTGAATGCTGTGTTCACTGCATTGCGATCAGTAGGGCGGCCGACACGGTTTCCTATTGGATAAAGGCTTTGTTCCTATAGGGGTCTCCCAATATATACGCGACGGTACGTGGGAGCACAAGTCCGTATTGATACTTATCGCTTCACCGTGGAGGAATCACCCAACCACTCGACGCTAAGATATCACGTTTAACGACGCCGGAACACGTCTCTAGCTTAGACCTCTATGTGTTTGCGTTATGTTTCAATGCGTTGTTATGTAAATTCAATTTATTTTAAGGTTGATCTTGTTTAGCAGTTTGCCTTTATGGATCACCACGAGATGTATGATAACACTCCTAAATGCAGTCTAAGATGATAAGCAAGCTTTTCAATCTTTCAACTTTGAAAATCTTAACTACTGAGGGAAAAGAAAGACAACATCTTTTCACACAGATCATAGAGCACACACTAATGCACTTTTTCCTAAATCAACATGCAAGCTGTCATAATGCACATGCACAATGCAAGTATTTCTTTTCTCTTTCTTAATGTTTGTGCGACACAAAAAGAAAGCTGTTGTATAACTTTGAATTCAATTTCAAGTGAAAGCAAACAAGCTTGTCCAAAATCAAAAGACACCTTAAGATTTACTTGTTTCGACACTAGAAATATATAAACTCAAACCATATGACGAAAGCAAAAGCTCAATCAGCTATGAACAACAAACAAACTAACTCTTAAGATCAAAACGACACTTTATCACAGGTCTAGATCTAAGAGGCCACAGCAAGACTAGTTCACTTTCGTTATGGGAAACTGTAAATGATACAAGAAATACACAAAGAACAAACACAGTTTCTTTATACAACCGAGGCAGAATAGTGGCAAGGAAAGTTGGTTTCAGATAAGCACATTGACTGGTAACAGGCAGCAAAACAAGAGTGAAAACAGGGCAAGAAACAGCAGGAAACCCCAGTAGCACAAGGCAAGACTGGTCCAGCGCAGGTGGTACACAGGAAGTTTGACCTTCAGCGCAGGTAGCCCCTTCGGGAACTGCGCTGAAATGCAGACAGCCTTCACACAACCTGCACTGAAGAACGAAACTTTTGTTTCTCTTGGTTTCCGGGTCACAGATTGCTCAAAAATTCACAGTTTTTGGCCAAATCAGAAGCTATCAGTCAAGGACACACTAAGGGATGACAAGGAGGATGAAAAGCTATCACTAAGAGCTTATTAGAGTCCTTGTGGATCAGCTCTTCAAATCATAAACTTGCCCAGAAACTGAGCTAGAGTAGCTGCCCTCTACTTTGCATTTGAAAGATCCAAATGCAGTTCGATTCGGTACTCCCTTCGTTTATGAAATGAATAGCAAAAACACAAACAACCAACAAGATACGATCCCCAGCGGAGTCGCCAATTTGTTGTTGGGAAAAGTATCCAATACGGAATGACCCTATCCCACTCTAAGGGTGATAGTACCTCAGCAACAACCGAATGCAAAGCTATTCAAGATTACTTCTTTATGAGATGTAAGAGAGGGGAGAAAGAGATCCACTAACCGTTGTCTTCCGCTAATGTTTGACCCAATCTTCTCTCCTTGCTGCTTGCTCCCAGCTCCTTGCTCTTTCACTGGCCCAGCTACACAAAGATCCTGCAAAATCACAAGAAAGGGAAACTACAAGAAGCATACATCCATAATTGATTCAAGGATTAGAATAAATCAAATATACAAGCATCAATATGCCACAAAGACACATGCATATAGAAGAACCTCAAATGCTTTATTAATGGAAGAAGTAAAATTCTGAGAGTGTTACAACCATAATAGGCCCAATCCAGCAACACCTCCCAGCAGAAAGAAATCTCCTCTTCACCTCCTTCAAAGCAATCACCCAATAGTTCTATACTCAAACCAACAACACTTCCTTACATTCACAAGATTCCAGCCTTCTTAGACCTCATGAGAGAGCTCTATATATAGGAGATTTGGAGAAAGGATGAGTCAGCTTGAGTTTGGCATGAAGCTGACTAGTGTCCTCTCCCACTTTAGTTATACTTCAGTTCTTGAGTCCACTTGGAGTTTCTTGCTTCCACTTGGAGATCTAGATCCTCTTACTCATCACAAGGCGAATTCCCTGATCCAAGTGTCATTTTGGAAGCTTCCTGGGCATTTGACACCTTGCAGAATGACTGTGCCACTTGGCCAATCTCGCCCAGCGCAGGTAGCCTTCATTAGAGTTGACATTCAGCGCAGGTACAGAGTGGAGCAGTTGAAATTCAGCGCAGATGCTCAGTGGAGCAGTTGACATGATCCAGAATTAGCTTGTTTTTGAGTGTTTTCAGGTGGAGAACTGATTTTCAGTGCTGTGGTTTGCTGACCTTGTTCCTCTAGGGGTAGGAACAACATGTTTAGGGACTTTGGATCCCTTAGATTATCGACATTTCATGCTTCATGCTGTAAGGCACAAAAATGTCTATAACAATAAGGTGCATTGAGAGGACAGGGAGGCTATGTATCGTTGTTGACTTGGCTAATCACCACCATTGAGGAGTGTTTTATGATATTTTAAATAATAATAATAATATTAATTTCATATTAATATTAATTTGATATCAATATATTAATATGATATTATATATTACTATGGTGATCTTATGTCTTGATGATGGATCCACTTATGGACCCGAAATGTAGACATTCCTACAAATTAATTGTGGTAAATCTGAACCTCCAATTTAAAAATATCAAATTATTAGTATTGTTAACACAATTAAGATTGTAATGTATTTATCTTATTCATGTAATATAGTTTTAATAATAATAATAATAATATTATTATTATTAAAAACATGGTTTAAATACAAATCTTCAACAATATACATGATAATGATAAACATAGTGATATCGTGATATAATTCAATATTATGATATTTTTTTAATATTTTTTTTGTGTAAATCAGATAGATATATTATAAAACAAAATATGGTACAAAAAATCTGCTGTTGCAGATCGAGACCTGAGGAAGACAGGTCCACAGACACAAGACACAAGCACTAAGACATCAAAATACTCTAAAAGTTCAAAATGTTGACCGCACACCACGCAGGGTGGCATGGCCATTTATCTACTGCGCATAGCGTTAACACAAGCTGACCTTAAACTACGCCACTGTAACAAAAATACTTTCAGGAAATGACAGAGTTACAGTCCAAGAAGTCCACCGAAACAGTTTGCAAAAACAAAAGAGGTGGAACAGACCGCCCCGACTTACTGCGGGGGCATCCCGAACCTGCTTGCTGTGTCCAAACCCTGTTCCAGGACGTGCTTGTCCACTCTCTCTTGCAAGGAATGATAATTATGAATTTCCTTCGGCGGTGCCTGCTGCTGACGATCAGAGCTCAAGGGATCCGGACTCAGCGTCTGCCGTAGAAGTCTAATAAGCAAAGTTAACTTTTTGTTAACAGATTTTGCAACATCATGCACTGCCGAGATTTTGTGGTCTAACGCCTCATAGATCTCAAACAGACCTTTCAGTTGGGCCTCAGAGATGAAGTTCTCCCCTTGAGAATGCTGGTTCCCTTCATCCCTGGATTCCAAAGCTCTCGCCAACAGGGTTTTAATACTCCAGCTTTCCGCTTGAGTACACACAGATTGCGTAGCTCGCCTGGAGGCAGTGCTCGGGTCCATCAACCAGTTGACCTCCCTTGCTATGTCCTCCTCTGTGCGCGTCCGTTCCTCCTCCTTAACCGAAGCTTCCATATCAGCAATCCTTCGTTTATTTCTCGTTGTCGCTCGGGTCTCGTACATGCTCCTCACAGTATGAAGCTCCTGGTTTGCATTTATGCTTCGACAGCTTCCAGTATCCATGTTGCCCCTGTTATCCAGTTTCTTGATGACCAGCTCGGAGCAGAGAAATATAGAAAGAGTGATGGATTCGTTGCTACAACTATTTGTTAAATAGCCTTTCTCCTTGAAGTTTCCCATGATGAGCCTCACCTTCCGAAACGACGTGGGAGTACTATCATCATAGTTTTTGTAGATGGCCGTGAATGCAACGTGATGCCTCGAGATTTGAAAATAAATGTTGCTTATGCCTTCATGAATGTGTTCGTGCCAAGTGTCCATCCTGCTAAAGAGGCAGCGGCAGTAGTCCCTTCGATGTATCATATTATAGATATAATCTGTGTGTGCCTTCTGTTGCCATAAATGCTTCCGCCGAACCTGTCCTTTCATCCTGTGCCAACTTTCACAACTCATATCGTCTCCAGTGTGTTCCATTTTGAGGTGTCGTAATACTCTGCCGTTTTCTGGTTAAGCCCGGTTTGCATTGCCCAAGTCCTCTTTTGCCAGCTGTAAGCATCTCTCCTTAAGGCTCGGACTGTCCACTTGCTGCCAACAGCTGTCCCATCCCCTGTCTTGGTTGTCAATGCTGTAATTTGCCAAGTAATCCGCCAGCCCATTTGCCTTACGCCTCACCGTCTGAAAGACTAATCCTTTCATTCCGCCAATTAACTGTGCAATGTTCTCCGTCACCTTAGCTAGCCTCCAGTGTTTCGTAGCTTTGCAAGCCTGAGTGCCTCCCTGGATTTTCTTTGCGACTGAGATGACCAGGGACGAGTCGCCTTCCACCACTGCATTGCTATTCTGTAAATTCTTTAGAATTCTCAGCCCTTGTTCTAACGTCGCGAACTCCATTTCATTGTTCGTGCCTTCTCCCAGTGCCCTGCAGTAAATATGAAGAATTTCTCGTTCCTGGTTTCTAATAACACCTCCTATGCCAGCCATCCTGGGGTTGCCTCTGGATGCACCATCAAAATTCAACTTCAGACCTCCCTCCGGCGGAGAATTCCATCTGTTGGCCTCCGAATTTGGTTGTTGCTGGTGTCTTGGCGTCGATATGCTATGGTTGGCTTCCAGTTGAAAGCACTTGAAGATATGTAAGTCCCGAACCGATGGCTTCTCATTGGGATCCACCTTGCATTTTGTCTGAATTAATTGTTTAATGTTTGTTAGTATAGTTACTTTTGATTGCTCTGTATTTCTGTATTCATCCTGAAATATTCTCCTGTTGCGCTCTTTCCATATTGTCCACAACAAGAAGCCTGGCATGGCTTTCCAGATGCTATTGACTCTCTGGTTTTTGGAAAAATTGTTTTGCCAATTTAGAATAGTATTTCGGATGGAATCTCTGTCACAGTTTGATTTTCGTAGAATTCCCTCCATCCAGTTCCATAAATGGTTTGCCCAGTCACAAGAATTAAATAGGTGGTTTATAGTTTCTTCTTCTCCTAAGCACATTGGGCATCTGGATGGTCCACCGAACCCTTTTCTGCGCAGATTGTCCCATGTCAGGGTTTTTTTCCGCATTAGTAGCCATAGGAATGTTTTGATTTTCGGCCAAAATAAGTTGTTCCACACTTTGTTGCACCAGGGCACTGCTTCCTCCTGTTCTGCCTTTTCTATCATTTCCCTTGCTTCTTTTAGTGAGAAATTGCCACTTCCTATCATGCCCCATCTTAGCTGATCATCTTCCTCTGTTTTCCTTATCTTTCTTTTAAGAATCTGACCGTTGAATTGCTTTGTGCTTTCATTTCCCTCAATGTTGTTGTCAACGTTGAGATGTATCCATTCTCTCCAATTTGAATCTCTGCTGCTCTGATTCCAGTAGTGGCAGACTCTGTTTTTGCCTTCATTCTGGCTGATCTGTTTGAGAGAAATTAGCTCTGGGGTGTCCAATTTTGGGAGTTGCTGCCAAGCATCTTCCCAAAATAGGGCCAACCTTCCATTGCGTATTTCCCAGAAGCTATTCTCCTGCACTAAGCTATGGTTTTTTCTTGCAAGGTTCCATATGGGCGAGCCCTCCGGAACCTCCTGCAGTCTTATGAGATCCTGATAATTGCAGTTTGGGATGTATTTTTCTTTCCAGTGTCTAGCCCATGGCAAATTGGGCTCTTTAATCCATCTCCACCATAGCTTTGCACCACAGGTCATGTTGACGACTGAAGGATCCACTAAATTTAGTCCCCCCATAGATTTCGGCTTGCATAATTTGTTCCAGGTTACGAGCGCCCATTTTCTCTTGTCCCCATTTCCATTCCATAAAAAGGATCCCTGTATGGCTCTAATTTGTTGAAGTATCCCCTTAGGAGCCGGTAGCATGGATAATAAGAACTGCGGTATAGCCTGTAACACAACCTTGGTGAGGATTAATCTTCCGGAAAAGTTGAGCGCCCTGTGCGTCCAGTGTTTGCATCTATTTTCCATGTTGGCTATGATCTTCTCCCAGTGCACTTTCTTCCAAGGTCGGAGAGTAAGGGGAGCTCCTAAATATCTCGAAGGTAAACCGCCTATTCGGAAACCTAGAAGTTGAGAAAGGTGAGCCTGAATAACATGATGAGTGTTGAAGAAGAAAATCGTTGATTTGGAAAAATTGATTTCCATTCCTGAGGCCCTGCTAAAGAGATCTAAGATTTCCTTGAATGCCAAGGCCTCTTTCACTGTGGGGATGCCGTGTAACATTGTGTCATCCACAAACTGTTGATGGGTAGTAGCAGGTATAGAATGGATTGGTTGAAGACCCTTAATTACCCCTTCAGCTTTCTTTTTGGCTATGATTCTGCTGAGACCCTCCATGAGGATAACGAATAAGAAAGGGGATAGAGGATCACCCTATCTTATTCCTCGCAATGGTGAGAATGGTTCAGAGGGGGCTCCATTAACTAAGATCGAGAACCTTGATGATTTGATGAGGGCAAGAATCCAGTTAACCCATTGCCTACAGAATCCGAAAGCGTCCAAAATAGCTTCAAGGTATTTCCAGCTCACCTTGTCATAAGCTTTTGATAGATCAAGCTGCATTAACATCCCTGCTTCTTTCCTTGAATGGAGAGTGTGGATCATCTCTTGAGCAAGAATAATATTGTCTAATATCTGCCTTCCCTCTACATAGCCTGATTGCTCTTCAGAGATGATGCCCGGAAGAATGGGCTTCAGCCTATTGGCAATAACTTTTGATATTATTTTATAGATGACATTGCAGAGAGCAATAGGTCTGAACTTTTCAGGAGTGTTGGCTTCCTCTACCTTTGGGATTAGTGCTATAAAGGTTGAATTAATGGATTTGAGAATTGTTCCAGAGCGTCTAGAGTCCTCTACAACATCCCAAACATCCTGCTTCACAATGTTCCAGCAAGCCTTGTAAAAATTGATTGTAAACCCATCCGACCCAGGGGCTTTATCGTTTGGCATGCTTCTAACAGCTTCCTCCACCTCTTCCAATGTGATTTCCCTGCTGAGGGCCCAGTTCTGCTCAGAGGTAACAGATTTAGGAATGGCTTTTAGAAGTTCCCTAATGGCTTCCTCTCTATTTATCTGCGGTTCCTGTGCTATGGATCTGAAATGAGATGAGAGCAACTCTGATATGTCATGGTGGTTCTTCACTGACTCCCCATTTTCATTTCTCATCTCAAGAATTTTGTTTGTACTTCTGTAATCTAGAGCAGATCTGTGAAAAAATTTGGTATTCTGCTCTCCCTCTTTTAGCCACTGGATTCTTGATTTTTGCCTCCAGAGAATTTCTTCCTGCTGACATCGACTGTGCCACTGTTGAGTTAGAGTTTTTTCCTGTTCGATAGATTCCTCACTGTTTTGCCCAGCTACCCACTCTCTGTGAATTTGTTCCAATTTATCTTCTATAAGGGTTTTCTCCTTGAAGATATCTCCAAAAACCGTTCTATTCCACTCTTTTATCTTATCTTTGATGAGTCTTAATTTCTTCTGCAGATTGAACATTTTAGAACCTTTACCTTCCAGAGGTTCTAACCACTAGTTCTCTACCAGCTAAAGGAAGTTGGGATGATCCAACCAAAATTTTTCAAATCTGAAGGGTTTATTCCTTGGTGTGCCATGAACAGCAACTATGAGCGATATTGGCCAATGGTCCGATCCTCCACTTGGAAGGATGTCTGACTCTACAAGGATACCATCCATTATGATGCTTTCAGAAATCAAAAATCTGTCCAAGCGAGAGGCTATCATTCTATTTCCCCCTCTTCTATTATTCCAAGTAAAATTGCCACTCTTGGTATGAATGTCTACCAATTTGGCGTTCTCAATAAAACTGGTGAAAGACTCCGCATCCCTGTTAAGTTTCCTTAGACCCCCTTTCTTCTCTAGAAGGGTTGTTATCATATTGAAATCACCCCCCAAAATACACTTGGACATTGGATGCCTAATAATAAGTCTATTTAAGGAATTCAAAAAACTTATTTTATCTTCTATCTTCTGTGGTCCATAAACATTTACACATAAAAAAGATTCAGAATTACCTGTGGGTTGAGCTTCCACAGCAATGAAGTGCTTGTTCGCTTCTGCAGATAGTATCTGAATCTCTCTTGTGTCCCATAGTATTGCTAGGCCTCCTTCTCTGCCCTGACTTTCAACTTCTAGAAAGTTTATGTGCCTTCCGATCTTCTTGGTAATCCTTGCCATACTGGAGCTGCTACATTTGGTTTCCTGTAAGAACATGATTTCCGGTCTATATTTCTGGAATTTGCGTTTCAGTAGTCTGTGCTTTGCTTGGCTGTTTAGCCCTCTTACATTCCAAGATATAATCTTCATGACTAACTTGTGGTATTATTGATAGGACGGGAAGGCGCTAAGAGCCTTCATCTTCCCTGAGTTGATCAATATCATTCCTAGCTCCTGCAAAGCTTCATTGCTTGTCTTTTGGCCCCTTTTCTTCTTTTGCCTTGAGCTTGATGAGTTCCAGAGAAGACTCTTTGGGTGGATACCATTTCCTCTTGCTATGCCTAGCTTCCTATTCTGCCTTTCTAGTTCTGCTTTCTGCCTTGCTGTGAACAGATCATTGATTTTTTTTATTTCTTCTTCCGATGCAATTTCTATACCTTGAGTTTTCCAGTTCTCCACTATGACGGGTAGATTCATCCCTTCCCGGGCTAAAGCTTCCTCCAGCTCGATTTCCTCGCTTCCTCCATCACTGGTCAGCATGTCTGCATCCTCCTCCGGCACTTCTGGTCACTCCCTCATTTGGATTTCGTTGTTGTTTTTGTCCTCTTCCTCTTCTTTCTTGGTTTGTTCTTCCTTGTCTCTTAGCCCCTTATCTGCTGTTAGGGTTTTTTGTATCTCCTCTGAGTCTGTTTCCAAATCCAAGATTTCAAAGGTATTGCTGTTGTTGTTTCTATATGTTCTTGCTTTGTATACCCTTCTTCTGTTGGCTCTCTGCCTTGACTTCGGTGTTATAAAGTTATCTTTGCCTTTATTTGCTTGCTCTATTTTAGTATCTTCCTCCTTCTTGTTCATGGGGCATTCCCTTATTAAATGTCCGTGTTCATGACATTTACGGCATCGAAACAGGATCTGCTCATAGTCTATTGCCTGAAAATAATCCTCATCCCTATATTCGAGCCATAGCCCCTCATACAGTGCTCCTGATACATCCATTTCCACGCATATTCTTGCGTATGAAGTGTATTTCTTCTGCAATGTTGCCTCTGAGGCTTTGATAAAAGTTCCCAACTGATCTCCAATTTGTTTTAGAGCATTCAGACCCCAATAGTCTATCGGGAGAGAGAACAAGCGGATCCACACTGGAACCTGAGTAAAAGATTCTTTTTCTGGAACGAAGTTTGGTTTCCATGGTCGCATGTATAGACCAACTGAGGCCATGAAATACGGGCCTCCATCGAAAATCCTGTCGTTATCTTCCAGGTTAGTAAACACAACTGTGAAGAATCCTTTGGCTCCCAAGTGCAGTTTAACATCTCCTCTGGGCTTCCAATGCTGTCTGATCCACTGACATAAGGCTCTTTCAGTTGGCCACATTCCCATGAACTTGCATATGACTGCATGTTCTGCCATGTGCTCTCTATAGGCTTGAATCTCTGGATCCGTTATTACAACTCTGAGACTTTCAACTTTTCTTGGTTTACAAATACCGTTTGTTGTTGAGTTTTTGTTGGGGTTCGAGCTTGTGTCCCCTTCCTTCTCTTTATTCCCCCGCCTGCTGTCTGTGGGCTCCCTGTTTTCCTTGTTTTCTGTCAGATTTTGTCCTGAAGCGTTTCTGTCTTCATTATCTTCCAAACCCTCATCTTCTTTTCCTTTGACTATTGTGTTGCTGCTTGGTTCATTGTCTTCCACTTGTGTTTTCTCCTTGTTTTTCCCGCCGCTCTGCTTGAACCTGTCATTCCCCGAGATTCTGACTCCCTCCTTCGCTTGTTGCCTCTGTTTCTGCATGATTATTTGTTTATAGGTAGGGGTCCCAATGGACCCCTATGCACCCATCTGGACGGTTAGCTCTTGTCCCTTGCTTAACAGTGCTGCTATCTGTGATCTATGCACTTCCAGCTTTGAAACAGCTACAGTTACTCAGAAACCATCGTTCGAGAACGAAGTTCCAGTTCCAACTATTTTTTTTTTTAATATTAAATTAATGTTAATATTAATATTAATATGATATCACATTTAATATTAAAATGATATATCAAATTTAATATTAAAAATGATATATCGATATTAATATTCATAATATTGATATCATTATAAATATTAATAATGATATAATATTAATAGTATAATATTATATCATTAAATTATTATTAACTATATAATTATAATTAAAAATGAACTATATATGTTTATTACAATCTTATGCAATTAATTATGTAATTACCAAAGGAGAGCTAAGAATCATGGCATGTTTGGAAAATGCAAGGAACATATAAGCAATGATAAACATCATAGAGACTTCTAGAGGGATTGGAAAGCATGCCTTGTGCCTCTACATCATGCACCTGGTAAACCTGTCAGAGAGGTCTTTTGTCATCACGATGGTTAACAAGGCCAATAGAAACAACCTCCCATTCTAGAATCACAACCATCACCAACAAGACCAGATAATGGTTTCTTTCAAGGCGTACAAGCAACTGAGCAAGGTAAGTGTGAGGCACATGATCAATATATCTGCTATCTAAGAGATGCACAAGGATATCTGCAAAATTGTAGACCAACAACAGATAACCATGATCATACTCCCCTTCCACAAATATCAGTGGGTCGATGGCATCCAAGAGACCCTAAACCTGGGATTTTTGAATGTGAACCAAAAAATGTTGAAGCACACTCCCTACTCAGTGGGCATCTTGGTGGACAGGGGCCAACTCAAGGGTTAGTCCCAACTGGTGCCTTCCAACATATATCACCACATTGCGGTACTCTTCTTTGAAGGACCAGATGACTAAGAGGCTATAGTGTTTGAAAGAAGAATGACAGAGCATCCCAGCATTAAGTTGATGATCATAAGTTTCTTGCCCAACACTGAATTTGACCACGTCCTCATCAATCTCACTCCTTTACTGAGCCATGAGGACAGGATGCACCTACAAGTGTACAAGTTTTCAACTGTAGAAATGAATAAGGAGTAGGAGAAGGAGCTAGACGAGGAAGCCTTGCAAGTGATAAATAACAAGGCATCAAATTTCGGAAAATCACTTGGGCAGATTGGCATAAGTGACAATGCAAGTGAGTTGATCATGTATGAATAGAGGGGGACCACTAACACGGTGGCATTTGTGCTGGAAATCACAAGGAGCAATACATATCACCTGTTTTTTATAGGGAGGGGTTGTTTCTTGGTCCCCTTGGTGGCAAACTTGGTAGATCAAACTGCAGGGTGTCCGGAGTTGGGTCCAATTGTAGATCTCCTCACCTCTTCTAGCATCCTTTTGTGCTAATCATAAACCCACCCATTTATTAGTATTAGTAATAACATTAATAAATGGGGACCCTTCCAAAAAATCAATCCTAGTATCTAGTCATGCCTTTTTATTTTTAAAATAAAATAAAGTGTCAAAACGGGACTTGCAAAATCATGGAAAAATTGCCTTTTCATACTTTAGCGTATAAAACTTCGCAAACGATGAGTTTCATAAACAAGTGCCATATGGTAAAATAACCTAAAAGTAACTTTACCCCCGGAAAGTCGTAAATATTAAAATAATCCTTGAAAAGACCCTCTCTTAAAGGATAGATTCTCGCATCGCAAAACAATTACGTCGGACCTTCCTTATAAAAGTTACACCATGAAATTGTGATCCGCGAAGTGCAAAGTCAATAAAACTCCCATATCCTTCTCGCATCGCAGTTTCAACTATGTAGCGTTACTCAATAAAGCATAAGTAAATATTGTGAAATGCGATAACATCTCACATATCGCATATGCATCATTTCACATGGCGGTAAGTCTTAAACTTAAACGATTTTTGCGATATAGTGATCTGCGATATTACGTAGCAAATCACAAAATCGCTTTTATCGCAACTCAAAGGGCTCATGGTTCAAGGAGAGTACTTCCTGACTTTCGATGTGAAGTAATGGACATTAAGTTAAGGATAACGGTTCATTAGTGGACATTTATTAAAAGAATGATTACGATCAGGTATGAAAGGCCATTTAACACAAGTTGATATCTTCTAACGTGATTTAGAATTAAGACCATTCATCACCTTTATAGAGTACTTCCTGACTTTCGATGTGAAGTAATGGACATTAAGTTAAGGATAACGGTTCATTAGTGGACATTTATTAAAAGAATGATTACGATCAGGTATGAAAGGCCATTTAACACAAGTTGATATCTTCTAACGTGATTTAGAATTAAGACCCTTCATCACCTTTATTTCGTCCTTTTATTGATTAATTTCTACATTCACTATCATTTTTATCCTTTATGCTCTCCTCTTGTAACTTTCAGGAAGAACATACAGAGCAGAACATCCGAAGAAATGAAGAAAGGAAAGGCACCTGCTTCTGAGAAATCAGAGATGACCCCCCTGTTCACATATAATACTTGTAATCGAGATGTAGGGATGTGTACATGGGAGACTATGTATAAGCTATTAGAGGGAGAACAACCGAGAATTTTGGAAACAACAGTTACAGTGGATGGATGCGTTTCTTCTGATGATACTCTGACTAAGCTTGCATGCTCATTCTTGCACCGCATTGCTGCAAGACCAAAGATACTTCCTTATATCGACATGGTTAAGTGGATCATAGACGGCGTGGACATATCAGACAGATAATTCAAGATGTCAAGTCAAGAATTCATCGGGTCATTTACTCTAGACAACTTGAGACTCATGTACCATCTACTAGTGTCGTAGGCCATCTACAAAAGGCAATTTGTCGAGAAGTTCACCAAGGAAAATGAAGACCTGGTAGAATGCATGAAGAATTGATCAAACAATGAAGAAAGACTCAAGAAAGATAAGAATGGTATGTACACCACCAGCTCTCTTAGTTCCCCTTTCTGTTTCACTGCCGCTATGTTATGTAGATTGTTTGGTAAACCAGACAACACCAAATTTTCGTCAGAATGGTTACCCCTAATAGATGTAGCCGTTAATGCTATAGTAATGAATTGGGCTCAAATCTTGCCTGATAACTTAGCCACTTCAATTTTAGAGTATAGAAGAAAAAAGAGTATTGCTTTGAGGGTTTACCCTCCATTTTTCATGAGCGCCTATGTTATGGATGCTATTTGTTTTGGTTCCAAGTTTCCTCTTATGGGATGGAAGTGGACTGCTCAAAATCCACTTCCTATTCAAATATATCATAAAATCATGTGGGAGTCTAATTTTGCACCACACTTCTTCAAGATTTGTCACGGAGTTATCCTTCCGATTCACAAAAATATTTACAACCGAGATGCCCCTAGGTTCTCCCAAGAAGCTGAAGTAGATATTCTCCCCGTAGCCAGATGGTTCGGGGAAGAATTATTCACATATATCAGAGTGTTTGGCAGTATTGCCTCACCCCATGTTCTACCTTTCTATGTCCCAGACAAACTGATGGCTAGGGAAATAGCCTATCAGACATGCAGTGAGGGAGGAATGAGTAAGATATTGAAAGATTCCAAGAAGGCCATTTGGCCTCAATTTCCTGTAACATGTAGAGTATTTGCATTGCATGACTTAGGACATGCTTTCAAAGAAGTTGACAATGTATTATCTTTGCAATTACCCAAGTTCCTGGGAAGAAAATATGACCCCTTTGGTATTGTAAAATATTTTAATACAATGGACAAAATAAGAATATTCACCCATGAAAAAGACCCCTTTGATGATGTTTTCCTGTAGAAAAACACCTTCAAATAATTACAACATATGGCACAAATACTTTTTGATCAAGAAGGTCTCCAAACATTTGATAACTACAGGAGAAGGAGGTTATCTAGGGTCCCACTAGGCCAACTACTCATTGAGCCAATGAGAGATCCTACTCCCAGTGAAAGCATAGAGGGAGACTCAAAAGAAAAATCCAAAACAAGTTCTGGAAATGAATCTGCAGAAAAGTCTGCGAATCAATCTGAGAAAACATTAGAGAATGAACACAGCAAGAGTGAGGAGTCAATTAAAGACACAACCCAGTCTACAACAAAGTCTGACCAGCATACTTCTTTCATAAAACACGCCGAAGCCTCAACTTCCCTTACAAAGAAAGTGAAGCCGCTTGTAATTGATTTAGAAGAAGAATGGGAAAATTTCAATAAGAGACTCAATACGGAGGAACAAATCAAAGAGCCACAACCAAACCAGCAAGAAACGACCAAAGAAATGGTAACAGAAGGAGTTGTTAGCACTCAGGAAACAAAGCATATTCCCATTGCTCCCACATCTGAGATTGTATTGAGAATAGAGGAAATTCCTCCTCTAGATGTATTCTACAGCCCTCAACACAAAGCCATCGTTAGAAGACAAAGAAAGAAAATAAAGTTGGATTTCGTGCTCATTCCTGAGGTTGAACCTCTAGATGTTCTTTGGAAAGACCCATCTATAGATCCAACGACTAACCTCACTAGACTCTCGCAGGTTGTAGGCGCATATGCTTCAACAACCATTGACAAGGCTGCAGAGGTACCACTGCTACTTAAAGAAAAAGAAGATAAGGTTTTGTTATTAGAACAACAACTATAGCAGGTCAGTACCAACCAACAAGCAGAAATGCAATTGGCTAAACTTCAGCAAGAGTTTCAGCAAATGCAGTTGGCACATCATAACAGTTTAGTAGGTAAAGAAGTGCAGTTATAGAGCATAACAGAACTGCATAAATATGATCCCAAGATTGAACAGTTTGTCACAGAAGAACTTGGCCTCAATTCCTAGCTTTTACACCAAAAAGAATTATTATGCCAAAATATTTCGTAGTGGAATTCTCACTGCGAAATGAGCAATAACATAACGAATCAAGTTGTGGAATTATGACTTGAATATGATACAATCCTTAAGAAAGTTTCAGACTTCTTAAATTGGCAGAAATCCGAATATGGGAAAGGAGCAGATATGCCCAAATTAGATGAATCACATAAAGAAATCTTATTTGCAAAATGGGATTCTCGACTCAGAAAGACAGAACAGACAATGGAGGATGCGGCAACAGCAACAAACAACGTCATCGAATGTGTGAATGAAAATATACTCAATGCTAATTTAGTGGCAGAAACCACCCCTGGCTTTCTTCCAAAGGTAGAATAGCTTCAAACAGTATGGAAATAGATAGTGGAGGAAAGAGCAAAGGCAATCAAACGGGTAAACAGGTTAAACTAGGAGGCGTACTAGCAATATCTAGTGAAACCACACAGCCAATGGATGACCCTGAGGTGCCTGATTACTTCCACTGAAAAAATGGTGCTAGCACTCACCAATGTCGTATTCGCAGGACAACTGAAAGCTGAAGTCAGCCAACCGACACTCCTTAAACCTATGCTGGATATTTGCGATCTCAAGGACTAGATACAGAATTAGTCATAGACATATTTTATTTTTGTTTTTATTTTTCGCTTAAAATGAGGCAAGTCGTTTGAACCTCCTCATCTATTTTTGTAATTTCTATTTTTAAGTTTCATAGATTAGTATTTAAACCCCTCTTATGCATTTAGAGAGGGGTCCAAAATTTTTATCAAAGACATTCTTTAGAACGTGCACTTCTTCCCCCCTTTGAGGAGGTTTTGGTAAAATTAATGGAATGAGATTTATTTTCTACTTGAGTTTAGAATCTTCTACTGAAATTGCACTTTGTACTCTTAGTTGATGTTAAATGGTTTGAAGATAGATCAATATTGCTGGAGCACATGAGTAGGACATATTACAAATGATACTTCTATCTCTTAATGCTTTTTACTTGTGTATCAAGCAATAAATCATTTTCAGTTATTTATGTATGAAAGTCTAAATTCTTAGTTATCATTATTGCACATTTGTATGATGATGATTTATTCTTTATGCTGAATATGTGAATGACTCTTTATGTGATATATCTCTTATATCGTTTCAGCTAATTTTTTATACGAAACAATCATTATTAAACAGATTCTCTTCTTATCGTAATTGAATGATCTTTATTGTCAATTACTTTCAAGAAGCATTATAGATTGCATATATAAGTGTTACTCCTATGATAGTATTAAAGTTAGATGTTTTCATTGATTATGATAGATTGCATAAAATAGTTAGAAGATAGATTAAGTTTAGAATCAATATTCACCCCATAAAACCCAAAAAAGAAAAAAATCATCCCGTTAGCACGAACATCATAAATAGATTGGGAAACTGGTCCCACCATCCCCAGTTGGAGCCACTGTTCCAAACGGAAAAGGAGCTATCCTAAGGTTCGGACTGGGTGGTTATCCCCCTTGTTGGAGTCCCGATTTTTCGAGACTTCAACAGATTTGGCACTAGAAGGAGGGCCTGAATGTGAATGGAAAGTAAAACTACATCTTCACACCATTCTAAGAGTAAAACTCCCTCACCATCACCCTCAACTTCTCATTTTCATTCCAAATCTCCCATCTCTGAACCAGAAGCTGAAAAGAAAAATATAGAGCACATTACTAAAATCCCAAACAAGCCAAACCATTCTTCTTCAAATCCCCCTGAATTACAAACTTTAATCCATAAGTTATAGGGGATTTCAATATCTCAAGAAGAATCTAAGTTATCCCAAGGTAGTGTTGTTTCTCATCGAACCCCATCTCAACGACTGACTAGAGAACAAAGCGAAACGCTAAGAATCCCACCAGTTGAGTTTCCTCTACCGAGTCATAAGAAAGCTAGGAAAACACCAGTAGAATCTTAGAGTGAGGTTCTATCATCATTTTCTTCCACCGTCCCATCCATATCATCACAAGGTCACTCATCCATCCCCCAACTCTAGATTGTGGTTCATACAGGTACAGGAGCAACATCCTCCTCTACCCAATCACCTTCAACTATTGCTACACCTTCTTCTACTCATATCCCAACGATGGTAGGAAATCCACCACCAAGGCCATGGGCCAATCAAGGGGCTGTAAGAATGGGTGCACCTTTATCTCAATTACCAGCTCATCCTGATAAATGGTTGCCCAAATTCAATCCTGATAATGGCCAACTAGCTGAGGAACACATAAATAATTTTATGCTATCTGTTAATTTGAATGGAGTAACAGAAGAGGATGCAGTTGTAAGATTATTCCCCTATACTTTACAAGGAGCAACAGGATCATGGTATTTTTCATTACCATCAGGCTCCATTAATAACTGGGATACATTTCAGGATCAGTTTTTAACAAAATTTGGGGATGATAGGTCCACAACGACCTTAATAAATGACCTCTCCAATTTAAAAGCCAAACCAAAAGAACCAATTAAGGATTTCAACTCTCGTTTTAATAAATTATTGAACAAAATACCAACAGTGTCCAAGCCTAGCGATGGAGTCCAAAATGAATGGTATATTTCTGCTTTACCTTCAAATTCAACCATCTTTATAGACAGAGTTGCCAAACCAACATTAGCAGAAAACATGAAAGAGGCAATAGCTGTAGAGTATCCTAGCTGTAGAAAAGAAAAATGATTTAGATGAAAGGAGATATAAAAAAGTGTCTTTTAGAGACGATTCTAAGAAGAAACAACCGAAGGATCCGTTTGACCTGGAAGGGTTACAAAAATTCTTGAAGACCATGTCCAATGAAATGGTTGATATAAAGAAACAAGTAGCAGAAACCTCTTCCAAGAAACCTTTTAATCCCTTTAAAAGAAACCCTTCAACCGATCCTAAACCTCCAAATGCTATAACAAATGCAGAATCAGAAGGGGAAGAGGAAGAAGTTTCAAATGAGGAACAAATTGACGATGAAGAAGTCGTAGAACTACAAGGAATGTGGGACTTCATTATTCTAGATGAGGAAGATCAAGAAGCATTACCTGTTGCCACTAGAAGTAGAAATCAACTCAATCCTGCACAATCTAGTACTAAACAGAAAAACCCAATTTCGACTCCCAAGGATAAAGTTGCAGGTAAAAAATCCTCACCAAAGTCTACTCAGACAAACCCAATCCAACCTGATTGGACATCTTCATCTAAAACGCTTATTGTCTCAGATGAAATGGAGTACAACATTATTGAAGATATGAAGAAAACCAGAGCAAACATTACTCTTCATGAGCTCAGTAAGCTAAAGCATCAACATAAATTACTCTTGAAAGAGCTCAATGCAGTACCTACTATGCCTATTCCTGCCACTGTGATTTCACAGGATACTCATGAAATGGGAAGACCTCCAACTAGCATGGAAAATAAAATTGACCCAATTGACATTTCTCTGATTAGTGGAAGATCCAAATCCCATACTTCACCATTTCTCCTTACTTTCAAAGTTTTTAATAAAAATTTGCACAACTGTCTAGTTGATTCTGGTGTATCATCTAACATTTTACCTAAGACAGTTTGCACTAAGTTAAATGTTCATCCTTCGAAATCTGCAGTATGAATAGTATAGCTAGATCGGTCTCAAGTCGAAGTTGTTGGAGAACTTAATCAAGTAACCATAAGATTTTCGTCAAACCCAAAAGTGTGTCAAGTCATTGATATACTTGTGGCTGGCATTCCTGAATTTTATGGACTAATCCTCAGTAGGGATTGGTCAGAAAAACGTCACGGCTACTTTGCAACTGACTGGTCTCATATGTGGCTACACTACTGTTATCACTCAGGTTGTCCTTTTGATCAACACAAAAGGATACGCAGAGGTAACCACAGACCAATCTTTGGACTGCAGGTTCTAGCCCACCTGCAATCAGAGAGGGCTCTCTCTTTCTGATTTAGCTTTGTTGGAGATGATTTTAGGCTAGTTATTGAGTTCAAGGGGGTTTTGTTTAAGTTTTGGTGGGAAGGATGATATTTCAGGTAAAGAGGTAGGGATAGCACGAAAGTTTTAGAACCATTGGGCGTGGAGTCAAGGAGTAAGAATGCTGGTGCGTTTTCCTGGTCACAAGAAAGAATATGGAGCAAGCTAGCTGCATATGAAACAATCATTTAAGGTAAAAGATGGATTAAAGGCTAAGGAATGAGAGGCAATTAAGAATCTCACAGTCAGTTTAGCAGAAAGGAGGTAAATGAGCCCTATCTAGGAGCAGTTAAGAATTCCTAGATAACAGTCATTCATATGTGAAATAGATCAAACATGAGCCATAAAGGAATTCATATTTATGCCTAAATCAAGAGGAAAACATTAATAAGCCACAGAAACTGAGCATAGAGTGTGGCTAAGAAAATTCTAAACCAATCCTTTGTTCTGTAACTTAAGCATATGTGAAATTGGAATAACAGAGGTAAGAAACACTTATTGATTTATACTGCAGCACAAGAATTCCACATTCATTTCTTCAGACCATTAGACACAAAGCAGACAGTCATTCCTCCAAGCTTTTCAGCAATCTATGATTAATTAAAACATTTCAGATATCCAGTGCGAGTCTCTCATGAAGACTATCAACCAACCAACCCTTAAAACAATACAGTGGGTGGTATATATAGGGAAAAATATCAAAACCTGTTTATTACAGCTTGACCTAAACAGGTCTGAAAGAAAAATGATCACTTTAACCTAATCCTATCCAGCAATAAATGCAAGAAAATATCTTTGACCTGCACTGAGGGCAGCCGTATCAAAACTGAGTTAATGTGTTGTCCTCGGTGACTTGGTGTAGTGTTTCTGCAGTAACTGTGCATGGGTCTCTGGTCCATTGCTGTTCGGCGGCTTTAAATGCTTTAACTGTGATTTGAGAGCATTAATGGGCTTACACCGCTTTATTTGATTTTGTTGGAGGCCATTCAATGCTAAGATGCCTTGGGAAATGAAGATTTTGATTAAAACATCCAACTGATACTCTTTGCCGCTCCATCTTTCATCTGATACTCTTTCGCAGTGGAAACGGGTCGTTTCTCTCTTTTGCTGTGTATGAAATTATCAAATCAATAGTTAATGGTCGTTGTTCGGCCTTCTGTTGCTTTAAAACCTTCGTTTTCCCCTTTCTAAATGCTTCGTGAAGAAAAATGGGTCATTCTGCGCCTTTCGGGCTTGCTGGGGGCTGCGCGATGAGGGTCTTTCCACTTTGGCCCATTTCCCATATAGAGGTGCTAATCGCGCATGAAAAACTGCCTCAGAATTTGAATTCGGGCTTCCTAAGCACGATTTTCGCCTTCGTGCCTTTTTGCTGATGACGTCAGCATGACGTTAGTGGGTGGGACCCAGTACGACGGTGACGTGGCAGGGTGACGTCAGCATGTACGACGGGTGACGTGGCATTTACACGGTGGCAGTGACGTGGCAGGGTGACTAGGCAGTGTGGTGGCAGGAGGCCGACGTAGGCAGATGATGTCAGTGGGTGACGTGGTGCTGACGCAGGAGGGCGGGAGCGGTTTTAGGTTTTGGGCCACCGCCTTTGGGCAGACGGCGGCATCGGAGGAGGGGCTCTGCCACAGCCGAGAGGGCGACGCTTGGCGGGAGTACGATGGGAAAACTGCCCATCTCCCAGACGCTAACCCTCGAGCTATTTGGGATATGAGGAGGCCCGCCCACCGTAGATCTGGGGCGTGGGCAATCGGTCGGCCGGCGGCATGGACGAGGCGGTTGAGGGTTAAGGGACAGGCGTGCGAATATTCAAATTTTAATATAATGCCGCGGGGGGGTTTAAAACTTAGGAAATGTGGGTTTTGGGGGATTTTAAAGTGAGCGGGTCGAATATTTGGTGGGTAAGACCTTAGGATGAGGCGGAAAATGGGTTTTTTCAGGGTTAGGGCTTAGGGGAAATGGTTATTAGTTTGACCAGAGGTCAAACTAACCCCTGTAAGGACATGGATGGGCTAAAAACAGCCCCAGCTGGACTATTTTTTCCTAGACTTAGATGAATAGGGCTATAGTGCCAGGGAGGGGGTATTATTATATTTTTGGGATTTTTATACATAGTATTAGTAAGGGAAAGGAAAATAGATAGGGGGATAGATAATAGAGTTAGGAGTTAATATGGAGATGACCAGAAAGCGCTAAAGTAAGGGACCTTAGGCTACAGAGGGAAAATAGAACTTGTAGAAAAGATATGAGTGTATCCAAGTAAAGCAGATCTGTACTTAGGCAAATGATATGAAAATGATGAAATTAAGAGGAATCAGGCAGATCTTGACCTCTTCGGGGAAGTTAGTAAGTGATTTAGGGAATAAGAATAAAGTGGAGTTAGTGATGTTCGGCTTGAGCTCCTCCAAATGGAAAACTGCCTCCAACCTGTGATCTGAAAAGATATAACACTTTAAAACACAAAATTGATCATGAATCATCATTCTGCAACCTCAAAACTACCTACCCAGCCTACTAGCCTAACATTTTTTCTTCTTTTTGTTTTGGGTGCACTTAGACTTGCAGACCCAGCTTTACAATTTTTCTTTTGACTGTCCACCTATCTAAATCTACACTTATTTCTGCCAAGGACCCAGATTAAGCAGTTGGGCTCCTTTGATTCTCTACCTATCTACAAATTTGCCAAGATTAAGCTGTTTGGACAGATATCATTCTCTATATTCTAAAACAAGAAATTGAAACCTAGCGAGGCCAAGATTAAACTATTTGGCCTTCCCTTAACTGAAAACTCATCAAAATTGGAATACAGCAGTGGCATTTGGACTAGCACTCTTTCATGGCCTTTTCTTTGACCTCTTTTGGAAATATGGAACCTTGCAGCATGAAAGATGACATATTTGGCATGTAAAAATTTCAATCATGAAATATGAACACCTGTTGCAACAGGAGGCTAACAGTGGCTCCACTTGGGGATGGCTTTTCCTTGTGAAAAGCCAAGAATAGCAGGTCAGAATGCTTGATCTTCTGTTGTTGTAGATTGAAAAACTTCTTTATGCTGGCTGTTAGATAATTGAAATTTTGTAATATGAACAACCTTCTCCTCAACTGAAATATTGTGAAATGCATAGCACTGCCTGCTTTCTTCTGCGTGCTTGCTACTATGTGGAATGTTGCTTGAGCATTGTGCCTTTGAAACAGTCTCAGAACATGGATCAAAACTGATGTGCTTGCCTTAGCCATTGGTCTAGAAACCGTTGCTGATATGAAACTTAAGACTGCAAGACTACAAACAAATTCTTTTTGCCATGAATTGATGTGATATGACAGTGTTACTCTTGCTGTTTTGTTGAGATTAGTGCAGAGACAAAGCTTTTTAAAACTGGAATACTTGCATTGGCTGTGTCTTCACAAAATTTGTTACTGCTCCTCCAACATTCGGAAAAATAAAACAAAGTGCTGATATATACAAACATTACTGTACAAGAAATATATATACAGAACTACACTGTGTCCCTCAAAAGGGATCATGGTAATGTTTCAGCATACGGCCATTAACAGGGCCTTCTTCAGCAGAGCTGCCCTCTACAGGTTTGAGAAAATATGTGTTATTTCCCTGAACAACAGAAACAACAAATGGCCCTTTCCATAAAAAATCAAACTTTGCATGTTTTCCCTTATCTTCTCTTCGTGAATCCCACCTTATAACTTTGTCACCAATGTATAAATCCTCAGCCTTAACTCTCTTATCAAACATCTTTTTGAGCTTTTCTTGCAAAATTTGAGCTCTGTCATAAACTTGTTCTCTGGCTTGTTGAAGATGAATGGTTTGATTAATCTTTTTTTGAATGTCATTTGGTTCAGCCTGAATTTCCTGTAACAGTCTGATAGTAGGTATGCCCAAGGATGAAGGAAATCTAGCCTCCATGCCATATACTAGCTCATAAGGGCTCATCCCAATAGATCTCTTTGTTGAAAGTTTGTCTGCCCATAGGGCATTTACCAGCTTCTTGTTTTCTTCTAGCACTTTCTTTATGATGTTGATGAGGCTCTTGTTGGATGATTCGGCCAAGCCATTACCTTGAGGGTAATAGGCTGTAGAGTGGCCCAAGGTAATATGAAATTGGTGGCAAAAATTGATCGTCCTTTTGGATTTGAAGGCTGCGACATTGTTAGTGATGATCTTCTTAGGGCAGCCAAATCTAGAAAGGATATTGCACTCAAGGAATTGGATAATGATGGTGTCATTGGCTTGCCTACACGGGATGGCTTCAACCCACTTAGTGAAATAGTCGGTGGCTATTAAAATCCATTTGTGCTAGCCTAAGGAAGAGAGATGGATTTCTCCAATGATGTCAAGACCCCATTGTTGAAAAGGCTTTTCGGTTGAGATGGGTTTAACGGGCAAGGGCAACAGCTTTCTTTTGCCCTCAAAGATTTGGCATTTGTGACATGACATGGCAAACTTCTTTATATTTGCAAAAAGAGAGGGCCAATAGAAACTAGCCCTTAAAATTTTATCAGCAGTGGACTTCCAATATATATGTCCTCCATAATCACCTGCATGGAATTCTTTCATGACTTTGTCAGTTTCACTCATGGTTAAACAATTAAGCAATATACCTTCATGATTTCTCCAAAATAATGCACCATCTATGACACAAAACTTTAAAGCCTTCATTTTCAAAATTTTTTTCTTAGTTCTGGACAATCCTGGGGGAGCAAACATGTTTAACAGTACAAAACATATATCAGCATACCATGGGGATTGCTAAAAGGTTTCACTGATCTGTGGAGTCGCCAGCTCCTGTTCATTGTCCAGTTGGTTAATGTCGAAGGCTTGAATGTTTGTTTCGGACATCAGTTTGGCTAAACCTTTTCCCTTTATCAGTTTGGTTGGTTTTATTTCTATGTCATACTCAAGGATGTTTGCAATCCACTTGCCTCTTTTGCCTTCTAATCCCTCTTGGGTTAGTATGTCTTTTACAACAACATTTGGGACATAGGCAATCACATGTGAATATAAAATGTACACTCTGAAATCCTTGATGGCCTTAACGAGTGCATAGGCCTGCTTCTCCATGATTGGGTACTTCAAAGGGGCATCTCTTAAGGCTCGGCTGAAAAATGCAATTGGCTTTTCATTTCCCTGTTCATCCTTTTGCAGAAGGACAACAGCTATGGTGTGATTAGATGCAAAAGAAAAAATGATAAAATCTTTGTCAAATTGTGGGCTGGTGAGGACAGGGGTTTGGGTTAAGGCAGATTTTATACTCTCAAAGGCCTACTTGGTTTCAAGAGACCATTTTACCTTGGCATCCTTTTTTAACATGTTGCTTAATAATCTTATCAGCTCGGCTAGATTTGGAATAAATCTCCTTAGGAAATTTATTTTTCCAAGGAATGCTTGCAGCTCTTTTATGTTTCTGGGGTATGGGATTTGGAGGATGGATTGGATTCTTTCAGGATCAATTCTAATCCCATCTTTTGATATGATGTGGCCAAGTAATTTGCCTTCTTCAAGGCCAAAGAGAGACTTCTTGGGGTTCAGGGAAATGCCATATTTCCTGCATGTCATGAATATTTGCCTTAAGTGTCTGAGGTGCTCTTGATCAGATTTGGAAAATGGGGTCAAGTCATCAAGGTAAACAACTAGGAAATCATGTATTTCCTTGGCAAATGCAATATCCATTGCTCTTTGAAAGGTGGCACCAGCGTTTTTTAGTCCGAATGGCATCTTTACATACTTAAATGTTCCCCACGGTGTGGTAAAGGCTGTCTTGTCTTGGTCATCCGGGTGAACAAGTATTTGATTGAAACCTGAAAAGCCATCTAGCAGAGAGATTCTAGATGACCCCACTACTCTTTGCAGGATGTGATCCATCTTGGGCAAAGGATAGTGGTCTTTTAGGGAGACTTGGTTTAAATTTCTCAGATCTACACAAAGTCTAATCTCACCTATTTTCTTTCTTGTGGGAACAAGATTGGATACCCATTCAGAAAATCTGATGGGTGCTATGATACCTGCTTCAAACATTCTTTTCATTTCCTTTTCAATCAAAGGGAGAAGCACAGGATTGATTCTCCTCAGTTTCTGTTTGAAGGGCTTCTGGTTTGGTTTTAATGGAATGGTGTGTTGAATTACTGAGGTGTCATATGACTTCAAGTCCTCATAACTCCAAGAAAATACATCTTGGAATTCTTTAAATAAATCAATATACTTGGGCTTTTGATCAGGTGGAAAATTTTTGGACAGTTTGATCATTTTTGGCTTCTCTGCTGTCCCAATGTTGTGTTCTTCTATATCAGAGTTCAATGGTTGCATTTTTGGTTTTTTAGGAACATCATTTGCATCAAACATGTCTTCTAATGGGGTTAGGCTAGCAGGCAAAAAGTTATCCTTTAAGTCAATGATTTCTGCCTCTGTTTTGGCCATTTCCTCCAAATGCATTTGTTTCAGTTGTTCTATGTTTGTTTTGTCAAAAACAGTTGGATTTAGGATTTGTTTGGCTGTTGCAGCTGTTACAGCCTGCTGAATTTCATTTGTTTGCTGTTGGGAATCGTTCATAACATCCATGTCAATGTTAATATTTGCAAATTCATGCTCAAGAGTGAGGAAATTATTAATCTGGTCATCATTTTCGAACACTTGCTAGTCTTTCACGTTATTTGGGACGGCGGGCCTATGTTTTATTTCAGCTGTAAAATAATGGTTTGTCTCTAAGGGAAGCTTGCATGTACTAGCAAAAGTGGCTAGGTTGTGTGCATGAATGTTATGATCTCTTGAGATTTTGGCAAGCTTGGATTCAGTGAATGCATTGAGTATATTAGTGGCAGCAGTCCTATAGGCCCTCATTCTATTGTCATTGGTAACAAAGTTACCTTTCATCTATTGTATGATTAAATCAAAGTCACCTAAAATGGACACTTTTACAGCTCCTAAAGCTTTGAGCAGTTTAAGGCCTAAAAGCAGAGCCTCATACTCTGCCATGTTGTTGGTGCATTTAAAGTTCAGTCTGTAGGCATGGCCTTCTGCATGATTGTTATGTGTATTATGAATCCATACACCTGCCCCTACTCCTAACTTGAAGACAGAGCCATCAAACTCTAAATACCATGTGATTTCTTGCTTGTGGTTACTAAGAGTTTCAGCCCTTTTAGGATTGGGCAGATTTACAGTTTCCATTTGGGGAGGTTCTTCTTGTATGCTGGCTGCATTAACTATTTTGACAATTTCATCAGTATGTGCAACCGATTCTTCATTGATGTGTGCTTGTTGTTCTAGAGCCAAAGGCTCATCATCAGTTGGAGAATTTGTATCATCATTAAACAAAATAAAAGAATCCATATCAGAATGGATTGAGTAAATGGGAAAATTTTCAGGCTTGCTCTCACTACTTACCACATATTTCATGAGTGTTTCTCTGTACAGTCTCTTTGGTTGCCCAAAGACTGAAATAGTGGCATAGGAGAGGTCTAACTGAAGGGATCCTTGGAGCTTTGCTCCCCATGATCTTGATAGGAGCATACCGTACTTTGGTGGGATGTCAGCCACCACCACATCCATGAGGATGGTTTTGTTGGGATATTGGACTAAGGAGACATACAAGTCTTTGATGAGGCCTAAACACTTGACTTGACTTGAATCAAAGGAAAATAGATCTTTGTAGGGTCTTGTGATATCAAGATTCAACTTTTCTATAACTGCTTTGGGCATAAGATTGTGCGATGCTCCTAAATCAAACATGGCATTGTGCAGGATTTTGTCATGTATATGTAAACTGACATAAAAGGGTGGAACAGGTCTATATGTTGATTTTCCATTAACTTGTGGACCAAACAACAGTTCAGGGGTATCATCCAAAACATTTACGACGTCCTTAATCTCTAGGATTTGAAGTGACCTTTGAATTTGTTGCCTATATACATCGTGTTTGGCAAGTTTTGAGAGGGGGATGGATATCTTAAGTTTTCCAATCTCTGCTTCTAAGTTAAGTGGCTTTTCCAATGGAGTTTTGGTGTTGATAATGGCAGTTTTTTCTTCTTCTTTTGAATTACCAGCGATTTGCTCTTGTTTATCAGCATTATGGGAATTGATCGCTTGCGGTTTTTCAGTTTTAGGAGAGCTTTTTGGAACAGTGGTCGAATTTTGCTCAGAGGAAGAAGGTGGCAGAGGCTGATCAATAGACGGTTGTATTTCTGTTATGTCTTCTACAGTCACTTGATGCGGGTTTGGGACAGGTATATCAGCTGGTTATGTTATGACATCCTTGCCTTTAATCTTGTTGGGCTATTTGCCATCCTTTGGTTTGCTAGGTTCAGAAATGTCAATGGTCCTAGTTCTCAGCTTATATTGTTTGTGTACCTCATACACAGCAGTATCATAACCTTGTTTAAAATCAAAAGACTCACCAGACTTAGTATGAAATTGACTAAAGTCATGCTCATCTTGGTCTTCTTGGCTCAGGAAAGTTTGATGCTCACCCTTTAGATCCATCAGATTCATGTGAGTGTCTTCTACGGGTTCAGTAGAAGTGGATGCCTGAGCATAGTTTTCTTGGAAAGGGGGTCTTATGTCATGATCTGGGCTTGACCTCCCAACATTTGTGTTCTATGTTTTCCTAAAATTTGGGTTCCTTATGGTATTGGACTGTTGTCCTTCCCATGATGACTTCCTCTCAACACTCTCTACTCTGTCTCCCAGCCTTTGCATGCCACTGATAATAGCATCAAGCTTTTGTTCTAAGGCTGAGGGATCTTCCTTAAAGGTGGTTCTTCTTTCCATTCTAGCTCTGTTTCTTTTGGCAATTAGGTTTGCCTCTACGCTAACAACAACATTTTGCATGTCTGCAAGGGTCTGAGGGGCTCTTTCTTTTAACTGGTATGCCATATCCGGGTCGAATCCATCAGGGAATTTATACAAGGCAAGGTCAGGTGGTGGTCTTAAGTTCTGTGGTATTGCATTATAGACATTATTGAACCTTGCATAGTACTCCAAAACAGTCTCTTGAGGACCTCTTTTAATTGTATCATATTCAGCTAGTATGTGCAAGGGGTCTTTCTTTTTCTCCCATCTGTTGGTAAAGGAATGGTAAAGCTCATCCAAAGTGGTTATAGAATTTGCAGCAAGTGATCTGAACCAAGTTCTTACATCACCTGTTAGACTTTGAACAAAAATTTTCATTCTCATGCTATCATCATCTATTTCGTAGTTTTCAAAATAGTCCTGCATTTTCTTGGTATGCTGAAGTGCAGTGAAAGGACCAGTACTATCAAAATATGTAATTTTGGATTGGTAATCTTGGGGTAAGGCCCCAAGATTAGCAGGCAATTGCAGGGGTGCATATCTATTAGCCATATTCACAGGGATAAGTGGAACAATAGGAACAACAGGAACAACAGGAACAGTTGTGACGACAGTAGTGGTAAAAGGAGTATGTGCAGTGAATGAAGGTGTGGAAGGAGTGCTTTGAGATGTGGATGATGAACAAGGAGAAGTAGGGGTTGAACGAAATAAAACCTTGACAGGAGTTGGAACACAGCTTGGGTGGGCTGCTTTAGGACTCAAATCAGCAAAATCTTCTTGTCTTTCTTGCTTCCTAAGGATCTTTGGGATTAAGTTCAGATTTTCAAAAACAGTTGGAGGGTTTGGATATGGGTTTGACCTTGTATGACGTTAGTTCTTTTTGGGAGCCAGATTCTGAATTTGTTTTAGGTATTTTTCTGGGAATGCCTTTAGAATTAGCAAGGAACTGATCAAAATTTGGGAATAGCTATCTGCAGCTTAAAAATAGCATGAAGATTGACTGAAGCAGCTTTTATTTACTCCTGAAAATGCAAAGCAAGAACAGTTTCAAAGGCTCCCTGGCTGATATTCAAACTTCATTTGTAGTTTTAAGGAGCAGACAACACTTGAACAATTGATTTGTTCCCCAGTGGAGTCGCCATTATGTTATCACTCAGGTTGTCCTTTTGATCAGCACAAAAGGATACGACCAAGGTAACCACAGACCAATCTTTGGACTGCAGGTTCTAGCCCACCTGCAATCGGAGAGGGCTCTCTCTTTTTGATTTAGCTTTGTTGGAGATGATTTTAGGCTAGTTATTGAGTTCAAGGGGTTTTTGTTTAAGTTTTGGTGGGAAGGATGATATTTCAGGTAAAGAGGCAGGGATAGCACGAAAGTTTTAGAACGATTGGGCGCAGAGTCAAGGAGTAGGAATGCTGGTGCGTTTTCCTGGTCACAAGAAAGAATATGGAGCAAGCTAGCTGTTGGCATTATGATTCAAGTGTTGTCCTTGATGGCAACTCACTCAGAGGTTGGTACAGGTGCTCAGAGACTGGTACAGGTGATGGCAACTTAACTAGTGGACAGATCTCAGTACAGCAGGACAAGAAAGAGATATACGCAGGTTCAGCAAGGAGAATTAGCGTGTACACACAGGTTGGCTTCAGTAAAAGCGCGTACATGTGAAAACGTACCTTTGGTCAGTGGCAGTTAGTCCTTGGAAGTTGTGCCTATGGTTTTGGACCATGGTGTCTCGACGGACGTGTCGATCCCTAGTTTCGAGGTTGATGGTATTGTGTTACTATGGTTTTGGCTCTTGGTATTGAGCAAGGCCTAAGGCTATATAAGGAGAAGATCACTAGGCCAAAGAGAGGAAGTGTTAATGATGAAGATCTGAGAAAGTGTGTGATCCAAGTGCTGGTTATGGGTTGGTGATCTGAACCAAGGTTTCACCCATGTGGAGGATGATGAATGATGGAACGAGATCTCAAGGCTTGGAATGATTATCTTCATATGGTTTGACTCTGGATAGACTAGATCTACTGACGCATGTTTATTATTATGATCTGGGTATGTTTTGATGTCTGATATAGCTGCAGAGTTTTAAGGTTGAATTTATAGATCTGTACGCGAGTTGGTTTTGGTAAAAGAGCGTATACACGCAGGTTGGGTTCATCCAAGTAGCGTATACAATGTGAAGTATGATATTTGAATATGGAGCTGGATCTGGTTGTTGCTATTATTGTTGATAGGGTTACAGTGATTCAGAATTGGGTGTTTCAGTGATTAATGATGCAGGTTGTACTACAATGATGATTGTCTTATGGATCCAGTATGAAAATGTATGAAACGTGGTCCTGGGTAGCTCGTAGGCCGGCACCTACGTACTGGTAAACATATCTGCCAGTACAAGAGCCAGGGGGTTGTAGCTCCCTTCCACTAGCAGCTGGAAAACGAGTAAAGAAGCATTCTGTAGGTAGGCACCTACGTACTAGTAAATGGATCGGCTAGTGCAAGAGCTAAGAGGGTTGTAGCCCTCTGCAGGTTGTAGCCTGCGTGCTGGTAAAGGACTGCACCAGTACATTGTAAAAGAAGTTCTCATTAAAGAAGAAAGAGACAAATTGCAGCAGGTGGTTTTCACCCACATTGGGTTTCCACCTTATATCATGGTGTTCATGTGTGTGGCTTTTGTGTGATGATCTGTTCTGTTATACTGCACCTGTTTACTGTTAATATGCTTAATAATGTTCTGATGCATTCACTGAAGATAAGATTAACTGAATCATAAGATCTCTGGATATACGCTAGTTGCATTAGATACAGTCGCGTGTACACGCGGGTTCACTTAACTTAAGTCGCGTATATGTTTCTGAGTATGAAATTGAAAAGTTTTATCTGATCTGATAATACTGATTCACCCCCCCTCTCAGTATTATTTCCAACAATTGGTATCGGAGCAGGTCCTTCAGAGAAGCTTGATCGCTTGAAGGAGATTCGTAGAACAATGGGGAAGAAAGCACGTCAGAAGAAGAAGACAGCTCAAAGGAAAAATGACAACCTGCCGTTGAGTGGAAGCAAGTGTTCAGATCCTGAAGCATCTCAGATTGAAGATGGACAAGCAAATGAAGCATCAGATCAAATCATAGATCAACAAGATCTACCTAGCAAAAGGGAGAATGCCCTCAAGGAAGAAATCATCAGATTAGAAGATCAGTTAGAATGTGCCTCCAGAATTCGAGAAATGCTGCTAGCACTGAATAAAGAGCAAGAAAACGAGATCCTCAAACTAAGGCATCAGTTGGATGAAGGAAGGAAAGCTGAAGAGACCTTGGAGAAGCAATGTCTTGAAAAGGAAGAACAACATCAAGTTGAGGTAAATATCCTGAAAGGTAAAATAGAAGAAAAGGATAAGCTTTTACGATTTCAAGATAGTACTAAAGTCTTGGATGATATTCTTCATAGTCAAAGATGCTATCAAGACTGGTCTTGGTTTTCAGGGATATGTTGAAGGTGAATCTAGTTCACAAGGTGAGGCAAGAAACTCTAATGAGAAATCTGAAATGCCCAACAAGGAACAACCAAGGAAAGAAATTCCTCAAGGAAGATTCTTTACTCCTAACTATGGACGTGATAGACGATTATTTCCTCCACTGAATAATGTTGAATGTTATGTATGTCATAATCTTGGACATGTTGCAGCCATATGTAGAAGAAGAAGGTTTCAAGACCATCATGCAGAAAGATCATCACATTCGAGGTACTTTAATGGATATTGTTTTTCTTGCAATATGCTTGGCCACAAAGCTGCTGATTGCTACAGGAGGAATATGAAACATGTAAGATGCTATGCATGTAACAAGTTTGGACATAAAGCAAGAGATTGCAGGAACAAAGCTCATGATAAGAAGAAATCATCAACATGCTTGAAGATATGGAAGAAAAAGGAAGTTCAGTCAGAAAAATATGGCACAGCACAGGGTACTCAGCACAGCACAGACATAACAAACTCAGGGGGAGCTGAAGGTGTAAAACTTCAGTGTTCTAATTCTCATACGCAAGTTTCATGAAGGAAAGCCGCGTATATACGCGAGTTACAGGCTGCAAAGTCGCGTATATGGAGAAAGGGCAGCAGAACAGACCCAGGTTCAGTCATGGTTGGCTCAGGCTCAGGGGGAGCAGAACAGACTCAGGAAATGGTTCAGACATGGTTGGCTCACACTCAGGGGGAGCAGATTCTTCAAATAATTCATTGTTGGCATTATGGTTAGAAGTTGTTGATAAAGTCTATGAAGCTAAATGATACATCTTGCTGTTTAGGAATGGTATTGCAGGCTGATGCTTATGGTACAGATCATGATGCTGCTGGTGGCTTTCATAAGTCTTGGTCTAGATATTTCATCACTATGTCATGTATCTCTTTGTGATATCTCTTTTATGATGTCAAGGTCATGTAACGGCCTATGTTGGTTTCCCCACTATGCCTGGGATGAATGATGAAATGTTTATGTATTGTCATGAGTAAACTCTTAATGTATCTCCACATGGTTAGGTGGATGAGTCAATATTGGTATATCCCCACTAGGTTGGGTGATGAATGTATGTATTGAGTCTTTGGTGATAGGAAGGTCTTCTATAATGTATAAGTCTTTGTTCTTCTTGAAGAACATCTTTTGCAGATCTTGCCTACAGTCAAGGGGAGCATGAACAGCACAATTCAGCAAGAGCAGGATGGATAGATTGGTACACTTTGGCATACACAAAGGGGGAGCACATTTGGAGATTTCAGCATGTACTCAGGGGGAGTATGGACAGCAGTATGGACAGCAGAAGGTATACCAAAGAAGAGAATATCTTGGTCCACCCTTTGCCCTTGATGTCAAAGGGGGAGAGTGACTTGGTGTGGTGGTTGCCATCAAGTCCAAAGGGGGAGATTGTTGGCATTATGATTCAAGTGTTGTCCTTGATGGCAACTCACTCAGAGGTTGGTACAGGTGCTCAGAGACTGGTACAGGTGATGGCAACTTAACTAGTGGACAGATCTCAGTACAACAAGACAAGAAAGAGATATACGCAGGTTCAGCAAGGAGAATTAGCGTGTACACGCAGGTTGGCTTTAGTAAAAGCGCGTACATGTGAAAACGTACCTTTGGTCAGTGGCAGTTAGTCCTTGGAAGTTGTGCCTATGGTTTTGGACCATGGTGTCTCGACGGACGTGTCGATCCCTAGTTTCGAGGTTGATGGTATTGTGTTACTATGGTTTTGGCTCTTGGTATTGAGCAAGGCCTAAGGCTATATAAGGAGAAGATCACTAGGCCAAAGAGAGGAAGTGTTAGTGATGAAGATCTGAGAAAGTGTGTGATCCAAGTGCTGGTTATGGGTTGGTGATCTGAACCAAGGTTTCACCCATGTGGAGGATGATGAATGATGGAACGAGATCTCAAGGCTTGGAATGATTATCTTCATATGGTTTGACTCTGGATAGACTAGATCTACTGACGCATGTTTATTATTATGATCTGGGTATGTTTTGATGTCTGATATAGCTGCAGAGTTTTAAGGTTGAATTTATAGATCTGTACGCGAGTTGGTTTTGGTAAAAGAGCGTATACACGCAGGTTGGGTTCATCCAAGTAGCGTATACAATGTGAAGTATGATATTTGAATATGGAGCTGGATCTGGTTGTTGCTATTATTGTTGATAGGGTTACAGTGATTCAGAATTGGGTGTTTCAGTGATTAATGATGCAGGTTGTACTACAATGATGATTGTCTTATGGATCCAGTATGAAAATGTATGAAACGTGGTCCCGGGTAGCTCGTAGGCCGGCACCTACGTACTGGTAAACATATCTGCCAGTACAAGAGCCAGGGGGTTGTAGCTCCCTTCCACTAGCAGCTGGAAAACGAGTAAAGAAGCATTCTGTAGGTAGGCACCTACGTACTAGTAAATGGATCGGCTAGTACAAGAGCTAAGAGGGTTGTAGCCCTCTGCAGGTTGTAGCCTGCGTGCTGGTAAAGGACTGCACCAGTACATTGTAAAAGAAGTTCTCATTAAAGAAGAAAGAGACAAATTGCAGCAGGTGGTTTTCACCCACATTGGGTTTCCACCTTATATCATGGTGTTCATGTGTGTGGCTTTTGTGTGATGATCTGTTCTGTTATACTGCACCTGTTTACTGTTAATATGCTTAATAATGTTCTGATGCATTCACTGAAGATAAGATTAACTGAATCATAAGATCTCTGGATATACGCTAGTTGCATTAGATACAGTCGCGTGTACACGCGGGTTCACTTAACTTAAGTCACGTATATGTTTCTGAGTATGAAATTGAAAAGTTTTATCTGATCTGATAATACTGATTCACCCCCCCTCTCAGTATTATTTCCAACACTAGCTGCATATGAAATAATCATTTAAGGTAAAAGATGGATTAAAGGCTAAGGAATGAGAGGCAATTAAGAATCTCACAGTCAGTTTAGCAGAAAGGAGGTAAATGAGCCCTATCTAGGAGCAGTTAAGAATTCCTAGATAACAATCATTCATATGTGAAATAGATCAAACATGAGCCATAAAGGAATTCATATTTATGCCTAAATCAAGACGAAAACATTAATAAGCCACAGAAACTGAGCATAGAGTGTGGCTAAGAAAATTCTAAACCAATCCTTTGTTCTGTAACTTAAGCATATGTGAAATTGGAATAACAGAGGTAAGAAACACTTATTGATTCATACTGCAGCACAAGAATTCCACATTCATTTCTTCAGACCATTAGACACAGAGCAGACAGTCATTCCTCCAAGATTTTCAGCAATCTTTGATTAATTAAAACATTTCATATATCCAGTGCGAGTCTCTCATGAAGACTATCAACCAACCAACCCTTAAAACAATACAGAGGGTTGTATATATAGGGAAAAATATCAAAACCTGTTTATTACAGCTTGACCTAAACAGGTCTGAAAGAAAAATGATCACTTTAACCTAATCATATCTAGCAATAAATGCAAGAAAATATCTTTGAGCTGCGCTGAGGGCAGCCGTATCAAAACTGAGTTAATGTGTTGTCCTCGGTGACTTGGTGTAGTGTTTCTGCAATAACTGTGCATGGGTCTCTGGTCCATTGCTGTTCGGCGGCTTTAAATGCTTTAACTGTGATTTGAGAGCATTAATGGGCTTACACCGCTTTATTTGACTTTGTTGGAGGCCATTCAATGCTAAGCTCCCTTAGGAAATGAAGATTTTGATTAAAACATCCAACTGATACTCTTTGCCACTCCATCTTTCCTCTGATACTCTTTCGAAGTGGAAACGGGTCGTTTCTCTCTTTTGCTGTGTATGAAATTGTCAAATCAATAGTTAATGGCCGTTGTTTGGCCTTATTTTGCTTTAAAACCTTCGTTTTCCCCTTTCTAAATGCTTCGCGAAGAAAAATGGGTCATTTTGCGCCTTTCGGGCTTGCTGGGGGCTGCGCGATGAGGGTCTTTCCACTTTGGCCCATTTCCCGTAGCCATGTGCGATTAGAAAAACTACCTCAGAATTTGAATCTGAGCTTCCTAAGCACTATTTTCGCCTTCGCGCCTTTTTGTTGATGACGTCAGCATGATGTCAGCGGGTGGGACCCAGTACGGTGGTGACGTGGCAAGGTGACGTCAGCATGTACGACGGGTGACATGGCATTTACATGGTGGCAGTGACGTGGCAGGGTGACTAGGCAGTGCGGTGGCAGGAGGCCGACGCAGGCAGATGATGTCAGCGGGTGATGTGGCACTGACGCAGGAGGGCGGAAGCGGTTTTCGGTTTTGGGTGCACCGCCTTTGGGTAGACGGCTGTATCGGAGGAGGGGCTCTGCCACAGCCGAGAGGGCGACGCGTGGCGGGAGTACGGCGGGAAAACCGCCCATCTCCTAGACGCTAACGCTCAGGCTGTTTGGGATATGAGGAGGCCCGTCGACCATAGATCTGGGGCGCGGGCGATCGGTCGGCCGACGACATGGACGAGGCGGTTGAGGGTTAAGGGACGGGCGCACGAATATTCAAATTTTAATATAATGCTGCGGGGGGTTTAAAACTTAGGAAATGTGGGTTTTTGGGGATTTTAAAGTGAGCGGGTCGAATATTTGGTGGGTAAGACCTTAGGATGAGGTGGAAAATGGGTTTTTTCAGGGTTAGGGCTTAGGGGAAATGGTTATTAGTTTGACCAGTGGTCAAACTAACCCCTGTAAGGACACGGATGTGCTAAAAACAGCCCCAGCTAGACTATTTTTTCCCAGACTTAGATGAATAGGGCTATAGTGCCAGGGAGGGGGTATTATTATATTTTTGCGATTTTTACACATAATTTTAGTAGGGGAAAGGAAAATAGATAGGGGGCTAGATAATAGAGTTAGGAGTTAATATGGAGATGACAAGAAAGCGCTAAAGTAAGGGACCTTAGGCTACAGAGGGAAAATAGAACTTGTAGAAAAGATATGAGTGTATCTAAGTAAAGCAGATCTATACTTAGGCAAATGATATGAAAATGATGAAATTAAGAGGAATCAAGCAGATCTTGACCTCTTCAGGGAAGTTAGTAAGTGATTTAGGGAATAAGAAGAAAGTGGAGTTAGTGATGTCTGGCTTGAGATTCTCCAAATGGAAAACTGCCTCCAACCTATGATCTGAAAAGATATAACACTTTAAAACAGAAAATTGATCATGAATCATCATTCTGCAACCTCAAAACTACCTACCCAACCTATTGGCCTAACATTTTTTCTTCTTTTTGTTTTGGGTGCACTTAGACTTGCAGACCTAGCTTTACAATTTTTCTTTTGACTGTCCACCTATCTAAATCTACACTTATTTCTGCCAAGGACCCATATTAAGCAGTTGGGCTCCTTTGATTCTCTACCTATCTACAAATCTGCCAAGATTAAGCTGTTTGGACAGATATCATTCTCTATATTCTAAAACAAAAAATTGAAACCTAGGGAGGCCAAGATTAAACTGTTTGGCCTTCCCTTAACTGAAAACTCATCAAAATTGGCATACAGCAGTGGCATTTGGACTAGCACTCTTTCATGGCCTTTTCTTTGACCTCTTTTGTTAATATGGAACCTTGCAGCATGAAATATGACATATTTGGCATGTAAAAATGTCAATCATGAAATATGAACACTTGTTGCAACAGGAGGCTAACACCTACAATGACAAACCAAATCAGATTAAAGTTGAAATAGAAAAACATCAAAAATACATAGTGACAGAGTTAGAAGGAGAAAAAGAGCCTGTAGCGTACAACAACAACATAATCGGAAATTATTCTGTTGAGTCATTCTTAGGAAATTTCAACGCTCAACCTTCTCCTTTTTTAGAAAATTTTGTTTTATCTCAGATATAATTTTTTTCTCAAATTGACACTTCTAGATGTATTAATTTTGTAGATAAACTTGTAAATAAAACCTTCTTTTGGAAATTATTTTTTGATGGTTCTAAATCTAATGATGGAGTAGGAGCAGGTTGGATATTAGTTAGTCCAAAAGGAGATAAAACCTTGTTAGCGTGTAGAATTGAATTCGATTGCACAAACAACATAGCTAAATTGAAGCATTGGTTCAAGGGTTATACAAAGCAATCAAAATTAATATCAAATACCTGCAAGTATTTGGAGACTTTGAGATTGTCATTAGACAAGTAAGAAATACTATACATTGTCTGTCAGGGCATTTGAAACATTATCAATCCTTAGTACAAGACCTGACCTCACACTTTACAGTGTTTAATATTTCATCTATTCCAAGACTCCAAAACACTAGCGCCAACCTTCTTACTAATGTAGCTTCCAAGCTTATTCCATCAGAGGACTACAGCCTAGATAGATTCTCTATTGAATTAATTTTTAGACCCTCTATTCCTGATAACATTACCAATTAGAGAGTCTTCAACAATGACCCTGATATTGTGAGTTTTCTGACTTCAGAAGGCTCTTACAATAATCAGATAATTGATGAAGACCAACATGACAAACAACTGGAACAAGAAAACAACAATAACGCTATACCAAAATCCATAGTCAAGTTAGAGGACTTGTATGACTTAAAGGACAGATTTAAACGATCCACCAATTCAAAACTCCAGAGTTCGATTCTTAGATACGAATTAATTAATCTAGGGATAGACATGAAACCACAAAACATCAACCTAGGTCTTGGCCTGACATTGTTGAGCAATAAAGAGGTGTCTTTGTAACTCCTTTTTATCCTACATTAATTATCAATCCAGGTACGATTTTTTATTTCAAGAGTGTACTCAGTCTGAGGCAGGCAATTTATTCTAAGAGTAATGTTTTGCAGTATAGTGTTTCAAATACAAGAGTAAACAAATGCTTGAAATAAATCTAATTGCAATTACAAGAAACTAAATGATCTGAAACTTAAATCATTCACTCAGAAAACTACAGCAATCATCAGTCAAGGATGCAGTAATAGTAACTCTTTCCTCTGTCAACTGATGGAAATGAAATCAACCATAAACAAGATCCTCAATATGAGAACTTAGATAGTAATTTCCAATGTCCTTTACAGTTGTTGATCTTACACTCCACACTAAGGTAACTGATTAGAAATGAGAACTGAATTAACTCAATAATGCTGCTAATGAAAATAGAATGAATACACTCACTTCAATAACACTAAAAAGCATAACCAAATACTTGCAGGAAAGAAATGAACAACAAAGCTATTTGAATAGAAATGGACAACAAAGTTATCTCTTAATCGAAATGAACAACAAATCTATCTCAGTCGAAATGAATAGCAAAGCTATCTTAATCCAAATGAACAGCAAAGCTATCTTAATTCAAATGAATAGCAAAGCTATGTTAATGGAAATGAACAACAATATATAATGAACTGCGAGACTTTATAACTGAAATGAATAACGATATAAGTTGTAAAGGATAATAATCTTGTTATGATAGAAAGGGAACAACAATGTGATTCAATCACAGCTTATGCAATAAAATGATTCCATAAAGTATTAGAACTTGTAAAGACAGGAAACTGTAAAGCAATGTGATTCAAGGAAATGAAAAGTAAATCAAACCATCACACAATTGGAATTGTAAAGTAATGATACAAATAGCAAGTGGATCCACCAGGGCCGAGCCCTTAGCCGCTAGTGAAGCACCATCGGGCTAATTCAGTAGGAAGGAATGGAACAAAAACCGACTTATATATTGATCATATGAAAATGTTTACAAACAATCATACTCTGTTTTGATTAACGAGAGTCGATGATCAAAGTAGCAATACAACAGTAAATTATGCAAAATGATAATTCATCTCCCTAATTTCTACAAGCGCTATCCTTTTATAACAGCTAAGCAGACAATACAAGAATACATATGAGTTTTGTGGCATTCTTTTTGTCTTCTTGCACTGATGTCATGTTTTCCCTTTCTTTTGCTTGACTGTGTGCTCCGATCTCAATCTTCTTGTCTGGATATGGCTTCCTGGTGAAGGGACAACAGTTACTTTTGCTTTGTCTTTTCCTCCCGAATGGTGGCTTCCCATTTCTCCTATTTTCTGTATAGAAGAAAAGACAATAATTCGTTAATTTGTAATAATCACAAATCTCCTTAATTCTACCATGATTCGTTGATATATTACCATCTTAGACTATAAAGGAGTTTATGATTAAAGAAAAAGATAAAGAAATAAATGGCAAATTCATACCTTTTCCATGGCTCAACACACCCCCCTGCTTACCCTTTTTCATGCCCTCATGAAAACCATGTAATTTACATGCAAAGCAGTTAGAGAATAGGTTGGAGAGGGGTTTTCATGAAGTGGTCTAAAACCATGATTTGCAGCTAAAACTTCAAAAATACGTCCTGTCTGCCCTTCAAGTAATTCATAGATGGCCTTATATTCTGCTGCAGGATACCAGATAATAGGGCTTCAAAATCTACAACCTAGCCAATACGGTCCTTCCCTCAAGATGAGGTTACTATATGTGACCAGGCAGTTGGCAGCTAACTTAAAATTTTTGTAATTGAATGGCTCTCTATCCTGAATATTCCGATTGGAGGTCTTCCATCGGAGTTTAGCTGCTGCTATGACATGGTCTTTGATAGACAGGAAATATTCTACCCCTTGTTGGACAATGTCTTTGTGGATGGGTCCCAATGTCTGGATCACACCCTCCTTTTTCATTAGGCTTTTATGCTTAGTCCACAGTTGTAATGGGTTTTTCAGTTCACCCCTAACCCAAAGGTCTAACCCGTTTTCTTGTCTCTGAAAAGTGTTATGGGCCTTGAGCCACTTTAACTGGTTGGCAACAAACGAAATGAATGCTTGAAACTGGATATCTCCCACAAAAGGACTGGGGTTCTTCTCCATTTCCTCTTCCAAGATAAAATTATGCAAATAAAATTCACAGAGTAAATGCTAAACTTTTACTCCATAGTGTTTACAACAATTTATAAAATCATCAACAATTTTCAATTCTATAGGTTTCCCTACCTTAACATCTTTAATTTTTAACTGCAAATATATTTCTAATAAAAACAAAGCATAATTTTTGGCAGGGGCCCTACATGCTAGGATATTTGTATATAGAGAACATAGAATATCCATTTGACTCCTTACTGTTTTTATTCTATTCCTTACCTCTTCAACTTTTTCTTCTGCCTTCCGACATTTATCGAAGGCTTCTTCCTCTGCTGCATTGATGTCCCTTAATTGTTGCTGTAGCTCTTGGTATTTCTTCTTAGGAATAGTTTCTTCTTCGAGCTTTTCTATAGTCTGCTGAGCCTGTGCTAGCTCCTCTTGGAGTTTTATTACACCAGGGTTGTTATCAAATAACACACTTTTGGGTTGAAGATCTACCTGGGTTTTCTTATTATGATATCTAGTCCCTACAGTCTGTGTCTCCTTATCATGAAATGTCTGGTTGGCTGTACCACTGGAGGATAGTGCCTCGGTCTGAACATCTTTATTGCAAACTTGTGCATTTTCTGTTTGGGTGGTTGCGTCCATAATAGCTGCATGTTGTTCCTTGCTATCTTGAATGACTATGGGCTCGGTTTGAGTCTCTGTGGCCCTTGTGTTATGGGGTTCAGTTGTGATGGCTGCATCCCCTGTTTTCGGGGTTCTTTTAGAGATTTTCCCCCTTTTCAGGACCCTTAACTTCTGTCTGAGTTGTTTTATTACATTCAGCAGCCTTTGTTGTTCCTTCCGCAACCTCTCAATTTTATTCGTCTTCTTCTTCTTGTTCCTAGGAGGAACAACTGTTTCCTTTTCTGGACTTGGTTGTTCAGCTGGGTTTTGTTCTTCCAGGACTGTGCCCTTGCCCTGGCTTGCCTCCATATTTTCTGTTTGGAACACATCTTCAATGTTCGTGTTATCCTGACTAGGTTCCTTAGGGGAGGTAACCCTAGTTTGCTCTGCCACTTCCTGGGAGGCTTCTGCTTCTGCTTCTTCCTCCTCATGCATTTCCTCGGATGTATCCTTGCTGTGGGTAGAGTGTTCCTGTGATTGCTCTGCCTCAATATTGAGGTTGAGCGGGCTCTGGGGTTGAATATACTCTCCCATATTGGCCAAAATTTGGGCCAATTCGTCCTCCTTCAATGGATTTTGTGGTGGACTTGCGCTGGAGGTTACGAGAAGTTCCGCTTCCTCCCCTTCTTCTTCACTGGTGTGCTCAGTTTCTTCCTCTTCCTGGTTTTCTCCTCCTTCGAGTTGCGGGGGTTGCTCATCTCCAGAACTATGTAATTCTAAGGGTTGGCTACTGCTACCCTGGAGGCTCTCAAACATTCCCCTGCCTCTTCTTAATCTGGAGGACTGTCTGCATTTTTGCGGTCTAGATGTTGTGCTGGTGGTTCTTTTTCGTTTCGGGGCAGGTAAGGCCATTCCCCCATCTATTGAAAATACCAATTCTTCCCAACTAGTCTGCTGTTGAGAAAGACTATAACTAACTATTAATCGTATTAAACAATGGTGGCTTACTACCGTTCCTATATGACGGGATTTCCTTATGCTCCGAGCAGCGTCATGCAGTAAAAAATTTAAATATGCAGGTAAATTTACAACACATCTCTGTTTTAGTACTGCTAACAATTTGAGGTGGCATGGTCTTACCACATCCTTTCTCCCATCGCAGGTGATGTAGCTCTGCACTACCCTAGCTAGTTCTATCCATGGTTCTCCTAGAGTTGCAGGCTGGACTCCTTTCCCTTTGACAGTTAGGTGTTGTCCCTCGTCCCGAAAGATGGCCATGGCTTCTTGAAGTCTCAGTTTCTTATGTGTCCATGTGGGTCCAACTGCTGGTAGTCCAGATACCTCTGCAATTACTGCATCTGTTACTGTTATTCGCTTTCCTCTTACTATGGAATGGTCCTCCTGCAAATTCTGCAAAAATTCGATGGCCACAGTTTCATGGGGCTACTGTAATCATGTAAGGTAGGCAATCCATCCTGCTCTCACCAAAATTTCTCATGCAGCATCGGAAACTGTTAGTACTTGTGGTTCGCTGCATACTGATCAACCTCCCATTTCGTTTAAGCTCTGCACACTGTTAATTCTACATAGCAATACACAGAAATGACAATGGAACAACAAATTGTGCATATCGGAAAATATCAATACTGTTAAACTTGCTATTTCCGAGATCTGATGAAGTCGTAGTACCTCCAAATAAGGAATTGACATGTCTGCCAGTGTATTTTGGAAGTCACCCGTGCACCCCCTAAAATATGATAGGTCGTCCTCGACCGATGAATAGAGGAGCAACATACTGGATGTCAATCGTACAATATATAAAAGGAAAGGCATACGTATCCATGGCATGATTGCAAAAAGTAGTGAATTGCTGAAATCAAAGCTTATGATGAAAATCGTGAATAGATATGGAAAAGCTATGAAATGATGTGAAAAATAGGGAAGAGGACAACTGAGGTAAGTAAAAATTCTTATGCGGTCATTATTCACTTTAACCATTATGATTGATTTTTGTTGAGAATGCAACAAGATGATGGAGCTTAGTGGAAAGAAATCGTCTTCACTAAGTGGGCCCGCAGGCTATTTTTGGCGCAAAGTCTATTTTTAGACATATGGATCATGGTCTATGAGTTGCAGGATGCTATTTGTGGATGTTTGGTCATGTTGGTAAAAATAGATGGACTTCTATTTTTAGACATATGGGTAGTTTCTATTTTTAGACTGTCAGGCTAAAAATAGAACAGTCGAATATTATTGTCTCATAATAATATTTGGACTATAAACATTATCTTATCCTCTTGGAGCACTTCAGTTTGAGCTATAGATGTGGCACATGAAGCTGTCAGAAGGAAATACACTTTTCTTGTGGGTCAGTTGAGCTATTGCATACAGGACTTCAGTTAGAACTCATGTGGTTGAGTTTGGTGGAGTTGATTGTGGAGTTGATGGAGTTGTGTTCAGTTTGACATGGTTAAACTAGTTGTATTTTAGTCTAACTAAAGAATACACTAGTGATGAGTTGTGTGAATTAATTATTAATTAATTCACTAATTATTAACTCATAAAGAAACTAAAGAATACATCAGTTAACTCAGTGCATGTACAGTTTAGTGGAGATAGGTGTTAGAGGTTGAGATTACTATCAGTTGTGACTATAGTTGTGCATGACATTTGCACATGCATGGATGGAGATTGCCCATGAGGCTTGCGTAGTATAACCAAGGGAATTCGATTTCACAGAGTGATTGATTCTCTTGCAGGATTGCGCAGTGGAGGCAGGCAAACAGTGGAGGAGATTTGAGGCTTCAGATCTGAGCTAGTTTGTGTGTAACAGGTGGAGATAGTACTGAGTACTTGTGTTATATACCTAGGGGGGATAATATGGGGTACCAAGGGAGGTACCCAAGGTAATAATGTAATAATGGGATGGGCCATAGTAATAAATAAGGTGGTAGCTCTGATACTTGTTGTAGCTCTGATACCACTTGTTATAGCTCTGATACCAATTGTTATAGATCTGATCCAAAAATATAAGAGAACACAATATACCCAGAAATAATATGATAGAAATAGATAGAAATGCTTCTTTATTATCAAACCCTTAAGGTAGGGCAACACCATACATTCACTCCTTAAGGAAGGAGAGCACTCCACAAGCCATATGCCTGTTCATACAATACTCCTTGACTGTCTCTCCATGTGGAGTCTCTAGCCTCTATATAGGCCTCATACATACAATACCATGGATCATTACCATGGTTCCCTCATACCATCAACTAATACCATGGGTCCATTACATTATTATTAACTACTTGTGGTCCCTTACATGACATGGGTTAACCACCTTATTTATTACTATGGCCCATCCCATTATTACATTATTACCTTGGGTACCTCCCTTGGTACCCCATATTATCCCCCCTAGGTATATAACAACTTGTGAGGCGTATTGCACTATGTATTGTTACATGTTCTCTATCATTATAATATACAGATAGTGTGGGGTTTTCAGCTGTATGCTTTCCCCGGGTTACGTACTATGTTAATGTGTGCATGCGATTGATGTTTCATTGATTTTAATGATGCTAATTTGATGATCAACGTAGAGGAGGTTATGTATTGTGCATGTATTTCGCAATAGTGTATAATCGGGATAATCTATGTGAATAAGTGTCATATTATTCAAAATTTCTACATGGTATCGGAGCTGTTGATCATTAGATCTACTATTTAGAAAGTGTTTACATTTTATTTCTTCAGGCAGAGTCTGTAATCGGGCCAGGTAGCCTTTGGATTCATCCTTCCTTTGGAAGGTGAGATATCTGGTAAAAGCCCATACAGTCAATCTCTGTACGAGAAATACTTTTTTCTCATGAGTATTAGATCAGAGGCGGTTGAGTTTTGAGCTGGTGGAATTCGAATTTGCAGCAGTGTTTTCTTTGTATCAACGTGGCAATGTCTTTCAATGGATTGCGATTGGAGTATGCTCTTGAGGGCAGCTCAAACTATATTGCATGGAAGGATAGGATGGGGGCGGTGTTATATGATAATGGGTTGAAGGATTTCATAGAGGTTGGGGTCCCAAAGCCTACTGATACTGCGCAAGTTGATGCTTGGCAAAAGAAGACAACAAAGTGTCGAAGGATTCTGTTGGAGGGCATGAAGGATCACATTGTGTCCAGCCTGCATGGAAAGGCTTCTCCATACTTGATGTGGAAAGTGTTGATAGATCTATTCCAAAGCAAGAGCGATCAGAGGAAGCTGGCATTCAAGGATAAACTCAGAAACATTAAGTGCGAGAAGGGAGACAGTATGCCCACGTATCTCACGAAGTTCACTTAGTGCAGGGATGAGCTGGGAAGTGTGGGGGTGACTTTCGATGATGAGGACTTGGTGAGCTTGGATCTCCTTGGTCTTCCGAGGAGTTGGCATTCCTATTAGGACTCTGTCAATGGTCGGGAGAAATTGCCAGGATGGGAGAGACTTTGGTCAGATCTTGTGCAAGAGGAGATCAGGCGGAATACCAGCGACGGATCTTCATCAAAGGGACCTGATGAACAAAATTGTGCTTTGGCTGCCAAAGCAAAGAAAGGGAAGAAAAAGAAAGCTTCTCATTCCGGTGCGAAAGGCAAGAAGTAGGACATGTCCAAGGTGAAGTATTTTCATTGTCACCAGCACGGACACTATGCCACAAATTGTCCGCAGAAGAAGAAGAACAAGAAAGCTACTGGATCTGCAGCGGGAGAGGCCTTAGCCTCACAGTTTGAGCTTGATTTTTTGTTGATCGCATGCTTGGTATCAAGTGTTATGGGATCGGTATGGTTCTTGGACAGTGGTGCGTCTTTTCACATGACAGGAGATCGAGATTTGTTTTCTGATCTGGAGGAGAAAGATCTTGGAGTGCACATTGAGATGGGCGATGATGGTAGATACAGTGCGACCGGTATCGGTACCATTTCCTTTGAGAGGGAGTCTAGTAAACCCTTCATATTGAAGGAAGTGATGCATGTTCTAGGATTGAAGAAGAATCTTATCTCTGTGGCGATGTTAGAAGACAAGGAATATGATGTTGTTTTCAGCGAGGGAAAGGCTTTCCTGTGCAGTAAGACAACTGGAGAAACCCAGAAGATAGGGGTTCAAGGGAGGAACCTTTATCAGTTGCATGTAGATGGCTGTGCAGCAATGGCATGAAAGGTAGAAGGATTGGTGAGCCGGGATGATGGCGAGTTGTGGCACAGGAGATTGGGTCACCTTCACCATGGAGCCTTGAAGATACTGCAACATATTACTACAGGGCTTCCTAAAGGCGCTCTTGTGCAGTTAGATCAGTGCAAGGGGTGTACTTTGGGAAAGTTTGTGAAAGCCACCTTTCACGAGAAGGATAGTAGCGCCACGATGATCCTTGAGAGAATTCACACAGACGTGTGTGGACCTTTCTCAGTAGCTTAGACAGCAAATCACAGGTATTATGTGATCTTTGTTGATGATTTCTCTCGAAAGTGTTGGATCTTCTTCATGCAGAAGAAGAGTGAGACATACTCAAAGTTCCAGTGAGTTCAAAGCACTGGTCGAGAAGGAGTCAGGGAAGAAGGTGAAGGCTCTTAGGAGCGACAATGGTGGTGAATACATCTCTGGCGAGTTCAAGGAATTCTACAGTGTAGAAGGGATTCGAAGAGAGCTCATAGCTCCCCATAACCCACTACAGAACGGGGTTGCTAAGCAGAAGAACTGAACGATCGTGGGTGCTGCACGGGTGATGTTGCATGATCAAGGCCTACCCCTTCACTTGTCGGCGGAAGCATGCAATACTGCAGTATATGTGCAGAACCGTTGTCCTCACAGGATACTTGGCATGAGTACACCCGAGGAGGCTTATTCTAGTAAGAAGCCTGATCTTTCTCATTTGAGGATTTTTGGTGCTAACATTTACATGCATGTGACGAAGGATGCCAGGAAGAAGCCGGAGCCGACCGCAGAGGTTTGGATATTTTTGGGGTACACTGATACGCCCCACAACTATCGTGTGTATTTCCCAGACAGTGGTAAGACTGTTGTGCGATGGGATATAAAATTTCAGGAGGAGAAAGCCATGAAGTGTTCGCTTGAGAGGGAGCCACACTTGCATGTAGATGAGGAGCTATTAGTTCCTAAGGATGAGCTTTAGGATGTGGATCAGCCATAGGATGAAGTTCATGGAGTGGAAGAGACCACTCATGCAGCGCCAACCATCAGAGGGCGAAATTGCTTGACAGAAGCTGAGTGACTGGCTCAAGATACAGAGAAGGTTGTAGGACCACCTACAGCTCAACATAGACAGAGACAATCACCTGATCAGTACACTGGATACATGGCTGTTGTGAGAAAATGTGTTGTGACTGAGCCATCCTCTTTCGAGGAAGCTGTGGAGGATCCCGCATGGGTAGATGCCATGGTGTAAGAATATGATTCGATTGTCAGAAACAGTGCATGGGATATTGTCCCAAGACTGGAAGGGAAATCAGTGGTGGGTTCAAGATGGATCTACAAAGTTAAGCAGGCAGCTAACGGGAGTGTGGAGAAGTACAAGGCAAGATTTGTTGCCCGAGGCTTTTCACAGATAGAGGGGATGGATTATGAGGAGACCTTTGCACCTGTCACAAGGTATTCTTCCATACGGACGATTCTTTCTCTCTCAGCGTAGATGGGATAGCACATTCATCAGATGGATGTGAAGACTACGTTCCTCAACGGAGTCATTGAGGAGGAGGTGTACATAGAGCATCCTGAAGGTTTCGAGATCTTCAGCAGCGAGTCGCATGTGTGCAGGCTCGAGAGAGCGCTGTATGGGTTGAAACAAGCACCACGTACTTGGTACACACGGATAGACAGTTATTTCACTGGACTTGGATTCTCCAAGAGTGAGGCGGATCCTAACCTATACTAGATTGTGGTGGAGGGTAAGTTGCTTATCATTGTACTTTATGTAGATGATTTGATTCTAACAGGTGATGAGCTATTGATACTTTCATGCAAGGATGATCTTGCTAAGGAGTTTGAGATGAAGGACTTGGGCCTCCTTCATTATTTCCTGGGATTGGAAATTTGGCAGCGCAGTGATGGAATATTTGTTTCTCAGGGTAAGTATGCTCAGGAGATAATGGAGAAGTTCAACATGCATGGCTGCAAGCCTGTTGATACTCCTCTTCTTGGAGGTTGGAGGAAGGAGGATGCTACTTCAATAGAAGTAGTGGATGCCACTATTTATCGACAGTTGGTGGGGTCGCTTATGTATCTGGTTAATACACGACCCGATATATGCTATGCTGTTAACCAGATGTCACAAGCTATGGTTAAGCCAACCAAGCTCTTCTGGAAGGCAGACAAGCATGTATTGCGTTATCTTAGAGGCACATCGGGATATGGATTGTGGTACAGACAGGAGAATGAGGTGAAGCTATGTGGCTTCACGGATGCAGATTGGGCAGGGAGCCCAACGGATAGAAAGAGAACATCTGGAGGGGTCTTCAGTATCAGGTCGACAGTAGTTTCTTGGTACAGCAGGAAACAGAGATCTGTGGCACTCAGTTCAACAGAGGCTGAGTATATGGCAGCAAGTTTGGCTGCATGCAAGGCTATATGGATGAGGAAGATCTTGGTTGGGTTGTTCGGTTCATACTTGGAGCCTACTGTGATTTACTGTGATAACCAGAGTTGCATTAAACTCTCGGCTAATCCAGTATTTCATGATAGATCCAAGCACATTGACATCAGGTACCATCATATCAGAGATTGTGTGCAGCGGAGAGTCATGTTACTTTCATACATTCCAATGGAGGATCAGGATGCTGATATCTTGACAAAGGCACTCACCAGGAGCAAATTATAATACCACCAAGGAAAGATAGGGGTTGCTGATAATCCATATCTTGTTGAGAGGGAGTGTTGAGAATGCAACAAGATGATGGAGCTTAGTGGAAAGAAGTCGCCTTCACTAAGTGGGCCCGCAAGCTATTTTTGGCGCAAAGTCTATTTTTAGACATATGGATCATGGTCTATGAGTTGCAGGATGCTATTTGTGGATGTTTGGTCATGTTGGTAAAAATAGATGGACTTCTATTTTTAGACATATGGGTGGTTTCTATTTTTAGACTGCCAGGCTAAAAATAGAACAGTTGAATATTATTGTCTCATAATAATATTTGGACTATAAACATTATCTTATCCTCTTGGAGCACTTCAGTTTGAGCTACAGATGTGGCACATGCAGCTGTCAGAAGGAAATACACTTTTCTTGTGGGTCAGTTGAGCTATTGCATGCAGGACTTCAGTTAGAACTCATGTGGTTGAGTTTGGTGGAGTTGATTGTGGAGTTGATGGAGTTGTGTTCAGTTTGACTTGGTTAAACTAGTTGTATTTTAGTCTAACTAAAGAATACACTAGTGATGAGTTGTGTGAATTAATTATTAATTAATTCACTAATTATTAACTCATAAAGCAACTAAAGAATACATCAGTTAACTCAGTGCATGTACAGTTCAGTGGAGACAGGTGTTAGAGGTTGAGATTGCTATCAGTTGTGACTATAGTTGTGCATGAGATTTGCACATGCATGGATGGAGATTGCCCATGAGGCTTGCGTAGTATAGCCAAGGGAATTCGATTTCACAGAGTGATTGATTCTCTTGCAGGATTACGCAGTGGAGGAGATTTGAGGCTTCAGATCTGAGATAGTTTGTGTGTAACAGGTGGAGATAGTACTGAGTACTTGTGAGGAGTATTGTACTATGTATTGTTACATGTTCTCTATCATTATAATATACAGATAGTGTGGGGTTTTCAACTATATGCTTTCCCCGGGTTACATACTATGTTAATGTGTGCATGCGATTGATGTTTCATTGATTTTAATGCTGCTAATTTGATGATCAACGTAGAGGAGGTTATGTAATGTGCATGTATTCTGCAATAGTGTATAATCAGGATAATCTCTGTGAATAAGTCTCATATTATTCAAAATTTCTACAATTTTTAAACAATATTTCATGTGTAAGAGGTTCAAAAAGGGTTTAGAAGCATAATCTCATTTGAAATCAAGATAACGATATAAGAAAAGGGTTTATAGTTGCTATTGATGTGTGAAAAATATGACTCCAATACCATCAGCAGAGCTCTATTGCCCACAGGTGTTTATAACCTTGACAAAGTTTCTTTTTACCCTTGGAACCATAATCCTTTATGTATGCCTAGGAAAGTGCTTTGTGCTGTCAGGATGGAGGTCATTGTGCTGGCTTGGTAACTAGATGAATCACAATGCCATTCACCAGGAAGGAGTGAAAGGTGGGTAGGCCAGCTTGTGATGAGACCTCTTGTTCCAAGGAATTTTTTATTTTTCTGATGTGCCTCTTGGATCATATCCCTGGTGTGGTGGCCATAGTGGGAATGCCACTTCACTGCTTCCTTATGATCATGGTAGGCTAGCTCTTGATGAGACCCCCTATCCTTCATCTGACAGATCATAGAATTGTTAGTAATCATATAGATATATTTTTTCTTTTCTTTTCTTTTCTATAGCACTTCCTATTTATATATAGAGGATGGCTCAACACTCCTTAAGAGTGGGGATGGTGGAAGAAATTTGAACATCTCAATAGAGGAAAATATGCCCTTATTCTTATTTGATAATAATAATCAAAGAGAATTATGAAGATTTGGGGAAGAACCAACATGATAAAAATAATCAATCAAATTAGTTTTAGTGAAAATAAAGACAACAAAGTAATATAGATAGTTGTGTCCTTTCCTTTTTTCTTATCAAATACAAAGCAATTTTCTTTAAAGATTACAATTTTTCTTTGATTTGCTGATTTCAGTAACCTCTAATTTTTGTATCCTTGCATAAATTTGTATCTTTGCCTTGAAAAGATCATGAAAAGTGAAACATTATTCACAAGAAAATCTTAAAAAAGTGTTGTTCTTTAAAAGAAACAACGAAAAATGTACTAAAAGAAGTGTTGTTCCTTAGATGGAACAACTATTGTTCCTTAAGAGGAACAGAAAAAAACATCTACACGCAAAACTGTGGTTCCTTTAAGAGGAACATCAAACTAAAGAAAAAGATACACGCGAAACTGTTGTTCCTTAAAAGGAACAGCAGTTGTTCCTTAAGCGGAACAACAAATAAAGCAAGCGAAAAATAAAATACTGATATTTTGGCGGAACAGCCTAAAAACAATCCAAATTGAAACTGTTGTTCCTTAGAAGGAACGACAGAAAGTAAAAAAATGGCAGAAAGGTTGTTCCTTTTGAAAGGAACAACAAAAAGCAATCGGGTGGAAGTGTTGTTCCTTAAGAGGAACGACTATTGTTCCTTAAGTGGGATAGCAGCTGTTCCTTAAGAGGAACAACAAAAACAATCGGCGAGAGTGATGTTCCTTTAAGAGGGACAACTATTGTTCTTTAAGAGGAACAATAGCTATTCCTTAAGAGGAACAACAAAAATAATGGGCGAGAGTGCTATTCCTTTAAGAGGGACGACTACTGTTCCTTAAGAGGAACAACAAAAACAATCAGCGAAAGTGCTATTCCTTTAAGGGGGACGGCTGCTGTTCCTTAAGCGAAATAGCAGCTGTTCCTTAAGAGGAACATCAAAAAGGTAAACACGCAAAGGTGTTATTCTTTAAGAGGAACGGTTGCTGTCCCTTAGGAGGAACAACAGTTGTTCCTTAAGAGGAACAACAAAAAGATCAACACACAGAAAATATCGTTCCTTAAGAGGAATGGTTGTTGTTCCTTAAGAGGAACAACAACTGTTCCTTAAGAGGAACAACAAAAAGATAAACATGCGAAAATGATGTTCCTTAAGAGGCACGGTTGTTGTTCCTTAAGAGGAACAACAAACAAATATAAGCACGCAAGATTGTTGTTCCTTAAGAGGAACGACTGCTATTCCTTAAGAGGAACAACAACTGTTCCTTAAGACGAACAACAGCTGTTCCTTAAGAGGAAAAACACGAAAAATAAAGGCACACAAAATTGTTGTTCCTTAAGAGGGATGGTTGCTATTCCTTAAGAGGAACAACAATTGTTCCTGAAACTTGGAATCGTATAGGAGTGCCCAATCTCCTTCGTGGAAGATTTTCTTTTTAATAAGGGCGTCGTGCCATTTTTCTCTCTGCTTGTTGAATTAATGCAGTATGTTGAAGAGCTGAGAGCCTAATTTCATCTAACTCATTGATTTGCTGTAATCTGTTAATCTGGGCCTCGTTTAAATTCAAACCCACCTCCTGCATTGTTCTTAATGTTTGAATTTCAAATTCTATTGGAAAGATGGGTTCTTTTCCAAATACTAATTGATATGGTGAATATCCGGTGGTATTTCTCCACGTTGTTCAGTATGCCCACAAGGCTTCCGACAATCTTGAAGCCCAGTCACATCTGTGTGATGTGACTGTTTTTGTAAGTATTGCCTCTATCACCTTATTCGTGCTCTCTACTTGGCCATTTGCCTGTGGGTGGTATGGGGTTGTAATTTTGTGCTGAATGTGGTAATTCTTTAATGTTGCAGCGATTTTATTACCTACAAATTGCAGCCCTCCATCTGTAATTATGTCCCTCGGGAGGCCATATCGCACAAATATTTGGAAAAGGAAATGTATTACAGAGTCCTCTGTAGCTCTTGGAAGTGCCTTTGCTTCAACCCATTTGGTAACATACTCTGTTGCAACTAGTATGTATGTTTTCTGATTTGATGATGGGTTAATAGGGCCAATAAAATCAAGCGCCCAGTGCTCAAATGGCTCAATTACTAGCTGTGGATTCAAAGGCATTTCATCGGATTGTCCAGGGTGTCCCGCCCTTTGGCAACTATCACAGGCTTGAACAAACTTTTTAGCATCTTTAAAAATTGTAGGCTAGTAATAGCCTGTTTGTAACACTTTGTGACCAATCCTACAGTCTGCGAAATGTCCGCCACACGGCCCGTCATGGCATGCTTTCAAAATGTCAAATATTTCGTCTTCTCGGACGCATCGTCTGATGTGCATATCTGCCCCTGTATGAAATAGGTAGCCCCCAATCCAAGAGAATCGAGTACTGCATTGTACTATCTGTTTCTGTTCATTGGGCGTTAAATGTTTGGGTAATTTACCTACCGCTAAATAATTTGCAACATCAACATACCATGGTGTCCTGATAGTAACAACAAACAAATGTTCATCTGGGAATTGATCTTCGACTACTACTGCGTCTGCTTGCTTTGGAATTCGTGAGAGAAAATCAACTACAAGATTCTCTTTTCCAGGTCAATCCTTTATTGTGATGTCAAATTCCTACAATAAAATCAACCATCTTGTTACTCTACCATTTGTAACAGGTTTATTTGCTAAGTATTTTATGGCAGAGTGATCTGTATATAAAACTACAGGATACCCAGTTATATAATGTCTAAACTTATTTACAGCATGTATTACAGCTAAAAATTATTTTTTCAGTCACAGTATAGTTTAATTCAGTAGGAGATAGATTCTTGCTAATATAATAAATTGCATATGGCTTTTTATCTTCTTCCTGCCCAAGGACTGCTCCAATAGCTGTGTCTGAAGCATCTGATGAAATTTGGAATGGAAAATCCCAATTTGGGCCTCTTAGCACGGGGGTTGTCGATACAAGCTTTTTCAGATCCTCAAAAGCACGGTCACACTTATCTGTCCAAATAAAATTAACATTCCCAGTTAGTGCGTATAGAGGTGCAGCTATTTGAGAAAAATGCTCTATGAATCTTCTATAAGAACCATAAAAACCCAGAAAATTGCGTACCTCTGTTTGTGTGGTAGGAGTAGGTATTAACAAAATTATCTAAATTTTAATCGGACCTACCTGTATTCCAGCGGCTGAGATGTAATGACCTAGGATGAGTCCCTCGGTCATCATCAAATGACACTTTTCATGGCTTAAGAAGAGCCTGGTGGAAATACATCTTTGCAGCACCTTTTCTAGTGTTTCTAATGCTGGCTCAAAATCATCTCCATAAGGTGTGAAATCATCCATATATACTTCGAGCCCTTCATTTATTAAATCTGAAAAGATACTGAGGATGGCCCTCTGAAATGTGGCAGGGGCATTGCATAGGCCAAAGGGTAAGACTCTGTAAGCAAATGTTCCCCAAGGACAGGTAAAAGTAGTTTTATCCTGATCTTCAGGGGCAATCTGAATTTGATTGTATCCACTGAAGCCATCTAGGAAAGAAAAGAATTTCTTTCCTGCTAATGTGTCTAATACCTGGTCAATGAATGGAAGGGGAAAGTGGTCTTTCTGGGTTGCTTTGTTCAATTCCCTGTAATCTACACATATCCTCCACTTTCCATTCTTCTTTGGCACCACTACTAGTGGAGAGACCCACTTGCTATCAGATATTGGATAAATAAAGTTTACATCTAAAAGTTTTTGTAATTCAGCTTTCACAATATCCTTAAGATGAGGGTTTAATCTCCGTTGGGGTTGGCGAATGGGTCTAGCATCCTTTTCTGTATAAATGTGGTGTGTACATAGCTGGGGATCAATTCCTTTCATGTCTAGGTAATCCCATGCAAAAGCTTCCTTATATTTTCTCAGTAGTTGGACCAGCTTTTCTTCTTGTTCAGCAGTCAGATTTTTGTTAATGTTCAAAGTTTTTCCTGGTTCAATTTCTATAGTTTTGCTATTGTAAACAGAGGTGGTAGGTATTGATTGATCATGAGTGTCTTTCAGGGGATCTTCTTCTTCATTATCAAATGCTGCCTCAATCATGTGACATTGCAAATGGGATCTGGTTTCTAGTTGGTTAATGAAGCTGTTAATGATGTTGTCCTCTGTTTGGTCTTTAAATTCAAGGGCATCTTCTATGGTTAATGGTGATCTAATGTTTTCTGTCAGGTATGATACATGTTGTTTCTTTGTTTTAATTATTGTGAGGCTTGGCTGGGCTGGGGGGTATAAGGCTAAATTCTTGACATTACTCCCTCTTTCTATAGTCATGTTGCCTTGTCAACAGCCAATGTAAGCGTCAGCAGTTGCCAGCCACGGTCTACCTAAGATTAAAGGGTGTCCATCTAGTTGGTTTTTGGGATTTATAATCAGAAAGTCTGCAAGGTATTCCCAAGAGTCTACAGATACCATTACATCATGTAGTGTTCTTTCTAGTCTGACTACTGATCGATCAGCCAACTCTAATAAGGTTGTGGTTGGATCTAATGATGTAATGCCAAGTTTTTGACAAGTGGTGGTTGTTAAAATATTAATTGCAGCTCCTAAGTCAACTAAAGCATTTGGGAAGGAGCATCCATTGATTTGCACCATAACTATAGGGTTCCCTGGGTCCTCATATTTGACAGGTGCTTTTCTTCCTGATAGTAAGTCAGATAGGGTGCCGACTACTTGGACAGTTGGGTTAGTTGTTATTCTCCTCTTTGGCTTTTTTATACATAACTCTTTGATGGTTTTTGCGTAAATTGGGATATCTTGGATAGCTTGGAGGAGTGGAATTTTTATACACAAATTTTTTAGTTCTCCCAGAAGATCAAAATTAGGATGTTCTATTGGGCGAGGTATGATTAGTCGTTTTGGGAATGGTGGAGAAGAGGTGGTTGCTTGTTCATGAGTTTGTTGTCTAACCAAATTCTCTTCTTGTGGCATTTGTTCTAAAGGTAACAAATTTTCAATTTGAACATTTTTGTCTCCCCCTGATTCTAATATGCACCCAGACCTTAATTGAAGGTCGTTGCACTCCCTTAACTCGGTTTCTGGTTCTGGTGCTTCGATTATTTGAATAGATTGAACCGGTCTATTATTAGGGTTCGGGTTGGGTTGGGCTGGGAGTTGCGGTCTTAAGTTGGTCTGGGGATTTTGTTGCAATGTATATGGTGCTGGCAGTGTAGGTTGAGGGAGAGGAATTGTTCTAGCTGGCTAATTTATTGGTCTTTGCCAGTTTGACCGCCAGGTTTGACTCTGCGAGGTGGAGGGTGACCATTGCATTGGATATCCATTGTTTTGCCAAAATGGTGGACAGTAAGGAAAGTTCGGCCAATTGGTTTGATTTGTTTGGTTTGGCCATGGTGATGTGGAAAATGGTTGTTGTGACCAACTGGGGAAAGGTGGCTGATTTTGCCACATTCCATTATATTGCTGAGCATTATACTGAGGAGACTGAAAAGAAGAGGATGGATCAACAGGCATACCTATTTGTCGTGGCTGCCATTGACGGCACTGATTGAGTAGGTACACTGGTTCTGTTTCTTCTTCCGCTTCCTTGTAGACTGCTTTCAATCCCGGGAGTGAGGGGAAACTTTCTGTGGAGTGATCTTTCGTGCAGATGGCGTAGACTTGGACTGTATCCAATGGGCACTCTTTATGGTTGTGCTTCTTTCTGCATCTTGGGCAGAATATTGCCAGATTTTGCTCTGCTTCTGCTTGCTTTTGTTTAGCTTGCATAATGTCGAGCTGCGTTGTTAGAGTCCCTAGAATATCGGTTTTGAAATCTTCTAGTAGATTGCCAATTTCTGTGCGGGTTATCCCTCCACCGGAGATCTTGTTATCCCTTGTGATCATGTCACGCTCTGCTGGTTTTAGTCTTGTGCTGCCTCTCGAACTCCTGATACATAAATCAATAATGTCAGCAAAATTTTCCTGATATATGTCACCTTTGCCCATAATGTTTAATGTTTCAACCCATTGTTCCTTCATTCCTTTAATTAATGTAGTTTTTAACACATTATCAGGTAAGGGTAAAGATGCATAAGGTGATCTTTGAAGATTGTATTGAAAGCGTTCTACATATTCCTCCAATGTTTCATTAGGTCTGGCTGTCATTTGAAATATTTCATCCTTTAATTCTCTAGACCTATAATAATCCTGATATTTCTTTAGAAAAGCACCTTTCATCTGATCCCAGTCATTTATAACACCTCCACCTAACCCCATAAACCATCGTAAAGCTACTCCTTTTAATGTGGAGGGAAATAGTTTTAGCTTTTGGGGATCAGTGGTATAGTCATACCCTCGGCATAATACATCGAATTCAAACAGAAATGCATCTGGGTCTTCTGATGTTAAGCCATGGAATGTAGGAATATGTTGGAGAGGAATGGCCTTCATAGGTGCATTAACTGCAGTGTCCACAATGGGATATTGCAGTGTGGAAGTTTGAGGATTTTTCTAGTTCTGGGCCATTTGATCAAATATGTGCCAATATCCTTCTGGGATTTCTAGGGAGTTATTCCTAGGATGACTAGAAGGAGTAGGGATGCCCTTGACAACACTTCCTTGGTTTGGGATGATGAATGTTCCTTGCTGAACTATTATTTGGGGAGATTTTGGTTCTTTAGGTTTGTTTTGGATGATCTTGACAACACTTCCCTTATCTAGGCTGCTTAGTGTTTGAACTACTCCAAGAGGGGATCTTGGTTCTTCTATTTCCCTTGTTTCTCCTCCTCCTTCGTAGAGGTTACTAGAGTTCCCTTCTTGTAAAGAAATTGGGCGAGAATTCTCAATTTCTTGAAAATCTTGCTCAGTCTCTTTTGTCTGGCTATGGACCTCAGCAAAGGCTACAGATGGTGATTCTATGGCCCGAAGGGAGCTAGTAGGTTGTCTAGAAGCAATTTTCCTAGGACCTACTGATGGCTGAGATTCAACTTTCTTAATGATATCGTCTATAAAGGTAGATTGACCAAGGGTCACCGGCCCCTTAGCTTTGTCAGGCTTGGGTAATGGTTTTGGATTCTTTTCAGGTTTTTTTTGCTTAGTCATGCACACAACGCAAATGTTTATTTCTACCCAAAAAAAGAATTAACAAATCTGCCAGAAAGCAGGCGGGGGAGCAGGGCTGTTACATGCTCCGTACGTAGGTTCTTACCTTCCGTTTTTAATACCCAATTCTCTCCTAGAAGACACTCCTCACACTACTCTTTGAAAGAAAATAAATGGCTACACTCTCCCCAGCAACGGCGCCAAAATGTTGAGCGATAAAGAGGTGTCTTTTTAACTCCTATTTATCCTACATTAATTATCAATCCAGGTACGATTTTTTATTTCAAGAGTGTACTCAGTCTGAGGTGGGAAATTTATTCTAAGAGTAATGTTTTGCAGTACAATGTTTCAAATACAAGAGTAAACAGATGCTTGAAATAAATCTAATTGCAATTACAAGAAACTAAATGCTCTGAAACTTAAATCATTCACTCAGAAAACTACAGCAATCATCAGTCAAGGATGCAGTAATAGTAACTCTTTCCTCTGTCAACTGATGGAAATGAAATCAACCATAAACAAGATCCTCAATCTGAGAACTTAGACAGTAATTGCCAATGTCCTTTACAGTTGTTGATCTTACACTCCACACTAAGGTAACTGATTAGAAATGAGAACTGAATTAACTCAATAATGCTGCTAATGAAAATAGAATGAATACGCTCACTTCAATAACACTAAAAAGCATAACCAAATACTTGCAGGAAATAAATGAATAACAAAGCTATTTGAATAGAAATGGACAATAAAGTTATCTCTTAATCAAAATGAACAGCAAAGTTATCTCATTCGAAATGAACAACAAAGCTATCTTAATTCAAATGAACAACAAAGCTATCTTAATCCAAATGAACAACAAAGCTATGTTAATGGAAATGAACAACAATCTGTAATGAACTGCGAGGCTTTATAACTGAAATGAATAACGATATAAGTGGTAAAGGATAATAATCTTGTTATGATAGAAAGGGAATAACAACGCGATTCAATCACAGCTTATGCAATAAAATGATTCCATAAAGTATTAGAACTTGTAAAGACATGAAATTGTAAAGCAATGCGATTCAGGGAAATGAAAAGTAAATCAAACCATCACACAATTGGAATTATAAAGTAATGGTACAAATAGCAAGTGGATCCACCAGGGCCAGGCCCTTAGCCGCTAGTGAAGCACTGCCAGGCTAATTCAGTAGGAAGGAATGGAACAACAACCGACTTATATATTGATCATATGAAAATGTTTACAAGCAATCGTACTCTGTTTTGATTAACGAGAGTCGATGATCAAAGTAGCAATACAACAGTAAATTCTACAAAATGATAATTCATCCCCCTAATTTCTACAAGCGTTGTCCTTTTATAACAGCTAGGTGGACAATACAAGAATACAGATGAGTTTTGAGGCAGCGATCCCTCAGGATCAAGGGATCCTGAGGGATTCGCTCTATCTTTTATCTTCAGTTATCTTTTTGTCTTCTTGCACTGATGCCGCATTTTCCCTTTCTTTTCCTTGACTGTGCGCTCCAATCTCAATCTTCTTGTCTGGATATGGCTTCCTGGTGAAGGGACAACAGTTACTTTTGCTTTGTCTTTTCCTCCCGAATGGTGGCTTCCCATTTCTCCTATTTTCTGTATAAAAGAAAAGACAATAATTTGTTAATTTGTAATGATCACAAATCTCCTTAATTCTACCATGCTTCTTTGATATATTACCATCTTAGACTATAAAGGAGTTTATGATTAAAGAAAAAGATAAAGAAATAAATGGAAAATTCATGCCTTTTCCATGGCTCAACAGACATCTGAAGAAAAATAAGCTTTTTATCGATTGTTGAAGCAATACAAGAGTGTCTTCGCTTGGAATTACTATAATCTTAAAACCTATGACACTTTAATTATCCAGGATACAATTCCTATGATTTCTGATGAAAAGCCTGTTCAACAGAAATTAAGGAAAATACATCCTAATTTGGAAAGCCAGATAAAATTTGAGTTAAACAAATTACTAAGAGCCAAGATTATTTTTCCTGTTAGACATTCCAGATGGGTCTCCAATCTCGTCCCAGTCAGAAAGAAAAATGGTGATATTCGGATTTGTATAGACTTTCACAACCTCAATAAAGCTTGCCAAAAGGATAATTTTCCATTGCCCCCCATGGAACAGATATTACAATCAGTTGCAGGGTCAGAGTTAATGTCCTTTTTAGACAGCTTTTCAGGGTATAATCAAATCTTAGTCCACCCGGATGATCAATTGAAAACTACATTTAGAATGAAATGGGGCACTTATGCTTATCAAAAGATGCCATTTGGGCTAATCAATGCTGGTGCCACATTTCAGAGAGCCATGGACATTGCGTTTAAGGGATTAGTAAACAGGTCAGTGGTAATCTACTTAGACGACATAACGATATATTCTAAAAAACGTAGTAATCATTTAAGAGACCTAAAACAAATCTTTCAACGTTGTCAAAAATATGGAATTTCGCTTAACCCCAAAAAATCTTTTCTTTTTTTTTTTTTCCTTTTTTTTTAGCGTTGAGTGAAGGAAAACTTCTTGGATTCATAGTAACCAAATTAGGAATCCATATTGACCCAGATAGGATTAAGGAAATTGTTGAGATATCTTTACCCCACAATAAAAAGTAATGCAGTCTTTCCTTGGCCAGATAAATTTTGTTAAAAGATTTGTCCCTGAATTCTCAAGGATTGTGTCACCCCTCCAAGCCATGATTAAGAAAAATGCTCTCTTCAAATGGGGTCATTCGGAACATAAAGTGTTCATCTTCATAAAAAAAGCAATTATAAATGCCTCATCTTTAGCAACGCCAAATTTTTCCGATCCTTTCACTTTATATACATTTGCCTCCGAAAAATCATATGCTACCATACTGACACAAGCGAATCAAGATAAAGTCAAAGCCTCAATTGCTTTCTTTAGTTCAAATTTACAAGGAGCTGAATTAAATTACTCTGATGTTGAGAAACATGCTTATGCTATTTTCAAAGCAGTCAAATACTTCAGACCTTTCCTTCTCAAGTCTCACACCAAAATAGTAGTACCATTTCCAGCAGTAAGAAATCTTTTGGTACAAAAAGATGTAGGTGAAAAGAGAGCAAACTGGGTCACGACCTTGCAAGAATATGACGCTGAAATTAAACCAGCAAATATCATAAAAGGCCAAGGTTTTTGCAGGATGTTGGCGGGAGCATCAAACATATCAGAGTCGCAGTCTCCAGATAGTGAAGTGTAGATTTATGAGGTAAGCCTAAATGACTCTGAATCAAGATATGATGATATCATTTTCTATCTAAAAAATGGATATTCCCCTCCACATTTGAATTAAAAAAAGAAAAGAGCTCTGAGGCTAAAAGCTAAACAATATCAAATCGTCAATGATGTACTATTTAGAATGAATTATGATTATGTTCTCCTTAGATGCCTCGAGAAATCTGAAGCACAAAAAGTATTGCATGAACTCCGTGACAAACCAGCGGGCAGACACTATGCAGGATATGCAACAGCACACAAAACCCTGCGTGTTGGCTACTACTGGCCAACTCTATTTAAAGATGCACATACTTATGTAAGGAGATGTAAGATTTGTCAAATTGTTGCCGGAAGACAGAGGAAAACATCATTGCCATCACAGCTCGTCAACATTGATCAACCATTTGAACAATGGGGATTAGATATAATAGGTGAGATCATTCCTCATTCTTCTAAACAGCATAAATACATCCTTACAACTACTGACTACTTTACCAAATGGGTAGAGGCAGTTCCACTCAAGGCAGCCAACTTTGAGAATATCATTGAATTTATAGATCAATTCATCATCACCAGGTTTGGCTTGACTTCTGCCTTAATGTTTGATAATGCATCCTATTTCTTAGGCAATTCCATGACAGAATTTGCTCTCAAAAGAGGTTTCAAACTCAAATATTCTACTAATTATTATCCACAAGGAAATGGGTTAGCCGAATCAACGAATAAAAACCTTATTAGAATTATTAAACAGACCATTGATCAAAATCAAAGAAACTGGCATAAGTCTTTAGTGTATTCTCTCTAGGCAGATCGAATAACTCAGAAAACCTCCATTGGCACTTCTCCTTTTAATTTAGTTTATGGGAAAGAAGTGGTCTTACCAACAAATCTAGCTATTCCTTCACTAGCCTTAGTTCAATTCATTGAAGAAACTCCTTCCTCATCCATGCAATTAAGACAATTACAAATTCTTAAACTTGAAGAGGAATGAGAAAAGGCTAGAATTACCCACGTGCATCATCAACAATTAGTGAAAGCCTCTTTTGATTCAAACTCAGTATCTAGAAAAGATTTTCAACTTGGAGACTTAGTATTAAAATGGGATAAAGCCCATGAAGACAAGGCAAGCATACTAAATTCCAATTGATGTGGCTTGGACCATTCCAGATTGTCGAACTCATTGGCCCATCAACTTTCATGTTACAATATTTAGTAGGGAAAAGGGATTCTTTACCTGTTAATGGACAGATCCTAAAGAAATATTTTCCATAGAAGATGATCTCTTCTATTTTTCTATAGATCATAGTTTCAGTTAAGTTTTCTTTTGATAATAAAACAAGTTGAGAATGTTCACTTTTGGCTTCACAAAAAAGAATAGTTTTTCATTTCAATTTTGTTTTTCACTTGTATAAGTAGGAATGGTTATGAAAATTAATCTCCATTTATGAAACATATGGTTAAGTGCTATTATTTGGAAAATGTTTGTCCGTTCTTCTGTTTCAACTATCTGCGTTTTGGTTAGAATCAACCTTAGCAAGAATTTTTCCTTGCATCAGTCACAAAAGGTATCAATAACAAAGCAAAGACTCTCTGCAGAAAAGATATTTTTTTTAAACTCTACAATTGTCATCCAGGAAAATTCTTAAGGAACCAATGACTCCTCCCATTCGAGGAATTTACGAGATTCAAGGAGTAATCCAATTATACACTTTAAACTTAAAGAATAAGAGGTCTCATCAAGAGTCGGCTTATCATGATCATAAAGATTATAACTAACTGACATTGCCATATTGAATATCAAAACAGGGTAATGGCTCGAGATTGTTTCAATCAAAAGACAAGGGGTCTCATCAAGAGCCAACTTATTCAGTTAAGTTATAAATCAAGTGAATGGCACTGTCAATTTTGGCCACCAAACCAAGACATTGTTCTTTAAGAAATAAAAGAAGAATAAGAAAAAGAAAAAGTGATAAGTATATATGAGGATTTATCTTTAAAAAATGCATTTTTCTCAAGTGGGACATTGGATCATTGCTGGGTAACAGGTAACCCTATCGATGCTGTGAACGCCTGCTGGTAGCAGAGGCTCTACCTACGACAAATGAACACACCAAAACTGATCTAACGAGATGCTTTTGTTTTATCTTTACAACCAAGTAATGACTAACTCGAGTAAAATTCTAACTCTAAGAAGAAGATAATCAGAATAAAGATAGTTAGAGCAAGATGTTGTTATTAATAAATAGCACTATATACCTTATATTTTGTACAATGTACTTTCATTTTCAAAACAATCTCTATTTTAGAAGTTTTAGAAAATTCAAAAAACCCTCAAAGATAACTCGTTCTTCCAAGTGAATCGCCAATTGTTGTGCTAATCAACAAACCCCCCATTTATTAGTAATACTAATAACATTAATAAATGGGAACCCTTCCAAAAAATAAATCCTAGTATCTAGTCATGCATTTTTATTTTTAGAATAAAATAAGGTGTCAAAACGGGACTTGCAAAATCATGGAAAATTTTCCTTTTCATACTTTACACCCAGAAAGTCGTCAATATTAAAATAATCCTTGAAAATACCCTCTCTTAAAGGATAGATTCTCGCATCACAAAACAATTACGATGGACCTTCCTTATAAAAGTTACCCCATGAAATCGCGATCCGCGAAATGCGAAATCAATAAAACTCCCATAGCCTTCTCGCATCGCAGTTTCAACCATGCAGCGCTACTCAATAAAGCAGAAGTAAATATTGTGAAATGCGATAGCATCTCGCATATCACATCAACTCACATGGCATCAAGTCTAAAACTTAAACAATTTTTGCGATATAGTGATCTATGATATTGCATAGCAAATCGCAAAATCGCTTTTATCCCAACTCAAAGGGCTCATGGTTCAAGGAGAGTACTTCTCGAATTTCGATGTGAAGTAATGGACATTCATTTTTTATAAGTAGGACTTCGGCGTAAATCACATAAAGAGAGACATTTGTCGACGTGTTTCGAACCAACTAGTGAGGTTCATCGTTAGGACAAGTTGAAGAAACAGATCCAGCTTAGCAAGTTAAATAGTCTGAGCAGAGCCTCCAATGGCTAACTTGACCAACGGCTAGTTTGACTCTAGGACCGGGGTCAAAATTATTTTATTAATTTAATTAGTAATATTTAGGACCAATCCCTTAAAAATATATATAAAAATATATAAAATATTTTTAATGGGTATTTAGTTCAAAAAAAAATAATATTAAAAATTATAAGTTAAATAGTATTTAAAAGGAAATTTAGTTAAATAAAGGACCTTATAATATATGAATAAATTAAGTGCCTAAATACAAATATATAAAGTAAAAAAGTATTATAAGTTAATTAATAATTAAATGGAAAATTAGTTACATAAAGGACTTATAATATCTGAATAAAATAAAGTAAAGTCAAAAGGATGCTAGGTTAGTTAGAAAATTAGTTAAAAAGTATAAGTTGACTAGAATTTAAATGGAAAATTAGTTATAAAGGACCTTCTAATATAAAAATGCATAGATATAAATATATGAAGTAATATATATATATATATATATATATATATATATATAATTAAAATGGGTGTTTATTTAGAAGTATTATTAAAATTACAAGCTAATTAGAATTCACATGGAAAATTAGTCACAAAGGACCTTATAATAAGAAATGAAAAAATTAACTCTCTAAAAATAAATAAATAATTAAATGAAAGGACAAAATAATGATGAGAAAACATAAAAGTCTTATTAAAAAAAAAATTAATAAATAATAATAATAATAATAATAATAATAATAATAATAATAATATATAAAATACAAATAATAATAATAATAATATTTACGATCATATTTATATAATAGTTACGATCATAATCATAAAAAACTATCAGGAAGAAGTAAATAGAAAGAGCGTCAGAAAAGAAGGAGAAGAGCCTGAAAACAAGAAGGATAAGCACCAACGACAGCAAAGAAGAAGAAAAAAGAGGGGGGGGGGGGGGGGGAGGGAGGAAGAGAAAGACTAGGATGAAAGGGCGGGGATCCAACATCTACTAATCTTCCAGCCATCATCCCTATTGAGATTGTTTGGCCTTCTTTCAATCTCAATAGCTTCCCTAAATTTATGATGATGGAAATGAGCAACTTTGGCGACAACCTTGGCCTCCTCTATATACACCTGATGCTTGGTCTTTTCTACATGCTCCGCCAAAGCTGAAGACTTGGATCTCCCATGTCTTAGGTCGGCTGCATGTTCGCTGATCTTCTGATGGATGGAGCGCCCCGTTTCCCCAATATAGGGGGTCCCACAAGAACAAGGGATCAAGTAGACACCCTTCATGTCCTTGGGGTTAATGGGATCTTTCACCGATCAGAGGGAATTGTGAATGGTGTTGAGGGGCCTAAAGGTTGAGGGAATCTCATACCTCTTAAGGATCCGAGCAATCTTGTCTGTGGTTCCTTGGACATAGGGAAGATGGACACCTTAGATGGTGCTCTTTAGGCTCTTTCTTAATTAACATATTTTTAGAGGCTTTACGGAAAGCCTTCTGACCCAGGCGCCTACTATATACATTCTCCACAAAGACATCAAGGAGATGGGATCTCTCCTTATCAAAGCTCTCACTATCAGAAATCCTAAGGGCACGAGTAGCGAGGGTGTTAAGAACACCCATCTTCTGAGCAGGGAAATGATGGGAATCAACATGAAGATACTGCTCAGTATGCATTTTCTTTCGGAACACAGAGTGGGAGAGATAGCCATTCTTATTCTTGGATATAAGAATATCTAGGAAAGGGAGGCTACCATTGACCTCTTTTTCCATGGTGAACTTAATGGCATAGGACTGGCTGTTGAGGTGATTAAAGAAAAGTTCCAACTCCTCTGGGCCATGGGGCCAGATGACGTTAGTGTCATCTACATACCTTTTTGAAATCTTGGGAAGGAGTCGAGCCGAGGCTAAAGCTTTGGCTTCGAAATCTTCCATAAAAAGATTCGCAACAACAGGGGAAAGAGGGGAACCCATGGCAACACCACAAGTCTGTTCAAAAAACTCACCCTCAAAACAGAAGAAAGTGGAAGTGAGACAAATCTCCACCAGATGAGCAGTATCGGGATCTGTTAGGCAGAAGATCACTTCCAAGGCCTCCTTTATTGGGATGCAAGTATAAAGGGAGACCACATCAAAGCTGACGAGAATGTCATCAGGGCTAAGCTTAATATCCTTAAGCTCATTAACGAAGGATGCAGAGTCTTTCACGAAGGACTCAGTGCGGCCAACCAGGGGCTTAAGTTTGAGGGCAAGGAACTTAGCCAGAAGATAGGTCGGACCACCAATGGTGTTGATGATAGGCCTCAGAGGAGCCCCCTCCTTGTGAATCTTCGGTAACCCATAGATCCTAGGAGCAATGGGATTGCTTTCAATGAGCTTGTGGCATAAGGAACTCACCGAGCTATTCGATTTTATGGCGAGAGCCACTGTCCTAGAAATCTTCTTCAGAGGGTTCTTGGGTAGTTTTTTATAACTGCCACTATTGTGAAGATGATCTAACATCTTCCTACGGTAATCATCCTTATTAATGATGACCGTAGCTCCTCCTTTGTCCGCTTTCAGAACTACAATATCTTTGTTCTGATTTAGGGATTTTAGGGCAGAGAATTCCTCATTGCTGAGGTTCTTCCAAGGGGGCTTAGCCTTTCTAAGGACGACAGCACAATCCTGCCTAATAGTGTCCTTGATCTTATCCGAAGATCTCTAATCCTGTACTCCATGTCGAAAATAATGTCATCCACCGGGATATTTCTAGGGGCAAGGGCAAAGTTTAAACCCTTTCTTAAAAGGCTAAAGACTGAAGGGGAGAATGAGAAGCTAGAAAGGTTAATAACTTTATTAATCCCAGAAGAAGGGGGAAGAATAACAGGATCCCTACCAAAAACCTTATTGTTATGGTTATCATTAATAAGGATGATTACCGTAGGAAGATGTTAGATCATCTTCACAATAGTGGCAGTTATAAAAAACTACCGAAAAACCCTCTGAAGAAGATTTCTAGGATAGTGGCTCTCGCCATCAAATTGAATAGCTCGGTGAGTTCCCTGTGCCACAAGCTCATTGAAAGCAATCCCATTGCTCCTAGGATCTATGGGTTACCGAAGATTCACAAGGAGGGGGCTCCTCTGAGGCCTATTGTCAACACCATTGGTGGTCCGACCTATCTTCTGGCTAAGTTCCTTGCCCTCAAACTTAAGCCCCTAGTCAGCCACACTGAGTCCTTCGTGAAAGACTCTGCATCCTTCGTTAATGAGCTTAAGGATATTAAGCTTAGCCCTGATGACATTCTCGTCAGCTTTGATGTGGTCTCCCTTTATACTTGCATCCCTATAAAGGAGGCCTTGGAAGTGATCTTTCGCCTAACAGATCCCGATACCGCTCATCTTGTGGAGATCTGTCTCGCTTCCACTTTCTTTTGTTTTGAGGGTGAGTTTTTTGAAAAGACTTGTGGTGTTGCCATGGGTTCCCCTCTTTCCCCTTTTGTTGCGAATCTTTTTATGGAAGTTTTTGAAGCCAAAGATTTAGCCTCGGCTTGTCTCCTTCCCAAGCTTTGTGTTATAGACATTTTTGTGCCTTACAACATTGAGCATGAAATGTCCATAATCTTAGGGATCCAAAGTCCCTAAACATGTTGTTCCTACCCCTAGAGGAACAAGGCTAACAAACCACAACAATTCACAGAAGTTCTCCACCTGAAACTGCTCAAAAAACAAGTCAATTCAGGATCATGTCAACTGCTCCACTGACCATCTGCACTGAATGTCAATGGCTACACTGGCTACCTGCGCTGAATGTCAACTCCAACACTGGCTACCTGCGCTGAGCGAGATTGGACATGTGGCAGGCTCATTCCTCAAGGTGTCAAAACCCAGGAAGCTTCCAAAATGACACATGCCTCAGGGAATTCGACTGGTGATGAGTAAGAGGTTCCAAATCTCCAAGTGGAAGCAAGAACCTCCAAGTGGAATCAAGAACTGACAGAGGGAGAGGACACTAGTCATATCTCAAGCTGACTCATCCTCTCTCCAAACATCTATATATGGATCTCTCCTCCATGAGATCCAGAGGCTGGAATTTTGTTATTGCAAAGAATTGCTGTTGGTTTGAGATTAGAATCATTGGGTGCTTAATGCTTTGAAGGGAGGTGAAGATAGGAATTCCATTTTGCTGGGAAGGAGATGCTGGATTGGAGCCCTCTGGGTTGTATCTCTTCCTGAACCTTGTTATTCATCAATAAAGCTATCTTGGTTTCTCCTATATACTGGTGTATCTTTGATGTATGATTGCATTAGTATGTTTAGTTTACTTCTAATCCTGAACTAGTTATGAATATGAATCTATGTCTTGTGTAGTGTTCTTCTCTTGTGATCTTGCAGAAACCCGTTGAAGCTGGGCGAGCGAGAAGGCAAGTAGCTGGGAACTCTCCAAGAGAAGAGAAACTGGATCGAGGGACAAACGGAAGACACCGGTTAGTCTATCCATCTCTCTTCATTCTAATTCATAAAGGAAGAATACTAGAATAGTTGTCTCTGTTTGTTGCTAAGGCACTGTCACACCTTAGGTGGATAGGATCGTCTTGCATAGGCATTTTTCCCCACAACAAATTGGCGACTCCACTGGGGAAGATTTATTTTAGTCATTTTATTTGTGTCTCTATCATTGTTTGTTTCATAGACTCAACAGCAACAATCGAACTGCTTCTGCTATTCTCAATTGCAAAGTAGACAGTTGCTGCCTTGATCCAATCACTGGATTTGTCTATGATCTGAACAATGGATTCATAAATGATTTGATGATCCTTTGTGATAGATCTTAGTACCCCCTCAAAGCATCCCTTTGATTATACCTTGCTTGTGTTTCTGATTTGGCCTGAAACCGTTGATTATTGAGCAATCTGTGACCCAGAACCCAGTGAGAAACAAGAGTTTCTCCTTTAGCGCGACCACTGTGAAGGCATTCTGCATTTCAACGCAGGTCCCGTGAAGGCTACCTGCGCTGAATGTCAAAACCACAGTGTTGAGGTTGCGCTGAACCAGTTTTTCCTTGTGCAGCTGGGGTTCTCTGCTCTCTGTTGCCCTGTTTTGATCTCTGTTTTTGCAGCCTGTAACCAGCATAGGTACCAGTCTAATAACTCCTTTTCTCTGCTTAAATTCCGCCTCCTTTTGTACAAAAAGACTGTGAGTGTTTTTATGTGTTTGTGGCATCATTTACAGTTTTCCTTTGCATGAGTGAAATAATCATCCTGTAGCCCTTGATTCAGATCTGTTGATTGTGATCTTAGGAGAGAGTTCATTGGCTGTTTACAGTTGATTATACATTTACTTTTGCTTATTGGTTTGAGTTTGTCTCTTTTAAGTGTCGAAACAAGTGTTCATTTCGAAAGTCGCAAAGTGTTGTAATCTCTTCTACCCTTGTTGATTTCGAAAAAGTAAACTTGTTTGTATCTGTCATTTAAAAGCAAATTCAAAGTTGTACAAAAAGCTTTCTTTGTAGGCATCAATACTAAGAAAGTGGAAAACAAACACCTACATTGTGCATTTGCATTTTTGATAGTTTGCATGCTTGATTTAGGAAAAGTGCATTAGAGTGTGCTGATTGCTCTTTGAGAAAAGATGATGTCTTTCTTTTCCCTTAGTAGCTAGGATTTTCAAAGTTGAAAAGATATAAAGCTTGCTTATCATCTTTAGACTGCATTTAGGAATTTGTATCATACATCTCGTGGTGAACCTTGAAAGGCAAACTTCTAAAAAGATCAACTTAAAATAAACTGAATGAACTTAACAACGCTTTGCAACATAACGCACAACATAGAGGTCTAGGCTAGAGACGTGTTTCGGCGTCGTTAAGCCTAGTGACTGTCGATCTCGTGGAAGGTGGGTGATTCCTCCTGAGGGACGATAGCGCTAGTACGGATTGTGCTCCCACGTACCGTCACGTATATATTGGGAGACCCCTATAGGCATATATCCTTTATCCTTAGGAAGCCGTGTCGGCCGCCCTACTGATCGCAATGCACTGAACACAGCATTCAGGAAGATCGACCGCTCGTACCCTAAAAAGTATTCTGCGGTTTTGCGAAAAGTTTGGCACACCCTCTGCCTAGAACTCCAGAGCAGTTTCTTTTGGCCTTTTTCAGACTCTATAACAGAAAAAGTCCATCCGAGCATTTGTCACTTCGGGCTCGTTAAAACATCGAAGGAGACTAGAGTCATCTTTTGCTTTTTCTCGACTCTTTAAAATTGAAAAAGCAGGTTATGTCTAAGCGTCGTTAAAATTTATTTTAAACGGAGTAATCATCACCATTCCCTCGTTGATCTTCGAAGTTAGTCTCTTTTCATCGTAAGTTCTTGTAGAATCGCTAGAAAATCTTTTGGATAGACTACATATGTCTGAACAACCGTCGACATCTAGGACTGTGTCATCCGACACAGCAGCGGCAAAACCTCCTGCTGCTACCCCAACGATGTTCGATGGTATACCATCTGTCCCGGCAAGTTATCAACAACAAGCCGGAGTCCCATCAGGGACTGCTTCGACGACATGGTTAGTTCCTATTTCTTCATCCGGATTATCATCTGGTATTTCTTATGTTGAAACTCAACAAATTGATCCAATGTGTCTTCAAAGGCCAATCTGCCCTTTAAGTACTGGATTGCCACCATATGGAGGGCAGTATGCCTTTTCATTGTTCCCTCCCGGAGAACAACCATATGGGATTTTACAACAAAGTTCAGGTCAAACTGGAATTACATCCAGCGGTTGGGTACTAATACTGCCTCAGCAACCAAGGGTTGTATATTCAATGCAACCAGTCCACCCAGTGTCGAATATTCCCACTATACCTGCTATGGTTACTGCGTCGCAAGTACAAGCGCTACCTGTTGTATGTCAACCCCAACAACCTCAGGTTGCAATACAACAGCCTCTTGTCTCAACGACTCAATCACAACCTCAGGTTAGTGCCTCCTTATCTGGAGCGACTAAGGATCAAACAAGTACTGTGACTCCTCATCTTGGTCAATCATCCAGTATTGGTCAACAGTAAATGGTTCAACAACCAGAGCTGGTTCAAACTCAACAACCCCCAATCCAGCAATCATATCAAGGACCTGAGCAACAAGTCTTTGTAAGTAATGGGCAATCGCATTTCCAAAGCGGTAATCAACAACCATACTATAATGGTTATGCCCATCAACCTTGTCAAAGTTGCCAGCATCAAATACATTATGCTGGTATGCAAAGACCCATTGCTCAGGTGATTCCATCTTATCCTGGGTATGCTTCGCCTAACCTGAATCAACAGTTTCCCTTTGTAGCAACTCTAGAATTACCAGATCTAAACCGGCTGACTAATGATTCAATTTCTTATGCCCCTTGGTGGCCAGCGATTCCGCATAAACTTCCGTCAGATATTCCTAAATTTAATGGAAATCCGGGTGAAGATCTGTCGAATCATGTGATGACATTTCATCTGTGGTGTTCATCAAACACCCTAAACGATGATTCGATTAGGCTTCGCCTTTTTCAGAGGACGTTAACTGGTCCAGCGGCAAAATGGTATATTGAATTGCCTAGAGCTTCGTTCAACAACTTCAGTACCTTAGCCACGACTTTCTTAACCCATTTTCAATTACCGATAAGGTATGAAACGGGAACGGAACTCCTAACCAACTTCAAACAGACAACGGCCACTCACATATCTGATCATATACATGAGTGGCGACGTCGTCGTAGGATGGTAAAAACGTACGTTCCCGATCAGCTATTAGCTGAATGGTTTATCAAATCCTTACTTCCTACAATCACGGAAGATGTGGCAAAGGGGGGAGTCGTAACGGAAGAGCAAGTCATCGCTCGTGCACAATATTTGGACTTGGTCTATACTCAGTCTGGCACGCTCTACGACAAAATACCTGATGCCCCTAAACCGGAATTCTCAATTCCTCCTCCTCCTAAATCAAACAATGACTCTCATGCCATCGATGGCGTGATTGGCACGACAGACACGAAATCGACAAAGGCTACATCTACAAGGGCCCGTAAGATTTCCAGTCAAAATGCAAATGAGGAACTTCTTGCCTTGGAAGTAAATGCTGCGTCGACCGACAAGGGCAAACAACCGAAGCAACCAGGGGGCAAGAAGAAAAAGAAAGGGAGAAAAAGGAAACCCCCTGCGGGGTGTCATATATGCGATGAGGATCATTGGACGAGAGATTGTCCACATATAGCTGAAGTTAAGAAACTCTTTAAGAGTTCAAAAACCTCAGCAGTATTGACTGATCCGTTTCCAAGCCCGGGTACCAAACTGGTTGCTAATCAAAATGCTTCCCGATCCCAAGTGCTTATGTTGTCTATCTCAAAGCAGCAAAATGATGCTTTGGCAAGGAATAAAGATTACGGGAATCCACAGGTGTCGAATAACAAGGCTAATGAACAACCTAGTAGTTCGACAACAACTTTGACCAAAGTTGTGCCACCCACCATTCCTGAACAAATGATAAAGTCGCCAAAGGGAGTAGTGTACAAGTCGACATTTAATCCTCGTGCAAAAATAACACAAAATTATAATATAATAGAGGACCTGGCCCAATCGCCGTCCGCTATGTCGACGCTTGAGGTACCGCAAAATTGCCTCTCCCAAGAGCAAGCTTTATTATCAGCAATAGGTGAAATTGACCCAATGGACTCCAATCTTGTGGCCTTTGATCATAAAGGATATGACCCTCAGTTACCAGCTCAACTAGCTTTCCTTATTCAAGTGAAAGCCCTCAACAAAACTGTTCATCGAACAATTATTGATGAGGGGGCATCTACGTGTATTATGTCGATGAGTTGCTGGAAGAATTTAGGCTCACCACCCTTGTCGAGATCGTCAACGACGTTAAAAGCATTTGATGGATGATCATACACTCCATACGGGATTTTAAGTAACTTGCAAGTTGAACTAGGGGGCAAAACAGTAGGAATTGATGTTGAAGTAATTGATGGAAACCTCGATTACAACATCCTACTGGGAAGGCCCTGGATATATGCCATGGCCGCAGTTGTGTCGAACTACTTCAGGAAGATTGCATTTCCCTTTCAAGGAGGAATTACAGTCGTCGACCAACAAGCTTTCCTCCTCGACAGTTCACAAGTTACGGGAAGCATTCCAATGATCCATGGAAGCAATCATTCGCTTCAAAATATTGGAGTAGGTCTCCTAAAAGACCCTGCCTTAATGGGTACTTTTGCCCTACCACCTGCAAGTAATCTGGCGGAAGTGGCCACAGTGGAAACCTACAATATGAAATCTTCTATATCTAATGGATTTGGAAGATTCCTAAACATTTTGTCAGCTTGGATCATCGCCCTAATAGAAATACTGTAAATACAGTGGGCTCCGAGGACGGTTCTAATCTTGTATCAACCTCGTTAAAAAATGAAACAAGGAGTCATGAGGATAGTTCTTTTACTGTGTCAACCTCATTAAAAAATGAAACAAATCCCCTTTCCGAGTCTCAAAGGTAAACCTTCATTCCAACCACCAAGTTGAATGCAATGAAGCTTGGGGGGCATGCACCTCGATTTGTGTTATTATGCTGGGGGCATGCAAACTTATCGAGCAGTTTTAGCACAAAGTTCATGCTCGTTAAAAAATAAACGCAAGATTCGAGCAGTTTTAGCGCATAGTTCATGCTTGTTAAAAAATAAACATAAGTTTGAGCAGTGTTTTTCCGCGTTCAAGCTCGTTAAAAAATGAACCTATCCCGGTAAATAACCATTGTGAATGTAACTCTATCAGCCATTAAAGCCTTGGTCGTGTTTGCACCGTCACCTCCACTTTTCATTTGGCCGATCGTTCACCTCCATATGATTGTTTACCCATTTTGAGGAACAGCTGCGAAGAGTGATTTCACCTAGCCATCCTTGTGACACTGCCGTGATTGGAAAATTCCAACCTGTACCTGGAATCAGCTGCTAACCCTGTTTATCACTCGTTCCTCAAAAGACGAGTCTTCTTTAAGCTCTTTTCAACTGACTCGTAAAATATGAAAAGATTGCCGAGTTTTGGCCTTCCAGCTCGTTAAAGCGACCGGAAGTGCTATCCCTCCTCTAGATTTTAATCTTTTTGGACCTGAGGGATTATTGCACAAAAAGATCGAGCGCTTGTTTTGTTCGGCTCGTTAAAACTATCGAAAATTCATCCCTTCTGTATTGTTTTATACTTTTTCGGACTTAAGGGATTAGATGACGAAAAAGGACTTTTGGAGTTAACTTTATGTACCTTTTCAGACTCTCTAAAAATGAAAAGGGACCGAGTCGTCTTTGTCGTTAGACTCGTTAAAATCATTAAATAGCGACAAACTTGTCTTTAGACGAGAACGAGTTTCACTATCGCTAGGCTCGTTAAAACATAGCGATGGGCTTGCCCAAAGGGCAGGTTATAGAACAAGCATATGTTATCCTCCTCAAGCTTGACAAAAATAAAGAGGTACTGGTCAGCAATGACTGGGGAAAAATTGGGAGAAACTAAAGAAAACTTTGATGGTAGCAGGTCGCTCTTGAACATGACACTTTTCATCCGTACCACAATCGGGTTGGGTTGTTTCATTCACCGGTCACATCACCATGGTCTCGCCATACCATCCATAATTGGGGTAATGCTACCGATCCATCGCATCAGTGTCGCCATATGTTCAAGAGAAGTCGTTCAGAAAGAGTCAACCGGGTCCCATCCACTGCCATACATTATCCTTCATCCATTCATGACCGCCACCCTGAATCATATGTCACAGATCGTTTTCACCTCCATCAAAATCATTAGCTCCGTTCCATGTCACTGATGTGGGATTCATTAAGACCCTCCTTTGATGGATCGTTTCTTGTCGACATCAGCTCATTATCCAAGAAGTTGATCTAGGAACAACCCCTTCAGTACTTTGAAGCTTGCATGCCTCAATGGCAAGTTTCTCACTTTCGGCGACAGGTATACATCAATGACCTTCGACCGAAAGATTTTGCGTGGTGTTCGACGCCAAGTCCTTTATTCACACCACGTGAATTGTGCTGCAGTACCTTCAGGGTCATTATCATTATCGGTGATTCCTCTCGCGCTTGTTAACGGTTTACCTCATTGACCGGTAATCAAGCGATGTCTTTCCATGTTCGACTTCAGAACAATTCTCACATGGATCGACTTGTACTTAGAGTGAAGATCGAACGAGTTTGAAGACCCCGGATCTAGTTTCATCCATCCGGGCTGCGATATATATTCAAGAAAGATAAAGACATTTGACATGTACATCATTGCAGCAGACGATCATCCTACTCAAAGGATGATAATTTCATCAAAATTATCAGTCTACCATCAGACGATTGTCTGTTCTATGTACAAAAATGAATTTATAAAGCTGAGCATGGGAATGCCCACCTCAGCTAGATCATGAAAGCAGTATGAAAAATAATGTATTGTATTGTATCTTGTTACAGGTCTCCTCCCAGCAATTGGATGAACTTCGGACCCTCCTGGATAAAGCATTTCACCCGATAAACGGCCTCATACTTTAGGGGGCAACTGTTATAGACATTTTTGTGCCTTACAACATTAAGCATGAAATGTCCATAATCTTAGGGATCCAAAGTCCCTAAACATGTTGTTCCTACCCCTAGAGGAACAAGGCTAACAAACCACAGCAATTCACAGAAGTTCTCCACCTGAAACTGCTCAAAAAACAAGTCAATTCAGGATCATGTCAACTGCTCCACTGACCATCTGCACTGAATGTCAATGGCTACACTGGCTACCTGCGCTGAATGTCAACTCCAACACTGGCTACCTGCGCTGAGCGAGATTGGACATGTGGCAGGCTCATTCCTCAAGGTGTCAAAACCCAGGAAGCTTCCAAAATGACACATGCCTCAGGGAATTCGACTGGGGATGAGTAAGAGGTTCCAAATCTCCAAGTGGAAGCAAGAACCTCCAAGTGGAATCAAGAACTGACAGAGGGAGAGGACACTAGTCAGATCTCAAGCTGACTCATCCTCTCTCCAAACATCTATATATGGATCTCTCCTCCATGAGATCCAGAGGCTGGAATTTTGTTATTGCAAAGAATTGCTGTTGGTTTGAGATCAGAATTATTGGGTGCTTAATGCTTTGAAGGGAGGTGAAGATAGGAATTCCATTTTGCTGGGAAGGAGATGCTGGATTGGAGCCCTCTGGGTTGTATCTCTTCCTGAACCTTGTTATTCATCAATAAAGCTATCTTGGTTTCTCCTATATACTGGTGTATCTTTGATGTATGATTGCATTAGTATGTTTAGTTTACTTCTAATACTAAACTAGTTATGAATATGAATCTATGTCTTGTGTAGTTTTCTTCTCTTGTGATCTTGCAGAAACCCGTTGAAGCTGGGCGAGCGAGAAGGCAAGTAGCTGGGAACTCTCCAAGAGAAGAGAAACTGGATCGAGGGACAAACGGAAGACACCGGTTAGTCTATCCATCTCTCTTCATTCTAATTCATAAAGGAAGAATACTAGAATAGCTGTCTCTGTTTGTTGCTAAGGCACTATCACACCTTAGGTGGATAGGATCTTAGCAACAAACAGAGACAGCTATTCTAGTATTCTTCCTTTATGAATTAGAATGAAGAGAGATGGATAGACTAACCGGTGTCTTCCGTTTGTCCCTCGATCCAGTTTCTTTTCTCTTGGAGAGTTCCCAGCTACTTGCCTTCTCGCTCGCCCAGCTTCAACGGGTTTCCGCAAGATCACAAGAGAAGAACACTACACAAGACATAGATTCATATTCATAACTAGTTCAGGATTCGAAGTAAACTAAACATACTAATGCAATCATACATCAAAGATACACAGGTATATAGGAGAAACCAAGATAGCTTTATTGATGAATAACAAGGTTCAGGAAGAGATACAACCTAGAGGGCTCCAATCCAGCATCTCCTTCCTAGCAAAATGGAATTCCTATCTTCACCTCCCTTCAAAGCATTAAGCACCCAATGATTCTGATCTCAAACCAACAGCAATTCTTTGCAATAACAAAATTTCGGCCTCTGGATCTCATGGAGGAGAGATCCATATATAGATGTTTGGAGAGAGGATGAGTCAGCTTGAGATCTGACTAGTGTCCTCTCCCTCTGTCAGTTCTTGATTCCACTTGGAGGCTCTTGCTTCCACTTGGAGATTTGGAACCTCTTACTCATCACCAGTCGAATTCCCTGAGGCATGTGTCATTTTGGAAGCTTCCTGGGTTTTGACACCTTGAGGAATGAGCCTGCCACATGTCCAATCTCGCTCAGCGCAGGTAGCCAGTGTTGGAGTTGACATTCAGCGCATGTAGCCAGTGTAGCCATTGACATTCAGCGCAAATGGTCAATGGAGCAGTTGACATGATCCTGAATTGACTTGTTTTTTGAGCAGTTTTAGGTGGAGAACTTCTGTGAATTGTTGTGGTTTGTTAGCCTTGTTCCTCTAGGGGTAGGAACAACATGTTTAGGGACTTTGGATCCCTAAGATTATGGACATTTCTTGCTCAATGCTGTAAGGCACAAAAATGTCTATAACAGTGTCCTGCATAGGCATTTTTCCCCACAACACTTTGGAAAAGGTATGTAGATGACACTAGTGTCATCTGGCCCCATGGCCCAGAGGAGCTGGAACTTTTCTTTAATCACCTCAACAGCCAGTCCTCTGCCATTAAGTTCACCATGGAAAAAGAGGTCAATGGTAGCCTCCCTTTCCTAGATATTCTTATATCCAAGAATAAGGATGGCTATCTCTCCCACTCTGTGTTCCGAAAGAAAACGCATACTGAGCAGTATCTTCATGCCGATTCCCATCATTTCCATGCTCAGAAGATGGGTGTTCTTAACACCCTCGCTACTCGTGCCCTTAGGATTTTTGATAGTGAGAGCTTTGATAAGGAGAGATCCCATCTCCTTGATGTCTTTGTGGAGAATGGATATAGTAGGCGCCTGGGTCAGAAGGCTTTCCGTAAAGCCTCTAAAAATATGTTAATTAAGAAAGAGCCTAAAGAGCACCGTCTAGGTGTCCATCTTCCCTATGTCCAAGGAACCACGAACAAGATTGCTCGGATCCTTAAGAGGTATGAGATTTCCTCAACCTTTAGGCCCCTCAACACCATTTGCAATTCCCTCCGATCGGTGAAAGATCCCATTAACCCCAAGGACATGAAGGGCGTCTACTTGATCCCTTGTTCTTGTGGGACCCCCTATATTGGGGAAACGGGGCGCTCCATCCATCAGAGGATCAGCGAACATGCAGGCAGCCTAAGACATGGGAGATCCAAGTCTTCAGCTTTGGCGGAGCATGTAGAAAAGACCAAGCATCAGGTGTGTATAGAGGAGGCCAAGGTTGTCGCCAAAGTTGCTCATTTCCATCATCGTAAATTTAGGGAAGCTATTGAGATTGAAAGAAGGCCAAACAATCTCAATAGGGATGACGGCTGGAAGATCAGTAGATGTTGGATCCCCGCCCTTTCATCCTAGTCTTTCTCTTCCTCCCTCCCCCCCCTCTTTTTTCTTCTTCTTTGTTGTCGTTGGTGCTTATCCTTCTTGTTTTCAGGCTTTTTCAGGCTCTTCTCCTTCTTTTCTGACGCTCTTTCTATTTACTTCTTCCTGATAGTTTTTTATGATTATGATCGTAACTATTATATAAATATGATCGTAAATTATTATTATTATTATTGTATTATTATTATTATTATTATTATTATTATTATTATTTATTTATTTATTATTATTATTTTTTTTAATAAGACTTTTATGTTTTCTCATCATTATTTTCTCCTTTCATTTAATTATTTATTTATTTTTAGAGAGTTAATTTTTTCATTTCTTATTATAAGGTCCTTTGTGACTAATTTTCCATGTGAATTCTAATTAGCTTGTAATTTTAATAATACTTCTAAATAAACACCCATTTCAATTTTATATATATATATATATATATATATATATATATATATATATATATATATATATATATATATATATATATATATATATATATTATATTACTTCATATATTTATATCTATGCATTTTTATATTAGAAGGTCCTTTATATAACTAATTTTCCATTTAAATTCTAATCAACTTATACTTTTTAACTAATTTTCTAACTAACCTAGCATCCTTTTGACTTTACTTTATTGTATTCAAATATTATAAGTCCTTTATGTAACTAATTTTCCATTTAATTATTAATTAACTTATAATACTTTTTTACTTTATATATTTGTATTTAGGCACTTAATTTATTCATATATTATAAGGTCCTTTATTTAACTAAATTTCCTTTTAAATACTATTTAACTTATAATTTTTAATACTATTTTTTTTGAACTAAATACCCATTAAAAATATTTATATATTTATATATATATTTTTAAGGGATTGGTCCTAAATATTACTAATTAAATTAATAAAATAATTTTGACCCCGGTCCTAGAGTCAAACTAGCCGTTGGTCAAGTTAGCCGTTGGAGGCTCTACTCAGACTATTTAACTTGCTAAGCTGGATCTGTTTCTTCAACTTGTCCTGACGATGAACCACACTAGTTGGTTCGGAACGCGTCGACAAATGTCTCTCTTTATGTGATTTACGCCGAAGTCCTACTTATAAATATTATGGATCACAGAAGCCTCAACTCAACAATGGACATTAAGTTAAGAATAACAGTTCATTAGTGGACATTTATTAAAAGAATGATTATGATCAGGTATGAAAGGCCATTTAACACAAGTTGATATCTTCTAATGTGATTTAGAATTAAGACCCTCTGTCACCTTCATTTCGTCCTTTTATTGATTAATTTCTGCATTCACTATCAATTTTATCCTTTTATGCTCTCCTGTTGTAACTTTTAGGAAGAACATACAGAGCAGAAAATCCAAAAGAAATGGTGAAGAAAGGAAAGGCACCCGCTTTTGAGAAATTAGAGATGACCCCCCTGTTCACAGATACTACTTGAAACGTGATGCAGGGACATCCACATGGGAGACTATGTATCGACTATTAGAGGGAGAACAACCGAGAATTTTGGAAACAACAGTTACAGTGGATGGATGCGTTTCTTTTGATGCTACTATGACTGAGCTTGCATTCTCATTCTTGCACCGCATTGCTGCAAGACCAAAGATACTTCCTTATACTGACATGGTTAAGTGGATCATAGATGATGCGTACATATAAGACAGAGAATTCAAGACAGAAAGTCAAGAATTCATCGGGTCATTTACTCCAGACAACCTGAGACTCATGTACCATCTACTAGAGCTGCAGGCCATCTACAACAGACAATTTGTTGAGAAGTTCGCCAAGGAAAATGAAGACCTGGCAGAATGCATGAAGAATTGGTTAAACAATGAAGAAAGACTCAAGAAAGATAAGAACGGTATGTACACCACCGGTTCTCTTAGTTCCCCTTTCTGTTTCGCTACCGCTATGTTATTTAGATTGTTTGCTAAACCAGACAACACCAAATTTTCATTAGAATGGTTACCCCTAATAGATGCAGCCGTCAATGCTAAAGTAATGAATTGGGCACAAATCTTGTCTGAGAACTTAGCCATTGCAATTTTAGAGTATAGAAGAAAAAGGAGTATTGCTTTGAGGGTTTACCCTCCATTTTTCATGAGTGCCCATGTTATGGATGCTATTTGTTTTGGTTCCAAGTTTCCTCTTATGGGATGGAGGTGGACTGCTCAAAATCCACTTCCTATTCAAATATATAATAAAATCATGTGGGATTCTAATTTTGCACCACACTTCTTCAAGATTTGTCACAGAGTTATCCTTCCAATTCACAAAAAGATTTACAACCGAGATGCCCTTAGGTTCTCTCAAGAAGCTGAAGTAGATATTCTCACCGTAGCCAGATGGTTCTGGGAAGAATTATTCACATATATCAGAGTGTTTGGTAGTATTGCCTCACCCCATGTTCTACCTTTTTATGTCCCAAACAAACTGATGGCTAGGGAAATAGCTTATCAGACATGCAACGAGGGAGGAATGAGTAAGATATTGAAAGATTCCAAGAAGGCCATTTGGCCTCAATTTCTTGTAACATGTGGAGTATTTGCATTACATGACTTAGGACATGCTTTCAAAGAAGTTGACAATGTATTATCTTTGCAATTACCCAAGTTCCTGGGAAGGCAATATGATCCCTTTGGTATTGTAAAATATTTTAATACAATGGTCAAAATAAGAATATTCACCCATGAAAAAGACCCCTTTGATGATGTTTTCCTGCAGAAAAACACCTTCAAAGAAGTACAACATATGGCACAAATACTTTTTGATCAAGAAGGTCTCCAAACATTTGATAACTACAGGAGAAGGAGGTTATCTAGGGTCCCATTGGACCAACTACTCATTGAGCCAATGAGAGATCCTACTCCCAGTGCAAGCATAGAGGGAGACTCAAAAGAAAAATCCAAAACAAGTTCTGGAAATGAATCCGCAGAAAAGTCTGCCAATCAATCTGAGAAAACATCAGAGAATGAACACAGCAAGAGTGAGGAGTCAATTAAAGACACAACCCAGTCTACAGCAAAGTTTGACCAGCAGACTTCTTTCGTAAAACAAGCCGAAGCCTCAACTTCCCTTACAAAGAAAGCGAAGTCGCTTGTAATTGATTTAGAAGAAGAATGAGAAAATTTCAATAAGAGACTCAATATGGAGGAACAAATCGTAGAGCCACCAACAAACCAGCAAGAAATGACCACATAAATGGTAACAGAAGGAGCTGTTAGCACTCAGGAAACAGAGCATATTCCCATTGCTCCCACATCTGAGATTGTATTGAGAATAGAGGAAATTCCTCCTCTAGATGTATTCTACAGCCCTCAACACAAAGCCGTCGTTAGAAGACAAAGAAAGAAAAGAAAGTTGGATTCCGTGCTCACTCCTGAGGATGAACCTCTAGATGTTCTCTGGAAAGACCCATCTACAGATCCAACGGCTAACCTCACTAGACTCTCGCAGGTCGTAGGCGCATATGCTTTAGCAACCATTGACAAGGCAACAAAGGTACAACTGCTGTTTAAATAAAAAGAAGATAAGATTTTGTTATTAGAAAAGCAGCTACAACAGGTTAGTATCAACCAACAAGCAGAAATACAATTGCCTAAAATTCAGCAAGACTTTCAGCAAATGCAGTTGGCACATCAGAGCAGTTTAGCAGGTAAAGAAGCACAATTATAGCGCATAGTAGAACTGCATAAAATGATCCCAAGATTGAACAGTTTGTCACAGAAGCACTTGGCCTCAATTCCCAGCTTTTGCACCAGAAATAATTATTATGCCAAAAGATTTCGCAGTGGAATTATCACTGTGAAATGAGCGATAACATAACAAATCAAGTTGTGGAATTATGACGTGAATATGATACAATCCTTAAGAAAGTTTTAGACTTCTTAAATTGGCAGAAATACGAAGATGGGAAAGGGGCAGATATACCCAAATTAGATGAATCGCATAAAGAAATATTATTTGCAAAATGGAATTCTTGGCTCAGAAAGGTAGAACGGGCAATGGAGGATGTGGCAACAGCAGAAAACAATGTCATCGAATGTGTGAATGAAAATATACTCAATGTTAATTTAGTGGCAGAAACAACCCCTGGCTTTCTTCCAAAGGCAGAACAACTTCAAACACTATGGAAATAGACAGTGGAGGAAAGAGCAGAGGCAATCAAATGGGTAAACAGGTTAAACTAGGAGGCATACTGGCAATATCTAGTGAAACCACACAGCCAATGGATGACCCTGAGGTACCTGATTACTTCCACCGAAAAAATGGTTCCAGCACTCACCAATGTCGTATTTGCAGGACAACTAAAAGCTGAAGTCGACCAACCAACACTCCTTAAACCTATGCTGGATATTTGCGATCTCAAGGACCAGATGCAGATTAGTCATAGAGATATTTTATTTTTGTTTTTATTTTTCACTTAAAATGAGGCATGTCTTTTAAACCTCCTCATCTATTTTTAAGTTTCATAGATTAGTATTTAAACCCCTCTCATGCATTTAGAGAGGGGTCCAGAAATTTTATCAAAAACATTCTTCAGAATGTGCACTTCTACCTCCCTTTAAGGAGGTTTTGGTAAAATTAATGGAACGAGATTTATTTTCTACTTGAGTTTAGCATCTTCTACTGAAATTGCATTTTTGTACTCTTAGTTGATGTTAAATGGTTTGAAGATAGATCAATATTGCAGGAGCACATGAGTAGGACATATTACAAATGGTACTTATATCTCTTAATTCTTTTTACTTGTGTATCAAGCAATAAATCATTTTCAGTAATTTATGTATGTAAGTCTAAATTCTTAGTTATAGTTATTGCACTTTTGTATGATGATGATTTATTCTTTATGTTGAATATGTGAATGACTCTTTATGCGATATATATCTCATTTCGTTTTGGCTACTTTTTTATACGAAATGATTATTATTAAACGGTTTCTCTTCTTATCATAATTGAATGATCTTTATTGTCAATTAATTTCAGAAATCATTATAGATCGCATATATAAGTGTTACTACCGGGATAGTCTTAAAGTTAGATTTTTTCTTTGATTATGATAGATTGCATACGATAGTTAGAAGATATATTAAGTTTAGAATAAGTATTCACCCCATAAAACCCAAAGAAGAAAAACATCATCCCGTTAGCACGAACATCATAAATACATTGGGAAACTGGTCCCATCATCCCCAGTCAGAGCCACTATTCCAAACGGAAAAGGAGTTGTCCTAAGGTATGGACCGGGTGGTTATCCCCTTTGTTGGAGTCCCGATTTTTTGAGCCTTCAACACATCCCAATAATGACATCATGATTTGTGATTCAGTGACAAGATATCATTTATAAAGATGAGGTGACCTTCACTAAAGCACAAGAGTTGACTTCCATGAGTATCTCTTATACCTAATCTTCTTATCTGAGCCATCATTCAATCACACTTTGAACAAAAATATGATATGGGAGCTATGTTTACAGGATTTATGTTGTCTTTATTTATTATTCTAGTATAATTAGTTACCTTAGCCAGTGTTGTTGTTGGGGGTAGGGGGTGGTTTAAGAGACACTCTTTTTCTATATATTATGTGAACATGTTTCTTCTCATTTTGTGTTGAACATTCAATTAAGTAGTAAGCTTCTGATTGTTGTGCTTGTAACATCCTTGGAGATATATCACATTTGTGGGACCTCTTTTTGCATTCTATAAAGTTGTTGCTAAATTTTCTACTATATATTTCGCTTATGCTTATGGTTACAGTTTTATGTGTTTGAGTAATTGACATTTTTTCAAGTTAATTTTTGTTTATTTATGATATCTTTCAATTGAGGTTCTATGCAACTATTAGAATCACATATTGCAGAGTATACATTATGAAACCTTTCATGAAGATGTGAATATATCCTATTCGATGGAAGAAAAAGTGTAGTTGAACCAATTTGATTGAAAATAATAGAAATCAATAACAAGATCACATTAATAAATGGTGTATATTAACCACATGCAAAACCACATTATTAAACATGATTAATATGGGTGTATATCAACCATGTTAATAATTATTAAGTGTATAGAATTTTATATTAATATTAATTAATATATAACTATAATATAGGTATTAGGTTTTAGTATTGGGTTTAATATTTGGGTTTTTAATATGTAACCGCCCCTCCCCACATTTACTCGCCTTTACAAACCCTCCGGGTAAATGTGAAGTTGAGTGATACTATGACATGACCTACCCTCCAATGTTCTAGTTAAGGAAGTGGGGCCTACAAACTAAACACTTCCTAACATCCTATAAGGACTACAGATCACATAGGAGATGAAAAACCACACTAGGTGATCAATCCTAGAGATGGAACCCTTTTTCACTGACCTAACACCCCAACCACACACACAACAAGGCAAGAGTGCGGTTATAGACCTCCAACTGCATCCATAGGCATGCTTCCATGCGATTATGACCTAATTTCTCCCAGTTCAGTGCCTGTGGTCTCAATATCTGAGCCATTTTTTCAGGCTAGCCTCCAGAACACTGCCCAGAACTTCCTGCAACTATCCAGAATCTTAATTTACATGATGACAATGCTAAACATTCAAACTTGAAAACAAAACTTGATCTAGACTACCTAGAACACACTAGAAATATCGTCAAACATATGGTGAACATGTGAGTTACGGGTCATGAATTCATATCTGATCATAAATCCCTGAACTTCATCTGAAAATCACTGAGAAGGTCCCTCTCAAATAGTTGCAACAACACTTGTTATCCCATGCATTGATCAACCATTCAAATAATTCTCAAACCATGAGCAAGATCCATAGTTATAGCACATCATATAACCATGCTTATAACCAACATATTAACCATGAAAAATCAACCTTCAAATCAACATAATAACAAGTACAAGAGCTCATAAATCACAATAGGAAAATAAGTCTTATTAACATATGCAAAATCCAACCAAGTCAGGGACTTCCATGTACCACCTAACCATAGATTAAGATGAACCAAGTATTTATTTCAGCCAATCACCCCCATGCCATATTTCAAGTATGAATGTGGGATCTCACGGGATAAACCAATACATAATCAACTAGGGAACCCATAGGTTAAACCACCTCCACCCTAAAGTTACTGTGATCTCACCTAAAGTAGCCCCAAGATCAGAAAACCACACTAAGCTTGGATGCCTTCGAATTTCTTCACCATACCTTGAGGAATTTTCCTGTCTCCACCCACTTGTCGAGGGCTTCCTGGAGAAAACCATCTCCAAGCCCAAGCCTTGGGAATTTTCCTGAGACCTCCTCACCTGGATCCAAAACCTTCTAGAAATCCAAATATCAACCAAGAATGAATCCCATCACACCATGGCTATCAAGAAAATGGAAAGGCATGACTGAAACCATTGTCAAACCAAGAAAAACCCATTCTAATGAGAAAAAGTGAACCAAATAAACAAATGCATGAACCACACATTCACACCTTAGCTAGGAAATAACACATGCAACTAGTTACGTACAAAATCTTCCTGTTGAAGCTATTGGTCCAACCTTCTCCTTTCTTTCCTTCACTCTCCTTTGCTTTCCTTTTCCTTCCTTTGCTTGCTTGTTTGCTTTCTCTTCCTGGAGCTCTCTCTCTCTAACAATATCCTCAAGCCAAAACTAACAGAAGTTGTGAATTGTTTCTCTGATGCCTTTTTATCATTGAGGTCTCTTTTTTCTTTCATTTTAATTCATTTTTTCTCTAATTTCCTTAATAAGAAGATATGTTTCTCTTCACCTTCCTTTTCTCCTATTTTCCTTTATTTTCAGAATTAAATGCCAAATACTGCCTCTTTTGATTTTCCAATTCCTTTGTCGATTTCCATAGCCATAAATAAATCACAAGTGATGCCCACTATGATATTTACTTGGAATATGTGTCCCATGCCCTTGGCCTTATTATGCATCACACCAACCCTTAGCGTATTAGGTGTCCAACATTCCCCCTTTGTATATATGAGTCCAAGAAGAGAGCTCTAATACAAAAATACAACAATGCATGATAGCAATGGGATGAATGTACTCTCTGAGATGATAGTATAAGGTGGGAGAACTCAAGTGTTGGCATTATGGCGAATGTGTTGTCCTTGATGGCAACCTTCTTGATAAAGATGTCCACATTGTGATAATATGATTATTATGGAACTCATGCATATTGGTATAAATGCTACAGAGGATATCGATGGAGAAATGGAAATTCAGTTACATATGGATGGAAAAAGTGAGTTTTGAGAAAGTATACGTGGTTCCTATGAATAAGGGTCACGAACATACGCAGGTCTTCTGAATAAAATTCATTTACAAAATCTAAACCATGGAAATATGGACACCATAGGTCATTACCATGGTATTAACCTATAGTAATCAGGGTGACAACGTTCATTTGATCCCATCAAAAATATTAATGACATTACCAAAATATTTACTAAGGTATTGGCTAAAGCAAAATCTATATAAGGAGATGGAGGTCAAGGTGTTAGGTTTACAAGTGAATGAGCTATCCATATGTGATTTGATCCGAAATAGGTATGCACCACAGAGTAAGGAGAAGACTAGAATCTGATAGATCTGAAAGTCTAGTAAAGACTAATGAATACACTTGCTTGATCTATTTATACTTGTAGCTAATAATGGTAAATATGTGGTAATATTGATGTTGTAATTTGAATATGTGACAGTGAGGTTTGTGGAATGGGAATTGTGTTTGTAGTGAAAATCTTCAGATTTTATGTAGATTTATTTCTGAATAGTTGCATATATGCATGAAGCTATTTCTAGGTAGTCACATATATAATCCTTGAAGTATTTTTCAGTATGTTGAGATTTGTATGTGGGTGTCTCGTAGTATAAGCATGTATATACGTTGTTCTTCTTAATACCTGTCACGTATATATTCTGAGTCATATTTGGTTAGGGTTTGCAATGTTGCCTCATGAAAACTATTGATGATGTCTGTTCTATTTACTGATGTCTATAAATGATGTCTCTATGATCTGTGTCTGACAGTGTTGGTTGGGTTGATTGTGGATTGGAATATTGATTGGTAATGATGCCATAATGTGGTGATTTATGATTGGTGATTGGTTTAGTGATCTGTGATTGGTTTAGTGTTACAGTGCGCTAAAAGATTCAGTGTTTAGTAATCTGAGATCTGTATGCAGGTTTTATGCAGAGGAAAAACATATATACATAAGTTCTATTAAGAATAGTTGCATATATATTCTGAAGTTCATTTGTTCTGGTTGGGTTTTGGATTTAGTGACTTAATTCAGTTGATTTAAAAATATTTAGTGGTTCAGATTTGTGTTTCAATATTTCATTCGGGATATTGGTTTGGGGTCCAGTATGAAAATTTGATGAAAAGTGGCCTACAAGTTGTTTAATGATTGTTTGATAGGTGGATCAAGTCTAAAACATTTTGAAAAGTGGTCCATAAGGTGCTGAGTTTTGTTTCCTTCAAAGTGGGGATAAGAGCTCCCTTTTGATAGGAGACAATGAACGAGATTAGTGGGTTGAAACTCCCTTCTAATGGGTGTTGGAGAACGAGTGGAGGTTGTAGTCTCCTATAGGCGGGTTCCTGTGTACTGATAAACTCTGCACCAATACAGAATGTAATGAAGATTTTGTTTATATAATAAGAAAGAAGACAAAGGCAGAGACATCAGTGGTTTTATCCCACATTGGGTTTCCACCTATCCTAGTGTTCTATGTTTGTTTCTTATGTGTTGTGATTTATCTATTCTTTACTACATTCTAAATGGTGAATGAATTAATAATGCATTGGTTAAGTTAATTAAGATATGTAAAATTAAGTTAACTGGATATACGTTGTTTGCATTCACAAGAGTTGCGTACATACGCTTCTTGCGTGAATAAAAGTAGCATATAGAATTCTGAATAAAGAAATGAAAAGTTAAAAATACTGATTTAGCCCCTCCTCTTAGTATTTTTCTAACAAATGGTATTAGAGCAGGTCTCTTTCAACAAGCTTGATCTCTAAAGGGAGATCCATCAATATGAGTAGTCAAGAGGGAGATTTTTCTATTAAGCCACATTTCTTTAACAGAACAAACATTTTATTTTGGAAATTAAAAATGAGAGCATATTTGTAGGCAATAGGATCTAATGTAGGGGAAATCGTTGAAGGTGGATATCAATACCCAACCGCCATTCCACAGATGATGCAAGGATGAAACACTATGAGATCAATGAATAGGTCGTCAATGCTATCTTGGGAAGTTTGGTTGAAACTGAGTTTGTGAAATTCATGCATTTTAATACTACAAAGGAAATATGGGATAAGCTTGCTCAAAGTTATGAAGGTGACACTAAGGTAAAAAATACTAAAAAAATTTAGAATTCAGTATGAGACTCTTAGAATGCATGATGATGAAAGTATTGCAAGATTTTTCCTTATAGTGGATGAAATTGTTAATTAAATGAAAAACCTTGGTAATGAAATAAAGGATTCTACTATTGTTGAAAATATTTTAAGATCTCTAACCTCAAAGTTCAATTCCAAAGTCTTCGTCATTGAAGAAATGCAGGATTTGAAGAATCTCACTGTTGAACAACTCCATGGGATCTTGACAGGTTATGAGATGAGAAAAGGCTATACATAAGAAATTAGAGAAACAATATTCAAAGCCACAAACAAAGAGAAACAAAAAGAAGAGCCTAAGGAAACAGGTTATGTTTCAAATGAAGAAGAAGCGATTTTTGTGAAGAAGCCTGAAGTAGGAATTGGTAGGTTCAAAGCTAAGCTTCCTTTTAAATGTTTTTCCTATGGAAGAGTAGGTCACTATGAAGCTAAATGTCCTTATAAAGAAAAATATGAGAAAGGGAAGAATCTTCCAAAGAGGAATGTTAAAATAAATTTTAATAGCAAGAAAAGTTTTTATACTCATGAAGATGTTGAATATTCTTCCAATAATGAGGATGATGAATTAGATTTGGATTGTTAATTAATTATGGCATTTTAGGAACAATGTGTAGATGAATATGATGATGTATTTATGGATGCTTTAGAAGAAATTGATAGACTCAAGGTCATAAACAAGAATGAAGAAAAGGAAAGCAATATGTATAAGGAAAACACTCTTGTTGAATAAATAACTCAGCTAAAGATCTATCCACAAGAATCACAATTAGTTGAAGAAGCCTTGAAGAAACAAGTCCAAGAAAAGGAAAGGAAATGTGAAAACTTATAACTTGAAATTGTGAGTCTAAGAAAGGAACTTGGGAAAGCAAAGGCTCTAAATCTTAGATTTTCTGAAGGATCTGAAACTTTAGAGGAAATCATTAAAATGTAGTGTTCTCCACTAATCAAGACAAGTCTTGGATACAATCCAAATCAAAATGATGAAACATCAAAACCTTTGAAATCTTCTGAAACAGGTAGAAAAAGCTATGCTAATGCAGTAAAAGGAAGCAATCATAGGACTCAACAAAAGAATGAAGGATCAAGTATTTCTCATGCAAAACAACCTTTCCATGAACAAAGGGTAAGCTACTCAAGAAGGTATTATACTTCCAGGTATTCTCACTTCAATGGTCAATGCTTCACTTGCCACAACTTTGGTTGCAAAGAATTTCATTGTGTTTCTTATAAAACAATTATGATTAGAGAAGAAATAAAACAACAAAATGAAATCAAGACAAATAAATCTTCTTATAATGCTTTCTCACCTCTTTAGAATGTAATTAAATGTTCTATTTGCAATAACTTTGGTCATGAAGAAAATAAATGCATAAGTAGGATAAAGTCATCTTATCAACATGAACAAAAGACAATACCACCCAAGATATGGAAAAAGAAAATTACTTCTTTTGAAAACTGTGGTCTATCATCGTATGCAGGAGATCAAGAGAATCTATGGTACATTGACAGCGAGTGTTTGAAGCATATGATAGGTGACATAGACAAGTTTGTTTCTTTTAATGAAATTAAGAAAGAAAAGAATGTGACTTTTGGCAATAACTCACCTACTACTATTAAAGGAAAATCATTTGTGTTTTTAAAAGAAAAGGTCAAGGCTGAGAATGTATTATTTATTGATGGGCTAAGAAATAACTTGTTAAGTGTTAATTAAATGTGCAATCAGGGGCATGAAGTTATTTTCAGATCAAAGAATTGCTTGGTAAGAAATTTGATTATAGATAAGATCATAATTAAGGGAATCAAAACTCTATGGAATGTCTATACACTAGAGGGCTGCAAAGAGCATTGTTTTTTGATAAAATATGAAGAAAGTTGGCTTCAGCACAAAATTTTGGGGCTGTTGGGCCGAGAAAAATGTATGTTTTCTCCTCGTAAATAGCTTAATTAAGCATTTGTCCCCACATGTTTATCTCGTTTTATGAATAAAAATAGAGGAAACAACAACAGAAGCTAGGTAAAATCGATTAGTAACAAATTAGACAAATCTAGGCACGAAAAATTGACTTTCACTATATTTATATGCAGGGACACAGATTGTATGATTGTTGTTCAATCGACAGAATAGTAGCAGTCAGTAAAGGAAAAAAGACAATGTATTAAGCATGGAAGACAGCGAAATCCTCAGGATCCCCTGATCTCGAGGATTCGCTTCTATCCATTTACTTTTCCAAATGTTATATAAAGTCGTGATGTGAACTGAACAGCCAGTTAGGAATTCACAGATTGTAGCTATTCTTTTTGGACATATAATACTTTCATCATAGTGATGCTGTAACTATGTTATTAATTTTAATGAAGAAGATTGTGTTTCATCCATAATCGTATTCTGAATATCTAACAACGGGGACTTCTGGAGACTTTGGGCCTAGTCAATAGGAGATCTTCTGCTTCAATTGTGTTATAATTATTTATGTTTATTCCCATAACTATTTATTATTGTTAGTTTGTAAAGTTAGCATCATTCTGATTACTGTGAGGATTGATGATCTGATTTGCATTTTTTGTTCAGTCAAGATTCTAGATTTAGCTGTGTTACATATGCGTGATGCTCTTTATTGAATTGGTTATGTTAATTCTAGAATTAGATTTTTGTTCATTCTAAGGTAACGCTATCATAGATTTCAAAGCTAGAGTTGATTACTTTCCATGAGATTTTTATATGGTTATTTACTGTTCAATTGTTATAGCTTTCCTTTATGTTAAATGAATTAGTTTTAATACCAGTTATATTTCCAAGTGTGATCCTTTCTATTTGCATTTTGATTCAGTTTCTTACAGAATAGATTAAGTAGATTTGAAAGTGTGTTATGAATTCCTTTCAGAATTGTTTGGATTGAATTTAGAGAAATAGACATTAGAAATTGCAACAATTCCAACTTCTTTCATTATAAGTTAACCTCTGAATTCACTGCATATACAATGCTGACACTCTTGAAATAAAAAGACTTTCCCTGGGTTGATGATTAATGTAGGTATTAATATTGCTTGTAATAAGAAATCTTAGTGCACCAACAGGGGCACCTAAGATTTTCCCAATTAGACAAATTAAGCAAGATTGGAGAAGTTCATGACTTTCCTAACATTTCTCCACCTGAAAATAGCATTTTCAAATCATGTCAATTCGGTAAGCAATCCAGAGTTCGGTTTAAAGCTAAAGAAGGTACTTCAAGTAAACCCCTTGAACTTGTTCACACTGAATTATGTGGACATATGAGAAAGAATTATCTTTGTGATTAACAATACTTCATGTTATTGATTGATGAATTTACAAGAATGTGTTGGGTTGGTTTACTAAAGTACAAAGATTGTAGGAATTTACAGGGTAAGTTCCTCAGATAGAACACCAAAGGACATCGCTCACAAATAGATCACAGATCAATACACCAATATTCTTGACGTGGTTAAAACCCTCAAAGAAGGAAACAGTTCATGGCCTGGGCCAACGCAGCCACTTCAAGAAATTTATTAATAACAGAAAGAAAATTTACATAAGCTTCTCTCATGAACAATCACCTTACAAATGACCCTCCATGCTCTTTAAATAGAGATCATGGACCAATCGGGTGTTAAGCCACGGATCAAGTTTCGGTAATACCGAGGAGAGAATGAACAGTTAGATCACTTCATGTCTAGAACATATCGTGACCGTTGGATTGTAAGTTACAAAAGTATATAGTAAAGAAACACACTTTACCTAACTCTATGGAGAAGGAAGGAGGCATTAGAGTCTATCCCCCCTTAGTGACAACTTTGTGAACTCCAACCATAAATCGAAGTTTAGTAAAATTCACCTCTGTGAGAGTCTTTGTAAAGATGTCTACAACTTGATCATCAGTTGAACAATATTGCACTTCAAGAACATGGTCATGAATGAGCTTTTTGATGAAGTGCATGTGTAGTTCAATGTGTTTGTTGCACTGATGTTGGACTAGATATTTGCATAGTTGAATGGCACTTTGATTATCACACCAAAGGGTAGTCGGATGCTGCTGCTGAAATCCAAACTCTGATAGGATCTGACGAAGCCACAGGGCTTCCTTACTAGCTTCTACGATTATTGTGCTTCTGTTGAAGAAAGAGAAATGGAACTTTGTTTCTTGCAAGCCCATGTAATAGGTCCAGAATCAAGAATGAAGGCACAACCTACAGTAGACTTTTGATCATCAGGGTCACCAGCCCAATCGGAATTAGTGAAACCAACTAATAGAGGAGATGCTTCTGCATTGTAATGAATCTGAAACTGAACTGTACCTCAAACATAATGAAGTATTCTTTTAGCTTCTTTTGAATGACTTTCATGTGGGTTTTGCATAAACCGAGAAATAAGGCCAACAAAAAAGGAAATTCCAGGATGAGTATGGGTCAGATACAAAAGTTTTCCTACAAGTTGACAGTATAAGGTAGCATCAACTTCAGGGGAAGTACAAGTGACTGAAAGTTTGGCTCTAGACTGAAAGGGAGAAGGGGCTGGCTTATAGTCTTCCATGTGAAAATGGTGTATAAGATCACATAAATACTTGTACTGGGAAAGGGAAATACCTTCCTTGGTTTGCAAGGCTGGTTTGCAGTCTTCCATGTGAAAATGGCGTATAAGATCACAGACATACTTGGGCTGGGAAAGGGAAATACCTTCCTTGGTGTGCAAGACTTGAAGACTAAGAAAATAATGCAAGTGTACTAAGCCTGCCATTTAAAATTATTTTTAAGGTTGGACATCACATGGTTTATAAGGTTGGGATCACTACCAGCAAGGATAAGATCATCAACATAAAGAACAAGAATGATAAGATACTTACCCACTTTCTTGGTGTATAAAGTATTGTCGGAATGGCACCTAGAAAAGCCAGTATCTAAAAGAAAGTTATCCATTTTGGCATACCAATCCTGAGGGGCTTGCTTGAGACCATAAATGGATTTCTTAAGCCAACATACAAGGCTGGATTTTGTTTGTATAAAGCCAGGAGGTTGTTCCATATAGATTTCTTCATGCAAGTCCCCATGCAAGAAGGCAGATTTAACATCCATCTGATGGATGTCCCATTTGAAAGAGGCAGCAAGGGAAAGAACAAGGCGATAGAGTTCATTTTGGAAACAGGGGAGAAGGTTTCAGTATAGTCAATGCCTTCAACTTGTGAAAAACCCTTAGTAACAAGACGAGCTTTGTGTTTGTCAACTTTTCCATCTGGTCCAAACTTGGTTTTGTAAACCCATTTGCATCTAACAAGTCTTCATCCCTTTGGAAGAGGAACAAGATCCCATGTATCATTTGCCAATATTGAATGATATTCTTCATTCATAGCTGCACCCTAATCTGGACGGCCTTAAGCTTCTGCAAAGGTGTCAGGATCACAATTTGCTGAAGCTTGAGCTAGTAAAGAAGAGGCTCTATCGAACTGAGAATGTGTACATTGTTGATCTGTAGGATCACCTGCAAGAGCACCTGCTGCATCACGAGTAGCATGGACCCATTTTGGAAGCTGAGGATATGAAGGAGGATCTTGAGGTGGGGGAGGATTGTCATCCTCACTGTCATCATTTGAAGAAGAAATATTTTCAGAATTAGAAGTGATAGAGAGAGGTGGCACATCCGCCGAGCTAGGCTCGTAGGTCGATATATTTTTAGCAAACTTTACATGTCTTCTAATGATAACATTTTTGGAATTAGGTGAAAAAAGTCTATATCCTTTGATATCTTTAGAATATCCAACAAAAATACATTTTTCACTCTTAGGTTCTAGGGCTTTGTGTTTCTCATCGGGAATATGGGACCATGCTTCACTTCCAAAAACCCGAAAGTGATGTACATCTAGTTTAATTGAGCCCCATGCTTCTTCTAGAGTGATATTCCTTAAAACCTTAGTAGGAGTGCAATTTACTATGTAATTTGCACAGTTAATTGCTTTTTCCAAAAAATTAAGACTAAGTCCTTTAGATTGAAGCATACAATAAGCCATTTCCTTTAAGGTGCGATTCTTCCTTTCAGCTACACCATTTTGTTGTGGAGTATATGGAACAGTATGTTGCATTTGAATTCCATGCTCAATGCAAAAGTTGATGAATTTGTTGTTAACATATTCTCTGCCATTATCAGATCTTAGCTTAAGAATTTGATGTCCATATTGTTTTTCAACAAAGGCCTTAAAGGCCAAGAACATGTTAAATACTTCACTCTTAATGTTTAAGAAGTATACCCAAGTGCGTCTGGAGAAATCATCAATGCAAGTTAAGAAATACTTGTAGCCCAGTAATGAAACAATTGGAAGTGGACCACATAGATCACTACGCACAAGTTGTAAAGGGGTTGAGACGTTCCAAGAGGCACATTTTTCAAAACTATCTCGATGACGTTTTTCGAGTACACATCTGGAACAAAAACTATCTCTACAAGATACCATAGGAAGACCTATCACCATATTTTGTTTACATAGATTTTGAAGCAAGCGATAGTTAAGTGACCAAATTGCTCATGCCAAAGTTTGCTCACTTCATCATTATGAGCAACAAATACCAAGGGAAGAGTTGATCACCAAAAGTTGTTAAACTTATACAACCTTGTAGAATCATCAGCAATGCCAGTAGCTAAAATATGTTTAGGATCTCTTAGTTCCTTAATTAGAACATTGTGAGGTGAAAATTCAATGATTTTATATTCACCTGAATGAGTGATCTGATATACAGATAGAAAGTTACAGGATAAGGTTGGAACACATAATACATCATTAAATTGACCATTTTCTAGATGAACAGTTCCAGTCCCTACAACACTAAGAGATCTATCATCACCAACATATATATTTTTGGTGTTACAACAATTTAAAGAAGAAAACATGGCTTTGTTTTTGGCCATATGATAAGAAGCTCTAGAATCAATGAGCCAGTCATGAGAATGAGAAGAAGAAGATACATTTAGTGCATAACCAGAGCGAGATGCTTGACAACCACATATAGAAAGTGTTATTCCTAAAGATGGAGTTGAAGTTGAAGAGTGCTCCAAATGGATGTTATGCTTCTTCATTGCTGCTTCCAAGGCTTCCATCTTCTTAAAGCATTTGGATTCTAAGTGGCCATCTCAATTACAAAAGTGGCAATGTCTATCAGTCTTCTTCCCTTTGTTTTTATTTGCCTTATCATTTTGTTGAATTGAATTTTCATTTTGAGACTGAAATTGCTTAGGACGCTTGTTTGGTTTAGGACCATTCTTTTTAGGATACTACTTCTTAGGATTCTTTGAATTTGGTTGTTGCTGGGTAGCTAAGGATTTCTTAGAAGAGTTTCCAAGATTAAGAAGACCAATATGTAAGATTTTTTCTTGTTCTCTTATTAAAGAATCACAAAAGGCATCAAAAGAGGGGGACTTGTAGTCTTGTTCTTGAGAAATAAAGGCTTCTCTAGTAGAATGGAAGGTGGAAACAAACACAGAGTAGGCTGGTCCCAACTTAGTAGGAATGAAATAGATAAGGCTACCATCTTCTTTCTTAACCTTAACACCTTCCAAGAGAAGTCTAAGGGTCTTGAACTTGGACAAAAAATCTTCAATGGAAGAAAAATTATTGGGGTTCAGCGTAAGCAACTCATTTTCAAGTTGATGGGCTCTAATTTCATTTTTAATTCCAAAAACTTTATTGAGCTATTTCATTGCTTCATTAGGGGTATCAAGTTCTGCGATATGGAATCTAAGGTCTAGAGAAATAGACATCCCTATCAACCCACATGCTTGATCTTGCCTATTTTCCCATTTGGCTGCCTTATCTTCATATTTAGGTTTAGTTTCTTGGCTTGACGCTATTCTGTAAAGACCTTTACTTCTAAGTAAATCCACAATGTAGGACCACCATTAGAAGTAGTTGGTGCTGTCAAGAATAACTTGGTATGGACTTTCCTTTTTAACAAAAATTGAAGTTGTATATGTTGAAAATAAGTGTTCCAATGGAAAGATCTTGAAAAATTAGGCCGATTAAAAAAAATGGCTCTGAAAACGGCTTCTAGATGAAGAAGTTAAGGCTTTTTGAATAAAAGTTGTTGAAGATGTTGACGAAGTGTGTGAATGTGCGGAAGTGAATGATAATGTTATATTTAAAAAAAATTCCCCCCCTTTCCAAACTTAATCTAATTAGCTCATTTTAAAAGAGAATTTGTGTGACCCACTTTTATAAATAAGTGAAAGCCACTTTTACAATGGTACTTTATGAGCTACTCACTAAATTGTAACTTAAATAAAAGATAAAGAGACTTAGAATTATAAGTGACTCACTTTTCATAATGGGTGAGAACACTTTTACATAAAGTACCTTTAAAACGTAAGTTACATGTACTTTTTGAAAAAGTAACTCAACAAAAATAAAGACTTGAACCCAAGACCTCTATTCTCATAAAGTAACTTTGGACCAAGTGAGCTAGTTTAAAAGGTTAGTAATTTTTGGAAAGGAGGAAGGGTTTTTTTTTTAGTCATTGAAGCTTTGGGGTGTGTGCTTACTTGAAAAAAATCTTTTTCCATACAAAACAAAAATCTACACAACCCAACACGAACATGCAAAAAATAAAAAAAAAAACTTTATGCCTTGAAGTTAGCTTTTTCCAGAAACTAAATATTTTTCTCAACGTTCCTGATTTTCCGAGATCACAGTAAGGTGCGGCGGAAAAGAGCATACGTATGAGGAAAATCCTTCCTTTCTGCTTCTGATTTTTCCAGATCACACAGATTCGCGGGGCAAAGAGCATACACATAAATGAAAGGTATAGATCTGGTAATAAAAAATAGAGAGATAAATAAACTGAAATAAACCGAGAGATAAATAACTAAAACTACAAGTAAATACTGTATACCTCCATATCTTAAAAATGACATAGCTAGGGCACCGTAAACCTTTTCGTGTGAAACGAAAGGGGTTCCTCACTTGAACAGATGCTCCTAACATAATAGAGAAGTCCTATTAGCCCGAAAGCGGTCAGAAACAGTAGATTTAGGACACGACAGTCGATGCAGTTGTATTGACTTCGGATTTGGATCACCAACGGATGCGGCCCTCAAATAACTCTAATACCAGGTAGGAATTTATAGGGTGAGCTCCTTAGATAGAACACCAAATGACACCGCTCACAAACAGATCACAGATCAATACACCAGTATTATTGGCGTGGTTAAAACCCTCAAAGAAGGAAACAATCCATGGCTTGAGCCAACTCGACCACTTAAGGAAATTTATCAATAAAAGAAATAAAATTTACGTAAGTTTCTCTCATGAACGGACACCTTACAAGTGATCCTCCATGCTCTTTAAATAGAGATCATGGACCAATCGTGTGTTAAGCCACGGATCAAGTGTCGGTAATACCGAGGAGAGAATGAACCGTCGGATCACTTCATGTCTAGAACATATTGTGACCGTCAAATTGTGAGTTACAAAGTACATAGTAAAGAAACACACTTTACCTAACTCTATAGTAGACCAAGTTATACTTAACTATTTCCTATGTGTCAGAATATCCTAACAAATATGAGGCATTTAAAAAGTTTAAAATATTCAAGGCTTTGGTAGAAAATTAATTGGATCTAAAAATAAAATTTCTTAGATCTTATAGAGGAGGAGAGTTTATATCAAATGAATTATTCATTTTTTGTGAATAGCATGGAAACAAAATAAATTTTTCCATAGATCTCCTCAACAAAATGGAGTGGCAGAAAAAATGAACAAATCAGTTCAACAAATGGCACGTGCCATTCTTGATGAGTTAGTAACACCTCACACCTTCTGGGGAGAAGCAGTACATACAACCGTGGATATACTTAAAAAGGTTCATGCTCAAGTAAACAATGATAAAACTCCATATGAACTCTGATATGGTAAGCCTGCAATTGTTAAAAACTTTAGAAACTTTGGAAGAAAATGTTTCATAAATAAAAATGATGATAAGCTTGGAAAATTTGAATCCAAAGTTGATGAAGGAATCTTTCTTGGATACTCTTCTAGAAGAAAAGGATATAAATGTATAATAAAATGATTCAAAATATTGTTGTAAGTATAGATGTTGTGATTTATAAAGCTTCCACAGGCACCAAAAGGGAAGCACAAGTAGAAGACAAACCGTTTCCTACTAAAATCCAAGAAGTTGTAGGAGAAGAAGAAAGAGAAGAAACCGAAGAAGGAAATGAAAATACAGGTATGATAGAAAAGAGTCCATCAAGGTATGTTGAAAAAATTCATCTTGAATCTCAAATTCTAGGTGATAAGGAAGTAGGAATACAAACTAAAAGAACTTTTGTTGGATCATCTAGTCACTTAGCCTTCCTATCCACAATTGAACATCAGAATATGAATCAAGTAAGAAAAGATGAATGTTGGGTTAAGGAAATTCATGAGGAAATTGATCAAATAAAAGCGAACCAAACATGGGAACTTATACCAAGGCCTCATAATAAAAATGTAATTGGGACAAAGTGGTGTTTAAGAACAAATTAAATGAAAATGGAGAAGTAATTTGAAACAAAGAAAGACTTTTATACAAAGGTTGTACTTAATAGGAACAAATGGACTTTAAAGAGACTTTTGCAAATGTAGCTAGACTTGAAGCCATAAGAATTTTCCTTGCATTTTCCATCTTTCATAACTTTAAGGTATATCAAATGGATGTTAAATCTGCATTTTTAAATGAGGATCTAGAAGAAGAATTTTATATTGAAGGATACATACTTGGCAATGATAAAAAATTTGTTTGAAAACTTAAGAAGGAACTTTATGGGTTAAAACAAGCTCCTCGTGTATGGTATTATCATCTTGATAGGTATCTTCAATAACAAGGGTTTAAGAAAGGATCTGCAGATAGCAATTTGTATATCAAATTTGATAAAGCCAAACTTTTAATAATAGTTGTATATGTAGATGACATCATATTTGGAACCAATGTTGAATCTATGAGTCAAGGATTCGCTTAAGCTATGCAACAAGAATTTAAAATGTCTTTATTTGGTGAACTAACATGCTTTCTTGGTCTTCAAGTTCATCAAACTAAAAATGGTATCTTTCTCTCTTAAACCAAGTATCTCAAGCAGATTATGAAGAAATGTGGAATGAAAGATTGCAAACCTGTATGCACACCACTGGTAATAGGGTGTAATCTAATCCAGAATGATGATTCTCCTATAGTTAACCAATCTGAATAAAATCTATGATCGGAAGCTTGATCTATCTTACAGGTACAAGACCATACATTATGAATGCAGTTGGCATAGTTGGACGATTTCATGCAAATCCTAAGGAAACTCATCTTCAAGTAGTCAAGAGGATATTCAAGTATCTGCAAGGCAATCAAGATTTTTTTCTATGATATCCCAAAAATGCAAACTTTTCACTTCATGCTTACAAATATGCAGATTAGACAGGTAATGTTGATGATCGCAAAAGTACTAGTGGAGGAGCATTCTATTTGGGTCCTCACTTAGTTTCTTGGTTTAGTAAGAAATAAAGTTATATTGCTTTATAAAATACTGAAGCATTATATGTTGATGTTGCCTCTTTTTGTACTCAACTCCTATGGATGATCCAAATATTGCAAGACATCCAAGTCACTTTCCCTCAACCTGTACCTATTCTCTGTGACAACATTAGTGCCATAAGTATCTCTAAAAATCTTGTCATGCACTACAAAACTAATCATATCCCAATCAAATACCATTTTCTTAGAGAACAATTGCTTGAAAAAAAAGTTAAGTTGGAATATGTTCCTTCAAAGGAACAATTTTCATATTTATTTACCAAGCCTCTTCCATGTGATTCCTTTGAATATCTCAAATAGAAATTAGGCATGATTCTTGCCTCTTCACTCTGCTAATTGTTCTAAAAATGAATGACATTTTTAGGGGGATTTCTAGTTGTAATCACCAGCAGTTTAATTTTTGTACGTGGATCTTATGAAATACAGTCGTGTGTTTATGTGGTTTTACATCTAGACAGCCATGTACGCTTCTAAACAATGAAAAGGAAGTGGCACAAATTCACGGGGAGATTCTCATATGATTCCATCAATTATTATTGGATTTCTGATTCTAATCTTGACTTGCTGTAGACTATTAATACTTCCCTTATGCTGTTTAGAAATGATGATTGATTCATTATAAGGTTATGAGTTGATCTTATATTATTGTTGTTGAAATGGTTGTTTGGTACATTTACAAGTGGCTGTGATCAAAGTTTATGGTGAGAAGTTGGCACACGTTTAGGGAGAGCATCTATCATGCTTCTAATATTTCATTGTTGGCATTATGATTTCTTGAGTAACTCTTATTCCGTGATGGGTTTATGATGAGTACATATCATTGTTTCTCTATGGTTCTTATTATTGCTACTACTGAAGATACTTATGTTGTTGTCATTTTTCTTGGGTTACTTATGCTATAGTTACATTATTGATTGTTGATTCTTATTAATACACTTGATGAGGAAAGAATGATGCCTACATTGTCATGTCTTACATATTGAGGATGATCATGTTGCTCTCTATGCTTCTACTATCATATGTCTATATTGCAAACTCCTAAATGGTGTATGGTAGTTATTGATGACTACTAAGGTCTTGCTACCTCACTATTGAGGTCCCTGCTTTTGTTTCTAAGTTTCATATATGTCTCTTGATGTAAAGGTCATGAGAAGACCCATGTTATAAATCATTTTAAAATTCAATCATGAATGGGCTATTGGGATCAAGCCATGTCATTTATTTAATCCCATTATGTTGGGACATTGATGTAAACTTTGTGTCCAATCTGTAATTCCAATATGTTCGGTGTCTAATGTAATTATGAGTCATTGGTGATAGGAAATTCATACTTTTTTGAGTCATAAAGTCTTGTACTCTTTTGAATATCTTTAGCAGGCTCAACATATGCTTAAGGAGAGCATGGTCAGTATGAAGATTTAGCGGATCAAACCTTCAATGATTAGGGAAGTACTTCCTTCAACCCGATTCATCCATTTTCCCTTGATGTCAAAGGGGAGAGAAGACTTGGTGTTTGGAGAGATATTTTTGGAGAGCAGTCTTCGTGGTTGTAGGTGTGTTTGTAGATTGTGTCCAAACACCAAAGTGGGTGCCATTAAGTCCAAAGGGGGAGGTTGTTGGCATTATGGATAATGTGTTGCCCTTGATGGAACCTTGCTTGATAAAGATGTCAACATTGTGATAATATGACGATTATGGAACTCATGCAGATTGGTACAGATGCTATAGAGGATATGGACAAAGAAATGGCAATTTAGTTACAAATGGATGACAAAAGTGAAGTTTGAGAAAGTATACGTGATTCCTATGAAGAAGGGTCATGTACATACATAAGTCCTGTGAGTAAAAGTCGCATACAAAATCCAAACCATGGAAATATGGATAACGGAAGTCATTACCATATTATTTTCCCATAGTAATTGGAGTGATAACATTTATTTGATCCCTTCAAAAAATACTAACGAAATTACCAAAGGATTTACCTAAGGTATTGGCTAAGGAAAAATATATATAAGGAGATGGAGATCAAGGTGTTAGGTGTGCAAGTGAATGAGTTATCCATATGTGATTTGATCTGAAAAAGGTGTGCACCAAGGAGCAAGGAGAAGATTGAAATCTGATAGATCTAAAAGTAGGGAAAACTTTAAGGATGAAATTTTATCTTAAAGTTTAAAAACTTTGGCAAATCTTACTAGTCTCTAGTGGACAAATCATACAATGTTTGATGATATTTTATAAAAATATCTAGATTTCTAATTATTTTATATCAACTTATATAAGATCTTGGTGATTTTTAAGGTAAAGTAATTTTATACTATAAAACTTGGGAGAATATTTTTCTAGAAAAGATGGAAATTGGCGAATGTTTTTTTTGGAAAAAGTATGGAAAATTAGCCCACCTGCGAATATTAGCCGCTAAAAGTTTCCTTGTATGAAAGTGTAGTAAATACTAATGAATACACTTGCTTGATATTTTTATACCTATAACTAATAATGGTAAATATGTGGAAATAATGATGCTTTAATTTGAATATGTGATAGTTAGGTTTGTGGAATGCAAATTGTGTTTGCAATGAAAATCTTCATATATGTATGAAGGTTTGTTTCTAAATAGTCGCGTACATACGTGGAGCTCTTTTTAGGTAGCCGTGTATATATTCCTTGAAGTATTTTTCAGTATGTTGAGATTTATATACGTGTGTTTCACAGTATAAGCACATATATATGTTTTTATGCTTAATACTTGTCGTGTATATATTCTGAGTCATACCTGGTCAGGGTTTGTAGTGTTGCCTGATGAAAACTATTGATGATGTTTGTTCTATTTGCTGTTGTCTATCGATGATGTGTCTATGATCTGTGTTTAATAGGATTTTTTGGGTTGATTGTGGATTGGAATATTGATTGGTAATAATGGAATAGTGTGGTGTTCTGTAATTGGTGATTGGTTTAGTGATCTTTGATTGGTTAAGTGAGTAGTTCAATATTGTAGTGGGCTAAAAGATTCAATGTTCAGTAATCTGAGATATCTATGTAGGTTTTATACAGAGGAAGCACAATTATACACAGTTTCTATTAAAAACAATTGTTTATATATTTTGAAGTTCATTTTTTCTGGTTTAGTTCTGGATTCAGTGACCTAATTTAGTTTATTTACAGAGTTTTAGTGGTTCAGATTTGTGTTTTAGTATTTTAGTTAGGATATTGGTTTGGGCTTATTGTTTGTGTTGGTCTAGTATGAAAATTTGATGAAAAGTGGCCTACAGGTTGTTTGATGATTGTTTGATAGGTAGATCTAGTCTGAAACATTCTGAAAAGTGGTCCAAAAGGTGTTGAGGGTTGTAACCTTTATAGTGGGGGTAGGAGCTCCCTTCTAGTAGGGGAATGTAAACACAATTAGGGGGTTGCATCTCCCTTCCAGTAGGTGCTGAAGAATGAGTGGAGGTTGTAGCATCCATGAGGTGGATTCCTGCGTACTATTAAAGTTTTCACCAATACAAAATGTAACAAATATTTTCTTTATATAATAATAAAGAAGACAGACACAACAACAACAATGGTTTTCTCTCACATTTGGTGTCCACCTAAAATCTCAGTATTCTATGTGTGTCGCTTATGTGATATAATATATTTGTTCTTTACTACATTCCGAATGGTGAATGAATTAATAATTCATTCATTAAGTTAACTCGCTGATGAAAGAAATGTCAAATTAAGTTAACTGGATATATGTTTGCATTCACAAGAGTCGTGTACATACGCTAGTTTCATGAATAACAGTAGCGTACATAATTATGAATAAAGAAATGAAAAGTTAAAAACATTGATTCAACCCCCCAGTATTTTTCCTAACATAAAGGTCTCAACCAACAGTATGCTATTCCTCCAGGTTGAGGAGAGAAACCCAAAGGTAACCACAAACCACTTGGAAGCTTGGAATCTAGCCCTTCCAGCTTTAGAGAGGGATCTCTCTATCTAAAAATTCATTCACTTAGATTTTAGGCTATGTATAGTGCTTAGAGGGGTATACATTTTAAATTTTTGCTGGCAGGGGAGAAGATAGATCCATTGGGAAATACAATCATAAAAATTAATTCTTTTCTAGTGAGAGGATGAAGAGAAAGAGGGATATTCTACAGGGGCTAGGTAGGTAGTATTTTTAGAGTTTTTCAGTCAAATTCATTGTAATAGGGTGAGTATAACATAGGTGGAAAATGACATATAAAGCATCAAACAAAAGGATGAATTCTAAATGTGATTCAAGTGGAAAACATAAATGTTTAGAAAACTGAAACATAACACTTTATGAAGCAAATTCTGAGACAAATCTTTGTTCAAATAGACAATAAGAAATATTTCAAAGAATTATTGATAACATAATATAACTTAAAAAGTCAATAAGCACATCTCCAAAGAAACTAACATAGGAATCCCTGTAAAATTTGATCTCTGTCCTTTCATTCACTGGAAAATCAAGAAAATACAATACACACAATGTTCTTTCTTCTCAAACTTGACCAACCAAAATTTAGCACACTAAAATTAATGAAGTATTTACAATTAGCTCATCCTTGGACTTAGGGGGTCGAGCTAAATGATTTCCCCAAAGATAGAGTGAGTTACATTAGATTTAGAACCTACCTACTAGGAAATAGGGACCGAATTTCTGGAAACTAGGGGTCAAATATTAGATCATATCTTTTGAATCATGACATATGTTACAAAAAAAAAGAGTTTTTTGTATATTATCTTGTTCTTTAGAGAAACCTCTCTCTGTTTTTGAAAATTTGTCTCCATATCCTTGGAATATGCGCCCAGGGATCATGACGAAAACAGGAAATAATGAAATATGAAAAATAGGTTGTAATGATTCATTCAGCGCTTCCAATATATGATGCCTGTGAATAAACTGAAGGAGGGTTTTTTTATTTAGTTTGTTTTAACAAAAACCTCTTTTACCTTTTCAAAATTTATCTCCATTTGGTCAGAAATTGATCTTGAAGTTAACTACTAAAACAGTAAAAAATGTAGCAAATCCCCGACAGAAAAATGCAACAAGCTTCCTTTTCATATTATATGATCAATTATTGAATGATGAACCTACAAGACACTTAAATACACGTTTCATAATCATGAGATTCAATTACATGATGTTTGGATTCAAATTTCAAGGTCAAATTGTTGACTGTGTGGAAGTGCAGCGTATTTGCTGCACTACGTCAAAAGCGCAGCGAATTCATGATTTGCATGAATTCATATACCTATTCGATAACATTTTTTCATATTGTAAACTCCCATCCTTGAAAAAAATCCCTAATAGCAGAAGCGCATTGAATTTCCACTTGCATACGTTTGACTAAGTGTTGGAGTCTCTGGTTGAGGAAACTAATTTTCTAATGATGTTGATAGTCTTAAAAACTTCCTTTAAACCTCCATACATAAAAAATAGTTCCAAAACTATGATCTCATAATCTTCACAAAAACTAAGGACTTGATCTCTATGAGATCATAGAAACACTTTTACAGATTGACCGAAATGACAAAAAGACTAAACTTGACTTTGATTACTATAATATAGGACTCTAACATTGGCTCCAATGGGGATGAAATACTCCCTGTGAGGTTCTAAAGAATACCATAGACTAGAAGCCTGATTCTGTAACATGTTCTAGCTCTGCAAGCCCTCTCATCTCGATTGAATAGGAAATTGGATATGAAATTATGCTTTGAATTCTTTGGATACGGAAGTCGCCATAGATGTTATGAACTCTAGATTGTTTGGCAATGGAGTTTCCCGATGAACAATGCGCAACCTTCCTATGTCTAATCATTGTTCACCATTAGTAATCAGATCTAAAACTTGATGGTTATTTCTCGAGCAATATGGAACCTTTCACTCCCTGACAACGACACCACAATATTAGCAGTTCATAATTCCTCTAGGCTGAGGAGAGGAACCAAACGGTAACCAAAAACCACTTAGAATCTTGGAATCTAGCCCTTCCATCTTCAAAGAGGGATATCTCTATCTAAAACTTCAGTCACTTAGATATTAGGCTATGTATAGTTCTCAGAAGGGTATCGATTTTAAAGGTTTGCTGGTAGGGGAGAAGATAGATCCATTGGGAAATGCGGTCATAAAAAATAATTCTTTTCTAGTGAGAGGATGAAGAGAAATATAAATATTCTACAGGGGCAAGTAGGTAGTATTTTTGGATTTTTTCATTCAAATTCATTGTAGGAGGGTGTGGAGTAGGTAAATCTCCTCTACAGACAGAGGTGATCCTTCTATCCCTAGAGTGGGTCTAGCCACAAATAGAACAACCTAATGAAAACTTCCTTAAACTAGAATCGAATAAGAGGGCCTATCTCTTAGAATGCTACTCCGCTTGATGATGACCTCACTCCTTTGCTCCGGCTTCTTTTGAGTTCTTCTCCTTCAAATACCTTAAACAAATACACAAGAGACAACAACAAATGTAATAGCATACAATCTCATTCAATTTACTTAAAAATTCAAGTAATATTAAGCCATTAAATGTAATATGAAACTCAATGTAGGAAATAAATCATTAGTTGTATTGATATAAAGCTCAAAAAGAGATACAACCAAAGCCTTGACGTTGCAGGTCTCCTCTGACATATTCGGGTTCCAACACCACTTCTAACATCTCATGGTTAGCCTCAACAATGGGAGTTTAAGGCTTCTTCCCTTTAGTGCCAAACCAAACCAAACACACTCTTCTCCCTTTACACACATGAACTAGGAATCAAAAAGCTATAGAGATCTTGTTGGTTATTCAAGCTCCCAAAAATACTAGTTCATCTTGGAAAAGAAGGAGTTTATATAGCTTTGATGGAGGGGAGATGGTTCATCTTATTATGGGAGAGGCCTTATATCTTGGGTTTGTTCCATCTCAATAGGGGAAAAGAGCCCAAAATGAATTCCTTGGCTCTATCCAGCCCAACCATTTACCATACTTCTGTTACGAAGCTTGTAGACCTGGAAGCTTTGACTCCATATTTAAAAAACTTGCCAAAAGAGGATCGATGCGAGTGATGAAGGGCTCACTTGCACCGTACGATGCTAGGCCTATTTCTAAACCCTGAAAGTCAGTGCGAGGAAGGAATTGAGCACTAGCATCGATCTTGTAAACTAGGATAAAAGGAGGATTCTTGGGAAATTATGCAAAAGGGAAATGTTCTGCCCATGAAGAGGGACATAAGGGCAGTCTCTTCATGATGGGAAAGCATGTAAGGTTCAATGTAGAGGTCCTCCAAGATCAAGGAATAGGGAGTACAGGGACAGTGACAAAATGATGTGTAACAGAGGGTGAGTAGAAGATAGGTGAAAAATGACATATAGAGAATCAAAGAACAAGATTAATTCTAAATGCCATTCAACTGGAAAACATAAATGTTTAGCAAATTGAAACATAACACTTTATGAAGCGAATTATGAGACAAATATTTATTCAACTAAAAAATAAGACACATTTCAAATCATGATATATAACATAAGATAACTTACGAAATGAAGAATCACATCTTCAAAGAAACTAACACAGGAATCCCTATAAAATTCGACTTATGTCCTTTCATTCACTCGAAAATCAAGAAAATAAAATAGACATAGTATTATTTCTTCTCAAACCTGACCAACCAAAATTTTGCACACTAAAATTCATGAAATATATACAATTATCTCATCCCTATAATTAGGGGATTGATCTCAACCATTTCCCTAAAGATAGAGTCAATTACATTAGATTTAGAAATTGTCTGCTAGGAAATAGGGACCGAATTTCTAGAAAATAGGGGTCAACGATTAGATCATATCTCTCGAATAATGATATAAGTTACAAAACCTAAGGAGGTTTTTGTATATGAGCTTGTTTCGTGTGATAAAACTCTATCCGTTATTGAGAATTCCTCTCCAAATCCTTAGAATTCGTGCTCAAAGATTATGGCTAAAAAAGGAAATGAAATCTTAACAATAGGTTGTAATGATTCATTCGAATCTTCCAATATCTGAAACCTGTGAAGCAATGGAAGGAGGTTTTTGTTACATATCTTTTTTTTGAAAAAAAACTCTTTTACATTTTCAAAATTCATCTCCATTTGGTTAGAAATGAATCTAGAAGTTAACTACTAAAACAGTTAAAAATGCAGCATATCCCCTACAACAAAAGCGCAACGAGCTTCCCTTTCATATTATACGATCAATTCTTGAATGATGGACGTGAAAGAAACTTAAATAAACTTTGCATAACCATGAGATTCATTGACATGAGGTTTGGATTCAAATTTCCAGGTCAAATTGTTGACTTGTGGAAGCACAACGCATTCGCTGCACTACTTCAAAAGTGTAATGAATTCAAGATTTTCATGCTTTTGATCACCTCCTAGGCTTATGAATGTGTTAAAATTGTGAAAAAAAACCTGAAAACCATCAAATACCTATTGGATAACATATTTTCATATTGTAAACTCCCATCCTTGAAAAACATCACCAATAGCAGAAGTGCAGTGCCTAAGTGCAACGAATTTCCACCTGCATATGTTTGACTAAGTGCTGGGGTCTCTAGATGAGGAAAATAGTTTTCTGATGATGTTGAAAGTATTAAAAATTCCTTTGAACTTTCATACATAAAAAATAATGCCAAAACTCTGATCTCATACTCTTCACAAAAACTAAGGACTTGATCTCTATGAGATCATAGAAACACTTTTACAAATTGACCAAAATGATAAAAAGGCTAAACTTGAATTTGATTACTATAGCAGAGGACTCTAACAGATAACAAACACTAGCTATCTTAGTGTAGTTCTTGGAACTTTTCCAAATCTAGCAAGAAGCTAAAGTCTTCTGCTAGAGGAAGTGCTCATTTTTTTTGTGAAAAGGGAGACCTTTGGGTCTCAATTTAGAATGCTTTGTGTGATTCCCGTAAATCTTCTAAATCTTGCACGAAAAAGAAATATTCTATTAGAGGAAGTGTTCCTTAATTAATTTAAGAGGGATACCTTCAACCTGGAAAAATGGAGGTCTTCAACGTGCGGTGGTTTAAGGAAGGCCACTAACCATAGGCATCATTAGGGGCTTCTTTGTCTCTGGCCACAAATTTGAATCTGCATATGGTTGTGTCTGGCTGTAGGCTTAGGAAGCAAGTTCAGGTTGTGGCTCATGCTCACTTGATTTATCTTTGAAACTTGTAGATGACCATCAATATGCCCCCCATCAGATACAAGGTGCTAATGTGAAGAGATCTCAACAACAAGAGTTTTCAATATTCAAAAACAAATCATGTCGTATGATTTAAATATCTTCTTGGCTATTGAAGCGCATTACCAAGAAGCGATCCATCCAAGGTGAATATTTTTTCTTGCAGGAAGCTTGTTTTTAAAGCATTTTTTTGAAGAATGAGTGTGTTGACCACAATGATCATAGGGATGAAGATGAAAAAATGATCTTTCACATGGACAACTACGTCACAATGTTGCCATTTGACAATCTATTGTGAAGGAGGATGAGGAGCAGGATCTGAAAGAGTTAAAGATGAACTGTTATGTATGGGCTTGGAATAGTATGTAGTATGAAGGGACACCTCCTTGTCATATACAAGACTTGTTTTGTGGTTGTTTCTGAAAATATCTTCCCAAGGTTTGATGATGGACTTGGGAAGTGTATGTTGAATTTCTTCTTTTGCATGCAAATTTTCTCTTATACTAGATACTAAATCAACCTCAACCCCATTCATTTGATTTGATGTTGGTTGCTGATAAGATTCTATCTCAAACAGATAATTTTTCTAAACAAAAAACAATTTAGAATGATGAATATTTTGTTGTAACTGCTCTTGTTGTAACTATGACTCAAGCTGAAAAAAATCTATCTCTTCTTGTGCATTTTGCAAACATATTTGAATATCAGAAAGAGTGAGTTTACTTATTTGGATTGTGCCATAAATAGTAGACAATGTTAGAGTGCTTAATAACTCTAACAAATCATCAAGTCTTGCCATTGTCTCAAAAATAAAGACTCAACAATCATAGTGGACACTGTAACAATAGATAAACCCCATCTATTGAATATTCAAAAACGAAGAATACAAGCTATGTATCAAACTATCATTGAATATATAATGAAGGTATAAATGTCTCACACAATAGAAAGGAGATTAGCCATTACAAATATTTTATATATTGGCTTTGATAGTCTCACATTCAACTAGTCAATAGTTGATTCTTGGATTCTTCTTGATAATTCAGAGGGCTCTTAAAGTTCTCAGTGTGTCACTTCCATAAATCACAAAATTTTCAATATATAAGAAAAGGTAGATTTATTATATGAATAACATAGTCAACAACATAGTGACACACATCCTCACACAACACTTAACTCATGTTCGCACATTATACTTCATCTCACATATACCATATAACACTAAAAAATATGCACAATAGCCTTGAATGGAACCAAATACATCAACGCAAACATTATATGAACATATAATAACCATCACATACCAGGACTTTAATTCACATACTTCAATGCATTTAGGACTCAATGCTCAACGAAATTTTGTTCAATGCATGCATAACCAATGTTTTTCAATACAAAATACAGGGGATTCAACGTAGAGACCAATGTTTCATTCACCAATACAATGTCATTGTTTCCTTTCGACCAATGTTAGGGACCAATGTTCTAACAGATTTCAGAACCAATGTTCAACAAGAATCCCAAGCGATATTACAGAGAATAGAGAGCAACTTTACAATGCGTGGAGAAAAAATGTAGCTTAGTGGATTATAACTTCATTTTCCCCTACACCATTCTAGCTTCAACATCATGGAAGAGGCACTCACTCAGCAAGAAATTCACGTTCTCGTTGATAAAAAACGTCGCCAAAGCACCAAACACCAGGTAAATTTAGGTAGAGATGGATTAACTCATAACATGATAAATGATATACACAACTATTGGATACGTGAACAAACTATGAGAATTTATGGGTTTACTAATGGTTGATATGAGAAATGTTTGTTATCATTTGGAAGACAAAACTGGTGGGAAAATAATTTATCAAAATTATGGCACCATCATATTATACAGAGGCAAAAACTATGATCCAAAAGATAAGTATGTTATTCCACTAATTCTATGGAAACCACATGAGCCTGTCTATCCAAGGATGATAAAGATGACTATTAATGGGTTAACAATAGAAGAAACAATGGAGATGAGAAAGAGAGGATTGAAAACACCAACTTTGATAAAACTGAAAAAAAAATGGAGTGTATTGTGATCTTGTATGAATGGTACATGAAGAAAATTCATGCTTTCATATTATGATATTCCTTTCAAAAAAATAGAACCATTGAAATTCAACCCAACAACTCATGCAAGAATTCCATGAAATCTTTGTTTTAGAGCTAGACTTGGGATCTATGAGGTCGTTGACTACAATATGTGGAGAGATTATGAATATATTTCTCCAAGATATTTTAACAAGAGTGGGGCTGCGTTGTGTCAGTAGATGTGAGAGGAAGGGAATAGGCTCAGATGAAACAGCTTGGAGGAAAGTTCCCAGGGTGAGAGGAGAAAACATTATGAAAAACAAATGTTATTTTTGGAGCCTGACTAGAGAAAATGTACACCAGAAGAAAAGCGTGTAAACTGAAATACCTTAGTATTAGGATAACACACTTTTGTTTTTATGATTGTGCATAAGCTAGACAATATGAAACCCTTCCTACGAGATCTGGCTACCTTCTTGTCAGATACCTGCTAAACACCCCATTATTTTAGAGGACGTGCAAAAAATAAAGGCTCACATGGGTTAACCATCAGATGGGTATGTAGAAATGAAACAATAAGTATGGATATGTCAGAATAATTTATTTTTAAAGGAGAATTAGGTATTGACTATCAAGTAAAGAAACATTTTGTTAGGGATGGTAGGAAAAGTCACTGGAGGAATGCCACAAAACTAATGGCACAAATAAGACTGAGAAGGTTAGGAACGTACCAGTTCTGATACCATGTTAAACACAAACATGGAACATGAACAAGATATGAAAGATAATCGTGAGTTTTTTTTTCTATTCCCAAAGATATACATTTATAACACATTTCTATGACCCTTGGTTTCCATATACAAAGTGGTCTCTTGGGCTCCGGTGACTATTCACATTCCATCACACCAACCCTTAGTGAACTAGGTGTCCAACATTTGTCATGGATCCATAAAAGAGGCGTGGACGGTTTTAAGCATTGGGATGCCACATTGCTTCCTTGATTTTTTATTTTTTTTTTAAATTCATGATAATTGTATCAATTCCATAGTATGTTGATCTTTTGTAGCGTGAGAGTTCTTGGGTTGTTTCCTAAGTTCGATCATGACTATAAAAAATTAGAAATGAGAAGTGAAAAATTCATACGTAATGTATTTTTTTTATTTTAAATTTCAATATGTGAGCATTTCAGTTCCCCGACACTGATCAAAGCTAAAGCCTCCTTTAGGAGGAAATTCAATCATAGTATTCACCATGGCCTTCTGAACTAGAACATATAACTTTGTAAAATGAACAACAATACTTTGTGATCTCCTATAGTCAATGAAACTCTATTGAAGTTTGGCACCTTTCAAACTTCTAAATTGAAATGAAGAGAAGAGAAGTTAGTCACTTAGGATTATCATTCAAACCCGACAATGAAAAAGCCTTTTCTAGTGGCAGGCCTTGAAACTTGTCGCATGGACCACCCTTCCGTAATTGTCGAGGTACCCGAGGGGAAGAGGCACTGCAATTTTTTGAATGAAAATATTTTGATACAAAGGGGCTTAAACCAAAGTTCATGGTGTTTAGGCCATATGTGTACAAATTTACTATGATAATGTATTTGTGTGGGCTGGGAGAGTACAACTTTTGAAATTCTGTAAAATAAACACATGTTAGATTCAATAATGACTAAACTTAATAATAATAAGAGAGGCACATCTTTAGACTTTTACAATAATGGAGAGAGCCAAAAATTCATGACATAGGGACTATAATATGATAAAAGGGGCATTATGATTAGTAGTACATCAAAGGGGGTGAGAGGGAGGCACAACTCTTTTGACAAAGAGAAGGAGGGCTTCGGAACATAATTCTTTGTGATAAAACCACTTATTATTTGACTTTATAATAGGGCATGAAGTGAATTCTTCAACGGGAATTAAAGAAATATTTTTTCTTTGGATAAAGGAAGGGAATATTTCTCTCTTCTTTTGATAAGAAGAGTTGAACCAGATTCATTCAAGGACTTGGACCACATATGTGTATAAACTACATTTATAATAAGGACCAAATTCTTAATGAACTTATTCTCTTTTACAAAAAACACCCATACACATACCCCATTTATTCTTTCACCTTTAGGACCATGATGGGCAACAACACTCGTATGAATGGGGTTGAGGTTAGGAATACACCTACAATGGCTTGCATAACTTTTTGAAATCATTGATGTGCATCAACATTGGTGACTCCATAGGGTGGTTTTCATTATGAAAACCCGAACTTAGAAGAAATCTAGTGATACCTTGAAACTGGGAAAGGGGAAAAGATAGGATGGTAAAGGGGGCGAAAGAATCGGGATGAAGGGATGAGAATTAAAGTGGTGAGTCTGGCAGAAGAAAAATCCTTAGTGGCTACATAGGGCAATCCAGTGCACTCAAACAATGAAGGGGGAAGCAATGAAAATCCACTAATTTGACTGGCATTTCCTTTTAGTTGGATCCTTTAAAAGAGCAGATCAAAGCTATTTCTAGTAGGCTTTGTAAGGATGAGCATGGGAGGCTATTAGATATTTTCTATTTTCCCTATTCTCATCAAAAAGTTGGTACATTAGTGAGAATAAATGCATAAATATATATTTCCTATCACCATCGACTGATTTAAGTTCAACTGAAATTCGTCTTTCTTCATAACAATGAGAATTGTGGGTGAGGAAAGGGAATGTTTATCAATGATTATTGGCATAAGGAAAATGTGAAAAGAAAGCAAATAAAAGTGACAATAATTGCAAACATATGCAGACAAGCAAAACATGAAACAAAAAACAAAGCTAAACTAGAAGAAGCTCAAAATTATGAATCAAAATGATCATCATAACATAAAAGGAAATAATATAATGAAATGATGTAAAAAGAAACAAAACACATAAAAGAAAGCAATTTTGTGTGTGCGTGTATGTGTTTCTTTAAGGTTTATTTATGTACAAGTTTAAGACTTCAAGATTGTCTAATCATCATACATGTTGAAATTAAGCATATACAAAAGCATATTGAATGTTACATCCAAGATTAATGAATTATTGGATGTTAATTAGGTCAGGGTGTTTGCCATGCCAACCAACCAGCGTGAGTGACAAAGTGGATAAATTAACAAACGACCAAAAGAACTATTGGTTGTGTCGCATAACGTGCTAGCCAAAAAGAGTGTGTTTGCATGTGCAAACCATAATAGAAGAATAAAAATATTCATGTGCAATGAGATCTAGGCTTATATCAAGAGATGTGCCAATGCGGCCATGGTCATACTTTGCCTCACAAACCAAAGGGGGGGTGAAGGCATGAAAATATTCAGACTTGAATGTTTCACATTCAACCGATCGAACTAAAGAAGTGTCTCCAAAGTCAAGAACAAAATCATCCTTCTCAATTTCATTAGAGAATATTTCATAGTCTATATAATTAGAATAGGAAGAATTTTCAATATTTAAAGATGTACTTCTCTTTCAAGTTCGTTAAAGAACAATTCATCATCAGTAATTTCATCATGAGGATTTTCATCACCAAGGCTCAGTTTGTCATAAGAAAGGACTTCTTTACGAGGTTCATTGAAGGACGAATCATCTCCCATGTCATGGAAAGACTCTTGACCCTCAAAGTTCAACTAATATTCATCATACTTATCATAAATAACATTGATACTAGGATAAATAAGGTTGAAGTCAAATTTAGGTTCATGGTCATCATCATATATGGGAGGTTTGTGAAGGGGTGAGTCTTAATCCATGTCATGAAAGCATTCTTGATGGCTATGATTAGAGCTATTCTCATCAAAATCGCCATAATTTACATTGCATTGGGATGAAGAGGGTTTAAATAAACTTTAAGGTGATGATTATCATTTCTTATGTGAGGTTTTGAGTCATCTTGAAAGAGTAGGTCATCAAATGGATATACATGACAAAAGGTTTCTTATTCAATTGAGTAGGGATTAAGAATAGTCTCTTCACATGGATTAGGAGTCACAAATTCAAAACTTGTATATTCACATCCATAGGAAGATACTTGGCTTTCCTTCTCTAGCCTATATTTTCTTTTGGATTCAAAGAGGATTTGGAAAGTTGAAAAACCATGGGCACTATCATAGAAACTACACAATAATTTAGAATATGAAAAGTTAGGAAAATCATCAATGAATTTATCGAAAAGAGTAGGGCCAACAAGATTAAGGTTCCAATCTTCTACCCCTCCAAACAGCATTAGGAGAAATAAGAAGGAGGCCATATGAAGGTCATAAACTCCTATTGATCGAAAAAAATCAAGGAATTTGTTAACATGGTCCTTGGAGGACTAAGAAGGAAGGCCAACAAAGATGGAGCAAAGAAGCCATGTCAAGCATTCAACCAAGACTTGGAAAAAGTTGTGCATGCTATATAAGACCAAAAACTAAGGAGAGAGAAACTAATTCACTCCTCAGTATGGTCACTAAAATATGTTGACATTTTTTAAATCAAGTGTGTTGCTTTGACACTACATCAACATCTTGAACTTATTGGCGGATGTTGAGAAGTAACAAGAATGGTATCCCAAATTTTATAGTTGCCTGAGCAGGGGTTGAATCCACAACAAGAGTGGCGTAACTCAACCCTCTCACTTTTTAAAGGGGTCAAATCTTACTAGGAAGAGTCCTACAGTTGGAAACCATGACGGATGAAAGAAAAATAAAAGAATAACTATGCTAACCCTAAACACCAAATTATTTTTCAGAAACAGTAAGCTAATCAATATTCTAAGGTTTTGGCCTTAGAGTACTGTAGAGTCTCAGCTGCATTTAACTTAGAAATTAAAGAAAAATAAATTGACTACAATATCCTTTATGTATAAACAATTGAATAAAGGTTATATCTTCTCCTATTTATATCAAATATTGAACATATAAGTGAAAAATCGAAGTAAGTGAAGGCATATTTGTATATCAATTGTTTCTTTTTGTCTTAAGCATTGCTTTAATTGTTGTTTGATATATTTATATTATAAAAATTGTAACCTATATTCGTTATGTAAAGTGTATAACTAAGTTATTAATGAATAAGATTTTGATTAACAACAATGATCTGAACTTAAACAAGAATGCAACAACTTACATATATAATCATAAACATAGAGATGTAGAAGAAAAACACTTCATTTCATTAATATAAAAATACTCAACTATGCTTACAAACAGAATGTAAATAAGATAGCTCGGGCGATGGTAGCTTATCTCTGAGAAGAGATACATCCTCTAAACTGTGTTACAATGAGGCTCAAGGGCCTATTTATTATTGGAAAACATGAGAAAAACCTAAACAACCAAAATCCTAACCCCAAGATATGTAATACTAAGAGTTTGTGGGCCTTGTTGGGGTTAGTTTGGCAGCCAACTTCCCGGGGTTATAACTTGGTCATATTATCTCCATTTGGTGCGTACGATACCTTGTTGGAAAGGTCTCTATGAGTACTACAGGTTTAAACTAGATAGCTGGGGGGTCTAGGTGGAATAGGCGGGTGGCCACCAATATCCACCTAGATCATTCATCCTCGCTTAGGAAGAAATGGTCCCCATTGCGTGCAGAGCCTCCATGATGTGAGGAAATTTCTGTTGAACCTAGTCCTTGGTGAACCACTTGCCCTAGTGAAGGTGTTGGCTTGCTTTGACAACTCAATATAGATGTATCCTTTGTTGGTGAGTGTTATTGATTTCTGTTTCCATGATATTATCAATTGTGGCCTATTCCATGTAGTTCAGGTTGAGTTATTCTGCAATGTAAGATGTGTCCAACAATAGTGGAAAGTATGGCCAAAGGCGGTCTACATTGAACACTGGGTGAAAACCAAGGAACTGTGGGATGTTGAGCTTGAAGGCATTATCACTGATGGCCTTGGTGATGGTGTATGACCCATATCAGAGTGGCCTAAGCTTGCGGTGGTGTCCATCAAGGCTCTCCTTCTGCAAATGTAGCCAAACTTTGTTGCCCACTTGGAACTTGTGCGACACTTAATGTTGATCATGGCCCTACTTGTACTTAGAATTGGCTTTGTCCAATATGTCATGGACCTGCTAGCAGATGTGTTGAATGTCCTCAATGAAGCTATTAGCCCTTTTAGCTTCAGACTAAACGTGAGCCGAATCTACCTAAGTAGCCGCAAATGGTATGGCCACATCAATGGGGCATAATGACTGAAATCTCAGTCCTACCTGAAAGGGGTTGTGGCCTATTGAGATGTGGAGAGCTTTGTTGTAGCTATGTTGGACATAGGGGAGACTTTAATCCGATGTGCATGGATGCTTCGAGTTGTACATGCGCAAAATGTGTACGATGATCTTGTTGAAAACCTTTGTTTGGCCATTAGTTTGGGGATGGAAAGCCGTGAACTTAGTAAGTTTTGTATCCAACATTGACTAGAGACTTGACCACAACGCACTCAAGAATCTGATGTCCTGATCCGAGACAATGGACTATGGGATCCCAAAGTGTACCCATAATCGCTCAAAGAAGAGCTTAGTAGTGGCCTCTATTGTGATACTCTTCTTGCAGGCTGCCATGATGGCCATCTTAGAGAGTTTGTCGACAACCACGAAAATACAATCTTTGTTGTGCGTAATAGAAGGAAGGCCCGACATGCAATCCATGGAGACAGATTCCCAAGGTTGTATAGGAGTAGGTATAAGAGTATACAAGCCTTTCTTCTTAAGGTTGGTTTGGTAATGGCACAGGCAGTTGAATATCTAATGTACTTTCCAACATCTTGACGAAGTTTCAGCCAATAAAAATACTTTTGCAATACTGCCACTATTTTCTCTACTCCGAAATCTCCAGTGACCAGACTGTAGTGTGCCTCCCAAATCATTTTGGCATGCTCACTTGAAGGAATACAGACGTGTCCCAAGTGGCATAAAAGTGCATCCTGAAGGTGAAAATTTGGAACATGATTCCCTTCCAGGAGTGTCTGGTATATGCTGCCGAATTCTGGATCGCTCTTGTAAAGATGCAGCCACCCCGATGTCTCGTGCCCACAGGACTCAAGCATAGTGATCAGCACTAAGACCAGTGGTCGGCAGAGGAAATCAACAACATTATTTGTGTTTCCCTTCTTATACTTAATGTTCAAATGGAGCTGTTGCAAATATGTGGACCATTTCTAATGGTGATCATTCTACAACTTCCCTTGTATCTATATGAACTATAGAGGTCAGTGGTCTGTGTGGATGACCGTTTCCTTCCCCAGAATGTAATGATTCCATTAATGGCAGGGATGCACAATGAAATACATTTCTTTGTCGTAATTGGGGTACTTTTGGACAGTGTCTGAAAGTGTCCCACTGTGGTAAGCCACTGGATGCCCATGGTGACTAAGAACCACACCAATAACATAGTCGAAGGCATTTTCCTCAATCTCAAATGGTTGTTGCAGGTCTGGTAATGTGAACACTGGTGTAGAACATAGGCAATTCTTCAACTCGGAGAATTCTTGTTGTTGGGTTTTCAACCAAAAAAACTTTTCTTTCACTCTACCCTTGGTGACTTGCCTTAAAGGCCAAGTGATATGAGAGAACCCTAAAAAGAACCTACGGTAGAAATTGGCAAGACCCAAAAATTTATGGAGCTCTATTAGAGTGGTTGGAGCTGGCCAATTCTAGATGACTTATATCTTGGATGGGTCCACATGCACACCCTGCTCATCAATGATGTACCCTAGATATTGAATCTGGTCAGGCCAAAGGTGCATTTCTCCAAGTTAGCACACAACTTGTGTTGGCACAGGGTTTGAAGGATCTATCAAATATGGTGGAGGTTCTCTTCCCAACTCTAGATCAAGATCAAGATGTCATCTAAATACACCACCACAAATGCATTGGTGAAGGGTCACAAGATGTCGTCCACCAGTCTCATGAAGGTTGCAGGGGCATTTGTCAATCCGAATGGCATGACCAACCATTCGAAGAGGCCCTCAGATTCAAAGACAGTCTTCCACACATCGAAGGGTTCGATAGGAAGCTGATGATAACCTGACTTCAAGTCAATCTTGCTGAAATATTTGGCCCCCTTGAGCTGGTCTAGAAGGTCATCAATTCACGGGATTGGGTAGCTATTCTGGTCAGTGATCTTGTTTAGCGCCTAATAGTCAATACAAAGCCTCAAGGTCCCATCCTTCTTCTGTACAATTATAATTGGGATCCCAAAAGGTGACGAGCTTGGCCTTATGTGCCCTTTATGCAATAGTTATTGAATCTCCCTCTTGATCTCATCATTCTCTAGAACAGAGCATTGATAGATTGGTCCATTGGGCAGTGGCACGCCCGGGGTCAGATCGGTGGGGTGTTTGACTTGACAGTGCATAGGTACCCCTATGGGTGAGGCAAAGATATCCTTATACTCCTCCATGACCTTGTCCATCTGCTGCTACTGTGCAAAGGAGCCCTGCCTTGAAGCCGTGGCCACAACCTTCTTCTTTCCCTAGGGGTGAATCATAAGGAAAAGAAATTTCCTGGTCTGGGAAATGATCTTACTGCATTACTTGTTGTGTGTGGAGAATGATTTTTTAGAGGTCTTTGTTTTAGCCAGATGTATACCCCACAAAGTTTGTACACCTCCACGCGGGGGTGTGCGGGGATGTAAAATTGCCTTGTGAAAGTATAGTAATTTCTAGTCAATCTGGGTCGTTCAATAGGCGGATGATCTGATGGTAGAACTTATGTTTAGTTTAGGGTTTTTCGCCCTAAAAGGCAACCCCTCTCTTTGTATGAGGGCATTATATTTGAAGCTGTGATATAGATGTGTATTCTTTGAACAAGAAACAGAGAGGTGAGACTGTGAGAGAAAATAGAGGATATTACAGCAGATTTGTTGTCGGTTGTGTCTCTTCATTTTGTTGTATAATAGAAAGGAAGGACTGGCTACTCGGGGTGGACGTAGCCCAAACTGGGTGAACCATGTATATCTGTGTCTCTCTTGTTTTATGCGTTTTCTGTTTTTATATTTCTGCAGTATTTTATGTGTTCCATTGCTTCGTAATAAATAATTCTCTAACAACTGGTATCAGAGCCGAAGGTCTATTTGGCTGATAAATGTGCAGGAAAGAAGGGTTCCTCGTTTGATTGGGAGCAATGGCCGAAGATGGTAAGTTTAGGGTCGAGAAATTTAACGGCCAAAACTTCTCGCTATGGAAGATGCAGATGGAAGATTATATGTATCAGAAAGATCTGTGTCTACCATTGAGAGGAAAAACAAAGAAGCCGACGGCTATGATAGATGAAGAATGGAACCTTCTCGATAGAAAGGCACTCAAAACAATACGATTGTGCCTCGCTGTGTCAGTCGCCTTCAACATTTCGAAGGAAACAACAACAGAGGGTTTGATTCAGGCATTGCCAAAACTATATGAAAAACCCTCGGCCTCAAACAAGGTATTTCTTATGAAACAATTATTTAATATGAAGATGTCGGAAGGTGGATCTATTGCAGGTCATTTAAATGATTTTAATACAGTTACAAGTTAGTTAAGTTCTGTAGGGGTAAACTTTGAAGATGAAGTTAGAGCTCTGTTATTCTTGTGCTCATTGCCAGAAAGTTGGAATGGTTTAGTAATGGCCATTAGTAACTCTATCTCTGGATCTAGTACTTTAAAGTTTGATGATGTTGTCAGTGCTATCCTTGATGAGGAAATGCGATGGAAAAGCTCCGATGAGACATCGGGTAATGCTTTGATTGCAGAGTCTAGGGGAAGAAAAATGGAAAGAGGAAAGAGCTCAAGATATCGCAGTAAATCAAGGAAAGGCAGATCCAAGTCCAGATCAGGGATAGTATGCTGGAAATGTGGAAAGAAAGGACACCTAAAGAAAGATTGTAGATCTCGAAAGGGAAAAGAAGGAGATGCACAACAAGAAAACAATCATGAAGCAAATGTGACAGGTGAGGTGTTACAAGATGCTTTGATTCTTTCTTTCGAAAATATCACTGATTCCTGGGTGGTAGATTCAGGGGTCTCATTCCATGCCACACCTGATAAGAAATACTTTCATGACTATCTTCAAGGAGATTTTGGACAAGTTTGTTTGGGTGATGATAAACCCTGTAAAATTGTTGGAATGGATAAGGTTATTGTAAAACAGCAGAATGGAAACCAATGGCTACTAAAGGAGGTAAGGCATGTTCCAGATCTAAAGAAAAATCTGATTTCAACAGGGCAGTTAGGCAGTGAAGGTTGTGTGACAAATTTCACAGATAAAGCTTGGAAGGTCACCAAAGGAGCCCTGGTAATAGCAAAAGGTGAAAAGGTTGGTACATTGTATTTATGAAATGGTATTTCTAACTCTGTTAATGATTTAACTTCCAAAGGAGCAGATACATCATTATGGCATCATAGGCTTGGACACATGAGTGAAAAGGGGATGAAGATTCTTCACTCAAGGAATTTGTTGCCGGGTTTGAAGAATGTTGATTTGGACTTCTGTGAAAATTGCATTTATGGAAAACATAAGAGAGTCATATTTCTCAGAGTTGGGAAAGAAAAGAAGAGCGAAAAATTAGAGCTTGTGCATACAGATGTATGGGGACCTGCTCAAGTATCATCTCTCGGTGGCTCTCGTTATTATGGTACCTTTATTGGTGATGCAACTAGAAAAACTTGGATTTATTGTATTAAGAATAAATCTGATGTATTTGATACTTTCAAGAAATGGAAAGCTTTGGTTGAGATTGAGACAGGAAAGAAATTGAAGTGTCTTAGATCAAATAATGGAGGTGAATATTGCAGCAAAGAGTTTGATAGGCACTGTTCAGAGCATGGAATTCGCAGAGAGAAGACAGTTCCAAGAACACCACAAGAAAATGGTGTGTCAGAAAGGATGAATAGAACAATCATGGAGCATGCAAGGTGCATGAGATTGCATGCAGGTATGCCTTTACAGTTTTGGAGAGATGCTGTAGATACTGTTGTTTATCTAATAAATAGAGGGCCTTCAAGTTCTTTGGATTGTGGTGTTCCAGAGGAAGCATGGACAGGTAAAAAGGTAAACTACTCATTTTTAAAGCCGTTTGGTTGTGAGGCCTTTGTCCATATTGATAAAGAAAATAGAACAAAGCTTGAGGCAAAGTCAAAGAAATGTACCTTTATTGGATATGGTGTTAATGATTTTGGTTATCACTTATATGATTACGAAAATCACAAAATCATTAGGAGGAGAGATGTAATAATCAATGAAAAGGTCTTGTATAAGAATCAGTTGCAGGAAAAGAAGTAAGAAAAAGAAAACAAGGAATATGCAGTTCTTGACGAAATCACTGAAAAAGTAAAGGTGCCTGAAAATAATAATAATCAACAACCACAACAACAAAAACCACCACAACAGCAACAGACACCCCAAACACCTGAAAGTGGTGTTATAAGATCTACTAGGATAAATAGACCCCCTGAACGATACTCTCCATTATATTATTTATTGTTGACTGATTCTGGTGAACCCGAATGTTATGAAGAAGAAATGGAGGTTGAAAGCAGGAAGAAGTGGGAGGTAGCCATGGAAGAAGAGATGGACTCCTTAATGCATAACCAGACTTGGGACTTAGTCAGGTTGCCTGTAGGAAAAACTACGTTGAAGAATAAATGGGTTTACAGGTTGAAGGAAGAAGATGGAGGAAAACAGAGGTACAAAGCTAGACTTGTGGTGAAGGGTTTGCACAAAAGAAAGGTATTGATTTTGATGAAATATTTTCTCCTATTGTTAAAATGACTTCAATCAGAACTATTTTAAGTCTAGTAGCAGCTAAAGATTTGCATCTTGAGCAGTTAGATGTAAAGACAACCTTTCTCCATGGGGATTTGGAGGAAGAGATATATATGTAGCAGCCAAAAGGATATGAGATGAAAGGGAAGGAGAAACTAGTGTGCTGGTTGAAGAAGAGCTTGTATGGCTTAAAACAGGCTCCAAGGCAATGGTATCTAAAATTTGACAAGTTTATGTCTGAACAAGGTTATACTAGATGTCACTCTGACCATTGTGTTTATCTAAAAAAGCAAAATGATGGCAGCTATATCATATTGTTATTATATGTAGATTGCATGCTTGTTGCAGGGTCTAACATGCAGGAAATAAATGTGCTCAAAATAAAATTGGCAAATTCATTTGCAATGAAGGATTTGGGAGCTGCAAAACAAATCCTTGGTATGAGAATCACTAGAGACAGGAAAAATTGCAAATTAACATTGTCTCAGAATGAGTACATACAAAATGTGTTGAAAAGATTTAATATGCATAATGAAAAACTAGTTAGTACACCTTTTGCTATCCATTTCAAACTTAGTAAGGAAATGTGCCCAAAGACCCAAGAAGACATGGATTATATGTCTAAAGTTCCATATGCATCAGCAGTTGAAAGCTTAATGTATGGAATGGTTTGCACAAGGCCTGATATTGCACATGCAGTGGGAGTTGTAAGCAGGTACATGAACAATCCAGGAAAGGAACATTGGATAGCAGTAAAATGGATTCTCAAATATTTGAAAGGTACCACAAATCAAGCATTATGCTTTGGTGGTTCAAACATTTCTCTACAGGGATATGTTGATGCAGATATGGCAGGTGACAGAGATAACAGGAGGAGCACTACAGGATATGTATTTACTGTTGGTGGAATAGCTGTTAATTGGGTTTCAAAAAGCCAAAGTGTTGTTTCGCTTTCAACAACAAAAGCAGAGTATGTTGCTGCTACAGAGGCTAGTAAAGAAATGATTTGGTTACAAAGGTTTATGGGTGAATTGGGTAAGGAGCATGATATGGGCACGTTATACAGCGATAGCCAAAGTGCCATTCATCTTGCAAAGAACTCAACATTTCATTCCAGGACTAAACATATACAGCTCAAGTACCATTTCATACGATCAGTTTTGGAAGATGGAGAGTTGAAGTTGGAAAAGATACACACTAGACAGAATCCTGCAGACATGCTAACAAAAGTTGTAACCAGGGAGAAATTGAGAACATGCTCAGTTTCAATTGGTCTTCAAGGATGATGATGAAGATGAGAAACAACCAGGTCCAAAAGAGGAGTCATTGTCCAGCAAATGAAGCAGCGGTGGAGTTGCTACAATCATTCTCCAAGTGGGAGATTGTTGTGTGTGGAGAATGATTGTTCAGAGGTCTTTTTTTTAGCTGAATGTATACCCGAGGAAGTTTGTACACCCCTCCACATGGGGGGGACTTTTCTCCCCTGCGGGGGTTTGGGGGGGCCGATCCCCCCCAGCTGGGGGGTCTGGGGGCTAGCGGTACCCCGGTGAGGGTTCGGGGGCAGCGCCCCCGAAGCCAAAAATAGATGTAAAATTGCCTTGTGAAAGTATAGTAGTTTCTAGTTAATCTGGGCCGTTCATTAGGCGGATGATCTTACGGTAGAACTTATGTTTAGTTTAGGGTTTTTTGCCCTAGAAGGCAACCCCTCTCTTTGTATGAAGGCATTGTATTTGAAGCTGTGATATAGATGTGTATTCTCTGAGCGAGAAACAAAGAGGTGAGACTGTGAGAGAAAACAGAGGGTATTACAATGGATTTGTTGTAGGTTGTGTCTCTTCATTTTGTTGGATAATAGAAAGGAAGGACTGGCTGTTCGGGGTGGACGTAGCCCAAACTGGGTGAACCACGTATATCTGTGTCTCTCTTGTTTTATGCATTTTCTGTGTTTATATTTTTGTAGTATTTTATGTGTTCCATTGCTCCGTAATAAATAATTCTCTAACATTACTTTCCAGTGATCAAAGAGATGGCAGTAGGCGGGGCTACCTCCAGTATCCTGTACAACTTATTCACCAAAGTAATAATCATAGAGCGAGGTCTAGACTCATATACAACATGTCACTTCCACAAGTATGGTTGTCCTAACAATACATCAGAAACTTCAAGAGGAGCAACGTCACATAGTAACTCATTTGTGAAGGGCTTGATGCTGTAGGGAAGGCGACACTACTGGCTAACACCAAGATCTCGTCCTTGGTGAAGCCACCCGATGGTGTACAACTGTGGATGTGCTATAGTATTTAGGCATAGCTAATTCATGACCTCTGTTGAAATGAGGTTCTTTTGGCTCCTGGTATTGACAATGAACTACAACGGAGAACCCTTCACCCATATCTATGAGTGGAAGAGGCGTTCCCCCTCCTTTGGATCTTCAGGCTCAATCTTCTGGATCTTGGTGGTGGCCATAGTGGCACTGGGCTCCGCATTAATGATCTACCTGCCTTTGTTAGTTCCCTTATCGGGTTTTGATTCAGAGTCAGAACTTGCATCTGATTCGAAAGCCTTCAGCTCGACCACCAGTGATTGCTTGGCCCAACAATCACTTGTGTTGTGAGTGGAGCTCTTATGGAACAAACACCATTTTCTAGTGTCCTTCTTCATCTTTGGGGTGTTGTTCTTTGCTTGCGGCTTTGGCGGGTTGTCCTAGGTAGCGTCGCCTTGGCTTGGTCCTTTTTTATGTGGATTGGGGGTGCCTTTTCCTTGCTTTGGATTCACATATCCAAAGTCTCGCTTCTTTTGTTTAAACTTTTTCTCAATCTTGACAATGTAACGATACACTGTGCTGAGCGAGGAAATGTCTAGGAACTCCATCTCATGTTGGATGTACTTGTGTAGACAACCGTGGTACTTGAGCACCAAATATCGCTCAGTATCCTGGATACCCATCTTCGTGCGAAGGGTATGGAAAGTATTTGTGAAATCTGGCACATCTTGGTCCCTTCCCTTCTATAGCGTGGTCCACTTTATGTATTTGTCTTAATATCTCCCAAAATGGTAATATTGTTCCTTGATGGCATCTCAAAAGGAATTCCAGGGGGTGCGACTGAAAATAGTGAGGGTTCACTCTCGTCCTTTTGTTCACATTAGGTTTCACACCAATCCTTGACGTGTGGGGCGGCTTTAAGAATTGCAAAAGTAATATTTTCCCGATTAGAAAAGTCATGAATTGAAAAATATCCTTCCAATAGATTTAACCATTTATCTATGACGCCTACATCTATCAGGCCTTCGAATATGGGAATATCGACGTTAACATGTACCTTAAAAGGAGTAGCGCCTCCAGAGTGGGTGTTGGATGAAGATGCATCGCCTGTGGGTAGCCATCGAAGGATCTGGGAAAATTTATCCATCATCGCGTCTCTCTGTCACTCGAGGGCTTCCTCGAGCAACATTTAGAAAGGATCTCTTGCCCCCTCATCTTTTTTTTCTTCCACCATGGGGGGTCGTCGGGTTTTGCGAGCCTGATCTTGTAATGGTTCAACCAGATCAAGCCCTAACTCCTTATACCTTGACCTCGTTGGGACATGCAAAGAAAAATAGAGAAAGAGCAGACTGCTTTGATACCACTGATCCAAAATTAAACAAGAACGCAAAAACTTACATATATAATCATAAACACACACATGCAACGAAAAAACACTTCATTTCATTAATAGAAAAGTATTGAACTATGCTTACAAACAGAATGGAAATAAGATGGCTCGGGCGATGGTAACTTATCTCTGAGAAGAGATGTGGCAGCTACATCCTCTGAACTGTGTAACAATGAGGCTCAAGGGCCTATTTATTATTGGAAAACATGATAAAACCCTAAAAAACCTTAACCCTAGGAGATGTAACACCAAGAGTTTGTGGGCCTCGTTGGGGTTAGTTGGGCAACCAACTTCTAACTTGGTCATATTATCTCCATTTGGTGTGTATGATACCTTGTTGGAAAGGTCTCTTTGAGTACTACATGTTTCACTGCGGGCGCCTATGCCTACGCAACTACTGTGGACTCCAAAAAAACGCCGTTTAGGGGGTCAAAACAGCGCTTGAAGTTCGGGACCCGAAAAACTGCTAAAAATTGTAAATGCTGAAATGAACAAGGAAATATATGAAACTAGTTGGGGGGTCTAGATGGAATAGGTGGGTGGCCACCAATATCCACCTAGATAAAATTATTAAATATTAATCACATTATAGCCATTAAAAAGTTATTAAAACTAACCATAAACCAAAATATGTACAAAAGAAAAACTAAATTAAAAGAAGACAACTAACTAAAATAAGACATCAAAGAAACTAAAAGTAAATTAATAGTTAGCATATTATTTACAGAAATTAGGGTTAGTGTAGAAACATTAAAACAAAGTAAAAGGTGAATAGAGTTTACATAACATTAGAAGTGAAACACATATATTACAGAGTTACAATAGTAAAAGACATGAAATAGAACATTCATATAGAGAAAATTAAAAGTAAAATTTAAACATTGTTAGAAAACATAGAACATAAGACCCAAATGGCAGAAACCATTGAAAAGGGATATGACTAGTGTTAGCCTCCTGTTGCAACAGGTGTTCATCTTTCATGATTGACAATTGAAAGTGCCAAATATGTCATACTTTGCATGCTGCAATGCTCCATATTTCCAAAAGAGGCCAAAGAAGAGCCCATGAAAGTGTGCCAGTCTATATACCACTGCTGTATTCCAATTTTGATGAGTTATTCCTTTTTGAAGAATTTTCTGTTAAGGGAAGGCCAAACAGCTTAATCTTGGCTTCCCTAGGTTTCAATTTCTTGTTTTAGAATGTAGAGAATGAAAATCTGTCCAAACAGTTTAATCTTGGCAGATTTGTAGATAGGTAGAGAAACAAAGGAGCCCAACTGCTTAATCTGGGCCCTTGGAAGAAATAAGTGTAGATTTAGATAGGAGGACAGCAAAAAGAAAAAAGGATAATCAAGGTCTGCAAGTCCAAGTACACCCATGCAAAAAGAAGAAAAAATGCTAGGTAAGTAGGCTGGGTAAGTAGTTTTGTGGTTGCAGAATCAAGCTGCGTGATCCATTTCATGTTTTCAAGTGTTATATCTATTCAGATCACAAGTACAAGGCAATTTCCCTTTGGAGCAGCTCAAGTGAGGCATGTCTAACTTCCCTTTCTTCCTCTCCCTTAACTCATTCACTAACTTCCCCTAAAGAGGTCAAGATCTGCTTGATATCTCTTAGATTCATCATTTTCCATAACATTTTCCTAAGTGAAGATCTCCTTTACTCAAGGATCTTATATTTCTTCTACAAGTCCTATTTCCCCTTTAAAGCCTAAAGGATTTCTATCCTTGGCACTTTTCTCACAAATTCATATTAACTCCTAACTCTACTATCTACCTCCCTAGATCATCTCCTTATCCCCTATTACACAAAAAAATATATAAAAACCCCAAAAATATTACATATCCCACCCTATAGCACTATAGCTATGTACATACAGTTCTGGGATATAATAGTCCACCTGGGACTATTATGAACCCATCCGTGTCATAACCCTGGGATTGGTCTCAACCTCTGGTTAGGCCAATAACCTATATCCACCCCTTTTCCCATAAAACTTCATATTTCTACCCCTCCGCAGTCATTTTCCCAAAGTTAATGTTTAAATGTTTTATTAAACATTAAATTATCATTCCCCCCCACTTAAAACTAACCCGCATAACACATAAACCCACATTTTCTAAAGTTTTGAACCCCCGCAGCATAATATTATTTTAAAATTTTGTGCGGGACCCACTCCAAAGTTGCGCACTACCCCAATCCACTCGCCAGCCGTCCGATGGCTAGTGCCCGAGATCAACAGTGGGCGGGTGTTTTCATATGCCGATCCGCCGGAGGTTAACGTCTGGGGGATGGGCGGTTTCCCTGCCATACTCCCGCCACGTGTCAGCCTCCCGGTGTGTTCAGAGGCCCCTCCCCCAATACCGCCTGTGGCAAAAGGTGGTGCTGGGAAAACTGGATACCGCCTTCGCCGAGTGATGTCAGCGCCATGTCATCGTGACATCATCAACCTGCATCGGTCTCCTGCCACCATTTCCTTGCCATGTCGCTGCCATCGTACTACCACATCATCACCCCTACCATACCGCCACGTCACCACCGTACTGCTAGCGTCACCCTGCTGATGTCACCCTGCCACGTCACCGCCGTACTGGGACCCACCGCTGACATCATGCTGACGTCATCATCAAAATGGGCGCGAAGCCCGAAATCTGCAGCAAGGGATGCCCAGAATGAAAAATCGAGGCAGTTTTTGATGTGCACGCATCACTAAGGGATATAGGCCAAAATGGAAGCCCTCTCATGGCTCGGCTACCAGCAAGCCCGAAAGTCGCAAAATGACAAAAAATTCTTCACGCAGGATTCAGAAAAGGGGCAAAACAGTTCTTAAAGGCAACAGAGGGCTGAGCAGCAGCCATAAAAGGTCGATGGGACAATTTAAAGAGAATCAGCGGTGAGAAAAGGCGCACATACAGTGCCAAAGCATATCAAGGAAGTGGCAAAGAGTATCAGTTAAATGTTTTTAATGGAAATCTTTATTTCCCAAAGCCGGTGAACATTGAATGGCCTCCAACAAAGTCAAAGAAAGCAGTGAAAGCCCATCAAGGCTCTCTAATCACAGTTAAAGCATTTAAAGCCACCGAACAACAATGGATCAGAGGCCAATGCACAGTTATGGCTAAATGAACAACACAGAGCCACCAGGACAGATTTCAGCTCATTTTTGAGGCGGTTGCCCCCAGCGCATTAGATAGATATTTGTTGCATTTATTTCAATAGATGTTAGGTTAATCACAGTTATTTCCAGAGGTCTTTTATGATCTGTTTTGTAGATATTTTGCTTATAAATACCACCTTCAGCTATGTATTAAGGGTTGGTTGATTAATGCACTCCAAGAGAGACTCGCTCTATATATCTGATATGTTTTCTTTAATCAAAGACTGCTAAAAGCTTGGAGAATGGACTGTGTGTTGTGTATCAATATTTAAAGAATGAATATGGAATTCTTGTGCTGCAACATGACTCAATAAGTGCTTCTTACCTCTGTTTTCATTGATATATGCTCATATTATACATGTATCACCATCTAAATAGCAAAAAGAAAGATTAGCTTAGAACTTGCTTAGCTGCACTCTATGCTCAATTTCTGCTGTTTCTTTATGTTTTCATATGAATTGGTAATAAATATGAATTCCCTTTGGCTCATATTTACCCTAATTCACTCATGTTTGACAGTTATCTAAGGATTCTTTACTGCTCCTAGATAGAGCTCATTCACCTTCCCTCTGTTAAGCTAAATGAAAAATTCTTAATTGCTTCTCATTCCTTAGCCCTCACTCCATCCTTTTAGCTTGAATCATTGTTTCATGTGCAGCTAGCTTGCTCCATATTTCGCTCTTGTGACCAAGAAAATGCACCAGCAGTCCTAATCCTTGACTCCATGCCCAATGGTCTGAAACTCTCCTAATATACCTACCTCTCTACTTGGAGGCCTCATCCATCCCACCAAACTCAAACAAAACCCCTTGAACTCAATAACTAGCCTAAAATCATCATCAACAAAGCTAAATCATTAAGAGAGAGCCCTCTCTGATTGTGGGTAGGCTAGGACCTGCAGTCCAAAGATTGGTTAGTGGTTACCTCGGCCGTATTCCCTTGGGAGTCAAAGGGAACAACTTGAGTGATAACATAATGGCGACTCCACTGGGGACCAATGAATTTTCTAATTGTTGTATATTCCTTAAAACTACAGATGAAGCCTGAATGTCAACCAGGGAGCCTGTGAAACTGTTCTTGCTTTGCATTTACAGGAGTAAATAAAAGCTGCGTCAGTCAATCTTCATGCTAGTTTTAAGCTGTAGATAGCTATTCCAAAATTTGATCAGTTCCTTGCTAATTTTAAAAACATTCACAGAAAATACCAAAACAAGTTCAGAATCTGGCTCCCAAAAGGAACTCACGTTATACAAGGTCAGATCCAGACCCAAATCCCCCAGCTGCTTTTGAAAATCCCAATTTAATCCCAAGGAACCTCAGGAAGCTAGAGCGAAGAGAAGATTTTGTTGATTCTAGCCCTGAAATAGTTCAACCAAGTTGTGTTCCAACCCTGTCAAAGTTTTATTTCATTCAACCCCTACTTCCCCTTGCTCATCATCCACCTCTCAAAGCACTCCTTCCACACCTCCATTCGCTTCACATACTTCCACTACCACCACTATTGTTACAGCTGTTCCAGTTGTTCCACTTATCCCTGTAAACATGGCGAATAGATATGCACCCTTGCAATTACCTGCTAATCCTGGGGCTATGCCTCGGGATTATCAAACTAAAATCACATATTTTGATGGAAGTGGTTCTTGCACAGCCCTTCAGCATACCATGAAAATGCAAGACTATTTTGAGAACTACGAGATAGATGATGATAGTGTGAGAATGAAGATTTTTGTCCAAAGTTTGACAGGTGATATCAGGACTTGGTTCAGAACACTCACAGCCAATTCCTTAGCAAAACCAGAAGCCTTATACCAGTCATTTATCAACAGATGGGAGAAAAAGAAAGACCCCTTGCACATATTATCTGAATATGACACCATCAAAAGAGGCCCTCAAGATTCTGTCTTGGACTATTGTGCAAGATTCAATAATGTTTATAATGCAATACCACAGAACTTAAGACCTCCACCTGATCTTGCTTTGTATAAATTCCCTGATGGTTTTGATACTGACATGGCTTATCAGTTAAGGGAAAGAGCCCCTCAAACCCTTGCAGACATGCAAAATGTTGCTGTTAGCGTAGAGGCAAATCTAATTGCCAAAAGAAACAGAGCTAGAGCCGAGAGAAGAACCACCTTTAAAGAGGAACCCTCAGCCTTAGATCAAAAGTTGGATGCTATTATCAGTGGCATGCACAAGCTGGGAGACAGAGTAGAGAGTGTTGAGAGGAAATCATCATGGGAAGGACAACAACCTAATACCATAAGGAACCCAAATTTCAGGAAAACTCAGAACACAAATGCTGGTAGGTCTAGCCCAGACCATGATGTAAGGCCCCCTTTTCATGAAAATTATGCTGAAGCATCTACATCTAGTGAGCCCACAGAGGACACTCACATGAACTTGGTGGAGTTGAAGGCTGAGCAACAAATTTTCCTAACCCAAGTATACCAAGATGAGCATGAATTTAATCAATTTCAAACTAATTCTGGTGAGTCTTTTGACTTTAAACAGGGTTATGATTCAGCTGTTTATGAAGTCCACAAGCAGTATAAGCTGAGGACAAGAACCATAGATGTGCCCGAAAAGGTTAAACCAAATGATACCAAGCAGCCGAAGAAGATCAAAGAAAAGGTTTCCCTCATAGAAACTGTTGATAAAACAGTCCCTAATCCAAAGGATGTCACCATAGAGGATGTCACCATAGAGGATGTCACAGACATGCAGCCCTCTAATGATCAGCCTCTGCCACCTTCTTCCTCGAAAGAGAACTCGAACAGCGTTCTAAAAGGTCCTCCTAAAACTGAAAAACCGCAAGCAATCATTTCCCATAATGTTGATAAACAAGAGATAATTGCTGATACTCCAATGGAAAAAGGGAAGCCTGCCTCTCACAATACTAAAACCAAATCTGAAAAATCATTTGATTTAGAGGCAGAAATAGGTAAATTGAAGATATTTGTCCCTCTCTCGGAACTTGCCAAACATGATGTGTATAGGCAACAAATTCAAAGATCACTTCAAATGCCAGAGGTCAAGGATGATGTGAATGTTCTAGATGATACCCCTAAACTATTGTTCGGTCTAGAAGTTAATGGAAAATCAACATATGGGTCTATTTTACCCTTTTATGTCAGTTTTCACATACATGACAAAGTCTTGCACAATGCTATGTTTGACTCAGGTGCCTCACACAATCTTATGCCCAAAGCTGTAATGGAGAAGCTAAACCTTGATGTCACTAGGCCATACAAAGATCTATTCTCCTTTGACTCAAGTCAAGTCAAGTGTTTAGGCCTCATCAAAGACTTGTGTGTCTCCTTAGTCCAATATCCCAACAAGACAATCCTCATGGATGTGGTGGTTAATGACATTCCACCAAAGTATGGCATGCTATTGTCAATATCTTGGGGAGCAAAACTCCAAGGATCCCTCCAATTAGACCTCTCTTATGCCACTATATCTGTCTTTGGGCAACCAAAGAGACTGTATAGAGAAACACTGATGAAGTATGTGGTAACTAGTGAGGACAAGCCCCAAAATTTTCCTATTCACTCAATCCATTCTGATATGGATTCTTTTATTTTATTTAATGATGAAACAAGTCCTCCCACTGATGATAAGTCGTTGGCTTTAGAACTGGACACACACATCAATGAAGAATCGGTTGCCCATACTGATGAAACTGTCAAAACAATCAAGGCAACCAGCATACAAGAATAACCTCCCCAAATAGAAAATTCAAATCTGCCCACTGCAAGAATGACTGAAACTCTTGATACTAACCACAAGCAAGAAATCACATGGTATTTAGAGTTTGATGGCTCTGTTAACAAGTTAGGAGTAGGGGCAGGTGTATGGATTCACAATACACATAACAATCATGCAGAAGGCCATGCCTACATATTGAATTTCAAATGCACCAATAACATGGAAGAGTATGAGGCTCTCCTTTTAGGCCTTAAACTGCTCAAAGCTATAGGAGCTGTAAAAGTGTCCATTCTAGGTGACTCTGATTTAATCATACAACAAATGAAAGGCAACTTTGTTACTAATGACAATAGAATGAAGGCCTATAGGACTGCTGCCACTATACTTAATACATTCACTGAATCCAAGCTTGCCAAGATTTCAAGAAATCATAACATTCATGCAAACAGCCTAGCCACTTTTGCTAGTACATGCAAGCTTCCCTTTGAGCCAAATCACCATTTCACTACTGAGATAAAATATAGGCCTGTTGTCCCAAATAATGTTAAAGGTTGGCAAGTGTTTGAAAATGATGCCCAGGTTAACAATTTCCTCACTCTTGAGCATGAGTTTTCAAATATTAACATTGACATGGATGCTATGATGGATGAACAACAGAAAACAAATGAAAAATAGTAGCCTGTAACAGCCGTAACAGCCAAACAAATGCTGAACCCAACTGTTTTTGACAATGCAAACATAGAAGAGCTGAAACAGATGCATTTGGAGGCAATAGCCAAAACAGAGGCTGAGATCATTGATCTAAAGGATAACTTTTTGCCCGCTGGCCTCACTCCATTAGAATATATGTTTGATGCAAATGATGTGCCCAAAAAACCAAAAATGCAACCCTTAAACGCTGCTATAGAAGAACACAACATTGGGACAGCAGAGAAGCCCAAAATGATCAAACTATCTCAATCTTTTCCACCCGATCAAAAGCCCAAATATGTTGATTTGTTCAAATAATTCCAAGATGTATCTGCTTGGAGTTATGAGGACTTGAAGTCCTATGACACCTCAGTGATCCAACACACCATTCCCTTAAAACCAAATCAAAAGCCCTTCAAACAGAAACTAAGGAGAATCAATCCTGTGCTTCTCCCTTTGATTGAAAAGGAAGTGAAAAGAATGTTTGAAGCAGGTATCATAGCACCCATCAGATTTTCTGAATGGGTATCCAATCTTGTTCCCACAAGAAAGAAGACAGGTGAGATTAGGCTATGTGTAGACCTAAGAAATTTAAACCAAGTCTCCCTAAAAGACCACTACCCATTGCCCAAAATGGATCACATTCTACAAAGAGTAGTGGGGTCATCTAGAATCTCTTCGCTAGATGGCTTTTCAGGTTTCAATCAAATATTGGTTCACCTGGATGACCAAGACAAGACAGCTTTTACCACACCGTGGGGAACATTTAAGTATGTGAAGATGCCTTTCGGACTTAAAAACGCTGGTGCTACCTTTCAAAGGGCAATGGATATTGCATTTTCCAAGGAAATATATGATTTCCTAGTTATCTACCTCGATGACTTAACCCCTTTCTCCAAATCTGATCAAGAGCACCTAAAACATTTGAGGCAAATATTCATGACATGTAGGAAATACGGCATTTCCTTGAACCCCAAGAAGTCTCTCTTTGGCCTTGAAGAAGGCAAACTACTTGGCCATATCATCTCAAAGGACAGGATTAGAATAGATACGGAAAGGATCCAAGCCATCCTCCAAATCCCATATCCAAGGAACATAAAAGAGTTGCAAGCATTCCTTGGAAAGATCAATTTCCTAAGGAGATTTATCCCAAATCTAGCCGAGCTGATAAGACTGTTAAGCAACATGTTAAAAAAGGATGCCAAGGTAAAATGGTCTCTTGAAACCAAGCAAACCTTTGAGAGTATCAAAGCTGCCTTAACCCAAGCCCCTGTCCTCACAAGTCCACAATTTGACAAAGATTTATCATTTTTTCTTTTGCATTTGAACACACCATAGCTGCTGTCCTTTTTCAAAAGGATGATCAAGGAGCTGAAAAGCCAATTGCATTTTTCAGCCAAGCCTTAAGAGATGCCCCTTTGAAGTACCAAATCATGGAGAAGCAGGCCTATGCCCTTGTTAAAGCAATCAAAGATTTCCGAGTTTACATTTTATATTCACATGCGATTGCCTATGTCCCAAATGCTGTTGTAAAAGACATATTAACCCAAGAGGGGCTAGAAGGCAAAAGAGGCAAGTGGATTGATAACATCCTTGAGTATGACATAGAAATAAAACCAACCAAGCTCATAAAGGGACAAGGTATAGCCACTTTCAAGCCTTAGACATTAACCAACTAGACAATGAACAAGAGCTGGCGACTCCATAGATCAGTGAAACCTTTTTACAATCTCCATGGTATGCTGATATATGCTTTGTATTGTTAAACCTGTTTGCTCCCCCAGGATTGTCCAGAACCAAGAAAAGATTTTTAAAGATGAAGGCTTCAAAGTTTTGTGTCATAGATGGTGCTTTATTTTGGAAAAATCATGAAGGCATATTGCTTAATTGTTTAACCATGAATGAAACTAACAATTTCATGAAAGAATTCCATGCAGAGAACTATGGAAGACATCTATATTGGAAGTCCACTGCTGATAAAATTTTAAGGGCTGGTTTCTATTGGCCCTCTTTGTTTGCAGATGTAAAGAAGTTTGCTATCTCATGTCACAAATACCAAATCTTTGAGGGCAAAAGAAAGCTATTACCTTTGCCTCTTAAGCCCATTTCAACCGAGAAGCCCTTTCAACAATGGGGTCTTGACTTCATTGGAGAAATCCACCCCTCTTCCTCAGGCCAGCATAAGTGGATTCTAACAGCCACCGACTATTTCACTAAATGGATTGAAGCCATCCCATGTAGACAGGCCAATCACTCCATCATTATCCAATTCCTTGAGACCAACATCCTTTCTAGAGTTGGATGCCCTGAGAAGATCATTACTGACAACGCCGCTACCTTCAAATCCAAAAAGATGATCAATTTTTGCCATAAATTTCACATTACCTTGTGCCACTCCACACCCTATTACCCTCAAGGTAATGGCTTGGCCGAATCATCCAACAAAAGCCTCATCAACATCATAAAGAAAGTGCTAGAAGAAAACAAGAAGAACTGGCATAAAAAGCTCACAAATGCCCTATGGGCAGACAGACTTTCAACAAAGAAATCCATTGGGATGAGCCCTTATGAGCTGGTGTATGGCATGGAGGCCAGATTTCCATCTTCCTTGGGCATTCCTATCATCAAGCTGTTACAAGAGATCCAGGAAAAACCAAATGATATTCAACGAAGAATAAACCAGACCATTCATCTTCAGCAAACAAGAGAACAGGTCTATAACAGAGCTCAAATTTTGCAAGAGAAGCTCAAAAAGATGTTTGATAAGAGAGCTAAGGCTGAAGATTTTTGTGTTGGCAACAAAGTTCTAAGGTGGGACTCACGAAGAGAAGACAAGGGCAAACATGCAAAATTTGATTTTTTATGGAAAGGTCCATTTGTTATCAGCGTTGTGCAAGGCAATAACACATATTTCCTCAAGTCTGAGGAGAACGACATAACTGAAGAAGGCCCTATCAATGGCCGAATGCTAAAGCATTATTATGATCCCTGTTGTTGAACACAACGCAGTTGTATTATATTTGTACATAAATACTTGTATTTTCAGCACTTTGTTTTTTTTTTAGCAGGCCGAATAATGGAACAGTGCAGAAAAGTTTTTTAAAGGCAGAACCAAAGCAAGTCCTCCATTCAGATCTCTGTCATTGCATCAATCACAGCAAAAGAGCAGGCAGTTCTTTCCTTCAATGGTATTAAAAGAGAAGAGGATTTTCAGTTTACATCAGCACCCTTTTTCAAAGACAGAATCAAGGGAAGTGCTCTAGTTTTGTTCCCCTATGTTGTGTTTATTTCAAAGGCAGGTTCTCAGGCACAGGTGCATGTAATAATAGAGCACGCAGAAGAAAGCAGGCGATGCTGCTATGGTATAAAAATTCAGTTGATGAGAATGTTGTGTTCAGGTTTCAAAGTTTCAATCATTTGACAGCCAGCACAAGGGAAGTTTCAGCCTACAGCAACAAAAGAAGATCAAGGCAGTCTGACCTGTTGTTCTTGGCTTTTCACAAGGAAAAGCCATCCCCAAGTGGAGCCACTGTTAGCCTCCTATTGCAACAGGTGTTCATCTTTCATGATTGACAGTTGAAAGTGCCAAATATGTCATACTTTGCATGCTGCAATGCTCCATATTTCCAAAAGAGGCCAAAGAAGAGGCCATGAAAGTGTGCTAGTCTAAATGCCACTGTTGTATTCCAATTTTGATGAGTTATTCCTTTTTGAAAAATTTTCTGTTAAGGGAAGGCCAAACAGCTTAATCTTGGCTTCCCTAGGTTTCAATTTCTTGTTTTAGAATGTAGAGAATGAAAATCTGTCCAAACAGTTTAATATTGGCAGATTTTTAGATAGGTAGAGAAACAAAGGAGCCCAACTGCTTAATCTGGGCCCTTGGAAGAAATAAGTGTAGATTTAGATAGGAGGATAGCAAAAAGAAAAAAGGATAATCAAGGTCTGCAAGTCCAAGTGCACCCATGCAAAAAGAAGAAAAAATGCTAGGTAAGTAGGTTGGGTAAGTAGTTTTGTGGTTGCAGAATCAAGCTGTGCGATCCATTTCATGTTTTTAAGTGTTATATCTATTCAGATCACAAGTACAAGGCAATTTCCCTTTGGAGCAGCTCAAGCGAGGCATGTCTAACTTCTGTTTCTTCCTCTCCCTTAAATCATTCACTAACTTCCCCTAAAGAGGTCAAGATCTGCTTGATATCTCTTAAATTCATCATTATCCATAACATTTGCCTAAGTGAAGATCTCCTTTACTCAAGGATCTTATATTTCTTCTACAAGTCCTGTTTCCCCTTTAAAGCCTAAAGGATTTCTATCCTTAGCGCTTTTCTCACAAATTCATATTAACTCCTAACTCTACTATCTAGCTCCCTAGATCATCTCCTTATCCCCTATTACACAAAAAACTATATAAAAACCCCAAAAATATCACATATCCCACCCTATAGCACTATAGCTATGTACATATAGTTCTGGGATATAATAGTCCACCTGGGACTATTTTGAACCCATCTGTGTCATAACCCTGAGATTGATCTCAACCTCTGGTTAGGCCAATAACCTATATCCACCCCTTTTCCCATAAAACCTCATATTTCTACCCCTCCGCAGTCATTTTCCCAAAGTTAATGTTTAAATGTTTTATTAAACATTAAATTATCGTTCCACCCCCCGCTTAAAACTAACCCGCATAGAACATAAACCCACATTTTCTAAAGTTTTGAACTCCCGCAGCATATTATTATTTTAAAAATTTGCGCGGGCCCCGCTCCGAAGTTGCGCACTACCCCAATCCACCCGCCAGCCGTCTGATGGCCAACGCCCAAGATCAACGGTGGGCGGGTGTTTTCATATGCTGATCTGCCGGAGGTTAACATCCGGGGGATGGGCGGTTTCCCTGCCGTACTCCCGCCATGTGTCAGCCTCCCAGTGTGTTCGGAGACCCCTCCCCCAATACCGCCTGTGCTGAAAGGTGGTGCTGGGAAAACCGGATACCGCCTCCGTCGAGTGACGTCAACACCATGTCATCGTGATGTCATCAACCTGCATCGGTCTCCTGCCACCGTGTCCTTGCCACGTCGTTGCCATCGTACTGCTGACGTCACCCTGCCACGTCACCACCGTTCTGGGACCCACCGCTTATGTCATGCTGATGTCATCATCAAAATGGGCGTGAAGCATGAAATCTGCAGCAAGGGATGCTCGGAATGAAAAACCGAGGCAGTTTTTGATGCGCGATTAGCGCTAATCGCGCATCACTAAGGGAAATAGGCCAAAATGGAAGCCCTCTCATGGCTCGGCTACCAGCAGGCCTGAAAGTCACAAAATGACAAAAATTTCTTCACGCAGGATTCAGAAAAGGGGCAAAACAGTTCTTAAAGGCAACAGAGGGCCGAGCAGCAGCCATAAAAGGTCGATGGGACAGTTTAAAGAGTATCAGCGGTGAGAAAAGGCACAGATACAGTGCCAAAGCATATCAAGGAAGCGACAAAGAGTATCAATTAAATGTTTTTAATGGAAATCTTTATTTCCCAAAGCAGGTGAACATTGAATGGCCTCCAACAAAGTCAAAGAAAGCGGTGAAATCCCATCAAGGCTCTTCGATCACAGTTAAAGCATTTAAAGCCACCAAACAACAATGGATCAGATGCCAATGCGCATTTATGGCTAAATGAACAACACAGAGCCACTAGGATAGGTTTCAGCTCATTTTTGAGGCGGTTGCCCCCAACGCATTAGATAGATATTTGTTGCATTTATTTCAATAGATGTTAGGTTAATCGCAGTTATTTCCAGAGGTCTTTTATGATCTGTTTTGTAGATATTTTGCTTATAAATACCACCCAAAGCTATGTACAAAGGGTTGGTTGGTTAATGCACTCCAAGAGAGACTCGCTCTGTATATCTGATATGTTTTCTTTAATCAAAGACTGCTAAAAGCTTGGAGAATGGACTGTGTGCTGTGTATAAATATTTAAAGAATGAATATGGAATTCTTGTGCTGCAACACGACTCAATAAGTTCTTCTTACCTCTGTTTTCATTGACATATGCTCATATTATACATGTATCACCATCTAAATAGCAGAAAGAAAGATTAGCTTAGAACTTGCTTGGCTGCACTCTATGCTCAATTTCTGCTGTTTCTTTATGTTTTCATCTGAATTGGTAATAAATATGAATTCCCTTTGGCTCATATTTACCCTAATTCACTCATGTTTGACAGTTATCTAGGGATTCTTTACTGCTCCTAGATAGAGCTCATTCGCCTTCCCTCTGTTAAGCTGAATGAGAAATTCTTAATTGCTTCTCATTCCTTAGCCCTCACTCCATCCTTTTAGCTTGAATCATTGTTTCATGTTGTTATCACAAAACCAGTACTAGGGGCTGCAACCAAGCAAGGCTTCATGTAACTGTTTCAGACCAGACTTTAGACTAGGAATTAGCCTTCCTAATCAGAGAGGGCTCTCTCACAGGCTTTTGATAGAAAATTAATCACAACAACAGAGGGCTAACTCTTCACACATTTATAAAAATATAGCTGGTTGGACATACATCAAATTGGTCTTCATTGGGCTATGGAGTCTCTCACAGTTAATAAACCAAATCACAGTCATCTCATAGAAGCCAAGGCTCTTTGCATCATCAGAGGTTCAAACATAATTTACCTAAATCAAAGCCTGCTGAACATACAGGAAGTCAGAGCATTAAAAAATGAATTCTGAGTGATGTTCAAACATGCTTCACCAAAACCCACAGCTTGTCAAGCACACAGGAAGTCAGAGCATATAATATGAATTCTGAGGGATTGTGCCATAACAAGGCTGTAAAAAGAACATTAAGAAACTAAACCACCATCACATTTGAACAAAAAGATGCATTGAGAATCTTGGGAAGAAAAAACCCTGTTTGCCATTACTGTAACAGTCTTTACATAAGCTCTAAAAAACTCTGTTTTTGTATTAACAGTCCAACCCTTTCTACATCTAACCTTGGCCCATATATAGGCAAGCAAACTAAAACACCTCGAGCATCCTCCTCTAGCATGAGGGGAGCCTCGAAGGTGGCTATTAATTATTCCTACATGCTACTCACTAATGCATTAATTACAAATATGCTGAACTATAATTACACACTATCCTAATCAAAATAAAATACTAATTTCATTCTCCTCGTATGCTTGATGCTTTCTTGAATGCTTTAACAGCTGTCCTCCTTCAATTAATCTGATATAGCTGAGCTACAGGTGCAATGGATGGTGATTTAGGATGTTTAAGAGCGCTGATAGCTCATTAAATGACCGGAAGGTGTGCTCCTATTATAATGGTTTCTGTCTCCCAACATTCTCCTAACATATAGCAGTCTGCTCCCAAATCCTTTAATAACCCCAAGTATGGAGTGATGCCAGGTTTCTGATGTGCTGTAGGTGGTCTTTGATAGACATCTGTTCCTTTTCCTCAAACCCCCGCTCACCGTGTCACACTAGCTGCTCTGCGCTTTTAAAATCATCACCTACAGCAGTTTCGTAGCGCGCTACGAAACTGCTGTGTGATTTAAAAACACAGTCCCCCTCACTGGTTTTCTGCTAACAGTGTGCTACATTTATTAATGATCTTCCTCATTCCAACAAATGAACAACAATTTGCAAATAATCCTGTTTAGCTGCCAGGCTTCAATGTCAATAACTTTTCCTAAAAACAAACTCAAACAGCATGCTCGGATTCCTCTGCTTTCTGGAGATACTTTTAGGCCTGCCGAAAGGTTCTTGTAAAACTTATGAAATTCCAAGGTATCACCTCCAGCCTTGCGGACTTCAACCATAAAAAGAGAAGAAGCTACTTCAAATACCTCTGTAGCTACATTCAAATGACCCTTTCTTCCAGTCTTTGAACCTTGCATCTTCATCTTGTAATTTCTCTTTTGCACCAGAAGAAAACCATGAAGGGCATGTAAAATCTGATTTATATATCTTGTTATACAATGTCATAAGGCTTGGATCATCAAAAGGCAAGTAACCTGCTATTAAAACAAATAGGATGACACCACATGACCACAAGTCTGCAGTTGCCCCATCGTATATCTACCCTTTTTCCAGCCACTATAGTGAGCAAATGACTGCATATGGAGGTCATCATTCAGAGTAATAACATCAGCAATTACATGCAGTGTTCAACAGAGATTTAATAATTGTTTTTCACCTCCCAACACTTGGGTATACTCAGGAAATCAACACAAAGGTACTACAGTATTTAATCTAGCAAATTTCAACCCAGAAATGACAAATTCGTGGCACCTTCAGATCTGAGATCAACATGAAAATATCAGTCCCTAAGACAGATTTTTGGCCCACTAGTTGTAGTAAATTCGACCACAAGTTCAGCTCCAAATTTTGAAGATAGACTTGGCACAAATTCTTGAAATGCAAGTAAATCATTTGTCCTCCTCTAGGGTGTAATTAGCTGATCGAAACCTTGCTTTGAAAGGCAGCAATATGGACAAATATTCCAGAACTTGGCTGAGCGAATGATTTCTAGGAAGACCCTACACGGTCTCTCCAAAATTGGCACAACAATTCAACCTCAACTCCCTAAAAATGCACTTCAACTTCAACTACAGGAATATTACTTCATTCTTGGGATCTAAAATAATTAATTAGCTCTGCCTCCTTGAAGCAAACCGTCATCCCTGACTTGTTGAGACAGTGCACTTAGGCCAAAATCTGATACTTTAAGATTTCCATATGTATCCAGAAGCAAATTTTCTGGCTTCAAGTCCCTATGGTAGACACCCCCCCATTCGTTTCACCAGAAACGGATCCAATTCTTATGCTGCTCGATAGCCGAGGGATGAGCATCCATGGAAATATCTTTTCAGTGGCAGGCGCACCTCTGTGTCTTATTTGGAATAACGCCATTATCTAAACCGCGGTGAGCTAAACAAAAAACATCGCTCAGCACATCATCCTTATAAGTAGCATCTGTCGTGATTCTGGTGATTTTGCTAATGCAGGTGGCCATCAGAAGTGCCACATCTCAATCCCGGTGTCAATGGCGATCTTGTGGCAATCAAACCTTTATAAAGACCATTTGACACATGGCATTAATCACTGAATTTCATAAGAGCACTCTCATATCTTTAATATGCGCATTAATGCTGAACCAACATGCTTTATAATATTTATGACACTTGCATTTATATCGGTCATCTTAAAACCCATGTGCCTTGAAGAAACGGCTACAACGCATTTCGCATAAGCCAGGTAATTACGATAGCTCCAAAACATTTTTGTTTCAGAGAGTAATATCAAGAAGGAGGCGCTGTGTGTCCCAGTCTAAAAAAAATGTGATCCCCTGCAGTAATAAACACAACGCTGCCTCTCTGTAACACTTGGAGTATGAATGCGAAATTTTTTGAAGGCGCTCACATTTAACCAAAACCTGATCAACTTCTTTTGGGTGCTCCCATATATCCTTTTCTGTGCAGCAGTGATAAATTTTTGATAAGACTTTCCTTTGTTAGCGCAATGTTCTTAGCAACAGAACAGGTGCTCAAATGCCGAAGGTCCCCTGCCGCCAGCATGCAGTGCAAAGGCTAAAATGACAGCTATAGGCATGCCAACCACATAGTATGCCCCAAGATTTGCATAGGCACCCAACGTTTGCCATCCACATCCTCTAGCAATACCTGATAGAACACCTTGGATGGCATCCATAAATGTTGAGGGTACAAGCAGTGGCATCATGGTTGAAATGCATTCAACTACCTCTACTTCATTGCTATAAGCATAGCCCCATACATCTCTGATAGAGAATAAAATATATCCTATCATAAGAGCCTCATTGACTGCCATACAAACCCCGACACACACTGATAACTGTGCAGTGCGTGAGCGTCCAGCTCCTAGTTCATTGGAAACTCGTGTACTTACAGCAGCACCCATGCCAAAAGGGATCATATATGCAACTGCATCAGTGCCAAGACAGATGGAGAGAACTGATATCTCAAGTTCAGGCTTAGGTAACAAACCGGAGAATAGAACAAGCATTTCAAAAGACCAGTATTCCAAGCAACGCATTACTGCAGATAGAATAGTAAGCTTAAGAAAATTTGTAATGTCATATAAAGCTTCCCTTGAGAAAGATGTCCATGTCTTCTTGCATGCAGGGGAAGATTTAACATAAATTGATAGAAGTGCCACATTTAGCCAATTGGAAATGCTATTTGCAAGCGCAGCCCCTTTATTACCTAATCCAACTTTGAACACCAATACCCAACAAACGGGAACATGAACTTTATCATAAATATTTTTCAAATCTTTCAATCCATTGTGGCGCCCTGCTTTGTGAAAGAAGTTACAGATTGTGAAAAGACAATCCCAAATATCAAACACTCTATGACTTATAAAATCTAATAGATTCTTTGTCCAGAGGATTCAACACAAAATCTCCTGCAAGTCTCCCACATTAGTATGTACATCTTTCACAATCACCCATGAGCCAGAATTCAGAGATAACTCCCTTAATGTATTTGATGGCAATCCTACAATAGCTGCATCATCATAAGGTGTCTCCTTGAACATACTGCCACTGCTCTCATCAACATTCCTGGAAGAAGAACTCTGTACAATAAGCATGCTAGGATTTGGACCTTCACTAAAAACTCAAACAAATCCCCAGTTTCGTAGCACGCTACGAAACCACTCAAACAGGTAGCGCTGCGAAACTGCTAAAAAGAATTCTGGCGCTGCGAAAACACCCACTCTTTAAGCCAGGCTAAAAAAATTTTAACTACAGCATTTTCAGTGATAACACATGTGTAGCTAGCTTGCTCCATATTTCGCTCTTGTGACCAAGAAAACGCACCAGCAGTCCTAATCCTTGACTCCATGCCCAATGGTTTGAAACTCTCATAATATACCTACCTCTCTACTTGGAGGCCTCATCCATCCCACCAAACTCAAACAAAACCCCTTGAACTCAATAACTAGCCTAAAATCATCATCAACAAAGCTAAATCATTAAGAGAGAGCCCTCTTTGATTGTGGGTAGGCTAGGACCTGCAGTCCAAAGATTGGTTAGTGGTTACCTCGGCTGTATTCCCTTGGGAGTCAAAGGGAACAACCTGAGTGATAACAACTAGCAGAAGAAATTATTTTTTTATTATAGTTTCAACATCAAAGTGCATCTTTGACAACATGAAATATACATGAAAATAAGAAGGTGATACATAAATGGATTCAAATTGATCGATAGGGAACGAGTAGATCATATCCTACAAAATAGTCACATAGTTAATACCAACTTAAATGATAGAGCTAGTGAAAGAAATGTAATGAATGATCTTAAACTTCTCCCAGATATAAACCAATAGAGATGTGCATTCAATTTCTAGGAGACACTATGGAAGAGCTGACCTGCAAACCAACAATGACATTATACTAGCAGAGATCAATTGCATGAAGAAGGAACTAGGATTAACAAAATGAAGCCTCACTATTGGACATGACCTCACTCACAAAATTGGTAGCATCTGGGTATGCAAAGGAGGGAATCCCATGTTTTGAGTGACTGCTTGCTTTTTATAAATCTCTTGAGGCAAATGGATGGTATCAATCCTCCTTGATTGGCCATCGAATAAAAAATTGGTGGTTTCATTTGTTTGGAAACTATGTCGTACTTTGTTTAAAGCTTAATTATTTGGTGTACATATATTTGTTTTCATTTTCAGGTAGATTAATAAATATAATCTGCCTATTCCTATTGTTGAATGAAACACATATTCGTTTATATATATATATATATATATATATATATATATATATATATATATATATATATATATTTCTCCCCTTGCTCTCATTCACAAATGTAGTTGTTATCGTTATCATGTTCATGGTGACAGGTTGTTTTCGAATAATGCTTTTGAAGTTGTTGAAGCCCCGAAAATCGGGTCGACAACAAGGGGGATACCCACCCGGTCCGGACCTTGGTTGACAGCTCCTTATCTATTTGGTGTAGCGGGTTCGACTGGGGATAATGGAACCAGTTTCCCAATCTAAGGGTGTATGTGTGTACAGAGTTGGATGATGCTGATCTAAGAGTTCTAATCTAAGCTACTTTAATCTAATTCTATGCAATTGTAATCTAATGAAAACAGCACATCTAATCTATGCTAACCCGGGATGTATTTCTTCTATTATGTGATCTAAAGAGATTTCAAATAATAACTGGTAATAAAGATCATTCAGCTATCATAAGAATGGAAATCAATTAAGATGAACCACTTTGCATAAAAAGTTAGGCAAAACGGTTGTGAACAGCATATCGCATAATAAGTTATTCATATATCAAACATAAATAAATGACTCCACCATACAAAAGTGCCAAATGGTAGCTCAAACATTCATGCAATAACATATAAACAATTAAAAACTGTATATCACTTTAAGAATATAAGCAGAAATGGCCAAGAGATAAAAGTACCATTTATGACTGGTCCTACTCATAAGCTTCAAGCAACAATGATTTATCTCTACTTGTTCTAATATGTACCAAGAGTAGAGAAGTGCAACATCAGTAGCAGATATCAAATGCAAACATTAATAAACCTTGATCCATTCATTCATCAAAACCTCCTCTGAGGGTGCAAAAGTGCATGTTCTGAGGACAAGTTTTTGACAAATTTCTGGACCCTTCTCTAAATGCATGAGAAGGGTTTAAATACTACTTCCTAATTCTAATAATAGTTTATTTACAAAATTTAGGATGCGGTTTTCAAATGACCGTCCTTTTTCTAATCTAATTTTTTAAGTAAAAACAACATTCTAAAGTAAACTACTTCTGAATCTAATCTTTAAAGCTGCATGCATTCATCATTGGTTTAAGGAGAGTCGGCTGGCTGACTTCTGCTTTGAGCTGGGCTGAGAAAACAGAATCTATGAGAGCTGGCACCATTTTTTTTGGCCGCATTAATGATACATTTCACAGTCATCCACTGACTATGCGGCTGCACCAAGTATGCCCAGTAACACTCCCAATTTAACCTGTTTAGTGCTTGGACCGCTTTTCCCTTTTCTTGCGTCTTCTGCTTCCATTCTGCTTCTAGTCATAGTTTATTTGGTAAATACCCCGGGGTGGTCTCTGATAGGTTTGGGTTCTCCGCCACAAATTTTTTAATGAATTGTGCATTGTAAGTCGCCTACGGTTCAGGAAGATGATACATGAGCTTTAAGTCTTGTGCAGCGAATGATTCGATGAGCCCATGTCCTTGAATCTTGAACTATCTGTCGTTCATTTCTGCATTGTCAAGTATCCACTTGATCATATCCGTATATGGGAGAATTTTTGGCCTTGCTGCTATCCGATGAAGGAATGAGCACGCTAGTTCTTCTAAGGATGCTTCGGAAGAGCCCTATGAGTCTACGACAGCGGTAACCTTCATTATTCTGGGGTTTTCTTCTTCAAGCATTTTGTACATGCTTTCCCACGTCGATATCCCCGCGTCTTTACTTCAAGCTGTGTCTGTATATAAAGGTGCCATTTCCTTCACCTCAGAGCCCTGAGCCTTATTTTTCTTTCCCATTTCTTCCTACGTATGGCTTGGTATCGTCCTTCATTCTTCGTTCCTGCAGCTCACAAGCGAAATGGAAATGACTGATCAAGAAAGGTGATGGGAGAGTCTTAAATGCAACAGATATATCAAATATGCCACCTTACGTGAAAAAATTCTTTGCAAAAGCACGCGTCTACATTTAATAGATGACAACTAATTCCTTTATTATCATTAAAAGCGCATGACCTTGAGTTAGATTATGGTAAGTGGCTTTTCTTGAATAGCATGCCCGAAAGATTTGCGATGGAGTGATTTTGCAATTTGGTTCACAATCGTCGCAGATCGCGACATCGCATTATTGCACTATCGCGCTCTCGCACCGACTCACAAATATAACATCGCAGAGTTGATTTGGCTTAATATTGCAACCATCGCTTTATCGCGACATCGCAACATCGCAGATCGTAGAAGTTTTATGCTTGCCATATTTTGTTAGCCCATTCCCTGCGATATGCGATCTTGCGATCGGGGTTATCGCAAATCGGAAAATCTTGAAGTCTTTATTATTAGCATTACCTTATTGCGATGCGATATATTGCTTAGTACGAGAATCTTGCACATACCGAGATTATACCCAAATGGAGGTGCTTATCTATTATTTTATGTTGCAGTTTTTTAAAGAATTTTTCTCTCATCATAAACTTAGGTTTTAAAGTATTCAGAAGATCTTCCTAAGCTTACGATGGTAACCTTATTTTGAAGAAAGGAAACTCTTGCTTTTCCTAAATTTTAACTAAGGGTCCCCATTCATTTAGTATTTTGGACAACACTTAAATGAAAAAAGGGGGGGGGGGGTTGTTGCTGGTCACAACAATTGGTGATTCACTTGGGAGAACCAGTTATCTCTGATTTTCTATTGAACTTTTCAAATTTCCAAAACAATTTTTTTTTAGAAAATTAAACTTTATTATAAAAAGATAAAGCACATTATACTCCAAACTGTCAATGACATTTTGTTCCAACCTCTTTCTATTTTAATTATTTGCTTCCTCAGCTTGTCCTTGCATTTACATCAGCCATTACTTGGTCTTGTAAAGATAAAATAAGGTCTTCCCTGTGTACCAGTTTTTTAAATATGCTCATTTGTCGTAGGTAGAGCCTCTGCTGCCAGCAGGCATTCATAGCCTCGACAGGGTTACCTATTACCCAGTAATGATCCTTTATCCTGCTTAAGGTGATCTACAACTTTCAAAGAAAAACCCATATTGACACTTTTTCCCTTTTTTATTCTTAAAGAACAATGTCTTGGTTTGGTAGCCAAATTATGACACAGTCATTCACTTGATTTACACTTTTGCTGAACAAGCTGGCTCGTGATGAGACCCCTTGTCTTTTGATCTCAACAATCTTAAGTCGTTGCCCTGTTTTGGTGGACAGTAATGGCAAAGGCAGCAAGTTATAATATCTGTGATTATGATAAGCCGGCTCGTGATGAGACCTCTTATTCTTCAAGATATAGTGTATCCTTGGGTTGTTTCTCTAAATGCTGCGATTTTCTTTAGCAGAGAGGAAGTCATTTTTTCCTTAAGAAAGCTCTGGACGACAATAATAGAGTTTTTGGAAATGGCTGTTCTACAAGGAATCCTCATTCTATTATTTATACTTTTCATTGTACTGATATAAAACAATTTCTTCACTAAGATTGCTTTCATCAATTTTCTTGAAGTTGAAACTAGTATCATATCTGGGTTAAAGTTTTTTAACTGTATCTATTAATAATAAAGATCAAGTTTCCAAAAGATTTACTATTTATACAAGCAGGAGTTCAAAATCTGATATAGAAATGGTGTCTTTAGTAAATGTCAAATGCTGTTAACCACAACAAATTTTATTAGGGAGGAAAATATTTAAAGAAATGAGAGGTAACTATTCCCTTGGCGTATGTACATGATAGGGGTAATTTATTCTCTTATTTTTCCTACCAACATTTAAAAATTAAATTATCCACCTAATAACCTAGCTAAACTACCCCTACTTCTATTCTAACTATACACAGACAAATTGACTAGGTAAAATGATATTTCCAGTGAAACCATCTTTTCATTTTTATTCCTACACATATGTACCTTTCAAACATCAGTGTTAAGAATAAAACTTTTCTTGGACTGTGAACATTGAATGTAGGATTAGAAAGTGTAACTTCAGGCAGAGTTCCGCTTGAAATTTCTTTCTTATGAAATCTTCTTTCCAATTGGATACCTATTGGATCATAAAAATCAGGATGAATTTCTGTTATGGATTGGTGATCATGTAATAGGAAAGATGACAAGCCAAGTTGCGAATATGATTTTTTAGTTTTAATGGCCTGTAATCTACTATGCGTTAAAGTCAAGCTTTTAGCAATTTCTCGTAAAAGGAAAGTTTCCACATATAAATCACTAAATAAATCAATGAAGAATAGATGGATATTTTTGGAAAGAGATTTATCAATCAACGCAAATTGCTGGCAAGTTTCCAAAAATACTTTTTTTTGTTGATGATGTTTTGGATGACATAGAAGTTTCTTCTGAAAGGCTGATATTGATTGATCGTGGAATTGAAAAACTTATGTATTTCCTTGACACAATTTAGTTTTCCAAAATGGTAATACATCTTTCGAATGTTCTTTGATAAGGTGCTCAATATACCATAGTAATCTATCAAAAGTCTAAAAATTTAAAATACAATCCGATTTTATACAAAATGAGTGCAAGCGAAAAAGAATGCAATGATTATCTGTATAACTAATGTTACAGCACAACTGAGATTGACTTGAAATATCTTCTTTTTCACAAGAACTGGCCAGAATTATGGGATCCGAGTAATTTTGAATTGCGTCTTGTGAATCAGAAAACAAGTTATGATTGGGAACAGGCATGGGGGTTTGCTCATGATACGAATCATAGATCGGGATATTGTTTTGAATAGTAAAATCATGCAAATGATCCGTCACTCTGGAATGAGAATCGACTGATATGATTCTTGAATTAGAATATCTCTCATTATCTGAGCTCTGTTGAGTTACTTGAGATAAATCAACATCATCATCATCAAAGTAGCTATCATAAATGATTTTATAGGTTTCTCTAGATTTTTCTTTTTCATCCAATATTTTCAGAAAAGGAAGTTCAAGTCGTTCTTGTTTGTAAATGATCAAAGGATGTTCTATAGCTGCCTCTTTATCTTGAAAAACTAACGATGAATCATTTGAATAATCCTCTGTACTTTTTGAGATATCATTAATACTGAGGGGGAAAAAATTATCATCACTAAATACATCAGGATAAAGAGAAAAATGTGATTCCGAAACAATGCATTTGAAAATATCATCGCGAAAAAATTCTTGTTCATCACATTCATTGTAGACATCGGGCTTTAGATCATACCTTTTCGTGTTTGTATTTTCCGAAAGAGAATTAATTTGTTGTTCTAACCTTGCCGTCTGCATTTGTTGACTTGCGATGATATTATCTAACCTTGTCTCCAAGTTGCTTTCTGGTTCCAAGGCAGGCTTTCTTTCAACGTTCTCACTTTTGTCTTCTTGCATTAGAGCAGGCATGTTTCCTAAGCTTTGGGAAGTTTCTTCATCATGAGTGATTGGCACATTCAAATTGGAATTTTCATTCCTATTAGAAGAAAATAAAACAAGACTTGGACTAATTTCTGGTGGATCGGACATAGGAAGTAGGGAATGCTCAGCATAATCTGAAGATTCTTCATTCATGAGTTCATTTTCAAGATCATATTTTAGACAATCAAGATGAAATCGCATATTAAAATCCCTAACAGATTCATCTTCTTTTCATAGATACTCAATTTCATCATATACCTGATCATAATCATAGCAATCAAATTTACAAATGAAAGCCTTGACAAATTGGTCCCAGTTGTGAATTGAGGCAACTGGGAGGGTTATACACCATTTTCTAGCTTCCGCCGTGAATGTGAGAGTAAAAATTCTGCATAAAATGCCTTCATCAATTCTTTGAACGTTCGAACTTGAAACACTTTGAATAAATTGAAGGGCATGATTAAAAGCAGAAAAATTATTCTTACCATTGAATTTTACCTGAGACAAGAGTCTTACCACTTTAGGTGGAGTGTTGGAAGAGGCACGAACATGGATGCAGCTCCAAATGGGAAGTTTGTGAGCAGCCATCCTAATTCAAATGATTACGATTTCAAACCATTCCAACAGACACTATGCTTCAGGCCCTCCTTCTAGCGCCAAATATGTTGAAGCCCCGAAAATCGGGTCGACTACAAGGGGTATACCCACCCGGTCCGGACCTTGGTTGGCAGCTCCTTATCCGTTTGGTGTAGCGGGTCCGACTGTGGATAATGGGACCAATTTCCCAATCTAAGGGTGTGTGTGTGTACAGAGTTGGATGATGCTGATCTAAGAGTTCTAATCTAAGCTACTTTAATCTAATTCTATGCTATTGTAATCTAATGAAAACAACACATCTAATCTACGCTAACATGGGATGTATTTCTTCTATTATGCGATCTAAAGAGATTTCAAATAATAACTGGTAATAAAGATCATTCAGCTATCATAAGAATGGAAATCAATTAAGATGAACCACTTTGCATAAAAAGTTAGGCAAAACAGTTGTGAACAGCATATCGCATAATAAGTTATTCATATATCAAACATAAATAAATGACTCCACCGTACAAAAGTGTCAAATGGTAACTCAAACATTCATGCAATAAAATATAAACAAATAAAAACTGTATATCACTTTAAGAATATAAGCAGAAATGGCCAAGAGATAAAAGTACCATTTATGACTGGTCCTACTCATAAGCTTCAAGGAACAATGATTTATCTCTACTTGTTTGAATATCTACCAAGAGTACAGAAGTGCAACATCAGTAGCAGATATCAAATGCAAACATTAATAAACCTTGATCTATTCATTCATCAAAACCTCCTCTGAGGGTGCAGAAGTGCATGTTCCGAGGACAAGTTTTTGACAAATTTCTGGACCCTTCTCTAAATGCATGAGAAGGGTTTAAATACTACTTCCTAATTCTAATAATAGTTTATTTACAAAATTTAGGATGCGGTTTTCAAATGACCGTCCTTTTTCTAATCTAATTTTTTAAGTAAAAACAACATTCTAAAGTAAACTACTTCTGAATCTAATCTTTAAAGTTGCATGCATTCATCATTGGTTTAAGGAGAGTCGGCTGGCTGACTTCTGCTTTGAGCTGGGCTGAGAAAACAGAATCTATGAGAGCTGGCACCATTTTTTTTGGCCGCATTAATGATACATTTCACAGTCATCCACTGACTATGCGGCTGCACCAAGTATGCCCAGTAACACTCCCAATTTAACCTGTTTAGTGCTTGGACCGCTTTTCCCTTTTCTTGCGTCTTCTGCTTCCATTCTGCTTCTAGTCATAGTTTATTTGGTAAATACCCCGGGGTGGTCTCTGATAGGTTTGGGTTCTCCGCCACAAATTTTTTAATGAATTGTGCATTGTAAGTCGCCTACGGTTCAGGAAGATGATACATGAGCTTTAAGTCTTGTGCAGCGAATGACCCAATGAGCCCATGTCCTTGAATCTTGAACTGTCTGTCGTTTATTTCTGCATTGTCAAGTATCCACTTGATCATATCCGTATATGGGAGAATTTTTGGCCTTGCTGCTATCCGATGAAGGAATGGGCACACTAGTTCTTATAAGGATGCTTCGGAAGAGCCCTGTGAGTCTGCGACAGCGGTAACCTTCATTATTCTGGGGTTTTCTTCTTCAAGCAGTTTGTACATGCTTTCCCACGTTGATATCTCCGCGTGTCTGCTACAAGCTGTGTCTATATATAAAGGTGCCATTTCCTTCACCTCAGAGCCCTGAGCCTTATTTTTCTTTCCCATTTCTTCCTCCGTATGCCTTGGTATCGTCCTTCGTTCTTCGTTCCTGCAGTTCACAAGCGAAATGGAAATGACTGATCAAGAAAGGTGATGGGAGAGTCTTAAATGCAGCAGATATATCAAATATGCCACCTTACGTGAAATAATTCTTTGCAAAAGCACGCGTCTACATTTAATAGATGACAACTAATTCCTTTATTATCATTAAAAGTGCATGACCTTGAGTCAGATTATGGTAAGTGGCTTTTCTTGAATAGCGTGCCTGAAAGATTCGCGATGGAGTGATTTTGCGATTTGGTTCGCAATCGTCGTAGATTGTGACATCGCATTATTGCACTATCGCGCTCTCGCACTGACTCACAAATATAACATCGCAGAGTTGATTTGGCTTAATATCGCAACCATCGCTTTATCGCAACATCGCAGATCGCAGAAGTTTTATGCTTGCCATATTTTGTTATCCCATTCCCTGCGATATGCGATCTTGCGATCGGGGTTATCACAAATCGGAAAATCTTGAAGTCTTTCTCATTAGCATTACCTTATTGCGATGCGATATATTGCTTAGTACGAGAATCTTGCACATACCGAGATTATACCCAAATGGAGGTGCTTATCTATTATTTTATGATGCAGTTTTTTAAAGAATTTTTCTCTCATCATAAACTTAGGTTTTAAAGTATTCAAAAGATCTTCCTAAGCTTACGATGGTAACCTTATTTTGAAGAAAGGAAACTCTTGCTTTTCTTAAATTTTAACTAAGGGTCCCCATTCATTTAGTATTTTGGACAACACTTAAATGAAAAAAGGGGGGGTTGTTGCTGGTCACAACAGAAGTATACAATTGCAATCCATGCTCAATAATTCTATTCAAACATTTATAAAGTTGTTTCCCCTCTTCCAATTGCAGTTGCAATTCTTGTTCTCATATCTTTTAACGCTTCAAGGATTTTCACCAATGTCTTCACCTTTTGATTGATTGACCTCTCTACTTCATCCTCAAGTATCAAAATTGAAAATTTAAGAAATGTATGCGAACTTGAGTGTATTTCAGCCACCTTTTCATTAAACAATGTTGTTTTATCTCCCTTATATAATTCATTTCTTGAATTTTCTCTCTCAAACCCATTCTTTACTGCATCAGAAAATTTACCATACTTCAAATAAGTGTGCACCTTTGCCCAATGAACTCTTACATGTTCCCTGGAAACAAGCTTGTTCAAAAGTTTCTATTGGTCTAGCAATTGGGGAATATTTCTTTCACAATGGATCATAATAACCACGAAGAGCAATCAATAAGAAATATACAAGCCACCAAGGTATGCTATGAGCTTTATGATGCCAAAGTTGTTGCGATATGCAATTTCGACAAGGTAATGTGTAGAACTTTGACCCAAACTGCTATCTTTACTCCCTCGTGCTTAGAAAATGCATCTTGCATTTATTTTATGCTAACCACGTGTGAACTAGGTGTAAACATATGAAAAATATTTTGTATAAGCTTTGGGTTACCTTTACTCTTGAAAGTGCAAGGAACAAAATTTAAGCTTATATTATCCTAGTCAAAACCTCGCAATGTTGCAGCTATAGTAAACATCTTGTTTTATCTTCCAATAAGAGATGTTGTCAAAGTGCTTCCATGTGGCATAAAGGCGATTGTAAAGGCATTTATAATAATTATTATTATCTAATTTTAAAGTCACGACCAAGTCAGACACCAAATTGTTGTATGAGACCCCCTTGTTTGTGGGACAAGGGATCCATCTCCGCGCAACAATTTCACTGCTAAGTCTACAAAGGCATACATACTCCACCTCCTCTGGTTTTGAGGTTGTGACCTCTTAGGAGGAAACACATGCTCTTAACCATTAAACCCACTCAAACTGTATAAAACCAACTGCCGAAAAAATTAAATTTATATTTAGTTGATCTTGATTCCCAAATAAATAAATATTTGTTACTTGTACTAAATACTAAATCTATTAATCCTATTAGAAATACCCATACAACAACATATAACATGCACAATAGTGCTCAAAAGAGTGATTTCAAACCTCGAACAATGAAAGAAAATCTACAAAAGTGCGTAGGTCGTTTTCCATTTTACTCCAATGTTGTTCATTTGCACCAGTTGTGAATATGTAAAACTTTCCATGTCCTTTTGTCTCAGGCAATGATGCAAAACATTTGTCATAGATTCATAAAATAAATGTGGATGGTTTTAAGCATTGGGATGCCACGTTGCTTCCTTGATTTTTATTTTTTATCATATGAAATTCATGATAATTGTATCAATTCCATATATGCCAATCTTTCGCAATGTGAGAGTTCTTGGGTTGTTTCTTGAGTTTGATCATGACTATAATAAATTAGAAACGAGCAGCGACAACTTTATATGTAATGTCTTTTTTCTTTTAACTTTCAAGACATGAGAAGCGACAACTTCATATGTAATGTCTTTTTTCTTTTGACTTTCAAGACAGGAGAATTTCATTTCTCCGACACAAATCAAAGCTAAATCCAGCTTTAGGAGGAAAATCGATCATAGTATTCACCATGGCCGCGCGAGCGGGAACAGAGAATTTTGTAAAATGGAGAGCAATACTCTGCGATCTCCCAAAGTCAATGAAATTCTGTTGAAGTTTGGCACCTTTCAAACTCTAAATTTCAATGAAGAAAAGAGAATTCAGACACTTGGGCTTTGTGTTTTCGGATTTTCACGGTGGCCGGCCAGATCATAATATAAATGATGAAAACTCTCTCTGCGGTGGGCGTCTCTTGGAATCAATAATTGCAATATATATAAAATAAATCCACAATATGACCGCAGGTGTACATGATTACATGGTTTCATTTTTCTTTAAAGAAAAGGCACTTATCCCACATGGAGCGTGTTTAAATGCCATACTAATACGATTACACATTTATGACAACGAAAAAGCTATTTATTAGTGGAAGGCCTTAGAATAATCTTTCTTCTGATATAGTGGGGCCTTAAAAGAATCCTTTCATATGGTTGGACTTAAACCAAAGGTAAAAGAAAATATTAAAATATGAAAATATTTTGATGTAGTGGGGCCTTAAAAGAATCTTTTCATATAGTGGGACTTAAACCAAAGGTAAAAGAAAATATTTTCTTTTCATATGGTGGGACTTAAACCAAAGGTAAAAGAAAATATGAAAATATTTTATTTTGATATAGTGAGGCCTTAAACCAAAGGTCACAAAAAATAATCTTTTCATATAGTGGGATTTAAACCAAAGATCAAAGAAAATATCAAATTAAACCAAAGATCAAAGAAAATATCAAATATGTTTTTGATATAGTGGGGCCTTAAACCAAAGGTGAAAGAAAAGAATAATCTTTTCATATAGTGGGACTTAAACCAAAGGTCAAAGAAAATATCAAAATTTTTTGATATAGTGGGGCCTTAAACCAAAAGTGAAAGAAAATAATATTTTCAAAATTTTTTGATATAGTGGGGCCTTAAACCAAAAGTGAAAGAAAATAATATTTTCATATAGTGAGGCCTTAAACTAAAGGAGTCAAAGAAAAGAATCTTTTTATATAGTGGGGCTTAAACCAAAGGTCAAAGAAAATATGAAAATTAATCAAAATATTTTGATATAATGGGGCCTTAAACCAAAGGTGAAAGAAAAGAATATTTTCATATAGTGAGGCCTTAAACTAAAGGAGTCAAAGAAAAGAATCTTTCTATATAGTGGGGCTTAAACCAAAGGTCAAAGAAAATATAAAAATCTTTTGATATAGTGGGGCTTACAGTGTTTCAGCCATGTATGTATATAATTTTTTTATTTAATGGGGCTTAAACCAAAGGTCAAAGAAAATATGAAAATCTTTTGGTATATTGGGGCTTCGGCCATGTATGTATATAATTTTTTGATTTAATGGGGCTTAAAACCAAGGTCAAAGAAATTATGAAAATCTTTTGGTATAGTGGGGCTTACAATGTATAAATTGATTATGGTAATGTATGGAAACCTTTTGATATAGTGGGGCTTAAACCAAAGGTCACAATGTTTGGGCCATATATGTATAAATTGACTATGGTAATGTATGTATGTGGGTCACGAGAGTACCACTTTTGAACTCCATAAAATGAACACACGTTAGATTCAATAATGACTACACTTGAATAATAATAAGAGATGCCCATCTTTATACTTTTATAATAACGAAGAGAGCCAAAAATTCATGACATAAGGATTATAATATGATAAAAGGGGCACTATGATTAGTAGTACATCAAAGGGGGCAAGAGAGAGGCACAACTCTTTTTTACGAAGATAAAGAGATCTTAGGTACATAATTCTTTATGATAAAACTACTTATTATTTCACTTTATAATAGGGTGTGCAGTACATTCTTCAATGGGAATTAAAGACAATTTTTTTTCATTGGGGGAAGGAAGGGAGGCTTTCTCTCATCTTTTGATAAGAAGACTTGAACCATATTCATTCAAGGACTTGGACCACATATGTGTATAAATTGACTTTATAATAAGGCCCAAAAGATTAATGAACATATGTTCTTTTACAACAAACACCCATACACATATCGCCTTTTGTTCTTTCACCTTTAGACTCATTATGGATGCAACACTCCTATGAATGGGGTTGGGATAGGAAGACACATGCAATGGCTTGTGGAACCTTTTGAAATCGTTGATGTGCATCAACAAGTGGGTGGGATAATTATTATGCACTTTTAGTGGATCATTAATGAGTTCACTTTAGTTAGGGTAAATGATAACTTATCAAAATATAACAACAATTAAATGAGGTCCTCATCTTGAAAGTATGTTATTTGCTATGAATATTCATTAATTATTTGGTAACAAGATTTCCATTAAAATGCTTATGTTAAATTTGTGTGGAGTCTTCTATTGTCCTCATGTATCATCACTCCTAGCTTCAAGGGCTAGCTATAAAAATTAGTTAAATATTTTGAAGATATTATACTTTATTGATAGTGATTTCTATATTTCACATTCTATATATATATGTATGTGTCTATGTACAAGCATATGTGGGGGTTAGTATTATATCAATAGGAAAGTTTCTCAAATATTATACAATTATAATTATCGTTTAGTTTTACACATTCCAAGACTTTAAACATGTCTAACACATTAGTGCTATTATTAAAATAATTAATATAATTCTACCCTTTAACGACACAAGTAATGTTTATTACACCATTATAATTATCATTATATAAAAATCTGATCTGGAAAGAGGTAACACTCACATCACTATATGTTAGGTTTGAAAATAAAACTCTAATATTTATAACAAATAAAAATACTAATAATTATATTTTGATTAAATATATATAAAAATATCTCCATATATATATAATAAATATGAAAGTTATGTATTAAAATTGCTAAATAAATAAATAAAAATTAAAAAAAGGAGATTGATGCAATATCATCATATAAATAAGAGATTATTTTTCTAATAATCAAAATTTTCTTTCTATATATTTATTAAAAAACATCCAAATTTTCATCTTTTTAATGTGATTCCAACAATTTTTTTGAGTACCTCTTTTCCACTTTCATACCAAATTATCACATAGTTTGTTTATATTGATGTATTTTTTGTCAAGGCACAATTATTTTCCAATTATGTCGCTTTAATGTTGATTCTTATGTATTTAGGAAGGAATTTACCTTTTTATGTTGACATGTGAGAATATGTGAGAATAACTTTAGGCAAGCTAAGGTAAGTATTCTTAAAGAAATCATAAATGATAGTTGTTCTTGTGTTGCTACAACACTTTTAGGTTTTTGTAACACCCTTATTTCACTACAACACCCTAGGTATTTTGGCGTTGCTACAATATAACTAAGGATCAAATGTTGCAACTCCTGTTGTTGCAACATGACTATAGGATAAGAGTTGCAACTCTACCTATTACAACATGAACAAGGATTGATGCTGCAACACAACTTTGCAACACAATAGAGCACAATTTTGTATCTTCATTGTTACAACATCCCAGTAGAATCAATATTGCAACTTGCCTAAGTCTAATGCTACAACACATTGACAGTTAACCATTGAGGATAAGTGTTGCCAATAAGGGATAGTTGTCATAGTGCACCTCCATCCAACCTCCAGTCACACAGTCATTGATAAATTATAGGTTGACCATTTGACCACCTAATGAAGAAAGTGACAAGATTTTTTTGGCGACCAACAAGGAAAATCGTACTGCAACATAAGGTCAATGAACTTCCACCTATCACAACAACTAAGTGAGTAAACATTTCTCTTATCCTTTCTACTTTTTGGTGAATTGTTGTAACTAACAAGGAACAACTTGAGAATATGAATATTCTCATTATTTTCCTTTGATCTTTTTGTTGCTAAATCTAGCACCTTGTGGCACAAGTGCTATAGGGGAGATAGAAAGCCTCCTAGAGACAATTTATGGGTTGATTGTAGACCAATGCCTAGGACATCTTAAATACAGGAGTTCTTGTAAGGTTATATGTGAGGGGTTTGCGACACTCCAATTGTCACGTAAAAGGTAATAGGAGGGGCTTGGTTCAATTAGCTTTCAAAGAGGTAGATTCAAGCCAACTCATGGATCCAAATGTTGGGGGTATATGGGGCAATCTCAAAGAGAAATGGTTTCTTCTTCTGGTGGCCGACACACGGAAATGAGACAGCTTAAAAACTGAAGTCGTAGGAATGATGGAGAGGAGGAAAGGAAGGAGGGAAATAGATGCATAGGGCTGTAACAAACAGAATCCTAAACAAGATTGTTCCAATAGAAGTGGAACTCGATGGATAGGGTTGTAAACAACACGTAATCCTAAACCATGGGTTTCCAATAGAAATATGAATGAAGGAGGAGATGGAGTGATAGAAACAACGGAGAATTTATTGAGTTTTCAAGCCTATGACATGGGTACCTCTATCACTAAATAGTGTGAGAAAGGTTGTGCTCATACAGGTACTGCAGGTTATTAAAAAACCAAGTAAATCTGTAATACACATAGGCACTATTCTCTATTTAGGAGCCGGAGTAAATCCATGAACCATGGAGAAACCAACAATCTCATTACACTATTTTAGAGAAGGAAAAACAATTTATGAAATGAGGTTACAGAAGGTAAAACTTACTGCACATTAATCATGTTAGGAATCAATGGGAAAATACCATTTAACTCAAAGGCTCCAATAACTAGTCCATACACTCAACAATGATATTAGCGAAACCCCCATGAACAAGCAAATTAGAACCAAAATGGTATCACAGAGTTCAACCCTTGTGGGCTAGAATATCCGGAACCTCTGTATTATGTTTCATCCCCTTATTTATAAGAAGAGGGGGAGAGCTTTGAATTACAATCAAAATATCTAAGCCTAAGCCCCAACTATCATGCTAGACTAGCTGTCTCGGCTTTGCCAAGCTCTGCTACCACCTACCTAAGATTATAATAGGGATCGAATCCCTTTCTTGGAAAAATAAATAAATAAGTGCTCAGAGAAAGAAAGTCGAGAGAGGAAGGAGGTGTCCCCTTGCTGCTTTAGTGGAGGCCTTGGATGGAGCCACAACCTTGTTGTTGTCATGCTTCTCTCTGTTGTTGAGGCGGTTTACTGCTGCATCAGTCGGCTTTTGTCAACTCTCCTTTGACTGCTTTCGGCACCAACTTATGGAGGTGTGTTACAGGCTGAGTCCTTCCATGAATGCGCCCATACCTTCATTAAACTCCCCAGCTGCTGACCCATCTGCCCATTAAAATCTCTGCGCAGTCCTTTCGGTGCTATGTTGTAGCGAACAGTGGATCAGTCATGGGCCTTTTAACACCAAAAACAAATAGAACAAGTGGGTATTTTTAATTAATTCTTAGGCATTTATCCTTTATGCCCTTTTATTATAGCCCCTTTTTTATTTCTTCATATGAACACAGGAGGAGACCGAGGGCTTATCTTTAAAGTGCTTAAGGCCTTGAATTGCTGTGCAGGGGCCTTTTTCTTTATATCACATAAGTCCTTCATCGGCCGATTTCCCAGACCCAAAATCTTTGTTAATCACAACTTATAATATACTGCGTCCGGAGTTTTTTCTATCACATCGCAATCGCCGATAAACCCGAGACCTAGAGTCACCAATCGCCGATCGCTAATCTACTCCTCCGATGCTCTTTATCCACCTAGGCTCGCTGATGCTGATATGCAATGTGCCCAGACTCGCCGACCCCGATATGCGATTTTTCCCTTAGACTTAGCCATTTTTTGGGTTTTCTAAGCTTTCTAAAGGGATTCTTCAACAGGTCCTAACTTCTGATCCAGGAACCCTTCTTTTGACTTCTATATGCCCCCAGAAAGCTCTTTCCGACCACGCTACAATAGAGAGGGTCCCATCTAGCTTTGATATCTTCTGTGGCTCAAAATTTGGAATCAAAATTCACTGCTATTTAGCTTGTTAAGCAACTGATGACTGATAAAGCAGTGAGTGACAACAGATCTCTTAATCAAGTTAGACTTCAATGATGTGTATAAAACCCCCTACTTTACTTGAGTTAGGGGAGGACAAAATAATTTATTTTTCTTTCTAAATTTCCATTAATACCAAGATCATGGTTATGTTCCATTTTCTATTATGCTCTGTGTGAATGGTGTGATGCTAACTTAGGTGATTTTTTTATTATAAAAATTTCCTCACCTAAGGAGGTAGGGCCCCCTCTTTAGTCAAGTATTTCTTGTAACAATATAAATTAGTTCATACTTCTATTTATATTTATGTAACTTAGTTCCTTTATACTATTGCAGCTCTCTAATTTGATAAATTACTTATTTTTCTACGTTGTTGTAACTTGCTAACTTGGTAAATTGCTTTGTTTTCGTACATTGTTGCAAATTTCTAACTTAGTAAATTACTCTATTTTTGTATGTTGTTGCAACTCAATGATCGGATCAATAACTATGTACCTCTATATTGTTGATTTATCTGTTAACTTAAAATTGTTTCTTTAAATTTCTACAACTCATAATTCTAAATAGGTAATTTACTCTGTTTTCTAAGGATTGTATTTCACTACTTTGTTTTCTAGATTTACATTGTTTTTTTTTGTTATGTTTAGTTGGATTGCATTCTGTGTATTGTATTGGATCAACATTCTACCATTGCATATGGATCTTTGTTCTATGGATCAAGATCACCATAAACTTCAACAAGTCACCACTTTACTACCTGTGTCATTTACTTTATTTATGTGTGGGTTATTATACCTATGTCAAGGGTTGTAGAATTAAGCTTCTTAAGCCCACTAGGTAGAGGTGTGCTATTTCAATTTTGCAAGTGTGATATTTAATTTCCTGCAAGTGTGGTTTATTTTCATAGTGACTTGTAAAATACATGAATATCTTGCTCTAAAACACAAATCCATAATATCACAACCTAATTCACACTTAATAGTATTGTACTAGCATATATATAGTGCATGACATTTCATAAGTTCCATATGAACATTGGATTGTTGATTAAGTGCATAGTTCCTCATTTATCAGCTAAATAATTAGGAATTAGTTGAAGAACCCATCATTTTTGGTGCCATTACTAGGAAACAGTCAATAATGCAATTCCTTATTTTTTGTTTTATTTAGTGAGTAAATTTCCTTAAATTAACTGATGTGATGTGTTTTATTCAATTTTTTCTTTTTCAATAATTTGTCTGATAAAATTTTTTATTTTTATTTTCCATGCTTGTAGCTAGAGATTGGCAAGGTAGATGCATTATCTCCCCCAAAAATCCATATGAGACTAATAATGTACGAGATTCTCAAGAGGAGAAAGGACAGAGTCAACTGAACTATTTAACTCCTACAACAAGCTACCTTGCCAAGAAGAAACCTTAACCCTCTATTTAGGGACCTCAAATTGTATAACCTTCACCCTTTAGACCAATACAAATCTTATTCCTTGAAGGTATGAAAAATGAGTAGTCCCACTCTGAGGAGCTGATTTTTTTAGACTCTCCTAAAGTAGCTGTAAAATAAGAGGAAATTTCTCGAGAAAGATGACACATGAGATTATCAAGGAAGAAACATCCACATTTAGATTCCCTATTCATGAGTCGGATGAAGAGACCAAGAAGAAGAATATTCCATAGTCAGCCTTTCCCAACTTCCATGGCTTATTGAAAGATGAGACTAACACCTTCCTCTTTGAATTTGATGTTCTCTACAAAAGTTATGACTATGTGATGGATGCTCAGAGGTCGATACATTTCCCTACTACACTGATTCATCAGGCTTAGCAACAAGAAAATTTTCACCTACACACAGATGAAATGAAAATCCTAAGATATACTGAGAGTATTGCAAAGACAATGAAAGGAGGGAGGGAGTACTAAGATAACACAAAATTACGCTACATTGAAATATTCACTTATAATTTACAAAGGGTAAGATAGGGAGGTTTGGCTCCTGATACACTGTGTATTCCTACTACAAGGAATCTAGAATTAGGGTATTGAACTTATAAACTTGATGGGTGGAGGATATGTCTCTCAACAATCTTATGGTTTCATTATTAAATTATGTCAAATGTGATCTAGAGGCACTTTTAACACTGACAAAGGATTGAGGGACATATTAACAAGAATCGACAAGATTGTTGGTAATGGAACTACCAAAGATAAGATTGGAAAAATGATCAAATATTTTAAAAATTATATAATTATTTCATTTAATTCCAAATTGGGCATGTTACATGTGAACAAGAAGAAGGGAGAAGCAAAATTAACTTTGGAAATCTTTTTTCCAAAGTGTAGAAGAAAGCACCAGTTGAAGGAATGTCCATTGCATCACAATGAATATTGCACAATATGTAGTGAGGACCATGATACAAGCAAGTTTGTATAACTACCTACATTAAAAGTTGTCTATCATGAAGCTGAAGAACTAGAGCAACTATGTTTCATTTATCATAAGCACCCATTGCAGCCAATACCTCAATGTATGATTCAATACCAATCATGAAGTTATAACTGATGTTGGACTAACCCTTCAATGCATTATTCTTCGTTTCCATGGTGCTTTCATACTCAAACTTGAATGGCTTCCCCACCTAGCCAAACTTGGCTACAAGGGTGGAGGAATCCATCCTTCAGAGGCCCTCAACAAGCCTTGCTGCAACCACCTGTGCCACTTCTTCTCCACCAATGCAATCATCGACATCCGCTTCTCCTCAACCTCAACTTCCTAAACAACCCATTCCTAAAACAAATAATGGTAACACAAGTCCACTAATGCAAGCTGTTGGGCTTGCTACTTACCCGACTTACTCCATCTCTTCCCTAGATTTTCATGACAACCACCTTAGATCAGAGAATACTTTGAACACTTTAATGGGGAAATTCCTAATGAAGAATCGAAATTGGTTCAATCTTCGAAAACATCAAAAATAAATCAAGATATCCCAAAACCCCAAGTTCCTCCTTAAACTGAAATATTGGATCTAGATAAACCTACCACCAAGCCTTAATTTGATTTCTTAAGTGAAATCAAGAATTTGTTTGTTCACATACCATTGTTCTAAGAAATCAAAGACGTTCCTATTTACTCAAAAGAGGTAAGGAAATTATGTGTACAGATACCTAGTAGAAAAAAAAAGAGTCCCCCCATGGTAAAATTGTTGAAGCTTATGATGGGGAGGGCGGATACTTGCTAAAAAATACTCAGATATCGACAACCTTATGGTTAATGTGCAAATCAACCACACAATTATCCCCAACACATTGATAAACCTTGGTGCCACTATTAATGTAATGACCTGCGAAATAATGGAATGCCTATGATTTCTAGTCTTAAGTGAACCCCCACCATCTTACATCATGTTGATAGATCTACTGTCAAAACAAAATGAATCTTCGAGGATACAATAATCTCCATGGATTCATGGGAGTATCCTATTGATTTGATGGCTCTACAACCTAAGTCATCCCTTTGGGATTATCCTCTAATCTTGGGAAGGTCATGGATAGCCACTGCATATGCATACACAAATTGCAGATTTGGAAACATGACAATCTCTCATAAGACCTCCATTAAAAGACAAACCCTATATCCTCCAACTAAATCTAGTATTGATCCTGAAATTCCACTTAGGGAAGACGAAGAGGAACATGATGAGGAAGAAATGGCTTATAAATTCCTTACCATAGACCAATATCTTTCCCTTAGAGAGAAACTAAGGATGAATAAATTTGTGACTTTATACCCTCCTCCTCATTATTCAACTCACATATTCTCACCCATACAATGGATCTTGAAGTGTAGGCTTCTCTTGCCACTACAAATACATCACTTGTAAAACATGATTCCTTTTTCAAATAATAATAAAGCTCAACTATAGAAAACTTAGAAAATAGCCCTGGGAAAACCTCAAAAATCAATCAATGGCTAACATAACACCAAAATGAATGACTAATCAAGCTTCTACAAAAGCGTAGTGTTGCTTTTTCCTGGGACTATACTGACATGAAAGAGATCCATCCTTATTTGTTTACACACTACATTTATATCAAGGAGGACAATAGAGCCATCTGAGAACCTTAGTGATGCATGAATCCTAGTTTTTTGAACATCAGTAAAGAAGAGTTGCAAAAATTATTTTCAATTGATTTCATCTACTCCATTTATAACAACCAATGGGTTTCCCATCTTATCATTGTACATAAAAAGAAAGGGAAATAGAGGATTTGTGTTAATTACAGATAACTCAATAAAACCACGTATAAAGACCACTTCCCATTATCATTCATTGACTAGGTACTAGACACATTGGTAGGAAAGAAGTACTTATTTTTCCTCAATAGAAATAACCATATTTAGATCACTCCAAAAAACAAGAACAAAACCACATTCACTTTCCTTAGGAGACATTTCCTTAACGTGTTTTTCCATTTAGACTTTGTAATGCTCGTGCAACTTTTCAATGAGCTATAGGTGAAATATTCTTTGATCTAATACATAATTACATAAATAATTATACTACCTATGCCAATAAATTTGATGTGGAATTAGACAATCTATAGAAAGTATTAATCAATTATAAGAATTTTCATGTAGCTCTCAGTGACGAAAAATGCTTAATAATGCTAATAGAAAGTATAGTGGTGAGGCATCATATTTATTCAAAGTCCATCAAAATGGATTTGGAAAAAAAATAAGGTAATACTGAACTCGTTGAGTCCACGAACTCAGAAAGAGGTATAAAATTGTATTGGATATCCTTATTATTATGTAAGATGAATTTATTACTTTCAAGATATACAAAACTTTAATAAAATAAATCCAAAAACCTTGTGACGATTATTCCTTCTTTGCGATGGATTTGGTAAATAATTAAGACGGGTTCAATGCAAATTGCAATTTCTTTCTTAGTTCTATGTTTCCTTATACAATCTTAAATATAATTAAAATTTCACGAAAAGCTTTAAACTACACTTAATCAATTAATAACTATAAATGTTTCTATTTAATACATTAAAAAACTACCATTAAAAATTATGCATAAAACTATAAAATTTTATTTTAATAGTTCCAAACTTCCAACAAAAATGAGCTCTAAAAATATATGTTAGCACAAACTATAATAGGTGCCCTTTCTCCAATTTTTAATGAATTAAATTTAAGGAACGTGGAGGGGATGTATAAAAGATTAGATAGGATGTCAGAATAAAATCAAAAATAAAATTATCGTGACCAACATTGTTTACTAGTCGGCTTAGTGCCTACTTTCCTAACTACTCATTCCATTGATTATTTTTGAAAATTTCATCATCCAGTTGACTGCATAGTCATTATTACTCCGTAGACCCAATGGTATGTATATATGATATATCCAGCCACCAGTGTCATTCCCCTAGGCCAGCGGTAGTCTTTCAACCGCTCTTAGTGAGGTGCGGCACCACCGAACACTTTCTTTTCACCAATACTTATGTTCATGGACTACGCCTAACCACTTGTCCTACTTAGTTTGTGTTTCTCAACCAAGTAATTATTATGTTTCCTTTATACCAATGAACACCCATACACATTCATTATCATCAACAATTATAAATGAAGAACACAATTGCACAGTATAAAGGGAGGGGAAACTCCCTGAACAATGAGTCTGCCCGAATATATTATATTAATCAACTTTCCAATATTACAAGCTTTACAAGTATACTTGGGAAACACCAAGTTTCATACTTAGCCAAATTTACAACTTGTCACACCTTCATGTGCCAACCAAAGTTCCTTGCCCAAGCTGGGCGGGCGCACCCTCACACGAGCTGCCAACCGCACTTCTCAACCGAACCTTGTTCCGACGGGCGGGCGACCTCACCCAAGTCACCCTTCGTTTTCTTCTACACGGCGGGTGGGCAACCTCACCCGAGTCCCCATTCACCACCTCCACGTTTAGCCTTACACGACAGGCGAGCGACTCACCTGAGTCACCACCCACGCCTTCCACCCGAACGCCGGGTGCCTTCACCCATTCCCTCACCCGATAACCAAATGTAGTGCTTCACCGTGTGCCTTCGCCCAAGAACAAGCGCATTACCACCTGTGCTCCTTACAACGTACACCTCACACTCTTCTTCGCATCACCAAATGATCTTGCTCGAATGCTTGATTGATTGATTGATTGCCGAATGATCCAACAACGCGTCCAATATATACGCTATGTTGTGCGGTTGTGCCACCTCTCGGCTGACCTTTGTTTTTACTCCAACCAATGCCTTTGTTTGCCTTTCCATTCAGTCAGCCCATCGGCCAACACTCCAAACAACAACTCTTTATCGTTGGCTTTGCTAAGTGAATGCCCACGCTTGTTCATCATATAAACATGTGACTCACTCCTCCACTTCGCATAAGTGACCGCTCTATCGTTTTTGTGTAGTTCATCCGTACACCAAGTCGAACTTCATCCAAACCAACCTTCACATGCATTTCGGTTATGCCAAGGACCGCAGGTCCTTACATCCTCCTCCACCTGAAGTCGTTGTCGTCCCTGACAACATGCCATCCTGGTAGCCATCCACCAAGATCAAGATTTTTATATCTGAACAGTGTTATCCATGATATCAACTCCTCCACATACCGTAAAAATCCCTGCAACATATGTAGAACCACATCTCCATCATGTGTCATCCTCCCGTGTAGTCTGCCTACCAAGATACTCCACCTGATTCTGCCATCTGTATGCACACTGGTACCCCTCATGACTCAAGCTAGTTGGGTAGCTAATCCAACCATACGCCCAAACCACAAGAATGCACATCCTTATGCCATCATCAGTCTTTCCTTGACTTCTGCTACATCTCGGACTCATCAAAGTCTGCTCAAAATCCCATGCTCAGGTCCATGGAAACTCCATCCCATCTGCAACATGTCCAGTCCATGGTCTTGTTGTACAAGGAGTGTACAACCTCTCCATCGGATCATACAAAACATCTCCATGTCACATCAACATCTGCACAACATCTCTGCCTCGGCACTCCCATAGAATGTCCATGAATGACACCTCTATACATGCTCCTGCATCATGTCCCTGCATACTCATGCTCCATGTCTCCAACCTGATGTCCATGACTCTAGTTGTCCATGATGCCCAACCAAGTGGCCTCATCCCAACATCTGATCATCCGCATCCAAGTCTGCAAATCTATCATAAAGAAGCCTCCTCCAAGGCCCCTTGCTAAGTTGGTGTAGCCCCTCCCAAACAAGGTCCCCATACCAACCCATCTCCAAGGTTGTTTATAGAGAAAGGAGGGCTAGGAAGTTTCCTCCCTAACTCTCATCCACCCATGTATCAGATTGATATTGTGTCCTCAAGTATCTATGCAACTGAAAGTCATATATACCCATAGCATACCTGCAAAATTCCACTATACCAGCCGGATCTCTACCTGCATAATCTTCTCCAACCACTGCCTCTGAAGTAGTACTCGGACTCCCTTCATTTGCAACTCCATTGTGAAGATCATCAGTAGAAGATGTCTCTGTCAAGTGCTCCCTGATTCGTGAGATTGTCCTCTCACTTCCTTCCTTCTTCCTCGCTCTTTCAACGAAGTCAATCACCTTCCCTTCCTTCGTTGTTTGAGTCATACTCCCAAGTCCTCTTTGCTCTACATCCTCATGCTTCACATTCAGATCTTTGGGATACAAAGTCATAGAATTCATCCTCGGTCTATACCCCAAGCAACTCCTTCTATTCATCGGAACCAACATAGTTCTTCCTCCAGCTGTGATCAAGAGAATGTCCCGGTCCACCATTGGTATGGCTTGTGCAAGCTTCATGAAATCTTGCCCCAGCACCATAGAATGATCATCCATGTCCACGATCCTCAAGTCCAACTTTCCAAACCACGAGCCCACTCTCACCTGAGTGTTCTCCATCACACCAATAATAGCTTTCATGGTAGAGTTGACTGCTTTGAAAGCACTCCACTCCCTCTCCATTTCAGCTTTCTTCCCAAAAGACTTTGCTGCCTTCTTACTCAAGAAGCTATGAGTAGCCCCCGTATCCACAAAAGCTACAAATCTCTTGCCCTTCACGGTCACCTGCACAAAACTCAGCTTCAAGGCATCACTTCCTTCTATTGGCTTTATCTTGTGTCTCACATCAACAACCTTCTTCAAAAACTTGACCTCAGAAGTGTCCATTGGCTTGTGCTCCAATTTGACATTCCTCCTAAGGTACTTCACTCCCTTGCTTGGCCCTTCTAAGCAATTCGATCCTGGCTCAGCTTGACTTCCTTCAAGCTTTTCCTCCATCGTATCCTGCTTAAGTGCACCAACCAAGTGCCCATTGACTACCTTCATGGAACTAAGCTTCCGAACATCCTCTGGATTATTACGGTAGTGAGTCCCTAGCCTGTAAATGTAGTCGAGCTCATCCTACTCAATTACAACAACCTTCTTATCAAGAAGTTTCTTCTTCATCTCGTCCTCAAGCTGCTTGATTTCTGTCTCCACCATGGCACTTTTCTTCCTCAGTCAGGCTCTTTCATCCAAGAGCTCTTGAAGACCAAGCCCATTCCATTGGATCTCCTTGTCAAGTTCCTTGAGTTCATCATCTATCATACTTCCACATTGAAACTTGAGTTCTTCAAGTTCTTCCCTCAGCATCGAACAACTTTCTCGAATCTTCATATTCTCAGCCTTCATCGAAACCCAGTCAGAACTCCATCTACTCATCTGTTCCAACACTTTGTACCGGAAGACTTCACTTGCGTTATGGCTAGACTTACCTGTCATAGGTTCATCCACCATCTTTTCCCTTTCAGCCTTCTCCATATTCACCAGCTTCGCCAAGTTCCTGCAAATCGAACCAGTTCTTGTTCCACTTGTGTGAAACCAACTTCCTTCACCTACAAGTACTTGTTTCCACTGTCACCAACTTTCAAATGTATGCACACTTGCACTTTGTCACGAGCCATCTGCTCTTCGTTCACCAGCTCCAACCATGAGCTCTGGTACCAACTGTCACGCCCCTAGGCCGGCGGTAGTCTTTCAGCCGCTGTTGGTGAGGTGCGGCACCATTGAACACTTTCTTTACACCGATACTTATGTTCATGGACTACGCCTAACCACTTGTCCTACTTAGTTTGTGTTTCTCAACCAAGTAATTATTATGTTTCCTTTATACCAATGAACACCCATACACATTCATTATCATCAGCAATTATAAATGAAGAACACAATTGAACAGTATAAAGGGAGGGGCAACTCCATGAACAATGAGTCTACCCGAATATATTATATTAATCAACTTTCAACTTTCCAATATCACAAGCTTTACAAGTATACTTGGGAAAAACCAAGTTTCATTCTTAGCCAAATTTACAACTTGTCACACCTTCGTGTGCCAACCAAAGATCCTTGCCCAAGCTGGGCGGGCACACCCTCACACGAGTTTCCAACCACACTTCTCAACCGAACCTTGTTCCGACGGGCGGGCAACCTCACCCAAGTCACCCTTTGCTTACTTCTACACGGCGGGCGGGCGACCTCACCCAAGTTCCTGTTCACCACCTCCGTGTTTAGCCTTACACGACGGGCGAGCGACTCACCTGAGTCACCACCCGCGCCTTCCACCCAAACGCCGGGCGCCTTCACCCGCGCCCTCACCCGATAACCGAACGTAGTGCTTCACCGTGTGCCTTCACCCAAGAACGGGCGCATTACCACCTACGCTCCTTACGACCTGCACCTCGCACTCTTCTTTGCATCACTGAATGATCTTGCTGGAATTCTTGATCGATTGATCGATTTCTGAATGATCCAACATCGCGTCTAATATATACGCTATGTTGTGTGGTCATGCCACCTCTCAACCGACCTTTGTTTTACTCCAACCAACGCCTTTGTTTGCCTTTCCATTTGGTCGACCCATCAGCCAACACTCCAAACAACAACTCTTTACCATCAGCTTTGCTAAGTGAACGCCCACGCTCATTCATCATATAAACATGTGACTCACTCCTCCACTTCGCATAAGTGACCACTCTGTCGTTTTTGTGTAGTTCGTGCATACACCAAGTCGCACTTTGTCCAAACCATCCTTCGCACAAGTTTCGGTTATGCCAAGGACCGCAGGTCCTTAGAACCAGGATCTATGGGACAGTCATCAATATAAACATCCATGGAGCATCTCATTGCCATCATAAGGAATGAAGAAGACCTATCAATACACAGTCCCTCCCATTTCAATTTTGAAGTTTCTTCATTTTTGAGCTAGCATGTAACTACTAGTTCAAAACAATGACAAAAGAAATGGACTTTTTTCTCCAGGCATAGGCACTTTACCAAAGACAAACATTTGAAAAAGTTCACCACTCCACCTTTTAGTGAATGTGATGGTAATAGGTTATGTTTTTGCCATCATTTTTGGTGATATTCAAGACATTAAATCATCGATTTCCATTTTCATATGTCATCTTTCTATTACTATTGGAATTCTTGTTGGTGCTTCTATAACAATAATGACCTCTCCTTCTCAAAGTAATCCTTACATAGTCTCTCATATGACAAATAACACAACCAACCCAAATTTGAGTCATAAAGAAATACTGAACACACATATAATACATTTATATTGATCAAATGACATTATATATAATAAAGAAGTGTTCTCTAAATGTAGACAAACTAACTTGGACTTGGTTGATAGAATATCTCAACCACACACTAATATAGGAATACTAGTTGGAGAGAATCTCTTAACCAAGCAACTAGCCTAAACAACTCCTAAATAATAGGAAAAAAACTCATATGCTGAGACAAGTTGGAATTATATGTTCTAACACTCTCCCTCAATGACTTTTGTCTCAATCTCAATCAGAACAAAGCCTACATCTAATACAACATGGTGTTCACAAATAAGATCATAGTGTTTACGTCCATATAAAGAAACAACCATCCACCGAAACACATGTGTGCCCAATTGCTGCAATTGCCAGTATACTAGGATTTCTCTTCAAGTACATGGTTCATTCAATAAACATGTATTTATACCTATACCTCCCCCTTCATCCTCATCTCAGAACCCTCCCTAGGTATTTCTCGGTTGACCCTCAACCATGCTTTAGGGTCTTCTCAACTGACCCTCCCTCAAGTAGTTTTTGGGTGACTAAAAGCCTAAACTACAATGGGTGTACTCATGTACAATTACAATATCCATAAAATCTAACATAACTCTATAGGCTTTCTCACAAACATATGATCATGAGTCTACTATTTATTTGAAACGCATTTACCTACATTTGTCCACCATCAAATTTCATCTATTGCTCCAACCATTGCTGTTATAGTGCCTCCAAAATCATTTTCTTGAGTCATTTTTATCTTTCCTTTCCTTTCTTCACAACAAGTATTCCTCTTTTCTCCCTTGTAAATGCATAATTGATTGTTGATGTCCATATAAAAATAAATCCATCTATCAAGGTACATGGGTACAACTTGTTGTAATCGCTAGTTCTCTAGGAATCCTTTTCGCCTACATGGTTCATGAATCATGTTAAACTCTTTGAATTGGTCCCTTACATTCTCACTCCATCTCACATTTATACCCTGTTTAATCAAAGACTGACTTATTTGATTATAAATCATGCTTTATATACAAGTACACTACGCCTACCACTCTTGTACCTATCTAATGGTTAATTCCACAACAATACATGCCTGATTTAATAGGGCTTATAACAGACCCAAGGAAATCAACTTGGACCAATACCTAGGGGTGCCAAGTACAACCATTCATGCACCCCTTACAACTCATCATCACAACATTCTCAATTTAGGTACAACAAGGATACAAAGATTAACAACATTCCATTGTAGTGATAATCTGCGCAAAAATATATAATCCCATTTACACTTTATCAATGCATGACTTTGTACTGCTCCTTTACCTCCTTCTTCTATGGAATTGTTCATATCCTCTACATATTTGTCTTTGACATCTTCAATGTCACTCTCTAGACGTGTTCTTGGATTTCCATGTTCACATGTGTGTGATTTGTTAGAGTAACCATTTCTAACAAAATCACTGCACTTCCTATTGAGTTGGCTAGACTCAATAAAATTATCTTCAATAATCCAAAATACTTACCATAATTCCATAAACACATGATCAAATTACTCATAAATTATGAAATTTCTTTTACCATATCCATTAAAGAAGTTACCATAAGAGTGGCCCATATACTTAATTATGGTGACCACACCAATCACATATATAACGAGGGTAATAGTTGCAGCACAACATAGTCCCTTCCTCTACCTCTAATTAATTGATTAAAGGTTGCGTGGAATGCAAAGAAAACTCCGCATAATAAAATCTCTTCACACAATGAAATTTATCCACACAAATCTCTCTACACAATGAAACATCTCCACACAAAACTCTCTGCATAGTGAAATCTCTCTACATAGTGAAAGCTCTTTGCACAGTGGAAGCTCTCCACAAAAATCTCTCCACACAATGAAATCTCTCTGCAAAAAAATATCTGCACAATGGAAATCTCTTTGATACCTTATCACAATGTCAGTAGATTTCATGATCATGTGGGCTAATTAAAATTAGAAAACCAATGGGGATGTGGAGAAAGTCAGAAATTGAAAAGAAGAAGGAGCACAATATGCATCTAGGTATCATCTAGAAGAGATCCAGTTGTTGATATCAACACTCTACTTCCAATCAATGTTTGAAGGTACGCTATCAACATTGTAGAGAGCAAGGGTGACGTGTGGAGAGCCCCGTGGACAATGTGCTTACAAAATATATTCACTACAATTGCCATGGGAATAGTTCTGCTTAGGAAAATGTTGTGGTGCATGTTTCTTTCTTGTACAACATAAGCTTTTGTGTTTAGGATATCAAGCCTAATTGGGCTTGCTATTAGGATCTTCAAAGACACCACCATAGAGGGGCCTATTACCAACTGGATATACACCATCTCCATGGGTCCCACCACTGGTGTATTCGTTTATGTGGCCATCAACCACTAGCACATTAATCCCGTATAATGAAAGTTGTCTTCCTCCATAATGACAGAATCCTTTGCATGCATTCTCTATCTCCATAGTCTTCCCACACATGTTACTACCACACAAAGATGCAGGTAAAACGATAATAGAAGAATATTTAATTATGTGAAGTGTAGAGGTTTCCTTCCATATCTCTGCATCTTAAATTGTTCTACTGCTATGTTTTATACTTCAACATGCATTCTCCCTCCACATAGTTCTCGCACACACCCTCCTTCTGTAAAATACCATTTCTTGACTCAATGTTCCATAGCATCCATTTTATGGAAAACAAAATAGTTGATGAACGCAAGTACAAACATTTTTAATTGTTAAAATTTTATTATGTTCTCCATGCTAATTTGCATTTATAATCATGAAAGCTTCAAAAAATTAGATTTCTTTGAGAATTTTTGAATTGAACACTTGTTGTCCAACATTATATGAAATTTATTTTTTAATTTGTGTTTTGTGCACAATAATAAATACAAGTGTGCCACAATGTTCCACACTTCCACATGCATTCTCTCTTCACACAGTTCTCTCACATACCTTAGTGAAAGAAGCTTTCATTGTGCGAAGTGTGGAGGTTTCCTTATAGATGTGGTACTATAGCTCTTACATAGCACATCAATCCCACACAATGAAATCCATCTTCCTCCACAATGGAAGATTGATCTATATCTCTGTATTCGAAATTAATATTCCATACTTCCGCATACATTCTCCCTTAGCATAGTTCTCCCACACACCTTCCTTCCACATGTCAATACTAGCTTTTAAATGGTTGAAGACAACGAAATTGCACCTCAGCTCAAAACACATTAGAGAATATCTCAAAGAAAATATGGTTGATACAAAGTACTCTAATATTCTCACTTGACATTTGTATAAGGATATTCACATTATCAAATGCACTAAACACTACAACACTAGATAATCTTTTTTTTTTTAATTTGTGATTTGTGTGATAGAACAAGTGTGCGCAATAAAAAATACAATTGTTTCATGATGTTTCACACTTCCGCATCCATTCTCTCTCCACACAGTTCTCCTGCATACCTCACTGATTTTTTTTTTCATTATGAGAAGTGCAGAGGTTTCCTTATATACGTGACACTCTAGCTCTTACATAGCACATCATCCCCACACAATAAAATCCATATTCCTCCATAATGAAAGCTTGATTCGTATCTCTGTATTATGAATTGTTCTGCTACAATTTTCTTTACTTCCACATGCATTGTCCTTTCTCACAGTTCTCCCACACACCTTCCTTCCACACAATACTATTTTTTAAATGATTGAAGCCAACGAAACTACATCTTAGTTCAAAACATGTTATCACATCTCTCAAAGAAAATAGGCATGCATTCTCTCTATGCATAGTTCTCATGCATACCTTAGTGAAAGAGGCTTTCATTGTGAGAAGTACATATGCTTACTTATAGACGTGGTACTCTAGCTCTTACATATCACATCAATCCTGCATAATGAAAGTCATCTTTCTCCACAATGAAAGCTTGATTTGTATCTCCATAATCTAAATTTGTCTATTGCAATGTTCTGCACTTCCACATCCATTTTATATTTTCAAAGTTCTCTCGCACAACTTCCTTATGCAAAATACTAGTTTTTAAACAACTAAAGCCAATTAAATGACATATCACTTCAAAACACATTAGCACATCTCTCAAATAAAATATTTTTGAGACAAAGAACTCCAATATTCTCACTCTACATTTGTATAAGGCTCTTCACATTATCAAATGCACTAAATGCTAGATACCGTACTTCTATACAATGTGTTATTAAGGTTGTGTCTCTTTATTAATTGAAGAATTAGTACGAAAGCAAGGATTGCTAGTAAACATTAGTGTTTATAACATATTATATTATGTAATCATTCTAATGATGATAGGTAACATACAAAATGTTGAAAGCATTTAATACTACAAAATGTGAGAAAGGACAAGTGTGAGGGGTAGCCATATATGGAAAACCTATGTCGAAACATAATTGTTTGCAAAGATGTAGAAACTTGGAGTGATGGATATTGATTATGCTACAAATGAGTTGGAAGTTAGAATTGAAGAATTAATTAATGCTTAGAAGTACTTTTAATATCTATTTAGAAAATCAATACGCAATCACGTTATCACTCAAGTGCTCAATAGAATTTTCTTTGGTGCATTGTGTAATGATTACTGGTTACAAACATACAATAAAATTATATCTATTGATATTATAAAATATTATTTTCAGCATTTATTGGATGAATCAACATGTAGTTAGCACATCCTTCGAGTGCTTAATAAAATTTATTGTTTGTAAACAATTTGAGAATATTCATAGGCTTTCATAGCTAATATGCCTCATGGAAAATTGAAACGATGTGTGGATCTCCTTCACACACTTCTATTTGCATATTCCTTTTTCACAATGGAAAATTCCTCTACATATTCACATTCTGCACATGTATAATGATTATTGGTCATCAACATATCAAGAATAATATAATTATCAATATTATAAAATAATTTTTTCACCATTTGTTAAGTGAATCGACATGTAATCAACAAACTTGTTTGCTTTTCACACTTCTTGTGCACATTGCCTTGTTTTCTTGCGACATTTTTTCGATTATCGAATATAAAATAATAATGGATATGTAATCAAGGCATTGTAGAAACCTAATTGAGATTTAATTCTATGACAACAGATATATTTTCAGATATTATAAAATAGACTTTTCTCCATTTATTCGGTAAATTGACATGTAATCAACAAGCTCGTTTTCTTCGCACACTTCTTGCGTACATTTCCTTACTTGTTAGCAACATTTAGAGGATTATCGGATATAAAAGAATAATTGATACAAAATCAAGACATCGATTAAAACCTAATTAAGAATTAATTCTATTACTAAAAAAATATATTTTCAGATATTATTTGAAGGTACTATGGGGATCATATGCATTTGTAGTATAGTAATGGTAAAATCATTATATGTTTAAAGCTTATGCGAATTCAATTCTATTGAATTTTTCCAATGTTTTTTTTTCTTAATCCTTGTTTATTACTGCTATCACATTTTTTTATTTTTTAGAATAAGAACAAATTGTAACGAATACCTCTAGTCAGGTTATTTACATATGAAACATGCTTTGCAAAACAATGCGTACATCTCTATTTTGTATATCGGTTACCCAAACAAAATCACATCGAATATAATAAAGCATCTACTGTTATTTGTCCAAATTGCATGAATTATGGACTTTATTTTAATTGCATGTATTCTAGTTACCATTTATTAATTTTTCAATTATTGACAGAACAAAAACATCACAATGCTTTAATCAATTAATTCCACATCCCCGTACTCTGCAAATTGCCATGTGAGGCATAACAATTTCACTATTAGCCTTAATTAATTTCTTAATATTTTGTAATTCATGCTCTAGAAATTGGGTATTAGTAGATGGGTAACATATATGAAAGTGTAAAAAATAATAAAATGAAGGTTCGGCCACACATATTGCTTTCCACACATCCTTCCACTCTACTACAACAAAAATTGGTTGTGGAGCAATGTTTATGCATGCATTTGTTGAATAGATGCCGAAAATACTATTTTATAATATCGATCAATTTGTTAAAAATAAATAATCATTATAAAAATGTTGATTCACTAAATAAATGCTTACGTTAATCGGAAAGAAAAATAGAAAAATATGAAAATTAAGTTATGGAGATATTTTAAAATTAGGGAAATATTTTTCGGTTCACAAAAATATTGGGATATTTTCAAATTTGATAACAAACTAAGGTGGAATACTTCTATGCTATCGTTTCAGTATTTTGTGTTATTATTAATTGTTGTTTTATAACTTTTGTTTTTCAGTCTATGACTATTCATTTAAACAGTTCCTTTTGAAACTAGGTCTTGGCTCATTGAAATGCAAGCCTAAGTGGATTGTTACTATTATTAGCTAACTTGTTATTTTGTTTAATTTAAAATATGTCATTGGTTTATCCTATCCATAGCATTATTGTATTCAATTCTTTTTCTGTTCTCTGGTAAAATAAAAAAATGCCATGTAAACGAGGCAAAGTGAGGTGTGGAGTTCGTGAATGAGCAGAGTTAAGTCGATGTCACATAGAGAGAATTGGATAGGGGGAGGCATATTCCTAGCCCTGACAACAAATTTGATTTTAATGACACTACATTTGATGAGCACAAAATTGGTAATGAACTTGCATATCTCAAAATTCTCTTAGAACAACTTGTAAGAAACAAGCATATGACCAAAATACTATCATCTCATTCATGCATGATCTCTAATGCAACCAATGTCAGATGCAGGATAAATTAAAAAATTTGCAGAGGGGTCGCAACCATTTATAGGAAAAACTAGATCACTTTGAAGGCAGATTGGCTCATATGGAGAAACATCTACATTGTGAATCTTAGCTTCCATCGTCCGCGGGTTCAAGAATAGAGAATATTTTACCATAATTACCCCTCATAGTTAATAGCTTTTGGATATGTACTGATCCTAAAAAGGCTTTTTGGTCTTTTGTTTATTTTCCTTCTTGGTAGTGAAACACCTTTTTTTTGCTTTGTTATCGACATTTTAATCCTTTTTTTTGCATAAAGTGATACTTAGCTTCATTTACAAATGATTCTAACATTTTCAATCATTCGAGCTTTCCCTTTTCTTGCTATTGCATCCACATATTCTTTTTTTCCTTATTTTCATTTATTTTTATTTAAAATTCAATGAGATGATCGTTTCATTTTATTGAATTCATTTTTAGTATTTAATATCTTATGCTTCATGCTTTATTGATCTTTAGCAATTTCTTTGATGCATATATATATATATATATATATATATATAGATATAGATATAGCACAAAATTGTGATAAAATGCTTAAAATTAATAATAATAATAATAAGAATAAGAATAAAATGAAATCTTCTCAGGGATTAGTAGCAATCTTAATTATAACAGTGTCAAAGTACTCAATAACGAAATAACTATCCACAAAATTAGTTTAGCTTTATGCTCATTGTGGAGGAAGAGAGCATGATTCAACATAGTCTCTACTCCTTAACAAATTCCCCCGCACCCAGTTTCTCCACACACATTTTTGCCGCACTTCCCTCATAATCTTTCTTTTTTCTCTGCAAATTAATTGCAAAGAGTAATTTAGCATTGACTATTACAAAAGTAAATATTGAGTTTTTCAAAATTCTTTGAAAAATAAAACCCATAGTTTAATGTATTATGAGATCATACTTTCAACTTTAGCAAAATAATTTATTGTATCATAAGTCCCTACCATTTTTAGAAATTGTTAAAAGATATTGTTAAATAAATTTGATTTGGTCATAGTCAATGTTTCATTGTGCATAGCTTTCCTTGTGTGAAGTGACTTGGTTTGAGTGAAAAATCGCCGGCTTTTGGGCAATTGAAAGTAATGTTGAAATGGACGAACGAACAGATAAATAATTTCAAAAACATTTTTATTTGGCATTGTAGGACATTTGGATTGTGGAAATTACAATCTCAAGTATAACCATGTCAAGTAATTGCTAGTTCAGCTTCACCATTAAAAACATTATAGCCAAAAGAGAAAATATGTGTACCATATAACGTAAAAGTTGATGATTTTTAGTTTACAAAACGAAATGTATGGAGGAGGAATTTGATTTTAAATATTTTTTTTCTATTTTTTGCGACATTTTATCTATTGTATAGAGTTAAGTGGTTGATTAAATTTTATGTAAAGCTTTTCTGGTCGTGTGAACTTCTGCATGTTTGCACCTACTTTGTATCAAGACTAAAGTTTGAATATTGCACCAAATATGTTGCATGCAAAATGTATACATACATACGAAACATTGCAGGGTAAAGTGTCAATTCCTTGCTCTGCAGAGTCATTTTCCTGTACATTTGTTTTAGTATACAGACAAAATATATGCGAAGATTGTCATGGAAATCACATACAAGAGTGCACCAAAATGTGTATGTGTGTTATCGGGAAATCTAGTGTCTATGCAGAGCTGCTAGTCCCACTAAGATGGGTAGCTATCTTAGAAACAAACAGATTAAAGTTACTTTCGTTTTCCTTTATGAGAAGTAGATAGGAGAGGATCAAAGAATACCAACCTCGATCTTTCGCTCGGTTCTTTGCTTGTTCCTTCTCCTCACCGACAGGTCTTTGGCCCTTCTCCCTTGACCACTTCGCTTCAAAGAGTACCTGTAAAGTCAAAGCAGCATAATACCTTCAAAGTGCAGAGATCTACAATCATAAACAATATAGGACTAGATATATATTGACCACACAAATGCATATACTATGAGACATACGAGAATGTGGAGGAAAACTTGAATAGCTTTATTGATGTAAAGATTAGAAGAGAGGATTACAACCCATTGATTTGACCCAGCGTCATCCTCCCATCATGAAAGCCCTTCTTCACCTCATGCAAAGCTTAGATCACCCAACACTATGATATTCCACCAGGAAACCAACAACACTTCCTTACAAGATACAAAATTCCAGCCTCTGGATCTCTGGGATGAGGGATCCATATATAGATGATTGTAGGGAGGTGAGTCAGCTTCTGGGATTTTGATTAGTGTATTCTCTCTGATAGTTCTTGATTCCACTTGGAGATTGATGATATCTTACTCATCCCTGGGTGAATTCAGAGAGGCAAGTGTCACAGGAGAAGTTTCTGGAAGATTCCATGATTATCCACCTCGCAAACTGTCTCTGCCATTCATCCATTCTCGCCCATCACACCCTACAGAAGGGCTTTCCAGTATGCATCGCACCTTTTACACTGGGCAAGTGAGATGCATCGCACCTTTAGCACTGAGCAACCTGTATGGTCCAGTTTTGACCAGTTCTGAGCAGTTTTCTTTGGAGAACTTCTAGGAGATGATGTAATCAGCTGACCTTGTTCCTTTAGGGCATGAAACAACACTTTTAGGGACTTAGAAGCCCTTGGTTTATGGACATATATGATTGGGGTTGAAGTGCCCAAAAATGTCTATAACAATGTGGGGAGTGCATGTGCAAAGTAAGGAATGTAAGCAACTCCACACATGCTACATTTTCATACTTTGGTAAACATGTGTCAATTACAATGTAAATTATTGTTGCAATGTTCAATTTTATAAATTGCTAATGTCTAATCCATTAAGAATAGTAAAATTTCACAATTTTATTTTCAAATTTATGTTTTTTCATAGTAGAGCTTCCTTGTGCAGATCTTACAATGAAAGCTTTCATTATGTAGAGGAAATTTATACTAGTCATCACCATCTCAGAACCATGCCTAGGGCTTTCTCGACCTACCCTCAACCATAATTTAGGCTCTTCTCAACTGAACCTCCCTCAAGGTGGTTTCTGGGTGACTAAAAGCATACACTACAATGGGTGTATGACTCAGGTATAATTACAATATCCATAAAATCTAACATAAATATGTAGACTTGCTTACAAACATATGATCATGAGTCTACTATTTATTTGACACAGATTTTCCTACATTTTTCCACCACACAATTTCATCTATTGCTCCAACCAATACTACTATAGTGCCTCCAAAATCATTTTCTTGAGTCATTCTTATCTTTCCTTTGCTTTATTCACAACAAGAATTCCTCTTTTCTCTCTTGTAATTGCATAATTGATTATTGATTTCCATATAAAAACAAATTCATCTAGGTAAATGGGTACCAACTGCTATACTCGCTAGTTTTCTAGGAATCCTTTTCACCTAAATGGTTCATCAATCATGTTAAACTCTTTGACTTGGTCCCTTAAATTCTCACTCCATCTCACATTTATCCCTTGTTTAATTGATGACTGACTTCTTTGATTATAAATCATGCTTTAGATACAAATACACTACACATACCACCCTTGTACCTATCTAATGGTTAATTCCACAACACTACATGCCTGACTTAACAAGGCTTACAACACACCCAGGGAAATCAACTTGTACCAATACTTAAGGGTGTCAAGTACACTCAATCATGCATCCCTTACAAATCATCATCAAAACAATCTCAATTTAGGTACAACAAGCATACAAAGATTAATAACATTCCATTACGGTGATAATCTACCTAAAAATATATATGCTCAATTACACTTTATCACAATGCATGACTTTGTACTTCTCCTTTACCTCCTTCTTATGTGGAATCGTTCATGTCCTCCACATATTTGTCTTTGGAATCTTCAACGTCACTATCTAGAAGTGTTCTTGGATTTCCATGTTCACATATGTGTGATTTGTTAGAGTAACCAATTCTAAAAAATCACTACACTTCCTATTGATTTGGCTAGAATCAAGAAAATTATCTTCAATAATCCAAAATACTTACCATAATTCCATAAATGCATGATCAAAGTACTCATAAATTATGAAATTTATTTTACCATAGCCATTAAAGAGGTTACCATAGGAGTGGCCCGTATACTTAAATATGGTGATCACACCACATCAAATATATAACAAGGGTAATAGTTGCAACACAACATAATCCCTTCCTCTACCTCTAATCAATTGATTAAAGGTTATGCAGAATGTAGAGAAAACTCCTCACAATGAAACCTCTTTGCACAATGAAATATATCCACACAAATATCTTCGCACAATGAAAGCTCTCCACATAAAACTCTTTGCATACTAAAAGATCTTTGCATAATGAAAGCTCTCTGTGCAGTCGAAGATCTCCACACAATGAAATATCTCTAGACAAAACTCTCTGCACAATGGAAATATCTATGATAACTTATCATAATGTTAGTAGATTGCATGATCATGTGGGCTAATCAAAATTAGAAAACCAACGAGGATGTGGAGAAAGACAAAAATTTAAAAGAGGAAGGAGCACCATCTACATTTGGGTATTGTCTAGTAGAGATCCTGTTGCTGATATCAACACTCTGCTTCCACTCAATGTTTGAGGGTATGCTATTGAGATTATAGAGAGAAAGAGTGACATGTGGAGAGGCATGTGGACAGTGTGGCTACAAAATATTTTCGTTACAATTGCCATGGGAATATATATGCTTAGGAAAATGTTGCCATGCCTATTCCTTTCTTGTGCGGCATAATATTTTGCGTTTGGGATATCAAGCCAAATCGAGATTTCTATCGGGATCGTCAAAGACACCACCATGGAGGGGCTCGTTGTTGACTAGATATACAACATCTCCATGGGTCTCGCCACCAGTGTATTCATTTAAGTGGCCATAAACCACCAACACATTAATCTCGTATAATGAAAGTTGTCTTCCTCCATAATGAAATAATCCTTTGCATGCATTCTCTATCTCCACAGTCCTCCCACACATGTTCCTACCACACAAAGAGGAAGGTAAATGATAGTGGAAGAAGATTTAATTGTGTGAAGTGAAAATGTTTCCTTCAATATCTTTACATCTTAAATTGTTATACTATTATAGTTCATACTTCAACATTAACTCTCCCTCCACATAGTTCTCTCACACGCCTACTTCTATAAAATACTAGTTATTGACTCGATATTCTTCACCATCCATTTTATGGACAATAAAATACTTGATGAATGCAAGTATGATCATTTTTAATTGTTAAAATTTTGTTATGTTCTCCATGCTAATTTGCATTTATAATCATGAAAGCCTCAAAAATTTAGATTTTTTTGAGAATTTGTGAATTGAACACTTATTGTCCAACATTAAATGAAATTTATTTTTTAATTTGTGATTTGTGTAGTCGAACAAGTGTGCGCAATAAAAATACAAGTGTGCCACGATGTTCCAGACTTCCATATGCATTATCTCATCACATAGTTCTCCCGCATACCTTAGTCAAAGAAACTTTCATTATAGAAAGTGTGGAGGTTTACTTATAAATGTGGCACTCTAGCTCTTACATAGCACATCAATCCCACATAATGAAATCCAACTTCCTCCACAATGTAATCTTGATATATATCTCCGTATTCAAAATTGTTCTGTCGTAACATTCGATACCTCTACATACAGTCTCCCTTAGCATAGTTTTTCCACACAATACTAGTTTTTAAATGATTAAATCCAATGAAACTGTGTCTTAGATCAAAACACATTAGTGAATATTGTTGAGAAAAATTACTCTAATAATCGCATTTGACATTTGTATAACGCCATTCACATTATCAAATGCACTAAACGCTACAACATTATATGATTTATTTTATTTTATTTGTGATTTGTGTGATAGAACATGTGCGAAAAATAACATATACAAGTATTCCACGATGTTTCGCACTTCTGTATACATTCTCTCTCCACACAACTCTCCATTTTCAAATTTCTCTTGCACAAATTCCTTCCACAAAATACTAGTTTTCAAACAACTAAAGCCAACAAAACCATATCTCAGTTCAAAACACATTAGTGCATCTCTCAAAGAAAAGATTGTTGAGGCAAAGAACTCCAATATTCTCACTCTACATTTGTATAAGGCTCTTCACATTATCAAATGCACTAAACGATAGATACCGTACTTCCATACAATGTGTTATTAAGGCTATGTCTTGTTACTAATTTAAGAATTAGTGCGAAAGAAATGATTGCTAGTAAACATTAGTGTTTATAACATATTATATTACGTAAAGATTCTAATGATAATAGGTAACATACAAATTGTTGAAAGCATTTAATAGCACAAAATGTGTGAAAGGACAAATGTGAAACATAGCCATATATGGAAAACCTATGTCAAAATAAAAATGTTTGCAAAGATGCATAAACTTTGAGTGATGGATATTGATTATGTTATAAATGAGTTAGAAGTTATCATTGAAGAATTAATTAATTCGTAGAAGTACTTTTAATATCTATTTAGAAAATCAATATGCAATCACGTTATCACTCAAGTGCTCAATAGCATTTGCTCTGGTGCATTGTGTAATGATTACCGATTGCAAACATACAATAAAATTGTATCTATTGATATTATAAAATACTATTTTCAACATTTATTCGATGAATCAACACTAATAAGAACATCCTTTGAGTGCTTAATAGCATTTATTGTTTTTAAGAATATGCATAGGCTTCTGTAGCCAATATGCCTCATAACAAATTGAAACAGTGTGCGGATCTCCTTCGTACACTTCTTTTTGCATATTCCTTTTGCACAATGGAAAATTCCTCTGCATATTCGCATTTTTCACATGCATAATGATTATTGGTTGTAAACATATCAAGAATAACATATTTATCAATATTATAAAAAATTGTTTTCTCCATTTATTCACTGAATCGACATGTAATCAACAAACTTGTTTTCTTTGCACCTTCTTGTGCACATTGGCTTTTTTTTTGGAAACATTTTATCGATTATCAGATATAAAATAATAATGGATACATAATCAAGGCATCATAGAAACCTAATTGAGACTTAATTCTATGATTAACAAATATATTTTCAGATATTATAAAATAGAATTTTCACCATTTATTCAGTAAATCGACACATAATCAACAAAATCGTTTGCTTCTCACACTTCTTGAGTACATTTCCTTATTTGTCAATTTTTTTTTGAATAATATCAGATATAAAAGAATAATTGATACGAAAACACGACATTGTAAAAACCTAATTAAGACTTAATTCTATGACTAAATAATATATTTTTCAGATATTACTGGCAGGTACTATTAGGATCATAAGCATTTGTAGTAGAGTAATGGTAAAATCATGATATGTTTAAATATTATGCGAATTCAATTCTATTGGATTTTTCTAATGTTTTTTGTTTCTTGATCCTTGTTTATTAGTGCTACAAAATTGTCACATTTTTTTATTGTTTAGAGTAAGAAGAAACTGTAACGAATACCTCTAGTCAGGTTATTTATGTATGAAACATGTTTTTCAAAACAATGTAACCATGCATAGATCTGTATTTTCTATAACGGTTACTCAAACAAAAGCACATCGAATATAATAAAGCATATACTATTATTTGTCCATATTGCGTGAACTATGGACTTTGTTTTGATTTCATTTATTCTAGTTTCTTCTTACTAATTTTGCTATTAACGACATAACAAGAACGTCACAATGCTTTAATCAATTAACTCCACATCCCCGTACTCCACAAATTTCAATGTGAGGCATAACAATTTCATTATTAGCCTTAATTAAGTTTTTAATATTTAGTAATCCATGCTCTAGAAATTGGGTATGTGTGGATGGGTAATATATACGAAAGTGTAAAAAAGAATAAATGAAGGTTCTGCCACACATATTTCTTTCCACACATCCTTCCGCTCTGCGACAACGAAAACTGGTTATGGAGCAATGTTTATGCATGCATTCGTTGAAAAGATGTTGAAAATACTATTTTATAATATCGATCAATTTGTTAAAAATAAATAATCATTATACAAATGTCAATTTAGTAAATACATGCTTACGTTAACTAGAAAGGAAAGTAGACAAATGTGCAAATTAAGTTATGGAGATATTTTAAAATTAGGGAAATACTTTTTGGTTCACAAAAAAATTGGGATATTTTCAAATTCGATAACAAAATAAGGTGGAATACTTCTGTGCTCTAGTTTCAGTATTTTGTGTTATTATTAGCTATTATTTTATAACTTTTATTTTGTGGTCTATGACTATTAATTTAAACAATTTCGTTTGGCACTAAGTGGGTTTTTACTATTGTTAGTTGACTTTTTATTTCGTTTAATGTAAATCTTTTGTTGGTTTATCTTGTCCATAACATTATTGTATTCAAGTCTTTTTTTTTTCTCTGGTAAAATACAAAATTCCATGCAAACGAGGAAAAGTGAGGCGTGGAGTTGGTGAATGAGCAGAGTTAAGTCCATGTGACATGGAGAGAATTGGACAGGGGGAGAATATATATCCTAGCCCTGACAACAAATTTGATTTTAACAACACTACATTTGATGAGCACAACTTTGGTAATGAACTTGGATATCTAAAAATTATCTTAGAGCAAATTGTAAGAAACAAGCATAATGACCTGTTACACAACATTTTGTCACTGTCCCTATACTCCCCGTCCACGATCATAGAGGACCTATACAGTGAACCCTACATGCTTTTCCATCATAAAGAAACTCCTAGTATGTCCGTCTTCATGAGAAAAATAATTCCCCTTTGCATCATTTCCCAAGAATATTCCTTTTATCCCAATTTACAAGACCGACGCTACTGACCAGTTTCCTCACGCTTATTTGTAGAGATTAAAACTAGCACTAGCACCGTATAGAGCGACTAAGCCCTTTTCCAGCCACGCCAATCTTCTTTTGGCAAGTTTTTTAAATATGGAGTCAAAGCTTCCAAGTCTAGAAGCTTCGTAATGGAAGTCTGGTAGATGGTTGGATTGGATGGAGCCGAAGAAGTCAGTGTGGGCTCTTTTCCCCTATTAGGATGGAACAAACCCAAGAGATAATATGTTCTCCCATGATGAGAGGAACCATCTCCCCTCCATCCAAGCTATATAAACCTCTCTTTTCCCATGCTAAACTAGTTTGGGAGTGAGTTTGAATGATGAGCAAGACATCTATACCTAAAACTATCCTCACCTGTATGGATTCATTATTTAAAGACATCTATAGCTTGTAGCTCTCTAGTTTATGTTTGAGGGAGAATAGTGTGTTTGGTTTGGTTTGAGACTAAAGGGAAAAAGCCTTAAAACTTCCATTGTTGGGGCTATCCATGAGATGCTAAAAAAAGTGTGGGAACCCAGATATGTCAGAGGAGACCAGCAACATCAAGGCATCGGTTGTAATCTCTTTCTGAATTTATATGAATACAACTATTGATTGATTTCCTACATGAAGTGTTATATTACATCTTTATGGCTTAATGTTCCTTGACCTGTTAAGTAGGCTGAATACAATTTGTATGCTATCATGTTTGTTGTTTGCTTGTTTCAGGTAGTCGAAGGAAGGAAACGAAAGATAGTTGGAGTAAGGAAGCAGGATCATAACCAAGAAGAATATCGTTCTAAGAGGTAGGCCCTCTTATTTGATTCTAGCTTAAGGAGATTTTCAATAGATTGTTTGTTTGTGGCTAGACCCGCTCTCTCAGGCTATAGGAATTGTTTGTGTCCGCGCTGAGAATTTACCTACACCACAAATTGGCATCGATACTGGGGAGCCAATCCATTTGTTTGATTGATTTTCATTTTATGGTTTTGTGTGAACTTTTTTGGTATCACCATTTCCCTTTAGTGTTCTCTGCTTTGCCTGATTTACTGTTCTGAGCCTGAAATTTATGGTGGCAAGTCTGGTTTTAGCATTTGAAATTTTTTTACTTTTTCCTTGAATCCTCAGTCAGCGTGTTTATTTTTCTGACAGTCGCGCCAATCACCGCGAGTTTCTAAAAAAAAGTCACGCTGACCCCATTCTGGTGCTTGTTGTCAGTTAGGCAGCCGTACCGATTCTTGTAGGTGAAGATCAGGGTTTCTCCTAGATCATAACCAGTGTGTCTTGCACTTCGATTTCTGTCTCTTAGCTTGTTTTGATTGTGTTCTCCCTGACTGGAAAGTCCTATTAGCTTGGTTTATATGCTTGTTTGGTTTGCATTTTCTTCACTTGGTTTCTTGAGTTCTTGGATGGTTTGTAACCCTAGGGCATCTAGGTCGTCATCCATTCACCTGTTTGTGTGCTCAGCAAGTCAAGTCGATAGTCAAGTTGCTCCTTTCATTTCGTTTGTTAGTCCTTTTGTTGCTTTGATTTCCATTTAACAAGTTTGAAAAGTTTTGTTTGTTGATTGAGAGTCTCTTTTCGGCCATAGATCACATTGTTCATATTTTTTTTTGGTTGAGCCTTTGCATCATTATTTTGGAAGGAATTCTCTTTTGTGCTTTGCATTTTCTTGAGGTTGATTGTATTGGAAATGTTTCATTGAAGTGTTTGTGAAAGATTTGTTTTCTCATTTCATTGAAAAATACATGATTCTAGTTTGCTGAATCAATATGTTACATTAGTTAGCATCATTGAAGACAAGAGTTGCATCGTCATTTGCATTGGAAAAGAAATGAATTATCTTTACTAGTGAAAGGACTACTTGAAGTGCGTTTGATAGGAAAGATAGGAATTGGAAAGATTTTTTCATCATTTTGTTTTCAAAAAGAGAAATAGTGAAAAGGTCATTTTGCTTTCAATTGTTTGTTTGTTGCATTGAGTGTGTTTTCTACTCTCATTAGTGTAAAAAATTCATCGAATTGAAAGGGTCTTGTTTCATATAGCTTCATTTAGGATTTTTTTTTTTTTTTTTTTTTTTTTTTTTTCAGTTGACAACGATAGGGCCTTGAAATTGAAACCTAATTCAAGATCAACCATTAAAATCTATTGAATTAACCTAAGGAAGCATTGAAACTTAATGCTTATATTTAGAGGTCTAGGCTAGAGATGTGTTCCGACGTCTTTAAACCTAGAAGCTATCATTTTCTTCGGCATTATATAGTGCTAGTACGAACTTGTGCTCCTTGTACCATCGCGTATATAAAGGGGACCCCACTAGGTTTGCAATCCTTTATCTGTAGGAAGCCAACTACCACCTTGTAAACGTGATACACCAAACACAGCATTCGAGGAGATTGCCTACTTGTAAATCTCGGTTCGCCAGGAGGTATTCTACAGTTCACGGTTACCTGGTAATCCCTTTTGCCTAGATTATCTTGAGTAGTCGTTTTGGTCTTTTAGACTCTTTAAATTTCAAAAGATCACTGAGCGCTTGTCCTTTTGAGCTCATTTTAAATATGAAAGTGACTAGAGTAACCTTTCGTCCTTTTCTCGACTCTTAAAATATGAAAAGGAAAAGTTTTGTTTCAGTGTCTTAAAATTAACTACCCACGAAATTATCCTGGTTAAAGTTATCTTCCTTAGTGATTCTTTAGGGTCGTTTCCAATGGAAACATTTCCAGAGTCTACCAGTTAAGGATTCCTCTCGGATGGGAATCCTGGTCCTTTTCCTTCTTCTGGAAATGTTGGTGCTCCTTATATGGCAATGTTGTCCCTCCCTGGGTTAACCATTGTATTAGCTATCAGGTTATTTTCGACCTTGGTGGTCTTGAGTGTCCCAAATCCTGTCCAGCCATCTCCTTCATCTGAACTAGATCACGTTGATTCTAAGGTTGACTTCTCATCTTCTTCCCCTATTTCTTCATCTTACCCTTCTAGTTCGCGTGTTAAAATTTTGAAATTGAGTAACTAGGAGGCTAAGAAGAAGAAGACGAAGATGAAGAAGAAGAAATCATATAAGCGAGAGGCCAACCGTGTGACTGTTACTCCAAATTCACCTCCTATAGACAAACCTTCTGATCCTCCAGGGAAGGTCAGATTCCTTTGCAAGTTGTGTAAGGGTGATCGTCTCCTTTGAGACTGTCCTAGCATTCCCAGAGTCTTAGAGGTATGGACTCACGACCTGAATTGACCATCCCCCTCCACCTCTGGAGATCATGTCGATGCTACACCTTCATTTAATGATGGTAAGAAGAATGGAAAGATTAGATTCCCCTGTAGGTTAGGTGAAGGGAAGCATCTTCTTCACATTTGTCCTCTTATGGATAAAGCTTCCAAAATTTTGGAAAACCTTACAGCTCCTCAACCCCAAATTCCTGTTGGTTATCAGAGGCTTTCATCTAACCCTCTCCTAGTTGGTAAAGAGATTGACTTGGATTCATATCTTTCCCATCCTGCTCTTCCTGAGTGTGACTCTCTTGTGTCTGTTCCTGAACGACGATTGGTCAAAAAGAGTGTCGACTTGGCTCTGCCTTTAGTTGTTCACTCTGTTCCCAGAGAGAGTAGTGATCATATTGCTCATGTTCTTCTCATCTCCTCAGATTCTCATGAATCGAAGAGTGACCCTCTCGTCCTAGTTGTTTAGGAGAGTCCTTCTCCTTCTTCTGTAGGGCATGGGGGCAATCATATGATACCCCCACCAAGCAGTTATGTCGTTTCTTTTGATTGGAGTCAATTGATTGATTTCCGACTCCCATCCTATGTGCCTTTCCAGATCACAGTACAAGCCTATAATATGGTAGTACATGGCATTATATTAGATGAAGGCGCATTTGTTAGCATCATGTCTTCTACTACTTGGAAAGATTTGGGCTCCCCACAACTTGTGCATTTCACTCAGAATCTATTGGCTTTCAACAGAGGAACCAGTCAACCCTTGGGGGTCCTTCTGAAGTTCCCTATTACTTTGGGAGGAAAGATTGTCTATATAGACATGATGGTAGTCCAAGGTCCCTTAGCTTTCAATCTTCTCCTTGGACGCGACTATGTTTATGTTATGGGAGCTCTTGTTTCTTCACTTTTCCATGTGGTTTTTTTTCCACACGAAGGGAGAATTGTGACCATTGATCAACTATCATTCATTGGTCACTAGGTGCCTCCTTTGCAACCATCATCCCCAATCAACATTTGTTTGCAAGCAGTACCTTCCCCGCCACAGGTCAATTATGTGGCTACTTGTTCCGTCTTCACATCTATTGATGTTCACACAGATGGTATTGTACATTATGTACTGGGGGCATTGGAACCTGATCTGTCTTTGGTACCAAATGACATGTATTCCTCTCAGAGCATGGTTCTTTCATCAAGTGAAGACCTCTTGGGAGCCATGTTCTCTTATGGGTCATGAACAGACGTCGTGAGGATAGTTCTTGGTCTTGTGTCAACCTCATTAAAAAATGAAACAAGGAGTCATGAGGATGGTTCCTTGTCTTGTGACAACCTCATTAAAAAATGAATCAAGGAGTGCAAACATAGTTCCTTTTCTTGTGTCAAGCTTGTTAAAAAATGAAACAAATCCCTTTTTGAAATCGAGTCTTTGGTTAAGATCTCGTAAAATCCCAGTTGATTCTTTCCTGGATCTCAAAATTGAACCTTCATTCCATCCACCTTGCTGAATGCAATGAAGCTTGGGGGGCATGTACCTCGAATTGAGTCATTATGTTGGGGGCATGCAAACTTAACTCAAGCATAGTTTATCTTTGCTTCAAGCTTGTGTAAGAATGAAACCAAACTCAAGCATAGCTTTTCTTTTCAAGATTGTGTAAACATGAAACTGAATTCAAGCAGAGTTCCCCATGGTTCAAGCTTGTGTAAAAATGAACCCATGCCCAATTTACATCTCATGATTGCTATTTTTTAGCTAATTTCTGCTAGATGAGCCTTCGTTGTTTTATTCCATTGCCACCATCTCTTTGGTCGATCATATGATTTCACTTGGTTGAGGAACCGCAATGATGAGTGGCCTCGTTAGCCAGCCTCTTGAGCATTACATTTTTTTGAACAGTTCCACCTTAATCGGAACCAGTTGCTACCCTTTATACCACTCATTCCTCCAGGATGTGTCACCTTTAAGCTCTTTTCTGACTCGTAAAAAATTCCGAGTATTTTTCCCATTTAGACTCGTTAAAGCAAATAAAAGCAGGGAGTCTTCTTTGAGCTCTTTTCTGACTCTCAACATATGAAAAGATAATCAAGCTCTTGTTGTTTTGAACTCATTAAAGGCTGCGAAACATCGTTTACCCCTTTTCAGTCTGGGATAAACTATTTATGAAAAAGGTACTCCTTGACTGAAATGGTCAAGTGGTTCTTTCAAGTATCATTTTCTACCTTTTTGGGCTCTAGAGAGACAAATGTAAGAAAAGGGACCATATGGAGTTTTCTTTTTCGTGTCTTTTTCAAACTCTCCAAACATGAAAAAGATACTGAGTTAAACCTTTGTTGGACTCGTTAAAACATTAAATGACATTAGATTCGTCACCATGATGAACATGAGCTTCTCCTTCCTAGGGCTCATTAAACTTACTAGGTCGGATTCGTCCGAAGGATGAACTTACAGTGCAAGGACATGCTATCCCTTTCAAGATTGCGATGAAAAATAATTGGGGTATCAGCCATAAATGGTGGGGGGAAATTGGAAATTCTATCAGTTGTGTCGGCAGCTCACTCTTAAACATGACACTTTCTGCTTCGTGTCGGGTTGGGATATCCTCTTTTTCATCATTGACCTCCCTGGGTTCGGCCATTCATTTTTTCCTTCCATTTGATCTCTACCACGTCATCATGACCACCGATCCTATGGATCCAAAAGCTAACAAACTCCAGAGTTGTGTGACTGATATGTTCAAGAGTTAGTCCTTCTGCAATTACACTTACTTCTGATTCTCTGTATTGTTTGAAATCATTTTCATCCCTTTGTCTCGTGTCGATTGATGGGCCTCTAAATTAGACATAAATTAAGGCCCATGCATCTAATTTAAAACATAAATTAAGGCCTATGACCATCCTTTAGCACATTAAACCTCTCTTTTTTCATTAGATAATTTATTTTTAACTTTAATATGTTCACTAGGAAGGTTTATGAATAATTAAATATTTGTGCCTAATATTATTTACTTTTTGTGGAATATTATGAGAATATTGGGCAGATTATGAAGAGTTTGAGGAGGAGATAATTTAGGGACTTGTTCCCTACTACTAGAGGATCAATAATAAATAATAATTCAACAAGATAATATGGAATTATGGCACAAATTGTGGAACTCCAATGATTGAGAAAATCTAGGAATGTGTTCCACTAATCAAGGGAGCATATCCACTAATCAAGGGAGTAGATCCACTAATCAAGGGATTTCGGTGGGGAAACAATTCCTCCATCCATGGGGAATGATTTTTAATCATTTTGTATAAGTACCAAGTCAAATTTTCCTCTAGGAAATGATTGAGAAAATCTAGGAATGTGTTCCCTACCATTTAATGCAAATTCCTAGTATTGGGGACTAGATCCACTAATCAAGGGATTTTGGTGGGGAAAGCTTCCTCCATTCATGGGGAATGATTCCTAATCATTTTTTATAAGTACCAAGTCGAATTTGCCTCTAGGGGGGTATTTTCATTAGTGTTATTGTGGAGAGAGCTTATATTTTTGCAGCTCCATTGTATTTTCTTGCAGGGATGTAATTCTATTGATGAAAATAATGAAGATTGGTGTCATGTTTAGCTTCTAAATCTTGTTCTCCTCCATAGGTCTCTGAGTTTCCTTGGGCTTGGCCATCCTAGGAACCACAGAGCCCTTTTTTATCATTTTCTTTCCTTCTTTTCATTGCTTATCCACATGCATCTCTAGTTTTTATTTCTTTCTATTTCTGCATTTAGTATTAATGAATTCTTGTTGTAGGATTGAGTTAAATTGTTGATGTAAGTTAATTTGCAGGATCACAAGCATTATTTCATCCTTGGAAAAGCTTTGGAAGTTCATAATAATCATTGAGTTTCTTGGATTAGTATTCTTATTCCCAAATATAGATTGTTGGACCTACGTTTTAGCAAAGAATAGTAATTTTTTACTATTTTTTAGAGCATGCTAACGAGCTTCAATCGAATTCATTTCACTTGCATAAGATCACAAAAACATTCTAGTTCATAACCAAAATTACCCCATTGCATTTGCACTTGATTTGGTTAGGCATTTTTTATATTTACTCTCACACTAGTTCTCAAATTTCTACATTTTCGGCCAGTAATGTTTTTTTTTTTTTCATGGGTTAATAGAAGTATTTTTGAGTGATTCCACTTGGAATGCGGACCTACGACATCCTAGTTAATACTGAAATTTGTCCCATCCAATTTGGATTTGATTTTCTTGGTCATTCAATGAATTATAATAAATTTGTACATCCTGTAGGAAATCAGGGGATCCTGTAGGAAATCACTGTAGCATCCTGTAGGAAACCCTGTTTTAAGGCTGAATTTAGGAAAAAGAATCTAGGAAGCTAGAAAAGGGTCCCTACTTGTCTCCCAAACCTTCTGACCATTCACCATCATCTCCAAGCCACCTGCCACATCACCAAAAGAGATTAGCTTTCACACTCACATGAAAAAAGACAAAAAGAAAAACAAATTTATTTTATTCATTTATGTGCACAGTAATAGAAGGTTTGATGGTTTGAATCTAAATGCTTAAGACAACAGGATTGCATACATGTTAACTTAGAATTATTTTGAAGCAAATCCTCTTAGCAGTTAGTTAGAAAATGGTGTGTTTTAGCATTTGATTTCATTCTCTTTCCTTGTACTTTCTTTCTTGCAATAGGTTAAGGTTCCATTTCAAACATTTCATTTTCTACAATTAGTTTAGGATTTGGATTTAGTACATGCACTCCATTACATCATGATAGCAAAGGAAGGACACATTGTATGCCACACATATAGTGCCGACACCTCTTAAGTTTGTACAAACCCCAGGTTGATAATTAAAGTCAGTAGCCTTGGGAGTTGCAACATTCTTGTTGCAATACCAAGGCTCATCACTTTTTGGTGCCGTTGCCGGGGAGGTTTCAATGTATGCATTGTTTTCTTCCCTAGTTGATTCATTTCTTTTAAATTTTTGCAAAAACAAAAAAATTATTTTCATTAGGCATATTTAATTTCAAAAGTAGAAAATTGCATTGCATTATAGTTTTCATTAAATCATAAAAACAAAAAAAAAAAATTATCCAACATCAACCCACCCCCCGCATTTGATCACATGGTGCCATAAGAGCCATATCACCATTCACTTTTGCAAGTAGAAGAAGAAGATGGTGAAGAATGTAGAAGAAATTGATGGCGATGATGACAATGAGGAAGATTCTATCAAATTTCCCATTCAAGATACTGATGGAAGTGTGCACATGAAGAACATCCCTCCATATTTTCTTCCAAAATTTCATGGTCTAAGGTCAGAGGATCTGGAAACCTTTCTCTTTGTATTTGAGATTGTTTGTATATCTTATGGTAACTTATTAAAAACTCAAAAATTGAGATTGTTTTCGGCAACATTGAAGGATAAAGCTCTTAAATGGTTCATGAGTTTAGGGACTAATTCAATAAGATCATGGAATGATATGCAAAAGATATTCCTAGAAAAATATAAAGATCATGATCTTAAAGAATAAATATTTAGAATGAATCAAAGAGAAGATGAGAGCTTAGAGGATCTAATAGAGAGGTTCATGTATAATATTAAGAGGACAAAACTACATCATTCAGGATCCAACACACTAAAAACCCTCTTACTTAGAACAATTAGGGATGAGTGGATTGATCTCCTTAATATCATAAGTAGAGGTGATGTATATCAATTATCATTTGATGAAATTTGTGAAACATGCCAACACATATCAAGAGGAAAAGCAAGAGTAGGTAAATCAACATCAAGATCGGTAAGTCAAGCTAAACTTGGAAATTTGTTTGATTACTTTAAAATAGAAATTCTTAGCAATCTAACCAAACAAGTAGAAATGTTAAGAATACAAAATGAGCAAAAAAGAATATGTTTGTGTTTTCCATGCAGAATCAGAAGATGTTAAATGTTGCTCCTCATTACCAAGGTTGAAGGAAGTTCACTAAGAGGACAGTGGAGCAAGTCAATTGCCAATGCAACAATGTTATGTAGCTCCAAGAGGACCATGGCAGCCTATTAAGCTTGATATGATGCAAGAGCCTAATTCCCAATTTCAAGGTTATGCATATCCACCTCAAAGTAATTGGAACACACCTTTTCCTTGGCAACATTGGCCATCTCAACCCCAAAACTAATCTTGGCAACAAGGTTGGCAAGGAACTTATGGGAGCTATCCACAATATCCTCAATAATTTCCTCAATATCCTCCATACCCAACTCCATGTTATCGCTACCATTCACCTCCACCACAACCACAACCCCATCCACATCCATCTCAAATATACATTCCCACTCAAATACTTGTACCACCATTTCCAAACCCACACATTGAAGTAGCTTAGCCCACTTACAATGTTGAGGTACAACACTTCCAAACATCTCCTCTTGAGATCAATGGTATTCACCATAACTTAGGAAGAGTATTGCAAAAGAGAGATTATCTTGATATAATTGAAGGACCACATCCAGAAGAAGAATATTCAAATGAGAAGACCACATAATCATGGGCTGCACTTGATGAAGAGCAGACATCAAAACCAGAGATCGAGAGAGCTCCCTCATGTATTCAAGAGAACAATCAACAAAAACTGGAATATTTGAAGGTCATGGTAGAAGAAGACATGAAGAATGATCCAGATCAGCAAAAGGACCAGGGAGATCACAACTATATTGAAATATGGTTCTAGACAGTCACTAAGTTGCAACATCACTCTCTTCCTCAACTATGTTTGACCCTTTCAAAGTCAAATCATTTGGTCTCTGAAATCAAGGTACATGTCAAATCATACATTTCAATCCTCCACATCATTTTGTCTGTCATCTTGATGTGCACATGGCTCCATTGGAAGTATTCTTATACTTGAAAGTGATTTTGTTTGTCAAGTAGGGTAGGGTAGAAAAAAAAACAAAAAAAACAAAAAAGAAACAAAAACAAAAAACAAAATGAAAAATAAGAGAAAAAAATAAAAATCTAAGGTGAAAACCTCCTTTGAGGCGCCTAGGTAGACCTACTAGTTGAAAACCTCATTGCGGCGGCTAGGAGGCCTAGAAGAAAAAAAGAGAAAAAATAAAATAAAATAATCCTTGCTCCATGCATGCATGTACTCTCCAACATCTTCAAGCAACAAGAACGAGTTGGTACCAAAAGAAAAATTGGTCAAGCCTAGTCAAAAGAAGTCAAAGTTTGACTTTCTCCTACTTCATTCAAATTCTCCAACAAGGCCAAGGCCATGCCAATCCATCACCCTCATCTATTCCCACCATCCATCCATTATTCTCAAGTTTCTACCATTCAATTTTCTTACTGTCCTAAAAAACTACAGGATGCTTTCTTTTCCTACAGGATACAAAAATGCATAGAGCAGAAATTTGTTTTTTCCATAACTTGAAAACCATGCATCCCTTTTCCAAGCTATTTTAGGGGGGAGATGCATATGGATGATGGTAACATTCTCATGCAATTTTAGCAAATTCCAGTGCACAGTTTCTAAGAAATTGGCCTCCATGACCTTCAGCCATTTTTTCATTTTCTCAATATCTGTGCATCCGTTTAAAAAGTTGCTTCATGTGGAGATGCATATGGATGATGGTAACATGCCCAAACAATTTCATCAAATTCTAGTGCATTGTTTCTAAGAAACTAGCCTCCATCACCTTCAGTCATTTTTAGTTTTTCTCTAGATTTCTGCATCCATTGAGCAAAATGTTTCTATGGGGAGGTGCATAATGATGATGGCAACATGCTCAAAACATTTATGCGCAATCCAGTCTACCATTTGGGAGATATGGACAAAACGTTGATGTCTTATAAACCTATAGGATACAGAACAACACCTACAAAATTGGTAGTGAGCAGTTTTAAAGGAGATACAAAGGTCAAAGAAGCTCCTCCAGAGCTTAGCAGCAACATCAGGATCATTAGCATCACCATCAACAATTGCACATCAACATAAACTCAGCAGCAACTTGCATGTCTCTCCAACAATCATCAAGTAGGTACAGGTATGCAATATCCTTGACATCTTCTCTTGAGCATATTATAGTTAGAAATTTGTTGTCAATGCATGAGAGATGAGGTTTTATAAGCTACGGATGGGTTAGCAGTCTCAACCGCCTTCAACTAGTTGATTGCAGCTCACTCCTTCACTCACGCAATGTTGGAAAGTCAAATTATGAAGGGTGATGATTTCAAGGAATGAGAACAACAGTTAAAAGAAGAAATTTTTTCAAAGGCCAAGTCACCACAGCACTCCAAGCCCTCCATCCACTTCATATTCACTATCTATTCATCATTCATCCATCCCATTTCATTCTTGAAAAAAAAACAAATAGAGCATCCTCTCCATTTTCACAAACCTACACTACTCCCTTTGAGCCCTAGAATCATCATCCAATCTCTCTTCATCATTTTTCATCACTCCCCTACAGTTAGAAGACTCTAAAGGAAGAAGGAATGACTACTATAGGAAGGCGGAGTGATGTTACAAGAAGGAAGAAAAGAAAAAAAGTGTGCTAAAACCCAAAATGACAGTGCCTAAGAGAGACCTAATCAAAACAGAGAACTCCAAGACCATTAGGCAACCATCTAGGCCACAAGGGAGAAGAAGAAGGCAACAAAAAGAAATAAGGCATTCACCATCAAAATATAAATCAAATTGTAGTGATGAAAAAAGGTGTTCCAATCTAGCTTTTTTCCAGGGCCTAAAAATGGGAGAAATGCATGGGAGTCAAGTTGAGGGCCTGACCTAACCTTAGTTTATCATTTATGCTCAAAACTAGTTTCCTGTAGTTTTGATAGGAATTCCTACAAGATGTCCTAGTTCTCATCTAAATGAATTTTGAAGGTCTTAGAAGTGTTCAAATGGCGTAACAAGGTAGAAAAAGGTTGATAAGGGTGTGGAAGACCTTGCCAAATTGAAAATTATTCAAGAACCAATCTTGAATAAGGGGAAGAAGGCAAGCTAATGGTCTCAAGAAACAATGATCTTTCTTTGAACAAATATGTTTTTGGGCTTGTCCTTGTAGAGCTTACAACCAAGATTCTTAATGCACAAGAGAGAGGCCACGAGGGCCATGGATGAGGCACAATGAGTTCACTAAGTTGCTCAGAGGATGAGAAACACTTTCAGCAGGGGGGTATGATGGGCCTCTAAACTAGACATAAATTAAGGCCCATGCCTCTAATTTAAAAATAAATTAAGGCCCATGCCTCTAATTTAAAACATAAATTAAGGTGTATGACCATCCTTCAACACATTAAACCTCTCTTTTTTCATTAGATAATTTATTTTTAACTTTAATATATTCATTAGAAAGGTTTATGAATAATTGAATATTTATGCCTAATAGTGTTTATTTTTTGTGGAATATTATGAGAATATTGGGCATATTATGAAGAGTTGGAGGAGGAGATAATTTAGGGACTTGTTCCCTACTACTGGAGGATCAATAATAAATAATAAGTCAACAAGATATTATGGAATTATGGCACAAATTGTGGAACTCCAATGATTGAGAAAATCCAGGAATGTATTCCACTAATCAAGGGAGCGGATCCACTAATCAAGGGAGAAGATCCACTAATCAAGGGATTTCAGTGGGGAAAGCTTCCTCCATCCATGGGGAATGATTCTTAATCATTTTTTATAAGTACCAAGTCGAATTTTCCTCTAGGGAATGATTGAGAAAATATAGGAATGTGTTCCCTGCCATTTAATGCAAATTCCTAGTATTGGGGACTAGATCCATTGATCAAGGGATTTTGGTGGGGAAAGCTCCCTCCATTCATGGGGAATGATTCCTCGTCATTTTGTATAAGTACCAAGTTGAATTTTCTTCTAGGGGGAGATTTTCATTAGTGTTATTGTGGAGAGAGCTTGTATTTTTGTAGCTCCATTGTATTTTCTTGCAGGGATGTAATTCTATTGATGAAAATAATGAAGATTGGTGTCATGTTTAGCTTCTAAATCTTGTTCTCCTCAATAGGACTTTGAGTTTACTTGGGCTTGGCCATCCTAGGAACCGCAAAGCCATTTTGTATCATTTTCTTTCCTTCTTTTCATTGCTTATCCACATGCATCTCTAGTTTTTATTTCTTTCTATTTCTGCATTTAGTATTAATGATTTCTTGTTGTAGGATTGAGTTAAATGGTTGATGTAAGCTTTTTTGCAAGATCACAAGCATTATTTCATCCTTGGAAAAGCTTTGTAAGTTCATAATAATCATTGAGTTTCTTGGATTAGTCTTCTTATTCCCAAATCTAGATCATTGGACCTCTTTTTTAGCGAAGAACAATAAATTTTTGCTATTTTTTATAGCATGATAACAAGCTTCAATTGAATTAATTCCACTTGAATCAGACCAAGAAAACATTCTAGTTCATAAAAAAAATTACACCATTTCATTTTCACTTGATTTGGTTAGGCATTTTTTATATTTACTAGCTCACTAGTTCTCGAATTTCTAAATTTCGACTAGTAATGTTTTTTATTTTTTTGCATGGGTTAAGAGAGGTCTTTTTGAGTGATTACACTTGGAATGGGGACCTAATACATCCTAGTTAATACCAAAATTTGTCCCATACAATTTGGATTTGATTTGCTTGGTCATTCGATGAATTATAGTAAATCTGTACATCCTGTAGGAAATCAGGGGATCCTGTAGGAAATCACTGTAGCATCCTGTAGGAAAGCCTGTTTTGAGGCTGAATTGAGGAAAAAGCCTCTAGGAAGCTAGAAAAGGGTCCCTACTTGTCTCCCAAACCTTCTGACCATTCACCATCATCTCCAAGCCACCTGCCACATCACCAAAAGAGATTAGCTTTCACACTCTCACATGAAAAAAAGACAAAAAAAAAAAACAAATTTATTTTATTCATTTACATGAACAGTAATAGAAGGTTTGATGGTTTGAATTTGCATGCTTAGGATAGTAGGATTGCATACATGTTAACTTAGAATTATTTTGAAGTAAAGCCTCTTAGCAGTTAGTTAGAAAATGGTGTGTTTTAGCATTTGATTTCATTCTCTTTCCTTGTACTTTCTTTCTTGCAATAGGTTAAGCTTTCATTTCAAACATTTCATTTTCTACAATTAGTTTAGGATTTGGCTTCAGTACATTCACTCCATTACATCATGATAGCAAAGGAGGGAAACATTGTATGCTACACATATAGTGTCGACACCTCTTAAGTTTGTACGACCCCGAGTTGATAATTAAAGTCAGTAGCCTTGGGAGTTGCAGCATTCTTGTTGCAATACCAAGGCTCATCATTGATGATCTGGGATGCATCATGTACCTCCTTTGACACATTCACTTTCTATCGACTTCAACTCATTATCCAGGAAGATGGCCGAGAGACTCCCTTCCAGTACCTTAGAGCTTGCATACCCTAATGGAAAGTTCTTCGCACTTGACGACAAGTTCACATCATTGGCTTTCGATCGGGTGATTTCATGGGTGTTCGATATCAATTCCTTTATTCACATTCCATGAACTGTGTTGCTAGTACCTTGAGAGCCATTGTCATTATTGGTGGTTTCTCTCGCTCTAGTTAATAGTTCACATCATTGACAAGTAGTCAAGAGACTTTCTACCATGTTCAACTTCAACACATTCTTTCACATATTAGGATTTCTACTTTGATCAAGTCATTTGGAGCGCAAGACCCTTCGCTCAGATTACACCAGTCCAGGTTGTGAGGCGATGTGACATTATCATGTTAATATACATGTCTCTTTCAGGTGGGTGGTTGCGACCATACCTTGGTTTCATTATGATCCTTTCTATTGGATGGTTATGCCCATGATTTGGATCCATTTACATGACCATTCTCTGGATGGATGTGTCCATACCATGATTCATGTATCATTTTTCAGAGTTTTCAATGATGTATATGTATCTATGCTCACTTGCAGGTTTTCCAATGACAGACTTCGGCTCCCCGCATCCGCTTGTAAAGCATTTCACCCCTCACTCTAGTTCGTCCTTCATGCTTTAGGGGGTATCTATTACACAACATTTTGTCACAGTCCCTGTACTCCCCGTCCATGATCCTAGAGGATGTACACAGTGAACCCTACATGCTTTGCCATCATGAAGAAACTCCCAGTATGTCCCTCTTCATGAGCAAAATAATTCCCCTTTGCATAATTTCCCAAGAGTCTTCCTTTTACCCAAGTTTACAAGACTGATGCTACTGACCAGTTTCCTCCTCGCATCGATTTACAGAGATTAAAACTAGCACTAGCACCATACAGAGCAACTGAGCCCTTTTTCCAGTTGCACCGATCCTCTTTTGGCAAGTTTTTTAAATATGGAGTTGAAGCTTCTAGGTCTAGAAGCTTCGTAATGGAAGTCTGGTAGATGATTGGGGTGGATGGAGCCGAAGAAGTCAGTTTGGGCTCCTTTCCCCTATTAAGATGGAACAAACCGAAGATATAAAACCTTGTCCCATGATGAGAGGAACCACCTCCCCTCCATCCAAGCTATATAAACCTCTCTTTTCCCAAGCTAAACTAGTTTGGGAGTTAGTTTGAATGACTAGAAAGACATCTATAGCTTGTAACTCTCTAGTTTATGTTTGAGGGAGAATAGTGTGTTTGGTTTGGTTTGAGACTAAAGGGAAGAAGCCTTAAAACTTCCATTTTTGGGGCTATCCATGAGATGCTAGTAGAAGTGTGGGAACCTGGATACGTCAGAGGAGACCAGCAACATCAAAGCATCAGTTGTAATCTCTTTCTAAATTTATATGACTAAAACTATTGATTGATTTCCAACATGAAGTGTTATCTTACATATTTATGGCTTAATGTTCCTTGACCTGTTAAGTAGGTTGAATACAATTTGTATGCTATTAAGTTTGTTGTTTACTGCTTGTTTGCTTGTTTTAGGTATTCAAAGGAAGGAAACGAAAGATAACTGCAGTAAGGAAGCATGATCATCACCAAGCGGAATAGTGTTCTAAGAGGTAGGCCCTCTTATTTGATTCTAGCTTAAGGAGATTTTCCATAGATTGTTTGTTTGTGGCTAGACCGGCTCTCTCGGGCTAGAGGAATTGTTTGTGTCCGCACTAAGAATTTACTTGCACCACATGACCATAATACTGTCATCTCATTCATGAATGATCTCCAATGCAACAAATGGAAGATGTAAGATAGTTTAGCAAATTTGCAGAGGGTTCATGGGAATTTAAAGGAAAAACTAGATCGCTTTGAAGGCAAATTAGCTCATATGGAGAAACATATACGTTGTGAATCTTAGCTTTTGTTGTCAATGGGTTCAAGAACAAATAATATTGTTCCATAAATACCCCTGATAGTTAATAGCTTTGGATATGTAATGATCCTGAAAAGTTTTTTTGGTCTTTTGTTTATTTTCCTTTTTTGGTAGTGAAACGCATTTTTTGTTAAGTTGTTATCGACATTGTAATATATATACATTTTTGCATAAAGTGATTCCTAGTTTCATTTACAAATTCTTCTAATATTGTCAATCATTCGAGATTTCCCTTTTCTTTCTATTGCATTCACATATACTTATTTTCATTATTTGCATTTATTTTTATTTAAAATTCAATGAGTTTATCATTTCATTTGATTGAATTCATTTTTAGGCTTTAATCTATTATGCTCCATGCTTTATTGATCTTTAGTAATTGCTTCGATGCATTATATATATGTGTGTGTGTGTGTAACATATGTCTCAAAGCTTTGATCAAATGTTTAAGATTAAAATAATAAGAATAAGAATAAAATAAAATGAAAGCTTCTTAGGGATTAGTAGCAATCTCAGTTATAACAGTGTGAAATCACTCAGTAATGAAATAGCCATTCACAAAATTAGCTTAGCTTTATGCTCATTGTGGAGGAAGAGATTATGATTTGATATAGTCCCTGCTCAACAAATCCCCCCATACCCAATTCTCCACACACCCTTTTTACCGCACTTCCCCCATAATCTTTCTTCTTTCTCCACAAATTAATTACAAAGAGTAATTTAGCATTGACTATTGCAAAGTTAAATATAGAGTTTTCCAAAATGCTTTGAAAAATAAAACCCATAGTTTAATGTATTATGAGATGTTCCTATCAACTTTAGAAAAATAATGTATTCTATCATAAGTCCCTACTATTTTTCAAAATTGTTAAAAAATATTATTAAATAAATTTGATTTGGTCATAGTCAATGTTTCATTATGTAGCGCTTTCCTTGTGTGAAGCGTGTTAGGTCCCTATACTACTAGTGTAACCCCTTATTTTTATTAGTACAATCCCCTTATTATATTGTTGTGTCCATGTAGTCCCCATATTGTTATTATTGTGCCCCATAGAAGCCCATTTTTGTTATTATTGTGCCCTTAAATTATTATTGTTATGTCAGCTCTGATTATATTATGATGCCTTAGACTCCTATATATAGAAAGGAGGTCTTTTCATTTGTATCATCCAAGAATTGTTCATTTGTGTAATGTAAGGGAGGTTTCCCCCTCGAAGAGGCCTAATTCTAAGGCGTTGATATATCTTTTCTATCTTTTTGTGAGCTGGTTTCATAACATTTGGCATCAGAGCTTTGTATTCTAGGGTTTTCGTTGCTCCAAATAGGTCATCAAGCAATTTTCACTATAAGATTTTTTTGTGTTGTTTCAGAAGCTATAAAAAAAACCCATTTGAGCCGAAATCGCACTAAAGCTCACGTCCAAATTTCAAATCTTGTCTCGCTATATTTTTGGAGATATGTTCTAAGGAATTAGGGTTTTTTGCAAGCTCCAGAATTCCATATCAAACAGGTCATCGTCGAATTTTTTCTATAATTAATTGTATACAAAGTTTTAGACTCTAGAATTAAAACCCATTTTAGTCAAAAACTTGTTGAAGCTCGGGCCTGAATTGTAGATCTTGTTTTGCTATATTTGCGGAGATATAGTCCAAGAAATTTATGGTTTTTGCAGGCTCCCGAATTACATCTCAAATAGGTGACCTTGGGAAAATCATCATAACCTTCCTTTTGAGCATCATATCGTAGTTTCGTAAGAAGTTACAGAAAGAGGACTTCCTGTAGAATTCTCTGTATCAATTTCAAGTTAAAAGGTCGAAATAGTGACACTTGGCACTTTGTACAAGTTCAATCTTTTGCAAAGGTATATAATCAGGTTATCTTGGGAGATTGTTCATAAATATTTCTTGGAGAATCCAATTTCGATCAGATGGGTGGCATTGGAAATAGGACGCAGAGGGCTACCATAGATCGTAATTTTAGAACGTAAATATCTGAAAGTACAAAGTTACAGCCGTTTCAAGATTGAGCTCCTAAAATCAAGAAAAAGCGAGATGAGGATGTTTGATAGCAAGGATCTGGTAAATTGGATACTACAGATGGAGAAATATTTTGATCTACATGGTGTACCACTATTACAAAAGGTATGTATTTCATCTAATTATTTAGAATCGAATCAATTTTTATGGTATAAAGGGCTTTGCTCTCGTAAACCACTTGTCACGTGGTCAATTTTCATGGAGGAAATGATAGCACATTATGAGGATACAAAGAGAAACACCTTCTTTAGCTAATTGATAAATCTCAAACAAAAGGGTTCAATGGTATAGCACATTGAGGACTTCAAAAAATTGAATATAAGGGTAAATGATATTCCAGAGAAGAAAATGGTTGATGTCTTCATAGGGACTTGAAAGGATAACCTTCAACACAAGATTCATCTTTGGGAACCTGATTCATTAGACAAGGCATTCAGGTTGGCAAGAAAAATTGAAAGCGAAATTATGGAAACAAGGAATCCCACCACTCATGACAATAATTATGGAAGTGTTTTTTCTCCTAGCCTTCCACAACCTACAAGGTTTACACCACAAAAATTAGAAGAAAGAAGAGAAAAAGGGCTTTGTTACAATTGTGATAGAAAATACACTAAAGGTCATAAGTGTGTTGAGAAGAAATTATTTTACATATATTATGAAGAGGAGGAAGAAAAGGATCAAGAAACATCAAAAGAAGAGGATATACACCAGGAACCCACCCGAGAGAAAGAAGAAATGAATCCAACCATATCTTGTAAAGCATTGGAAAGAACTACCACTCCTCAAACTCTCAAGATAGAAGGACATATCAAGAAGAAAAAAGTTCAAGAAGTGAAAGATCACATTAAGAAATAAGAAATGAATCCGACCATATATTGTAATGCATTGGTCGAAATTAGCACTCCTCAAACTATCAATATAGAAGGACATATCAAGAAGAAAAATGTTCAAGAAGTGAAAGATCACATCGAGCATCAAGAAATGAATCCGACCATATCTTGTAATGCATTGGAAGAAATTACCACTCCTCAAACTATCAAGATAGAAGGACATATCAAGAAGAAAAAGGTAATAGTGTTGATTGATTCGGAAGTACCCATAATTTTATTCATTGTAAGATAGCGAAGGAATCGAATTGCTTCCTATATCCAACACCAGAGTGTTAGGTGATGGTTGTAAGTGGAGGAACCATAAATTTCTCTAGAAAGTGGCATACTATCAAGCTATCCATGGGAGAATATGTATTGAATAGCCCAATGCTTTCCATTCCAATGGGTGGTGTTGATGTTTTACTAGGAGTCCAATGGCTACGATATTTGGGTATGATAGCTTTTAATTTTCAAGAACTTTTCTTGAAATTTTTTTGGGAAGGAAAGGAAGTTGAATTGAGGGGTATCGAAGAGAAATTGGGAAAGATAATAAACTCTAACAGCATGACAAAGATTCTAAATAAAGAAAAACGGGGCGTAATTACACAATTATGTTCACTAGAGGACCCCACATCGAAATCATGTGTTTCTCCAGATCTCCAAAATGTGATCATGATCATGCTATTCATTTGATTCCAGGAAGTGTTCCTCCAAACATCAGGTCTTACAGATATCCATATGCCCAAAGGAGTGGGAACTCATTCAAAAGTTGCAGAAGATCCCAGTTCAAACAGTATCGTGAGAACTTGACAATGAAGGAAAATTCATATTGGAACCTGAAGCAGTCACAGAACCAAGAAATCGACAGCTACGAAATAGATCAATTTTAGAGTATCTCATTAAGTGGAAGAACTTACTTGCTGAAGATTCCACATTGGAGGACACGAATTTATACAGAAGCATCATGAACTACTCAAGCGTTGAGGACAACACTTTTTGAAGGAGAGGGGCATGTTAGGTCCCTATACTACTAGTTTAACCCCTTATTGTTATTAGTACAATGCCCTTATTATATTGTTGTTTCCATGTAGTCCCCATATTGTTATTATTGTGCCCCACAGAATCTCACTATTGTTATTATTGTGCCCTTAAATTATTATTGTTATGTCAGCTCTGATTATATTATGACCCCTTAGACTCCTATATATAGAAAGGAGGTATTGTCATTTGTATCATCCAATAATTATTCATTTGTGTAATGTAAAGGAGGTTGCCCCCTCAAGGAGGCTGAATTCTAAGGCATTGATCTATCTTTTCTATCTTTTTGTGAGCTGGTTGCATAACAAAGCGTCTTGGTTTGAGTGAAAAACCATCTCCTTTTGGTCAATTGAAAGTAATGCTAAAATGCACAAACAAACAAATAAATAGTTTTAAAAACATTTTTATTTGGCATTCTAGCACATGTAGATTGTGGAAATTATAATTTCAAGTATAACCATTTCATTATTGAAGAAAAATAAGCACAATTATGGAAGCAAATTGCAAAGATAAAGTAATTGCTATTTTTTTTTACCAATAAAAACATTATAGTCGAAAGAGAAAAGATGTCTATCAAATAACATAAAAGTTGATGATTTGTAGTTTGCAAAAAGAAATGTATGGAGGAGGAATTTGTTTTTAAAGATTTTATTCTATTTTTTGTGACGTTTTATGTATTGTATAGATTTGAGTGGCTTAATAATTTTTATGTAAAGCTTTTCTGATTGTGTGAACCTCTTCATCTTTACACCTACTTTGTATCAAGACTGAAGTTTGAATATTCGCACCAAATATGTCGCATGAGAAAATGTATATCTATATATGAGACATTGCAGGGTAAAGTATCTATTCCTTGCTCTACATAGTCATTTTGCCATACATTTGTTTCAGTATTAATACAAAATCGATGTGAATATTTTCATGGAAATCATGTACGAGAGTGGACTAGAAAGTGTATGCAGGGGGTGCATGTGCAAAGTAAGGAATGCAAGCAACTCCACACATGCTACCTTTGCATAATTCGATAAACAAGTGTAAATTACAATGTAAATTATAGTTGCAATGTTCAGTTTTAGGAACTATTAATGTCTAATCCATTAAGAATAGTAAAATTTCACAATTTTATTTTCAAATTTATGTTTTTTCATAGTAGAGCTTCCTTGACCATAGCCTTCATTGTGCAGATCTTACAATGAAAGATTTCATTGTGTAGAGGAAACTTATACTAGTTTTGGAATGTTAGTTTTTAGCTTAACATTAAATAATAGAAACCATAGGGAGACAAAAAATGTTAATTAACTTATTCATACTATGGTCCATATATCTATTTTCCCACACAACACTTCTTCCTCACATGGATTGAAAACACATTTCATTTAATATTGGATAGTACGAGTTCAATTGGGAAATGTGAAGACACTAATATGTAATTGGCTGATAGCAAAACAAGTTAATAGAGTAAATGTCCTGAATAGGCATTGGTTCACTGAATAAATGTTGAAAACATTTGTATTTATTGGTAGGATAGATTTAGTTAATCAAAATAGAATGACATTTAGGATATTAATAAAATAGTGTATTGATATCGATTTCTAAAGTGTGCCAAATAGAGGAATCACGAAAATAATTGTATCAATTGGACTATCTCGATTTGGAATTTAAGAAAAACATATATGATTTAAAGTAAACAATTTCAAAATAGTATTTTCTGATTAATGATGAGGAAAATCAGTACTATCCAAATTGGTGATGATCATTGGTTAATGAATACCATTAAAATTGATAGTAGTCGAATGTCCTTTCAGAACTTTGATGTCAAATCATGATTTAGATGACTGATCATCTTTGAATAATTATATGTAGGCTTTTTGGCTCCGAACTAGTTTATAATAGCTTTGGGAAAGACATTTGTCAATTTTCATCTTGTTTTAGACCTGTTAGTACTAAATTTTCCACTAGATGTTCTAGGAAACTGACTTGCTTCGTTTCTTCTGAACCTGATAAGTGTTTTCAATCTTTTCTTTAGAAATTCTATGGTTTTTTGAATTTGATACCAATAATGAAACAAATGGCCCAATGAAATAGTGGTAGAAGCACACAAGAAGAGGTATATCCACAATGAAAATATATCTTGATTCTTAGCCAAGATATTTTAATTCTAATGGGTAAGTTATTGGAACTTCAACAAACACTTAGGCAACTTGAAGATAAAGTAGACACGATAAGAACAATGTTATAAGATCTCTTGCAAACCATGAATAGAGGAATCCAAGCTCCATTTTCATAGCATAATCAATAAAACCATTAACCTCGAGGAACAATTGTTGATTAATAAAGAAAACATTTACAAATTTTGCCACTTGCTCAACCAATTTTGAAATTCAGTATATGTTAAAGGTTATATATTGTAATATTTGCAGCATAGTAAAAAAACATATCATAATAGCGTGGAAAAATAAGTAACTGAGTGGGCGAAAGAGCAAATCTTCCTTCACACAATGCATCAACATTAACAATTCCCTGAACTATGTAAAAAATATATATTCGAATATTGTCGAATATACATGTATGTGTTCATGAAAAATATTTTGTAAGTTGTACTCTTCCACACATTGTTTCTTTTAATAAGCATTTTATTTATAAACTTGTTTGATTTTTGTATGATAATGATTCATTTAGAAATTTGTTTAAATTTTGCTTGACAAAACCTTTTTTATAGAAATTAGTTATAATAACAAACTATTAGAAATATGTCAATGTATTACAAAAAATCGAATTTTGTCATTGCATATTCGACCAGTTCTCGAGGAGGCTTGCTACAAATGGTTTTTCCCAAAGCTATAGGAATAAATACTGAAGAGTGTTGTTCTAAGTGTTTTGTGTTTTCCTCGTTAGTGTAATAATTATGTATAAAAGATGTTTTTGAAAACAAAGATGGAATTTACGATATATTTGCCAAGTACATTGTGATTCCTTTGTTTTGTGATCCTTGAAATGAGAAGGAATCTTGTAACTATACTCATAACATTGGAAATGTAAAACCCAAGTTTCAAACACAGTTATGTGCAACATAAATCACATCACAAATAAGTTTACATGACATATGATAATGAACTAGTTACACATTACAATTAAAACATAGTAAATAATGTTAGTAAATAGCATATTACAAACATCAATAGTCTAGAGATAGAGTAGGGGGGAATTGTATGGAGTGTGAAAGAAAAAATGACTAGGTGGGCGAGGTGGCAAATCCTCCTTTGCACAATGTATGAATATTAATAGTTCCATGAACTTTACAAATGTATTGAAAAAAGAAGGCATGTTGTAATTGTACACATGGATTTGGAAATGTAAAACCAAAGTTTCAAACACAGTTAAGTGCAACATATTGAATACTTTATCTACACATTTTTGTTTTGAAATTTTTGGGAATTGAAAATGAAATAACAATGTAACATTGATAGCTATGATATCAATTATAACTATTGATCACAAGTTTTCATAGCCCTACATATATTGTAAATGTAACTTAAAATAAAAGCTAACATAACTCTTAACTCGACATTAAAAGAAATCCATCCATGATGATTGGTTAAGGAAGATCGAGGAAGGTGCTCACGTGTATTGAAAGACCAACTTGGAATTAGTTCCAAACATTCAGAGCTTATGATAGATGTGATGTAGAATCTTTTGAGTGATAGATTCACAACTTATTCTATGGAAATGGTGACTATCTATGCCGAAATCTATTTAATTGCATGAAGATTTACTTTAAATCAAGTTGGAATTGAATAATTAGCACTTACAACAATGTAAGAAATCAGACTGTAAGAAAGCATACACTACATAACACAATGAAATAACTACACATTATAATCAAAACATAGTAAATAACCTTAGTAAATAACATATTACAAAACATTCCCAGGTGCGGGTGATAAATAAGCACAGTAATGTGGCAATCGACTGGGTTGGTGTGTGGCGAGACCACATGGCCTCCCGTAGGTTGGCACAGTGGTCCAGAAATTGGCATTTAGAACAGCCATAAAGTCACCTTACGCAAGCACTATCTCCAACGTGTTAATTGTCACCAACCTCGGCTTTGTGCAAACATGAATCCTCGGGAGAATTCCACCTTTGCTTCTACCCATCAACCTCTGCAACCTCTGCCACTACAATGCCTCCGCCCTCAAGCTGCGACTGTACCCATCTCCCACACAACCACTGGGAGACGCTGCCACCTCCTTTGCTACATTGCTTTCGGCCTAGGCATAAACTTCACCCATAGCCTGGATTGTCATTTTATCCTCTCTTCGGCCCTAGCTACTCATCCCCTTGTTGAGCAGTTCGCAAGATCAATTGTGTCATTGCACCACATCGTGCCCAATTCCGGAAGGAATTTTCATACTCCTACAGACAATATGGCAAGAATGAGACACTGTATGCGCAGCTGCAGGGGCGGGAGCCGAGGGAGCCTGAGTCGCCCCCAGCATTCTACTGCTTCGGACACCACTTCCTCTCTGGCAGAGCAAGTCCTTGGGCGTTACCCAAATACACACAATGGAAGAGGGCACCTCCACTCGGTGGCCCCTGCCTCGCCTCCCAGCAACTTTCCATCCATTTCTGCCTCGTCTCCCAGAGGCACTCCCCCCCTTCCTCATTTGCAATCCTAGAATTCCCAATTCACCTTCCGCTCCACCCTGAATAAGCCCATCATCATGACAACTATATCCATTCTCTTTCACGAGGCGGAGCAGATCACTGAGGAATAGGCCACAGAGGTTGGTGGACACACCAATGTAATTGAGGAGCAAGGAACGATGGGTGGTGGTAGCACCAGGGCAATTGGGGTACCAGACATTGCAGGTGGTGGGTGCACCACAGCAGGATGCAGCTACACCAAAGCCATACTAGATACGATTTAGATGAGCATCCAAGGATCAGGGGAGCGAAACAAGGAGTAGACGATGAGACGTGCAGGGAAGGAGGTGAACGAGGCTCAGCATGCAGACGAGGTAATGGACCCTTACTGTTGTCTCGTCAAGGAAGAACACCCAGCATTGCAGGCTGGAAACACGAAGACCTCGCTTCTGGTAGGTGGCAACATGGAGGAATACAGGTGTTTCATCGTGGAGGAACACCCTCCGTCTCCGCCATGTTCCTAGTTTTCCACCTTGCTGCCCGTGTCCACCTCATAGTATGCCACCTACCTACCACTCAGCGTGCCACACGTTCGCCACATAGTTTGCCACTCAACATGCTACGTGTCTCGGGTTTTTTGGGACTCTCATTTCCAGTTTTTTGTTTCAATGGGGTTTCGGTGAAAAAACTATGAGTTTTCGACTCTTTAGTTGGTTTTTTTGTCTCATTAGATACAATGATAACAAACTGGATGCTTTGCTGGTTTCCCCTGCGTGGGCAACAAGCTAATTTTCTGAAATCTTTTCTGTTACGAATTGGTTTCCCTTTTTGGGCAGTCTAGATCTAGACTTTGCTATTTTTTGCCATTCCTCTGGCATGCTTAAGTACAGGCTAAGGCCTTAGTGTATGATATCTTTTTTTCATTAATATAATTAGCATAACTTAGAAAAAAAACATAGTACAAAACATAGAACTTGAACAAAGAAATTCATTGAAATATGTTTTTGTACAACATAATAAGATGCCACTTCCCTGTTAATTTTTTTATAGAAATGCTTAGATTCTTAAACCAAAAAGTAGAAGACGATGTTCAGATTATAAATAAAGATATGCAGAAGCACGGAAATGGAGATGTTGCCCTACCCCTCACCAAAAGCCAATAGTAAATTTCTTGTTAATGCAAGCAAATAAAATATTATTACATCTAATCGTAACATGAAATGAGATCCCAATCATCCAATAAACTGAAAGAGAGTATTGATAATAGTCAAATTTATCAAGTATAAAGTATAAGGTAATGCTAACAATTCTTGACAATGTAAGCAATGAGAACTATATTATCAAGTGATTACCCGACAACGTAAAAAAATAAAACTATCATTGTATACGTATAATCATGTTTTTATGGTTTATTGTAAATGTGTTATGCGCCTTGATATTAGACAACAAATCAACAATAGTTGATTTTTCTGCACAATATTTCTCATAGGAAACTTTTAGTAGTTCTCGTAATACTTTTTCTAGTTCCACACCTCTTAGAACACAAGGTATTTTAGTCCAATCATTTGCATGTATGATACAGTTTAACCAATAGAATTAAAAAAAGAGACAATCATCATTTGCAAGTGGTACAATAAAGCATAGTTTCATTTATAGTTATAGCAGTTGTAATTGGACTATTGCATTTTGCACATACAATCACAACTGAATTCGTATATGCACTAGTCATTGTCAAGTGTCCTTGGAAGTGTTGTGAAATTGATATAGAAAAACTAGGCTTAGCAACTTCAAATCAGAAGTATTTTTTATCCTTGTATATATGTGTGTGTATATATACAATTTCATTCATAGTTCCAGTAGTTGTAATTGGACTACTGCATTTCGCACATATAGTGTCAAATGAATTCGTATATTGCACTAGTTGTTGTCAAGTGTCCTTGGAAGTGCTGTGAAATTGATATTGAAAACCGAGGCTTAGCAACTTGAAATCAAAAGTATATATATATATATATATATATATATATATATATATATATATATATATATATATATATATATATATATATATATATATATATATATATATATATATATATATATATATATATATATATATATATATATATATATATATATATATATATATATATATATATATATATATATATATATAGATATATATATATATATATATATATATATATATATATATATATATAGATATATATATATATATATATATATATATATATATATATATATATAGCTACAATATAATAAATTTTACTGTGCGTATTCCACTTGCCGAAGAAAGAAAATTTCTTAGATTTTGAACTTTATTTCTTGTATTCAATGGACATATGAACGTTGATTATGAAGTTTGAAAACTCTTTCTTATTTTCTAACTATATATATTTTTAGCAAGATCAATGGAAAAACATTTTTTGAATTGAAAGATACGTTGAAAGAACTTTGTCATGTACTTGACCCTGTTACATATGCAACATTTGTAAAACAATATATGGAAACAATATAACAAATGGAAAATAACTTTGTAGAAATGAAACATTCAAATAAATCAAAGCTTACTATTTCCGTAACTTGTTCTACATTGTCGCCTTTGATTTCTAGTACAAATTGCATGGTTGTTCGTGTTGCCAAAATTGTAATAGCACCAATTGTGCTGAATGGAAATGGATCTTGACTACGGGACATATTCAACTCCATCATGTTTGGAAAGAATCATCACTCTACACAAACAATACAAATGTTTGCTATAATGCTAAAGCTATTTTGACAAATATTTTTTTCACAATCACAACTATCGTATTTATGCTTAGGAAATATTACGAAATCTCTAATATAAACACCAACATTTGCAATAATTTTTTCCTCGTGTTGTTCAATAAATTGTGTTGGCACAAGCAACGTTATTGTCATTTCTACTTTCTTATGTATTAAATCGATATGGAGTATTGCTTTTGTATTATTTTCTTTATATAAAAAAATTTGATATGTAACTAAGACAATGCCACGAAAAATTATCCCCGTTATATTGTTACTGATATCTCTGATCAATAATAGCATAGAATCGATCTCCTTTTTCCTAGTAAACAACATTGAATTGAAAATATTAAAAAAATCAAGAAAAATATCGGAAATACAATTAACTAAACCTAGACATAACTACCTATTTGCTTTTGTTTCTTCCCTATTTTCTATTTTGTTTGTTTTGTCTCCTGCGATATCTATTCTTGTATTAGTGCTCATCAATATCTCTACCCCCTCATCGATATCTATTGTCACATAATTCGAATCCGATATTTTTTGCCTATTCACAAATAATGCACTGAAATCACTGCCTAAAAGGACATTATAATTGGTATTAAGTGATAATTAAGTAATGAAGACAAAACGAGATAATGAAAATTCATTGCTAATGTTTATTACAATAGCAAGCTCATATTTCCTAGATGGAATTTGATTTCTATGCATATAGGTAAAATTCTAAATAGATTTTATATTCAATAGATACAAATGTATATATATATATATATATATATATATATATATATATATATATATATATAGATATATATTTCCTTCTAATGGTTGTCTTGGTTCTGAATCTCTAAGTGTTATATCTTTCCCAAAAATTGAAAAAGCCTTGTTTTTAGTTATAGTGCAAAAAAAATATAGCAAGAACAAAGAACACAAATGTATAATGTAAAAATAATCAAATGATAATAAATAGAATATAAACACACCTCTTAGAAAATTTATCATTGTCTTTAATGGTATTTGTTCTTCTTGTGTTAATCTTCCCTGCTCTGACGATATGGATTAGATCAAATATATAGAAATAAGAAAAATAAGAGGTTATAGTTTCGTAGCACATAAGTAATTTAGACGTAATAGCTATAAAATAGTAACATATCTTGTATAAACATGTTTAGCAATCTCACATTATCCACTTTTTTAACTCCACACCTCATTACTACAAGGTTGTATTGTGCACTGTATAAATGCTCTAAGTACTTGCATATAGAAGAAATAATGCACTATTTAACTAATAAAAATGCTACATGTTTTGCACCTTTGTTTGAAATGAGATTGCAGAGAAAATCCCTCATGCCACGCAACTACCAAAACAACACCATATAACTTGGACAAGTAATCTATTTGTAACTAGATCCCTTGAAAAGTAATCGAGCATGCACTCGTAACATGTATGCTAAAAAAACTACATGATAAACACCTGGGAAATGCTCCTATGGAAAACTTCACTAAAATTAGTAGTTACAATTATCACATTACCTTAAAAATATTCAACATATGTATTAGATACTAAGTAAAGATAAGCCTCGTTAGCAAATGAAGAGAAGAGAGAGATCGGACGCGGAGTGATGGAGGCGTTTCAGTCTAGGGTTTCAGAAGAATGCGCCGCCGCGGCCCCTGGAGCCTTGCTCTGCTCTGGAGCGGCTAGAAGCCGGACCGTTGGGGACTCAAAGCTTGAAGCATACCTTTGGTCCTGGGCCGGCTTCTCTGATGGGAAAGATTTCAAGGATTCAAACTACAGCAATAAAAGATCAGTGTGTTACGCCCACTGCTGGGCGCAGGTCGATTATCTCAGGGCGGCACTAGCTCTTCAACCGGAGGTCTTTACTCTAAATCAACCGATCCTTACCCTGACTTGCTTGGATGCGCCCCCCTTCGCAATCGCACGGCATAGTCCTGGCAGATCTGTCTATGGGAAACAGAGGCGTATGGTATCCATGTTCCATTTTGATAAGACGTGGATCTGATATGTCGATATAGGGTTGATTTTAAATGGCATGGTTGAAGATCAAGTAGGGCTTGGGAATATGGACCTGGATCCTCGATGTTTTGAGTTTTTTCTGCTCTCTGCTGCGCAGATCTGGGCTCTTATCATTCCGCCGCATCGTTTTGACAGAGGCCCCACAGATTATGTCAAGCAAACGAGAGATAGCCCCAATATGGGGAGCGGCTCATCAGATCGGGCCAAATATAGTAGATCTGGGGTGGATCTATCAGATCTGGCCAGATCTAGGCAGAAGCAATATGGAGATCCGTCAGATCCAGAACACAAATCCGAAAAACGGGACTTGATCAAGGCAGACACAGCGGATCTGAAGCAGATTTTTATCAGATCGATGGAAGGCAGACACGTTTGTGTGCGGATCTGGGAACGGATGAGTGTTCTAGAGTTAAAAGAAGAGATCCAGGACAAATTAGGAATTCCAGCTGCATTACAAGTCCTATTATTTTCAGGGCTTTGCTTGCAGGATCAACACACGCTCCAGCATTACAGGATTGCAAAGGACTCAACTATTATCCTCAACTACCGATTACGAGGTGGATCTAAGGGAGCTACCTCAAAACCTACAGGTATCTACCGCGAAGCAGCTAAAGGGAAAGAAGCTCCAAAGGGGAAAGAAGCCACAGCCGCTAATGTACCTCCAGGGAAGTATATCGTGGATCAAGTGCCAAAGAATCCCTCCATCTCTATGGACTTACCAGAGGTAAAGTACATATTCACAGATCTATAAAAAAATGCTGTTATTTGTAGATTTAACGGTTTCTGGCCTAAAACCGATGCATTGTACCAATGGATTTACACGACCTGGATAAAAAACTGCCAAATCCACCTTTGCTCTAAGGGTTTCTTCATAGTAACTTTTCTTGTAGAAGAAGAAAAGGAAAAAATTCTCAATGAAGGGCCATGGTTCTGGGGCAGTGCAGGACTGTTTGTTACTCCTTGGTTCCCGGAGTTTGATGCTAGCACCATGGTGGTATCAAGGATGCCAGTATGGGTAAGGCTGCATAACCTCCCGATACACTTCTGGCACTCCAAGGCTCTATTTGTTATAGGGAATACCCTTGGAAGAATTTTAAAGATTGATAAAGAGAGACACATAAAGGGAATCTTTACCTTTGCTAGAATATGTGTCGAGGTAGATCTTAGCCAAGGATTACCAGAAAGCATCATTCTGAACTTCAACAACACTCAGTGGAAACAACCTTTGGACTATGAGAATACAGCTTTCAGATGCAGGGGATGTCAACAAACAGGTCATCTGTTCAATGCGTGCAAAAGCCTCAACAAGAGCAAACCACAACAAAGGAAGCCCAAAGGATGGCAGAACATAGATGATGTCGCAAAGAAGAGAGCCGAGGAAAAGAGAGCCTCTTCGATATCAGATGAAGAAGAAACAGAAGCAGAAGAGGATGATACCATCATAGAGGAAGCTGAAACAGGGAATCAGAAGGAAAACACATCAGACAACAAGGCTCCACAATTGCATCCAAATCAGGCAGAGATGATAAGCGTGGATCAAAGCATGGGAGGCATGAAACGGCACCACCACTCAGATACCTCAGATTCAGACAAAGAAACAGGCCCACAGAATTCAGAAACACAGTTAGTCATTGCCTCAATCGAGCCCACTCAAGGAGAATGGCGCAAGTCGAAAAGAAAAAGGGGAGAAAAACTTGAAGCGTGAGCTTCACTCACTGCTGAAATTCAGTTTTCTTCCTCTTTTCTTGCTCTATTTCTCTCTTTCCTTCTTATTCTCTATTCTTTGTGCACGTTAGTCTACTAACGATGCGTGGGGTGCAAATCACTCGAGCCCATGGGGCTGCATACGGAATGCTTCAATGCATATGCAAGTGTAACTTTTCATTAATTTTTAATAAAAGGTTACCGTTTTTTCTTCGGAAAAAAAAGCCTCGTTAGCAAATGGAAAATTAGAAATAATATCTCCAGAAATTAGAAAACGATTTTTGAATTTATAGAAGAATAGGAATATTCATCATTTTTCCGATACTATGGTTAATACATCAACATAAATAACTTATAGTCAATATAATATGACTTGCAAATATAAAAATTATAGTAAAAAATAATCAATAGTCAATGGACTTTGACCGTGAGGTGAGTGCTATATTCCCTAGTGACGCAAGGACTAATAGTAGGGACTCATAATAACTAAATAAAAATTTCGATAAAATAATGAACAATCAACACACTTCAACCATGAAGCGGGTGCTACTAATACAAAATTACCATTAAATATGATTTTCTCATAAAGTTAAAGTTAAATTTGATTTGGTCATAGTCAATGTTCCATTGTGTGGAGCTTTCATAATGTAAAGCAAGCTTCCTCTACACAATGAAAGCTTTGATTGTAAGTTGTGCACAATGAAATATTTGATTGTAAGTTCTACACAAGGAAAGCTCCAAACAATGAAACATATTTCTACAATTATGGCTCCTCTATTTATTGGGAGAAGTCGTAAGATAATTAGTTCAGTGTGCTAAAACTGACTGAAAAATTGATGGTTATTGCTAAAGAGGTGTAGAGTAAATAACATTGGTACATTATGCGGAGTGCTTAAAGATTATATGAAGCCTTAATAATTATTTAATGTATCTAGAAACGAAGCAAAAATATAATTTCACAAAAAAATTAGAGCTACCAATGTTACATTGGTATATTGTTTAATTAGGCTAGTGTTGGAAATAATACTGAGAGGGGGGGGTGAATCAATATTATCACATTAATAAAACTTTTTCCATTTCCATAATCAGATTCATACATGCTACTTCCACAACTTCTTATGATTAAGTTAATTGATCTTCAATGAGTGCATTAGAACATTATCAACCATATTATCAATTAACAGATGCAGTAACATAGAATAGATCATCACACATAAGGCACACACATGAACACCATGATATAAGGTGGAAACCCAATGCAGGAGAAAACCACCTGCTGCAAGTCATCTCAATCTTCTTCTTAATAAGAAAATACTTTTACAATATTTGTACTGGTGCAGTCTTATACCAGTACGGGAGCTACAACCCCCTTTGCTCTTGTACTAGCCGATCCATTTACTAGTACGCAGGCTACTACCTGCTACAATGCTCCAATGATTTCCTTTAGATCTTGTACTAGCTTAGATACTAGTACGTAGGCACCGGCCTACAATCTTCTCTCCTCCAGGTACCACGCTTCATCAATTTTCATACTGAAGCACAACACATAATCTGAAAGGCTACGTTTCATCCAATTTTCATACTGGACCCAACAACAACATTGAAGCACATAATCAAACAATCTTCTGAATCACCCAATCACCAGATCCATACACATACAATGATATTATGAGAGTTATCAACCAGATCTAGTACATAAAGATAAGTCATTAATCATGTTACTATCTGAACTCAATACCAGTAACCAAACATCAGTTATGCACCCAAAACCCTGCAGAATAGTCAAAGGTAGTTAAAACAAATTTCAAGCAGGGACCGCAACTTCACTGGTATAGATCTGCGGATATCTGTACTACCTCCGCACCTGCACCTTCTGTGGCACCACGACCACCGCACCTGCGCCTTCGCACTGCGCCTTCTGTGGCACCTCTGCACTGCGCCTTCTGTGGCGCCTCCGCACTGCGCCTTCTGTGGCGCCTCTGTGCTGCGCCTTCTGTGGCGCCTCTGTGGCGTCTCCGCACTGCGCCTTCTGTGGCGTCTCCGCACTGCGCCTTCTGTGGCGCCGCACTGCGCCTCCGCACTGCGCCTTCTGTGGCGCCTCCGCACTGCGCCTTCTGTGGCGCCTCTGTGGCATCTCCGCACTGCGCCTTCTGTGGCGCCTCTGTGGTGTCTCCGCACTGTGCCTTCTGTGGCATCTCCGCACTGCGCCTTCTGTGGCGCCTCTGCACTGCGCCTTCTGTGGCGCCTCCGCACTGCGCCTTCTGTGGCGTCTCCGCATTGCGCCTTCTGTGGCGCCTCCACACTATTCCTTCACTATACTTGCGTACCTATGGATATAGATAATTTCAAGACTTCAAGAATAACCCAGACTATCAGATCTACAGATCTGATCATGCGCCGAAGTGATCTCAATCCATCAGTAGATTCGCCTTATTTAGATCTAGACATTACTCCCAAGAGATCATAGTATTTTAGATCTAGCTCCCATAAGATGTTCAACCCAAAAACTACACAAGCCAAATGATCTCCTTTGCTTTATATAGGCAAGCTCTTCCTCAAATCATGGATCAATACCACGAGCCAAAACCATAGGATCAAAAAAACTGTTGGACTAATACCATGAACCAACCATGAAAGTACGTGAGATCAACACTTTTGGATGCAATACCATGGGCCAAAACCATAGGATCAAAACTGTCGGACTAATACCATGAACCAACCATGAAATTGCGTGAGATCAACACTTTTGACGAGGTACCATGGTCAAAAACCATAGTTTCAAATACCAAGGACTAACTACCATGGACCAAAGGTAAGTTCTCCAACATATATGCGCTTTTCCTTATAGGTTCAAATACCAAGGACTAACTACCATGGACCAAAGGTAAGTTCTCCAACATATACGTGCTTTTCCTCATAGGTTCAAATACCAAGGACTAACTACCATGGACCAAAGGTAAGTTCTCCAACATATACGCGCTTTTCCTTGCATGAAAGTGCGTGAACTTTTTCTCTACATGAAATAAACTTTTCTCTGCATAAAAGTGCGTGAACTTTTCTCTACATGAAATAAACTTTTCTCTGCATAAAAGTGCGTGAACTTTTCTCTACATGAAATAAACTTTTCTCTGCATATAAGTGCGTGAACTTTTCTCTACACTATAATTTATTTTCTGAGATGAGTGGGTTGCCATCAAGTACAACATATGTATCATAATGCCAACAATATCCCCCTTTGGACTTGATGGCAACAACAACCAATCACTCTCCCCCTTTGACATCAAGGGCAAAGGGTTATGCTCCCCCTAAGAACATGCTCCCCCTGACTATAAACCAGATCTGCTGAAGTCTTTGAATGAACTCCCCCTTTGTATATGCCATGGTGCTCCAATCTGATAAAGCTCTTTCTGAGAACAAGCTGAAATATCTGCTCTGCTATATAGTGCTGCTCATGCTCAAGCTCCCCCTGACTGTAAGCAAGGTCTGCAAAAAGATGTTCTACAAGAAGAACATGACTCTATATATCATAAATGACCTTCCTATCACCAAAAGACTCAATACATACATTCATCACAATGGTGATACAAAAATTTACATATGATAACATCATTCATCCCAGGCATAGTGGGGAAACATAGGTCGTTACATGACCTGAAGAGATAACTACAATAGAGACATAAAGACCAATCACCTAAGATAAACATCAGCAACAACACTGTATGATCTGCTTCATAGTATCTGTCAACAGCAAGGTACGTCTGCATCAACTCATTCATAACCATCCAGATCTACATGAACCAAGAGTCATCAAATGGAAGCATCTGCATCAATCAACAGATGTACGAAACAACCTATCATCATATAGGTAAGATCTCATCATCATCATGTCTCCAACAATGCAAATTTGAGTAGTCAATCATGAATCCAGCCAACAATCCTCATCCATATATGTGCCAAGAACAATAAAGACTCCATGCAAGCATCATTAGAGAATCAACCACAAATCTGATCCAAGGACCATGTGAACAACTCATAACCATAGCAAGATGAATCATAAGCATTGTCACCAAGGATCATAATGCCAACAATGCATTAAGAACATATGCTCCCCCTAAACTGGTGCCATCTATCAGATACTCAGATCTGATTTTATGCTCGAGAGATCATACTTCATAGATCAACTTCACTTTTCTTACTGCCTTTCTTCAAACAATCATATACGCGATTGTGCAGTATCCAACTCGCGTATATACGCGACTTTCCTTCATGGAGTTTGCATATGAGATTCAGGACACTGAAGTTTTGTACTTTCAGCTCCCTCTGATTCTAGTTTGTCTGTACGTTGTGCTGTGCCGCCTTTTTCTGACTGTACTTCCTTTTTCCTCCATATCTTCAAGCGTGATGATGACATTTTCTCCTTTTGATATGGTGCCCACACTTTGTTCCTGCATTCCTTAGCTATATGTCCAAGCTTGTCACATGCATAACATCTTACATGTTTCATATTCCTCCTGTAACAATCAGCAGCTTTGTGACCAAACATATTGCAAGCAAAGCAATATCCATAAAAGTACCTTGATTGAGATGACCTTTCTGCATAATGGTCTTGAACTCTTCTTCTTCTACATCTAGCTGCAACATGTCCAAGATTATGACATACATAACATTCAACATTATTCATAGGAGGAGTAAAGGATTTTCTTTGAGGAATCTCTTTCCTTGGTTGATGATGAGATGGATCTTTCATTTCTTCGTTGATCACTTTAGATTTCTCTTTAGAGTTCCTTGCTTCACCTTCAACCGATTCATGGAAGCCAAGACCAGTCTTTATAGCAGGAGACCTTTGACTACTAAGAATATCATCCAAGACTTTAGAGCTATCTTGAAATCGTAAAATCTTATCCTTTTCTTCTATTTTACCTTTCAAGATATTTAACTCAACCTAAAGCTGTTCTTCCTTTTCAAGAGATTGCTTTTTCAAATCTTCTTCAGCTTTTCTTCCTTCTTCCATTTGTTCCCTTAGATTGAGAATCTCCTTTTCTTGTTCTTCATTCAGATCCTGCTGCATTTGACGAACTTGGAAGGCATATTCCAGCTGGGATTTTAAGCTAATGACTTCGTTGTCTTGTTTTTCAATTGCTTGATGTAGATCTTCATTCTGCTTCTTTGATTCTTCAAGATCTCCCTTTAGTGAGAGGAATGTAGCTTCAAGAGTTTCATAGTAGCTGGATCTATCTTTGAGTTTCTTGATGGTTGTGCTTCTTTCGTTGACTTCTTTTCTTAATGATGTCACTTCATGCTGCAATTTTTGACATTGGTCTTCCTTGTCCTTGAGTAGTTTTCTTACCTTGTTTCCTTCTTCTAGTTGGGCCTTTAGTTTGGTAGCTTCTTCTTTGAAGTCACATTCCATTTTGTTCAATAGATCTTGTTGATCTCTAATTTTGTCTGTCAGCCTTTTAAATTCTGCCTCTATTTGATATCTTTCTTGTTCACCCATAAGAGCAAGTTCAGTAGTTTCACTATCACTTCCATCTCTTTCACAAGGAAATATAGCTGGAACATCAGAGGATAACACATTCATACCTGATAATGATTCTGAATCTGATTCTGAATCTGAAGAGCTTCTTATGCCTAATCCCCAATCGATTCTTCCACTGTCATAGTTCTTCTGAGATGACTTCTTTTTCTTAGATGCTTTCTTCTTAAGCTTCTTTCCCATTGTTCCACGGATCTCCTTCAAGCGATCAAGCTTCTATCAAAGGACCTGCTCTGATACCAATTGTTGGAAATAATACTGAGAGGGGGGGGGGGGTGAATCAGTATTATCACATTAATAAAACGTTTTCCATTTCCATAATCAGATTCATACATGCTACTTCCACAACTTCTTATGATTAAGTTAATTGATCTTCAATGAGTGCATTAGAACATTATCAACCATATTATCAATTAACAAATGCAGTAACATAGAATAGATCATCACACATAAGGCACACACATGAACACCATGATATAAGGTGGAAACCCAATGCGGGAGAAAACCACCTGCTGCAAGTCATCTCAATCTTCTTCTTAATAAGAAAATCCTTTTACAATATTTGTACTGGTGCAGTCTTATACCAGTACGGGAGCTACAACCCCCTTTGCTCTTGTGCTAGCCGATCCATTTGCTAGGACGCAGGCTACTACCTGCTACAATGCTCCAAAGATTTCCTTTAGCTCTTGTACTAGCTTAGATACTAGTACGTAGGTGCCGGCCTACAATCTTCTCTCCTCCAGGTACCACGTTTCATCAATTTTCATACTGAAGCACAACACATAATCTGAAAGGCTACGTTTCATCCAATTTTCATACTAGACCCAACAACAACATTGAAGCACATAATCAAACAATCTTCTGAATCACCCAATCACCAGATCCATACACATACAATGATATTATGAGAGTTATCAACCAGATCTAGTACATAAAGATAAGTCATTAATCATGCTGCTATCTGAACTCAATACCAGTAACCAAACATCAGTTATGCACCCAAAACCCTGCAGAATAGTCAAAGGCAGTTAAAACAAATTTCAAGCAGGGACTGCAACTTCACTGGTATAGATCTGCGGATATCTGTACTACCTCCGCACCTGCGCCTTCTGTGGCACCGCGACCACCGCACCTGCGCCTTCTGTGGCGCCTCCGCACTGCGCCTTCTGTGGCGCCTCTGCACTGCGCCTTCTGTGGCGCCTCCGCACTGCGCCTTCTGTGGCGCCTCTGTGCTGCGCCTTCTGTGGCGCCTCTGTGGCGTCTCCGCACTGTGCCTTCTGTGGCGCCTCCGCACTGCGCCTTCTGTGATGCCTCTGTGGCGTCTCCGCACTGCGCCTTCTGTGGCGCCTCCGCACTGCGCCTTCTGTGGCGCCTCCGCACTGCGCCTTCTGTGGCGCCTCTGTGGCGTCTCCGCACTGCGCCTTCTGTGGCGCCTCCGCACTGCGCCTTCTGTGGCGTCTCCGCACTGCGCCTTCTATGGCGCCTCTGTGGCACCTCTGTGGCGTCTCCGCACTACGCCTTCTTTGGCGCCTCTATGGCGTCTCCGCACTGCGCCTTCTGTGGCGCCTCTGCACTGCGCCTTCTATGGCGCCTCCGCACTGCGCCTTCTGTGGCGCCTCTGTGGCGTCTCTGCACTGCGCCTTCTGTGGCGCCTCCGCACTATTCCTTCACTGTACTTGCGTACCTGTGGATATAGATAATTTCAAGACTTCAAGAATAACCCAGACTATCAGATCTACAGATCTGATCATGCGCCGAAGTGATCTCAATCCATCAGTAGATTCGCCTTATTTAGATCTAGACATTACTCCCAAGAGATCATAGTATTTCAGATCTAGCTCCCATAAGATGTTCAACCCAAAAACTACACAAGCCAAATGATCTCCTTTGCTTTATATAGGCAAGCTCTTCCTCAAATCATGGATCAATACCACGAGCCAAAACCATAGGATCAAAAAAACTGTTGGACTAATACCATGAACCAACCATGAAAGTACGTGAGATCAACACTTTTGGATGCAATACCACGGGCCAAAACCATAGGATCAAAACTGTCGGACTAATACCATGAACCAACCATGAAATTGCATGAGATCAACACTTTTGACGAGGTACCATGGTTCAAAACCATAGGTTCAAATACCAAGGACTAACTACCATGGACCAAAGGTAAGTTCTCCAACATATACACGCTTTTCCTTATAGGTTCAAATACCAAGGACTAACTACCATGGACCAAAGGTAAGTTATCCAACATATACGCGCTTTTCCTCATAGGTTCAAATACCAAGGACTAACTACCATGGACCAAAGGTAAGTTCTCCAACATATACGCGCTTTTCCTTGCATGAAAGTGCGTGAACTTTTTCTCTACATGAAATAAACTTTTCTCTGCATAAAAGTGCGTGAACTTTTCTCTACATGAAATAAACTTTTCTCTGCATAAAAGTGCGTGAACTTTTCTCTACATGAAATAAACTTTTCTCTGCATATAAGTGTGTGAACTTTTCTCTACACTATAATTTATTTTCTGAGATGAGTGGGTTGCCATCAAGTACAACATATGTATCATAATGCCAACAACTAGTTTTGGGATATGTGGGAAAGAGAAAGGTTGTGGGAGAACTGTGCTAGAAAGGATGTGCAGAAAATTTGAGAACAAATATGTGAAAGTAGCTTTGAAATATTAAATTTAATATGAAATATGGAAAATGAACACAATTATAACATATACAGTTAAAGATAATGATAAACACTGGTAACTTTTCTAAGAGGTGTGTTTCCTCTTGATTTATTCTCATTTAACTATTATCATTACATTATATAGCTCTATGTTTTTCTTCTATATATTTTATGTACTCTATAATAGGTAATGCTTTATATAGAAAGGCATACATAAATGTATACAAAAATACAAAACATTACGGAACAATGTTTTTGTTCCCTGCCTTGCACAATTGTTTTTTCGGACAAAAATAATCTTCACTTAATATTTCATAAAATTGCAAATAAAAGCACAATTTTCCAATAGCCTTCTATCAACATCTGTTGAATAGTTATCCACGACTACTTCCTCATTTGGTAGTCTTTCCACTCCAAAAATCCCCCCTTCTCCTTCAAATATGTTATTAGTATTAATTAATTATGCATATGCATATTCATTAATTAATTATCCATATGCATATTCATTAATTAATATGTTCCTATTTTTTTTTGCCACGAAACAATGGTCAGTGATCGGATTTAAACAAGAATGCAACAAATTATAGATATGACCATAAATATATAGATGCAGTAGAAATAACACTTAATTTCATTAATATCAAATACTAAAATATGCTTACAAACATAATGGAAAGAAGACTAGCTTGGGCAATGGTGGCTCATCTCTGAGAAGAGATGCAGTAGCTACATGTCTCTAAACTGAGTTACAATGAGGCTTAAAGGCCTTTTTATTATTGAAAAATAATAGAAAACCCTAAAAAACCAAACCCTAACCCAAGGAGATGTAACACCAAGAGTTTATGGGCCCCGTTGAGGTTAGTTGGGAAGCCAACTTCCTGTGGTCGTAACTTGGTTATATTATCTCTGTTTGACGCGTATGATACCTTGTTGGAAAGATCTATCCTAGGACTACAACTATTGATGTGACTTCAAAAGAAATTGCTAGATTTATATTTTTCCAAAAACACGTCATTTAGGGCCTCAAAAACGGCTCCAGAAGTTCAGGACCCAAAAAACTGCCAAAAATAGTAAATTGTGCTACAATTAAGGAAACTGAAAAAGAACTGAAAGAACAATGGTGAGGGTCCACGTGGAGCAGGTGGCCACCAATATCGACTTGGATCAGTCCTCCCCCCTTAGGAAGCAATGGTCTCCATTGCATTGAGTTCCTCCATGAGATGAGGAAACTTATGGTAAACTTGGTCCCTAATGAGCCATTTGCCCTTGTGCAGGAGTTGGTTGGCTTTGACAACTCGATATAGCTGGATCTTCTGCTAGAAAGTGTTCTTGATTTGCATGTCCATGATCTGATAAATTTCAGCTTGTTCCATGCAGTCTGGATTTAACTCTGTTGGTGTGAGTTATTCTACAATATCAGATGTGTCTAATAATGGTGGAAAGTATGGCCGAAGGCAATCCACATTGAACACTGGGTGCAGGCCAAGAATTGGAGGAATGCTGAGCTAAAAAACATTATCTCCCATAGCCTTGGTGATGTTGTATGGACCATATCAAAGTGGATGAATCTAGCAGTAGGGCCCAGTGAGGCGGTCTGTCTGCAAATGTAATCAAACTTTGTCACCCACCTAGAACTTGTGTGGCACCCGATGTTGATCATGTCGCTGCTTGTACTTAGAATTGGATTTGTCCAATATGTCATGGACCTATTGGTGGATGTGTTGAATGTGCTCAATGAAGCTATTTGCCTTGTAGGCTTCGGATTGGACATGAGACGAATTGGCGTGAGTCGCTACAAATGGTATGGCCACATCAATGGGACATAGTGGCTGGACTCCCAAGCCCACCTGAAAAGGGTTGTGGCTAGTCGAGTTGTGGAGATCCTAGTTATAGTTGTGCTGGACATAAGGGAGGCTCTCATCCCATGTGCGTGGATGCTTTGAGTTGTACATGCGCAGAAAGTGTACGATCATCTTATTGATGACCTCTGTCTGGCCATCAGTTTGGGGATGGAAAGTAGTGGACTTAGTGAGCTTGGTGTCCAACATCGACCAGAGAGTGGACCAAAATTTACTGAGGAACCTGCTATCCCGATATGAGATGATAGACTGTGGGATCCCAAAGTGTACCCATACTCATTCAAAGAAGAGTTTAGCAGTGGCTTCTACTGTGATATTCGTCTTGTAGGCTGCCATAATGGCCATCTTCGAGAATCTGTTGATGACCACAAAAACACATTTGTTGCCATGCTTAGTAGAAGGAGGGCCGAACATGTAATCCATGGAGATGGATTCCCAAGGTCGACTAGGGGTAGGCAGCGGAGTATAGTTGCTTCTTGATGGTCAGTTTGGCAATGGTGTTGGCAGTGTAGGATGTGATGTACTTACCAACATCCTGTTGAAGATTTGGCTAATAGAAATACTTCTGCAGTACTGCCACTGTTTTCTCGACCCCAAAATCCCCATCGCCCAACTGTAGTGCACTTCCCAAATCATCTTGGCACGCTCACTTGAAGGAACACAAAGGTGTCCCAGGTGGCATAACAGAGCATCCTAGAGGTGAAAATCTGGAAATTACTAACCCTCCAAGAGTGTATGGTATGTTTGGCTGAAATCTGGGTCTATTTTGTAGAGAACTAGCTAATCAAAAATCTCGTGCCCACAAGAGTTGAGCACGACAGTTAACACCATGATCGATGGTCAGTTAAAGTAGTCTGCAACAATATTGGTGTTGTCCTTCTTGTACTGGATATTCAAATTGAACTATTGCAAGTATGTGGACCACTTATGATTGTGATCATTCTGCAACTTCCCTTGCATCTGTATGAACTACAGGGGTCGCTGGTCTGTGTGGATGACCATTTCATTCCCCAAAATGTAATGCTTCCATTGTCGGTAGGCCTGCACAATGGAATACATCTCTTTGTCATAATTGGGATAATTCCAGACTGTGTCTGAAAGTGTCTCACTGTGGTATGCCACGAGATGCCCCTGTTGAGTAAGGATTTCCCCAATAACATAGTCATAGGCATCTGTCTCGATATCAAATTATTGTTGCAAGTCTGGTAAGGTGAGCATTGGTGCAGAGCAGAGGCAATGTTTCAACTCTGTGAATGCCTTCTCTTGAGATTCATACCAAAATAATTTTTCTTTTGCTCCTCCCTTAGTGACTTGACTCAAGGGCCAAGTGATATGAGAGAACCCCACACGACCCTATGGTAGAAATTGGCAATACCTAGAAAGTTGTGGAGCTCTGTCAGAGTCGTTGGGTCTAGTCAATCCCGAATGACTTGGATCTTGACTGGATCGACATGCACCCCTGTTCATCAATAATGTATCCCAGATATAGGACCTGGGTCATGCCAAAAGTGCATTTCTCCAAATTGGCATACATCTTGTGTTGCCATAGTGTTTGGAGAAACTTTCGGATGTGGTGGAGGTGCTCTTTCCAACTTTTGATGAAGATTAGGATGTCATCCAAGTATACCACTACAAATGAGTTGGTGAATGGATGCAAGATGTCATTCATTAGCCTCATGAAGATTTCATGAGCATTCGTCAACCCGGAAGGCATAATAAATCATTTGAAAAGGCCCTCCTTATCTTTGAAGGTAGTCTTCCACACATCGGAGGGTTCAATTGGTACATGGTGATATCTGAACTTCAAGTCAATCTTACTGAAATATTCCTCCCTGCCCTTGAGTTGGTCAAGAAGGTTATCAATCTGTGGGATCAGGTACCTATTCTAGACAGTGATCTTGTTCAGTGTCCGATAGCCAATACAAAGTCTCCAAGTCCCATCCTTCTTTTGTACCAACACGATCGGGCTCCCACAGGGCAATGAACTTGGCTAGATGTGACCTTTCTACAGCAGTTCCTAAATCTACCTTTTGATTTCATCATTCTCTAGAATGGAGCGGTGATAGATTGGTCCATTGGGGTACAATGCACCTGGGGTCAGATCGATGGAGTGCTTGACCTAACAGTGCAGAGGCACCCCTACAAGGGAGGTGAAGATGTTCTCGTACTCCTCCATGACATTATCCATATGTTGTTGTCATGCGGAGGGGCCTTGCCTGGAGGTCGTGGCCACCATATTTTTCTTTCCATGAGAGTGTATCATTAGGAAAACAAATTTCTTGGTTTTGGAAATGAGCTTACTACATTGTTTTGTAGTAACCAGAGAGATGGCGGTAGGCGGTGCTACCTCCAATCTCTTGTAAAACGTATTTCCCAAGGTAACAATAACAGTCAAGGCCTTGAATCATACACAACATGTCACTTCCACAAGTATGGTTAGCCTAATAACACATCACGAACATCAAGGAGAGCAACGTCACATAATACCTCATCCATGAAGTGCTTGATGTTGTATGGAAGGCAACATTGTTAGCTCACGTGAAGATCACGTCCTTAGTGAAGCCACCCGATGGTGTATGGTTGTGGGTGTGATGTGGTCGGTAGGCCTAGCTGCTTCATGACCTCTGCTGAAATGAGGATCTTTTGGCTCCCACTGTTGAAAATGAACTGTAGCAGGGAACCCTTTATCCACATCTGGGAGTGGAAGACGCTCCTCCTCCTCTAGATCTTCAGGTTCCTCCTTTTGGATCTTTGTGGTGGCGATGATGGAATTGGGCTTCGCATCGATAATCTTCTTCCCTTTTTCATTGCCCTTGTCAGAACTGACTCAGTGTCAGAACATGCATTTGATTCTGAATCCTTCAGCTCGATCACCAGTGACTACTTGGCCCGACACTCACTTGTGTTGCGAGTGGAGCTATTATGGAACTCACACCACTTTCCAGTGTCCTTATTTGGCTTAAAAGTGTTATCCTTTACTTGTGGCTTTGTTAGGTTGTCTTGGGTTGTGATCCAGGTGGATGTTGGTGGCCACCCACCTATCCCATTTGGACCCCCACAACTGTCTCTTTCAGCTTTTTCAATTTCCTAAATTGTAGCATAGTTTACTATTTTTAGCAGTTTTTCGGGTCCTGAACTTCCGGAGCCGTTTTGAGGCCCTAAACGACGTTTTTTTGGGAATCTGGGGCAACATGGGCCAAAGTGGTAGTACTCGGATAGATCTTTCTAACAATCTATCATACGCGTTAAACTGAGATCGTATGCCAAAGTTACGACCCCGGGAAATTGATGTACCAATTTACCCAAATGGGGCCCACAATTTGGCATTTCATCTTCTAGGGTTAGGTTTTGGGATGTGAAGGGTTTTCCATTGTTTCTCAACAATAAATAGGCCTTCGAGCCTCATTGTAACACAGTTTTTGAACAGTTCAGAGACATGTAGCCGCGACATCTCTTCTCAGAGATAAGCTACCATCGCCCTAGCTGATTTATTTCCATTTCTGTTTGTAAGCACATTTCAGTATTTTACAGTAATGAAATGAAGTATTATTTCCGTTGCATCTCAGTATTTATGGTTATCTCTGTAATTTGTTGCGTTCCTGTTTAAATCTGGATCAGTGGTATCAGAGCGGTCTACTTTTTCTCTGTTTTTCTTTGCATGTCCCCAACGAGGTCGGGATATAAGGAGTTAGGGCTTGAACTGGTCGAACCTTTGCAAGACCAGCCTCGCAAATCCCGACGGCCTCCCATGGCGGATGAGAAGAAAGACGAGGGGGCAGGAGATCCTATCAAAATATTGCTCGAAGAAGCACTCGAGCGGCAAAGGAACGCGATGATGGATAACTTTGCGTAGATCCTTCAGCGGCTACCTAGAGGCGACGCATCAGCTTCCAACGGTGACTCTGGAAACGCCACGCTGTTTAAGGTACAAGTTAATTTTGAAATCCCCATCTTTGAGGGTCAAATAGACGCAGATGCCGTAGATAAATGGTTAAATCTTCTAGATGGGTATTTTTCTGTTCATGAATTTTCAAGTCGGGAAAAGATTGTTTTTGCTCTTCTCAAAGCAGCCCCCCACGTCAAGGACTGGTGGGAAACCTACTGCGAGAAAAAGGATGAAAGTACAGGCTCACTATTTTCAGCCGCAACCACTTGGAATGACTTCCGGGATGCCATCAAGGAGCAGTACTACCCTGTCGGAAGCTATGAGGACAAATACATCAAATGGACCACACTGCGGCAGGGACGAGACCAAGATGTGCCGGAGTTCACAAACATTTTTCATACCCTTCGCACACAGTTGGGTATCAAAGATTCTGAGCTGCATCTAGTACTCAAATACCACGGCTGCCTACACAGATACATCCAGGAAGAGATGGGGTTCTTGAACATCTCCTCACTCGGCACAGCATACCGATACGCTGTCAAAATCGAGCAAAAGTTCAAACAGAAGAAGCGAGACTTTGGATCTGCAAATCCGAAGCCCGAAGGACAAAGCCAAGGCAGGGTGACCCAAGACAACCCGTCGAAGCTGCAAGAAAAGAACAACACCACGAAGCCAAAGAAGGACACAGGAAAGTGGTGTGAGTTCCACAAGAGTCCCACTCATAACACAAGTGAGTGTCGGACCAAGCAGTCGCTGGTGGCCGAGTTGAAGGCTTCTGAATCAGATACATGTTCTAACCCTGAGCCAGAACCTGACAAGGGGAATGGAAAAGGGAAGCAGATCATTGATGCGGATCCTAGCGCCACTGTTGCCACCGCCAAGATCCAGAAAGATGAGCCCCAAAATCCAGAGGAAGGGGAACGTCTTTTCCACTCACAGATGTGGGTGAAGGGTTCGCCGCTACAATTCATTGTCGACAGTGGTAGCCAAAAGAACCTCATTTCAGCAGAGGTCATGAAGCGGTTGGGCCTACCGACTACACTGCACCTGCAGCCATACAGTATCGGGTGGCTTCACGAAGGACGAGATCTGAAAGTTCGCCAGCAGTGCCGCCTTCCCTACAGCATCAAACCCTTCACAGACGAGGTATTGTGTGATGTTACACCTCTGGATGTTTGTGATGTATTACTAGGCCAACCATACTTGTGGAGGCGACATGCTGTGTATGAGTCAAGGCCTCGTGCTGTCATTATTTCTTTGAATAATTCATTATACAGGATACCAGAGGTAGCCCCACCTACCGCCACATCTTTGATCACCACTAAGAAAGGCAGCAAGCTCATATCACAGACCAGGAAATTCATTTGTTTGGTTCACTCCCAAAGTAAGGGGAAGATCGTTGCAACATCCATGACCCCTACAAAGGGTTCCTCCACGCAGCAGCAACAACAAAGGGATACGGTCATGACAGAACACAGGAACAACTTCTCCTCACCCACAGGGGTACCACATAAGTTTCAGGTGGGCAACAAAGTTTGGTTACATCTGCAGAAAGAACGCCTTACAAGAGCCCATTAGAAGCTCCGACCACTCCGACATGGTCCTTACACTAGTACCAAGGCTACGAGAAACAATGCTTTGAAGCACAGCATTCCTCCATTCCTTCACTTGCACCGAGTGTTCAATGTGGACCATCGCCGACCATGCTTCCCACCATTTCTGGTCACAGCAGAGATTGTAGAACAGCTTAGCAGAAGCTTCCTCATCTCAGGGAGGAACTCAACGCAATGGGGACCATTGCTTCCTAAGGGGGGAGGAATGATCCAAGTGGATGTTGGTGGCCACCCACCTATCACATTTGGACCCCCACAATTTTCTCTTTTAGCTTTTTCAATTTCCTAAATTGTAGCACAGTTTACTATTTTTAGCAGTTTTTCGGGTCCTGAACTTCCGGAGCCGTTTTGAGGCCCTAAACGACGTTTTTTTGGGAAGTTGGGGCAACATGGGTCCATGGATTGATGTTGCCTCCCAAAGTGGTAGTACTCGGATAGATCTTTCTAACGAGCTATCGCACGCGTCAAACGGAGATCGTATGCCAAAGTTACGACCCCGGGAAATTGATGTACCAATTTACCCAAACGGGGCCCACAATTTGGCATTTCATCTTCTAGGGTTAGGTTTCGGGATGTGAAGGGTTTTCCATTGTTTCTCAACAATAAATAGGCCTTCGAGCCTCATTGTAACACAATTTTTGAATAGTTCAGAGGCATGTAGCCGTGACATCTCTTCTCAGAGATAAGCTACCATCGCCCTAGCTGATTTATTTCCATTTCTGTTTGTAAGCACATTTCAGTATTTTACAGTAATGAAATGAAGTATTATTTTCGTTGCATCTCAGTATTTATGGTTATCTCATCTCTGTATTTATGGTTATCTCTGTAATTTGTTGCGTTCCTGTTTAAATCCGGATCAGGTTGTCCCACCTTGGCTTTGTCCTTTGTTCTGTGGTTTGGGGGCATCTTTCCCTTACTTCAGATTCACAAATCCAAAGTCTCGCTTCTTTTGTTTAAACTTTTGCTTGATCTTGACGGTGTATCGGTACACCGTGCCAAGCAAGGAGATGTCCAGGAACTCCATCTCATCTTGGATGTATCTATGTAGGTAGCTACGGTACTTGAGTACCAAATGTTTCTTAGAATATCTGATACCCAACTTCATGCGAAGGGTATGAAAAACATTGGTAAACTCTAACACATCTTGGTCCCTTCCTTGCTGCAGTGTGGTCTACTTTATATATTTTTCCTCATAGCTCCCGACATGGTAGTAATGCTCCTTGATGACATCCTGAAACAAATTCCAAGTGGGATTGGCTAAAAATAGTGAGGTTGTACTTTCATCCTTTTGCTCATAGTAGGTTTCCCACCAGTCCTTGATGCAGGGGGTGACTTTGAGAAGAGAAAAAGTAATCTTTTCCCGGCTGGAAAAATCATGAACAGGAAAATATCCTTGTAGCAAATTTAACCATTTATCTACGGTGTATACATCTATTTGGCCCTCAAATATGGGAATGTCAAAGTTTACTTGTATCTTAAAAGGTGTGGAGCCTCGATAGTGGTTGCTGGATGTGGATGCTCCATTGGTGGGCAACCGTTGAAGGATTTGGGCAAATTTATCCATCATTGCGTTCCTTTGTTTCTCGAGGGTCTCCTCGAGCAATATTTTGATAAGATCTCTTGCTCCCTCATTTTTCCTTTCTTCCCCCATGGGCAGCCATTGGGGTTTGCGAGGCTGATCTTGTAAAGGTTCAACCAGATTGAGCCCTAACTCCTTATATCCCGATAAAGAAAATCAAAGAAAGAGAAGACCACTCTGATACCACTGATCCAGATTTAAACAGGAATGCAACAAATTACAGATATAACCATAAATATAGAGATGCATCATAAATAACACTTCATTTCATTAATATCAAGTACTAAAATATTCTTACAAACATAATGGAAATAAGACTAGCTAGGGTAATGGTAGCTTATCTCTGAGAAGAGATGTGGCGGCTACATGCCTTTGAACTGAGTTACAATGAGGCTCAAGGGCCTTTTTATAATTGAAAAATAAGATAAAACCCTAAACAACCAAAACCCCAACACGAGGAGACGCAACACCAAGAGTTTATGGGCCCCGTTGGGGTTAGTTGGGCAGCCAACTTCCTGGGGTCGTAACTTGGTCATATTATCTTTGTTTGACGTGTATGATACCTTGTTGGAAATATCTCTTTGATGACTACAAGTACTAATATGATTTCTATTCTTCGAGGACTACAAGTACTAATATGATTTCAATAGAAATAATCATATTTCTAATTTGCCAAAAAAACGTCTTTTAGGGCCTCAAAGTGGCTCTAGAAGTTTAGGACCCGAAAAACCGCTAAAATTAGTAAATTTTGCTACAGTTAAGGAAACTGAAAAAAACTAAAAGAACAATGGTGAGGGTCCATGTGGAATAGGCGAGTGGCCACCAATATCCACCTAGATCAATCAACCTGTGAAATAAGGAATCATGGCTCTCTGGTGATGCGCTTCTTACAAATTCGTAGCCTTGGCCTCTTGTTGAGGGCACCTTCCCCCCTCCTTTCTTCTTTCTCCACCATGTCCCCTTTTCTCCTACTCTTCATCTTGTCTCCTCGAAACCTTAAGGACGGACAACCTTATGGCTATGCCGACCTTGGTTAGTTCTTTGGATGCGAATATTACAGCCTTCAAATCTCTGGTTTCTACCGCACCTAAATTTTAGAATTAGGGTCCTTCGTGCTTTGTTAAAAAGGCAGATGAAATCCCTAATATCACCATCAACACCCTGCAAGCTCACTCTAGATCTCTGCAACTCGCGGACCAGGGCCTTATTGTTCAGTTCATGGGCCTCTAGCCTACACCTCGCTCGGTTCGTCCCTAAATAGAAAAGAATTGGAAACTTCTTATTCAAGAAGCGGTTATGTCGACATTTTGTGGGAAGGGATTCTTCACCTTCTTTTTCGAAAATAGGTTGGACAAAGATTTTGTTTTCAAGATTGGCCCATACTTCATGCACACACAAGGGTTGTATTTGGATAGGTGGGGTTCTAGCTTCAATCCAGAATACGATGTTCCCTCCTTAGTACCAATATGGGTAAAGCTCCCATATCTCCCTCTCCATTGTTGGAATGATGAAACCTTATGTCTGATAGGGAACTCTCTACGAAAATATATCGACTATGTTGAGCCAAAGGATGGTTTATTCTCTTGTGCAAGGATTTGCGTGGAGGTAGACCTTGAAAAAGGGCTTCCAGCTGCTATTAATCTCTGTATGGAAACTTGGGATCATGTCCAGGAGGTGGACTATGATCAATTTCCATTTAAATGCAAATTGTGTCATGAATATGGGCACTTTTCTAAAAGTTCCCCAAAGCATCAGGACTCTTCTGAGAAGGTAGGGGAAGCAAATGAAAAATGGAAGCAAGTCAAGAGGATAAAAAGGAATACCAAGAAAAATAACAGGCTAGTCACAACCTCCAACTTAGTTCCTCATAAATAAGGCCCAAGCCAAAGTGGACCTATTCCTACTCGCTAGTAGAATCCCGGTAAAATGAAGTCTAAATAGATAAGAATAAGTTCACTGCATTGGCCTCTATCCAGGAAGAGGGGGGTATGCTCTGGGAATTAGTAGTGTTGAGGCTACTCTTCTTTCCTCAACTTTGAAACTACAAAAAGAAATAACCGGAAGCCCAGAAGTAATCAATAATGCAAAAGAGACAATGGATGAAGAGGAAAAATAAGAAGGGTTCTTATCCTCAAAAGAAATAATAGTAACAACATGATCTCCGAGCTCAGCAGACGAAAAATATGTAATAGCCCTCGTGAAAATTTCATGTAATAAAAGTTAAAAACAATAACCATAGATGAATGGGACACTTATTCCGAGTTGAATGTTGGGTAAGACATCCTAAGGGGTGTTCATTTTTCTTTTTATGGCTAAGGAAATTGGCAAAGGAAATGGCTAAGGCTTTGGAAAGGCAAAATGGCATTTTTGGCACAATTACTTATGAAAATAATGGAAATTAGGAGAAAAGGGAGGTGAAAGATCGCAGGTTGCATGCGAGGAGGAAAATGAAGGAAAATAATGGAAAATGAAGAAAATAGTGGCCTCATTCATAAAAAAGGCTTTTGAGGATCAATGGATAACCTTTTGTCACTTTAGATTTTGGAGCACTTTCATTATTATTTTTCTCTCATACTCTTGGACACTTAGAATTTTCTTGGAGCAAGAAAGGAAAAGAAGGCAAGAGGAAGCAAAGATCAACTAGGGAAAGGTAGGATCAAGCGGCTACAACAAGCTTCATTGCATGTATCAACTTGCATGTGTATTTTCCTTGCTAAATTTGGCATGCATGGTATTGCATGTGTTTCTTTTCTACCATGGCATGGGTTTTACTAGGTGTGACAGTATGTTCAGCCTAGCCTTGCCATGTCTCGATAGATTTGATGAGATGGGTTCTCTCATTTAGTTTATGTGCGATGGCCAAATTGGATTTGAGGCTGAGTGGGGTAGATCTCTGATTTGAAAAACACAAGGTGTATTGGTCCCTAAACCAAACTGAGGATTCACAAAGCCACTGGCCTAGTAACCCCTGAACTGGACTGTGCGTTGCGGTAAAGCCAGATTGTGTGCCTCGGTGGGCCTAGGAATGCTTGTCAGTGAATGGTAGGATATACGGTAGATCCAAGAGGTGGATTTTCTCTCCGCTGGGTCTAGTGGTTTTAGGATGGAATGCATGGTAAACCCTGTAGATTATGTCTCGATGTAGCGCCTAGTGATCCTTGGATCAGACTGCAGATGCATGGTAAAGCCTGAGAGACTAGGAGGCACTCAAATTCCTCACGGTGTAAGCGGAGAACTCTGGTGGTATCCACATTGATTGGTGTTTTTGATGTGTTCTATGAGTCCCACATTCATGCTTGGAATATGGGATAGGGGTGATTGACTGAAAAGATACTTGGTTTAGCCAATCTATGGTTGGGTGGAACGTGGTAGTTGATGAGCCCCATAAATGGGTAATTATATGGGCTCATTTTGCCTCCTAACTCAGCTTAATCCACCATTCTCATTAGTTTATTGCATGTTTTTTATTATATTTATGCTAATAGAGTGAATTGGGTTAGTCATTATGCCATGAAGTCTAATGTGTGCTTTATGCAGATTTTTGGTTAATTTTGAGACAAAGTCAAAGGTTTAATGAGCATTTGGCAGCCAATATTCTAGAAAAGCAAGGGAGAGGATTTGTAGGAGGGTATACCCCTCATTTATGATCCCCTACTTCGAATCCTCCTTCAGAAGGCTCGGAGCACAAGCAACCACATCAATGCATCAAAAGGGCAACCGAGCAAGTGAAGAAGAACTGCTGTCTATCTCTAGTCTTGGGAGCCAAGCCTCCTTGACTTTAGGAGAGCTGTTGGGGCTCCAGTTGTATAAATAGGGGGGCTTAGGGCCTCAGTAGGTTAGTTAGATGTTAGTCAAAATTTTCGCACTTTTGTTGCAGCTCTTGCTCAGCTCGTTTTCGAGCTTACTTTTGTGAACAGTTTCATGTAATGTGACTATTATTTTGATAATGGAGATGAAATATTTTCTGAGCCAGCACTGAGTTCTTCTAGGGGGCTGAAGCTCTTGGGTTAGGGCCCAACCCAAGATGCCCAACACCTCTTGTTTTTATTTATATGTTTTGCTTCAGTTCATGAATTAGTGTTGTTAGATAGATTTTCTTTTCTCTTGGTTAGAATAGGTTGATTCTGGTGATTTCCATAGTTGTTTCCATTTAAGGTTTCTGAAGTAGGTTAAATAGTGATAGGCAAAGATAAAAAAACGCCATCAACAAAGCCTTGACCTCCTTTCTTCCCTTTGGGATCATGAGCTTAGGTTAAGACACTCTTGCTGTCATAAAACCATAGTTTTGCTTCCTCCATGCAATTTCTAGTGTCACAATTTGATTTAGAGGTTAATGTTTCCTTCAGATCCATTTTTCCATACTCATTTATGTTTCTATAATAAATCTCTTACCATGCTTTCCTTTCCATATAGCACTGTTCAACATTTCATTTTCCTAGGTCAAAATTTAGGTTAACATGAGATATAGTTCTGTTTTTTTGGTGCAACTAGTTCTTTTCTTGCTCAGTTTCAATGTTTTGATTTGTAGCTCTCTTACAGTACATCTTTGCTCATGATAAATCAATAAAATAGCCATCACCATCTCCTTTGCTACATTTTTCACAGGTCATTCACAGCCTTCACAAATCTGCCCTAATATCTACACTTTTCTCATAAGCTTTCCTCTCATCTCTTGAACAAATCCAACCATAATTTTCTTTCCTAACCATCCTTGATGAACTAAAGACACCTAAACTCATCCCTCTAGTATTTAGCTACCCTTTCCCACCATTTTTCCACCTTTAAAACCTCTAAAACAACCCTTGGCATCCTCCAGTAGATCCTCATGTAGATCCCCTGCAACCTCCTGTAGAATTTCCTGTGAGTGACTTTTTGAAGTCTGATTGCAGGGAAAGCCTCCAGAAGGTTGCCAAGGGCCTCTTAGGACCCCTCCACACCTTCCTAAACCTCTGAAAATCCCAAGGTCTCCCTCCATCGCCACCTAATCGCTGCCACATCCACAAATGAATGAATTACATGCACAACAATTTCACATAAAATACATAAAAATCCAAAAAAAGACAATTTTTCCTCATTTCCTTCTAGAAATAGCTTGAATAGGTGTATTTTGCTTCCTCGGTAGGTAGTGGCATTCATTTTATAGGTTTTCATCTCTTTTTCTGCAAAAGTAGGGGTAGTTGGTAAATTAGGGTTTGTTAGGTTTTGCTTTACATTCCAATCTTCTTTCTCTTTCTGCAAGTAGAATAGCCTTTGTAGAGTAAGCTTTCCTTTCTCTCATCATATTTAAAGCTTCTTCTAGAATTCATAGAAGTTGGCTGGAGATCCTAGTGATATTGCACCAACTGACAAAGTGACAGGCTGCAGTAAGAACTAGTACTTGTGCATATAGCACTGTCGCTTCCAAGTTTGTTACGAACTACCGGGTTGATAAAAGTAAAGTAGGAAGCCCCAGGAGTTGCAGCATTATTGCTGCAATACTGGTTCTCACCCCTTTTTGGCGCTGTTTCTGGGGAAGCATCAGAGTATTTTGTGATTACTGCTTTTTTTCTATTTTCTACTACAACATTTTGCTAAGTAGTTCATTTAAGCAAAAGTAGAGTAGTTGTTCCTTTCAATTCCTGCATTTCTTCGCTTTCATTTCAATTCTACAATTTCCATTTCAACAAAAGTATAATAGCCCTTTCAATTCTGCAATTTCCATTTCAGCAAAAGTAGATTTGTCATTTCCTTACTTTCAGTTCAGTATAGCAAGTTCATTTCAGTAGTTGCAATTTGTTTGTTCAATCAATTTTAGTTTTGCAGGTACAAGCAAAAAAAAAAAATCACCCCCAAAAAAAAGAGATTCCCTTTCATGCCTTGTAGGAGCAGAGATAATTCAGGGAAATTCCTACCCAACACCCCCACCACATCACAAAGCCACCCTTCTCTCTTCATCGGTGGCAGTAATCCAGAAGAACTTTTAGGTGAACAACCAGAGATATTTGAAGAAACTATAGGAGAAGAAGAGGAAGAAACCATCCCTCCTAAGACAATGGCTAAAAACAGAAATGTTAGGGGGAATGGAAAAAGAGTAGAGGGTATTTTTTCCATCTGAGAGACCAATGGGGACACTAAAATGAAGAACATAAGCCCTTCAGCCCTACTTCACTTCCATGGATTGACTACAGAAGACCCTGACACCTTCCTGTTTGAATTTGTTGTCATCTGTCAAACCTATGACTATGCAGAAGATGAGTAAAAGTTGAAACTATTCCCTTCTACCGTCAAGGATGCAGCATTGCGCTGGTTCATGGGGTTACCTGGCAACAACATCACAACTTGGGCTCAGATGCAGCAAGCCTTTAATAACAAATACTGAGGCTACTGTAGATCAAAAGATACCAAGGAAGAAATCTTCCGAATGACCATGGGAAGTGATGAATCCTTGGAAGATTATGAAGAGAGGTTCCAACTCAGTTATAAAAGGGCCAGGTGAACACTTGACCCCAAATCTCTGAAATTGGTCCTACTCAGGGGAATTCCAGAAGACCTTCTAGACACCGTCCATTTACTAGCTAGTGGGGACATCTACCAACTACCTTATGAAGACATAAAGACTGTTTTTAGAAACCATTCTAGGGCAGCCAGAAAGAGAGGTAGGGGGAGTCAACCCATAGCCAATACCTCCTCAGCTAGTTCATCCCTCAAAGGTGAACTTGGAAACATGCTAGAAGACTTCAAGAGTGAGATGTTGTAGACTCTTGCCATGCAATTGGATACCTTGCATATCAAAAGGAAACAAGAGGAAGCGGAGAGGGATTTGGTCATTTTTTGTCCTAGGTGCACCAGAAGGAATCCTAGGAACGAATGTCCATTAAACTCTATAGAGGTTTGTTCAGTCTATGAAGAAGATCATTCTACAGACAAGTGCCCTTCCTTGCTTGGACTTAAAGCTGTATACCAAGGGGCCGAAGGAGCCACAGAGCCACTCTATTTGATGAACCAAAGGAGACCACATTGACCTAGACCTTACCAGCAGGGAATGCAAGGGACATCTCAGGCATACTACAACCCCAATCAAGCCACTTCCATACCTTCTTGGGGTCCCCCTGCTCACCCTTCCTGGTTCACACCTCCTCCTTGGTCATACCCATCTCAATATCATGCTAAAGAAGCCACTCATTCATTTCAATTCTATGCTCAGCCACAGCCTCAGTGCAATTCATCTCATCAAGGGTGGAGGCCCCAATACAACTCTCCTCTCGCTCTTTTGCCTCCACCACCTGCTCAACCTCAACCATTGCCTCCTACTCCACCAAGACAACCCCAAATGCCTGCTCAACCGAACCCGAACCCGAACAATAGACAGGCTCAACAAGTATATAGTGGGGAACCATCATGCCCAACCTATGCTGTGGAGATCCAGGCGATTAACCTGCGATCTGGGAAGGTTCTCCCAGATAGCCAGCCTCCCCCTAAGGAGGATGAGGAAGATAAAGAGGAAAGTGAACCGAAAGCAATTCCACCCTTTCCTGAGAGATTATCCGGAACAACATAGCTTACCCTAGAAGAAACTGAACTTCTGGGAGAATTGAAACAATTATGTGTAAAGACACCACTTCTCCAAGTCATAAAGGATGTGCTTGTATACAACAATATGATCAAAGAGAAATGCTTTAGGCATCCAGGTAGGCGCAAGAGAGATGCCCCAACCATCAATGTCATAGGACAACTGTCCAACCTAATGTTGGGGTAGGTAATTTGTCCGAAGTATCTAGACCCTAGAAGTCTAGTAGTTGATGTCCACATAAATGGCACCATGATCCCCCATACCCTGATTGATCTGGGGGCTGCCATTAATGTGATGACAAAGGACACCATGCTCAAGCTCAACCTCCAGGGCTCCTTGAGAAATACAACAACAATACTACAGTTAGCAGACCACTCCACTGTGTCCCCTGAAGGGATTGTGGAATATGTGATGGTCTCCATTGATTATTGGGAGCACCCTACTGATTTACTATTTCTCCAGCCGAAGGCAAAGCTCATTGGGTATCCTCTCATCCTGGGAAGACCCTCGTTGGCTACTGCAGATGCCTACATCAGCTGTCGAGTTGGGAACATGACAATCAAGAACGAGCATATGTCCAAGCAGCTAATTGTATACCCTCCTGCCCAACCTTCATTAGAACATGATCTACCTCTCTGGTTGGAGGAGGAGGATGAGGATGAAGTCTATTCTGCACCACTGTGTGTAGTAGAAACTGCCATTGGGGGGGGGGAAATCACAGGATGAGGTGATATCATTGAACATTTAATTCGGAATCCACCCCCCAATATTTTTCCATTAGAAGATATAATGAAAGAAACCAAAGACAATCCCTTAGCTAATCTCTGTGTGGCCGACCCGACCTCTCTCCGCGTTAAGAATATAGAGTTTGGTCCTAAAAGAACCTTGAAAATCAACTCATCCCTATCCACCTCCCAGGAGAAGGAACTGTGTAGCCTATTAAGAAAACATTTAGATGCCTTCGCCTGGAGCTATAAGGAGATGAAGGGAGTGCACCCTTCAATTTGTATTCATCACATTTACATTAAGGAATATTGCAAACCAGTTAGGCAGCCTTAAAGGAGGATGAATCTAGCCCTTAAAGACATTGTCAATGAAGAATTGCAAAAGTTACTGGATGTAGGATTCATCTACCCCATCTCCGACAGTGAATGGATCTATCCTTTGGTGCTAGTGCCAAAGAAAAATGGTAAGTGGAGAATCTGAGTCGATTATCGGGAACTGAACAAGGCCACCAAAAAGGACCATTTTCCTTTGCCTTTCATAGATCAAGTGTTAGATGGTCTAGCAGGGAATTTTTTTTCTCCTTCCTAGATGGGTTCAGTGGGTACAATCAGATCCAAATCAACCCAGAAGACCAAGATAAGACCACTTTCACTTGTCCTTGGGGTACCTTTCCATATCGGGTCCTTCCTTTTGGGTTGTACAATGCTCCCGCCACTTTCCAGAGAGTAGTATTGAGTATATTTTCTGAACTAGTTCATGATGCAGTGGAAATATATATGGATGAGTTTACTCCTTATGGTTCTAACTTCCAGGATGCTTTATCTAACCTAGGGAAAGTTTTGGACAAGTGTATTGAAATGAATCTGTCCCTCAGTCCGAAAAAATTTGAATTCTTGATGATTGAAGGGATCGTGCTAGGTCATGCAATATCTCAACAAGGGTTGCAGGGTGACCCCAACAAAATTGCCATCATCCAAAGGGTCCCACCTCCTCAAAAGGTGAGAGATGTTCCTAGGTTTAGCAGGATATTACAGAAGATTCATTAAAGATTTCAGTAAGTTGGCCTCTCCATTGTTTGGTCTCTTGGGAAAAGATGTCGAGTTCATATGGACTGACAACTATCAAGAAGCCCTAGACACCTTGAAAAGTAAACTTGTGACTGCCCCAATTTTGAGAGGCCCAAATTGGGCCCTAGATTTCCACATTCACACAGATGCCTTGAACAAAGCAATAAGAGTAGCCTTAGGGCAAGTTGATGAAAAGTTACCTTACGCCATATAATTTATAAGTAAAAATTTGTCAAAGGTAGAGTTAAACTACATGGTAACCGAGAAGGAACTCCTAGCTGTAGTACATTCCTTAAATAAATTCAGACATTACATCACAGGCTATCAAACCTTTATACACACTCATCATGTTGCAATTAGGTATCTAATGAACAAACGAGATGTAAATACTCGCATTATTAGGTTTTTGCTTTTATTGCAGCAGTTTGATTTAACCATTGTTGATAAGCCTGGTATGGAAAATGTTGTTGCTGACTTTTGTCCAAAGTAAATTTTCCCGCAGGTGAGGAAGGAATGGTGGATGATCAAATGCCAGATGAACACCTATTTGCTATCTCAGTACTCTCTCCATGGTTTGCTGATATAGCAAATTACTTGGTTTCAACACATTTCCCACCACACCTGTCCTCCAAAGAGGAGCAAGATCGTGAGGAAAAGCACCCCTTTCACCTGGATTAGGGGAAATCTCTTCAAACTTGGCCTAGATCAGATTTTGAGAAGATTTGTCAGGGAGGAGGAAGTTTTTGACATTCTCCTGACCTGTCAAGATGGGCCTTGTGGAGGCCATTTTGCAGCAAAGAGGATTGCCTTCAAAATTGTGCAAGCAGGTTACTATTGGCCCACTCTTCATCAAGATGTGAAGAGATATATCAGCCAATGTGATCGGTGCCAAAGGATGGGGAAACCTACTCCAAAGGATAAGATTCCCATGCAATCTCAAGTGACTCTTGAGCCATTTGAGAAGTGGGGTATGGACTTTGTGGGTCCTATCAACCCTCCTTCAAACCAGAAATAATACATCATTGTGTGCACCAATTATCTAACAAAATGGGTAGAGACAAAGGCAATCAAGGCAGCAATAGAAGAAAAAGTAGCTGAGTTCTTGAGGGAGAACATATTTTATAAGTTTGGGTATCCAAGAGAACTGGTTACAGATCAAGGCAGTTAATTCACTTCAAATTTGATTGAAGACCTGCTCACACATCATAAAATCAAGCATAGGATTTCCACCCCTTACCATCCACAAGCCAATGGGCAGGTGGAAGTCATTAACAGAGCTTTGGAAGGAATTCTGACCAAGGTAGTGAGTAGTAGCAGAGAAGATTAGGTAGATAGACTAGTTGAGGCCACTTGGGCCTACAATGCCACATGGAAGACCACCACAGGGTTCACACCCTATGAACTGGTCTATGGGAAGAAGGCTTTGATGTAAATAGAATTTGAATATAATACACTAAGGATGGAAACTCAGCTGGACCTAGATCTCATCCATGCACAAAGGGAAAGGCTCCTCCAGCTCAATGGATTGAATGAACAAAGATTGCAAGCCCTTCTTCACATAGATGTAATACAGCTTTAGATGAAGATATGGCATGACAGAAATATCAAGGAGAAGAAATTCCAAGAAGGCGATTGGGTGCTGCTCTATGAATCAAGGTATAAATATTTCAAGGGCAAGCTGAGGATAAGATGGCTGGGACCCTACACTATAGAAAAATGCAATGACAATGGTTCAGTTCTGATCAGGATCGTTGATGAGGAAGCTATCCCCATGCTTGTCAATGGGCATAGGTTGAAAATTTACAAGAAGCCCCTCTCCAAGGGAGAGTTCATTGAAGATCTGAATAAAACAGTGTTGGTAGTGGAGCAAGTCTCAGCCTCCACTCCACCCACTCATTGAAAAAAAGAAAAATAATAGGGACTCAGGTGAAACCTCTATGAGGCGCTTGAGTCCCATCATCGGGTTGAAAACCTCTTTTGAGGCGGCCCAGTGATGACAAAAAAAAAAGAGAATGAATAAGATCTCTGGGTGAAAACCTCCCTTGGAGGTGCCTAGGGCAGTCAAATAGGGTGAAAACCTCCTGGAGGTGCCCTAGTTGTCTTTTCAAAAAAAAAAAAATAGAGAAAAAAGGAAGAGAAATTGACTTTTAAAATGCATTACAGGTTACAGATGGACCAAAGAAGCAAGGGGACATGCCACAAAGCCTATTACACAGCCTCTATACTCTTCTCCATAATTTCTGATTTTTTTCTCCACCTCTCTGTGTTTTTTTCTGAAGACTGTGCATCCTATAGGAAGCCCTATGTGTTTTGCAGGAGGCTCCTGTAGAAATCACAGAGAGCTTGAAATGAAGTTTACAAAACAGTTGAAGAGCTAGGAATTTTCATAGGGAGCCTGTAGGCCATCCTATAGCTATCTACCATCCTAACCCTCCATCCCACACCTGCACCACCTCATTTCCATTGATTTCTTTCCTTCCTGTAGAAAGAACATAGAAACTAGTTTAAAAATAAATAAATAAAGGAAATAAAAAGAACAGCACCTTACCAACTCACCTGCAGCTTACCAAATCCCTCTCCATTACTATCAGAATCCTTAGTAGGATCCTCATAGTTCCCAGCGCAAGCATCAGCTAAACATTTTAGAGGGAGAAGCAGCTACAGGAGCTCCTATAGGATTTCCTGTAGCAGTTGGTCCCCTTAAAATCAAGCTCCAGCAGCAAAATAGGCGCAGCCACAGGAATGCAGGGGATGTCAGAAGCAAGATTCAGTTAAAGGGCACCTGTACAAAGCAACCGAGCACATATCAAGAAGCAAAAAGCATATAGCAGAAGGGATACAGGCATGCAACACTGAAATCCAAGCATGCAGCAGCAACAGAACCTAGTAGCACCGTAGCACGAGCATTCAACCTGCAGGTAAGTGTCTAACCCTCTCCTCTATTGCATCTGTATAATTCGAAAACTGCATGAACGAATGGAATGGTTGGGATTAAACTAGAAAGGTGGCTAGTTAACTGGCCACCCTCATCCAGTTCGACTGCGCTCATCCGGAGATCCCACGCATGTGTGCCTAGTCAACTCACAGAAAAATCCAAAAAGACAAGTAGTGGCAGTGTTTAAACTCCAACGTGAATGATGGGAAGTGATTGCGGGCAGAAGGCATGAAGACTCATGATGACACAGCAGTGGGGACCAATGGTCCGAATAATGGCAACGTACCCTTTTTTCTGCCTCACATCGTCACCAGAAATATCTCAAGTAAACATAAGTACTCCTCCTCGAACTTATTCACCACCTTTGTTTCCATTTTATCATCGTCCCCGTGATTGTAGCAAGCTCCATACCACCTCCATAGCCTCGAAACCATCGCTCTTTGTTGTTTTCAGAACTCCTCCTCCTATCAAGTTCTATAGGAGTATTATCGAGTTCTACAAGAACCGTAATCAGTTCTACAGGAGAACCCCCAGTCGTTTCTACAAGAGGGCCAGTAAGCAATTTTACAGAAGAAAACACGGGGTTTTCGTTCAAATTTGGACTTGAAGAGGTAGGCTCGGTACAAACCCACCTTGCATATTCATATATAAAAGGAGTGATGCAATTTTAGGGAAGAATTAAGCCTGAAAAGAAGAGAAATTACATTTGAAAAGTCTGCCTATTTCTTAAAAGAAAAACACAGTTTTTCTCTGTTTCCTATTTTTGCAAAAAATTGTTGTCTCCTTCTCCACATGAAGTATTCCAAAAGAGTATAAACATAATGACAGGGGGATTCATGAGGAAGGAACCCATAAATTCAGTCAGGCTCCATGAATATCCCGAGGTGGTAGCCATTTTTACCAGAGCCAATTGGATGCCATTTTTCGAGAAACATCGAGGGTATGATGTAGAAGTGACTCAGGAGTTTTCCCTTTCCTTGGTACCCCACTCAAAGACCCATGCCACTGTTACTTTCAATGGTCTCACCATGGAAATCACCCCAAATTTTATTATTAGGGTTACCAGTCTTCCAGTTGGACTACCCTGGAGCAAAGAAGAAAAGCCACTGGGTCAAGTTGCCAAGAAAACCTTCTTCCAACCAAATGAGCATCCTGTAGAGGAAAAAAATGGCATCAGAAGAACAAGCATACCTTACCCTTGGGATGAGGTCAGTTACCAAATTATCAAGTACATTTCCTGTGAAGGAAGGTACAACATAGTTTATGGTTACCATTTTAGACTTTTGTATGAGCTGAGATATGGCATGGATATTCCCACACCCTAAAAACTCAGTATTCTCTATTTTCTCCTACAGTCTCTTATAGATTCCAGCATTAAATTGAAGGCAAGAGGTATAGACCAATTGGCTCACCATGGACTAATTAAACTGCTGGTGGAAGAAGCCCTCCACACCTTCACAATCCCCATAGCTTGGGAGATTTTCAGAAATATGACAAGAGAGGATTATATAAAAGCCCTCACGTATGACCTCAATCCTTCTGAAAGTGAGGCGGAAGAACAAAAAGGGGAAGATGAGGAGAAAACCAAAACAGAGGAAGAGAAAACCAAAAAAGAGGAAGAGGAAACCAAAACAAATAAAGAAGAACTTGAAACAGGGAAGGAAAAGACGAAAACAGAGAAGGAAGAGACTAAAGCAGAGAAGAAAAAGACCAAAGCAGAGGAGGACACCAAGATAGAAGAGAGAAAGACTAAAACAGAAAAGAAAAAGACTAAACCAGAGAAGAAAAAGACTAAAGCAGAGAAAGCAGAAACTAAACAAGGTGAGAAGGAAATCAGAATAGGGCTAGAGGAAACAAAGCTAGCAGAGGCAGAAAAGACAAAAGAAGACGAACAAGGGGCAAAGAAAACAAAAGTGTCTCCTAAGACACTAGAAAGGGAAGCAACAGTTGTTCTTGCTGCACTCAGCACCCCAGTTAAGCCCAAACAAAAGAGAAAAAGGCAACCATCAATGTATTTCAGGGCTCGAAAAAGCACAAGGATAAAAATAGGAAAACCACAGCCATCTTCAACAGTGCCTATTGTAATTGAAGATTCTCCTACTGCCAAAAAGGAAGAATCTCCATCCAAAACCCCCATTACTTATGAAAGAGGAAGTCCTAGATCTTCCACTTGGAAGGAAAGAATAAAACTACAGGACTCAGAAACAGTCCTACAGGAGGCACATACTGCCCTACAGGAGACCCTAACAAAGCTACAAGAGACTGAGAAACTTGAGAAAAGGGCAGAAGAATAGACCAAGGGGAAGGATGAGGCAGCAGAGATACTAGAACCTAACCCCCAGCCTAGTTTAGGCTCTTATTACAACCTTCTTGAAGGAGGAAAAATTATTCCACAGAAATTTGTAGTCCCACTTTTCTTTGAACTGGAAAAAGAAAGGGTAAGAAGCCATAGATGGATGCAGATCGCCAAGTCCAAAGGGGTGGAAGACATTGGCGACATGGAAAACAAGCTGAGAGATATGGGTAAGGAATCAAGCACTTTAAGACATACAGAAGCAATCAGAAGATCTCACTTGGAAACAGAGAATGAAATGTTAAGAAAACAACTGCAAGAAATGGAAACCCAATTAGCATGCATGGCCAGCTGGGCTATGGAGGCACTACAGTGCAGACAACCAGCCAAATCATATGGAGTCTACCTCAAAGACCAGTGGCTACAGTTTTAGATCAAGACCTTGGCACAGAGAGGCACCATGCCTTTTCAGGATTATAGACAGTTCATGGACCTATGTGACCACAGTTCAGCAGAAGATAAGGCAAAGTTGGCAGAGTTTTATTTACATAACATGGCTCTCACTGATATGAAACTATGGGACCCCAATGCTATGTTAGGGGACTTGCAACTGATGGCCATGGCATCATGGATGAGTCATGAGGAGAAAAGGGCAACAGAAATCAAGAAGTTGATGGAAAAAGAACAAAATGAGCCCCTGATGATTAGAGCAGAGCCATCAGACCCTATGGCTCTCATTAGCACACACCAGCTACTTGCAGCTAATCCTCAAAGTGCCCCTAAGTACATCAATGATCAGGCCCAGGCTATTGCACATTTTGAGGACATGGAGAGATTGCTTGGAGATGACTGCATTCATGCTTGTATGAGAAGGTGGAACACACTGCCACACAACCTACAGATTAGGGAGTATCACTCCCCAAACAGGATGAAAGAAGCATTGAGGAGAGTGCCACTGTACAAGCACTCTATGCAAAGTTTGAAGGTCAATTGGATTGGCCTCAAGTTGAGTCCCCCACTGCTGCTAGGACTGCTAGAGGGCACAAAGGAGGAAGAAGAAAGACAACAGTGGGAAGAGGTGGACAGAAAGGTTGGATTCCATGATAGGGAAGAGGATCTCACATCAGAGGCATGGGATGTCAGGGAGGCCATCAGGGCCATCAAAGATGAAGAGATGGACTAGTTGCTCAGAGGATGAGCAACACATTCAGTAGGGGGGTGATGATGAGCCCCATAAATGGGTAATTATATGGGCTCATTTTTCCTCCTAACTTAGCTTAATCCACCATTCTCATTAGTTTATTGCATGTTTTTTATTATATTTATGCTAATAGAGTGAATTGGGTTAGTTATTATGCCATGAAGTCTAATGTGTGCTTTATGCAGATTTTTGGTCAATTTTGAGACAAAGTCAAAGGTTTAATGAGCATTTGGTAACCAATATTCGAGCAAAACAAGGGAGAAGATTTGTAGGAGGGTTTCCCCCTCATTTATGACCCATACTTTGAATCCTCCTTTGAAAGGTTCGGAGCACAAGCAGCCACATCAATGCATCAAAAGGGTAGCCGAGCAAGTGGAGAAGAACCGTTGTCTATCTCTAGTCTTGGGAGCCAAGCCTCCTTGACTTTAGGAGAGTTTTTGGGGCTCCAATTGTATAAATAGGGGGACTTAGGGGCTCAGTAGGTTAGTTATATGTTAGTCAAAATTTTCGCACTTTTGTTGCAGCTTTTACTCAGCTCGTTTCCGAGCTTACTTTTGTGAACAGTTTCATGTAATGTGGCTATTATTTTGATAATGGAGATGAAATATTTTCTGAGCTAGCACTGAGTTCTTCCAAGGGGCTGAAGCTCTTGGGTTAGAGCCCAGCCCAAGCTGCCCAACAACTCTTGTTTGTATTTATATGTTTTGCTTCAGTTCATGAATTAGTGCTGTTAGATAGATTTTCTTTTCTCTTGGTTAGAATAAGTTGATTCTAGTGATTTCCATAGCTGTTTCCATTTCAGGTTGCTGAAGTAGGTTAAATAGTGATAGGAAAAGATACAAAAAGGCCATCAACAGAGCCTTGACCTCCTTTCTTCCCTTTGGGATCATGAGCTGAGGTCAAGACACTCTTGCTATCATAAAAACATAGTTTTGCTTCCTCCATGGAATTTCTAGTGTCACAGTTTGATTCAGAGGTTAATGTTTGCGTCAAATCCATTTTGCCATACTCATTTATGTTTCTGCAATAAATCTCTTACCATGCTTTCCTTTCCATATAGCACTATTCAGCGTTTCATTTTCCTAGGTCAGAATTTAGGTTAACATGAGATATAGTTCTGTTTTTTTGGTGCAACTAGTTCTTTTCTTGCTCAGTTTCAGTGTTTTGATTTGCAACTCTCTTACAGTACATCTCTGCTCATGATAAGTCAATAAAGAAGCCATCACCATCTCCTTTGCTACATTTTTCACAGGTCATTCATAGCCTTCACAAATCTGCCCTAATATATGCACTTTTCTCATAAACATTCCTCTCGTCTCTTGAACAAATCCAACCATCATTTTCTTTCCTAACCATCCTTGATGAACTACAGACACCTCAACTCATCCCTATAGTATTCAGCTACCCTTTCTAACCATTTTTCCACCTTTGAAACCTCTAAAATAGCCCTCAGCATTCTCCTGTAAAACCTCCTGTAGATCCCCTGCAGCCTCCTATAAAATTTCCTGTGAGTGACTTTTTGAAGTCTGATTGCGGGGAAAGCCTCCAGAAGGTTTCCAGAGGCCTCTTAGGACCCCTCCACACCTTCCTGCACCTCTGCAAATCCAAGGGTATCCCTCCATCGCCACCTAATTGCTGCCACATCCACAAACGAATGAATTACATGCACAACAATTTCACATAAAATACATAAAAATCCAAAAAAGACAATTTTTCCTCATTTCCTTCTAGAAATAGCTTGAATAGGTGTAGTTTACTTCCTCAGTAGGTAATGGCATTCATTTCATAGGTTCTCATCTCTTTTTCTGCAAAAGTAGGGGTAGTTGGTAAATTAGGGTTTGCTAGGTTTTTCTTTACATTCCAGTCTTCTTTCTCTTTCTGCAAGTAGAATAGCCTCTGTAGAGTAAGCTTTCCTTTCTTTCATCATATTTAAAGCTTCTTCTGGAATTCATAGAAGTTGTCTTGAGCTCCTAGTGATCTTGAGCTAGCTAACCAAGTGACAGCCTGCAATAAGAACTAGTACTTGTGCATATAGCACCGTCACTTCCAAGTTTGTTATGAACTACCGGGTTGATAAAAGTAAAGTAGGAAGCCCCAGGAGTTGCAGCATTATTGCTGCAATACTGGTGCTCACCAGTAGTCCCATCTTCAGTTGGTGCATTTCCTTGATTAATGAGAAATTCATTCCATTGATTTTCATGTATATATATATATATATATATATATATGGATTTTGATGGTTGATATGTTTATTGTATTTTTGTCCCTATTATGCTGGTTATATGCACATTTTATGACAACAGCTATGTATGGATCTCAACATGTTTTTACTTGTATATGAATGGATAATGTGTCTATGACCTAATAGACGAATATGCAGTAAATGACATGAGGAAACAATGGTTCATAGTGATTTTCAGATAAGTATGAGATCCCTACACTTAATTGTGTTGTTTACACTTGTAGGTTACATATTGAAAATATGTTTGATGAAATGCCTATCATGGCTAGTAGGGGTTTGGTTAATGTCTTGTTGAGTTTATTGTTTTTGTTTCATTGTTTCCTTGTACCTTGATTTCAAGCTTTCATTCCATTCTAGGCAGTGGCCTAAGCTCTGGAACTGAAAAAGTGGCTCAAATCTCGGGATCGCTGACACAAAACTAACAAGTTTGGTCCACAGTCATTGGCATGTAGGCCTACGAGAGCGACTTTAGGTCTCTGGTCACTCCCTTGCCCATAGCATGAGAGCGACTATGGCCTCAGAGGTCAAGAATAGTAGTGGGACCCAGGGACATACTATCTAAGTGGCTGACTTGTCTCCTGAGGATTCTGTTGATGATGTTGGATGACTGTGTGTGACGCTCCATTGATTCCACTTCCTTAAGGTCACATAGGAGGTCAAATATGATCATAGAAGCCTCTCGTCCTCTATTTACCTCGGTTGGCATAGTTACTTGGGGGGATGTGGGAGGAAGGTGTTATAGAGTGGTATCAGAGCATGGTTCAACTCTCCAAATGGATGGGTTGAATGTGTTAGTCATGCATACATGTCTGTTTCATGTGTGTCTCTTACACTTATATACTTGTAATTTCGTGATTTTGGATTAGGGTTGTAGTATGGTTATCATGGAGAATTTGATGTTGATTTGGACATGAGTATGTGCTTGACTATATATGGTCATTTTTCTCTTACATGACGTACTTACATCCTTGTATTTTAGGTTACATTTTGAATATTTTGATTACATGTATCAGTCTTGTAGGTTGATTGCAAGAACTGATTGATTATGTTCGACTACATGCGTTTATGCGTATTTGTAGTTGGCTAGGCATTTCTTATGCATATTGTCGGTTGCATGTAGAAATGTGTATAATGGATTAATGGTTGTTTTCAAGCATGAGGTCATATCATGCATTGTTGATATGGCCTTCCATTGAGGACTGGATCCTAACTAGAGTGATGATTATGTGTTGATGCATTTACTTCTGTATGTTGTTATGGTGTTATTATTATGTTATACATGTATCACGCTGATTTGGTGATCTTGCAGATAAGGTATCCTCCTTGAGCTATACTAAGGTACATTGCTTTATTGTGATTTGGTTTATTTGACATATTATGCATTGCAAGAAGAGAAATATCAAATGGCTATCAAGGTGGTAGATTACGTAGAATCTCCCTATGCATCAAATGAGGAGTGCGATGTGGAGCATACTTCTGATTTGGCCGATATATTGAGAAGCATAAAGGAAGAGATAAGGAGTTGTAAGGAAGATAATGATTGGATCATACCATCACAAGAGAAGCAAGCAGAGGTCATTGTTATACTTCTTTAGAGTTTGTTAGAACTGCAGTGATAAGGGTCGCTTCGGATCAACCATGCACATGAGGATGGGACTAATGGATTATATGGCAATAGACCTCTTGATAGACAAAGGTTGGATAGATCTGACACAGTGAGAGATGGAAGGTTGTTGGACACTTCGAAAAGGAGGGGTGATGAGTACATGTATTATTGTAGTTCTGGTTCTGATAGACAACATGATGTTCGTTGCTATCATCCTTATAGGAGGAATGATAGGGGATACTTACCGGATGAATTCAAGAAAGTAAAACCACCTACTTTAAATGGAGATGTGAAGACGTTGTAAGATGCAGAGGCTTGGATACTTGGGATGAATAAATTATTTGAGTTGCATGAGTACACAGATAACATGAAGGCTAGAATATCTATCTTGAGTTGGAGGGAATTCAAGAGGCTTTTCAGGAAGAAGTACTTCTCAGAAAGTTACTATGACAATAAGGCTAAATAATTCTATGTTTTAATGATGGGATCAATGACAGGCGAAGAGTAGATGACCAAGTTTCTGGAACTATTGAGGTATGTACCATATCTTACTGATGAGAAGGCTAAAGTTCATAGATTTGTTAGTGGGTTTCCATTAGTATTTAGAGATTGGATTGAGTATGATGAGACTCGGTCACTTGAGGAAGTTATTCATAAACTAACGCATTTCTATGAGAAATCAAAGCATAAGAATGAATCTCAGCATGGATGGAAGGGAAAAGACAAAGGTAGAGGTAAATGGCAAGATAAGAGGACAAGGCCTCAACATGTAGATGGGAAAAAAAATGTGGCTCCACAAAAGAGATTTAATGCAAATAGACAGGGACATGGGTCACAACAAAATCAACAACATAGAGGTGAGGGCACTGGTCGGTTGGAGTGTTGGAAATGTGGTGAGGAACACCATAGGAGAGATTGTCTACAGCATCAAGGAGGAAGGCCTAAGATATACAGTGCACAGGAGATATTGGCCAGAGTATTCCACGTATCTATGTGACAGTGGGAAAAGCAGAACACCACACATCTATCATTGAGATGGACGATAAGCTCTGTGATCTAGTAATTTCTATTTTGATTGACCCTGCATCTAATTATAGCTATGTTAGTCTCGACTTGGTGGATAAGTGTGGTTTGAATAAGGAATTTCATGCAGAGTCTTGGTTAGTGTAGTTGGCTACAAGTACAGAGAAGTGAGTTCATCATTGGGTAAGACCTTGAGGATTTGATTTAAATGGTATGCCTAAAACAACACATTTGAATGTGTTACCATTAGGATCATACAATATGTTGTTGGGTGTGGATTGGTTGTAGCTACATAGAACCAAGGTTGACTGCTATGACAAAGCTATTGAGTGTGTTGATGACAATGGAGAACCAAAAGTCTTGCAAGGTAAGAAGAAAGCCACATCCGTTAGGATGGTGATAACTATGAAATCAAAGTGTAGTCGTAGGAAAGGGTGCAAGCTATTTGCAATACACGTTTCTAGTGATAAGGGTAAGGAGGTTGAGGATGCAAATGTGTTTAAAAGATATCCAGTGTTGCAAAAATTTCAAGATTTATTCCTTGAGGACATTATAGAGTTGCCACCTCACAAAGAGGTATACTTTTCGAATGCATTAGTGCCAGGGGAAGCTACAGCATTGAAAGCAACTTACAAGATGAGCACACCTGAGTTGGTTGAGTTAAAATTGTAGCTGAAGAAAATGTTAGACAAGGGATACAGTAGACCAAGTGTAGCATATTGGGATGCATCGGTGTTGTTTTTGAGGAAGAAAGATGGTACTCTCATATTATGCATTGATTGCAGTCAATTGAAAAAATTGACTATCAAGAACATGTACCCTTTGTCGAGGATTGATGACTTGTTCGATCAGCTGAAGGGAGAAAAAATGTTCTCAAAGATTGACTTGAGATACGGATACCATCAGGTATGCATCAAAGAGGAGGACATTTACAAGACTGTGTTCAGGACTAGGTATGGGGATTATGAGTTTGTTGTTGTTCCATTTGGCTTAACTAATTCTCCAGTTACATTCATGTGTTTGATGAATAGTGTGTTGCATCCATATTTGGATAATTTTTTTAATGTGTTCATTGATGATATACTAGTATATTATAAAGATGAGGAAGAGCATGCTAAGCACTTAGTAGCAGTATTGAGGTTGTTGAGAGAGCATCATTTGTATGCTAAGCTCAACAAGTGTTGTTTCTTTCAAACTGAGGTACACTACATGAGGCATGTGGCCTCCAAGGAGGGAATTGCAGTAGATCTAGAGAAGATAAGGGTCATCATGGAGTGGGCAGTTCCTACGAATGTGGATGATATGATATATTTCATGGGTTTAATAGGCTATTATAGGAGGTTCATCAGGAACTTCTCACAGATTTCTTATCCCATTACATCATTGCAAAGGAAAGGTAAGAAGTTCAAATGGACAAAGGAGTGTGATGCTAGCTTTGAGAAACTTAAGTAGTTGTTGACATATGAAACAATACTGTAGATTGAAAATTTGGACAAAGAGTTTGTGGTATGCACAAATGCCTGAAAGAGAGGGATTGGTGGAGTCATTATGCAAGATGGATATGTGGTCTGTTATAAGTCTTGAAAAACAAACGAGCATGAGCAGAACTACCTAACACATGATCTTGAGTTAGCAACAATTATACATGCACTGAAGATGTGGAGGCATTATCTTCTTGGCAGGTGGTTTGTGATGATGAGTGATCACATTGGGTTGAGGTATTTTTTTGACAAGCCAAATCTGAATGCCAGGCAGGCTAGACGGTTGGCCATGATCAGCGAGCTTGATTTCAAGATTAGTTACATCAAAGGTAAATAAAACATGGTGGCAGATGCTCTCAGCAGATGAGTATTGGTACATCACTTGGTAGCTATGAGCTCTTATGGGATGGAATTACAATAGGTCAGGTATATGGAGATTGTGCATAGGTTGCAACATGATGACAATACAGGTACATGTAGTGGTACAGGTACAGGTGCAAATGCACAGGACTTAGACTATTGTCTTGCAGCAGATGGATTGGTCAGGTTCCAAGACAGGATATATGTGTCGAATTACAATGATCTCAAGAAGGCGATCTTGAGGGAATTTCATGCAAAACATTATTCGGATCACCCAAGTTATCAAAAGACACTCACAGTGGTGAAGATATATTACTATTGGTTGAACTTGAACAAGGATGTAGCAGATTTTGTAGCTAGATGTTTCGGTTGTCAATGAGTGAAAGCAGAGTGAAAACATCTAGGTGGACTACTATAGCCAATCATTATTCCCAAGTGGAATTGCGAGGTCATTTCCTTGGATTTCATCACAGAGTTTCCAAAGAAAGTGAAGTAGCATGATTCCATCATGGTCATTGTGGACAGGTTAACAAAGTCATACTTTGTTCCGGTAAATTCTACATTCTCAACTAGTGATGTGGCACAAGTATTCATTCGAGATGTGGTTAGACTACATGGTGTTCCAAATAATATTGTGTCAGACAGGGATGTGAAGCTCACTTCCAAGTTTTGGAAGGAGTTATTTCCAGGTTTGGGCACAGAGTTGGCCTTCAACACAACTTAGCATCCACAAACGGATGGACAGACAGATAGGGTTAACAGGATATTGGAGGACATGTTGAGGATGTATGTGATGCATCAACAATGGAAGTGGGAAGAGTATATCCCTTTGTTAGAGTTCACATACAATAATGGTTATCAGGAGTCATTGAGTATGGGTCCTTTTGAGGCATTGTATGGGCATAGTTGTAACACTCCCATCAGTTGGAGTGATCCAGTTATCAGGGAATTGATTGGACCAAATATGTTGGTAGACATGGAATAGGATATGTAGGTGATCAATAAGAATCTCAAGGCATCACAGGATAGGAAAAATATTTATGCATACAGTAATAGGTTGTTCAAGGAGTTCCAGGTTGGGGAACATGTGTACTTGTGCATCAAACCAAAGAAGAGATTGCAACCACAGCTTTGTGGACCCTTCAGTATCATTGAGAGGACTGGTCCAGTAGCCTATCGACTTGCACTGCCTCCGATAGTGAAAGTCCATGATGTTTTCCATGTATCTTTTCTTAAGAAGTATGTTAAGGATGTGGATCATGTAATTGACTAGTATGTATTGCAAGTGGAACTAGATGGAGAATTCCAGCTAGATCCTTAGTGTATATTACAGAAAAAGGTGCTCAAGCTTCAGAATCGAGCAGTCGAGTAAGTTAAAGTGCAATGGAAGCACTTTGGGCCCGATGAAGCTACATGGGAGATGCAGGATCAAATGCGAGCCATGTATCCTTCCTTGCTTTCTGGTTGAGACAAAGCAGTTTGACATGGTGGTTTGGTATTTTCTTATGGTGGTTTGGGATTTTCTTATGGTGGTTTGGTATATGTTTTATGGTGGTTCGATATATGCTTTATGATGGTTTGGTATATGCTATATGATATTTTGATATATGCTTAGATATGATGACTAGTATATATTTGATATATGTTTTGGTATATGATTTGGTATCTATATTTATGGTGATGTTGCTATATGTACCCATGTGTATGGATGTAAATACTGTAACGATTTGTGTTATAAAGCTCCACTATGTGGTATGGATGCCATGTAATTATGACTATTTTATCATGTTATTATGCTATCATGTGGTTATGTTATCATGATGTGATGATGTCATGTAGACTGGCACTCAACAAGATGATCATTGTAAATATTGTAATGAGTTGTGATATAAAGCTACACTATGCAGTATGTTTTCATGTTGTCATGATGTTCTTCTCTTGAGAATATATTTCATTGTAAATACTACATTGAGCTGTGTTATAAAGATCCATGAGCAATATGTCTTCTTTCAGTAGGTTGCTGAGGTATTTGTGTGATTGAACACCAAGGATAGTGTCCCCCAAAGGGGAGGTTTCTGTAATAGCCTTGGTTAAAATTTCATGTAATAAAAGTTAAAAACAATAACCATGGATGAATGGGACACTTATTCCAAACTGAATGTTGGGCAAGACATCCTAGGGGGTGTTCATTTGATTGTTTACGGCTAAGGAAAATGGCTAAAGATTTTGAGAGGAAAAATCAAATTTTTGGCACAATTATTTATGAAAATAATGGAAATTAGGAGAAGAAGGAGGTGAAATGCCATAGGTTGCACGTGAGGAGGAAAATGAAGGAAAATAATGGAAAATTAAGAAAATAGATGCCTCATTCATAAAAGGGCCTCTGAGGATCAGTTGGTAACCTTTTGTGAGTTTATCTTTTGGAGCACTTTCATTATTCTTTCTCTCTCATACTCTTCGACACTTAGAATTTTCTTGGAGCACTTTGGCATTGGAGAAAGAAAGGCAAAGAAGGGAAGAGGAAGCAAAGATCAAGCAAGGAAAGGTAAGATCAAGTAGATACAAAAGGTTTCGTTGCAGATATGGACTTGCATGTGCATTTTCCTTGCTAGATTTGGCATGCATGGGATTGTATATGTTTCCTTTCTACCATGGCATGGGTTTTTCTAGGTGTGATAGTATGTTCAACCTAGCCTTTCCATTTCCCGATAGCTTTGGTGAGATGAGTTCTCTCATTTGGTTTATGTGGGATGACTAGATTTTATTTGAAGTTGAGTGGGGTGGATCTCTGAATTGACAAACACATGGTATAGTGGTCCCTGAACTGGACTGAGGATGCACGAAGCCATTGGCCTAGTAACCCCTAAACTGCACTATGGGTGGAAGTAAAGCCAGATTGTGTACCTCAATGGTCCTAAGAATCCTTGTCGGTGAATGGCAGGATATACGATAAAGCCAAGAGGTGTATTTTCTCTCCGTTGGGCCTAGTGATTCCGGGATGGAATACATGTAAATCCTAGAGATTATGCCTTGGTGTAGGGCCTAGTTATCCCTGGATCAGACTACGGATGCACGGTAAATCTTGAGAGGCTAGGAGGCACTCAAATTCCTCATGATGTAGGCATAGAACTTTAGTGGCATCCACATTGACTGGTGCTTTTGATGTGTTCTATGAGTCCCATATTCATGCTTGGAATATGGCACGGGGGTGATTGGCTGAAGAGAGACTTGCCTCAACCAATCTATGGTCAGGTGGAACGTGGTAGTCCCATCTCCAGTTGGTTCATTGCATTGATTAATGAGAAATTCATTCCATTGATTTTCATGTGTAAATATACTGATATATATATATATATATATATATATATATATATATATATATATATATATATGGGGATTTTGATGGCTGATATATTTATTGTATTTCTATCCCTATTATGATGGTTATATGCACATTTTATGACAACAACTATGTATGGCCCTCTTCATGTTTTTACTTGTATATGAATGGATAATGTGTCTATGACCTAATAGATGAATATTCAGAAAATGACACGAGGAAACAATGGTTTATATTGATTTTCAGATAAGCATGAGATCCCTACACTTAATTCTGTTGTTTACACGTATAGGTTACATGTTCATAATATGTCTGATGAGATGGTTGTCATGGCTAGTAGGGGTCTGGTTAAGGTCTTGTTGAGTTTATTGCTTTTGTTTCATTGTTTCCTTGTGCCTTACTTGATTTCAAGCTTTCATTCCATTCTGGGCAGTGGCTTGGGCTCTGGGCCTAAAAAAGCAGCTTAAATCCTGGGGTTGCTGGCACAGAACTGGCAAGTTTGGTACATAGTTACTGGCATGCAGGCCCATGAGAGAGACTTTAGGTGCTGGTCACTCCCTTTCCCATAGCATGAGAGCGACTATGGCCTCAGAGGTCCAGAACAACAGTGGGACCAAGGGACAGGTTGTTTGAGTGGATGACTTATCTCCTGAGGTTTCTGTTGATGATGTTGGATGACTGTTTGTGATGTTCTATCAATTCCACTTCCTTAAGGCCACATAGGATGTCAAATATGATCATAGTAGCCTCTTGTCTCATGTTTACTCCTGTTGGCATAGTTACTTGCGTGGATATGGGAGGAGGGTGTTACCTATTCCTACTAGCAAGGCAGAATCCGAGTAAAATGAAGTCATAATATATAAGAAAAAGTTCATTGCATTGGCCTCTATTGAGGAAGAGGCTGGCCTGCTCTAGGAATTAGTAGTGTTGAGGCTACTCCTCTTTCCTCGACTTCGAAACTACAAAAAGAAATTCCCACAAGCCCATAAGTAACCAGTAATGAAAAAGACACAATGGATGAATAGGAGGAAGAAGAAGGGTTCTTATCCTCAAAAGAAATAACAGTAACAACATTATCTATGAGCTCAACATATGAAAAATCAGAGGGCGCAAGACTTAGGGACATGAACAAAAGGACAAGAATATCAGGATAGAAAACAAAGCAAGAAACCAGGAAAGGAAAAATAGAAAAGGGCAAGGATTTGGGTTTTCAACACACTATTCCTTGCCAGTTAGCCAATTTGGGGAACAAAGGAGGAAAAAAGGGAAGCGCAACAGGCTCTGCGAAAGGGACACCAACTACAAAAAGTAAGTAATGAATATTATCTCCTGAAATTGTAGGGGTCTTGGTTCTAGAAAATGAATAATGGAAGTAAAATCTCTAGTACAAAAGGAAAGACTAGTAGTCACCCTACTACAGGAGATGAAGTTGAGTGAGACTGAAATCTACTCTAGTCATTCCTCTCTTTGGGGTCTTATAAATATGGAAGAAAAGATCTCGAGAGGTGCTTCGAGAGGCCTCTGAATGATGTGGAATAATACAAAATTACAACTGGTAAGTTCTTTAAAAAACACTCACTGAATTGTAATTTCTTTTAAGATTTTAGAGTTGCAACAAACTTTCTCTGTGATCAATATCTATATGAATTTCAACTTATAGAGAAACAAGAATGTTGGAAGTCTTTAATGGAGTTAAAAAACTTTGAATATGGGCACAATTGTATTCTGGGAGGAGATTTCAACACCACCAAGGGACTAAATGAGAAGAGGGGAGGATCTATTGTTAGGGATGCTTCCCAAGAAAATACGGAGGACTTAATCCTCAACATCAACCTCTTTGATGTTAAGCCTCCTAAATTCCTCTATACCTGGAATAAAAAATGTTCTAGGCCAGGCCATATTGTGGCTCATATTGATCGCTTCCTGGCCTCTGATTGCCTGATTATGATGAATCTTTTCCTATAATCCCATATTCTTCCTTGGTGTACCTCAAACCATCGCCAAATCAATCTTCTTGTCTCACCTTCATTTAATATAGGGCCAATCCCCTTACGGGTTTCCCCTCTTTGGCTTGAATCAGATGGATTCTCTCAGATGGTTTCCCTTTCTTGGTAAGTTTGGGTTGAGGGCAACCTAATCTCTATTTGGGAATCCAAAATCAAAAGGCTAAAAGGATATATTAAAAAGTGGTTAAAAGAAAAAAAATCAGAAATGAAATATGCAATAAAGGATATGGAAAACCACCTTGCCATAATCCAGGGACAAATGGAGATGACCACGACCAATTTGATGGACCTCCAAAAAGAAGTTGAGGCCTTCAAGGCTCTTCATTACCACCTCAGAAGAGAAGAAGAGTACTGGAGACTAAAGTCAAGAAACAATTGGCTAAAGGTTGGAGATAGAAACACAAAGTTCTTTCATAAGTAGGACAAGTTTAGAGAAAGAACGAATAACATATCTCAAATCCATCATGAGGGACATACTGTATTAAAGTTTGAAGAAATTGAGACAGTTGCGCTAGACCATTTCAAGATCCTCTATGAGGAAGACCCTCAAATAGATCTAAATTGGGAGGAGTTTTTCTTGGAGAATGTCCCTACTTTGGTTTCTCCTAAAAAGAATGAGGTTTTGAACTCCCCTCCGACCATAGACGATATCAAATCAACTGTTTTCTCCTTTTTTCCTGATAAATCTCTAGGCCTGAACGGTTTCTCTACCAATTTCTACCAAAACGTCTAGGAAGTAGTCTACAAAGACCAGTGTCATATGATAGGATACTCCTTTAAAATATTTTTAATGGGGGGAGGAATCAATTCTTCCTTTTTGGCCTTAATCCATAAGGAGTCCTGCCACTCCACCTTTGTTAGATTTCAACCTATTTCTTTCTACAATGTCTCTTATAAAGTCATCTTGAAGCTGTTGGCCTCTAGATTAAAAAATATTCTTCCCCTTTTGATCTCAATAAATCAGGAGGGATTTGTGCTTAGACGTCAAATTTTTGATAATATAATTTTTCTCAAAGAGGCTATTGGTTTGAGCTAGAAAAGAGGAGAGTAAGGAATGGTAATAAAGTTGGATATGGTGAATGCTTTTGATAAGGTCTGACATGGATTCCTGCTAAAATTCATGAGGAGGATGGGTTTTGATGATGCATTTATCAAATGGGTTGCTCTAAGCATCTCTTCTCCTTCGATATCCCCCATAGTGAATGGTCAGGATGTGGGCTTCTTCAAAGCCTCTATGGGGCTATGTCAAGGATGCCCTCTCTCCCCTTTTCTATATATTATTATGGGAGACTCACTAAGAATAATATTGGAAGTCGATCGACAATCTCAAAATCTTTCGGCCATCAGATATAAAGAAGGGATCAAGTGTATAAACCATGGCCAGTTTGCAGTTGACACCTTATTGGGAGGGGCCTCTTTTGTGATTGCAAGATGCTTCAAAAGTAATCTAGATAAGTTTCACAGAGCTTCTAGAGGGGCCACAAATGATAGCAAAAGCCATGTTTATACATGGAATATATGCCCCAAAAAAGTAAAAAATATAGAAGAAATTATGGGATTAAAAAAGGAAGGGATTAAAAAGGTTTCAACTACCTTAGAATCCCAACCTTCTTAAGAAGAGAATCTCCTCATGCGTGGCAAAGGGTTCTAGACAAAATTAAGTTGAAAATAGTGAACTGGAGAGGTATGTGGCTAAACAATACAGGGAGGATAATCTTGGTTATTATATTCCATTTTTTCACATCTGATCATTAAGCCTCCTAATGGGATTAATCAACATCCTATTCCCCCTTATCATCATCTACCACAAATCCCTAAGCATGCCTCTTTCATTCCCCAGAGTTTCTTCCTGAAACTGCATCATCTGAGCCAGTTTTAGGACCAACACTCCCTGACCTCTTTTTGTACAACCTTCACCTACAGGTTGCTCCACTGTGGCCCGCATTGATCACCTACACGTTGTCCCCATCTTCACCTGCATTGGTTCTAGAAATTCGGGAAAAAGAAAGAAATTTTGGAATCCTCCTCTTCCAGAAGATTCCAAAATTTGTTACAACCATTTACCTCAGATAAAACATTCATATCCTATCCTATCCTACTTTGGAGTTTCCATCCCTTATCCTTTGATCCCATCCTCCCATCAAAGATGGATCTAAAACCATAGATTCATAATTGGATAAGAACTCCTAACTTAATCCACTCCTCTATATATTTACAGGCTTCAATATGCAAGAGGTTGTATTTTGGAGAGTGAATCTACCCTTATCCTGCTATTGTGAGAGGTTTCATTTCATGTATTTAGGGTGATTATAGGTGCACATTGTGACAAGGAAAGGGCAAGTCAACTTGGAGGAGCTCTTCTACAAGATCAACATGTATTTATGGTTGTAACTCCTTCCATTTATATTAATGCAAATAAGTATATGTTTTCCTATACGTGATGTTGTTATTTCATATATTTCAATACCTTGTTGATCTATTTAATAGAGTATTTAGATGATACTGCATAGATCTCGTAGTTTCTTGACTTGTGTTATCTCACCTTGCAGCTTCTAATTTTAGCAAATTGGAGCTGGAATTGGAGTATTCAAGCTAAAGGAGTGAATCATGTGGCATATTCCAGGTAGGCTTCATTCCATCATGTATTTACTTTAAGGAAAGCATTGGGTTCCTTGTCTCCTTTTGTTCTAGGTTAGCCACCAAACCTAGGGGAGATACTTTTTTTCCGTAATCGTAAATCCTGCATAAAAAATTTGCTACTTTGGTGGGAACGATGTATTCCCTTGGTGGTTCCTTTGTCCATTTTGTTTGATTACCTATTTGATATACCTTTGTTTCTTTACACTTTTTTTTCGTAATCGTAAATCCCGCATAAAAAATTGGCGACTCCGGGGGGAACGATGTATTCCCTTGGTAGTTCCTTTGTCCATTTTGTTTGATTACCTATTTGATAGACCTTTGTTGCTTTACCTTGCCAAAAACAGACCTAGGAATTGATTTCATTGAGTCTCTTTTTCAATTTTTGTGTCAGAATACTCTATCCCTGGACCAATGCTCCCCCAGTGCCTCTGATAGAGCATTGCACGTCACCTGGGCCCACTTTGTACCAGCATTGCAAATCACTAGTGCCTCTTTTGCACCAACGTTGGCCCCTATTTTTACAAAAGACTTGCCCTTGTTTTTTAGTGTGTCTTTGATCAACCTACTTCCAAGTGACCTTCCCTGAGTCTTGAGTGTCTTATGGTCTCTCTAAAGCCTCCATTTGTTTTTCATTTGTGTTTGATTTCCTCTGGTAAGAATTGGTTTTGACTTTTTATTTGTTCTTATCATTTGGTTGCTTGCAAACTAATTTATTTTGGTCATTGGATGCTTGGATGAATTGTTGTTTTAGTCCTCATTCTCAAAAGTGCATTTGAATTGGTGATTAAAAGTTTGCATATTAGTTTTCTTCATTTAAAAAATTAAGTGTGTTGAAAAGAAATTTTTTTGCATTGGCATTTATGGTTTTGTATGTGCACATATATAGGAACAATTACATTGAAAGGGAAATTTCATCTTGCATTGTGTTTGTTGCATGTTATATGTTGCATACTTATTGTTCTTCCCTTCCTTAGTTAGATTTTCATTGAAAGAGAAAGATTTCCATTTTCTCATGCTAGATTTGCATTTTAGGATATTCAGGTGACATTCGTCGTGAGCCCAAAATTGAAACTTAATCAAAGATAAACAATAAATTTTTTTGAATCAATCTAAGGAGAATTTGTAACATTAACACAAACACTTAGAGGTCTAGGCTAGAGACATGTTTAGGCATCATTAAACGTAGGATTTGTCATTTTTCTCCATCGTTCCATCCCAAGGATGAAATCACGTTCCATGTATGTGAGTGTATAGGATCGTTCTCCATGTACCTTTGGGTATATTGGATGATGCTCCACACATGTAAAGTATATGGGAATTCTCTTTATGAAACAGGTGTTGTCCATGATGGCAACTCACTCAGATGAAAGTTCATAGTACAGTAGGTCAACAACAAAGGATTATAGATCAGACTCCAAAGAATGAAGAAAGAGAGGTGTACGCTGGTTCACTTTGTCCAAGGTGCGTATACACACGGTTTAATAGAACAAAAGTAGTATATAACATATACACACACTTTCACAGGAGGAAAAGTGTGTACATGTTTGAAAACCAAGTTTTTGGTCCGAGGTATTTGGTCCAAGGTATTTTGATCCAAGGTATTGGTCCAAGGTATTTGATCCGAGGTATTTGGTCCAAGGTATTAATCCTAAATAGTTTTGGTCCAAGGTATTGAGAAAGGCCTAAGAGTATATAAGGAGGAGAAGATCATTAGGCCAGGAGTGCAAGTATTGAATATCTTCTGAAGTGTTAGATCATATAAGCAGGTTATGAGCTTCTGATGCGTTGCTTGAGTTGATCTAAGCATGCACCCTTGTGGTTGATGATGGTTGATGGATTGGGATCATAAAGCCTTAAAAGTATTATCATTATGTGGTTTGATCATGGAAAGTCTAGATCTGAATACTGATGCATGTTTTGTTCTGTAAATGTTATGATCTGGGTATGACTAAAGTCTGGAATGTCTATGAAGTTTTAAGTTAGCATTTGCAGATATGTACACTGTTTCGATTTTGTAAAAGCACATATACACACTGGTTCGACACATCAAAGTAGCGTATACCTTATAAATTATGATGTTTGAAGTTGCAGTTGGTTCTGGTTGTTGATGCAAAGTTCTGGGTTTTGCTTTATGTTCTGGTGACTGCATTCTGGTGACAGTGTTCAGATTGATTGATTGTGATTAAATCTAATGATGGATTAGGTTCATAATGACTAATCATTATGTGATCTGATAGGCTAGATCTAATTTCTAACACATGTTTTATCCTTTATATTTGATGATCTGTGTATGTTTGAAGTCAGGAAGTGTAGCGAAGTTATAAGTAAGTATTTGCATATCTATACACTGGCTTGCTGTGATGAAGTTGTGTATACACACTGGTTCGGTTGTTCCAAGTTGCGTATACACTCTAATGCATGATTTTAAGGTTACAACTGGTTTTGAATGATGATGCCGTATTCTAGTTTCAGATCTGTGTATTGGCTACAGTGATCTATCTGTTCCAGTGGATTTGTTGAAGTTGATTAAGTATGAATGAATGGTCGATTCAGTTGTGTCAGAGGTTCAGAGGTTGATAGTGATTGGTTGAGTTTGATTGATTCAGAGAGTGATGATTGAGTTTCAGTGATTGATGCAGATATAGTTGATGGTTATATTGCAATGATGATGTTGTTGATGGGCCCAGTATGAAAATTGGATTAAACGAGGCCTTCATGTGTATTGTTGTGTACCAAGAGCATCCAGTCTAAAAATTTATGAAACGTGGTCCCTGGAGGAAGAAAGAAGGTCATAGCCTTCTGTAGGTTGGCACCTACGTACTAGTAATCATATCATCTAGTACAAGAGCTAGGGTGTTGTAGCTCCCTTCCAGTAGAAGCTGGAGAATGAGAGAAGTTTGTAACCTTCTACAGGTAGAAGCCTGCGTACTGGTATGAGTCTGCAACAGTGCAATGTTGTAAGCAGATTTTCTTATCATTAAAAGAAGACAGAGACGATAGCAATAGGTGGTTTTCACCCATATTGGGTTTCCACCTTAAATCTTGGTGTTCAAGTGTGTTGCTTATGTGTGATGCTTTATTCTACTTTTACTGCATGGTCTAATAAATCTCTGATATATTGGTTTAAGCTCAACACGTGATAAACTGTCTAAATCACAATTTCTCTACATATACGCTGGTTTCTTTAAGCACAGTCACATGTACATGCTAGTTCTTCACTGAAGTAGCATATATAAATCTGTTTGGGAAATAAAATAATTGATCTGATAATACTGATTCATCCCCCTCTCAGTATTATTTCCAACAATTGGTATCAGAGCAAGTCCATCAGAAGAAGCTTGATTGCTTGAAGGGAGATCCATCATCATGAATAATCAAGAAAGCATGGAATCCATCAGACCGCCAATCTTCGATGGGAGCAACTTTTTTTATTGGAAAATAAGAACCACAGCCTATCTACAATCACTTGGAATAGATGTCTGGGAAATTGTGGAAGGAGGATATACATTTCCAACAACAATTCCTACAAATACGGCAGGTAAAAAGCAATATGAAACCAATGCCAAAGTTGTCAATACTTTATTGGGAAGTCTGTCACCATCATAGTTTGTCAAAGTCATGCAGCTCAAATTAGCCAAAGAAATATGGGAAAAAATCATTCTGAGCTATGAAGGAGAATCTCAAGTAAAACGTGCTAAGCTTCAAATTCTCAGAATTCAGTATGAAACTCTTAAGATGCATAGTGATGAAATTATAGCTAGTTACTTCTTACGTATAGATGAGGTTGTTAATTGTATGAAGAATCTGGGTGAAGAAATAAAGGAAGTTACCTTAGTTGAGAAAGTTTTGAGATCCTTGTCTGCTAAATTTGAATCCAAAGTGTCTTCCATATAAGAAAAATAGGATCTACAGAATATCACTATGACACAGCTTCACGAAATCCTAATTGCCTTCAAGATGAGAAAAGGAGGACCATCAGATATGAGAGAAGCTGCATTTAAAGCCTCATCAAAATGAAATGAGGAACACAATGAATCAAGACATATTTCATAAGAAGAAGATCAGGTAAACTTTGTCAAGAAACGTCAACGGGGTTCTGGAAGGTTTAGAGGTAAGTTACCTTTCAAATGCTTTGCTTGTGGTAGAGTCGGTCATTATGCTGCCAAATGTCCTCATAAAGATAAATATGAAAAAGGAAAGGAATATGAAAAAAGGAATAGAAAAAAAGTTGTGAATAAAAGGAGTTACTATACTCATGAAGATAGTGATGGTTTATCTAATAGTGATGAAGATGAAACTAGACAAGATTACAGACTTCTCATGGATTATGATGGAAATAATTTTTGGGATAGTTTAGAAGAAGATAATGATGGTTTATTTAATAGTGATGATTATAGACTTATCATGGTTTATGACGATGATCATTTTTGGGATGCTTTAGAAGAGGAAGACCTTCATGAAGAAATATCTAAACTCAAAATCTATTTGGAAGAAAAGAATATGATTATAGATACCTTGACATACCAATTTGCTGAAAAAGAAAAACACAATGAAAAACTAGAATGTGAAATTGTGGGTCTAAGAAAGGATCATGAGAAAACAAAATCTCTCAATCTTAGATTTGCTAAAGGATCAAAAACTTTAAGTGAAATTATCAAATTTCATTGTTCTCCTCTGATAAAGACAGGTCTTGGATATACTGAAGAAGCATCTCAATCACAGAAGCCATCAACCTCCACCAAAAGCTATCTTGATGCAGCAAAGACCAGTGAAAAATATGACTATCGTTAGCAAAGGCATAAAGTAGATCACCAGGTAAATCATACTCAATTTACTCCAAGGATGAATAGAAGCCATAACCAACCTTAGGAAAATCATACTCAATTTGCTCCAAAGATGAATATCATTAGAAACTTCAATCACCAGGTTAATAGATTCAATAGTCACAGGAACTTCTTTAAAGGGAAATGTTTTTCATGTCATAATTTTGGGCACAAATCTTCTCAATGCGTTGCTTACAAAACCATCATGACTAGAGAAGCACGAAATCAAAGGAATGTAACAAGGATCAAGAGAACTTCCTATAATAACTTTTCTCCTCTTGAAAATGAAATAGAATGCTCAATCTATAACAACTTTGGTCATGAAGAATCTGAATGCAGGAGAAAATTTCGGCAAACATCTCAAAAGGATAAAATGCCATTAAATCCCAAGGTATGGAAAAGGAAATAATCTCAAACAGAAAGATGTGGTATAGCCTTGTATGCAGAAGGACAAGAAAATCAGTGGTACATCAACAGTGGATGCTCAAAACACATGACAAGTGACAAAGAAAAACTTCACTCATATAATGCCTTAGAAAAGGAAAAGAATGTCTCATTTGGAAATGACACTCCGTCTATCATAAAAGGTAAAGGCTCTATTTTCTTGAAAGAAAAGGTTAAAGCTAGAAATGTTATGTATGTTGACAGTTTAAAGCATAACCTGTTGAGTGTTAGTCAAATGTGTGATCAAGGAAATGAAGTTGTGTTTTGATCAAACGGATGTGTTTTCGTGAGCTTGATACAGGAGAGACCTTAATCAGAGGAAAAAGAACTCCAAACAACTTATACATACTCAAGGGAGGACAAAAACAATGCTATCTAAGCAAAAATGATGAAAACTAGTTGTGGCATAGAAGATTGGGACATCTAAGATTTTCTCAAATAATAAAAGCATGCAGATTCAAGCCTGTTCGTGATCTTCTAGATATCAACATCCCGTATCAAATCAACAAGCAAACCAGAGCTCACTTTATGGAAAAGGAAGGGTCAGCTAGTAAGCCTCTTGAACTTGTCCATACTGATTTATGTGGACCATCAAGGAAAAAGTCACCTCGTGGAGAAGAATACTTTATTTTTTTCATTGATGATTTTTCCAGAATGTGTTGGATAGGTCTTCTAAAGCATAAAGATGAAGCTTTTGAAAAGTTCCAAGCCTTTAAAGCTTTGGTTGAAAATGAATCAGATGAAAAAATTCAAATGCCTCATATCTGATCGAGGAGGGGAATTTACCTTAGATAAATTCTTTGACTTTTGTGAACAACATGGAATAAAAAGGCAATTCTCCACCGCAAGGACTCCTTAGCAAAATGGTGTGGTTGAAAGAATGAATAGAACAGTTCAAAAAATGGCTCGAGCTATGCTATATGAATCTGGAACTCCTGCAACCTTCTGGGGTGAAGCTGCATTCGCTGCCGTAACTATTCTCAACCAAGCAAATGTTCGGGTAAACAGCACTCAAACTACACATGAACTTTAGTATGGTAAGATTCCCACTGTAAAATACTTTAAAGTTTTTGGAAGCAAATGTTATATCAAAAGGACTGATGAAAAGCTTGGTAAGTTTGAACCCAGAGCAGATGAAGGTATTCTTCTTGGTTATTCTTCCAAAAGTAAAGGATATAAATGTTATAATAAAAGACTTGGAAAAATTGTTGAAAGCATTGATGTTGTAGTTGATGAAGCTTGAAAAAATCCAAAACAAATAGAATCAACAGAAGATTATGACAATGAAGAAGATGGGGATTATTTTCGCTCATCAAATCAAAATCACATTGAAGAAGAAACCAGTGAAGCACCAGAAGAAGAGATAATGGTAGAAGAAAAGTCTCCGTCCAGGTATGTTCAGAAAAATCATCCAGAAACTCAAATTTTAGGGGAAGAAGAGGCAAGTGTACAGACAAGAAGAACCATTACAGGGACCTCAAGCTATCTAGCATTACTATCATCCACCAAACCTCAAAATGTAAAAGAACCATGCAAAGATGAATGTTGGGTCATGGCCATGGATGAAGAACTTGAGAAAATTGAAAAAAATAATACTTGGGAATTAGTTCCTAAACCTCATGATAAAAATATTATAGGAACTAAATGGATATTCAAAAACAAGCTAAATGAAAATGGAGAAGTCATTAGAAACAAGGCCAGACTTGTTTGTAAATGGTATGCTTAACAAGAAGGTATAGATTTTGAATAAACTTTTGCCCCTGTTTCTAGAATTGAAGCCATAAGGATGTTTCTTGCTCTTTCTAGCTTTCAGAAATTCAAAGTATACCAAATGGATATAAAATCAGCCTTCCTGAATGGAGATTTAGAAGAAGAAGTTCATATTGAATAGCCAAAAGGATTCATTCTTGGAAATGATGAAAAACTTGTATTCAGACTCAAAAAGACCCTCTATGGTTTGAAACAGGCTCCAAGGGCCTGGTATTACCGCCTTGACAAATATCTACACCAACAAGGTTTTACAAAAACTTCAACAAATAGCAATCTATATACAAAGATTGAAACTGATAAATTGCTAATTATCATTGTTTATGTTGATGATATCATTTTTGGTAGCAATGAAGAATCCATGGGTTAGAATTTTTCTTCAGTAATGCAGTAAGAATTTGAAATGTCCTTGCTTTCTGAACTTACCTATTTTCTTGGTCTACAAGTTCAACAAAATAAAGATGGTATTTTTCTTTCACAAACCAAATATCTCAAACAAATCTTGAAAAGGTACAGAATGGAAGATTCTAAACCTGTATGTACCCCAGTGGTAATAGGATGCAGTCTCAGCTCAAATGATGAATGAACAACAGTACATCAACCGACTTACAGATCCATGATTGGAAATCTGCTTTACCTAATAGGCACCTGACCTGACATCATGCATGCAGTAGGAATAGTTGGAAGATTCCAAGCAAATCCAATGGAATCACACCTTCAGGTAGTCAAAAGAATTTTCAAATATCTTCAAGGAACTCAGGACTTTGGTTTATGGTATCCTCAAAATACAGATCTTACTCTTCATGCATATACAGATGCAGATTGGTCAGGAAGTGTTGATGACAGAAAAAGCACTAGTGGTGGTGCATTCTATATGGGTTCCAGGTTAGTGTCTTGGTTCAGCAAGAAACAAAGTTCAATTCCTTTATCTACAGCTGAAGTAGAATATGTGGTTGCTGCATCTTGCTACACACAACTACTTTGGATGATGCAAACCTTGAAAGACATTCAGATCACATATACTCCACCCATCTCCATTCTATGTGATAATACAAGTGCCATCAGTATTTCAAAGAATCCGGTCATGCACTCCAAGACCAAGCACATACCCATCAAATACCATTTTCTACGTGAACAAGTGCTTGAACAAAAAGTCAAATTGGAGTATCTTCCCTCCAAAGTACAGGTTGCTGATATATTCACTAAACCATTGCCCAGAGAAACATTTAAATATCTCAGACAAAAGAAGGGAGTAATTGCTGCATCATCCTACTATTAAATCTAATTTTTTCAGAGAAAGGTTATTATACGCGTGTTTCATGAAGTCGAGTCACGTACACATGTGAATTTATGTGGGACAAGGAGCGTATATGTTTCAGACAAGAAAAATAGTGGGGCATGCTCTAATATGGGTGCTCTGCCTGATGTTGATGATCACAGTCTATTGATCTATGGTCTGTTCATTAATTTTTATCTAACTGACAAATATGCCTTGATCATTGACTTGTTAACAATGACAAGTAGCACAAGTTCAGGGGGAGCATTAACCTTCACTCGCATTGTTAGCATTATGGTTGCTGAGTCCAGCTATGGCTTCAGATATTTATACCTTTTGTTGCTTAAGTCATGTAAAAGTCTAGGATGTGATATGTCTTCTCATACATTTGAATGAGTCCTATTGGACAAATGATGTAATTTGTATCCCCACTTTGCATAAGATGGATGATGTAATTATATTTTTTCATTTATAAACAATTGGTATATCCCCACTTGGATGGGTGGATGAGTCAAATTTGGTGTATCCCCACTTGGTTGGGTGGATGAGTCAAATTTGGTGTATCCCCACTTGGTTGGGAGATGAATGTATGTATGAGTCATTGGTGATAGGAAGGTCATACTCACATAGTTGAGTTATAGAGTCATGTTACTCTTTTGGAGAATACTTTTGCAGACTGTGCTTGTGATGAGGGGGAGCATGGACGTTTTTAGTGCATCTCAACATGTACAAAGGGGAGCTCAATCAGACAATTCAGCATGTACTTAAGGGGAGAGAATATCTTGGTCTGCCCTTTGCCCTTGATGTCAAAGGGGGAGAGTGTCTTTGTGTTGTTGTTGCCATCAAGTCCAAAGGGGGAGATTATTGGCATTATGATACAAGTGTTGTCCTTGATGGCAACTCACTAAGATGAAAGTTCACAGTGCAGCAGGTCAATAGCAAAGGATTACAGATCAGACTCCAAAGAATGAAGAAAGAGAGGTATATGTTAGTTCACTTTGTCCAAGGTGTGTATACATGTGGTTTAACAGAACAAAAGTAGCATATAACGTATACACACACTTTCGCAAGAGGAAAAGCGCGTACATGTTGGAAAACCAAGTTTTTGGTCCAAGGTATTTTGATCCAAGGTATTTGATCCAAGGTATTTGGTCCAAGGTATTGAGAAAGGCCTAAGGGTATATAAGGAGGAGAAGATCATTAGGCCAGGAGTGCAAGTATTGAATATCTTCTAAAGTGTTAGATAATATATGCAAGTTATGATCTTTTGATGTGTTGCTTGATTTGATCTAAGGATGCACCCTTGTGGTTGATGATGGTTAATGGATCGGGATCATAAAGCCTTAAATGTATTATCATTATGTGGTTTGATCATGGACAATCTAGTTCTGAATACTGACACATGTTGTATTCTGTAAATGATATGATCTGGGTATGACTAAAGTCTCGAATGTCTGTGAATTTTTAAGTTAGCATTTGCAAATATGTATGTTGTTTCGCTTTGGTAAAAGCGCATATACACACTGGTTCGATACATCGAAGTAGCGTATACCTTATGAAGTATGATGTTTGAAGTTACAGTTGGTTCTGGTTGTTGATGTAGAGTTCTGGGTTTTGCTTTATGTTCTGGTGACTACATTTTGGTGACAGTGTTCAGATTGATTGATTGTGATGAAATATAATGATGGATCAGGTTCATAATGACTAATCATTATGTGATTTGATAGGCTAGATTTGATTGCTAACACATGTTTTATCCTTTATATTTGATGATCTGGGTATGTCTGAAGTCGGGAAGTGCAGCGAAGTTATAAGTAAGTATTTGTAAATCTATATGTTGGTTCACTGTGATGACGTTGCGTATACACGTTGGTTCGGCTGTTCCAAGTTGTGTATACACTCAAATGCATGTTTTTAAGGTTACAGCTGGTTCTAAATGATGATGCAGTATTCTGGTTTCAGATCTGTGTATTGGCTATAGTGATCTATCTGTTCTAGTGGAATTATTGAAGTTGATTAACTATGAATGAATGGTTGATTTAGTTGTTTCAGAGGTTCAGAGGTTGTCAGTGATTGGTTGAGTTTGATTGATTTAGAGAGTGATGATTGAGTTTCAGTGATTGATGTAGATATAGTTGATGGTTGTATTACAATGATGATGTTGTTGATGGGCCTAGTATGAAAATTGGATGAAATGAGGCCTTCATGTGTATTGTTGTGTACCAGGAGCATCCAGTCTGAAAATTTATGAAACGTGGTCCCTAGAGTAAGAAAGAAGGTCGTAGCATGCTGTAGGTCGGCACCTACGTACTATACAAGAGCTAGGGGGTTGTAGCTCCCTTCCAGTAGAAGTTGGAGAACAAGAGAAGGTTGTAACCTTCTGCAGGTAGAAGCCTGCGTACTGGTATGAGTCTACACCAGTGCAATGTTGTAAACAGATTTTATTATCATTAAAAGAAGACTGAGTCGACAGCAGTAGATGGTTTTCACCCACATTGGGTTTCCACCTTAAATCTTGGTGTTCATGTGTGTTGCTTATGTGTGATGTTTAATTCTGCTTTTGCTGCACTGTCTAATAAATCTCTGATACACTGGTTTAAGCTCAACACATGATAAATTGTCTAAATCACAAGTTCTCTGCATATACGCTGGTTTCTTTAAGCAGAGTCGCGTGTACATGCTAGTTCACTTCACTGAAGTAGCATATATAAATTTGTTTGGGAAATAATAATTGATCTGATAATACTGATTCAGCCCCCTCTCAGTGTTATTTCCAACATTCCATTGTTCCATCACGAGGATGAAATCACATTCCATGTATGTGAGTGTATAGGTTCATTCTCCACGTACCTTTGGGTATATTGGACGATGCTCCACAAGTGTAAAGTATATGGGAATTCTCTCATAGAATAGTTATGCATTAGACAACACTACTACAGGCCGCACTCCCACGTACTGTTGAGTATATTTTGGGAGTCCCCTATAGGTTTCTATCCATCCATAGGTAACCGAGTTAGCCGCATGTTATACCATGATAAACCGAACACAACATTCGGGGATATTTCCTGAACGTACATTAAGTCCTTGTTCACCAAGGTGTAATTGCAGTTCATAGTTGCTTGGTAAACATTTATGCCTAGTTACCCCTTTGTTTTGTTTGTGTCTTTAATTTCTAAAATCAATTAATTGATTGTGGAACAACATCCTCCCCGTGGAACAAATCCTTAGTGGATCTTAGGTTGAGATTAATGGAAACAGTTCCAGAGTCTACCAATTAAGGGAAATCCTCTGACGGGAATCCTAGTCCTTTTCCTTCTTTTGGAAATATTGGTGCTCCTTATATGGCAACGTTGTCCCTTCCTAGATTTACCATTGGTTTTCCAGTTTGGTTATTTTCAACCCCTATGGTTCTGAATGTCCAAACTACTTCTCAACCAAGTTCTCCTCCACCTGAACAACATCAACCTCATGTTGATCCTAAATTTGACCCTTTTCCTTCTTCACCTATTGTTTCTTCATCCCTTTCTTCCTCTTCGCCTAGTGAAAGTCTTGATTCTAGTAACCAGGAAGCTAAGAAGAAGAAGAAAAGGATGAAGAAGAAGAAGAAAAATAAGTAGGGGGAAAACCAAGAAACCATTGCTACAGATGCAACTAGTATGGACAAATCTTCCAATCAGCCCCATAAAGTTAAATTCCCTTGCATGTTATGTAAGGGTGACCACCTTCTTAGAGATTGTCCTGGTATTCCCAAGGTATTAGAAGTGTGGTCCACAGGCTCACATTTGACTTTGTTTTCAATTTCTAGAGATCATGCTGGTGACAAACCCTCAACTAGCAATAGTAAGGTCCATGGGAAAGAGGATACAGTAAAAGTTCCCTATAAGTTATGTGAAGTGAATCATCCTATTCACCTTTGTCCTTATATGGATGAAGCCTAAAAAGTGTTGGAAAACCTTATAGATTCTCAACCAGGACTCCCAGCTAGTTACTGGAAGATTCCTCCCAATCCTCCACTAGTTTATGAAGTGATTGATCAGAATCCAAATCTAATCAATATTTCTCTCTTTAAATGTGAATTCCATGAGTTCATTCCTAACCAACCATTGGTTAACAAAATGGTTGAATCAATTCCACCTTCATTTGATTTTACCTTTCCTGTAGAGAGTGAACTTCTTACCACTCAGGTTCTTCTTGTTTCTTCTGATTCTACCAGACACGGGGGCATTTCTCCCGTTCCCACGAAACCCCCTCCAAAAAAACAAGCCATTGGCTTTGATTGGAGTCGATTGAAAGAACCTCATCTCCCTTCTTACATGCATTTTAAGATCATGGTAAAGTCTTATGATAATAACATCCATCACACTATTATAGATGAGGGAGCTTTTGTTAGTATTATATCCTCCATTGCTTGCCAAGCTTTGGGTTCCCCATAGCTTGTGTCTATCGCTCTGAATTTGTTAGATTTTAACAGAAGAACCATTCAACCCTTAGGGATCCTTCCTCAATTTCCTATTACCTTGGGATGAAAAAATGTATGTATTGATGTTATGGTTGTCATGGGCCGTTTGTACTTCAATTTTCTCATGGGGTGAGACCATGTTCATGCTATGAACGTTGTTGTGTCCACACTATTTCGAGTGATGTGCTTCCTGCACAATGGAAGGATTGTGACTATCGATCAACTTTCATTTGTTGTCCTAATTTGAATACCAATCATCTTACTTCCCTAAGCGTTCTAAATGTGCAAGTGGTATCTTCCCCACCATAGGTTAATTTTTGGACAATTGGTGGTGTGTGGGTGGCTATGTTAGTGTTTGAATTGATGTCAATAAGGGTCAAAATGATGATTGGGTGTTCGGGAGAAATTACATGGTAGCTACAGGATTTATGTAGAGAATAATCACATTACCAAGCTTACTAGAGAAGCCATAAAACGATGACTATGGTGGTTGGGAGTTCATCATTCCAAGCACAAGAAGAAGAGTCAAGGAGAAAAGTGTGACAAAAATTTTGCAGCCATCTCAGAGGTAGAAGATGGATTCAAAGCCTATGTCGGACCATATCTAATGAAAAGTGCTCTAGAAGAGTTTTCCAACAATATGCGGAAGTCCAAAAATGGACTCCTGGATCAAAAGATATGGTCTGTCGAAGTCTAGGGATTTGAAGCCTTAAGAAGGATGAGATATCAGAGCAGGCAGCATATCGGATATTAGAACCCCAAAGATCAGCACATCGAAACATCAGGACATCAACATATCAGATATCAGAACCCCAGAGATCAACACTTTGGAACATTGGGACATCGACGTATAGAATATCATAATATTAGAAATTCTTAAGAGAGAAGCCTTTAGAAGTTACGATATCTGATAGTTCATATAGTACTAAAAAGCGCTGAGGAATGCCGACGAAAATTTACAAAGGATTCTCTTGCAAAACCAAGTTATGACGGACCCTCTTCTCACTACTCTGGTAGGACACATGGCCGCATAAGACTGGCTCCGAGGAGCTGTTGTGGCATCTGACATCAGCATGACGTGGTAATACTACAGGACATGTGGCAAGCAGATTCAACCTTATTGGGTGGCTTAATGGGCCAAATCCAAGTGACATGTGTCACCACTATGGATTTGTCAAGTGGATTAATGACATCATACCAGAGATCAGCATATCAGAGGATGAAGACCTCATAACTTCAATGCAAATGGTTTTTGGAAAAGTTACAATGGAAGAGGCTTCCGATACTGGGTTGGCACTTGGTCACGAGAATCCAGAGAACAAAGGGTGTAGAGAAGTTAACAAAGGAAGATAGGCCCACGATAGGAAAAAAAGGCCTTAGCACTTAAATGTTAAGTTGTCGGTCATAGCTCTCGATTCCATGGAGGAGAAATGATAAGGATCTAAGTGCTAAGGGGCTAAAGGCCAATCGAAAGCACGTGATTTCGTAAGGTCTATTAATAAAAGTTATGATATGGAGTTATTTCGATGAAGTAGTGAGTTAAAGGATGTATGGGTCGACAACTATGGAATTGAATGCAAAATTGAGGGATTTGGTCACAGAAATGGGCTAAATCTACAGAAGACTCTATAACAAGGAATCAAGGATAACATTTACAGCAGAGATGAATTTGGGTGAATGAAGGAAGCACTCGGTTTCTTTGCATACATGATGGGTTGTGTTAAATGAGAATCACAGTGGTCATCTCTGTGAACTATCAAGATCTATGGAGCAATACATGAGAATGGGGTTGTCGGAGGAGTGTACGGGTCACCTGAGATTTAATTTCTCATCTTGTAACTTTACATAGTTAGATCATAGAGAATTGTAAGGTCCATCTATGTTTGGTACTATGACAGGAAACCACTAGGAGACACAACAAGTACAAAGGAAGCCATGCCGAAGTACATTTGGGCAGCTAAAGTACAGACAACAAAGACTCCCTTGCGTAGAGTGCCTCAGTGAAACAAAACCATCGCCTGCAATTGAGGAGGTGGGGAAGTTGACTAGATTTTTTTAGTGTTGTGGAGTGTGAGTGGTACGAAGAGATAGACAGGTTGAAGCACCAAGGAGGACATTGTGTGATACAACAAAAAGTGCAGCGAGAGTGTTGTATGAAGAATAGTGAGGGTAGTGCTAAAGAGAAGTCAACAAAGAGACCTTGACAGAGGAGGCAGAGTGCTGAGGACATGTTGTTGTGAGAAACAAGTAAAGATCTGCTACCTAAGAACACAAAAGAATGAGTGCAGAAGTTGAATCTTCAAACGTAGATTTTGTTATTTTACTTGCAATATTGTATGCCTCTAGTTTCAGTTTGAAAATTGTATGAAATAGCAGAATAGTGGCAAGAGCAGGTTGGTGCCTGCACACTGAAGAGGTTGGTGCTTCTTGGAAGTTGGTGCTTGCTTACCAAAGGGGAATGATGCCTCCTGTGAGTGGGTGCTCACAAACAAGAAGATGTAATTAAGTGAGTGCTTAATTTAAATCATAAACAAACAACAAATTTGGTGGTTTTTTCCCTTTGGGTTTCCATGTGAAAAGCATTGTGTCAAATGTGTGTGTTGCTCATGTGATTGTTGTATGAACATGTATGCTTCAAATTTTTGTTCACTACTTTTCTAAATGAATGCTTTCTCAAGTAAAAAAAGATAATATGGAATTGTAAGCATAATACAAAAAGAAAAATAATCTCATAATTACTAATTCACCCCCCTTCTTAGCAATTCCTTATTTCAACAATTGGTATCATAGTGACATTCCTTTAGCAACAATTTAATAATTGGAAGGTAGATCTATAAGGAATTATGTATAAGAAAGAGAGTAAAGAGGCTTACTCAAGTAGAATACCAACCTTTGATGGGACAAAATATGCCTTTTGGAAAGTAAGAATTGAAGGCTCGTATCTTATGTCCCTAGGAGTAGATCTTTGGACTTCAGTACTAGTAGACTACAATGTCCTTGATATTCCTCCCATTGATGCAGATGGTAAAAAACTATATGTGAATAATGATAAAGCCAAGAATGTGATTCTCTTTGGCCTTAGTCAATCAGAACTTGTAAAATTTATGCAATGACAGTATGCTAAGGAAGTGTGGGTAAAGCTTAATCAGAGTCATGAAGGAGATGACAAAGTCAAGCAGGAGAAACTTTAGACTTTCAGAATGATATTTGAGAGCTTGAGAATGAGTGAAAATGAAATCGTAGAAGAATACTTCCTCAGAGTTGATGAAGTGACTAATATGATTAGAGGAATTGGTGAGGAGTAAAGGAAAAGATGATTGTTCAAAAAATATTAAGATCTATACCCATGAGATCTAATGTCAAAGTCTCAGCGATTGAAGAAATGGCTAATTTAAAGGATCTCAATATGGACCAGCTGCATGGTACTCTCACAACCTATGAGATGAGAGTAGGAATAGAAAAGTATGAACCTAAGGAAGCAACATTCAAAGTATCCAGAAAGGCCAAGGAGCATAAAGTTCATCAAGACTACTCTGACCGTGAATCTGATTAGGAGTTGGCTCAACTAGCCAAAAAACTAAAGCGTGGCCTAGGAAAATATAAAGGGAAGTTTCCCTTTAAGTGTTTTGATTGTGGAAGAGTTGGACATTTCTTGTCCAAATTCCCTTATAAAGAAAACGCTGAAAAGGAAGAGGATCTGAAATTTGGAAACAAGTCTTAGACACATCAACAGAAAAATATCTATAAGAAAAAGGGGTTCTACTCCAAAGGAGATAGCTCAGCACCAGAGTCGGACAGTGAAAACTTGTCGGAGAATGATTCATATAATTATCTTCTTATGACTTTCGAAACACTCATGTGCCCGCGCCTATGATGCCACAATTTCATATCTTCTCCTGTAGAGGTTAAAGCATTAACATAATTAGAAATACCATTGCATAAATACAATGTACAAACCTTTTCTCCTTTCGCTATTACCAGGGATCCTTTAGTGACCTTCCAGGTTTTATCTATGAAAGTACTTACGAAACCTTCACCTCCCAACTGCCCTGTTGAAATCAGATTTTTCTTTAGATCTGGAACATGCCTTACCTTCTTCAATAGCCACTGATTTCCATTTTGCTATTTTATGAAAACTGTACCCATTCCAACGATTTTACAGGGTTTATCATCACCCAATCGAACTTGTCCAAAATCTCCTTGAACATAATCATGAAAATGTTTCTTATCAGGTGTGGCATGGAATGAGGCCCCTGAATCTACCACTCAGGCATCAATAATATTTTGTAATGAAAGAATCAAAGCATCTCGCAACACATCACCTATTACATTTGCTTCATGATAGTTTTCTTGCTGCGCGTCTCCTTCTTTTCCCTTTCGAGACTTGCAGTCTTTCTTCAGGTGTCCTTTCTTCCCGCATTTCCAGCACACTATCCCTGATTTGGACTTGGATCTGCCTTTTCTTGACTTATTGCGATATCTTGGGCTCTTTCCTCTTTCCATTTTTCTTCCTCTAGTCTCTGCAGTAAAAGCATTACCTGATGTCTCATCGGAGCTTTTCCATTGCATTTCCTTGCTAAGGATTGCACTGACAACATCATCAAACTTTAAAGTACTAGATCCATAGAAAAAGTTACTAATGGCCATAACTAAGCCATTCCAACTTTCTGGCAATGAGCACAGAAATAACAGAGCCCTAACTTCATCATCAAAATTTACCCCTGCAGAACTTAACTGACTTGTAACTATATGAAAATCATTTAAATGGTCTACAACAGATCCACCTTCTGTCATCTTCATATTAAATAAATGCATCATAAGAAATACCTTATTTAAGGCTGAGGGTTTTTCATATAGTTTGGCCAGTGCTGACATTAAACCCTGTGTTGTCATTTCCTTTGAAATATTAAACACTACTGACGCCTCTAGGCACAACCGTATTGTTCCAAGTGCCTTTCTGTCGAGAATATCCCACTCTGTGTCTATCATACTCATCGACTTCTCTGTCTTTTTGTTCAATGGTAGGTACAGATCTCTCTGATACAGATAATCTTCCATCTGCATCTTCCATAGCTGGTAGTTTTGGCCATTGAATTTTTCGACCCTAAACCTACCATCTTCTGCCATTGCTCCCACTCGAACTAGGAACCCTTCTTTCCTGCGAGTTTATCAGCCAAATAGACCTTCGGCTCTGATACCAGTTGTTAGTAAATTATATATTACAGAGCAATGAAACACATAAAATATTGTAGAAATATAAACATAGAAAACACATAAAACAAGAGAGACACAAATATACATGGTTCACCCAGTTTGGGCTACGTCCACAAGAAACAACTGGTCCTTCTTTTATTATATTATCCAACAAACTGAAGAGATACAACCTACAGCAGATCCGTTGTAACACCCTCTTCGCTCGCAATCTCCTCTCTCTTCCTCACTCTGAATACATAGATATACATAGACGCAATACAATTCCCTCATATATAGTGAGGGGTTGCTTTCTAGGGCAAAAAACCCTAAATTAAACATAACTTCTACCATCAGATCATCTGCCTAATGAATGGCCTAGATTGACTAGAAATTACTAGACTTTTACAAGGTAATTTTACATCTATTTTTAGCTTCGGGGGCACTGCCCCTGAACCCCCGCACCCCCCCGCATGGAGGGGTGTACAGTATTCCTGGGGTATACATCCAGCTGAAACCTTTGAATACAGAAGATAATCAGGCTCTACACCCAACACCAAAGAACCCAGATGTACTCCTCAAGTATTTGGGGGGTCTGTACCGCCATATACATGAGCAAGTGATGTTGTTCAAGCCTAAAATGGTGGATGAGGCTTGTGTACAGGCACAGTACCTGGAGAACATAGGCCTGAAAAGAGTGAAATCAAGTGGATCAAAGCAAAAGGAGCAATAAGATGCTTCTAAGGAGGGGAAGAAGAAGTAAAAAGGGGGAAAAGATAAAAATACGGTAGCCACAACACAACAGTGCAAAGATCCTAGCAACCACTACAACCACTGCAACATTGATGGCCATACTGATGAGAAGTGATGGAAATTGCATCCAGAGCTAAACCCGAAGAACAAGAAGAAATATAATAAGAATAAGAATCTCATGGCCACTGATTCAAGTAACCAAGTTGAAATTGTGGTTCCCATTGATGCATGTGGAGTCGTGTTTGGGATTCCATACATGTACATTCATGATGCAATATTGACGAGGAGTGCTAACCAATACCGGTTCGTCAAGGATGGAAAATCCTTCATCATCAACACACATAAAGGCAAGTAAAAAATTTCACTGGTAAGTGCTAACCAAGCCAGGAAACTGATCAATTCCAGCAAGAAGTATGTTCTATTGTTTTTAAGAGAAAATCAGTTTGTAGAGGAGTCAATAAGAGGCAAGGCATCCCTAGAGGGGTGTACTAAGAAACAAAAAATGAAATTGGAGGAGTTGTTACAGGTATACAAGGACATGTTCCGAGAGCCTAAAGGGCTACCCCCTAAGAGAGAAGTGGAGCACGAGATCCAACTATCCAGACTCCCCATTGCCAAATACTGGGTTATACAGGCAGTCTGTTATAGAAGCAAGTAAGGTGAAGAAATAGTTGCAGTAGCTCTTGTAAAAAGGTGTCATTCGACCAAGTACATCACCATGTGGGTCACCCATCATCACTGTGCCAAAGAAGGATGAGACTTGGTGGATGTGTATAGATTACATGGCGTTGAATAAAATCACACTCAAGAATAGATACCCCCTGACCAAGATAGACAATCGGCTAGCTGATCAGTTGCATCAAGCAAAGTATTTCACCAAGCTGGACTTGAAGTCTGGATATCACCAAGTTCGAGTCAAAGAATAATATACATGGAAGACTACCTTCAAAACCAGGCAAGGTTTGTATGAGTGGTTAGTAATTCCATTTGGCCTATGTAATGCACTAGCTACATTTATGAGATTAATGAATGATGTACTACGCCATTTTATAGATTATGTTATTGTCTATTTGGATGATATACTAGTATATAGTGTTACCTGGGAGGAGCATATTTCACATTTGACAGAGGTGCTGGAAACATTGAAGAAGAACCAGCTACTAGAAAATCTCAAGAAGTGCGAGTTTGTGCAACAGCCTTTGGTGTATTTGGGATATGTGATTGGTGGAGGAGAATTGAAGATAGATCCTTGAAATATGGAGGGCATCATGAAATGTCCGCTGCCTACTAATGTTACTAAGGTTAGGAGTTTCATTGGAGCGACATAGTACCTTAGGAAATTCATAGCCTCATTTTCAATGGTAGCAGCACCACTCCACGCCATAACAGAAAATGGAAAGAGTTTCCAAAGGGGAAAATGGCAAAAAAAGGCTTTCGATGAGTTAAAGAATAAGATCAGTGAAGCACCAGTTTTGGCATTACCAAACTTGCAATGGCCCTTTGAAGTGGAGATAGATGCGAATGGGTATGCTATGGAAGTTGTCTTGATGCAAAGAGGAAGGCCCGTTTGCTACCATTATGAAGTATTTCATGGGGAAAGTCCTAACTACACTACCTACGATAAGGATCTCTATGCCATGGTGCAAGCTGTGAAGAAGTGGAAGCACTATCTGATGGGAAAGGAGATAATAATCCACACGAATCACCAGCCGTTATAGTACCTACAAGCCCAAAATAAGCTACAACAGACCAGGCATTACAAGTGGATGGATTTTTTTACAACAATTTCATTTAGTGATCAAGTATAAGAAGGGAAGGACAAACAAGTTGGACGATATGATTTCAAGGCCACCCATATCAAAGATTACAAATTTAGGGACTCTTATGCATAGGGAGCCATTCACCCATTATGCATACGAAGAGGCATATTCAGAATATGTGGACTTCAAGGAGGTGTATTAGCAGTTGCAGAGTCAGATTCATGTGCACGATGGTGACAACATTGTTGACTACCATCTCCAAGATGGGTTACTCTATAGGTTGGATAAGCTACGGGATCCTAAAGGTGAGAAATTGCAGTTGATTAGAGAGGTTCACACCTCCAAGGTTGCAGGGCACTTTGGTGTAGGGAAGACCGTGGCTAACTTGTAGAGGTATGTATATTGGCCCAAGATGCAAGAACAAGTAGCTAGGTTCATAAGAGGATGCATTATTTGTTGTACGAGCAAGCCTAACAAGAGGAAATAGGGTTTGTATTGTAGAGCTATAAAAAGGGTCTCTTTCACCTCTAATTACCTCACATTAATATGTCAATCCAGGAGCATTTGGTTATTTCAAAGAGTGACTCAATTTGAGGCTATTTGTCAGAGTAATGCTAGTAGTACAGCGTTCTGCAAATATACAAGAGTAAACGGATTCTTGTCTATGACTAAGTTACTTCAAATGACTAAATCACACACTCTTAAAGCTAGGCAACTTTATTAGTCAAGGGTTCGACAGCAATAGCCCATCCCTTTGGAAACTGATGGAAAGGAAATTAGAGCATGGACCACAGGTCTGGGAGCGAGGCAGTAAATGCCGAGGCTCACTACAGCCATAGATTGTTTCTCACACCAAATGCGAGTAAATGAAACAACAGATAAAAATGGAACGACAAATAGGAAATTGAACTAGCAAATCTAGAATGGAACGACAATGCTTAAAATGGAACAACAATTCTGAAATGGAACAGCAATCGAATAACTAAACCTCGTAAGTAGTAATCAAGCTTTATCCTATCAACTCAAATACACTCATTATAATCAAAACTCCAATCTTTCATTCTCCAAGCAAATCAAGCAACACGCGCTAATGGAACAACACTAATTACTAATAAGTTATGGAACAACATTTGGAAATCATACACACACAACACCCTTGAAAAGTAATCTAATCTAGCACCAATCGTCATCAACAGGAATTACAACTTCGTTCAGAATGGAACAGCATTAATCCTGAATCATAAAGAACACATCTTTCAGATAAATTCCACAACACGAATATACATCATAGGAGCTCTGTAACAAAATAATAACAAGGTTCAATTAAGTCTAATAATATTCAATCAACTCTGAAGGTATTGGTGATATAATGCAGAGTCAATATAACAAGTATAAAAACCTTAATGAACGAATCTTAACAGAGCATATGATGTAACTTATAAAGCATATCATATTACCAACTAATGACGATAAGCAAACCACGCAGAAATCAAATCATAGTGATACAGAAGCAAGTGTCCTCCAGGGCCGGGCCCTTAGCCTCAAGGGTACACCACTTTAAGTTAATCCAGACGCAGAGATAAGATAATCACCAAGTTTATATTAATGCATGAAACAGAAAGTACAATGAGCCAATTTCAACGAGACTCGATGATCAAAGTTCAATCTTTAACAGAAAGTTACATAAAAGCATCATCCCCAAAGCTAACAGTGCTGTCCCTTTATATAAGGGTGACGGCAGAGATGTCTAAGCAATAAGATAAATAAAGCAGTGATCCCTCAGGATCTTTTCGGAGATGTCAAAGAAATAAGATAAATAAAGCAGTGATCCCTCAGGATCAAAGATCCTGAGGGATTCGCCAAACTGTTAACCCTTAATCACTTCTTTTCTCCTTCGCCGAGCTGGTGCCTTGTCCTCCTTTTCCGGACCGGTTTGCTTCAACCTGCTTAGCCTCGTTTGCACTCGGTCCTTCGTCAAAGGGACAACAGTTACCCTGCTCTTGTCTTTTTCTTTGGAACAGCAACTCCTCGTTTTTACCCTTTCCTGCACAGGAGAATGACAACTATCAGCGGTTAAGTCTTGCATACTAATTCCACATATTTTGTCATAATTCTTTATTGTTTTCCACATTCATGATGTAAAAGATTCACAAGTCCCACTGAAAAGCCATTGAAATGATCATTAAAAACATACCTTTTTAGTACTCCACACACCCCCCTGCTTACCCTGTTTCATGCCCTCATGAAAACGTTGTAGTTGACATGCAAAGTTGTGAGAGAATAGGCTGGAGAAGGAATCTCATGCAGAGGCCTATAGCCATGGTGAGTGACTAGGTAGTCAAAGAACTGGCCTGTTTGACCCTCAGACATCTCATATAGGGCTTGATATCCGGGTGCAGGGTGCCAGATAATTGGACTGTGGAATCTATATTCTAAGCAGGATGGCCCTGCCCTCAAAATGCTTTCGCCATAGAGGTTCAAACGGTTGGCGGCTAATTGAAAATTCTCATACTTAAATGGCTCCCTAAGCTGGATGTTTGGATTAGAGATTCGGTACCGGAATTTGGCTGCATCAATGGCGAGGTCTTTGATAGAAAGAAAATATTCTAAACTTTATCGAATGAGTGCCTCGTGCATGGGTCCTAACGTTTCGATGACACCCGGAGTTCTCATGAGGTTTCTATGTGCCTTCCACAACCGTACTGGGTCCCTAGGCTCAGCCCTTACACACAAGTCTAGGCCATTTTCCTGCCTCTGGAAAGTGTTATAGGCTTTGAGCCATTTAATCTGATTAACCCCGAATGAGATGAATGCTTGCAATTGAATGTCCCCAACAAAAGGGCCAAGGTTCAGCTTAGTTTCCTGATCTAGCACGAGGTTATGCAAATAAAATTCACATAGCAATCTTTGGACCTTCACCCCATAATGTTTACAACAATCTATAAAGTCATTGACAGTGTTAATTTGTATCGGGGTGCCTGCTTTAACGGCTTTTATTTTTAATTGTAAGTACCATTCCAGTAAAAACAGAGCATAGTTTTTGGTAGGGGCCCTACATGCTAAAACGTCATTGTATAAAGAACACAAGGTATCCATCTGCTTGATAACAGTATCTAGCCTACGAGTTACCTTTGCAACTTTCTCTTGTTCCTTTCGCCACCCTTCAAAGGCCTGGCTTTCGGATTGGTTGACGTTCCTTAGTTGCTGTTGGAGTTCTTCATACTTCTCGCGAGGGACCATTTGTTCTCTAAGCCTTTCCATTTCTTGTTGAGCCTGTTTCAATCCCTTGTGCAAGGTCCTTGTCTTTGGATCTCTTTTCCATGCAGCAGTGGAGGCCGGGAGTTTTACCTGAACTTTCTTATTGCGTTGTTTCGAGTTCAGAACCCTTATCACCCCTGAGGGTGGTGCCTCCATTTGAATTTTCTTGTTGTCCATTTCTTTTTTAACACGAATACCAGCTTGCTGTTGTTCCTTTTCAAATGGAACAGCAGTCTATCCCTCAGCATCATTTGGAACAGCAGCTGGACCTTCAGCCTCATTTGGAACAGCAGCTGGATCTTCAGTAGGGTTTTGATCAGCAGGGCGATTTTTGGTCCTCTGCCTTTTTATCCTGCGGATTTTTACTGTAGTGGTCATCTTTTTCTTCCCTGCGGTCTTCCTTACCCTCTGCCTCGCTTTCAGGATCTTGATCTGCTGGTGGAGCTGGGCTATTATGCTCAATAACCTCCGCTGTTCCTTTCGTAATTCCCTAATTTCCAATGTTTTATTAGAAGGAACAACAGGCTTTCTACTGCATTCTGGGCCGTGACTAGTCCCTGGATCTTCCTCCTGGGGTGCTTCTTCACTGTTTTGTGCTGGCTGTTTTGGGGTAGGAACCCTAACTGGTTCCGTGACTTCTTTTTCTATCCCTACTTTCTCCGAAATTTCCTCTGGTGCCTTGGGAACAGATTGTTCCCGTTCAGTGTCTCCTATCTCCTTTTCATCATCAACAGGCAGATTTCCTTCTTCTGCCTCTTCTGCATGTGGTTTTTCAGATTTATCTTCTTCCTGGGGTTTGTCTTGGAGGTATGATGGAGTGGAAGGTTGGCCATACTCACCCATATTGGCCAAGATTGCGGCCAATTCATCTTCTCCCACTGGGTCCTGTGGTGGGCTACCTTCCTGCTGTCCCATTTCCTCCTCCTGCCTGGATTGTCCATCTTCTGCCTCAGAATGCTCAGCTCCTGTTTTAGGATGCTCAGCTTCTGTTTCAGGATGCTCAGCTTCTGTTTCCGAATGCTCAGCTGCTTGCTCATTTTCTTCTTCGGATTGCTCGGCCTCCTCGGCCTCTCCTTATTTTTCTCCTTAAGCTTGTTCTTATTCTACTCCTGGTCGTGAGGGTTGCTCGTCCTCAATTACCACTGGCTGGCTGGTGCTTTCCTGGAGTTTTTCCAGCCTTCCTCTTATCCGGGCTAACCGGACTAATTTTCTGTGTTTCTCTGGCTGTTCCGGTGTATCAATGTCATGCTTACGCTTTGCTGATTCTTGCCGTGTTTCTGGTCGTTCAGATGTGCTCGTAACATGTTTTTGTTTTCCTAATTCTCTGCGTTTTTCCGGACGTTCTGGTGTGCTTGTAGTATGTTTTCGTTTTGGGGATGGTGCTGTCGCCCTCCCCTCAATTATTGCAATTAGCTCTTCCCAGCTGCTTTGCTACTGGGTGAGGCTATGACTAACTATTAATCGAATTAATCCATGGTGGCTGACAACTGACTCTACATGCTGTGCCCTTTTTAGGCTTCGTGCGACGTCATGAAGTAATGAATTCAAAAGTCCAGGAAGATTTACAGAGCATTTCTACTTTAGAACAGCTAAGAGTTTAAGATGTCGTGGCCTTACCACGTCTTTTCTCCCCTCGCAGGTGATGTAGCTTTGTACTGTTCTTGTTAATTCTACCCAGGGTTCTCCTAGCGTTGCCGGCAGAACTCCCTTCCCCTTAATCGTCAAGCTCTGGCCTTCATCTTGGAAAATTTCCATGATCTTCTGTAGTCTTTCCTTCTTTAGTGTCCATACAGGTCCGGTGGCTGGTAGTCCTGAGACTTCTGCGATTATATCGTCGGTGACCGCTATCCGCTTCCCCCTCACTATGGAGTGATCCTCCTGTAGGTTCTGCAGAAATTCCATCGCCATTGTTTCATTAGACTCCTGCAGGCGGCTGAGATAAGTCAACCATCCTGCTCTTTCCAGGATCTCCCGAGCAGCAGCGGAGACTGTCAACTCCTGTGGTTCACTTCGAATTGCCCTACCTCCCATGGTTTCACTGTGGATTCTCAATGGAACAGCAACTGCTTGTGCTGTTTGAAACACAGAGAGGGTAATAATCGTAGGATTTAGAAAAAAACACAGAGTATGCAACATAAATGACTTATGTACAACAACTTGTGTAGAAAAAAAATAGAAATATCATGTCGTTAAACCGTGCCATTTCCTGGTACACTATCTTTCCCGAATAGTGAGTTGACACATAACTCAGGGAATAATGAGGTTAACCTCCCCCCCCACAATGCGATGGGCTATCCCAGCTGTCAAAGAAAGGAGCGGCACCCGATCTGTAACCAAGTCATAAAGGAACAGCGTATGAAAATATGCCATGTTTAGAAAAACAACGGATTACCGAAATTGAGGCATAAAGTTGGATCGCATATTACGTAAGAGGCTGTTGTGATATGATGTGAGGCCGGGGGATAGGACGTCTGTCGTACTTGCCAAATCTCAAGTGGTCATTGTCACCTCCTTTTCCATGATTGGTGTAGTAAATGTTCATGCGATATATAAGTCGGGAAATAATGTATGATTAGTGCCTAGGATATAGGAAACAAAAGAGTATTAGTATCCTACCTATTGGTGTAATCAATGTGACTTTGATACCATTAACAATGCTCTGCTGCCGACAGGTGTCCATAACCTTGGCAGAGTTGTTTATTTCACCCCTGGAACTATGATCCTTTATGTGCATGTTAAGGAATATAATGTCAAAGTGTAGGCCATTACGCTGGCTTGGTAACCAGTTAGCCATAATGCCATTCACGAGGAGGGGGCGAAGAGTGGGCAGGCCGGCTCGTGATGAGACCTCCTGTTCCAAGGTTTGTTTTTTTTATATACCTTTTGGACCATATCCCTGGTGTGGTGGCCATAGTGGGAATGCCACTTCACTTCCATCCTCATGATCATGGTAGGCTAGCTCTTGATGAGAACCCCTATCCTGCATTTGAAAATTTATAATTCATTTGTTTTTACTTTATTTTTTCATAAAGCACTTTTCCTTATATATACACAAAGGGTGGTTCAACACTCCTTAAGAGTAGGAATGGTGGAAGAAGTCTTATCATCTCAATAGGAGGATATAAACCCTTTGCTCTGATTCCTAAACAAAAATCAAAGAGGATTAAAAAGAATGGCATGATAAAGATAACCAATCAAAGCAAAATTAGTAAGACAATGACAACAAAAGATAAGTATGTCCTTCCCTCTGTCCTCTTACCAATACAGAGCCTTATAAAGATAGCAATTTATAATTTTCTGATTTCAGTATGTTGCGATTTTGTATTCATTGCATAAGTGCATAGCTATCTCTAAAAGACTTTGAAAGAACAAGAGCAAGAAGCATCCTCAAATTTGGATCAGCAAAAGGGATAAGCTGTTTCACAAGGAGAGAAAAAGTATGCTAGAAGTGTTCCTTTTTGAGAAAAGAACAACAAAGGAGCATAGGTCTCAAAAGTGCAAATGCCATTCCTTTTGAAAAAGGAACAACAGAACACACCAACACCGTTCCTTTTGAAAAAGGAACAGCAGAAAAAAAATGCTATCTCTCTTGAAAAAAAGGACATCAACACACTCAAAATGACGTTCCTTTTGAAAAAGGAACAGCAAAACAAGCAAACGCCGTTCCTTTGAAAAAGGAACAACAAAAAAATCAAGAGTGCTATTCCTTTTGAAAAGGAACATCAGGAAAATCAAGAGTTCTGTTCCTTTTGAAAATGAACAACAGAAAAATCAAGAGTGTTGTTCCTTTTGAAAAGGAACAACAGAAAAATCAAGAGTGTTGTTCCTTTTGAAAAGGAACAGCAGAAAAAACAAGAGTATTGTTCCTTTTGAAAAGGAACAGCAAAAAAATCGAGAAATCAAAAATGTTGTTCCTTTGAAAAGGAACAGCAGAAACACGCAAATGCCATTCGTTTCAGGAACGGCAAAAATCAAAATCTTTGAGCAAAAGAACACATTTAGTTCAAACATATGTACACGAACAAGTTTGAAGAAAAGAAATTATGTACAAATTGTGAAAAGAAATGAATTCCTTAATGAATTACAGGTGAGGAAGACTTCTCTTCCTCTCCTAAAATCTCCATATCAGTGTCTTTGCGTAGCTGTTGGCAGAAGGATTCCCGAGTGAGTGGTTTACGATAGAGACGAACTCGGTGGCCATTCACTTTGAAGGTATATCCAGAACCGTCAATGGTGATTAAAGTGATGGTTCCATTGTCATGTACCTTCTAGATTTCATATGGTCCCAACCAACGAGTCTGGAGTTTCCCAGGGAAGTCCTGAAACCGAGAGTCATATAACAGAGCCCAGTCTCCCTTGTGGAAGACTTTGTTTTTGATGAGCGCGTCATGCCATTTAGCTCGCTGTTGTTGAATCAATGCTATATTTTGTAGTGCAGAGAGCCTAATTTCATCCAATTCATTGATCTGCTGTAGTCGATTAATCTGTGCCTCGGTTAGATCTAAGCCAACTTCTTGTGCTGTTCGTAATGTTTGGATTTCAAATTCTATAGGAAAGATGGGTTGTTTTCCAAACACTAATTGATAAGGTGAGTAACCAGTGGTGCTTCTCCATGTTGTTCTATAGGCCCAGAGTGCTTCAGGTAGTCGAGCAGCCCAATCACGCCTATGTGACGCAATGGTTTTCATTAGGATTGATTCTATTACCTTATTGCTGCTTTCTACTTGTCCATTCACCTGTGGGTGATATGGAGTAGTGATTTTGTGCCGGACATGATAATTATTAAATGTTGCAGCTAATCTATTGCCAGCAAATTGTGGTCCTCCATCTGTAATTATTTCCCTTGGAAGGCCATAACGTACAAATAGATGGAACAGGAACTGTATGACAGAGTTCTCTGTGGCTCTTGGCAATGCTTCAGCTTCAGCCCATTTGGTGACATATTTTGTTGCCACCAAGATATATGTTATCTGATTTGATGAGGGGTTGATGGGTCCAACGAAATCAAGAGCCCATCGCTCAAATGGTTCGATGACTATCTGTGGTTTTAGAGGCATCTCGTCAGCTTGACCAGGACGTCCTGCTAGCTGGCAGATGTCATAGGCTTGGACAAATTGTTTTGCATCTCTGAAAATCGTGGGCCAATAATATCCTGTCTGTAATACTTTGTGTACAGTTCTACGCTCAGCGAAGTGTCCCCCACATGGTCCGTCATGACAGGCTTTTAGGATGTCAAAGATTTCATCTTCTCAAACACATCTCCTGATATGCATGTCTGCCCCTGTGTGAATAGCCCCCAATCCAGGAAAATCAAGGAAAATCAAGTACTCTTCTGAACAATCTGTTTTCGTTCATTAGGGGTTAAGTGTTTTGGTAGTTCACCTACTGCAAGGTAATTGGCAACATCAGCATACCAGGGTGCTTGAACGGCAACAGCAAACAGATGTTCGTCTGGAAATCGATCTTCAACTGCTGCTGCATCAATTGGCTTTGGCATTCTTGAGAGAAAATCGGCTACAGGATTCTCTTTGCCGGGCTGGTCCTTGATTGTGATATCGAATTCCTGCAATAAGATCAACCATCTAGTTATTCTAGCATTTGTGACAGGCTTATTTGCTAAATATTTTATGGCGGAATGATCCGTATACAAAATAACAGGATAGCCTGTAATATAATGTCTAAATTTATTGACAGCATGTATTACAGCTAGGAATTATTTTTCAGTAACAGTGTAATTTAATTCAGCAGGGGATAAATTTTTGCTGATGTAATAGATAGCGTATGGTTTTTTATCCTCTTCCTGCCCAAGGACTGCGCCAATGGCTGTATCTGAGGCATCAACTGATATCTGAAATGGCAAATCCCAGTTTGGTCCTCGAAGGACTGGGGCTGTGGATACAAGATTCTTTAAATCCTTGAAAGCACGTCCACATTTTTCTGTCCAAAGAAAATCAACATTACCAGTTAGTGCATATAAAGGTGCAGCATTGTGTGAATAATGTTCTATAAATCATCTATAATAACCAGAAAATCCAAGAAAGTTGCGTACCTCTGTTTGAGTAGTAGGAGTGGGAACAAGCAAAAGTATTTGGATTTTGGCCGGGTCTACCTGAATGCTGGCTGCTGAAACATAGTGTCCTAGAATAAGTCCTTCAGTCATCATCATGTAACATTTTTCATGGCTTAATGTTATAGACAATTTTGTGCCTTACAGCAACAGGCATGAATTGTCAATAATCCAAGGGATCCAAAGTTCCCTAAACATGATGTTCTTACCCCTAGAGGAACAAGGTCAACAAACCAACAGCTCTCAGATCAGTTCTCCACCTGAAAATACTCAAAAACAAGCAATCCTAAAATCAAAGCAGGTGCTCCACTAGGCTTCTGCGCTGAAACACAACTCCTCCATGGTGTACCTGCGTTGCAAAGCAGGTAGAACAAAGGCCACCTGCGTTGAGCGAGTTTGGACATGTGGCACACTGAGTCATTGCTCTGGAATCTTCCAAAAATGACACTTGGATCAGGGATTTCGCCTTGTGATGAGTCAAAGGCTCTGTTTCTCCAAGTGGAAGCAAAGTTCTCCAAGTGGACTCAAGAACTAAAGATCAACTGAAGAGAGAGAGGACACAAGGCAGCTACACATCAGTTGCAAGCTGACTCATCCTTTCTCAATTCATCTATATATTGAGCTCTCTCCTATGAGCTCAGGAGGCTGGAATTTTGTGCAAAGTAATGATATGCTGTTGGTTTCACTATAGAACTATTGGGTGATTGCTTGAAGGAGGTGAAGAGGAGAAATTCTTTCTGCTGGGAGGTGTTGCTAGATTGGGGCCTTCAATGGTTGTAACACTCTCAGAACTTTACTTCTTCTATTAATAAAAAGCTATTGAGGTTCTTCTATATACATTTGTTTCAATGATGTGTTGTGATAATTGTATATTTGATTTATGCTAATCCTTGAATCAGTTATGATTGCATGCTTCTTGTAGTTTCCTTCTTTGTTATTTTACAGGATCTCATTGTAGCTGGGCCAGTAAAAGAGCAAGGAGTTGGGAGCAAGCAAGCAAAGAGAAGAGTTTGGATTTGACATTAAGCGCAAGGCAACGGTTAGTGCATTTCTTCATTCTCTCTTGCTTTCATAAAAAAGTAAACCTTAAGTAGTTTTCTTTACAGTTGTTGCTGAGGTACTATCACCCTTAGAGTGGGATAGGGTCATCCGAATAGGATACTTTTCCCTACAACAAACTGGCGACTCCGCTGGGGATCGTATCTGTTTGATTGTTTGTAGTATTTTGCTATTCATTTCCTGAACAAAAGAGTACCAAATCGAAAAGCTTTTGACTATATCAAAAGCGAAGTAGAGGGCAGCTACTCTGGCTCATTTCTGAGCCTATTCATGATTTGAAGAGCTGATCTACAAGGATCCTTGTAAGCTCTTAGTGATAGCTTTTCATCCTCCTAATCATCCCTTTGTGTGTGCTTGACTGATTGCTTCTGATTTGAGCAAAAACTGTGCATTTTTGAGAAAATTGTGACCCGGAAACTGAGAAAACGCAACTTTCGTTTTCCAAAGCAGGTAGTACATAGGCTACCTGCTTTGCAACGCAGGTCCCGAAGGGGCTACCTGCGCTGAGAGCCAGACTGGCTGTGCAGCACCTGCGTTGGCCCAATTTTGCCTAGGGCAGTTGGGGTTTCCTCCCTTTTTCTTGCCTATTTTCACTATAGATTTGGCTGCCAGTTACCAGTCTTGTACCTGTTCTGAAACCAATCTTACTTGCCATCATTCCGCCTCTGTTATATAGCGAAATTGTACTTGTTCTTTTGTATTTCTTACGTCATTTACAATTTCCCATAACGAAAGTAGACTAGTCTTGCTTTGGCCTCCTAGATCTGAACCTGTGTTAGGCATTTTGCTGGTCTAAAGAGTTAGCTTGTTTGCTGTCCATAGCTGATTAGTCTTTTTACTTTCGTCATTATGGTTTGATTTCATGTATTTCCAGTGATTAAACAAGTAAATCTTAAGGTGTCTGTTGATTTTGGACAAACTTGTTTGTTTTCGCTTTAAATCGAAATCAAAGTTATATAACAACTTTCTTTTTGTAATACATCAACATTAAGAAAGGGAAAAGAAAAATACATACATTGTGCATTTTGCATTTGAAAAATTTTGCATGATGATTTAGGAGAAAGTGCATTAGTTTGTGCTGTATGAACTGTGTGAAAAGATTTGCCTTTCTTCTCCCTCAGTAGTTAAGATTTTCATCAGTCAAAAAGATTTGAAAAAGCTTGCTTCTCATCTTAGGCTGCATTTAGGAATTGTTCATATACATCTCGTGGTGAACCTCGAAAGGCAAACTTTAAAAAGATCAACTTAAAATATACTGAATGAACCTAACAACGCATTTGAAACATAACGCAAACACATAGAGGTCTAGGTAGAGAAGTGTTCCGGCGTCGTTAAACGTAGTGACTGTCGATCTCTACGAAGGTGGGTGATTCCTCCTGAGAGTCGGTGGCACTAATACGGACTTGTGCTCCTACGTACCGTCGCGTATATATTGGGAGACCCCTATAGGAATTTATCCTTTATCCTTAGGAAGCCGTGTCGGCCGCCCTACTGATCGCGATGCAGTGAACACAGCATTCACGAAGATCGACCACCCGTACCGTAAAACGTATTCTGTGGTTTCGCGAAAATTTTGGCACACCCTCTGCCTAGAACTCCAGAGCAGTTTCTTTTGGCCTTTTTCAAACTCTATAACTGAAAAAGTCCATCCGAGCATTTGTCACTTCGGGCTCGTTAAAACATCGAAGGGGACTAGAGTCATCTTTAGCTTTTTCTCGACTCTTAAAACATGAAAAAGCAAAGTTATGTTTAAAAGCGTCTAATAAAATTCATTCAAATCGGAAACACAAATTTCCCCTTTTATATTTTAGTTGATCGAGTAATCCGCAATCGTGGAAGAAAGTCAATTGAATATCCGTCGTTCTCGGAGGCTTGCGAGTCAACCATCTTTGTCTCCGGAATCGAAAACAATCCGGACAAAGCGAGCTCGTCGAACCAGTTCAAAATCTCCTTTAAAAGTTAGAACAAGTGTTCCGACAACATCTGAGATTCTGGTTACTCCAAACATTTCCGGAAACCCTGCCTCTATAGAAGAAGTTCAACCGCCACAGAAAGACAGAAATACTGATCCTAGTCTAGGGGCAAATACTTGTATAACTGAACCAGTTCCATCTGTAACTGGTCCAGAGAGTTTTGTTCCTCAAACATCTGTCGCTGTTGATACAACCCCTTCTTCGGCACCGGAAATCTTTTACGGACCTGACGGTCTTCCTCTTCCACCTGGTCTGATTGCAATAGAGGAAATTATAGAGGAACTGCAAGTATCCACTCCAACTCATTTTGGAGTAGGGGTCACTCTATTTCCTGCTACAATAGAAGTTTGTCCATCACCAGTGGAAATTCCGGTAGAATCGCTAAGCAATCAATTGGATAGACTCAAAATGTCTGAACAACCGTCGACATCTAGGACTGTGTCAAATGACACGGCGACAGCGGAATTACCTTCTGTGAATCCAACAATGTTCGCCGGCATACCATCTGTCCCAACTAGCTCTCAATCGCTAGAAGGAGTCCACCAAGAGACTATCTCGACAGTATGGTCTGTTCCTGTCTGTTCCGGAGTAATGTCTGGTAACTCTTATGGTGAGACTCATCAAATTGACCCTTTTGGAAATCAATTTAGGCCATCCAGTCCTCCAGGACAATCAATTGCCTTGAGTTCTGGATTACCACCGTATGGGGGGCAGTATGCCTTTTCATTACCCCCTCCGGGAGGGTACCCATACGGGAGTTCTCAACCTTACTCAAGTTATGGTGGAATTGCAACGAGTAGTTGGGTACCTATGCTATCCCAGCCACCAAGAGTTGTATATTCTATGCAACAGTGTGTACCTGTGACGGACATCCCAACTACACCGGCTATCGTAACCGTGTCGCAAGTTCAAACGATGCCTATTGTATGTCAACCTCAGATTTCTCAGGTTCTCATGCAACAGCCCCTTGACCCTGCGATCCAACCACAATCGCCTACTGGTAGGGCAACACAAGTACAATCGGGTACAAGTACCCCACATCTTGGTCCAATGGTTAGTGTAGCACAACAACCCATGGTATCGCAACCGTGGATAGTGCAATACCAACAGCCACAATTCCAGCAAGTGTACCAAGGTTCTGAATAGCAAATCTTTGCGAATACTGGACAACCATATATGCAAAATGGTCAAAATCAACCACTTTATAGTGGTCAAGTCCATCAACCGTATTAGTCATACCAACATCAACTCCATTATGCTGGTATGCAAAGACCAACTGTTCAGGCGATTCCATCGTACCCTGGTTACGCCTCACCTAACTTGAATCAACAGTTACCATTCGTGGCGACTTTAGAGTTGCCTGATTTACATCGGTTAACCAATGATCCAATTGCTTACGCCCCATGGTGGCCAGTGATCCCACACAAACTTCCATCCGACATTCCTAAATTCAATGGAAATCCAGGTGAAGACCCGTCGAATCATGTGATGACATTTCATCTGTGGTGTTCGTCGAACACTCTAAATGATGATTCGATAAGGCTTCACCTCTTTCAGAGGACATTGACAGGTCCAGCGGCAAAATGGTATATAGAATTGCCAAGAGCTTCGTTCGACAATTTTAGCTCCCTTGCCACGACATTCTTAACCCACTTTCAATTACCAATAAGGTATGAAACGGGAACAGAGATATTGACTAACTTCAAACAGACAACCGCAACTCATATATCAGATCATATACATGAGTGGTAACGTCGACGAAGAATGGTTAAAACATACGTTCCTGATCAGCTTTTAGCTGAGTGGTTTATAAAGTCGTTACTTCCGGCCATAACGGAAGATGTGGCGAAGGGAGGAGTCGTAACAGAAGAGCAGGTTATTGCTCGTGCGCAATATTTGGACTTAGTATATACTCAGTCCGGCACGCTCTATGACAAAATACCAGACGCCCCTAGACCAGAGTTTTCAATCCCTCCTCCTCCTAAATCAAATAGTGACTCTCATGCCGGCGATGGCGTGATTGGCACGGCAAACTCGAATCCGAAAAAGGCCAATCAAAAGAAGGCCCGTAAAGATTCGAATCAAAATGCGCATGAAGAAGTTCTTGCTTCGGAAGTAAATGCCGTATCGACAGATAAGGGCAAAGAAACCAATCAACCAGGAAGCAAGAAGAATCAAAACGAAGGGAAGAAAGATCAAAGAAAGTCATCTCCTCGAAAAACTCCTCGTAGAAAGGAGAAAACACCTAGGAGATGTCACATATGTGACGATGATCATTGGACGGCAGATTGCCCGTACAAAGCTGAGTTTAAAAGATTCGTAAAGAACCCACACACTCCAGCCGTGTTGACTGATCCATTTCCCGACCCAAGTCAGAATCTGGTTGACAGTGGAAATGCTTCCCCATCACAAGTTATGATGTTGTCAAGCTTTAAGCGCCAAGATGATGCTTTAATTTCAACATTAAACAAAAGCCATGGGAATTCACAGTCGTTGAATGGCGAGAGAAAAAGTCGATCAGGCAGTTCGACAACAACTTCGACAGAAGTTGTGCCGCCATCCAACACAAGAAGCATTCCAACGATCCATGGAGGCAATCATCCTCTCCAATATATCGGAGTAATTTTCCTAAAAGGCCCTTCTTTAATGGGTACTTTTGCCCCACCACCGCCGAGTAATCTTACGGAGATGGGTGCAACGGAATATGAAGCCTTCTATTTTTGATGGATCTAAAAGTTACGAGGATAGTTCTTATATTATGTCAACCTCGTTAAAAAATGAAATAAGGAGTCAAGAGGACAGTTCTTTACAAGGTCAACCTCATTAAAAAATGAAATGTTCCCTTAGGGATTAAGGGACATGTGCCTCGTCTGCATTATTATGCTGGGGGCATCATCGAGCAGTTTTAGCACACAGTTCATGCTCGTTAAAAAATAAACGCAAGATTCGAGCAGTTTTAGCAATGTTCATGCTCGTTAAAAAATAAACATAAGTTGTGAGCAATCTTCCCCTACAGTTCAAGCTCACCCAGAAAAAATGAACCGGTAAATAACCTTGGTAAATGTAACCTTTGACTGCCATATTAAAAGCCATTGGTCGTGTTTATATGCCATCACCTCCATCCGTTCATTTGGCCAATCGTTCATCTCCATATGTTTGTTTACCCATTTTGAGGAACAGCTGCGAAGAGTGATTTCACTTAGCCATCCTTGTGACACTGCCGTGATTGGAATATTCCAACCTGTACCTGGAATCTGCTGCTATCCCTGTTTATCACTCGTTCCTCGAAAGACGAGTCTTCTTTGAGCTCTTTTCACTGACTCGTAAAATATGAAAAGTTTGCCGAGTTTTGGCCTTCCAGCTCGTTAAAGCGACCGAAAGAGCTATCCCTCCTCTAGATTTTAATCTTTTTGGACCTGAGGGATTATTGCACAAAAAGATCGAGCGCTTGTTTTGTTCGGCTCGTTAAAGCAATCGAAAATTCATCCCTTTTGTATTGTTTTATACTTTTTCGGACTTAAGGGATTAGATGACGAAAAAGGAATTTTGGAGTTAACTTTCCGTACCTTTTCAGACTCTCTAAAAATGAAAAGGACCGAGTTTTCCTTGTCGTTAGACTCGTTAAAATGATTAAATAGCGACAAACTTGTCTTTAGACGAGAACGAGTTTCCCTATCGCTAGGCTCGTTAAAACATAGCGATGGGCTTGCCCGAAGGGCAGGTTATAGAACAAGCATATGTTATCCTCCTCAAGCTTGACAAAAATAAAGAGGTACTGGTCAGCAATGACTGGGGAAAAATTGGGAGAACCTCACAGCATTAATGGTAGCAAGTCGCTCTTGAACATGACACTTTGTCCTCCGTATCACATCGGGTTGGGTTGTTTCATTCACCGGTCTCATAACCATGGTCCTCGCCACACCATCCACATTTGGGGTAATGCTACCGATCCATCACATCAGTGTCGTTATATGTTCAAGAGATGTTGTTCTGCAAAGAGTCAACCGTGTCCCATCCACTGCCATACATTGTCCTTCATCCATTTCATGACCGCCACCCTGAATCATACATCACAATTTGTTTTCACCTCATCACAATCATTAGCTCCGTTCCGTGTCACTGATGTGGGATTCATTAAGGCCCTCCTTTGACGGATCGCTCCTTGTCGACATCAGCTCATTATCCAAGGAGTTGATCTAGGAACAACCCCTTCAGTACTTTGAAACTTGCATGCCTCAATGGCAAGTTTCTCACTTCCGGCGACAGGTATACATCAATGACCTTCGACCAGAATATTTTGCATGGTGGTCGACGCCAAGCCCTTTATTCCCACCATGTGATTTGTACTGCCGTACCTTGAGGGTCATCATCCTTATCGGTGATTCCTCTCACGCTTGTTAACGGTTTACATCATTGACCGGTAATCAAGCGATGTCTTTCCATGTTCGACTTCAAGAAATTCTCACATGGATCGACTTGTACATTGAGTGAAGATCGGAAGAGATTGAAGACCCCGGATCTAGTTTCATCCATCCGGGCTGCGATATATATTTAGGATATTAAGACATTTGATATGTACATCATTGCAGCAGATGATCATCCTTCTCAAAGGATGATAATTTCAGCAGAGAATTATCAGTCTACAATCAGACGATCTTCTGTTCTATGTACCAAAATGTGTTTATAAAGCTGAGCATGGGAATGCCCGCCTCAGCTAGATCATGAAAATGTATGAAAAATAATGTATTGTATTGTATCTTATTACAGGACACTTCTCAGCAGATTGAATGAACTTCGGATCCTCTCAATAAAGCATTTCACCCGATAAACGACCTCATACTTTAGGGGGCATCTGTTATAGACAATTTTGTGCCTTACAGCAATAGGCATGAATTGTCAATAATCCAAGGGATCCAAAGTTCCCTAAACATGATGTTCTTACCCCTAGAGGAACAAGGTCAACAAACCAACAGCTCTCAGATCAGTTCTCCACCTGAAAATACTCAAAAACAAGCAATCCTGAAATCAAAGCAGGTGCTCCACTAGGCTTCTGCGCTGAAACACAACTCCTCCATGGTGTACCTGTGTTGCAAAGCAGGTAGAACAAAGGCCACCTGCGTTGAGCGAGTTTGGACATGTGGCACACTGAGTCATTGCTCTGGAATCTTCCAAAAATGACACTTGGATCAGGGATTTTGCCTTGTGATGAGTCAAAGGCTCTGTTTCTCCAAGTGGAAGCAAAGTTCTCCAAGTGGACTCAAGAACTAAAGATCAATTGAAGAGAGAGAGGACACAAGGCAGCTACACATCAGTTGCAAGCTGACTCATCCTTTCTCAATTCATCTATATATTGAGCTCTCTCCTATGAGCTCAGGAGGCTGGAATTTTGTGCAAAGTAATGATATGCTGTTGGTTTCACTATAGAACTATTGGGTGATTGCTTGAAGGAGGTGAAGAGGAGAAATTCTTTCTGCTGGGAGGTGTTGCTAGATTGGGGCCTTCAATGGTTGTAACACTCTCAGAACTTTACTTCTTCTATTAATAAAAAGCTATTGAGGTTCTTCTATATACATTTGTTTCAATGATGTGTTGTGATAATTGTATATTTGATTTATGCTAATCCTTGAATCAGTTATGATTGCATGCTTCTTGTAGTTTCCTTCTTTGTTATTTTACAGGATCTCATTGTAGCTGGGCCAGTAAAAGAGCAAGGAGTTGGGAGCAAGCAAGCAAAGAGAAGAGTTTCGATTCGACATTAAGCGCAAGGCAACGGTTAGTGCATTTCTTCATTCTCTCTTGCTTTCATAAAGAAGTAAACCTTAAGTTATTTTCTTTACAGTTGTTGCTGAGGTACTATCACCCTTAGAGTGGGATAGGGTCATCCGAATCGGATACTTTTCCCTACAACACTTAAGCAAAGCCTGGTAGCTATGCAGCGTTGTAGGACTTTTTCTAAGATATTTAGTGCTGGATCAAAATCATCTCCATAGGGTGTAAAGTCATCCATATATACTTCAAGTCCATCATTTATTAAATCTGCAAAAATGCCAAGGATAGCCCTTTGGAATGTGGTGGGAGCATTACATAGGCCAAAAGGTAGAACTCAGTAGGCAAATGTTCCCCAAGGACAAGTGAAAGTAGTTTTATCCTGGTCTTCAGGGGCAATCTGAATCTGATTGTATCCACTAAAGCCATCCAGGAAGGAAAAGAATCTTTTTTCCTGCCAAAGTATCTAGCACTTGGTCTATGAATGGGAGAGGAAAGTGGTCTTTTTGTGTTGCTTTATTGAGTTCCCTGTAATCCACACAAATTCTCCATTTCCCATTCTTTTTTGGTACCACCACAAGCGGAGAGACCCATTTACTGTCAGAAATAGGATAAATAAAATTGACATCTAAAAGTTTCTGAAGTTCCGCTTTTACCACATCCTTTAGATGAGGATTAAGTCTTCTTTGCGGTTGACGAACGGGTCTAGCATCTTTTTCTATATAAATGTGGTGTGTACACAACTGTGGGTCGATTCCTTTCATATCAGGGTAATCCCATGCAAATGCTTGTTGATATTCTCTTAATAGATGGATGAGCTTAGTTTCTTGTTCAGATGTGAGGTTGGCATTGATATTTAAAGTTTTTCCCGGTTCAATTTCCACAATTTTACTATTTGTGACAGAAGTAACAGGTATTGTTTGATCATGTGTGTCTTTCAGAGGATCTTCTTCTAATTCATTATCAAATGCTGCTTCTATCATGTGACATTGTGTGCAGGGTCCGGATTCAGTTTGACTAATGAAGTTGTTAATGGCATCATCTTCTGTTTGATCTTTAAAATCAAGTGCCTCTTGTATAGTCAATGGAGATCTAATGTTATCAGTAAGGTATGATACATGATACTTGTTAGTTTTAATTATTGTGACACTTGGCTGCGCTGGAGGGTATAGAACTAAATTCTTGATATCAGGTCCTTTGGTTATGGTCATATTTCCTTGCCGGTAACCAATGTAAGCATCGGCGGTGGCAAGCCAAGGTCTACCTAGGATTAGCGGATGTCCCTCAAGTCGGGTTTTTGGATTAATTATCAGGAAATCGGTTGGATATTCCCAAGAATCTACAGAGACCATGACATCGTGAAGAGTACCTTCTGGTCTAACCATAGATCGGTCGACCAATTCTAACAAAGTAGAGGTAGGTTCTACAGATGTAATGCAGAGCTTTTGACAGGTAGTGGTTGTTAAAATATTGATTGCAGCTCCTAGATCAACTAAGGCATTAGACAGGGTTTGACCATAAATTTGAACAGTAACAATTGGATTTCCTGGGTCTTCATATTTAATGGGTGTTTCTTTCCCAGATAATAAATCAGATAAAGTACCGACTACTTGGACTCTTGGATTAGTTGTTATATTCCTCCTTGGTTTCTTTATGCACAATTCTTTAATAGTTTTTGCGTATATAGGAATATCTTGAATGGCTTGGAGGAACGAGATTTTTATATACAAATTTTGTAATTCTTCGAGAATGTCAAAGTCAGGATACTGTAAAGGTCGAGGTATGACTAATCATTCTGGGAACGGGGGAGAGGATGTGGTTGCTTGATTATGAGTTTGCTGCTTATTTACATCCTCTTGTTGCAACTAATGTTCTCTTGATAACTGATCTTCAATATGAACTGTTTTATCTCCCTCATTTTCGATGATACGTCCAGATCATAATTGAAGATCGTTACACTCCCGTAGGTCGGGTCCTATTTTTGGTGATTCTATGATTTGAAGAGATTGGACCGGTCTATTATTTGGATTGGGGTTGGGTTGGGCTGGGAGTTGCGGTCTCAGATTAGACTGGGGATTTTGTTGTAAAGCTGGCAGAGTAGGTTGAGGGAGAAAAATAGTTCCTACTGGCTATTGCATCGGTCTTTGCCAGTTTGTCTGCTAGGGTGAACTTTGTGAAGTAGGGGGAGTCCATTGTGGAGGATATGGGCTATTTTGCCAATATGGTGGAGTATAAGGGAAATTCGGCCAACCAGATTGGCTTGGCTGATTCAGCCACGGGTTTGAAGAAGGAAATGATGGTGGTGACCAGTTTGAAAATGGGGGTTGGGACTGATTTTTCCACATATTATATTGTTGAGCATTATATTGTGGAGGCTGAAAAGAAGAGGTTGGGTCTGAAAACATACCAGATTGTCTTGGCTACCACTGGCGGCACTGGTTGATCAAGTACATCGATTCTGGTTCTTCCTCTGCTTCCTTGTATACTGCTTTTAATCCAGGAAGTGAGGGGCAGCTTTCTGTCAGATGATCTTTTGTACAGATGGCACATGTTTGGACTGTATCCAGTGGGCACTCCTTGTGACTATGCTTTTTCCTGCATCAGGGGCAGAAGATTGCCAAATTCTGTTCTACCTCCATCTGCTTCTGTTTGGCCTACATAATATCAAATTGTGTAGTTAGTGTCCCTAGAATATCAGTTTTAAAATTTTCTAATAAATTTCCAATCTCCATACGCGTTACTCCTTTTGTTGATATTTTATTGTCTCTTGCAAACTGATCATATTCTGCCAGTTTTATTCTTGTGCTGCCTCTTGAACTCCTGATACATAAATCAATAATGTCAGCAAAATTCTCTTGATAAATATCCCCTTTTCCCATGATGTTTAACATTTCAATCCATTGTTCCTTCATGCCCCTTATCAATGCAGTTTTTAACACATTATCAGGTAAAGGTAGTGATGCATAAGGAGATCTTTGTAAATTGTATTGAAAACGTTCCACATATTCTTCTAATGTTTCATTTGGTTTGGCTGTCATTTGGAATATTTCATCTTTCAATTCTCTAGACCTACAATAATCCTTATATTTTTTTAAGAAGGATTTTTTCATTTGATCCCAATTGTTGATGACCCCACCACCTAGTCCCATAAACCATCTTAAAGCAGCCCCCTTTAATGTAGAGGGGAATAATTTCAATTTCTGGGGATCAGTGGTGTAATCATATCCCTTGCACCACACATCAAATTCAAATAAAAATGCATCCGGATCTTCTGATGTGAGACCGTGAAATGTAGGGATATGTTGAAGAGGGATAGCTTTCATGGGCGCATTTGCTGCAGAATCCACTATAGGATATTGTAATGTAGAGGTTTGAGTATTTGGTTGGTTCAGAGCCATAGGATCGAATATATGCCAATAACCTTCTGGGATATCTAGGAGGGTATTCCTAGGTTGAGAGGGAACGATTTTAGCAGGGATAGTTTTAATGGGACTTCCTTTATCTGGGATGAGAGGAATACCTGATGTCTGAGGAGATTGGACTCCTTCAACAATGATTTTCGCAGCGCTCCCCTTATCTGGGCTGTTTAATGGCTGATCTGTTCCAATGGGAGATTTTGGTTCCTTAGTTTCCCCTATTTCTCCTTCTCCTTCACAAAAGTTGCTGAAATTCCCTTCCTGCAATAGTTCTGGAATAGAATTTTCAATTTCTTGAAAGTCCTGCTCTTCAGTTTGACTATGCACCTTGTCATGCGGAAAGAGTCAATTTTGCGGACAAAACCGACCTCCCTAGAAGCTAAGGCTTTCTAGTGACAAACAAGACAATTAAACACTATCTTTCCCTAAATATGCATTTAGAATACAAGTAATCAGGTGTTTATAACATACCTTTAGTCCAACGCTTTGTAGTAGTCCAGTCTCGCCGATCCGGATGAGCTCCTCCTTCTCTTCGAAACCTGCATTCACTAACAAGCAAACGATTACATAGCACCTGAATAACTCATAAAATAAAACATATTCATCATAAAGACCAAGGAGTATATGAAACAAATCATGTATAACAACTTGTTGAGAAAAATGAGCTTAATTGTATTAAGTGGAAACAAAAGAAACCATTACAACCTGTGCCTTGGTGTTGTGCAGGTCCCTCCCAGGGTCCAGCAAGAGTTCTCCTTTACTTTGATCAGCTCACCCACTTCCAAATGAAGCTAAGAAAGGATGGGAATCTCTCCTCTCAAGCTCTATAAGGGAGTCCTAATTTCAACAGCATCTACCCTTAGGAATCTTCAGCTTTCAACCTCCCCTCCCTCTGGCCCAATGCCTGTATTTATAGTGCTTTGGAGGAAGTTAATCAGGTCCACCATGAATGGGATAAGCCCCTCTTTCAATGGGATAGCTCCCCTCTTCATGGGATAAGTTCTTCTTTCATTGGGATGCATGAACCATCTGGAGGCGCTCAATCCACGTCAAACCATCTTTTAGAATGCTTTAGAATTGACCACAAGTAACTTTTTTGAAGTGAAACTTGCGCCTTTTAGGAGTACGCACCCACCCATTTATATACAGAGCGTACAAGTACGCAGGTTTTATGAACTAAAGGTGTGTACACGCAGGTAAGGCTAAGAGAAACTGCGTGCCCAGAGTTAATTGACCTTTTAAGGACTTTCTCTCTTTCTTGGAGTTTGACATGAGGAGCAGAGGTGTAGGACTTGCCAAGGAGGATAGTATGACAGTTGATGGAGCCATACTAACTGCAAATAGTCATGGTGACAAATTTTAGTGTAACAGATTGCCCCCTAAAGTGCGAAGCCTATAGTAGATTAGGGTTTCATATCATCTAGGAAGGGTGAAGTACTTTATCATTTCAAGGATTATCTTGTGGAGAGCCTGGTTGGAACCTGCAAGTATTCAACACAAAATACATGTATGAGATCATATCATCGCTGAGGTAGGCATTCCCATACTCAGATCAAGAACTTTAACTAACAAACTAACTACTGCTCTGATATAGGAATGATTTCGCAGTACATCATAATCATAGACTCATGTAGACACAGTATGGACGTAGCCATCTGTTTATAGTTAGTCTACTATACAATGAATACAAAACTCCTCGCAGCCTGGATGGTGGAAACTAGATCCAGGGTCTTCATTTCTACTTCCCGAAATGGTACGATTCTATCCATGCGAATAAATGAGTTGATGTCGAACATGGTAGAAACCACTTGATTACCAGTCGATGATGTAAACTATTAACAAGCGTGAGAGAGACCACCAGTGATGTCAATGGTTCTCAAAGTACCCAGTACAATCCATGAGATGTGAATGAATGTGTTGATGTCGAACATATCACGGAATCCTTCGATCGAAAGTCAATGATGTAAATTGTCGTCAAAGGCGAGAAACCTGCCATTGATGCATGCGGATTTCAAGGTACTGATGATTTCTAGATCATCTTTCTAGATAATGTGTCGATGTCGATAGAAAACGACCCGTTGCAGGCAAGCCCACAACACGAAATCATAGATCAAGTTGAAGAAATGTAGCTGTAAGGACTGACTCAGGAATGGTCGAGATGGATGACGGGTATTTTGCAGATGAATGGTTTATTTGCAGTGACCTCTTGAACACATAACGACACGACAGATGGCTTGGTGACGATTGACCCAAAGTTAATACCCGGCTGAAGACTTTCAATGTGGTTTGATCAACTTGTGAGGCAAAGGATTTCCCAACCCAGGTGAATGAAAAGTGTCGTGTTCAAGAGTGGTGACACGGTTTCTTCTGAGATAAAGGATAACAAGTAGGCTCATTTTTCTCTCTTTTCCCCCACCATTTCTGGCAAGTACCTCTTTATTTTTTACAAGCTTGAGGAGGATAACATATGCTTGATTATAAGCTCATCCTTCGGGTGAGTCCAACTTAGTTTAGATTCGAACCCTAAGAAGGAGTGGTTTGTTCCTGTTTGTAATCGAATAGGTCCTTTACTGTGAAATTTTAACGAGTCCAATATAGGAGAAACTCGGCGTTTTTCAATTTTAGAGAGTCTGAAAAACTTAAGAAGACTCCAGGGTTGAACTTTTTCGTAAATTTGTGTCTCCCAAGCCCGAAAAAGTATAAAATAATACTTGAGAGAACCGCTTGGTTTTTTTTTACGACCAAGGAGTACTTTCATAATTAGTGTCTTTGACCTGAAAAGTAAAAAGCGATCAAGGACACGTCGTTTTATTTCCAATATCGAATTTGAAACGACAAAAATCCGGCAATCTTTTCATGTTTTTTACCGTCGGAAAAGAGCTGTAAGTGGACCGTCTTTTAATTCCGTTTTAACGAGTGTAAAAGAAACGCTCTGCAATCTTTTCATGTTTTAAGAGTTTGAAAAGGGCTTAAAAGAGAACTCGGCATTTTCATTTGTTTTACGAGAATGAAACATAGCAAAATATTCTCAAGATTTTCATGAGTTTAACGAGTCTTGAAAATAACTGAAATTGACTCGAAATAGGTTTCATTTTTACAAAAGCTTGAAACAGAGAAAAGCTATGCTTCAAAGTAGTTTCATTTTTACACAAGCTTGAAACAGAGAGAAAGTTGTGCTTGATGCTCCCTAAGCATAACTGCTAGAGCACATGCCCCCCAGCTTCATTTCATTCAACCAGTTGGATGAAATGAAGGTTGAGTTACGAGATCATTGAAAGACTCAACTTAAAACTGTAAGAAAAGATGCAAAAACTAAAATAACTAACCTAAATATACGACTTAACATTTATGAGATCTTGTCAAACTCTTGACTCAATTAGAGGAGGATTTGTTTCATTTTTTAACGAGCTTGACACAGGAAAAGAACTATGCTTGGCTTCGGTTTCATGTTTACGCAAGCTTGAAACGAAAAACTATGCTTGTTATAAGTTCGCATGCCCCCAGCATAATGACGCAAAACGAGGTACATGCCCCCAAAGCTTCATTGCATTCAATGAGGTGGATGGAATGAAGCTTTACTTTCAAGATCTTGGAAAGACTTGTGGGAGTTGTTTCATTTTTTAGTGAGGTTGACACAGGAAAAGAACTATCCTCATAACTACACTCTATAATCTACCTAACAAAAACTTTACTCTAAAAACCTTGATTCATTTTTTAACGAGCTTGACTCAAGACAAGGAACTATGCTCAAAAATCCTTGATTCATTTTTTAACGAGCTTGACACAAGATAAGGAACTATGCTCTAACTACTCTCCACAATCTACCTATATAACCTATCCTTGTTTCATCTTTTAACGAGGTTGACACAAGACAAGGAACTATCCTCGAACCTGATTCATTTTTTAACGAGGTTGACTCAGTAACAAGAACTTTCCTTGAAACATCCAATTTCATTTTTTAACGAGGTTGAGAGAGGAACAAACTATCCTCGCTTCTACTCTCTACAATCTACCTAACAAAAACTCTAGCTGATTCATTTTGTAATGAGGTTGACTCAGTAAAAGAACTATCCTCATACTAGCCTGTTTCATTTTTTAACGAGGTTGAGACAGGAACAAACTATCCTCGTACCCACTGATTCATTTTTTAACGAGGTTGACACAGTAAAAGAACTGTCCTCATACTCACTGATTCATTTTTTAACGAGGTCGACACAGTAAAAGGAACTTTCCTCGTACTCACTGATTCATTTTTTAACGAGGTCGACACAGTAAAAGGAACTTTCCTCGTGGCAGCCTGTTTCATTTTTTAACGAGGTTGATACAAGAAAAAACTATCCTCGCACACACTGATTCATGGCTTCCACCTGGAAGAAAGACATGTCAATGGACACACCTTGATCATGGCTTCCAAGAGGTCTTCATCAGAAGGAAGAACAGTTCTCTCGAAGGAACACATGTCAAGGGACTCAAAAGGGATAAGAACATCACGATCAAGTAATCCCATAGAGTTTTCCATGTCAATTACCGGATCTAAATCAAAGGAAGATGAGCAAACAGTGAGAGGCTTACTTACATCGGTAACTGAAAACATGGGACCAGTTGCCACATAATTAACCCGTGGCAGGGTAGATACCACTTTAGAATTAGGAACATTTAGGGGTGTCATATTATTGGTAGTTGAAACAAGACTAGGGAACGAAAGCTGGTCTACAGTCACAATACCGCCATTGTGAGGGAAAGACATCACGCGAAAGAGTGTCGATATGACAGCTTTCATTGCATAAACATAGTCTCGCCCAAGGAGTAAATTGAAATCCAAGGGACCTCGAACTACCATAAGATCAATACAGACAGTTTTACCTTCCAAGGTAATAGAAAACTTAGGAAGGATCCCTAAAGGTTCACTAATGGTTCTGTTAAAAGCTTTCAGATTCTGCGTAATAGGCGCAAGTTGAGGGGAACCCAAAGCTTTCCAAACAGTTGAGGATAAAATACTAACAGAAGCACCTTCATCTACCTGAGTACGATGTATGTCCCTACCACCAACCTTGACAATGATTTGGAAAGGGATGGAGGAAGGAAGACGAGGTTCTGTCAGTCTATTCCAATCAAAGGAAAAGACCTCAGTACTTGGAGGGGGTTCTGTATAAACAGGTGAAATGCCCCCTGGCATAGAAGAATCTGATGTAACAAGAAGAACCTGAGCGGTATGAAGTTCACTCTCTGATGGGAAAGTGGGATCGACCGAATGTGAAATTGAATCAACCACTTGATCAACTAATGGATCATCGACCTGAGTGACACGAGTTTCACTCTCCAATGGAAGAGTGTGATCGACCGAATGTGAAATTGAATCGACCACTCCGTCAGTTGACGGTAGGTTGGGAGAAAGTTTACAGTAACCAGTTGGAAATTCTTGCTATGGAACAGTAAGGTTTTCCAACAATTTTGAGGCTTCATCCATGTGAGGGAAAATGTGAGTTTGATGACTCCCTTTGCATAACTTACAAGGAAACCTAACTTTACCCTTTTTCCCAGGAACCTGACTATCACTGGTTGATGGATCAATGGAAAGTTGATGAGATTTTTCTAACCATACTTCCAAGACCCTTGGAATACCAAGGCAATTGACAAGGAAGTGGTCACCCTTACAAAGCCTGCAAGGGTATTTGGGTTTACGATGCATGTCAGAGTTTTCCTCAACACAACTAACACTTACAGTCGTGGTTGGTTGGTTGACTTCTTTCTTATCTTGCTTCTTCTTCTTCTTCTTCTTCTTCCCTTTCTTCTTCTTCTTAGACACCTGGTTACTAGCATCAAGGCTTTTACCAAGCGCAGAGGAAGAAATGGAGGAAGAAAAATTAGGCGAAGAAGGTAAAGGGTCAACAGAAGGTTGGTGATGTTGAGATGGTGAACTCTGTTGAGGTGAAGCATTTGGTTGAGGTGGAACAATTGGAGTACTTTGGGCCAACGAAGTTGAAAATAACCATATCGGTAAACCTATTGTAAATCCAGGCAATGAAAAAGTAGCCATATAAGGAGGACCAACATTTCCAAAGTAAGGAAAAGTACTAGGATTCTCGTTAGGAGGGGTTCCTAGGTTGGTAAATTCTGGAACATTTGCCATTGTATTCAACTTCAGTGAATTTTATTAATAATTTAAAACTAAAATTAACAATTCACAATTCACACTTAACAATTAAAATTCACAATTCACACCTATGGTCTCTAAAAGTAAAAAAAAAAAAATTAACACGCACTATCAAATCTAGGAGTCAAACCACACACAAACAGTAACCTTCTGGACCGAGAACACTAGTTGGTGATGAAATCCAACATCGCAGAATTCAGTACAGAAGTGGTGGGTGGAACAGTTACCCCGACAACCTGCTTAATGAATACACTGGACCAAGTTCCTCCACTTTAACCGTCTCGAGTGAAGTGAACCCCCCAGAAAATCCAAGTGAGTCTAGCCGACGTCTGCTCCAGGTACAGTGGGATCTTCCCTCCACCGTCACCTTGGGTAGAACCCTAAAGATAATGGTCACTAAGGTTACCAACAGCAACAAATATACCTGGGGGAACAGTCTACGATCCGACAGCATGCAAGGGTAGAGTAACAAGCTCAATCCCCTTGTCGGCTCCCTGACAATAATCCAAGGTTTACCGACAAGTGACCCGAGGCTCCTCGACAATGGTTAATCCAAGGTTTACCGTTTGTAGTACGTGCATATCTAGCGTCGTTCCCAATGAAGGGGGATTGATCCCTTCACTGGTTCGGACACGATCTCGTGCTTCTCCTTTAAGAGGAGCTTTCCCAGAGCATAAATGTAATAGTTGGATTTATCCTACCGCCAGATAAGCTACTTGTTTGGTTTTACTGTCTTGGAAAGTTAACTAAAACCTATTCCAAGACACTAGCCTAAGCTATGTTGGTGTATCAGAGCCCTAGAAATGTAAAAATTACTAGATGAATTTTAATTAAGCGCTGTGTTATTTAGGCTGTTATTACTCAAAGGGGTAAATGGATACAAAACCAATGGTGTTATGACCCGACTCAAAACTGAATGCAATCGAATATGATAATGTAATCCTTTGAATTCGATGAATCCTAACTAAAGTAAGGAGAGAGTTTCCATTCACTTCCAACAATGCAAAAAATTGATCACTAAGAGAAAATATAACAAATTCTCTAATGCACTAATTTCATCAAGAAAAAATAATGCAAATCAATTCCAAAATAGTTTTTTTTTTTTTTTTTTTGTGTGTAAATTCAAATCAAAGAAAACTGATCTAAATCTACGATTGATTTTTCAGAATGTAAACTATGCAATTGTAATCTATGCACAATTCACTTGAAAAGTATGCAAATGTAATCTATGCACATTTTTCATTAATATTCTGAAAATGAGAATTCTAATTATGCAAATGTGATCTATGCAAGAGAATTCTCAAACACAAGACGATTCTAATGTAATCTGAGAACCAATCAAGTGCAAGTCGAGAAAATTGGGCGAGAGTTCCAAAGATCAAAAATAAAAACACTCAAAGGCGATTAACACTCATACACAATTTAACCCCCCCCAACGAATGAGGGGGAATTTTTTTTGCAAAAACAAGAGCAAAAAGATGCAAAATTGTGAAAAGACTGAGACAAACCTCCAAGTAATGACCAAAGGAAATCAAATTTAGAATTTCTCAAAAAAGAGACTCAAAACACCCAATTGATAAAAGCTTAGGGCAGGAATGCCAATGAAATTAACCAAGGAAAGTTTTTGACAGGGAACAAGCAGGTCTGGGCAATGGCTAAAACCTATAAACAAATTCTAAACTGATAAAAAAGAGAAAAATTTAAAATTTTTCAAATTTTTGACAGGGTACGCAGGCAACTTGTTTACACAGGTGCGTCCACGCTCTGTGCACAAAGCAAAAGTGCGTACAGGTACGCACTGTGCTTAACTCAGAGGGTGCGTACCTCTCCCAAAACTATGAAAAATAAAAACTAACTCAAAATTAACTAAATTCACCCAATCCCACAATCATCAAGTCAAAAACAGAAACAGAAAATACAATTTCTCTGGTCAAAGTATCAAAAAAGAGAAATCAATCAATCAATAGTTCCCCAGTATGGTCGCCATTTTGTCATGCGGAAAGAGTCAATTTTGCGGACAAAACTGACCTCCCTAGAAGCTAAGGCTTTCTAGTGACAAACAAGACAATTAAACACTATCTTTCCCTAAATATGCATTTAGAATACAAGTAATCAGGTGTTTATAACATACCTTTAGTCCAACGCTTTGTAGTAGTCCAGTCTCGCCGATCCGGATGAGCTCCTCCTTCTCTTCGAAACCTGCATTCACTAACAAGCAAATGATTACATAGCACCTAAATAACTCATAAAATAAAACATATTCATCATAAAGACCAAGGAGTATATGAAACAAATCATGTATAACAACTTGTTGAGAAAAATGAGCTTAATTGTATTAAGTGGAAACAAAAGAAACCATTACAACCTGTGCCTTGGTGTTGTGCAGGTCTCTCCCAGGGTCCAGCAAGAGTTCTCCTTTACTTTGATCAGCTCACCCACTTCCAAATGAAGCTAAGAAAGGATGGGAATCTCTCCTCTCAAGCTCTATAAGGGAGTCCTAATTTCAGCAGCATCTACCCTTAGGAATCTTTAGCTTTCAACCTCCCCTCCCTCTGGCCCAATGCCTGTATTTATAGTGCTTTGGAGGAAGTTAATCAGGTCCACCATGAATGGGATAAGCCCCTCTTTCAATGGGATAGCTCCCCTCTTCATGGGATAAGTTCTTCTTTCATTGGGATGCATGAACCATCTGGAGGCGCTCAATCCACGTCAAACCATCTTCTAGAATGCTCTAGAATTGACCACAAGTAACTTTTTTGAAGTGAAACTTGCGCCTTTTGACCTTTACAGGAGTACGCACCCACCCATTTATATACAGAGCGTACAAGTACGCAGGTTTTATGAACTAAAGGTGCGTACACGCAGGTAAGGCTAAGAGAAACTGCGTGCCCAAAGTTAATTAACTTTTTAAGGACTTTCTCTCTTTCTTGGAGTTTGACATGAGGAGCAGAGGTGTAAGACTTGCCAAGGAGGATAGTATGACAGTTGATGGAGCCATACTAACTGCAGATAGTCATGGTGACAAATTTTAGTGTAACACACCTCAACAAAGGCTATAGATGGTGATCATGTGGCCTGAAGGGAACTAGTAGGTTGTTTAGAAATGATTTTCCTGGGACCTACTGATGGCTGAGATTCTATTTTCTTATAGATTTCATCTATGAAAGTTGTTCGGCCAAGGGTCACTGGCCCCTTAGCTTTTTCGGGTTTGGATGGAAGCTTAATATTCTTTTCTGGTTTTTTTCTGCTTAGTCATGCACTCAAATGAACTACTAAATTTTATTCAAACAAAGCAACAACATATCTGTTAGGAAAGCAGACAGTGGAGCAGGGCTTTTACATGCTCCGCACGCAGGTTCTTACCTTCCGTTTTTAAGATCCAACTCTTCCCTAGTAGGTTCGTACACTACTCTGGAAAAGACAAATGGCTACACTCTTTCCCCAACAACGGCGCCGAAATGTAGAGCTATAAAAAGGGTCTCTTTCACCTCTAATTACCTCACATTAATATGTCAATCCGGGAGCGTTTGGTTATTTCAAAGAGTGACTCAATCTGAGGCTATTTGTCAAGGTAATGCTAGTAGTACAGCGTTCTGCAAAAATACAAGAGTAAATGGATTCTTGTCTATGACTAAGTGACTTCAAATGACTAAATCACACACTCTTAAAGCTAGGCAACTTTATCAATCAAGGGTTCGACAGCAATAGCCCATCCCTTTGGAAACTGATGGAAAGGAATTAGAGCATGGACCACGGGTTTGGGAGCGAGGCAGTAAATGTCGAGGCTCACTACAGCCATAGATCATCTCTCACAAAAAATGCGAGTAAATGAAACAACAGATAAAAATGGAACGGCAAATAGGAAATTGAACAACAAATCTAGAATGGAACGTCAATGCTTAAAATGGAACAAAAATTCTGAAATGGAACAACAATCAAATAACTAAACCTCGCGAGTAGTAATCAAGCTTTATCCTATCAACTCAAATACACTCATTATAATCAAAACTCTAATATTTCATTCTCCAAGCAAATCAAGCAACACACGCTAATGGAACAGCACTAATTACTAATAAGTTATGGAACATCATTTGGAAATCATACACACACAACACCCTTGAAAAGTAATCTGATCTAGCACCAATCATCATCAACAGGAATTACAACTGCGTTCAGAATGGAACAACATTAATCCTGAATCATAAAGAACACATCTTTCAGATAAATTCCACAACACGAATATACAGTATAGGAGCTCTGTAAAAAAATAATAACAAGGTTTAATTAGGTCTAATAATATTCAATCAACTCTGAAGGTATTGGTGATATAATGCAGAGTCAATATAACAAGTATAAAAACCTTAATGAACGAATCTTAATAGAGCATATGATGTAACTTATAAAGCATATCAGATTACCAACTAATGACGATAAGCAAACCACGCAGAAATCAAATCGTAGTGATACAGAAGCAAGTGTCCTCCAGGGCCGGAACCTTAGCCTCAAGGGTACACCACTTTAAGTTAATCCAAACGCAGAGATAAGATAATCACCAAGTTTATATTAATGCATGAAACAGAAAGTACAATGAGCCAAGTTCAACGAGACTCGATGATCAAAGTTCAATCTTTAACAGAAAGTTACATAAAAGCATCATCCCCAAAGCTAACAGTGCCGTCCCTTTATATAAGGGTGACGGCGGAGATGTCTAAGCAATAAGATAAATAAAGCAGCGATCCCTCAGGATCGAAGATCCTGAGGGATTCGCCAAACTGTTAACCCTTAATCACTTCTTTTCTCCTCCGCCGAGCTGGTGCCTTCTCCTCCTTTTCCAGACCAGTTTGCTTCAACCTGCTTAGCCTCGTTTGCACTCGGTCCTTCGTCAAAGGGACAACAGTTACCTTGCTCTTGTCCTTTTCTTTGGAACAACAGCTCCTCGTTTTTACCCTTTCCTACACAGGAGAATGACAACTATGAGCGGTTAAGTCTTGCATACTAATTCCACATATCTTGTCATAATTCTTTATTGTTTTCCACATTCATGATGTAAAAGATTCACAAGTCCCACTGAAAAGCCATTGAAATAATCATTAAAAACATACCTTTTTAGTACTCCACATGTATCATCCCTTACCTGTACCTAATTGTCCTTGGGAAAGCATTTCCATGGAATTTGTGGGAGGTTTACTGACAACCAGGAAGGGACATGACTACCTTTTCGTGGTAGTTAACAAATTCAACAAGATGTGTGTTTTGATGCCATGTAAAAATACCATCAACGGACAAGAAACATAAAAATTGTTCTTTGGATAGGTCTGGGTACACTTTGGGATACCAAGGAGCATCATTTCAAATAGGGATACAAGATTTCTCAGTGCAGGACTACATTGTGCAAGAATATGGACACAAAGTTGAAGAGATCTACAAAATTCCATCCACAGACAAATGGGAAGACAGAAGTAGTCAATAGGACTTTGGTGCAACTTATGAGGGATTACAATCAGAAGCATCTGAAGTCCTGGGATGAAAATATGGTATATATACAACATTCTTAAAATAGAGCGGTCCACACTTCTACAGGAAAGTCCCCATTTGAAACTTGTTTTGGATATTGTCCACCTTCACCTTTGGATATTACATATGGGCAGGAAGGAGGAGTGAAGGAAGACATTACAAGAGATGCTTTGAGGGCTGAAAAATTTATAGAGAAGATCAGGCAGATTCATCTACAGGTACAGGAAACACTACAAAGTCACAGGTGTAGTATAAGGCTAGGCATGATCAACACAAAACAGAGAAATCATTCAAGGTCGGAGACATAGTATTGCTCTAGTTGAAAAAGAAGAGGCTACAAGGGCTTGGTATGAAAGTCAAGGCTCTAAGGTATGGTCCCTTTGAGATATTGGAAAAGGTGGGTGATAATTCCTATCGAGTCAGTTTACCACCATATATGCGCATTTACTCAGTTGTAAATGTAGAGAATTTGAAACTCTCTGAGCCTTCCATGCTAGATCAGCAAGAGGAACATGTCCTACCTTATGTGGAGGATTTGGCACCAGACTCTCAGGCAGAGTTGACAAAAGATACAATTTTGTAGAAGAGTTCCAAAAACATAAGACAAGGGCAAAAAGACCTTTGGCAGATTGGGTTGAAGGGACAACTTCCAAGCAAAGCTAAATGGTACACGAGAGAGGTGGAGGAAAAATTTCCTCAACTCATTTAGTAAAATATTTTTGGGACCAAAAGCCTCCAAAAATGGGGATATGTGATATGAATTGGATCATTATATTATTTTTCATCCATCTTGATGCATTTGGAGTCGAAAAAGTGGAGGAATTATCTCATGGGACCATTTTTACCAGCAGGACCGAGTTTGGCGAAACAGGGTCTGAAACCTTCCATAAGAATTTTAAGGAATCAAACGATGTTTTCTGGGGTTAAAAATTTTCCACCCAAGTGCCACACATTTATATGTTATTCTACACATGGAGGGATTTCTAACGGTGCAAGAATCGCGTCAATCAAAGTCTGTATGCAAAAGTTATGCCACTCAGAAGTTGACCTTCCTGTTTTCACACCTATAGTTTGGAAGGATGTCACATCAGCCCCCATTATTCATGGAAAATGGGTTAGCCACGTGTTTTTTATGTAAAAGACTCTATAAGATTCTATTTTGTAACTCTAGTTAAGATTTTATGTAGTCAAACTTAACCACTAGTAGGCTATCAGGCTGTGTTATAACCGGGCCACTACGAGGAAGAGGCATTCCATTCTTTTGAAAGCATCTTGTTCCATAGTTGAACAAAGATAGCCAAGAGAGATAGGAGGTAGAGCACACAGAGAGGATTTGTGCACTATAGAAGCCCATGGTCCACAGACATTACTTCTTTGTATCTGTAGCCATATTTGCAGAAAAAGAAAGAGAGCAAAGCGGCTTCACCTTCCAGCTGGGTTTTCTCTTGAAATGGTTTCCTAGAGAGCATATCTTGTGTATTATGTGTGCGTGAGCTTATTATTTTTTTCTCTACTTTTATTCTTTTACTTTTACAAGCATGCACCAATTACAATTAATTTTATAGATCTGGAAATTAAATAAAACTATAATAGTGTAGAATCTCAAATTTTTAATATAATATTATCATATATGTTATGAAAAACTATCCAATGGAATATCCATCACAGTTTACGAATCATTTTTGGTCACTTCTTTTCTGAATGAATTCTCTCATAAGTAAAATAAGATAAGATGGAACTATAAGGATAACAGAAAAATAAAAAGAATCTCATAATTACTGATTCACCCCACTTCTCAGCAATTCCTTATTTCAACATTAACTATGTGGCAACCTATCCCATTCACGTACCTACTGTTGAAGATGATCCTTTCACTATCTGCTCAACTTCTTTTGACCTAGATCTCATAGGTGATATGGTGAATCATTTACTGGGGGCATTGGGGCATGATCTTTCCATTGGAACCCTTGATATATGTCCCTTCTAGAGCGTTGTTCTCCCATTTGATGAGAACCTCTTGGAAGCCATGGTCTCTAGGAGGCCATGGTTTGGATCAGTGAAATAGGTCCCCTTTCAATTAGAGTCTTTGATTAGATCTCGTAAATTCAGAGTCGAGTCTTTCACTTGATCTTAGAAATGAACCTTCATTCCATCCACCTGTTAGTACCCGATAGTCTACTTAGGCACTGAAATGAAGCTTGGGGGGAAAGCACCTCAAATCGAGTCATTATGCTGGGGGCATGAAAACTTATTTCAAGCATATTTTCACATATTCAAAGCTTGTGTAAAAATGAAACCAATTTCAAGCATACTTTCCCATGTTTTAAGATTGTGTAAAAATGAAACCATCCTATCCTTTGTGATTGTTATTTTCATCAACTTGTTTATTCCAGATGAGCCTTGGTTTTCTCATTCCATTGTCACCATTTGCTTGGCCGGTCATATGCTTTCACTTGGTTGTTTACCCTTTCCCGAGGAACTTCTTCGATCAGTGGTATTATTAGTCAGCCTCTTGACCTTTACATGTTTTGAGAAGTTCCATCATGACCGGAACTAGTTGATACCCTTTATACCACGCGTTCCTCGAGGAGTAGTTTTATTTAAGCTCTTTTCAGACTCCCAAAATATGAAAAGATCGTCAAGAACTTGTATTTTTGAACTTGTAAAAGTAAATGAAAAGACATCTACTCAATATAAGTTTATCCCTTTTCCAGACTGAAATAGACTATCTACGAAAAAGGAATACCTTAATCAAACATGGCTAAGAGGTTCTCTTAAGTATTGTTTTCTACCTTTTTGGAATTGAGAGACTATCTACGAAAAGGGACATCCGGATTTTTATTTTTGCCTCTTTTTCAAACTTGATAAACATGAAAAAGATGTCGATTTTTACCTTCGCTGGACTCGTTAAAACATCAAACAATGATGGACTTGTCAAACATTACAAGGTTGAACCTCTCCTTCTCAGGTTTTGTTAAATATACATGGAGGGATTCATCTGAAGGTTGAACTTACAGATCAAGAATATGTTATCCTCCTCAAGCTTGTTAAAAAATAGAGAGGTACTGATCAGTATGGTTGGGGAAATTGGGAAAATAGGGTATTCCATTTTCTAATGGCAGCGAGTCACTCTTGAACATGACACTTTTCCACTTCATCTCCATGGCTGTTGGGTTGGGTAATCTACTTCTATCTTGGTTATTGTACCATTTTTAGAGCCTCCATAACGGTTTTGGGTCAATGCTTCCAACTCCATTCATTGCCGTTGGTGTGTTCAAGAGAAGTCATTCAGTTAATATCTCTTACAATACTCTTAAGCCACCATTCCATGTTTTCATTTCTTGATCAAATTTCGTATCAACATCATTCTATCTCAATCATAATGCCCATTTCGTGTTGCTTATGGGGGATACATCAAGGCCCTCTTGCGACGGGTCGCTTCCTGCCGACATCAACACATTATCTAGGCAGTTGACATAGAAATAAGTCTTTGGTGTTGAAGAAAGTGTAACTATGTTTGGTCTTCATAAATGCAATTTTGATCTTTGTACTTGTAAAAGAAAAGAAATATTATTTTTTTAAACTGTAAAAATGAGTTTCTTTCTCATTACACAGGTCAAGCACATGTTTAAGTGCTTGTAGGAAAGTCAAAGAGTCAATGTAATTGTTAAAGACCCATGTGGTAATGTTACACCATGAAAATCTATGTACAAAAGTCAAAGAATTATCTCCAAGCAAATTCATAAGCTTCCTCCATATGTCAGCCTCAACAAAGGAAGTAATTCGATATCTTAAGGTCAAGTCAACCTCACTTGATCACGTCGACCCAAATAGGAGGGACAAACACCTATATAAAGGTCCATTTGACCTCACAATTAGACCATGAAGTGATCTCTTAAATGACCAAAGAAGAGGACTAGAAAAGGGTGTGAAAATGAAAATAGAAGGTGTCTCTACTTCAGTGAAGAAATAAGGGAAGAAGGTCAAGTTTGGAAGGTCGATTTCAAGCCTAATTATAGTCACACGTGCGAGGGAGAAGAGGCTCATTCTGCTGTAATATCTAACCTTCTATTTCAATCATAAGAGGAGGAATAGTTAGGCTGGTAAAGTAGTGCTGATTAGGACTCTTACTCAAGCAAACGTAGAGATAACTAAAGCGAATAAAAGAAAGCAATAAAAGCATCAAGTCTTGAAGATATTCTCCCACATATGCGAAGAAAAAGGGTCAAACTACTATTGTCTAAGATCTGCACCTACAGTGAAAAAAAGAGCTTGGTTGGGTTAGGAATAAAGTCTTCTCCCTAACTAAGGAAGGCTCCATCTTAAGCGAAGGAAGAAAAGGATAATGTCTCCTCTATGGTATGCATGACTAGGGTTTCTGCAGTAAAGCCAGCAATTGAAGAAGGATGAAGAAGGAGGTCGAGGTGCAGCAAAGGGGAATTGATCTCAAATCAAAGGGAAAGGATTGAATTGTGCTTGGAGGATCTTCTTGTCAAGGGTTTAGGGTTTTGTATTTTTCAATTGAGGCTTCAATAAGAGAAATTTGTAGAAGGGTTTTCCTCTCTAGGAGAGAGAGGTTTTCCCTGGCTGAGAGCCAATATCTTGTGTTCTTGTCTCCTTTTTCTTTGGTAACTATTTGATGAAGTAAAAGAACACACACTAATAATAATAAGAAAATACTTTTCTAATAATAAAATTAAAAAGGTACTTTACAGATAGTTATCATTGTTAGAAGAATATATCCTCATGTAGACGCCTTAGATTCTTCAACATGGAATCAGAGCTAAGGTGACACATCAAGGAAGGGCATCTCAAGAACACATAGAATATTGAAGCATCATGATCAAGAAGTAAGGGAACACAAAGGTTGAATCATTAGATCTACAAGAAAGGGTTCCAGATCCATCAAAGGCAAGGAGGATTACCGTCTCCCCTCCTAGATCCATTAAGAAGGACTACCGGCTTGGGAACAAAGAAAGAAGAAAGCCTTCCATCTAAAGGATTCTACAAGAAGGTTCATACAAGAAGGGTTTAGATCAAAGACTCATCATCTTCAAAGGAAGGTACTCAAATCTAAACTCATCATTGAAGATCTCCATATCTACACAATGAGAAGTTTTCATCACGAAGAAAATCTCTCATAAGGCACGTTGAAGGAAGCATCTAGAAGAAATCTAAAATCTAAGAAATCAAATCATAAGATCTTCAAGGAAGTAGCAAGGTATCTCCACAAAAAATCTCTCAAGTAAGTATTTTTATGTCCTCCTATGAAAATGTCAAAATGACTTTTCACAAGGAAAGAAACGAATTGGTTGGGACTGCTAATTTCCTTGCATGGAAAAAGAGGATTGATCTACTTCTCAAATAAAATGAACTTTTGGACTACATCAAAGGGAGTGTCACTATTCCTGCTAAGGAAGAAACTGAAGCCCTAGAAAAGTATAATAAGTATGAAGCAAGGGCTCAAAGGATTATGATAGAATCCATTAAGGACCCTCTCATTCCTTATGTTTCCAAACTTGAAACATTTAAAGAAATCTATGATAAGCTAGTGGAGCTATTTTCAGTTAGTATAGCTGGAGAAGTGATATCTTTGCATAATGAATTATATTAAATGAAGGTCTCCAAGGAAGAAGGAATAACTCCCTGCATCATGAAGGTCTCTGGTGCTCAATGCATTACTAGAGGAATGGGGTAACTTCACATCAAGTATATATGCCAAGCAGGAAGCTACCCCTTTGAATTAACTTTGGTCTCTATGCAAAATTGAGGAGACTAGACTCAAATCCAAAGATGATGTAGGATCAAAGGAGTAGGCATTTGCTGCTATGGTTAAGAGAAAAGGAAAATTTGGCAAGTTTGGTCCACAAAGAAAGGGTAAAAGAGATATGTCCAAAGTCCAATGCTTTGGCTCCCATGAGTATGGACACTATAAGAGGGATTGTCCTAAGTTGAATAAGGACAAAAATAAGAGGAAACAAGAAGAAGCCCACATTACTTAAGAAGTGAAAGAAGAAGAGAAGAAGCAGAAGAAGGAGGACCCTATAGATCTCTACTATGACTGAGATCAACTTCTTCACATAAGTCTTCTTTAAAGTTTTGGGTATCATAGGAACATGTAGCAGTAGGATAGAATGCATGGTTTATGGGAATGGCATCTTCAAGAATATAGGAGCATTATGTAGAGATAGCTTAGATAAAGATATTCATGTAGGAAGGATGAAGCCAGTATATAACCTCATCAATGCATAAAGAAATGATCATGATAAAGAAGAATCATCTTAGAAGGCCACTATCATCAACAGAAAGAAGCATTTGCAGGATGAGGACTGCAAGGGTCCTCCAGTGGAATCTTCAATAGAGGGTTCATGACTTTCAAGAAAACATATGCCTTGATAGGAATTCCACTTATGGGGATTCAAGAAAGGATGATATGTAGGCAAGGAAAGATGTAGCAAATCAAAGGAGATTGAGGTAATCTCAATCTAGGAAGTTGTCAAAGGAAGCATAAATGATCAAGGAAAGAACTAAGATGAGGTATGTATGCATCTATGTTTTTCGTTTAAAGTCATGTCATCATTTGTATCAATAAGCTTGGGGAATTGCTCTGGTAGAATGGTCAACAATTGGGTAGATCTCTCTCATTGAGAAAATTCACGAAGGCATGGTTCACTCACTAATAAAGGTCAACATGAGAAATGTCCTCATATGGAGTATGAGGCGGTTGACAAAGAAAAATCTATAAATAAGCATATGAGATAAAGAGATTAGGGATAAAAGGACACCATAGACACTAGGAATCAATATCTAATAGATTTGTTGAAGGAATCTCCGAGAAGAAGGCACAAAAATTATGACAAAGGAAGAAAAAGATCAAAGGACCCTTGACACCTGAAAAGGCCTTAAATATGTGAAAATGAAAGATGTTGATGATTCAAGCCAACAAGATGTCATGATGGAAAGCCATCTCGTAAGGTACTATTTGATTTAATGATATGCTTTGATTTCTTGAATAATATCTATATAGGTTCATGTAGGGCTATTGGAACAAGGGTTGTAAGTGCAAGTACAACTAGAATTCATGTGGTGGCTGGAAATTCTTGAAAGAAACATGATAAGGAAGAAGTAGCCATATGATAGAGGTTCCAAATATGTATCAAGAAGTCCATTTTCCATTAATAAAGGAATGACATGACAAACTAATAAGGAAAGTGATTGATGGTTGATGCCCTACAAGCAATAATCTTGTATGAATTTCATGACATCAAGGAAAGAAAGTGATAAGAAGTTGAAGGACCCACAAAGAAGAAGTTGTTGATGGAAATGAGAGTCCCTAGTTGAGAGGGAGCTCTGACAAGTCTCTAATTAAGAGGGAGCTTGGGCAAGTCCCTGGTGAGAGGGAGCTTGGGTACATTCCTTCACAGGAATGGGAATATCTTCCCTAGTTGAGAGGGAGAGATAGACACCACATTCTTGTCTTCAATTGGGAAGAAAGAATGGAGGATTGGATAATCATCTGGCATCTGATGCTCTTTGAGGATGTGTAAGGAATCCAAGATGAGAGTAGGAAAGCGGACTGATATTTTTCGAGGGCTGGGAACTCAAGACAAGAATGGTCCTAGAAGGTCATACTCAGTGAAAACCTAGGTGGGTATGTACCTTGAGATACAATGATGAAGGTTTCTATAGTAATTGGTCTCACCAACATTGTGTTCTGATATATTGAGAGATCGAGCTATTAGTCAAGACCTTGCTGTGGAAACAATGTTGGTTACTATGATGCTATAACAAATGGATTGCCAATATGATTTCTCTTATGTGAATTCTTCAGATTGAAAATGTCCAAACAACTTGTAATGATTTATGAATACCTCCCAAGTTAAGAGGGAGTGTTGAAGAAAGTATAACTAGGTTTGATCTTCATAAATGGAATTTTGATCTTTGTACTTGTAAAAGAAAAGAATTATTATTTTTGTGAATTGTAAAAATGAGTTTCTTGCTCATTGCATAGGTCAAGCACATGTTTGAGTGCTTCTGGAAAGTCAAAGAGTCAATGTAATTGTCAAAGACCCATGTGCGCATGTTACACCATGAAAATCTATGTACTAAAGTCAAAGAATGATCTCCAAGCAAAGTCATAAGCCTCCTCGATATGTCGGCCTCAAAAAAAGAAGTAATTTGATATCTTAAGTTCATGTCGGCCTCACTTAATCAAGTTGGCCCAAATAGGAGGGAAAAACACCCATATAAAGGGCTAGTCAACCTCACAATTAGACCATGAAGTGATCTCTGAAATGAGTGAAGAAGAGAACTAGAAAAGGGTGTGAAAAGGAAAAGAGAAGGTGTCTCTACTTTAACAAAGAAAGAATTAGGGGAATTTTGAGGTCTAAAATGGGCCTCCTAAGAAAAATGTACAACCAAAATAAACTTTATAAGAATCAATAAGATTCAAGATGGCGCTGTCAAACATGGGGCATGATTCACCATGTTTGGAGTAAAAATATAAAAATATTAAAAAATAATAAAATAATAAAACTACTTTTTCAACTCATATTTTCAACTTATCTCCCTATGTTTTTACTCAAATTTCAGTAAGGAGTAATTGTTGGATGAAAAATTTAATTCCTCATCCAAGGATTACCCATGTTGCATACTTTCGATGGACCTTGCTATACAAAAAATGAGAAATACATGAGAAAATGTGATTGCAATCACGTTTTTCATGTATTTCTCATTGTTCGTGTAGTAGGGTCCATTGAAAGTATGTAGCATGGGTACTCTTTGGATGAGGAATCAAAATTCACATCCAATGAGTGTTTTCTCTCAAAATTTGAGTAAACCCATAAGGATATAAGTTGAAAATATGAGTTGAAAAAAATAGTTTTTTTCTTTTTTCCCTCTAAAATTTGATGACGTAATCTAATATTATTTTCTTATTTCCACTATTATTTTATAATTTCCTTAGGAGGTGCATTTTAGACCTCAAAATTCCCCTAATGAAGGGAATACGGCTAATTTTGGAAGGTCGATTTCAGGCCTAATTACAGTCACACATGCAAGGGAGAAGAGGTTGATTCTGCTGCAATATCCGACCTATTATTTCAGTCATAAGAAAAGGATTGGTTAGGCTGGTATAAGAGTGCTAATTAGGCCTCTTACTCAAGCGAAGGTAGAGATAACTAAAGCAAAGAAAAGAGAGCAAGCAAAGAATCAGATCTTGAAGGTATTCTCCCACACTTACGAAGAAAAAAGGTCACATTGTTGTTTTCTCAAATCTGCACCTATAGTGAAGAAAAAGAGCTCGGTTGGGTTAGGAATAAGGTCTTCTCCCTAATTAAGGAAGGCTCCATCTTAAGAGAAGGAAAAAAATAATAATGTATCCTCTATGGTATGCATGACTAGGGTTTTTGCAGTAAAGGAATCAATTAAAGAAGGATGAAGAAGGAGGTCGAGGTGTTGGGAAGAGGAATTGATCTCGAATCAAAGGGAAAGGATCGACTTGTGCTTGGAGGATCTTCTTGTCAAGGGTATAGGGTTTGGTATTTTTCAATTGAAGCTTCAACAAGAGAAATTTGTAGAAAGTTTTTCCTCTCCGGGAGAGAGAGGCTTTTCCTTGGTTGAGAGCCAACATCTTGTGTTCTTGTCTCCTTTTGTTTTGGTCACTATTTGATGAAGTAAGAGAACAAACACTAATAATAATAATAAAATATTATTATAATAATAAAATTAAAAAGGTGCTTCACAAATAGTTATCATCGTCAAAAGAATCTCTCCTCATCTAGATGCCATAGATTCGTCAACATTTGGTACCTTGGTGCTTGCATATATTAATGGCAAGTTTCCTCTCTCTCGGCATCAGGTTTACATCAATGGCCTTCGACCAAAAGAATCTGCGTGTTTTTCAACATCAACTCATTTATTCACACGATACAGATTGTACTGTAGTACCTTGAGAGCCATTAACATCATCAGTGGTTTCTATCGCAACTTTTAATGACTTACATCATTGACATATAATTAGATGATGTCTACCATGTTTGACCTTAGCTTATTAATTCACATGCTTAGATTCATACATTGGTTGGTCATGTGAAGGAGATAGAAGACCTAAGATCTAGTTTCATCCATCTAGGTTGCGATTTTAGGATTTATATAGAGATCATAATGTATGATGGTCATGATCATAGAAAAAGCATCTAGCCTTGGGTCCACCAGTTGTCATTTGTGGACGCATGTTTTGATCATTGTACATGTTATGTTAGCTTAGGTACCTTGGATGGATGGTAGTAGGGACCTTGGAGGTATGTTTTTATTCTCGCGGTTTAGGGATTTATATAAATTAGGAAACAATGATTATAATCACTGCAGTAGATAGGTCTCAATCCAAAAGGTCAAGAGGGGTAGGTTTCATAGGCATAGTTTGGGTTGTCTATGGGCAACTTGGGAAGTTGAGTTCTACCTCTGGGTCAATCTTAGTGTTGGAGAGTCTCTGCATGAGATCCTTGATGTTGAAAATAATAATTTCTGTGAGCTTATGAGAGTAGGTCCTTTTTCAAATGAGCCTTTATTTAGGTCCCTTTGTCGAATTGGGTCCCTGTGGGATTATTTTGGTCCCTATGGGATTATCTGGGTCCCTGTGGATTTAGGACCTTTGTCTCCTAGACTATTTCTATTTGGTGTGGAAAATTGGATAGATCTTAAGTGTGTTGTTGGGAATTTAGTTTATGGAAGAATATGGAGTGTTGTGGAGACTCTTGGGTTTGTAATTTGGGTCATTTGGTATGGTTCTATCCTTAAGGAATTCTGGTAGTTGTGGAATTTCTGCTTCTCCTCGGTGAATTTGGGGTCACGAACTCTGTCTCTCTATGGCTATTGGGTCTTGGTCTTCCCTTCACAATTTCTCCCTCATTTAGATATCATGGATGCTTGGGTATATCGTCGACAACGTTCAAGCATGGTGGTGAGTCGTATGGGCTAGAATTGGGAGAAGTGCCCCATCTAGCTACTATCTCCCATAATCTTTGTACCCCGTCCGAACAAGAGAATTTCGAATTAAGTGCAAGTTTGGATAAACTCCAAAATTGCTTCCAGAAACAACAACAAGAAGCCTGCGAAATTCTTGATAGAAGCATAGAGAAGAACCGAAAGATTCATCAACTGGAAGACGAGGTGTTTGTACTACACAACCAAATTGAAGAATTGAAGATTCAACTGGATGAGAAGAATTCACATTCTAAGGAGGAATTGACAAGAATTGATCTCAATAGGTTGACTAATCCAAATGACTAGTCTTCTCTAGTGTTTTATGATAAACTATAAATTTATTTTTCTACTTAGTCAGTTCTGTAAGGCATATCCGAATGCTTTTGTAATAATGTGGTCGAATTTTGAATTTTTTCAAAGTATTTGGGCTCAGCTTGATAGTTTGAAAATAATGTTTCCCAAGGATGGAACTTATTATGAAGTGTAATCTCTTGTTTTTTTCCATGATCGGGCCAGATTAATATAATACTACTACTCTTTTATGTAAAAAAAAATTAATTATGTTTCTTGAAAATTGAAAAAAGTCTTGCCACTCTAGAACTTGCCCCATCTCCATCGAATCTACCATATCCATTTGCTTTGCATATATAAAATAAAATATGCAATTGTATTAAGGATCCTCAAAATATTTAAGCACTCCGCACAATAATATAATCATATTAATATAAGTCATAATTTTCTCTTAAAAAATAAATTTCTCTTGTAGTGTTAAATTAGCCTTGTGCATAGCTTTCATTGTGTGAAGTTAGCTTCCTTTGCATAATGAAAGTTTTCATTATAAGATCTTCATAATGAAACATTGATCCCTACAACTATGGCTTCCCTGCATGTATTCATAAATGACACTGAATTTTCTTTCATAATAATATTTTTTTTTAGCAATTGATAACAAGTTTCTATTACTCTAAGTTAAATTAATTTAATTTATATTTATGATTTTTCCATTTACAGTTTTTGAAATGGAGCTTTTCTGTGCAAAACTTCTATTGTGTGAAGGAAGATTCCTCTTTACTGTTAGATGATCCAAAAATACAAATTTTATCATAGGTTATAAAATTAGAATAAAATAATTATTAATTTAAGATATTAAATTAATAATTACTATTCTAGAATGTTTAATTATTTAATGGAGACTTTTAGAATTAGCATATTGTTGTAACTAGATATGACTCTCCAAATGTGTCGTATCTTAGGCTCTATTATAGGAGATTAATTAGCTAGTTGGTTTGAATAGCAATTATTGTAAATGGACACTTGTTATTTAATAAGTGATCCATAATTAGAGGTAGTTAGGACATGGAGCTTATAAATAGCTCATTGCAAGAGTGTTTTGTTGTTCGGGTGTAAACTCTTGCAAACTCAATTATGTAATTGTTTTTTTTTCTGATTAATAAAATTACGTGTCTGAGGACACTTCTACCATTATTTACAATCAAAGCTTTCATTGTAAAGAAGCTCCACACAATGAAACATCAATCCCTACAACTCTAGCTTCCCTGCATCCATTCATAAATGACACTGAATTTGCCTAGATTCCATGCTCCCATACTTCCCGCACACCCTTCCTCCATATGAGGAAATAATAGTAGTTAGCCCTCTTAGTCCCTCGCTTACCTAAGGGACCTGCAACCCTACTTAAGCACTGCGTACAACGCATCAACATTACTTTGTTCCACACTTCACGCACACCCTTTCTACCACACTTCCCACACACCCTTTCTTTGTAAAAAATAAAATTCTTACGTAAGGGACCTACAATCCTACCAATTCTGGCATATTTGGACAATGCAATAGCAATTTTAGGCATAATAGTGTCACGCACTCACTGACATAATGGCCACTAAAAAAAATTGTTTTTATTTTATTTTAAAATGATTTGATGTCATTCACTTACAAATAACGAAAAAAATTTCCCTTCGCCGGGGAAATTATGCCCCATCAAGCCCCGCTCAGCCAATGGAAAATTAGAAATAAGATTTCTAGAAATTAGAAAATGATTTTTGAATTTACATGAAAATAGGAATCTTCAACATTTTCCCAAAACTTTGGTTAAAATTCGCTAAACCTGGAAAAATAATGGGAAGTCAATGGACTTTGAAAGCTTTCATAGGTTTAATGAAAGCTTTCATTGTGCAACAGATAAAAAATATTATTAAATAAATTTGATTTGGTCATAAAGTTAAATTAATTTAACTTATATTTATGATTTTTACGTGTATAGTATTTTAAACGAAGCTTTCTTTTTGCGAAGCTTTCATTGTTGGAATGAAACTTCCACTGCATAATGAAAGATTTTATTATAAACTTCACACAATGAAATCTTTGCATAATGAAACATTGATCCTTGCAATTTTGGCTTCCCTACATGCATTCATAAATGACATGGAATTTTCCTAGAGTTGCTGCAACTCACTTCGTGCACACCCTTTTTCTTGCACTTGCCACACACCCTTTCTCTATACAACAAAATAATAGCAATTAGCCCTCCCATTCCCTCGCTTATGTAAGGGACCTGCAGCTCTACTTAAGCACTCCACATAATGTATCAACATTACTTGTTCCACACTTCACTTGCTCCTACACTTCACACGCATTGCACAATGAAACATTGATCCCTACGGCTTTGGCTTCCCCGCATGCATTCATAAATGACACTAATTCACTTTCATAATAATATTAATTATTTTTATCAATTGATAACAAGTTTTTGTTACACTAAGTTAAATTAATTTAATTTATATTTATGATTTTTAGGTTTATAGTTTTTAATGAAAGCTTTCATTATGCGGAGATAAAATTTATTATTAAATAAATTTATTTTTCTTTCACTGTGCAGAGGAAGCTTCCTTTGCGCAATGAAAGTTTTCATTGTAGATTCTACATGATGAAAGCTCCGCACAATGAAACAATGATCTCTGCAACTCTATCTTCCCTACATGCAATCATAAATGACTGATTTTTCCTAGAATCCTTGCTCCTACGCTTCTTTCACACCCTTTCTCCCACACTTCCTACACATCTTTGTAAAAGAAAATAATAGCAATTAAGCCCCATTGCCCCTCAATTAAGCACTTTGCACAATGTATCAATGTTACTTGTTCCACACTTCACACACACCCTTTCTCCTACATTTCCCATACACCCTTTCTCTACACAAAAAAATAATAGCAGTTAGCCCCCTTGCTTACATAATGGACTTGCAACCCTATTAGTTTTGGTATCTTTGGACAAAAAAATAGTAGTATCACCAACTTAATGAGCACTCACAAAATTTGTCTTTTTTATATTTTAGAATGATTTGTGAGACACTGAAAAATAGCGAAAATAAATCACCCTCCACTAGAAAAATTATGTCCTATCAAACCCCTTCTAATATTTATAGAAAATTAAAAATAAATTTTGGATTTACACAAAAATAAAAATATTCAACATTTTCCAAACTTGTCGTGACGATGAACCACACTCGCTGGTTCGAAACGCATCGACAAATGATTTATCTTGTGATTTTCGCCAAAGATTTTCTCTTCAATTTTCCAAAAACTTTACTCAAAACTTCATAAATTTTACTTAAAATTTCATAAACTTCACAAAATAATTAAAATTTCATAAACTTCACAAAATAATAAAAAATCAACACGCGAAGTAATAAAGCACTCCCATTAAAAAATATATAACTTTGTTGCAAATAGATTTGTACCTCTCTTGTAAATTGTGCCTTTTATATTCAACATTTAATCCACCTTCTATTCATGCCACCTATTATTTTATTCTCTTCAACAACGCACAATTTTCAATATTTGGGACGATCTTCTCCATCATATCGTTCAAGAATTCCAAGGTCATTTTAGTTCAAAACACCATGGACTTAAACTAAAACTTCCCATTAATCAAGAATATCACCTCTGGAGCACGAATGCCCGATAATTTGTAAAAGAAAATTAAGCAATTCGACAGCCGATCAACCACCCTTACCCTTTTCCTTTTCCTTTTAGACCCTGGCGGGGTTTGGAATTTATATTCAAGCGGCCAACGCAAGCAAAGCTCTAGCATCCATTTTCCAGTGTACATGTACATTGTTATTTAAGCAATAACAAGTGAAACAACACTCTTTGTCTTCCACTTACCAAAATTTTCCTGCTGCCTTTTCTAATCCATTGTTTTCTGTTATCCATTTTTATTTTATTGCAGTGAATATATAAGAAAGGAGTTGTTTTTAGTGTGATTTTTTGTAGTTTCTGGTGGCGAGAAAATTGTGCTGAAATCTTTATTTGTGTTATTTAAATTAATTTTTTGACTATATATATAGATTCAGCACCTTAAAAAACTTTAGAGCATTTCTATTGTACAGGGGTTACACATCAAACTTGTGATTTCAACGAATTCCTTCCAGATTTTAGAGAAATTAAACTAGAAAAACTTCCAAAAATCACACTAAAAACAACTCGTATAGGAAAGCATCTATAGTTTCTGACTAAAACTTAGAATTACTTTTTAACCATATTTTTTCAAAACTTCAAATTTGTATGATCGTTTACATTCATTTTTACGAATGTAGAAAAATGGAATAAAAAGAAAAATGCTCAAACATTGCATTTCCGCAAAGTAAAACTTTCTCTATGATCTTATATATCTAAAAGTATCTCTTCTTTACTGAACTAAAAGTGTTCTCACTTTCTCTGTGATCTTATATATCTAAAAGTTAGTAAATCAAACATTAAAATTAGTATCTCTAAACTAATAAAATTAGGAACAATTTTCCCAATAAGTTGAGTTCACTTTATAATCACTATAGCTAAAGCATTAGCATTATCATTCTCACATTTTATTTGAAATTAATTGTTATTTAACTAATTAATGAGATTGTTTATATATAATTTCAAAAATTAAAATCTTAGATATATATTTTACATCTAAATTTTAAAAGAATAAAATGATAGATTAAAAGTAAACTAATTGCATTCATGTACCCATGACAATTTATGACATGTAATTTTAGATTACAATGCAAATATTGCAAGGTTTATTCTCTATATTTAAATAGTGTGGATTATTCTCTATATTATTAACTATATTTTAATACTACAAATATTCTAATCTTTATATTATTAAAATATAGAAATAAATTTCTCTATAATGTAAAATTTAATTTCACAATTTTGATATGGATCTTTTAATCATTTATGGACAAAGATTAAAGAAACATTGCATTGTTATATAGTCTATGATACAATGATTTAATAATCTATTGGAGTATTACATAAGCAAGGAAGTTTTTAAGTGTTGGTATAGGATTGTTTTAGTGTGCATATTTTATTTTGTATCTAGAGGAACTAGCAATTTGGTCTGTCTCATACTTGCATGATAGAGGGATGATTCCACCTACTACCACTATAACCTTTAAGATTTTGTATCTGGAGGAACTAGCAATTCGGTCAGTCTCATACTTGCATGACATAGGAACGATTCCACCTGCTACCACTATAACCTCTAAGTGTGTATGTATCCCCCTTCCACACTCATAGGTGAATCAAGGGGATTTGAGCCATGGACCCTTCCACACATAATACTTCACTTTCACGGCTATCTCCAGTTGAGCTTCCCCTTGGGGGATAAATTCTTAGATATGTTAAATTGTTTCAATGCGCATTTATGCAAAATAATTCATGCATTTTAACTTGGTTTGAGCAATTTACCAAATTTATCTTTATGTTATTTTATGTGTGTTAGAAATCTCTTGAATTCCTATAACTTGATAGATTTCAATAAAACAAAAAAAACCTTGATAAAGATGAAAAATGTAAACCTAGATGTGTTTGATGTAAATGTGTTTGATGTTTATATATATATATATAACATTTTCTTATTTTTAATACTTTAATGTAACTATATTTCACACTACAACATCTTCTAGATTATATAAATTACATAAAATTATTTAGTTAAAAAAGCACATAATATTGTTATTTAAATATATAAATATTTAATAATTTAACTAAAACACTTAAATCACAATAAAAACACATATATTTATAAAATAAAAATAAATATATTTATAATAAATATTTATAAAATAATTTTAGTTCTAAACTATTTTTAGTAAAATTAAAAATGATTTGTATAATTAAAAATTATTAATACAAATAATTGATTAAAAAATTAGCTTAATTCAAATTGCTACCAATGCTACGCAAGCTTATATTGAAATATATATCATACTTTGATATCACATTCTACCATGAACAAAATAATATTACTTTGATATTACTTTTTGCCATGAACAAAACAATAAAGCATTGTCTCTATCAAAGTTTAAATCTCTAGACAGTTATTTTTATAATATATACTACTTATAATCTTCATATGTCATCATAAGGACTCATCATTGAAAATACTTGATAGTGGAGTCAAGGGAAATTGACACTCGTGCATCTAAAATGTACATTAGTTATGAAGAGTAATGTGTGTTAGGCCCCTATACTACTAGGGTAACCCCTTATCGTTAATATTGTGCTCCATAGAAGCCCATTGTTGCTATTATTGTGCCCTTACATTATTATTGTTATGTCGGCTCTGATTATATTATGACCCCTTAGAGTCCTATATAATTCCAGCCAATGCATTACAAGATATGGTCAGATTCATTTCTTCTTTATCTAGGCTTTGTTCCTAGAGTATATCCTCTTCTTTTGACCTTTCTTGCTCCTTTTATTCTTCCTCTTCACAATCTATGTAGAATAATTTCTTTTCAGCACACTTATGACCTTTAGTGTATTTGCTATCACAACTGTTACAAAGCCCTTTTGCTCTTTTTTCTTCCAATTGTTGTGGTGTCAACCTTATAGGTTGTGGAAGGCTAGGGGTAACAACACTTCCATATTTATAGTTGTGACTGGTATGCTTCCTCGTTGCCATAATTTTGCTTTCCATTTTTCTTGCTAACCTGAATGCCTTCTCTAATGAATCAGGTTCCCAAAGGTGAACATCATGTTGGATATTATCCTTTAAAGTCCCTATGAACACATCAATCCTATGCTCCTCTAGAATATTTTTTACCCTTATGTTCAATTTTTGGAACTCCTCAATGTGCTCCATTATTGAACCCTTTTGTTTGAGACTTATCAATTGGCTAAAAAAAATGTTGCTTTTTGTATCCTCATAATGTGCTATCAATTCTTCTGTAAAAATTGCCCAAGTGATAATTTGTTTACGAGAGCAAAGCCATTAATACCATACAAACTGATTTGGTTCCAAATATAAAGTTGCAATACGTACTTTTTGTGTGTTTTGCACATTATTGAGATCGAAAAATTGCTCCATTTGTAATATCCATGTTGCGGGATCCTTGCCATCAAACTTCCTCATATCGATTTTTGAAATATGGTGGGTCTTTGATCCAACATTAGAGTCTATGGAATCATGATTAACAATTCTTTTGTTCTCATCATGAGTTTCCTTTACTACCCTTTCACCATTAATGACCATTTCTTGTAGCAACTTATTCATATTTATCTTCAATTTTTCCATCTTATCATCCATGCCATCAATTTTAGCGTCCATGCCATTCATCTTAGCTTCCATGCCATCCATCTTAGCTTCTACACCTTTCTTTAAACAATCCATCTTAGCTTCTACACCTTTCTTTAAACCATCCATCTTAGCTTCTACATCTTTTCTTAAACCATCCATCTTAGATTCTGTTGCTTTTTGTGTAAGTGACACTTGTTGCACTTGGTCTCGTAATTTTGATATATCATGTTGCATTTCTTCCTCTTCTTCATGAGTCATGCTAGAGATTTTAGGTTGATTACTAGGTGTTTGCATTTTCTTTTCTCGGGGCATCAATTATTGATAATAATGCTTTACTATGCCCTTTGAATTTCTTCAAACTAATTTTTCAAACCAAGCTTATGAAAAAATAAAAAAACAAACTACACACCTTTTTCCACTTTGTAGAAGCTTGATATTGAATCTGATGTATCTTTGCAATTTCGGATCATCCAGTTCTGAAATTGCGACCTATAGTAGCCCTTTGTGTCCTCTTTCCAATGCCAGCAGTCTAATCCAAATTGGATCCTCCAAGGAAGAGTTATGCACAATCTCCCAAGATGACCCGATTATAGACCTTTCCAGAAGAGCGAAGTTGTATGAAGTGCCACGTGTCACTATTTCAACCTTTGGCTCTGAAAAATATATACAAGAAACTGCAATCCGTCCTCTTTCTGTACCTTCTTACAAAATTTGAATCCGATGCTCAGAGAGAAAGTTATGACAATTTTCCCCAGGTCACCTGTTTGGAATGTAATTCAGGAGTCTGCAAAAAGACCAAATTCCTCAGATCATATCTCCACAAATATAGTGCAAAAAGCTCTGAAATTCGGACCCGAGGTTCGGTACGATTTCGTCTCAAATGGGTTTTTTTTTTCACTTCTGAAACGTCGCAGAAAAAAGTTATAGCGAAAATGCCACAATGACCTTTTTGGAGCAGCGAAACCCTAGAATCCAAAGCTTTGATACCAAATGTTATGAAACCAGCTCAAGAAAAGATAGAAAAGACAGATCAACGCCTTAGAATTCAGCCTTTTCGAGGGGGAAACCTCCTTTACATTACATAAATGAACAATTCTTGGATGATACAAATGAAAAGACCTCCTTTCTATATATAGGACTCTAAGGGGCCATAATATAATCAGAGCCGACATAACAATAATAATGTAAGGGCACAATAATAGCAATAGTGGGCTTCTATGGGGCACAATATTAACAATAAGGGGGTTGTACTAATAACAATAAAGGGTTACCCTAGTAGTATAGGGGCCTAACAATGTGAATATAAAAAGTTAAGAAGTTGAATATGAAAAATTAAGAAGTTGAAATATGAAAAGTTAAGAAGTGAACATGAATAATTTTGGAGATAAAGTTAAGAAGTGAACATGAATAATTTTGGGGTTGTATCTAAGAAAATTAGTAGTTTAAGGGTTTAAAGGATGAAGAAAAAATTCAATAAGACGAATATAAACTTGATTTTTTTACTTGGTTCCAATGTTATTATTGGTTGTTTCCAGGGTTTAAAGGATGAAGAAAAAATTCAATAAAAGAAACATAAAGTTGACTTTTTAAATTTTATATTCTATTTCAATGTTATTATGGGTTGTTTTAGTAGACTTTTTCCAATGAGCTAATTAAAGTTATAATTTTATCTCGTGTTAAGTTGCTTTAGCTATTATCAATTAACATTAGGTCTTTCTTTCCATTATTATAAATAGTGAATTTCCTCTTATACAATAGTAATATCAAATACCTTTTCATGGTGTTAAAGTAAACTTTTCTTACTCTATTTGATTGTGTGTGAGCCTATTCAATAATCTATTTTATTTTTTATTTTTTTACAATGGATATTATGAGGAAGGTCAACTTTAGGAAAAATATATACACATATTGTAAGTGTCACTTTTACATACATGTTTACAATCTCAAATATTTGGTTGTGCACACGTGACCACTTTGCACACACATTCGCTTCACACACAGACAACTTTCTTTGGATCCACGAGAGTATGCTCTTCCTATTGCTCTCACAAGAGATTTTTGAGAATTAGAGTGTTTAGTGGGTCTTTGTATTGTCTTTCATATTTTCATACTCTAACTTTAAATGAGAAGTGGCCCATCAGCCCACTCTCGGGGTCTTTGTAAAATTAATCTAATATAGCACATTAATTACCGTCATTGAGGGGTCACTAAAGAATTTGTGTATTTTAAGTTAGGACTGATAGGGTAGGCATCCAAATAACCCCACTTAATCATTTTACATTTCAAATATAGAAGTTGAACTATGGGAAACTTGAATTCCTCCATCATACAATTACTTAAACAAAAATACTCATTGTAGGACCTTTTACTGACATGTTTTTGCATGCAGACATGAGCGACACTGATGTGACCCAGCCCACGCTTCCACGTAGCCTTAGTTATCCACCTGTCCGGGATCTATGATGTTGGTGAGATTGGTTTGTTGTTTCGGCGATTGTTTGTAGATATGGATATCAGATATTTTTATTGGAGTCTGGAAACAATTAATGAGCTCGTAAATATCCACCTATGGTACCCAGCCTCAGTTTCTATCCTCCCGTTTGGTCTTTTACACAAAATGATCTTGCTTCTCGGTCATTTGCATGGGTTTTGTTCTGCTATGGGGACTCTGCAAGGGTTGTTCTCAAAATGTATTGTTTCACTCCAGCGCTTATGGAAATCTCAGGTTTTTTTTTTGGGGCGTGGCTGTAAATGAACGTCAGCCCTCCAAAATTGTGTGTGATGTTGTCAGTGGATTTTTCTTGTAGAATGAATCTGCCCTGGTTTTGGAGGTGCGCTTGCTCAAGTTATTTTTTACACAGTGAGTTCTTCGTTTTGTTTTATTGTTCTTCTGTTGTTTGATTTTGGAATATGGTCTCTCAGCCAATGGTTATCCTTTATTGTTGTTGATATTACCCTTTACTTCTGCTACGGTGCGAAAGTCGTTTAACTTCAGGTTTGAATGTGCACAGGTGACAACACGATGGTTTTTCTCAGCTACAAACCAGGTAATTCGTCCTTCCATGCTATTTACTTACCTTCTTCTGGTGTAGTCACTGACCAAGCCTGCTCCTCTGGTCTCAGGTTTCTTCTAGTTATATGTGACTCTGTTCCTTAAGATTCTTGGTCCGGTCATGCCCAGGTATGCTACGCTTTCCCTTACTGTTGGTTATGATTTGGTTCTGGTAACACTGTGCAGGTATGCTAACTATGACTCATTTTATTTGTGCAGGTCAAGGGTTCGACCTGGATGTGAGGGCTTAACAAAGTTCAGTCTCCAAGTTAAACAACCCTCTGCTGGTAGGCTCTGTCTTCTCAACCTTGTCAGTTTGTAGCCAGGGTTTCTTTTCGTCTCTGTAGGATTTGTCTCTCGCTATCCTATAGCTGTGTACAAACTAGTTCGTCCTCACAAATTATGCTTGAATCTGTTTTCGATTCTGGTTCTGGTTTGGCCGTCTGTTGAGGTTGAGGGTTTTCCCTGATATCAAACCCTAGACTAGGGTTTGTCCGTTCTGTCGAACATTGGGCACTTTTTTTATTTTGAACAAATGTAATGCTTAACTTACTTGGAACAACAGCAATGTACACATAAAATTATCTGTCTCTATTTATTTATGAAAGATGTGAAGATTTTCCCGAAATTACCTTTGTTGTATTTCATTTTCTCCAGCACTCTGTTTTTGTAATGTTCCTTCGGTCGACTCGTTGTGCATTACTCTCCTGGTTGTGAATTCAATTCGATTATCCTTCGCTCTGATTGTGGATGTATATGCATATTCGATATTGCCTTCTATTGAGTGAGGAAAAAAAACACGACCTACAGTAGTCGTTCTCTGTCTGCTAACTCTGAATTCAATTGTTCAATGAATAAAACAAAATGGTACAACACATAGGCAATGACACAGATGGAAAATTAGGAAAAAATTGCTTCTGTCTTTTTTTATTGCTCGAATCTAAGAAATGTTGAACCCTTTACATGTTTTCCACTTCTACATTAATACATTAATACATTTTCACTTACAGTTAATGAAACTGTAGTTACTTTCAGTTAAAAGCAATATAGTTTTATAACTACTAATTCTCAGTTATGTTTACATGACAAGATCTTCATTTAGACATTTTTGTCTTTTCCTCCTTAAGTTGATAGAACAATTACTAAGCTGTTGTTTATTAAGGTCAGACACATAACAACCCTAACCGACCAACTAACTTTTGAGTAATACAATAATTAAAAGAAAAAAAAACAAAATACTACCTCATGCTCTGATAAACTAAACATAAAAGACAATTCAAATTCTAAATCAACTTTCCAACCTGGCAGAGACATTACTCGGTCATGGCACCCTAGCTGGATGCTCCTGCATCAAGCTCCCAGGGAAAAAAGAAATCATGGCTCCGGTCCATGAGCTTCTCTATTGAAGAACCTATCTACTCAATCTGCCTGGTATCAAGCCACGAACTGTCCTCAATAGGACGATTCTTCCACTTGACCAGGTACTGTAGATAATCCTTCTGCCAAGTTTTTTTAGCCATCTGAGTGTCGAGAATGCTCTCAATCTCGGGAGGTTGAACGTAAGGAATCTGTCTCTTCAAAGCTTCTCCCCCATCTTGGGTATTTCTTGTAGGCCGTGTGGTTCCATCTTATTCCTTTTCTTCCGGGTTAGCCGTGTAGGGAACAGGTCTGCTACGTTAAAGATAGATGAAATGCCTATTCCAGGTGGCAACTGTATCTCATAGGCATTGGCCGAAAATTTCCAGAGGACTTTGCAGGGTCCTATCTTCTTGCACTTTAGATTATTGTATGTACCCTTAGGGAACTGTTCTTTGCGCAAATGCACGAGGACTTCATCCCCCAAGTTAAACTATACTTCCCTTGTCTTCAAATCTGCTTGCTGTTTATACTTTAGGTTGTTTTCCTGCAATTTAATTTTTACCTGTTCACACAAATCTCTCATCGCGTTAGCGAAATCTTCTCCATCTGCACTTCGCCTTTCCTACAGTCCAAGATCCCACAACTCATGCACTCCGCTTAGGATGCATGTCGTACAAGATCTGAAATGGGATGAAGCATGTGTTGTGGTTAGGCGAGTCATTATAAGCGAACTCGGCCTGTGCCAGCTCTTGATCCCACATCCGCGAATTCTCTCCAACCAGGCTTCGTAGCAGGTTTCCTAGACTCTTGTTTACAACTTTTGTTTGTCCATCGGTTTACGGATGATAAGCAGAACTGTAACTTAGCTGCATGTCCATTTTCTTCCACAAGGTACGCTAAAAGTGTCCTGTAAAATTCACATCCCGATCCGAAAGAATGGACTTAGGCAACCCATGTAACCTGACAATCTCTGTGAAAAACAAGTGGTCCACGTGAGTGGCATGACTGGTTTTCCTGCAAGGGATGAAATGTGCCATCTTTGAGAAATAGTCCACTACTACCATCACCGATTCATAACCTCTCTATGTCTTAGGTAGACCTAAGACAAAGTCCAAGCTGACTGAGTCCCATGGTCTGCCTGGAACAGGTAACGGTGTGTACAGTCCCGTGTTTTGACTGTGACCCTTTACCAACTGGCACACTTTACATCTGGCCACAAATCGCAGTACATTCCTCCGCATCTTTAGCCAAAAGTAGAAATGACTGAGCTGCTTGAGTGTCTTGTCCATGCCAAAATGTCCAGCTAGACCTCCACTATGCTTCTCCCGAATAACATTCTCCCTCATTGAGCAGTCAGGTATGCACAGTTGTCCTCCCTTAAACAACAGTTTCTCTTGTAGATTGCAGTCCAACCATGGACTGTTATCTCTCACTAAGGGATTCTGGCATGCCTCATAGGCCTCCTTAAAATTTGTAGCAGTCCGGTATAAATCTTTTAAGTGCTCAAAACCCAGCACTTGCACAGTGCTTTCTTGCAGAAGTAGAGCTCTCCTACTTAGTGCATCTGCCACCTTGTTGGCCTGCCTGCTAATATGCTTCAATACAAAGTTGAAACTCTGCAAATACTCCACCCATTTGGCGTGTTTGTGGTTCAACTTGTGCTGTTGCATTACATACTGTAGTGTAGAATTATATGAAAACAACACAAATTCGTTTCCCAACAGATAATGCCTCCAGTGTTTTAACGCCTGTATAACAACATAAAACTCCTTATCATACGATGAATATTTCTTTCTGCTTTCATTTAGCTTCTTGCTGAAAAAGGCCACAGGCTTATCCTGCTGGCTAATTACAACTCTAATTGTTGTACTGCTAGCATCACAACGAACCTGAAAAAGCTTCTTGAAATCTGGCAATCTTAGGATCGACCTCTCAGTGATCTTTCTCTTTAACAATTGGAAAATTCTCTCCACTGCCTCTATCCATCGAAAAGGCTGGCTAGCCTTTTTAATGGTGTCGAACATTGGTGCACAAATTTCACTAAAATTCCTTATGAATTTTTGGTAAAAACTCGCTAGTCCATGAAAGCTACGTACCTCAAATAAATTTTTCGGAGATGGCCAATTCACTATTGCCGCAACCTTCTCCGGATCCATATTCAATTTGTTTTCTGCTATTACAAAGCCCAAATAAATCAATTCCTTCTACAGAAAGGTACATTTCTTCAAATTAATTAGCAATTTATTCTGCTGTAATTTTTCCAGCACTTTCCATACGTGTTGAAGGTGTTCTTCCCTTGTCTTGCTAAAAATTAGTATGTCATCCAGGTACACTATCACAAATTTCCCGATGTACTCCTTCAGCATCTCATTCATTAACCTCATGAATGTACTGGGTGCATTGCTCAGCCCAAATGGCATGACCAGCCATTCGTACAACCCCTCATTCGTCTTAAAGGTTGTCTTCCATTTGTCCCCCTCTCTTATCTGAATATGATGGTACCCGCTCTTCAAATCTATCTTAGAGAAATACACTACCCTGCTTAAACAATCCATCATGTCATCCATTCGTGGTAGTGGAAACCTGTACTGGATGGTGATTTTGTTGATGGCCCTTGCGTTGGTGCACATCCGCCACTCTCCTCCCTTCTTGGGAGCGAGAACCGTTGGGACTGCACAAGGGCTCAAACTTTCCCTTATCAATCCCTTGTCTAACAATTCTTGCACCTGCTTTCTAATCTCTTCATTGTCCTTGGGGCTCATTCGGTATGCTGCTTTGTTCGGAAAACAGGCTCCGGGTATGAAGTCAATATGATGACTTATGCTTCTTTTGAGAGGGTAATTTGTCTGGCAAGTCATCCACCACTATATCTATAAATTCCTGCAACATTTGTTGGATTTCTGTAGGTAAATATGATACCTCTGTATGCAACAATACTGTCCTTGCTTTCTTTACAACTACATAACCCATCTCACTGTCCTCAACTTGTTTCAAAAATTGTTTTCCGCTAACCAACAATGTTCTTGGTTCACTTGTCCCTGATGCCCCTTCTTCTTTGATGGGCACAAGTGTATGCTTGATTCCATCTTTGACAAACTTATAACAGTTCTTCACTCCATCGTGTACCACTTTCCTATCGTACTGCCAAGGTCTGCTTAGTAGTATGTGACATACATCCATCGGCATGATGTCACAAAAGACTTTATCCTTATATCTGCCTATTTGAAACTCCACCTCGCACTATTCATCCACCAGCAACTGATGGCCTCTTTGTAGCCATGAAACTCTGTAAGGGTTGGGATGTTTCAAGCACTTCAACTCCAATTTTTCTACCATCTCTGTGGATACTAAGTTATCAGTACTACTGCTGTCAATAATTAACTTACAACACTTACCTTGTGACTTACAAACTGTTATAAACAAAGCCTTCCACTGAGTCTGTTCGGTGACCTCCTTGACTAGTTTTAACAACACTTTGTGCAGCATTAGGGCTTCCCCTATCTCCGAAGCATTTTCTGCTTCTTGGGGAGGTGCCGCTGCTTCCTTTGGTTGTTCAACATATGCACCCCGCTGTCCAACTTGATTTTCCTCTGGACATTCAAATGATCAGTGTCCCCATTTATGACACCTGTAACACTGATAACCAGCCCCTCTACCTCAGCCATTTCCCCTACCTCACTGGGATGACCTACCACCTCTCGCGTTATCACCTTTTTCTGCTGATCCGGAAGCTCTAGAACTGCTGCCTTCCTCATTGCTACTAGCAGTCCACCCTCTGCCATACGACTAACCTTTTTCCCTGTCGGCTCCTCGTCCTCTCCGGGCATTCTGCCTTCTAGTAATTTTCTCTTCATCTTTCATCGCACTATGGTACTCTTCTTCAGTGCTTTTCGGAGATAAAATACTGATTTCATTTGAAATATCTAACCTTAACCCATTAACATACCTGGCTGTTCTCTCCGTGGTATCCTCTATATATCCGGCTCTTAAGTTCACTCGATAGAACTCCTCTGTGTACTCCCTCACCGTCATTCCTTTATGTTTCATATTCTGCACCTACCTGTGCAGTGCAATCTGATAGTCTTTCGGTAGAAATCTACCCTTTAACTTGGCCACCATCCTTGACCAAGTTTTAATCGGTAACTTGTTCAATCTCTTTCTCTCCGTCTGGACACTAACCCACCACAGGGCTGCGTGTGCCTTCAATTTCGTCGTAGCGAACTTAACTCTGCAGTCTTCGCTGACTTCCTCACACTCGAAATACTTATCCATCTCACTGATCCAATCCAATAAAACCTATATGGATAGGCTGCCGTCATAGGTTGGGAGTTCTGGCTTGGGTTTACTGCTTGCCACTAAAACAGACCTCAACAATCTCACTTCTGGGGACTTGCCTTCTGGTCCATCTGTTGCTGCTTCAGTTTCCTCTTCACTGTCATCGCCTATTTATGGGTCTCTTCTTCTTCCTGCCTCTACTGCCTCCAAACGGGCAGCAAGAATTCTGATCTCCTCTCTCAGTCCTTCCTCCGCTATCCTTCGAGCACCTCTGCCATGACCCCTCCTTCCTCTCTCCATTTCTCTAACTAACATAAACAACTTCTCTGATACCACTTTGATGTGACCCAGCCCACGCTTCCACGTAGCTTCAGTTATCCACCTGTCCGGGATTTATGATGTTGGTGAGATTGGTTTGTTGTTTCGGTGGTTGTTTGTAGATATGGATATCAGATATTTTTATTGGAGTCTGGAAACAATTAATGAGCTCGTAAATATCCACCTACGGTACCCATCCTCAGTTTTTGTCCTCCCATTTGGTCTTTTACACAAAATGCTCCTGCTTCCCGGTCATTTACATGGGTTTTGTTCTGCTATGGGGACTCTGCAAGGGTTGTTGTCAAAATGTATGGTTTCTCTCTCGCGCTTATGGCAATCTCTGGTTTTTTTTTTTTTTGGATGTGGCTGTAAGTGAACGTCAGCCCTCCAAACTTGTGTGTGTTGTTTTCAGTGGATTGTTCCTGTAGAATGAATCCACCTTGGTTCTGGAGGTATGCTTGCTCGAGTTCTTTTTTACACAATGAGTTCTTCATTTTGTTTTATCGTTCTTCTGTTGTTTGATTTCGGAATATGGTCTCTCGACCAATGGTTATCCTTTGTTGTTGTTGATATTACCCTTTACTTCTGCTACGGTGCAAAAGTCGTTTAACTTTAGGTTTTAATGTGCACAAGTGACAGCACGATAGTTTTTTCTCGGCTACAAACCAGGTAATTTGTCCTTCCGTGCTGTATACTTACCTTCTTCTGGTGTAGTCACTGACCAAGCCTGCTCGTCTGGTCTCAGGCTTCTTCTGGTTTTCTGTGACTCTATTCCTTAAGGTTCTTAGTTCGGTCGTGCCCAGGTATGCTATGCTTTCCCTTACTATTGGTTATGCTTCGGTTCTCGTAATACTGTGCAGGTATGCTAATTGTGACTCGTTTTATTTGTGCAGGTCAAGGGTTCGACCTAGATGCAAGGGCTTAACACAGTTCAGTCTCCAACTTAAACAACCCTCTGCCGGTAGGCTCTGTCTTCTAAAGCTTATCAGTTTGTAGCTAGGGTTTCTTTTTGTCTCTGTAGGATTTGTCTCTCACTATCCTGTAGCTGTGTACAAACTGGTTCGTTGTTATAGACATTTTTGTGCCTTACAACATTGAGCATGAAATGTCCATAATCTTAGGGGTCCAAAGTCCCTAAACATGTTGTTCCTACCCCTAGAGGAACAAGGCTAACAAACCACAGCAATTCACAGAAGTTCTCCACCTGAAACTGCTCAAAAACAAGTCAATTCAGGATCATGTCAACTGCTCCACTGACCATCTGCGCTGAATGTCAATGGCTACACTGGCTACCTGCGCTGAATGTCAACTCCAACACTGGCTACCTGTGCTGAGCGAGATTGGACATGTGGCAGGCTCATTCCTCAAGGTGTCAAAACCCAGGAAGCTTCCAAAATGACACTTGCCTCAGGGAATTCGACTGGTGATGAGTAAGAGGTTCCAAATCTCCAAGTGGAAGCAAGAACCTCCAAGTGGACTCAAGAACTAGCAGAGGGAGAGGACACTAGTCAGATCTCAAGCTGACTCATCCTCTCTCCAAACATCTATATATGGATCTCTCCTCCATGAGATCCAGAGGTTGGAATTTTGTTATTGCAAAGAATTGTTGTTGGTTTGAGACTGGAATCATTGGGTGCTTAATGCTTTGAAGGGAGGTGAAGATAGGAATTCCATTTTGCTGGGAAGGAGATGCTGGATTGGAGCCCTCTGGGTTGTATCTCTTCTTGAACCTTGTTATTTATTAATAAAGCTATCTTGGTTTTCTCCTATATACTGATGTATCTTTGATGTATGATTGCATTAGTGTATTTGATTTATTTCTATTCCTGAATCATTTATGAATATGAATATCTGCCTTTGTGTTGTGTTCTTCTCTTGTCACAAGTAGCTGTTCTCTTGTCGCAAGTAGCTGTTCTCTTGTGATCTCGCAGGAATCAAGTAGCTGTTCTCTTGGGCGAGCGATGAGGCAAGTAGCTGTGAACACCCAAAGAAAAGAGGATCTGGATCGAGGGACAAACGGAAGACACCGGTAAGTCCATTGATCTCTCCTCTTTCACATTTCATAAAGGAAGAAACCAGAATAGCTGTCTCTGTTTGTTGCTAAGGCACTGTCACACCTTAGGTGGATAGGATCGTCCTGCATAGGCATTTTTCCCCACAACAAATTGGCGACTCCACTGGGGAGATTTGTTTTAGTCATTTTATTTGTGTTTCTATCATTGTTTACCTCATAGACTCAACAGCAACAATCGAACTGCTTCTGCTATTCTCAGTTGCAAAGTAGACAGTTGCTGCCTTGATCCTTCACAGGATTTTGTCTATGATATGAACAATGGACTCACAAATGATTTGATGATCCTTTGTGATAGATCTTAGTACCCTCTCAAAGCATCCCTTTGATTATACCTTGCTTGTGTTTCTGATTTGGCCTGAAACCGTTGATTATTGAGCAATCTGTGACCCAGAACCCAGTGAGAAACGAGAGTTTCTCCTTCAGCGCAACTGCTGTGAAGGCATTCTGCATTTCAACGCAGTTCCCGTGAAGGCTACCTGCATTGAATGTCAAAACCACAGTGTTGAGGTTGCGCTGAACCAGTCTTGCCTTGTGTAGCTGGGGTTCTCTGCTCTCTGTTACCTTGTTTTGATCTCTGTTTTTTGCAGCCTGTAACCAGCATAGGTACCAGTCTGATAACTCCTTTTCTCTGCTTAAATTCTGCCTCCTTTTGTACAAAAAGACTGTGAGTGTTTTTATGTGTTTGTGGCAACATTTACAGTTTTCCTTTGCATGAGTGAAATAATCATCCTGTAGCCCTTGATTCAGATCTGTTCATTGTGATCTTAGGAGAGAGTTCATTGGCTGTTTACAGTTGAGTATACATTTACTTTTGCTTATTGGTCTGAGTTTGTCTCTTTTAAGTGTCGAAACAAGCTGTTCATTTCGAAAATCGCAAAGTGTTGTAATCTCTTCTACCCTTGTTGATTTCGAAAAAAGTAAACTTGTTTGTATCTATCATTTAAAAGCAAATTCAAAGTTGTACAAAAAGCTTTCTTTGTAGGCATCAATACCAAGAAAGCGGAAAACAAACACCTGTGCATTTGCATTTTGATAAGTTTGCATGCTTGATTTAGGAACAGTGCATTAGAGTGTGCTGATAGCTCTTTGAGAAAAGATGGTGTCTTTCTTTTCCCTTAGTAGCTAGGATTTTCAAAGTTGAAAAGATATAAAGCTTGCTTATCATCTTTAGACTGCATTTAGGAATTTGTATCATACATCTCGTGGTGAACCTTGAAAGGCAAACTTCTAAAAAGATCAACTTAAAATAAACTGAATGAACCTAACAATGCTTTGCAACATAACGCACAACATAGAGGTCTAGGCTAGAGACGTGTTCCGACGTCGTTAAGCCTAGTGACTGTCGATCTCGTGGAAGGTGGGTGATTCCTCCTGAGGGACGATAGCGCTAGTACGGATTGTGCTCCCACGTACCGTCACGTATATATTGGGAGACCCCTATAGGTATATATCCTTTATCCTTAGGAAGCCGTGTCGGCCGCCCTACTGATCGCAATGCAGTGAACACAACATTCACGAAGAGCGACCGCCCGTACCTTAAAAAGTATTCTGCGGTTTTGTGAAAGGTTTGGCACACCCTCTGCCTAGAACTCCAGAGCAGTTTCTTTTGGCCTTTTTCATACTCTATAACAGAAAAAGTCCATCCAAGCATTTGTCACTTCGGGCTCGTTAAAACATCGAAGGAGACTAGAGTCATCTTTAGCTTTTTCTCGACTCTTTAAAAGTGAAAAAGCAAGTTGTGTCTAAAGCATCGTTAACAATTTATTTTAAACGAAACGATCACCCTTTATTCCCGCGTTGATCTTTGGGTTGAAAAGATGGAGCACACTAACCAAGGAATTCCCCTTGGTGGAAATCCTAGTCCCTTCTCCTCTTGGGGAGATGTTGGTGCGCCCCACATGGCCACATTGTCGCTTCCAGGACTGACAATTGGCCTACCAGTCTGGCTCTTTTCAACCAATGTCGTTCAGAACACCACCATTCCTGAACAGTCGAGTCAACAGTTAGACCAGACCAGAGTTTCCCACCAGCCTTCTACTTCATCTTCCTCTCCTCCTTCCTCTTCGCTTGACGGAACTGGTAAAGCAAAAAACCGAGTTCCTAAGGAGAAGAAGGAGAAGAAGAAGAAAGAAAAGAAGAAGAAGGAGCCAAAGGCGACTGGGGGCAAACAAGTGTCGTCTGACAAAAATCCACACACAGCACTGACAAGGCCTAAATCGCCATGCGTCATATGCAAGGGAGACCACTTCCATAGAGATTGTCCCTGTATCCCTCGGATACTAAGGGACTGGTCTCCCCGTTTGCACAATTCGGTAGCGTCGACCTCTGATAGCCATGTTGACTGCTCACCGTCAACTAGTGGAAGTGAAGCCACAGGACGAAGAGGGAACGCCAGATTTCCCTGCAAACTGTGTGAAGGCGATCACGCCATCCACCGTTGTCCCTTCTTAGACGAGGCAAAAAGAGTTCTGGAAGATCGCCCGATTTTACGAGCGTAACTTCCTCCTGGATATCAAAGACTCCTGCCAAGTCCTTTGCTAGTTGAGAACCCGGCTGACCCGCCCAGGTGGTCAGCCGAAGCACCTGTCATTGAAGATGAACCGTCTGAATCCATACCTGACGAAAGTCTAAAGGTTGAAACGGAAGTTGACCCGGTTTTGCCTTCAGAGGCTCTATCTTCGAATGACACCATCACAGAGGAGAATAAAGACGACACCGTCCAAATTCTCTTCATCAGCATTGACTCTGATGATCAAGGGGGCAATGCCACCATTCCTTTATCGCAGGAAGGAAGTTCATCAGAGCGATATCCGGCCGTCTATTCGGTCCCACCACCAAGCAACCTGGTTGTGTCCTTTGACTGGAACCAACTAGGCAGACCCCGCTTGCCAGCTAGCATACCATTCAGAATTATTGTCCAAATATACAGAATGGTAATGGCTGGCAAAGTTATTGATGAAGGGGCATCTGTGAGTATCCTTTCCTCTATTGCTTGGAAAGCGCTTGGTTCGCCAGCGCTTTTGCCTGAAATGAGAAATCTATCAGGCTTTGATAAAGGAACCCGTCGACCTTTAGGGATCCTCCCCAATGTGCCCATAACATTGAAAGGGAAGACCGTTCAAATGAACGTGATGGTCATTCAAGGACCCTTGGATTATAACCTACTCCTTGGACGAGACTATATATATTGCATGGGAGCCATCGTCTCATCACTCTTTAGAGTAATGTGTTTTCCGCATGAAGGAAGAATGGTCAAGCTCGTGGACCAACTTTCATTCCCCAGATCACGCATCGCAAATAGTCATGAACCATCCCTAAATGGTCTATTCATGCAAGAAGTGTCTCAACCCACGGTCCGTCCTCCTGATGAGTGCGAGTAATCTGGGAAGATATGATTGGAACCCAGGGGGCATGCGTCCTGATCTGCTTCGGCAGAGAACTTTGGGTATAGGGTAGGTTTCCGCGGGAGAATATGACTAGTCCGTACCCCGTCCGTAGAGGAAGAGGGGTTGTTCTAGAATAAGATTCTTTTTTCAAAGTTATGTGAGTCGGCGGTCGTCGTCGCTCACCGTTGGTAGACATCGCCGAAGAAGTGTTTTATTCATAGCCGCGAACGAGACAATCTTTGGGTAACCTGAAAGAGGTAAGCCTCTCTCGTTAAAACAAATGTTTTGACGGAAAAGAAGTAGAGGTAACCTTGAAACTCTGTCTTATGCCTGGGGGCATGCAAACCTTTTGGAGTGCAAGCAAGGGGCGGCTATTTATTTTTTAAATTTTTAGGACCTCTAACCCTCTAAACTCGTAGGATTAGTCGTTTCCGAACTTGCATAACGAAAGGATCCGGGGCAAAGCTTCGTGAGATGAAGCTCCATAAAAAATAGAATCTCAATGAGACGCTCTTATCATATGACTGGTATATACGAGCAGTTTTAGCATAAAGTTCATGCTCGTTAAAAAATAAACGCAAGATCCGAGCAGTTTTAACGCGGAATTCATGCTCGTTAAAAAATAAACATAAGCACCACCCGGTAAATAACCACTGTGAACGTAAACCTCATCAGCCATTAAAGCCTTGGTCGTGTTTGCACCGTCACCTCCACTTTTCATTTGGCCGATCGTTCACCTCCATATGATTGTTTACCCATTTTGAGGAACAGCTGCGAAGAGTGATTTCACCTAGCCATCCTTGTGACACTGCCGTGATTGGAAAATTCCAACATGTACCTGGAATCAGCTGCTAACCCTGTTTATCACTCGTTCCTCAAAAGACGAGTCTTCTTTAAGCTCTTTTCAACTGACTCGTAAAATATGAAAAGATTGCCGAGTTTTGGCCTTCCAGCTCGTTAAAGCGACCGGAAGTGCTATCCCTCCTCTAGATTTTAATCTTTTTGGACCTGAGGGATTATTGCACAAAAAGATCGAGCGCTTGTTTTGTTCGGCTCGTTAAAATGATCGAAAACTCATCCCTTCTGTATTGTTTTATACTTTTTCGGACTTAAGGGATTAGATGACGAAAAAGGAATTTTGGAGTTAACTTTATGTACCTTTTCAGACTCTCTAAAAATGAAAAGGGACCGAGTTGTCTTTGTCGTTAGACTCGTTAAAATCATTAAATAGCGACAAACTTGTCTTTAGATGAGAACGAGTTTCACTATCGCTAGGCTCGTTAAAACATAGCGATGGGCTTGCCCGAAGGGCAGGTTATAGAACAAGCATATGTTATCCTCCTCAAGCTTGACAAAAATAAAGAGGTACTGGTCAGCAATGACTGGGGAAAAATTGGGAGAAACTAAAGAAAACTTTGATGGTAGCAGGTCACTCTTGAACATGACACTTTTCATCCGTACCACAATCAGGTTGGGTTGTTTCATTCACCGGTCACATCACCATGGTCTCGCCATACCATCCATAATTGGGGTAATGCTACCGATCCATCGCATCAGTGTCGCCATATGTTCAAGAGAAGTCGTTCAGAAAGAGTCAACCGGGTCCCATCCACTGCCATACATTATCCTTCATCCATTCATGACCGCCACCCTGAATCATATGTCACAGATCGTTTTCACCTCCATCAAAATCATTAGCTCCGTTCCGTGTCACTGATGTGGGATTCATTAAGGCCCTCCTTTGACGGATCGCTTCTTGTCGACATCAGCTCATTATCCAAGAAGTTGATCTAGGAACAACCCCTTCAGTACTTTGAAGCTTGCATGCCTCAATGGCAAGTTTCTCACTTTCGGCGACAGGTATACATCAATGACCTTCGACCGAAAGATTTTGCGTGGTGTTCGACGCCAAGTCCTTTATTCACACCATGTGAATTGTGCTGCAGTACCTTGAGGGTCATTATCATTATCGGTGATTCCTCTCGCGCTTGTTAACGGTTTACCTCATTGACCGGTAATCAAGCGATGTCTTTCCATGTTCGACTTTAGAACAATTATCACATGGATCGACTTGTACTTAGAGTGAAGATCGAACGAGTTTGAAGACCCCGGATCTAGTTTCATCCATCCGGGCTGCGATATATATTCGGGAAAGATAAAGACATTTGACATGTACATCATTGCAGCAGACGATCATCCTACTCAAAGGATGATAATTTCATCAAAATTATCAGTCTACCATCAGACGATTGTCTGTTCTATGTACAGAAAATGAATTTATAAAGCTGAACATGGGAATGCCCGCCTCAGCTAGATCATGAAAGCAGTATGAAAAATAATGTATTGTATTGTATCTTATTACAGGTCTCCTCCCAGCAATTGGATGAACTTCGGACCCTCCTGGATAAAGCATTTCACCCGATAAACGGCCTCATACTTTAGGGGGCAACTGTTATAGACATTTTTGTGCCTTACAGCATTGAGCATGAAATGTCCATAATCTTAGGGGTCCAAAGTCCCTAAACATGTTGTTCCTACCCCTAGAGGAACAAGGCTAACAAACCACAGCAATTCACAGAAGTTCTCCACCTGAAACTGCTCAAAAACAAGTCAATTCAGGATCATGTCAACTGCTCCACTGACCATCTGCGCTGAATGTCAATGGCTACACTGGCTACCTGCGCTGAATGTGAACTCCAACACTGGCTATCTGCGCTGAGCGAGATTGGACATGTGGCAGGCTCATTCCTCAAGGTGTCAAAACCCAGGAAGCTTCCAAAATGACACTTGCCTCAGGGAATTCGATTGGTGATGAGTAAGAGGTTCCAAATCTCCAAGTGGAAGCAAGAACCTCTAAGTGGACTCAAGAACTAATAGAGGGAGAGGACACTAGTCAGATCTCAAGCTGACTCATCCTCTCTCCAAACATCTATATATGGATCTCTCCTCCATGAGATCTAGAGGCTGGAATTTTGTTATTGCAAAGAATTGTTGTTGGTTTGAGACTGGAATCATTGGGTGCTTAATGCTTTGAAGGGAGGTGAAGATAGGAATTCCATTCTGCTGGGAAGGAGATGCTGGATTGGAGCCCTCTGGGTTGTATCTCTTCCTGAACCTTGTTATTTATCAATAAAGCTATCTTGGTTTTCTCCTATATACTAATGTATCTTTGATGTATGATTGCATTAGTGTATTTGATTTATTTCTAATCCTGAATCATTTATGAATATGAATATCTGCCTTTGTGTTGTGTTCTTCTCTTGTCACAAGTAGGTGTTCTCTTGTCGCAAGTAGTTGTTCTCTTGTGATCTCGCAGGAATCAAGTAGTTGTTCTCTTGGGCGAGCGAGGAGGCAAGTAGCTGTGAACACCCAAAGAAAAGAGGATCTGGATCGAGGGACAAACGGAAGACACCGGTAAGTCCATTGATCTCTCCTCTTTCACATTTCATAAAGGAAGAAACCAGAATAGCTGTCTCTGTTTGTTGCTAAGGCACTGTCACACCTTAGGTGGATAGGATCGTCCTGCATAGGCATTTTTCCCCACAACATTCGTCCTCACAAATTATGCTTGAGTCTATTTTCGATTCTAGTTCTGGTTTGGCCGTCTATTGAGGTTGAGGGTTTTCCCTGATATCAAACCCTAGACTAGGGTTTGTCCGTTCTGTCGAACGTTGGGCACTTGTTTTATTTTGAACAAATGTAACACTTAACTTACTTGGAACAACAACAATGTACACATAAAATTATCTGTATCTGTTTATTTATGAAAGATGTGAAGATTTTTTCGAAATTACCTTTGTTGTATTTCATTTTCTCCGACACTCTGTTTTTGTAATGTTCCTTTGGTCAACTCAATGTGCATTACTCTCCTGGTTGTGAATTCAATTCGATTATCCTTCACTCTAGTTATGGATGTATATGCGTATTCAATATTGCCTTCTGTTGAGTGAGGAAAAAAAAACATGGCCTACAGTAGTCGTTCTCTGTCTGCTAACTCTGAATTCAATTGTTCAATGAATAAAACAAAATGGTATAGCACGTAGGCAATGACACAGATGGACAGTTAGGAAAAATTTGCTTCTGTCTTTTTTTATTGCTCGAATCTGAAAAATGTTGAACCCTTTACATGTTTTCCACTTCTACATTTATACATTTTCACTTACAGTTAATGAAACTCTAGTTACTTTCAGTTAAAAGCAATATAGTTGTATAACTACTAATTCTCGGTTCTATTTACATGACAAGATCTTCATTTAGACATTTTTGTATTTTCCTCCTTAAGTTGACAGAACAATTACTAAGTTGTTGTTTATTAAGGTCAGACACATAACAACCCTAACCGACCAACTAACTTTTGACTAATACAACAATTAAAAGAAAAAAAAACACTACCTCATGCTCTGGTAAACTAAACATAAAAGACAATTCAAATGCTAAATCAACTTTCCAACCTGGCAGATACATCACCCGGTCATGGCGCCGTAGCTGGATGCTCCTGCATCAGACACATTCTTTAAATAATGATTTACCATCATATCAACAATTATTCAATGAAGCCAAACATCAAAGAAACAAGCAACACAAACAACCATGAATAATCAGAACACCGATATGATAACCGAATTCACCCTAGGAGAGAAGGGGCTACGTCTCCCGATTCGTCTAGAACTACGAATCACTTTATTAATTCTGAGGCAGTCTCCTTCTTATAATAGGATGAAGCATCTCACAAATATGTGGATGATGCTCCTAAAAGAGATGCCTTCTCACAAATGGGCCAAAGGCACTCACATAAAAAACATTTCCTCAGCACCAAAAGGACTACATTTTCTCTCAGAACAAGGCTTGAAGCTCTTGCAAAGCTCCGTCAAAAGTCCCACAAAAGTTCACCCCCCTTCTCCCCCCAAAAAAAGCTCACATCAAAAGTTTATATAGTTTTTCCCCAACAAAAAGACATAAATCCTCAGATTAAGGCAAAACACGATCCATGATTCTAGGATCTAAAACTTAAAGTAAAACAAATGATAAAATCCAAATTTCAAGGATCTCAACCAAGCCAAGAGGCATCAACCTCTCATTGAGAAATAACAAATTAGTTGTGAGGTCAATTCTGACATAAAACTAATTTCTTAAATAGGAAATAAATAAATATTTTATGAGTCATTTTTCACTCACTTACAACATTATCCATTTTACAATTTTGAATGAAATAAAACATAAAATTATTAATCCCATTTATTCTCTTATTCCAAGCTTGGTCACCTACCATCCATTTATTCTCTTATTCCAAGCTTCATCACCTACCATCAGATCTTCTTCATAGTATATAAAATAAACTTCTACATATGTGGACCTTCTTGATCAATCCAATCCACCCCATAGTGAAACTTTTGGTCCTCCAAAATATCAATTTGAACCTGTAAGCTCTGCACACTTCTTTTAATTTGCAGCAATCTCCCCGCAAAAAATAATTAAATATTAAAACATATCCAATCAATCAAGAAAACATCAATGGAGTTCAACCTGCCATTCGTCCACCTCCAAGGGCTCCGCCAGAGACCTGAAGCCATGCATTGACGAAAAAAAAGTTGGAAATAATTAATTCCTACTTGTCTATGGTCGTAATTTTCCATTTGAGGAGTTTTTTCCTACATAATAGGAATTTAGTTTCTCCTAGTTTAGTGTGAGGTTGAGAGAATCTCTCAACCACACTACTGTACGTTTAAGATAGCATTCCTATCTTAAGACTATTGATTATATAAATATGTGTGTAATTTCCTCATTCAACAATTAATAGAATATATTTTTGAGAGTGTGCAATTTTATCTTGGTATCCGAGCCTCTGAGGGCCTGGCCACTCCTGGGCTTGGCCCCTCCTGGGCTGAGGGAAAATAAAGAGTTTAATATATGTTGTTTGTCCATCAATTTTTTTTTTTTTTTTGTGATTTGTTCAAGTGCTGGAGCGGCCTGAGTGCTTGAGTGAAGACGGTCCGAGGACTTTTCTTTTCCGTTTTCATTTCGTTTGCTTTTTCACCATTACATCCATGTACTGAAATCCTCGCTGTAAGTGGGGACGAATGGCCGCAACAAACTTTTAACAATCTAATCAATGGCCCTTGCTTTTCTGGTTTCCGTCAAAGTGCTGGGGCAGATCGCACGGCTGCTTTGAGAGCAATAGAAAGGGAAAAATCAGCGACCGTTTGATGAGGGGAATTGGTGACTATGAGCGCAGGGGAAGAAGGATAGGTTTTGCGGCAGTATCAAGCCTTACTTGCAGTTACTGTAGTCGGGTGGTCGATCGATTCTGTGAAGCATTTTGCTTTGGCATGGGCGACTCTAGGAGTTCTGTGTCGATGGACATTGAAATAATCCCCTGGGGAGGAAAGGAGGAAGTTGTCCAGACCAGCGATGGGCCTGTGTCGGTCTTCGTATGCGGAGATCAGGGGAAGCCATCTCTCATCACTTATCCAGATGTGGCCTTGAATTATATGTCATGTTTTCAAGGGTTATTCTTTTGCCCGGAAGCCTCTTCATTACTGTTCCATAACTTCTGTGTGTATCACATAGATGCACCTGGACATGAGTTAGGAGCTGCAGCTATTTCATCAAATCTTCTGGTGCTTTTAGTGGACGATATGGCAGAGCAGGTGGATCACTTTGGGCTTCATGAGGTCATTTGCATGGGTGTGATAGCAGGGGCTTATATCTTGACATTGTTTTTAATAAAGTACAGGGAGCGAGTTGCTGGACTTATTCTTGTGTCCCCCTTATGTAGAGAGCCTTCCTGGACCGAATGGTTCTATACAAGGTTGCTGGATGAGAGGCAGAGCAAAAATGTTATGCGGTTTTTACAAGCTATTGACAAGAGACATGACCTTTCTGAGGGATTGAAGAAGCTACGGTGTAGAACTTTGATATTTGTAGGAGAAAATTCTCCTTTTCATCAGGAAGCTCTTCACATGAACGCCGTAATGGACAGACGGTCCTGCCGCGTCATCCTAAACCCCTATGCCCACATCGATTACCAGACAAAGCGGTCGACGTGTCCCTTCTGCTTCAACTGCCAGGTGGTCAACCAAACAGCGGCAACAATCTTCTCGGACTTCGGGGATCCAATACTGTGGTGGTCTGCGAACCCGATGGGGTGTGCCCCATTCACGCAGGTGATGATTTTTTTTTCTTGTTTAAATCTGGGCGCCGAGGGAGGTAATCCGCTTTATGATGGATCATGGAGGGGATCGTATCTGTTATTTTATCTGCTATGTTCAATTTCCTCAGATATTTGAGGGAATAGATCCCGGTGATTGGTGTGAGATTGTGGTGTGGCTGCTAGGATTCGAGCCCAGGTCTCCACGGCTCAAAAAGTGCGTTGCTCAAACTCAGTCAGAAGAGAGGCATCGCACGTGTGATAACGTTGTCCACGTGGAGTTTGACTGAATCTCTAGCAAGACAGCTCAATGTGTCGATGTGTGAATCCTGCTCGGATCTGGTGCGGTGAGTGTGGAGACGCGATCTGCTGCAAAGGAAGCGTGGATCTGGTGATCTGCCTGTGGAGGATCTACATGAGGCGTGATGCATTTGCCATTCTGCAATCGTGTATTCACAGACAGATCTGTGATAATCCAGCTGCTCGCGGTGAGAGTGGGCGTGGCAACGAGATGCCATCTTGTGGAGCTTTGCAGGGAGGAGTACCCGCTGTGGTCAAGGCTCATACTATGGGTCATGGCGGAAATTGCTCTCATCAGGGCTGATATTCAAGAGGTTATCGGCAGCGCCACTGCGTTAACTTTGAATCTGAAAATATTCCTGTTGGGGCTCATGGGGGAATTCTTCGAGTCCCTGCAACCGTAACCTGCAGCCTTCTCTGGCGTGGCCGGAGAAAGAGTGCCGACGTTGGGACCAAAAAGTTCTGTCCTCAACAGTGAAGAGGCTGAGGTTCGATCCTGATCTGCTAGGAATGAACCTGTCACTATACTGGCTCTGTGATGGGACGGAGTACTGACCATTTGACCGCCTGCTCGAGCTCCTGGTGTGCTTATACACAGTGTGTTACGAGACATTCCGGGCGGCAGATTCAGCTGATTCTGCTATGTTGGTATCGAACTGTTGTGTCTAATTGTTGATGTGGGTTGCTGATATTGATCGTGAGATTTTGTGACTGCGTAGTGGTCGTGGATAGCTACCAGAGGTGGGATCCGACGCGTGGAGGCCTATGGATATTCCTTGTGAAATTTGTGACAATTTAAACCCTCTTTAGTGGATCTGGGAATCAGATCTGACTTCGTGCTTGCAAAGGCGAAATGGCTGTTGTGGTGAGTTGTCGCCGGTCGATTGCGACTGATCTGCAGTTTCAGAGGCAGCAACCCGGACGAAAAGAGACACGTCGACATCACTGGTTTCGTGCACAGTCAGCAAATCGCCAGCCCAAATCTTGCAAGAAGAGAGCCTGGGATTAGCTGGTATGAAAGAAAAAGCAGTGCAGGAGCAGTTTCTTTGACACACCGTCCAGTAGTCTTGAAGGCTCGTCGCTTCGTTTGATAATATCAAATTCGCCTTGTTTGCAACCTTGAAATCCATAGAGAAGGTCTCTGTAAGATTAGCCCCTTGAATTGAATTTTGAGCGGGCGAAAGAGGCAGAAAAATGAGGGAAATATTGCACATCCAGGGAGGGCAATGCGGGAACCAGATCGGTTCCAAGTTCTGGGAAGTGATCTGTGACGAGCACGGGATCGATCCCACGGGATCTTACCGCGGGGATTCCGATGTGCAGTTGGAGAGAAACAATGTATATTACAATGAGGCAAGCAGAGGGAGGTATGTGCCTAGGGCTATGCTGATGGATCTGGAGCCTGGCACTATTGATAGTGTCAGATCGGGTGCCTATGGCCAAATATTCAGGCCTGATAACTTTGTCTTCGGCCAGAGTGGGGCTGGTAATAAAAAAAAAGTAGTAGCAGCACATGCCAGTGGCAGCGGGCAGTCTGGCACGCCAATTACTGCAATATGAGCAGTCTTGGGTGATTGGGGGTGTATCAGCCCATCTTTTTGCTCTCTGTTTATCCTCCAGCAAAGGCGACCTGGTTTCTACTCTCACTATTTGGTCGTGAAGTTTATGCTATTGTCAAAATGTATTTGTTTAATTATCTGATGATGCTGCAATATATTGATTAAATGTCATGACAATGAAACTAGTTGTAATTTAAGTGACAGTAGTATGACCAACTATTGTCACAATTTTGAGTGTGTGTTGGAACTGGTCATTCCAACACTAAGAAAATTTGCAGGGAATGGTGAATACATGACAGTGAAAACGACATCAATTGGAGCTACATCAGAGATTAGAGGTTGATCAAGATCATGTTGCAGATTGTTAGCAAGCATGAGGCAGTATGCTTGAAAAAAATGACTAGCCTTGATACTGTGGGTAGGGGAAGTGGCATTATGTTGCGATGCCAGGAGAATTGGATACTGAAATGCGATGGAGGATTGGACCATGGAGTCCTGGATTACTGTTCCTGAAGGGAAAATTGTGTTCTCTTCGTGTGGATATGAGTGCCTATGTGCTGGTTCCTTTATCAGTGGACCCCTCACAAATGAGGTAAAGGAGCAGCGACAACGTTTATGGTGGACAACAAAGTAGATGTTTGTTTGAATTAGTGTGGTTTGTGGAATAGACTCCCTAGCATGTTATTATAATAGTCATTGTATGTACCCAGAAACTCCAAAATGTGGAATCAGATGTAAGTTTTTTAAGGGCATCTGAAAGTTCGTGGTGATCTCAAAACCACTTTGTAATGGTTTATGGTCAGCCTGAAACCATCTTTTATCACTTGAAAGTGAGGGTTGGTGGTGAGCCAGAAACCATCTATATAGTCTTTGTGACTGAAGTGCCTTTGTGGCTAAATTGCCTATGTGGCTTGAGGTGCCTTTGTGGCTCAAATCGTGGATGTCAATGCGTTGTTTGACAAGCTTGCCTTTGTGGCTGTGTGTACACGAGAGCTTAGTGCACATATTGAAGTTGGCGGATTTGCCCGGTGGTGGCAGATCGAACTTGCCCGGTGGTGGCATATTGAAGTTGGTGGATTTGCCCGGTGGTGGTAGATCAGACGTGCCCGGTGGTGGCATATTGCCTGAGTGGCTAACGTGTACTATCATGACAAGTAGTCATTAAGGGGGGGAGTTGGAAATAATTAATTCCTACTTGTCTATGGTTGTAATTTTCCATTTGAGGAGTTTGTTCCTACATAATAGGAATTTAGTTTCTCCTAGTTTAGTGTGTGGTTGAGAGAATCTCTCAACCACACTACTGTACGTCTAAGATAGCATTCCTATCTTAAGACTATTGATTGTATAAATATGTGTGTAATTTCCTCATTCAACAATTAATAGAATATATTTTTGAGAGTGTGCAATTTTATCTTAAAAAAAAAGCGCTGCGCGTTTGTATCTGGGAGAAGGAGATACAACAGGAGCTGCGTGTTGCAAGACCATATGCACTGGACAATGGCACACTGTTTGCATCTCTTCCTCCGCAAAGCAAGAGCAGACCATCTGAACGAGCACTTGCAGTTGCATACATGCACGGAGGTGGACCTGTTGATGCCTCGAAAATCGCTGCAACAACATTGGGGAAACCACCCGGTCCGGACCTTAGTACAGCTCCTTTTCCGTTTGGAATAGTGGCTCCGACTGGGGATGATGGGACCAGTTTCCCAGAAATATAGATAAATGGGATGGATGAGTGACTTATAGACTACTCTGGCGATAAGCGATGGACTAAAACTATCAGCAGGAATATAACAACTATAATCTATCCCGGGGAGTTATCGATTTCTAAAGTGTAGCGTTTGATGGTCTGTGCTTTTAGACAGGCATATAGATGACTCTATCTCTAAAGCATAGATATTAAATCATTAGGAACTGCTGTGCCTAAATAGTTAAGCAAAGCGATAACAGCGAAATTGCTACACTTTATCATTTATATCATTGTCACATGCATGTTTGAGAGAGAAAGCGTATCATAAAACATCCAATAGTGGAATGAAATAACGATTTGTAGTTATAGCGCATACATATATTCAACGATAGCAAGAATAATAACACAGCAATTTATATAAGAGGAAAGAAGGTAGATGCAGATAAAAGTACCATGTAAGCTGTTTAACAATCCAGTATATTAATCGCTATGTCGCAGTCCTTCCTTCAAACCAGAAAGCATTCCAAACAATAGACAATAGTGCGCAATTGCATAAAACAGCCTTCTCGTTAAATAAGAACTATTGGTCGAGTTTCACAAAAGAATAAAGACTGAAGCACAGTAGTGCAAACTTCAGCTTTTAAGTCTATTACAAAATTTTACGACCCTTTCCAAAACAATGAAAGGGTCTATAAATACTAATCTAATCTAAATATCTAAGAAACTGAAAAGCTACTAAAGCTGGTATCAATAACTTCTGATCCAATTTCGGCTGGCGATCTGGCAAGCGGGCGGGTGACTCATCAAGTCGGTTCCTTTCCTTTGAATCTGAGCTGATTAATTGCAAGCATCGGCTCAACTTCCGGAGGTTTGTTGAGGCGTGAAGTGAGCTGTGCAGCATATGTGGCATCTTGGAGTTCGGGAATTATATACCCGATTGCGTCTGTAAGGCACTTTAGGGCAGATCTCTGTGTATGCGGCTTAATTAAAAAGAGCCAATATGCCTCTAAGGATAGGCTTTTTACTCCCGCGATTAATTTTCCTTTTTCTTCTAACACAGGGTAGCATGTCTGCTGTAATGCATTTGCCATAGTCATCTTTCCCGGTGTACATTTAGAAATCATATTGGCCAGGTAAAGAGTGTTATTGACTAGATCCACTAGATTGCTGGCGGTTGATTTACACCGTGAAGCCGCCCTTTCTGCTTTCATCATTTGAGTATGCCATTCAGTGAAAAGTATATTTCTCTCTGTTTCCATAATCCTGGGCAATTTTGCTGCTTTTCCCAAATCGGTATCTTGCCATTCAATATATGCAGCAATGTCCTCATCTGCTTGATCCAGTTCAGCTCTGGCCTTTTCTACCCGCTGATTCACTGCTGTAGTTAGCTCACAAAGGGGCTTAGCTCGATCGATCTATTGGAATAAGAGTCTAAGCTGGGCTATCAATGCATTGTTTATTAATAGTGCCTCCGACTTAAATTCTTTCACATGCGATGTTCCCTTCATTTTTTCCAACTGTGATGACATTTGGGCGATTTGCTCATCCTTGGTCTTTATCATTTGTTCATTCGCCATTCGCAAATCCTCCAATGCCTTTGACAGCTCTTCTTTTTTCTGGATTGCATCCTGATCGATCCTTTGCCTTTCTGCTTGCAATTCCTGAGTCAGCTGATCATTTTCTTGCTGTTTTGCCAGCAATTGTTCTTCTGCCTGTATTGTCCTTTGCCTTGCCTCAACTAATTCTGCCTGCAGCGTAGAGATTTCTTGGTCCCTATTTTTTAATAGGAGGGTCACCTCCAATGCTTTGTCAATTGTTGCCGCTGAGTAAGCGCCTGCATACTGTGATAGCTTTGTTAAGTCATCGGAGGGATCCAATTCCTCCTTCCATACTACCTTACCCGTGACCGTTGGTTCGGGGAAGATAGAAGGTTGATCAATCCTTCGTCTCTTCCTTGACCGACTTACAACTGCCCTATGTTTTGGGCTGTAGAAAACATCCAATGGCGGAATGTCTTCTATCTGTAGAATAACCTGGTCGGAGGGGTCTTTTGGGATAACTTCAACTTCCTTTGAACTTGGTGGGCCGCTGGTTCCACTTAGAACCGGAGGAGAGGTAACATCCTGCGTATCGTTTGTCTTAGAATTATCCCCATCTTTTGAACATTCCAATCCACAGATGATGGAATGAAATTGTTGCCATTCTTGTAATAAACTGGGGTCTGTAGTAGTGTCCACATTGACATCAGTGGTTTGCTTCTGCTGCTCTTTCTCCTGCTCTAACCTCTGCTTCTCTTCTAATTCTTTTCTTTGTTTTTCTTCTTGCTCCCTTTTCTGCCTATCTGCCAGTTCTTTCTTTTGTTTCTCCTCTTCTTCTTTCTTCATCCGTTCCTCTATCTCTTTCTGCTTTCTCTGTTCTTGATCCTTCTTCTGCCTCTCAGCTTGCTCTTTTCCTTGCTTTTCTGCCTGCAGCTCCTTTTGCCTTTCCTCCTGTTGTTTCTTTTGTTCCTTAGTTATAACAGGAGGTTGGCTCGTTTGTTGCCGATCAGGCTCGCTTGAGGAAGATGCTGGGGTTGTTGCCAATAAATCTAGAGGCAGAGTTTGCAACCTCTGCTCTCTAAGTTTATTGAACTCAGTTAAATTCTCATCTTTGTATTTCATCCTGGCAAGCTGTTTGGTTTGGCTTATTGTATCGGTACCTACGAACAGGTCATCAAACTCATCCTCTTGATGGTCAACTTTTGTTAATTTGGCCTGTTCTAGGGCAGTGTAGGCCCTTTGGTTTGGATCATAGAGTCTGCTTGGGATAGTGGCTAGGGATAAAGCTTGCATCTTTGTTGCCTCCTTTTCTGCATGCTTCAGATCATGCAGCGTATAAACACCAATCCTCAAGGGAAAAGGGGGCCAGCCCCTCTTCTTCTCTTTCTTCAGAGTTTGGGTTACACTCTCGGCCATAATTTGGTAGGAGATCTCTCGGGCTAACAGTTTGTCTGGAACATATAACGGAAGAACATGCGGCTTGGCCTGGCTCCCGAAAACCCTAATATAGGTAAAATTCTCCTCTCCAAACCAACTTGCTACAGCTGGTAAGTCGAAGGAAGCTTCATAGGAAATCCTTGGAATGGGTTTATCAAAAATGGAATAGTAAATGGGCACCATCAAACCATTACAGATTTGGTACAGATGGTCTTTATAAGAAGACTTCCACAATTTTTGATAATATATGTGGATGGGTGAAGGGTCCTGTGCAGTCCACCTCCACCCTAGAACAGGAAATTCAGAATTGAAACAAAGAACGTCCATGATATATGCACTATAGTAGAACGGGGGCATTTTCCTCTCTGTAACAACAGTCTTAAATCTAAAATCTCGAACAGCCACTGCTAATTTATCTGAAAGAATAGTAGCCCAATCCATAATCCAACCATTTACTGCTGCCTCCATTAGAGGAACCATTTCAATGGTAAAATTGGCAGAATCATGCAAACCCCACAGTCTACACATCATAATCCCCGCATAACAATAAGGAGAAGCTAAAGAATCTACCGAGTACTTACCGGAGGATTCGTGCTTGTGTTTGTTGGGATTTTGCCTCCAATCCTTGATAGGTTCAGATTCGATCTCGTTCTCACTTGCAAACTTCTCCAAAAAGGCCTTGTTATATACTTTCTCTGGCTTGGGCAAATGATACATTTGCCTTAGGTCTTCTGGCCTGAATGACCCGAAGATCCTCCCATCTCTGGTTTTAAAAATTCTGTCTGTGATGAGAATTTCTTCAATTGCCCATCGCACAATGTCAGTATAAGGAAGAATTTGTTCTCTGGCCGCTATCCTATGCAGGAAAGAGTCGGCTAGATCCTTGAGAGTTAAATCAGACCTCTTGGTCAAGTCCACAGTAGCTTCTTCCACCGTCTTTTCTGGTTTCTCAGCTTCAATTAAGTTATAAGTGCCTGACCAAGTAGCTTTGGTGAGCCCCGTGCAAGTGGTATCAGAAATTAATCCCTTCTTCTTATTCGCGGCTGCTTGTGCTGCTGTTGGTGTTGAGGAAGCACCTGCAGCTTTCTTGGACTTCTTTCCCATCATCTCAGGCCTGGTTTCTGCGAATGAATTCTGCACAAAGAAGAAATTGGGCGTAATATACAGAGATGGCAATAAAAACTCTTAAGTGAAACAGCACATACGAATAGAAGCGTAACTGAGGGATTTAGCTTTTAACATGGGCGCGGATCCAATCTGTAAAAATATTTTAGGACATAATTCCTATTAATTGGCCGTTTTTAATCCGCCATTCCTTAAATGCTCCTAATATCGTTATTTGGGTGAGTGAACCTTTTAAGCATGCAAATGGACGTTTTGGCGGTTGAGCATAGATGGAGGCGTGCGTGAAAGATAAAGCTTTTATTACAATTGAATTGCGCCATCCCATCACTTAACGGCTCTTTGTTGAAAACCGCGCTTTTTCGGGTCGCAATCGGGGTGTGATAAGCGTGTTTTAATGGCGTGCTTTGAATATCAGCGATCGCCGAATGCGATATCGCATCAGCGAAAAGCTTTGGACGCAATAAGATTTGGGTGCGATTACCGCCGATGTCCGATTCCTGATTTCGCATCGCATCGGGACAAGCCTTTGGGAACATTACCACTGCTGAAGCACTTTACCGATCGCCGAATGCGCATCGCGTCAGATCTTTTGGCATGGTCGATATAAAACATATATGGGGAATTGCCGGTCGCCGAATGCGCCGAATTCGCATCGGCGGAAAACGTTTGGGTGCTTAATTACAATCCATATGTCATTGCGATATGCGATCTTGCGATCGCTTTATCGCAATGACCAATTATTCATAATTTCTTTTTAAGGGTTTGCCCCGAAGGTTTTCTAAAGCGCATTTATTTATTTATTGGATTTTTTGGATGACAAGAGCATTGATACCAATTCAAAATTAAAAGGGACCCATTTCATACATTAATGTTTGGAATATAAATGATATGAAATGGGGGGGTTGTTGTATGGCACAACAATTGGCGATTCGCTGGAAGAACCAGTTATCTCTGGAACTAATGAAAACACTTAAACTTTTTAACATAGAATCTCAATCAGGAAGGGAAAATTTCTAATATAACTAGATATCTATTCATTCTGAATAAAGTAGAATTCTTTTGTTGACTTCCTCTTTTTTGTAAAGAACAAAAAATTTTCTCAACTCAGCTTTTAAAATAAACCCTTCTGTCATAGGTAGAGCCTCTGCTGCCAGCAAACGTTTATAGTCTCGGCAGGGTTACCTTTTTAACCATGCTATTGTCCATTGTTCCATTCACTTAAGAGTGTGACTAAACAGAATGAATTCAAAACATATTTTCATATTTTGTACTTCATTTCCTTTTTTGTTTAAGATAAAAGCCATTGTCCTGGTTTGGTGGCCAGCTGTTGACAATGCCATTCACTGGTAGTAATCTAACTGATCAAGCTGGCTCGTGATGAGACCCCTTGTCTTGTAATTTCAAGTCATCACCCTGTTTGGTATGCAGTTTTGGTAATGTCAATTTAATTATTTTCCTGTGACCATGGTAAGCAGGCTTGTAATAAGACCTCTTATCTTTAATCTTTTATATTTTAGAATTACACTCTGAGTAACCATAAACTTTAGTGAACGGGATGAACAATTTTCTCCTCAAGAGTAAATGGATGACAGGTTAAGAGTTAAAGATGCTGAAGATGGATTAGCTTCTATCTTAATATAGATAACCTTTGGAGACCAATTTTGAAAACCCAACATGACTCATAGAACTTTTATGTTTTGGGAGGAGTTTACAAAAGATAGACTGCGATTTCAGAATACAGAGATATGTAATTTCCCAGAAATTATCCCTCTTGGTTAAGAGTTCTATTATTCAAAAGCAAATATTGATAGTACTCCAGTGAGATAACTTTTCAAATATAGCAAAAGGTCAATGGAAGTTATCTTACAACCTTATTTTCTACAGATCCTACAAACTATAAAAATCTATGAATCTAAAAGGAGAAGGGGTTACCTCCTCAATTAAAGAATTTCTTCAAGATCAGACCATTAACAGGGAGAGAATCTCTCAACCCTGATAAATCTTGCAGTATAAAGGTTGAATGGCCTATCTTTTCACAGATCTGAAATGGTCCAAGCCACAGTTTCTGGAACTTGGAGTGTTTACCTTTGTCTTCATGGGCTTTGTCCCATTTCAGAACTAAATCGCCAACTTGGAATTGTTTTGAACCGGATGAGACTAGATCAAATGCTGCTTTGATGACTTGCTGGTGCTTGGCATGAATAACCTTAGCTTTTTCTCTTTCTTCTTCTAATTTGAGAATTTGATCATATCTAAGCTGGATAGAAGAAGAAGGAGTCTCCTCAATAAACTGCACTAGGGCTAAAGAAGGAAGAACAAGATTGGTTGGTAGTATTGCTTCTTTTCCATATACAAGATTGAACGGAGAGGTTCCTATGGAAGCTTTCTGTGTTATCCTATCAGCCCATAATGCAAATACTAAGGATTTGTGCCAGTTCCTATGATTCTCTTCGATTGTTCGCTTAATAATTTTGATCAAATTCTTATTAGTTGACTCTGCTAGACCATTACCCTGAGGATAGTAATTAGCAGAATATTTTAATTTAAACCCTCTTTTAATAGCGAAATCAAACATGGCATTGCCTGAGAAATAAGAAGCATTGTCAAAAACAAGAGCGTTTGGGACACCAAACCTGGTAATGATGAATTGATCTATGAATTCAATGATGGATTCGGAATTTGCTGTCTTTAAAGGGATTGCCTCAACCCACTTTGTAAAGTAATCGGTAGCAGTAAGAATGTACTTGTGCTGTTTGGAAGAAGGTGGATTAATCTCCCCAATGATGTCCAATCCCCATTGCTCAAAAGGCTGTTCAATGTTGACTGGTTACAAAGGGAAAGCTGGTTTACGTTGTCTTCCGCTAGCAGTTTGACAATTCAGACATTTCCTTACGTATTCGTGAGCATCTTTAAACAAAGTAGGCCAATAGTAACCAGCATGAATAATTTTATGAGCTGTTGTGTCAGCTCCAAAATGTCCGCCTGCTGGTCCATCATGTAATTCCTGCAAAACCTTTTGGGCTTCAGGTTTCTCAAGGCATCTTAATAGAACAGAATCATAATTTTTCTTAAAAAGCACATCATCAATAATTGTGAAATTCTTTGATTTTAACCTAATGGCCCTTTTATTCTTGTAAGATAAATTTGGAGGAGCATAACCGTTCTTCAAATAAAATATTAAATCTGCATATTGAGATTCAGAATCAGTGACACTTATCTGATTGATTGATTCAGTCTGATCCATATCGCTTGATTCAGGAATGTTTGATGCTCCTGCCAATATCCTGCAAAAACCTTGACCTCTAACAATCTTCGCTGGCTTTATTTCTAAGTCATACTCTTGAAGCGCTGTGACCCAATTTGCCCTTTTCTCACCCAACTCTTTTTGAATTAATAGTTGCCTAACTGCCGGGAAAGGAACTATTACTTTTGTATGGGTTTTCAGAAGGAAGGGTCTATAATGCTTGACCGCTTTGAATACAGCAAAGGCTTGTTTTTCAACGTCGGAGTAATTCAATTCGGCACCCTGCAGATTTGAGCTGAAGAATGATATGGGTGCCTCTAAATTGTGCGCATTTGGCTGCGTAAGAACTGCAGCATAAGACACATCGGACGCAATGGTATATAATGTAAAATGATTAGAAAAATTTGGTGTATTCAAGGCTGGGGCGTTGATTATTGATTGCTTGATAACATCAAAAGCTTGCTTTTCCTCTAATCCCCACCTGAAAATTGAATTCTTCTTAATCATTGTCTGTAGTGGTAATACAATTTGAGAAAAATCCGGAACAAATCGTTTAACAAAATTAATCTGGCCTAAAAATGACTGCATCGATTTTTTGTTGTGCGGGAAAGGGATTTCAGAAATCTCCTTGATTCGATCAGGATCAATATAAATGCCATCCTTAGATACAATAAAGCCTAAGAGTTTTCCTTGGTCAAGAGCAAAGAAAGACTTTTTTGGGTTCAGAGAGATACCATACCTTTTGCATCGCTGAAAGATTTGATTCAAGTCATGCAAATGATCATATCTCTTTTTAGAATATACAGTAATATCGTCAAGATAGACGACTACTGTCCGATTAATCAACCCTCTAAAGGCTATATCCATAGCTCTCTGGAATGTCGCTCCTGCATTTATGAGCCCAAAAGGCATTTTTTGATATGCATATGTTCCCCATTTTGTTCTGAATGTGGTTTTAAGTTGGTCATCGGGATGAACCAGAACTTGATTATATCCTGAGAATCCATCAAGAAAGGACATCAATTCAGAACCTGCTACTGATTGGAGGATTTGCTCCATAGTAGGTAATGGGAAGTTGTCTTTTAAGCTCGCTTTGTTCAGATTCCTGAAATCAATACAAATTCGAATGTCGCCATTTTTCTTTCTGACTGGCACCATATTAGAGACCCAGTTTGAGTGTCGGACCGGAAAAATAATCTTGGCTTTCAAAAGCTTGTTTAGTTCCGACTTTATCTGGTTCTCCAAGTTTGGATGAATTTTCCTTAACTTCTGCTGAATCGGCTTCTGATCGGGAAGCATAGGAATAGTATGCTGGATAATGGATGTATCATAAGTCTTTAAGTCATCATACTTCCAAGCAAAGACCTGTTTGTTTTTTCTCAACAGTTTAATAAATGCTTCCTTTTCTACCGAAGAAAGTCCTAATCCTAAATTGATATTTTGAGGAGCTTGCTCAGTACCTAGATTTATCAATTCGAACCTAAGGGTAGAACTTTGAAGCTTTGTATTAATTACAGGTTTAAACCTGTCTTTGATATCATATAGGTCTTCGAGTTTTACCACTGGCTTAGGAATCGCATTCTCTCGAGGTGTTTCTTTCATTTGAGAGTCATGCTCGTCTTCTTCAATGATTTGACTATCATAGGACTTTTCAGAGGTTAAGAATTGCAAAATATCTTCGTCATGATTAAATACTCTCCAATTAGTGACATTGTCAGGAATAGAAGGCCTAAAAATCAATTCTACAGAAAATCTATCAAGGCTGTAGTCTTCAGAAGGCAGAAGTTTGGAAGCTACGTTGGCTAGTAGGTCGGCTGCCGAATTCTGTGACCTGGGAATTGAGGAAATGTTAAATGCTGAAAAATGTGAGGTAAGATCTTGCACTAGCGACTGATAATGCTTAAGGTGGTTTGAAAGGCAATGAATTGCATTCCTTACCTGCTTAACAATGATTTCAGAATCGCCGAACACTTTAAGATATTGGACTTTAAGGCCGATCGCCTTATATAATCCTTGGACCAAAGCTTCGTATTCGGCTGTATTATTAGTGCATTCGAACTCTAGCCTACAGGACAGCATTGTCTTTTCCCCTTGTGGACTAACCAAAATGCAACCTGCTCCTGAGCCCTCGCTGGACTTAGAGCCATCAAAATATAAAGACCAAAATAAAGGAGTATTAACAGACGTATTTACAGCTTTTTCATCATCATTAAAACATCTAGACATATCCGTTTGTGAAAAATTCTCAATTTGAGATGTACAATGATTAACTGAAAAAGGGGAAGGTTGGGCAACAAAGTTGCCGAAGAATGATTCTGACGAATAATTCCCCAAAATATTGTTGTTAAATGCTACAGGTTGATTCTCTTGTTCGAATTCAGTAACTGTGTGGGTCATATGTTTCTCACGATCAATTCTTATTTGATTTGGCTTTCCCTTGTAGGGAAGCCACATATGTGACCAATCTGTGGAAATATACCCATGCAGTTTTTCGGACCAATCTCTGCTCAAAATTAAACCGTAAAATTCAGGTATGTCGGCAATTAAGATATCTATCCTCTGTACAATCCTGGGATCGGCAGACAACCTGATAGTTACAGAATTAATTTCTCCCACAACCTGCACTTTAGTTCGGTCCAACTGTACGATGTGAATAGCAGACTTCTGGGGTTCGATGTTCAGTTTAGAGCAAACTGAAGCTGGCATAATGTTAGATGATGCCCCTGAATCAATTAAACAGTTGTGTAGATTTCGGTTGTAAATCTCATAGGTCAGTAGGAAGGGTGGGGTATGAGAATTGGACCTATCTCCAATCAGAACCGAGTCAGTAGCTTCAACCATACCTGGAGGAGGTTGGCCTGAATCATTGGCAGCTTTTGAGCTGGGAAGAGGTGTCACAGGGACAGCATTTAATTCTTTTAGAAGTAATTTCTGCTGATGCTTTAACTTACTAAGTTCAAACAAAGTGATGTTTGCTTTAGTCTTCTTCATATCATCAACAATATTATACTCCATTGAATCGGCTACCACTAGTGTTTTAGATGTTGAAGGAGAATTGGAAGTTGAAGGCTGGTTTTGGGGAACGACTACAGGCGATTTCTTTGGAGGAACTTTTTCCTTTGTTGTGGTGGCACCTGCACTCCTCTTCTTTGAAGTTGCTTGGACAGGTTCAGAAGCATTTCTACTTCTAGTGGTTACTGGGAAAGCTTCTTCTTCATTATCAGTATCGGAATTAGGGAGTATGAAATCCCACATTCCGTGGCATTCAGCTACTTCTTCTTCATCGTCAGTTTGTGAGGGTGTCTCCTCTTCCTCTTCATCCTGCTCTGAATCTGCGTTAGATATAACATTGGGTGGCTTTGTTTCAGTTTTCTTAAAAGTCCTAAATGGTCTTTTGTTTGAGGTTTCGGCTACCTGTTTCTTTATGTCAACCATTTCATTAGACAAAGTCTTCAGGACTTTTTGTAATCCCTCCATGTCATATGGATCTTTTGGGGTTTTCTTCTTAGAATCCTCTTTGAAAGAGACTTTTTTGGCTTTTCTGTCTTCCAAGGCAGCTTTCTTCTCTAGAGCATTTATGCGCTTTTCCACAGCAAGTGCTTCCTTCATGTTTTCGGCTAAGGTAGGTTTCCCAGCTCTATCTACAAAAATGGCTATATTGGCAGGTAGAGCAGTGATATACCATTCGCTTCGAATCTGTTCACTTGGTTTAGAATCTGTAGGGATTTTGTTCAGGAGTTTATTGAATCTGGCATTAAATTCCTTGATGGGTTCCCGATGCTCTATTCTAAGATTGGAGAGATCATTTATTAAGGTAGCTAAAGACCTATCATCTCCATATTTGGTGAGAAACTGCTCTTGGCAAGTGTTCCAACTGGTAATAGAACCAGAAGGCAAAGAGAAGTACCAGGATCCTGCTGATCCTTGCAATGTATAAGGGAAGAGTCTAACCACAACATCTTGCTCTGTTACTCCTTTCAAGTTGACTGCCAACATGAAATTATTGATATGTTCCTCAGCTTGGGTCCCATTATCTGGATTAAACTTGGGCAGCCATTTTTCAGGAGCGTCGGGTAAAGCGTGCAATGGTGCAGGCATATTGACTGCACCAGGCCTGGTCCATGGATCTGCCATTATGATAACAACAGGAGTTGATACTACTGTTGGAATTCCAGATGAATGAGCAGGAAATAAAGTTGAGGAGTGAGCAGGCTGGGATGTTGAGGCTTGTGATCCCTGGTGAACAACAATATGTAATGGAGGAGTGGGTGGTTGACTTTGCAGATGGGGAGATGAAATGGAGGATGTGGAAGAAAAATCTCCACTATCAGATCCTTCAGTATTTTTCTTTGGCTTTTTCCTTTTGGGTAAAGGAAACTCAGTGGGTTCAATACCAAGTTTTTTGCTCTGAAGTCTGGTGAGAGGATGAGTGAGGTTGAACTGCGAAGTCGCACTGCTTTCTGATATCTCAGATTTCTGTGGTGAGATCGAGAAGCTCTGAAGTTTATGGATTAGAGACTAGACTTCAGGAGATTCAATACTTAGCTGTTCTGGGATATGATGGGATTGAGCAGTGGTAGTTGATTCCTCTTCTTCTTGATTATGGGCTGGCGAACCAGCATGCAATTGAGAAGAACGAGGAGATTTGGAGGGAGAATTACTCTTAGAACGACTTGCCGATTTGGGTCTGCTTGCCATTCACAGTCTTGGCCCTCCTTCTAGCGCCAAAAATGTTGATGCCTCGAAAATCGCTGCAACAACATTGGGGAAACCACCCGGTCCGGACCTTAGTACAACTCCTTTTCCGTTTGGAATAGTGGCTCCGACTGGGGATGATGGGACCAGTTTCCCAGAAATATAGATAAATGGGATGGATGAGTGACTTATAGACTACTATGGCGATAAGCGATGGACTAAAACTATCAGTAGGAATATAACAACTATAATCTATCCCGGGGAGTTATCGATTTCTAAAGTGTAGCGTTTGATGGTCTGTGTTTTTAGACAGGCATATAGATGACTCTATCTCTAAAGCATAGATATTAAATCATTAGGAACTACTGTGCCTAAATAGTTAAGCAAAGCGATAACAGCGAAATTGCTACACTTTATCATTTATATCATTGTCACATGCATGTTTGAGAGAGAAAGCATATCATAAAACATCCAATAGTGGAATGAAATAACGATTTGCAGTTATAGCGCATACATATATTCAACGATAGCAAGAATAATAACACAGCAATTTATATAAGAGGAAAGAAGGCAGATGCAGATAAAAGTACCATGTAAGCTGTTTAACAATCCAGTATATTAATCGCTATGTCGCAGTCCTTCCTTCAAACCAGAAAGCATTCCAAACAATAGACAATAGTGCGCAATTGCATAAAACAACCTTCTCGTTAAATAAGAACTATTGGTCGAGTTTCACAAAAGAATAAAGACTGAAGCACAGTAGTGCAAACTTCAGCTTTTAAGTCTATTACAAAATTTTACGACCCTTTCCAAAACAATGAAAGGGTCTATAAATACTAATCTAATCTAAATATCTAAGAAACTGAAAAGCTACTAAAGCTGGTATCAATAACTTCTGATCCAATTTCGGCTGGCGGTCTGGCAAGCGGGCGGGTGACTCATCAAGTCGGTTCCTTTCCTTTGAATCTGAGCTGATTAATTGCAAGCATCGGCTCAACTTCCGGAGGTTTGTTGAGGCGTGAAGTGAGTTGTGCAGCATATGTGGCATCTTGGAGTTCGGGAATTATATACCCGATTGCGTCTGTAAGGTACTTTAGGGCAGATCTCTGTGTATGTGGCTTAATTAAAAAGAGCCAATATGCCTCTAAGGATAGGCTTTTTACTCCCGCGATTAATTTTCCTTTTTCTTCTAACACAGGGTAGCATGTCTGTTGTAATGCATTTGCCATAGTCATCTTTCCCGGTGTACATTTAGAAATCATATTGGCCAGGTAAAGAGTGTTATTGACTAGATCCACTAGATTGCTGGCGGTTGATTTACACCGTGAAGCCGCCCTTTCTGCTTTCATCATTTGAGTATGCCATTCAGTGAAAAGTATATTTCTCTCTGTTTCCATAATCCTGGGCAATTTTGCTGCTTTTCCCAAATCGGTATCTTGCCATTCAATATATGCAGCAATGTCCTCATCTGCTTGATCCAGTTCAGCTCTGGCCTTTTCTACCCGCTGATTCACTGCTGTAGTTAGCTCACAAAGGGGCTCAGCTCGATCGATCTGTTGGCATAAGAGTCTAAGCTGGGCTATCAATGCATTGTTTATTAATAGTGCCTCCGACTTAAATTCTTTCACATGCGATGTTCCCTTCATTTTTTCCAACTGTGATGACATTTGGGCGATTTGCTCATCCTTGGTCTTTATCATTTGTTCATTCGCCATTCGCAAATCCTCCAATGCCTTTGACAGCTCTTCTTTTTTCTGGATTGCATCCTGATCGATCCTTTGCCTTTCTGCTTGCAATTCCTGAGTCAGCTGATCATTTTCTTGCTGTTTTGCCAGCAATTGTTCTTCTGCCTGTATTGTCCTTTGCCTTGCCTCAACTAATTCTGCCTGCAGCGCAGAGATTTCTTGGTCCTTATTTTTTAATAGGAGGCTCACCTCCGATGCTTTGTCAATTGTTGCCGCTGAGTAAGCGCCTGCATACTGTGATAGCTTTGTTAAGTCATCGGAGGGATCCAATTCCTCCTTCCATACTACCTTACCCGTGACCGTTGGTTCGGGGAAGATAGAAGGTTGATCAATCCTTCGTCTCTTCCTTGACCGACTTACAACTGCCCTATGTTTTGGGCTGTAGAAAACATCCAATGGCGGAATGTCTTCTATCTGTAGAATAACCTGGTCGGAGGGGTCTTTTGGGATAACTTCAACTTCCTTTGAACTTGGTGGGCCGCTGGTTCCACTTAGAACCGGAGGAGAGGTAACATCCTGCGTATCGTTTGTCTTAGAATTATCCCCATCTTTTGAACATTCCAATCCACAGATGATGGAATGAAATTGTTGCCATTCTTGTAATAAACTGGGGTCTGTAGTAGTGTCCACATTGACATCAGTGGTTTGCTTCTGCTGCTCTTTCTCCTGCTCTAACCTCTGCTTCTCTTCTAATTCTTTTCTTTTTTTTCTTCTTGCTCCCTTTTCTGCCTATCTGCCAGTTCTTTCTTTTGTTTCTCCTCTTCTTCTTTCTTCATCCGTTCCTCTATCTCTTTCTGCTTTCTCTGTTCTTGATCCTTCTTCTGCCTCTCAGCTTGCTCTTTTCCTTGCTTTTCTGCCTGCAGCTCCTTTTTCCTTTCCTCCTGTTGTTTCTTTTGTTCCTTAGTTATAACAGGAGGTTGGCTCATTTGTTGCCGATCAGGCTCGCTTGAGGAAGATGCTGGGGTTGTTGCCAATAAATCTAGAGGCATAGTTTGCAACCTCTGCTCTCTAAGTTTATTGAACTCTGTTAAATTCTCATCTTTGTATTTCATCCTGGAAAGCTCTTTGGTTTGGCTTATTGTATCGGTACCTACGAACAGGTCATCAAACTTATCCTCTTGATGGTCAACTTTTGTTAATTTGGCCTGTTCTAGGGTAGTGTAGGCCCTTTGGTTTGGATCATAGAGTCTACTTGGGATAGTGGCTAGGGATAAAGCTTGCATCTTTGTTGCCTCCTTTTCTGCATGCTTCAGATCATGCAGCGTATAAACACCAATCCTCAAGGGAAAAGGGGGCCAGCCCCTCTTCTTCTCTTTCTTCAGAGTTTGGGTTACACTCTCGGCCATAATTTGGTAGGAGATCTCTCGGGCTAACAGTTTATCTGGAACATATAACGGAAGAACATGCGGCTTGGCCTGGCTCCCGAAAACCCTAATATAGGTAAAATTCTCCTCTCCAAACCAACTTGCTACAGCTGGTAAGTCGAAGGAAGCTTCATAGGAAATCCTTGGAATGGGTTTATCAAAAATGGAATAGTAAATGGGCACCATCAAACCATTACAGATTTGGTACAGATGGTCTTTATAAGAAGACTTCCACAATTTTTGATAATATATATGGATGGGTGAAGGGTCCTGTGCAGTCCACCTCCACCCTAGAACAGGAAATTCAGAATTGAAACAAAGAACGTCCATGATATATGCACTATAGTAGAACGGGGGCATTTTCCTCTCTGTAACAACAGTCTTAAATCTAAAATCTCGAACAACCACTGCTAATTTATCTGAAAGAATAGTAGCCCAATCCATAATCCAACCATTTACTGCTGCCTCCATTAGAGGAACCATTTCAATGGTAAAATTGGCAGAATCATGCAAACCCCACAGTCTACACATCATAATCCCCGCATAACAATAAGGAGAAGCTAAAGAATCTACCGAGTACTTACCGGAGGATTCGTGCTTGTGTTTGTTGGGATTTTGCCTCCAATCCTTGATAGGTTCAGATTCGATCTCGTTCTCGCTTGCAAACTTCTCCAAAAAGGCCTTGTTATATACTTTCTCTGGCTCGGGCAAATGATACATTTGCCTTAGGTCTTCTGGCCTGAATGACCCGAAGATCCTCCCATCTCTGGTTTTAAAAATTCTGTCTGTGATGAGAATTTCTTCAATTGCCCATCGCACAATGTCAGTATAAGGAAGAATTTGTTCTCTGGCCACTATCCTATGCAGGAAAGAGTCGGCTAGATCCTTGAGAGTTAAATCAGACCTCTTGGTCAAGTCCACAGTAGCTTCTTCCACCGTCTTTTCTGGTTTCTCAGCTTCAATTAAGTTATAAGTGCCTGAACAAGTAGCTTTGGTGAGCCCCGTGCAAGTGGTATCAGAAATTAATCCCTTCTTCTTATTCGCGGCTGCTTGTGCTGCTGTTGGTGTTGAGGAAGCACCTGCAGCTTTCTTGGACTTCTTTCCCATCATCTCAGGCCTGGTTTCTGCGAATGAATTCTGCACAAAGAAGAAATTGGGCGTAATATACAGAGATGGCAATAAAAACTCTTAAGTGAAACAGCACATACGAATAGAAGCGTAACTGAGGGATTTAGCTTTTAACATGGGCGCGGATCCAATCTGTAAAAAGATTTTAGGACATAATTCCTATTAATTGGCCGTTTTTAATCCGCCATTCCTTAAATGCTCCTAATATCGTTATTTGGGTGAGTGAACCTTTTAAGCATGCAGATGGACGTTTTGGCGGTTGAGCATAGATGGAGGCCTGCGTGAAAGATAAAGCTTTTATTACAATTGAATTGCGCCATCCCATCACTTAACGGCTCTTTGTTGAAAACCGCGCTTTATCGGGTCGCAATCGGGGTGTGATAAGCGTGTTTTAATGGCGTGCTTTGAATATCAGCGATCGCCGAATGCGATATCGCATCGGCGAAAAGCTTTGGGCGCAATAAGATTTGGGTGCGATTACCGCCGATGTCCGATTCCTGATTTCGCATCGCATCGGGACAAGCCTTTGGGAACATTACCACTGCTGAAGCACTTCACCGATCGCCGAATGCGCATCGCGTCGGATCTTTTGGCATGGTCGATATAAAACATATATGGGGAATTGCCGATCGCCGAATGCGCCGAATTCGCATCGGCGGAAAACGTTTGGGTGCTTAATTACAATCCATATGTCATTGCGATATGCGATCTTGCGATCGCTTTATCGCAATGACCAATTATTCATAATTTCTTTTTAAGGGTTTGCCCCGAAGGTTTTCTAAAGCGCATTTATTTATTTATTGGATTTTTTGGATGACAAGAGCATTGATACCAATTCAAAATTAAAAGGGACCCATTTCATACATTAATGTTTGGAATATAAATGATATGAAATGGGGGGGTTGTTGTATGGCACAACAATTGGCGATTCGCTGGAAGAACCAGTTATCTCTGGAACTAATGAAAACACTTAAACTTTTTAACATAGAATCTCAATCAGGAAGGGAAAATTTCTAATATAACTAGATATCTATTCATTCTGAATAAAGTAGAATTCTTTTGTTGACTTCCTCTTTTTTGTAAAGAAAATAAATGCATTCTAAGTTTTAAAATAGGTCTTTGATGGTTTATAATGATAAAATAGAAAACTTTTCTCAACTCAGCTTTTAAAATAAACCCTTCTGTCATAGGTAGAGCCTCTGCTGCCAGCAAACGTTTATAGTCTCGGCAGGGTTACCTTTTTAACCATGCTATTGTCCATTGTTCCATTCACTTAAGAGTGTGACTAAACAGAATGAATTCAAAACATATTTTCATATTTTGTACTTCATTTCCTTTTTTGTTTAAGATAAAAGCCATTGTCCTGGTTTGGTGGCCAGCTGTTGACAATGCCATTCACTGGTAGTAATCTAACTGATCAAGCTGGCTCGTGATGAGACCCCTTGTCTTGTAATTTCAAGTCATTACCCTGTTTGGTATGCAGTTTTGGTAATGTCAGTTAAATTATTTTCCTATGACCATGGTAAGCAGGCTTGTAATAAGACCTCTTATCTTTAATCTTTTATATTTTAGAATTACACTCTGAGTAACCATAAACTTTAGTGAACGGGATGAACAATTTTCTCCTCAAGAGTAAATGGATGACAGGTTAAGAGTTAAAGATGCTGAAGATGGATTAGCTTCTATCTTAATATAGATAACCTTTGGAGACCAATTTTGAAAACCCAACATGACTCATAGAACTTTTATGTTTTGGGAGGAGTTTACAAAAGATAGACTGCGATTTCAGGATACAGAGATATGTAATTTCCCAGAAATTATCCCTCTTGGTTAAGAGTTCTATTATTCAAAAGCAAATATTGATAGTACTCCAGTGAGATAAATTTTCAAATATAGCAAAGGTCAATGGAAGTTATCTTACAACCTTATTTTCTACAGATCCTACAAAACTATAAAAATCTATGAATCTAAAAGGAGAAGGGGTTACGTCCTCAATTAAAGAATTTCTTCAAGATCAGACCATTAACAGGGAGAGAATCTCTCAACCCTGATAAATCTTGCAGTATAAAGGTTGAATGGCCTATCTTTTCACAGATCTGAAATGGTCCAAGCCACAGTTTCTGGAACTTGGAGTGTTTACCTTTGTCTTCATGGGCTTTGTCCCATTTCAGAACTAAATCGCCAACTTGGAATTGTTTTGAACCGGATGAGACTAGATCAAATGTTGCTTTGATGACTTGTTGGTGCTTGGCATGAATAACCTTAGCTTTTTCTCTTTCTTCTTCTAATTTGAGAATTTGATCATATCTAAGCTGGATAGAAGAAGAAGGAGTCTCCTCAATAAACTGCACTAGGGCTAAAGAAGGAAGAACAAGATTGGTTGGTAATATTGCTTCTTTTCCATATACAAGATTGAACGGAGAGGTTCCAATGGAAGCTTTCTGTGTTATCCTATCAGCCCATAATGCAAATACTAAGGATTTGTGCCAGTTCCTATGATTCTCTTCGATTGTTCGCTTAATAATTTTGATCAAATTCTTATTAGTTGACTCTGCTAGACCATTACCCTAAGGATAGTAATTAGCAGAATATTTTAATTTAAACCTTCTTTTAATAGCGAAATCAAACATGGCATTGCCTGAGAAATAAGAAGCATTGTCAAAAACAAGAGCGTTTGGGACACCAAACCTGGTAATGATGAATTGATCTATGAATTCAATGATGGCTTCAGAATTTGCTGTCTTTAAAGGGATTGCCTCAACCCACTTTGTAAAGTAATCGGTAGCAGTAAGAATGTACTTGTGCTGTTTGGAAGAAGGTGGATTAATCTCCCCAATGATGTCCAATCCCCATTGCTCAAAAGGCTGTTCAATGTTGACTGGTTGCAAAGGGAAAGCCGGTTTACGTTGTCTTCCGCTAGCAGTTTGACAATTCAGACATTTCCTTACGTATTCGTGAGCATCTTTAAACAAAGTAGGCCAATAGTAACCAGCATGAATAATTTTATGAGCTGTTGTGTCAGCTCCAAAATGTCCGCCTGCTGGTCCATCATGTAATTCCTGCAAAACCTTTTGGGCTTCAGGTTTCTCAAGGCATCTTAATAGAACAGAATCATAATTTTTCTTAAAAAGCACATCATCAATAATTGTGAAATTCTTTGATTTTAACCTAATGGCCCTTTTATTCTTGTAAGATAAATTTGGAGGAGCATAACCGTTCTTCAAATAAAATATTAAATTTGCATATTGAGATTCAGAATCAGTGACACTTATCTGATTGATTGATTCAGTCTAATCCATATCGCTTGATTCAGGAATGTTTGATGCTCCTGCCAATATCCTGCAAAAACCTTGACCTCTAACAATCTTCGCTGGCTTTATTTCTAAGTCATACTCTTGAAGCGCTGTGACCCAATTTGCCCTTTTCTCACCCAACTCTTTTTGAATTAATAGTTGCCTAACTGCCGGGAAAGGAACTATTACTTTTGTATGGGTTTTCAGAAGGAAGGGTCTGTAATGCTTGACCGCTTTGAATACAGCAAAGGCTTGTTTTTCAACGTCGGAGTAATTCAATTCGGCACCCTGCAGATTTGAGCTGAAGAATGATATGGGTGCCTCTAAATTGTGCGCATTTGGCTGCGTAAGAACTGCAACATAAGACACATCGGATGCAATGGTATATAATGTAAAATGATTAGAAAAATTTGGTGTATTCAAGGCTGGGGCGTTGATTATTGATTGCTTGATAACATCAAAAGCTTGCTTTTCCTCTAATCCCCACCTGAAAATTGAATTCTTCTTAATCAGGACCATCCCTTTCTGGCTCTAGCTTAAGCCACTCATAAGGTTTGGTTGCATTGTCCAGGGCCCAAACATCTGCCAAAGGTCATTTCCCATCAGTTCCGCCAATTGCTAAGAGAAATCTCTTACCTAAAAATCCCATCACATGGCCATAACGGGGTCGAGGACCAGGTCCCTGAACAACCCACCCAGTGCCAACGTGGCCTTTGCTGTGTCAGGTCCGGACATGCAGATCCTCTGTCAACACCCCAACAGGACCAATACCACCTTGGATGACAACCATGAAGTTGTAGTTCCACTTGCCAGGGCCGCTACAACGTCATTGTGAAGAGAAAGTTTCATATTGCCTGGAAAAATATTTCTCAACCATTGTAATATACGAAGCCGACCGATTTCATGGTCGACCCCAGAGACAAGCAAACAGACAACTTGAACTGTAGAATGATGAAAGCCAGATTTCATGAGTGCCTCTGCCATAACTTGTTCCCCTATGGACGAAATTTGGCCTTCGCAACCGTTTTGAGCTCATTGTTATTACTAGGATCTACAGTCGAATCTCCAAATATCTACAAGACTGACGCCAAAGGATTTGTGGCGTTTATCTCTGGGTATGTTAACTTTGGTTCAAAGAATACTTAGGAACATACTCAGATATCTTATAATACATAGATTAAGACGCCACTCCATAGCTAATGCTTTGTCTGAATTGCTGAGAGTTGCAGATTGGCATGTAAATGTTAAATAACGGACCGATGGGAATTGTTTACATTCTGTTGAGGATAACAGGGCTTTCGATATTATCTTTGTGGTGTTCTACATGCCTACCAAATCTACAAGCTTCTGTTTATAAAGCCTAAAATTTTCTAGCTGCTGCCCCAGAGTTAGAACATTAAGATGGTGTGAGGTAAAATCATCGTATCCAGCAGCAGAAGGGGCAAAGCTGGCGCCGGTCAGAATTCGTGAACCATTGAATTCAAGATCCAAATATGCGGGCATATTGGGAAGGCCTATCAATACATAAAGTATATCAGTTCCTAATCTTCCATTGCTAAATCGATCAATAGGCTTATAATCCACGAAATCTCTCCCATATGGACGCACTTGGTCGATGGATCAAAACGGGTATTTACAGATTTTTACACGTCTGATGAATAACCATATCCAAAATTAGAAAACGACACCAAAGATGACCACGCCAGAGTTATAATCGAACTCCAACACGTCCAATCACATGCAATATGGTGGCATCAACAATAGCTCACAATCAGGCTTCTAAGAGCCACATCGCCCGTAATCCCACAAAATCTCCAAAGGATCCCAACAATCGCTGGCGGAAATCATGGAACAAAATCCTGTACGGGGTAATGAGGCCAGTCACTAGTTGACGCGCACGATTTCTGTGGAGCCGAGATGTTGCTGCAAATTGTTATCATATGAATTGGCCATATTATGGTAGTACTGTTCCAGAATTCCCCCGATGGTGCTCGGATAACTGCCCACTGCAGAAGTTTCATGGCGAACAAAGAGGATGTTGAGAATGAGATATAGTATTTGTTCAGTTGAAAGCCTTCCATCATCCATGACATTGCTGAGGAGGTCGTCGTAGTCTACGTCTGGATATCTTTTTCTCTCATCCATGGTCTTTTTCACAAAGTCCAGTATCTTTGCTCTTAGACTTCAACGCTTTCCTGTAACTAGTCCCGGGAAGATTTATAGGCACATAGGTGGCACCCTTCATGAACGTGAAATAATCCTTCATGAGTTCATCCGTCTCAGGCTCCCCAAGATTGAAACTCATCATCTGTTTTGCCATCACATTGAAAGTAAACTTCCCCAAGATTGAAACTCATCATCTGTTTTGCCATCACATTGAAAGTAAACTTCTTGGCTTCGAGCTGTGCAGAGAAGGGGCGCTGCTCCATCTTCTCACATGACTCGAGTGTCAGAAGTGAGTGTTTCTCAATATCACCCAACAATTTTCTCCTCAGGTTGCCAATGCTTATGAAATTTACAGCTATGGTTCACCTTATGCATTTCTCTGACCAGAACGAGCATCGACCATTTTCCCAGAGGTGACCGTGGTTGGCAGAGAATCCTCCATATTAGCTGCAATAGGAGGCAACAATTCTGACTCTTGTCCCAGCAATTGCATTGATTGAGTTATAAATGGATTATCCAAACTTCCACCACCTAAGGTAGAAGAGTCCTTCAAACTAGCTGCCATAACAGCCATCAATTCTGGATCTTCGTAACCTAATGTATTTTGCAAAGTTGAAGGGTCTGTCAAATGAATCCGGATAGTAAATCTGAATGTGTTTTTTTTTTTTTTAATTCTATATATACATAAAAACAAATATAAAAATGATGTTCGATGGCATGACAGGAAAACTCAACTTTGAAGATCTCCCATCCATTTCTTATCAAACCACTCGAATGGATTCTCCTTAGACTGCTTGACAGGTCCAGAAACATTGATCGCATGTTCCATCACAGTTATTGTGACTTCCTCCTTTATTTCATCTTGTGCTGAACTTATTTTTCTCTTTGCAGATACTTGCATGGTTCCCTGCTTTGGTTGGGATGAAGGTGCGGATGAACTTTCCAGCACTTACCAATCCAGTGACCACTCATTTGGCAATGAGTGCAAAAATTCTTTCTGCTACTCTCTTTCTTATGACAAGGAGAATTACCCCTTTGCTTTGTTGATCAGATCTGTCTGTCCAAAGACAATCTTTTCCAACATCTTGCAGCACAATGATTGTTTAACCCACAAAATGTACAAGGTTTCTTATACCATAAATTCTTCTTTGCATTTTTAGTTTGCTTGTAATTGAAAGGAACCCTAGCATACATGTGTGGATCATACCTTGTAGACCTTTCCTTGCTGTAATTCCAAGAAGAAGATTTGTACTTCGCTCCTTTCTTGGATGGTTTTCTCAATAGATTTGAAGCTTCTACCACCTTCTATCCCATTGGTGATGCTTGATTATCGGCTTTGGCTAACTCTCTTTTGTTGGTGGAACCAACATAAGCTTCAACTTCCGCTTTTCTTCTTTTGTGTCTTGGAGAAGTCTTCAAAGTTCAACATTCTTCACCTGAATGCTTTGGTTGATTTCTTCGAGTTCTTCAATTTTTGCCCGCTTTGAGTCTCTGCCCATGATGATATTCACAATCCTAGAAAAATAGGCAAACCACTGTGATACCATGTGATCCGAGTAATTTTTGCTAAAAGTTACTTAAACAAAAATACTTATTGCAAGACCTTTTACTGACATGATTTTGCATGTGGACATGAGCAACCCATTCTTTAAATAATGATTTAGCATCGCATCAGCAATTATTCAAAGAAGCCAAACATCAAAGAAACAAGCAACACAAACAACCATGAATAATCATAACACCGATATGATAACGGAGTTCACCGTGGGGAAGGGGCTACGTCTCCGGATTTGTCTAGAACTACGAATCACTTTAGTAATCCTGAGGCATTCTCCTTATTATAATGGGACGAAACATCTCACAAATATGTGAATGGTACTCCTTAAAGAGCCTCGTTCTAAAAAATGGGCCAAATACATTCACATAAAAAACATTTCCTTAGCACCAGAAGGGCTACATTTTCTCTTAGAACAAGGCTTCAAGCTCTTACAAAGCTCCTCCCAAAGCACAAAATCTATCCAACATCTTACAGCACAATGTTTGTATAGCCCACAAAAAGTACAAGGTTTTTTATACCATAAATTCTTCTTTGCATTTTTAGTTTGCTTGTAATTGAAAGGAACCCTAGCATACATGTGTGGATCATACCTTGTAGACCTTTCCTTGCTGTAATTCCAAGAAGAAGATTTGTACTTCGCTCCTTTCTTGGATGGTTTTCTCAATGGATTTGAAGCTTCTACCACCTTCTTCGAGTTCTTCAATTCTTGCCCGCTTCGAGTCTCTGCCCATGATGGATATTCACAATCCTAGAAAAATAGGCAGACCACTGTGATAACATGTGATCCGAGTAATTTTTTCTAACAGTTACTTAAACAAAATTACTTATTGCAGGACCTTTTACTAACATGATTTTGCATGTGGACATGAGCGACCATTCTTTAAATAATGATTTAGCATCACATCAACAATTATTCAAAGAAGCCAAACATCAAAGAACAAGCAACACAAACAACCATGAATAATCATAACACCGATATGATAACGGAGTTCACCGTGGGGAAGGGGCTACGTCTCCGGATTTGTCTAGAACTACGAATCACTTTATTAATTCTGAGGCATTCTCCTTATTATAATGGGCCGAAACATCTCACAAATATGTGAATGGTACTCCTTAAAGAGCCTCGTTCTAAAAAATGGGCCAAAGACATTCACATAAAAAACATTTCCTCAGCACCAGAAGGGCTACATTTTCTCTTAGAACAAGGCTTCAAGCTCTTACAAAGCTCCTCCAAAAGCACAAAATGGGCTATATTTTCTCTTAGAACAACGCTTCAAGCTCTTACAAAGCTCCTCCAAAAGCACAAAATCTATCCAAAAGGTTCCAACCCCCCCACCCCACCCCCCCACCCAAAAAAAAAAAGCTCACAACAGGGGTTTATATAGTCCAACAAAAAGACATAACTCCTCATATCCACAATAGTAGGATCTTAAGACATTTTAAGGAAAAACAAGATCCATGATTCTAGGATCTAAAACTTACTCAAGGCAAAAAAATGGTAAAATCCAAACTTCAAGGATCTCAACCATGCCAAGAGCCCTCAACCTCTCATTGAGAAATAGAAAATTAGTTGTGAGGTCAATTCTCACATAAAACTAATTTCTCAAATGGAAAATAAGTGAATATTTTGTGAGTCATTTTCCACTCACTTACAACATTATCCACTTTGCAATTTTGAATGAAATAAGGCATAAAATTATTAATATAATTTATTCTCTTATTCCAAGCTTTGTCACCTACCATCAAATCTTCTTCATGGTGTACAAAGTAAACTTTTGCATGTGTGGAGATCCTCCTAAATCATCCAACATCCAAAAATCCAATGGATTAGTAAAAATTTGTATAATGGGTAAGGCCTAGTATCTGGATCATCATAGGTCTCCTTGGGTCTTGCAACCCTTTGTAGGGTCCCTGACTCTAATATTGATACAAAAAAGATGAAATTAATTCTCTTGCGTTGGACAAAGGTAGTGTAGTGGCTATTCTTAGAATATATTACCCTATAGGGGATGGTGGTGGCAACCACTATACCTAAAGGTGATTTTGGATGGATGCTAGAAACGTCACTAGTTCTTTTAGGATATGCCTCAGTAGCCCCCATTATAAACCTTCTTCCATGCCTTTGTTAGTTTTCCCCTTCTATTAGAATTCATCATTGTTGCTAGGAAGGATCTTAAAAGGTGTAATGAGGTTTGAGTGGACACAAACAAAGGTTTTTCTAGGGTTACATACACACATCGCTTGATTATTTTCTCACATGGGCATTTATAGGATTAAATTTAACCCCTTTTCTTATTTGTTTTATGTGCGATTAAAAAAAAAAATCATTCCTACTATTGCATTTGCATCCCCACTTAAACACTACACATTCAATTGGGCATCATAGGGGACCACATGGTCACACATATGTGAAAGTCATCTTCTATATATTCATGCTTCCATGTCTATGTGCATATTATACAGAAGTTGCGCATATACGGAAGATGGCTTCCATACATGTGTAACTTCTATATTTGCATATAGATATGGAAGTGTGCATATACCGAAGATGGATTTTGTATATCCGTAGCTTTTATATATGCACATAGATATAAAAGCATGTATATGCAAAATTTCATACATATGTATAAATACAAGTGCACATAGGAAAGTCAACTTTGATATATGTGCTTACATATCTATTTGCATATACAAAAAATGCACATATAAAAAATCCATATTCCATATGTGTGGGTCTCTCTCTCTCTCTATAAATGTGCGTGTGTTTGTGCAAAAAAAATTGTAGAAATCCATTTTCATAAATGCATTTGCATTTCCGCATATTTGTGGCGTTTGTATATGCATACTTTCATATCTATGTGCACATATAAAAGCCACTCATATATATATATATATATATATATATATATATATATATATATATATATATATATATATATATATATATATATATATATATATATATATATATATATATATATATATATATGAAACTTCTATATATGCACATAGATATAACAATGCATATATAGAAGTCAACTTCCATATAAGCCTTTCATATTTCTTAGTATGTGTGTGACTTCGATATGTGCACACTTCAATATCAATGTGCATATATAGAAGTTGTATATATAGAGAAGATGGATTCTATATATGGACATAGATATGGAAGCATACATATACAAAAGTCACTCATATGTGGAATTCATTTTCCATATATGCATGCTTCCATATCTATGTGCATATACATAAGATGGGTTCTATATAGAAATTGTGCATATACGAGATCCACCTTAAGTATATGTGATGCATAATTTATGTAACACATATACTTAAGGTGGATTTCGTATATGCACAATTTCTATGCATAATTTATGCATAGAAATTGTGCATATATGAAATCCACCTTAAGTATATGTGTTACATAAATTATGCATCACATATACTTAAGGTGGATCTCGTATATGCACAATTTCTATATAGAACCCATCTTATGTATATGCACATAGATATGGAAGCATGCATATATGGAAAATGAATTCCACATATGAGTGACTTTTGTATATGTGTGCTTCCATATCTATGTCATATCATGTATGTGTGCACTTCTACATATGCATGTATATATGTAAGCACATATATAGAAGTTGACTTCATAAATGAACTTTCATTTCCACATGTGTGACAACTATATATGCATGTTTCCATAACTATATGCATATATAAAAATTATGCATATACGAAACACATATTCTATATATACACATCTTATGCATGTGCAAATAGATATGGAAACATGTATATATGGAAGATCGTTTCCACATATGTGTGAATTATGTTTATGCATACTTTCATATATATGTGAATATATGGAAGCCATTATGCATCTAAAATGTGCATTAGTTATGAAGAGTCTTGTGAATATGAAAAGTTAAGAACTAGAAAATGTGTTAAGTCTTATTGAATTGAATATGAATATTTTTTAAGTTGTACTCAAGATCATTAGTAGTTTAAGGTTGAAAAGACGAAAAAAAAAATCAACAACAAGATCAAGTTGACTTTTCTAATGAAATACTTGGTTCCAATGTTACTACTAGTGTTTTTTAGCACACATTTTTTAGCGCATGTTTAGAAATTCAAGTGTGTTTATGAAATTTGATTTCCATATATGTGCACAAGCATATCCATGTGCATGTAAAGAAACTTCACATATATGGAAGATGGCTTCCATATATTCACATAGATATGGAAGTGTGCATACAAAATCCACTTCCTCTATTACATTAGATTTTTGAGGTTGCAAACTCTCTTCTATTTTGTAAGCTACAACATGTTGGGAAGCTTCTACTCCCACTTACTAAATTTTATGTAGGCTACAACCTACATGAAGCTTCTACCTCAACTTGTTCTGCAAGCTACATCTTTCTTGGGAGCTCTTACTTCCACTTCAATAGGCTCCAACCTATTCTTTTTTAAGCTACAACCTAAAAGAAGACAACAATCCCCTAATACATATAAGAAACAATTTGTTTGTTTACCTATTTTTTAGTTTTACATACCTCCATATTTGTTTATGCCTCTTCTCCTCATCAAATTTGCTTCACACGTTCTCTTCTACCTCTATCTCTTTGTGCCCGGTAACTCACAAAAAATCTCTCACAACAGCTAAAGTCTCTCACATACACTCTAAGATTTCAACCTTCCGAAATCACATATTCTATAAACAAACTTTGTTGGATGTTAGTATTCCACATAGGAATATGAAGTGAACAATCTTATCTCATTGCATTCGACTCATTCATTTCCAAATTATTTCAACATTTGAATATTAAAATTACATAAGATAAATTTCAAAAAATTAAATTAATATGTGTTAATATAAGCCACTTTAATGATTACAACAACCAAACCATTAACTTGCATCCTCTTGTATCACAACATTACACCATAATATCTGCACTTGAAGCAATCATACCTATGTCAACTAACCTCTACAAGGTAACCATCTCAACAACATATCTCTGTAACACCCTTTTGTATATAACACCTCAACTAAGCAGTCCATTCACCAATCATTTCAAAGGCCATACCTCTATTCACCTAATTTTTGTGGCTTCTCACAAGGAACTGGGCTATAAGAGAATATGCATAACCTACAACAACATATGCAAAACCTATGCAAGTATTCACATCACAATACCAACACAAACATAACACAATGCATCAAGAAGCATAATGAACATAACACCATGCATCAACATCTCCATCCATATTTGGTTGACAACACATCTAGGCCAAGCCTTTCTTCTATAGTCAACACCTATGTTCTTCTTTGAAGACCACACATCTGTCAAAAAATCAACATAGTAAGCATAAAAATCATGTCATAAACTATGCATTTGTAACACCCTCCTCCCACACTTACCCCATTTTACGAGTCCATCGGGGTTAATATGTGACAAAGAGTTACTATGATATGATTCAACATCCTAAATCACATTAAGGAAGTGGAATCGATAAAACAAAACCTTACATACCTTCCTTAGGTGCTACATGACCCCCATGGGCTAAACCACACTTCTAGGTGTCCAAACCTTGAGTTAACTTGCCTTTTCATTGATCTGGACTCTGAGTTGCATGCACAAGCATGTGTCCATGAAAATACAGGCCTCTAGTCACATGCATAACCACTCCAAGGGTGAGACTGTAGTCCATTTCAACCAGTTTTGTGCCTGAGACTGCCTAGAACTTATTCAAAATTTCCAAAACGATAAATGACACAAAGACAAATCTTATAAAACAAAACTTGATTAAGGACTTGGCCTAACCATGATACACATTTAGTCAAACACATCATGGGCATGTAATGTAAAGGTCATAAATACACATCTGGACATAAGGATCTCATACTTATCTGAGATTCTCCAAGAAGGACTGATTCCCTCTCAAAATAGCTGCATTATCATCTATTAGGTCATACATTAATTAACATTTCATTTACTAATCAAGACATTATGAGAGCCATAAAGAAAGTCTATCATAAACCATGATTATAACCATCATATAACCAACAAAATAAAAATGTTAGCACAACCATTAAAACCACATAATAACAAGTACATTTACACTAGGAACACAAGAGGAAAAGAGTTTTGATTAACATATGCAAAAGCCAACCAAGTCAGGGACTTCCATGTACCATCTGACCATAGATTGCGTTGAACCAAATCTTTCTTTCAGCCAATCACCCCCATGCCATATTCGAAGCATGAAAGTGGGACTAACAACATAACCAATCAAGGCTTCCTCGAGGTTTACCGTACATCCACTAAGAGATTCCTAGGCTTGGAACCGTCATCAATATAACCATGCTTTACCACAAGCCCAACAAATCACTAGGCCCTAAATAAGCATGGATGCCTCCATATCTCTCCACCTAAAACATGAGGAATTTGTCAATCCCCACCTCTAGGCTTTACTGTGTATCCCTCCATTACTTGACGTAACCCAGCCCACACTGGCCCACAACTCCGCGTGTCCTCGGATTTACACCTGTTAGATATCATTTACACTTGTTGCCGGACTTTACAATGTGTTAGATTTTTTTGTGGTTGCATGCAAGGTGGTCAGTAAATATCTTTCTGGCAACTGAGATTAGTTAATGCTGCATTCAATTTCTACTTGCATACCTCGGGCCTAGTTCCTCCATTTGTTCTTTGGCCAAAACACTTTGGCTTCCCGGTCATTCGAGATGGTTCTGCTCTGCGGTGAGGTTTCTGCGAGGGTTTTTTGGGTTTACTGTATGGTTCTTGCTTTGGTGAATATGGAAATCTCCGGTTCTCCTCCTAGTATGACTGTGGGTGAATACCGGCCTCCCAAACCTAGTTATGTGTTTGTCAGTGGTTTTCTCCAGTGGCTCGAATCCGTTCTAGTTCTGGAGGTGCGCTCGCTTGACTTCTCTTCACACGGTAAGCTCCTTAGTCTCGTCCTGCCATTCTGCTATGGTCTGGTTGTAGCATCTGGTGTCTCGTCTGATAATCGCTCCTTGCTATTGTTCTATTGCCTCTGCTTTCGTATGGTTTCCTCCGCTATTATTATTGTTGCCTCTGGTCACTGTTCTGTGCGTAAAATGGTTTAACTTCCGTCGTCTTTGGATTTAGGTAACAAGTTAATAGACCTTTGCGGCTCTCGACAGGTAATTAATCCCTTCCCTAATTCAATTCAACCTCCTTATGTTGTTGACCCGAACCAGAAATGTTCCTTTTGTCTCAGCTCTGTCAATTTGTTAATGGCTCTGCTCCTCGAACCCTTGGTCCGGTTTACTCAGGTAATGTTTGAAACCCTCCCGTTTCAGTGGTTGTTTAGACTTCGGTTCATCACTGTGTAATGTATTAACTGTGCTCTGTTGTATGTGTAGGTGGATGGCTCGACCTGGGTATGCGGTTTCCTTCTGGGTTCATTCTTCCAAGTGTAGCCACTCTCGCTCTGTCGGTAGGCTCTAGTCCTTACATTCGTCGTTGCACTAATAGGGTCTTGAGTTTCCTGTAGGGTTTGTAGTTTGCTGTTTTGCTTTTCGTATGCAATCTATGTCACTTTCGAAGATGAAGCTTCAGCCTGGTTGTAATTCCTACTCTGGTTAACTATTCGTTTGTATTATTATGGGGGTTGTTGTTACCAAACCCTAGGCTAGGGTTTGTCCACTCTGGATGCGACACTTGATTTTATTTATCAATGAATGTAATACATCTATGTCTCAGTCAATAGCAATGAGAACATGGTTTTGTTATATCTGTTTGACTTATGAAAATTATGAGGAATCGTTCGAAGATACCTTTGCTGTGGTTTGCTTCTCCAGCACTTTGTCTCTGGTTCTGTTTTCTCTCAGTCGTTTTGCTGTATTTCACTACTCGAACTTTGGTTCCACTCATTGGTCCTTCGCTCTGTATTTGGATAGTTGCATGAATTTGTTGTGGTTTGTTTGTTTGACAAGAACACAAAGAAAATACGACCTTATGGTGGTCGTTCACTGTTTGTTAACACAATTCCTTGCAATTCGATAAATGAAATTACAGTGTTATAGTAAATAGGTAATGAATACAGATGGACAATGTTTGGAAATAAGATCTGTCTCTATTTCTTTATTTCTCTGTTATGAAATTGCTAAACCCTTCTCTTGTCTTACATTGCTGCTTTTATACATTTTGGTTACAGTTAATTGAAACTGCAATTGTTTGTCAGTTGAACAGAAACAATTGGTTGTGTAACTATAGTTCAGTTGTCATTACAAGATCTGCATTTAGATCATTTTATCTTTTCTTTTTCTAAGTTGACAGATCAATTCCTAAACTACTGTTTATTACTATTGAACCTTAACAACCCCTAACTGACATTTAACTTGACCACATAGCAACTAAAAGTACAATAAAATAAAATCCTACCTCATGACCTTATAAACTAATTAAAAGAAAAACAATCCAGATACTCAACAACCTTCCAACCTGGCAGAGACTTCACCCGGTCATGGTGAGATAGATGCTCCTACATCAGGCTCCCGGGGCAAAAAGAAATCATGGCTCCGGTCCATGAGCTTCTTGACTGAAGTACCTGTCTATTCAATTTGCCTGGAATCAAGCCACGAACTGTCCTCAATAGGACGGTTCTTCCACTTGACCAGGTACTGCACATACTCCTTCCGCCAAGTTCGTTTAACCACCTGAGTGTCGAGAATGCTTTCAATCTCGGGAGGTTGAACGTAAGGCATCTGTCTCTTCCAAGCTTCTCCTTCATCCTAGGTACTCCGTGTAGGTCGCATGGTTCCATCTTCTTCCTTCTCCTCTAGGTCAGTCGTATAAGGGAACAGGTCTACTACGTTAAAGATAGGTGAAATGCCTATTCTAGGTGGCAACTGTATCTCATAGGCATTCGCTGAAAACTTCCAAAGGACTTTGCAAGGTCCTATCTTTTTATACTTCAATTTATTGTACGTACCTTTAGGGAAGCGTTCTTTGTGTAAATGCACGAGGACTTCGTCCCCCACGTCAAACTGTACTTCCCTTCTCTTTAGATCAGCTTGATGTTTGTATTTTAAGCTGCTGTCCTATAATTTAAATTTTACCTGTTCATGCAAATCTCTCATCGCGTTAGCGAAATCTTCTCCATTTGCGCTTCGCCTTTCCTGCAGTCCAAGGTCCCGCAGTTCATGCACTCCGCGAGGATGCATGCCGTACAAGATTTGAAATGGACTGAAACCTGTGTTGTGGTTAGGCGAGTCATTGTAAGAAAACTCTGCCTGTGCAAGCACTCGATCCCACATCCGCAAATTCTCTCCGGCCAATCTCTGTAACAGGTTTCCTAGACTCCTATTTACAACTTCTGTTTGCCCGTCAGTTTGTGGGTGATATGCAGAACTATAGCTTAGCTATGTGTCCATTTTTTCCATAAGGTACGCCAAAAGTGTCTCGTGAACTTCACATCCTTGTCTGAAAGGATAGATTTAGGCAATCCATGTAACCTGACAATCTCATTGAAAAACAAGTGGGCCCCGTGAGTGGCATCACTGGTCTTTCTGGAAGGAATAAAATGCGCCATTTTTGAGAATCTATCCACTACTACCATTACCGAGTCGTATCCTCGCTGTGTCTTGGGTAGACCTAAGATGAAGTCCAAGCTGACTGAGACCCATGGCCTGCCTGAAACAGGTAACGGTGTATACAGTCCTGTGTTTTGACTGTGACCCTTTGCTAACTGGCACACTTTGCATTTGGCCACAAACCACTATACATCTCTCTGCATCTTAGGCCAAAAGTAGAAATGACTAAGCTGCTCAAGGGTCTTGTACATGCTGAAATGTCCGGCCAAACCTCCACTATGATTCTCTCGAACAATATTCTCCCTCATCAAGCAGTCAGGTATGCACAGCTGTCCTCCCTTAAACAACAACTTCTCTTGTAGATTGTAGTCCAACCAAGGACTGTTATCTCTCACTAAGGGATTCTGACATGCCTCATAGGCCTCTTTAAAATCTGTATCCATCTGGTATAAGTCCTATAAGTACTCAAAACCCAGCACCTACACAGTGCTTTCTTGCAAAAGTAGAGCTTTCCTACTCAGCGCATCCGCTACCTTATTTGCTTGCCTGCTAATATGCTTCAATACGAAATTGAAACTCTACAAATACTCCACCCATTTGGCGTGTTTGTGGTTCAGCTTGTGTTGCTGCATTACATACTGTAGTGCAGAATTATCTGAAAACAACACAAATTCATTTCCCAATAGATAATGCCTCTAGTGTTTTAATGCCTGTATGATAGCATAGAACTCCTTATCATACGATGAGTACTTTTTTCGACTCTCATTTAGATTCTTGCTGAAGAATGCTACAGGCTTATCCTCCTGACTGAGTACATCTCCAATTGCTATCCCACTGGCATCACACCGAACTTGAAATAACTTCTTGAAATCTGGTAATCTCAGGATCAACCTCTCAGTAATCTTTCTCTTTAACAACTGGAAACTTCTCTCCGCTGCCTCTATCCATCGAAAAGACTGGCTGGCCTTTTTGATGGTGTCCAGCATAGGCACACAAATTTCGTTAAAATTCTTTATGAATTTTCTGTAAAAACTCACTAATCCGTGAAAAATACGTACCTCAAATAAATTCTTCGGAGATGGCCAATTCACTATCGCTGCCACCTTCTCCGGATCCATCTTTAGTTCATTCTCTACTATTACAAACCCCAAATAAATCAATTCCTTCTGCAGAAAAGTACATTTCTTCAGATTTATTAGCAATTTATTCTGCTGTAATTTCTCCAGCACGTTATGCACATGTTGAAGGTGTTCTTCCCTTGTCCTACTGAAAATAAGTATGTCATCCAAGTATACTATCACAAACTTCCTAATGTACTCCTTCAGCATCTCATTCATTAACCTCATGAATGTACTGGGTGCATTGCTCAGCCCAAATGGCATGACCAGCCATTCATACAACCCCTAATTCGTCTTAAAGGCTATCTTCCATTCGTCCCCCTCTCGTATCCGAATCTGATGGTACCCACTTTTCAAGTCTATCTTAGAGAAATAAGTTACCCCTCTTAAACAATCCATCATATCATCCATCCGTGGCAGTGGAAACCTGTACTGGATGGTGATTTTATTGATGGCCCTTGAGTCAGTGCACATCCGCCATTCTCCTCCCTTCTTGGGAGCGAGGACCGTTGGAACAACACAAGGGCTCAAGCTCTCCCTGATCAATCCCTTGTCCAACAGCTCTTGCACCTACTTCCTAATTTCTTCATTGTCCTTGGGGCTCATTCGGTATGCCACTTTTTTCGGTAAACTGGCTCCGGGTATAAAGTCAATATGATGACTTATGCTCCGTTTGGGGGGAAACTTGTTTGGCAAGTCATCTACAACTATGTCTGTAAACTCCTCCAACATTTGCTGGATCTCCGTAGGTAAATCTGATACCTCTATATGCAACAATACTGTCCTTGCTTTCTTTACAACTGCATAACCTATCTCACTGTCCTCAACTTGTTTTAAAAACTGTTTTCTGCTGACCAACAATGTTCTTGGTTCACTAGTCTCTGCTGGCCCTTCTTCCTTGATGGGTACAAGCGTATGCTTGATTCCATCCTTCACAAGTTTATAGCAGTTCGTTAATCCATCGTGGACCACTTTCCTATCATACTGCCAAGGCTTGCCAAGCAGTATGTGACATACATCCATCGGCATGATGTCACAAACAACTTTGTCCTTATATCTACCTATTTGAGACTCAACCTCACTCTGTTCATCCACCAGCAACTGATGGCCTTTTTTCAGCTATGAAACTCTGTAAGTGTTGGGATGCTTCAAGCATTTCAACTCTAATTTTTCCACCATCTCTGTGGACACTAAATTATCAGTACTACCGCTGTCAATAATTAACTTACAACACTTACCTCATGACTTGCAAATTGTTATGAACAAAGCCTTCCGCTGCATCTGTTCGGTGGCCTCCTTGACTGGTTTTAACAACACCTTGTGCAGCACCAGAGCTTCCCCTGTCTCCGGAGCATTCTCTGCTTCTTGGGGAGGTGCTACTGCTTCCTCTGGTTGTGCCACATACGCACCCTGCTGTCCAACTGGATCTGCTTCTGGACATTCAAACGATTGGTGTCCCCATTTATGACACCTATAGCACTGATAACTAGCCCCTCTACCTCGGCCATTTCCCCTGCCTCGCTGGGATGACCTACCGCCTCTCGCATTGTCACCTCTGTCTGCTGATCCGGAAGCTTTAGAACTGTTGCCTTCCTCGTTTCTATTAGCAGTCTGACCCCTGCTGTAGGACTGGCCTTTCCCTTTGCTGGCTCCTCATCCTCTCCAGGCATTTTGCCTTCTGGTAATTTTCTCCTCAGCCTTCATTGCACTCTGATACGCTTCCTCAATGTTGTTCGGAGACAAAATACTGATTTCATCCAGAATATCTAACCTTAGCCCATTAACATACTTGGCTATTCTTTCTACTGTATCCTCTGTATATCCAGCTCACAAATTCACTCGATAGAAGTCCTCCGTGTACTCCCTTACAGTCAATCCTTTCTGTTTCAGATTCTGCACTTGCCTGTGCAATGCAATCTGATAGTCCCTCGGCAGAAATCTGCCCTTTAACTTGGCCATCATCCTTGACCAGGTTTTAATCGGCGCCTTGTTCAATCTCTTCCTCTCATTCTGGACACTATCCCACCATAGCACTGCGTGTCCCTTCAATTTCATCGCAGCGAACTTAACCTTGCGATCTTCACTGACTTCCTCGCACTCAAAGTACTTATCCATCTCTCTAATCCAATCCAATAAAACTTTGATAGACAAGCTGCCGTCATACGTCGGGAGTTCTGGCTTGGGTTTACTGCTTGCTACTAAAACTGATCTCAACAATCTCACTTTTGTAGACTCACCTTCTGGTCCATTTGCTGCTACTTCAACTTCCTTTTCACTATCATTGCCTATTTCTGGATCTCTTTGTCTACCTACCTCTACTGCCTCCAAACGGGCAGCAAGAATTCTGATCTCTTCTCTCAATCCTTCCTCTGCCAATCTTCGAGCACCTCTGCCATGACCTCGCCTTCCTCTCTCCATTCCTCCTACTAACATAAACAACCGCTCTGATACCACTTTGATGTAACCCAGCCCACACTGGCCCACAACTCCGTGTGTCCTCGGCTTTACACATGTTTCCAGACTTTACGACGTGTTAGATTTTTTGGCGGTTGCATGCAAGGTGGTCAGTAAATATCTGTCTGGCAACTGGGAGTAGTTAATGCTGCATTCAATTTCTACCTCCACACCTCGGGCCTGGTTCCTCTGTTTGTTCTTTGGCCAAAACACTTTGGCTTCTCGGTCATTCGAGATGGTTCTGCTTTGCGGTGAGGTTTCTGCGAGGGTTTGTTGGCTTTACTGTATGGTTCTTGCTTTGGTGAATATGGAAATCTCCGGTTCTCCTCTTGGTATGACTGTGGGTGAATACCGACCTCCCGAACCTAGTTATGTGTTTGTCAATGGTTTTCTCCGGTGGCTCGAATCCGTTCTGGTTCTGGAGGTGCACTCGCTTGACTTCTCTTCACATGGTAAGCTCCTTAGTCTCGTCCTGTCATTCTGCTATGGTCTGGTTGTAGAATCTGGTGTCTCGTCTGATAATCGCTCCTTGCTATTGTTCTATTGCCTCTGCTATTATTATTGTTGCCTCTGGTCACTGTTCTGTGCATAAAATGTTTTAACTTCTGTCGTCTTTGGATTCAGGTAACAAGTTAATAGACCTTCGCAGCTCTGGACAGGTAATTAATCCCTTCCCTGATTCAATTCAACCTCCTTATGGTGTTGACCCTGACCAGAAATGTTCCTTCTGTCTCAGCTCTGTCAATTTGTTAATGGCTCTACTCCTCAAACCCTTGGTCTGGCTTACTCAGGTAATGTTTGAAACCCTCCCATTTCGGTGGTTGTTTAGACTTCAGTTCATCACTGTGTAATGTATTAACTGTGCTCTGTTGTATGTGCAGGTCGATGGCTCGACCTGGGTACACGGTTTCCTTCTGGGTTCATTCTTCCATGTGTAGCCACTCTCGCTCTGCCGGTAGGCTCTGGTCCTTACATTCGTTGTTGCACTGATAGGGTCTTGAGTTTCCTGTAGGGTTTGTAGTTTGCCGTTTCGCTTTTCGTATGCAATCTATGTCACTTTCGAAGATGAAGCTTCGCCCTGGTTGTAATTCCTTCTCTAGTTAACTATTCGTTTGTATTATTATGGGGGTTGCTGTTACCAAACCCTAGGCTAGGGTTTGTCCACTCTGGACGCGGCACTTGTTTTTATTTATCAATGAATGCAATACATCTATGTCTCAGTCAATAGCAACGAGAACATGGTTTTGTTATATCTATTTGACTTATGAAAATTATGAGGAATCGTTCGAAGATACCTTTATTGTGGTTTGCTTCTCCGGCACTTTGTCTCCGGTTCTGTTTGCTCTCGGTAGTTTTGTTGTATTTCACTACTTGGACTGTGGTTCCACTCGTTGGTCCTTCGCTCTGTATTTGGACAGTTGCATGAATTTTCTGTGGTTTGTTTGTTTGACAAGAACACAAAGAAAATACGACCTTACGGTGGTCGTTCACTGTTTGTTAGCACAATTCCTTGCAATTTGATAAATGAAATTACAGTGTTACAGTAAATAGGCAATGAATACAAATGGAAAGTGTTTGGAAATAAGATCTGTCTCTATTTCTTTATTTCTCTGTTATGAAATTGCTAAACCCTTCTCTTGTCTTACATTGCTGCTTTTATAAATTTTGGTTACAGTTAATTGAAACTGCAATTGTTTGTCAGTTGAACAGAAACAATTGGTTGTGTAACTACAGTTCAGTTGTCATTACAAGATCTACGTTTAGATCATTTTGTCTTTTCTTTTCTAAGTTGACAGTTCAATTCCTAAACTACTGTTTATTACTGTTGAACCTTAACAACCCCTAACCGACATTTAACTTGACCACATAGAAACTAAAAGTACAATAAAATAAAATCCTACCTCATGACCTTATAAATGAATTAAAAGAAAAACAATCTAGATACTCAACAGCCTTCCAACCTTGCAGAGACTTCACCCGGTCATTGTGAGCTAGATGCTCCTGCATCATTACTAGTCAAAGGATTCCTAGGCCTAATGAGGCTCCACCCTCTAGGATTTACTGTGTATCTCGTAATTCACTAGTTGAGGATTCCTAGGCCCAATGAGGGCATACAAAATCAGGCTTTACCGCAATCCCACCTTCACACGTCTAGGGACACCTAGGCCTTGTGTTTCCCCCCTGAGACCACCCCACTTAGTTCCGATAACCATCCATAAATCCATCTCAACCAAAACAAGAGAACCCCATCAAACGATGGCTATCTGGAAATGGCAAGGAAAGGTTGAAGACAATTGTCACACCTGGAAAAACCCATGCCAGTGACAAAAAGAGAACCAAATACACACATACATGTACCATGCATGTGAAAAATAGCAAGGAAATCATACATGCAACTCCATACCTGCAAGTAATTCCACTGTAACCGCTTTATTCCTGCTCTTCCTTTATGTATCCTTACTTCCTCTTACTTTCTTGTCCTTCCTTTTCATTCTTTCCTCAAATGATAGAGTGCTCCAAGAATACTCTATGTGTCCAAGAGTATGAGAGAGTAGAGAGAATAAAGAGAGCTCTGAAACTGAACTTAACAAATGTTGTGAACTGATCCTCAGAAGCCTTTTTATTAATGAGGCCTTTATTTTCTTCATTTTCCATTATTTTTCCTTCATTTTCATCCTCACATTCAACCTGTAACCTTTCACCTTCCTTTTCTCATAATTTCCATTATTTTCAGAAATAAAATGCTAATTATTGCCACTTTTCCTTTCCAAAGTCTATTCCATTTCCTTTGTGAATTTCCTTAGCCATAATAAATCGAAATGAACACCCACTAGGACGTTTTCCCCAAAATTTAGCTTGGAATACGCATCTCGTGACCTTGATCTTATTTTTCCTTTATTTTGTTTATTACATTGATTTTTAACTAGGGTTGCTATATAACCCTCCCCCTTGGGGGAACACTGTCCTTGATGTTCAATAACACGTACAACCAACAAGACTACTGAAAACCAAAACATAATGCCTATTGAGATTTATAGCATAGCTCGTTATAGTATTTACAATAACCTTTGTTGAAAACCATGACCAACATACCATTTGTTGGAGATTTATAACACAACTCATTATAGTATTTACAATAACAACCACATATACTTATGCACATTTTCTTCAACTATCAAATAACCATACTTCCTATGGAGCTTTATAAATCCAACTTGATACAATATTTACAATGATATGCACATATGCACATTTTCTCTAAAGAACAAATAAAAGGATACGATGCCTACATCCACAACAAGGGAATCCATAGGCTCACATATCCACCCTAAAAAGTAGTACTAGGATTCACTTCCTTCCAAGGAAGTCTAGAATCCAATGCCAAAGTCAAAATCTGCATCCAATGTCCAACACTAAAATCCTGCACCACTTGTCCTCTCAGCGAACAATTATCGACTCTTTTTTCCAGGGCACACTCCCAATGTGTATCTGATTCCATATGGAAATGCTAATGACTAAAACAAATCCATCCCTAGCCTTCCCTTCTCTACTACATAGTCCCTTAGGAAATCTAGTCACCCCCTTTAGTGCAGTCACTTACCTTCCATGTTCCCCAACATCCCCTTTCTCGGATGATCCATCACTTGGTAAGTTTTTTTCGCATCAGAAGATACAAAAACCAAGGCATATCCCTTCCTCAAAACCATCATACTGGTCATAGCATGCTCATGGAAGTCAATGAACACTATTGGGTACCAATGTCCCATAATGGCCCTGCTCCTGAATGCTTTACCAGCATATTGCTGCTTATTCCAATTCCTTTCATTGACCCTGCTAATTATTGCAGTTGGTTTCAACTACCTAGTCTAGGCATTTCTATGCTTTCGTGTACCAAGCACATAATTCTCATTAGATTCAAAATGAATTGAAATAAATTCAAATCATACCTCATTGATCGCCTGTCAATAAGGTACACTTACCATTATGTTTACTTCATGTCACAACAAGTCAAAATAGCATATTTGACCAAATCATCAGGTATAAACATATGACATTGCTTATCTCAAAACGCAACCATCATAATCAAAATCATATATCACATGTAACGATCATAAATCAGAGTCATATATCACATGCATAATTAAAACTGAAATAAAATACTGGTACTTATCCTTCAATCGGTTTGTTTCTTCTACCTTTGTCCTTTGTATTTTTCATAGACATAACAGATTGGTTGCCACACCTGACGAATGCCCAATGCCTTTGTTTCTCTTCAAACATGTACACATACACACAATGTACATCACATGCATATACCCACACATGGTGTACTACCCAACACATGCACCTACTCCCGGTGTAGCCCACAACACAATACATATGCCTACACTCAGTGCACAACACAACACATAGACCTACACCTGTGTATAACACAACACATACACCTACATCCAGTGTACACCACAATACATAGACCTAGACCCGGTGTATAACACAATACATATACGTACATAGACTACAACACAATGAATACATGTGTCATGATACCATGACTACATAATTCACATATAGAGTACCACATGTACACAACATAACATGTACAACATGCAGACAATACCACATGTACAATAGTGCCACATACACAACATGTACAAAATATCACATGTACACAGTGCCACCTACACAATGTGTACATAGCACCACACGTACACGACACCACTTGTACAATGTGTACACAACACCACATGTAATCCACACCACATGTGCACAACACCATCTGCACAACATGTACAGAACACGACATGCACACAACACCACGTGTACATAGCACCACATCCATGCAACACCACATGTAAAATCATTCACACTGCACCATATGTACATAGCACCACATGTACAACCTGTAAACTGCACCATATGTACACAACACTGCATATACAACATGTACACTGCACCAAATTTACATAGCACCACATATACGAGATGTACTTAGCACCATCAGTGCCCAACACTGCATATGCAACATGCAAACAACACTATATATGCAAAATGCACACAACATCATATGTACACAATACTCTGTATGTTAAATGTACACAACACCAATAGTGAACATCCTAAGACCACACTGTCCCTACCAAGCAACCTTGCTTCTAGTGTCTTATCCATTATCCATGCTTGTCCCAGCATGTCGCAGATCATAATGCTTCCATTCCATTTATGTATCCCTCAACATTACTTGTGATAGCATAAATATAGTCATAATATAATCACATAATATTAATTCATATACACATGATATTGACCTCAGAGATATGTTAGGGCTACTCTTCCCACTTGATTCCTCATATACCAGGAACCTCTTAATGTCATTCACACACATAAGCAATCATTCCTCCACAAGAATGATCCATGAAAACCCTATAAGATAATGACATGTATACATATATATAAACATATAAACACTAACATAAAAACAACCATGATCCCTGATGACACTATTAGACAACAACATACGTATATACATATATAGACATCATCATAATCATAATCACAACATAATTACCAGATATCATAAGGTTAAGGTTAAGAGAACTTCCTTTATCCATGCACAACATGCACAACATTGAGAACAATACTTCTCAACATAGCTAAGGCATCTAATGCCTCAAATCCATTTACTTTACCTTTCTCATGTTTTTACTACCACCGTCCATTTATCCTAATGGACCAACTAGTCCACTCGACTTCCATATTCTTGCCTTCAACTTCCCTTACTTATGCACCAAACTTCATCCAGGTACCGCACATCTCTCCCCGAGCTCCATTAACTTTCCTCTTTACAAACCAATTCCAATACTCTCAAAACATAAAAGGAAAGAACAAGAAACAAACAAGAACAAAACCATGAAAACCGATAGCAATACGACATCACAAATAAAGTGGCAAGGCTTTCAGCAGATGCAACCAAAACCCATAAATCAAGCTCAAACAAATCATAAAATACCGAAGGCACAAAAGCTCCAACAAACATCATGACTCAACATCATGGGTTCCCAATGCCTCCAAGGGAGATTCGACATTAGCCTTCTTCAAGATTTCATGGAAGTCTCTTTTACCATGCAATCTCTTACATCATACTGCCATAAAATATAGTTGTGAGTGCATAAACAAGCATAAAAACATACTATCTACCTTACCTTGTTGTGCCAAGCATGTTTCCCTATAACTAAACATGTACATATATCATTTCTCAAGGGACTCCAATTCCCTTAATGGATCTAACTATAACTAGACACTAGTTGTTATACCTATCAAATACATGCTCAGGAATATAGAACATATCCACATAAGGTCAAACAAAATCAAGGTTAAGAAGACTTCCTATATGAAATGCACTCATTCGTTTGGAGATGCAGTTTCCAAACATTGCCAAAGGAATTCTTACCCAATTCCTTCATTTTACCTTTTTACCTTGTTGTAATCGAGTCTTACTATGTACTGTCACATTTCCCAACTGATAGTTATATAAACAAATCAAGTATTACCTTGTCATGCTATTACCAATCATGTTTCTATTCAATTGTTCACACATGTAAGTCATACGTTCCAAAGATCAAGACATTGCGTCCATTAATTTGAAATCAACCTTTACCAAGACTAATAACCATGTCATAATCAACTAACAATCATAAGACATAATGCTACAACTATCACCTAGTTACACTCACATACATATCAGTTGTCTCAACACATATTATGCATTAGAGGAAATTTCAACTCAAAAATAGTCACTTAGGAAAAAAAATAAGAAATTAATAAAATAATTGCATGTAGACAAATTTTTAAAATGTCATTTTTACTATTTTACTTTTACAAAATTACCCAAATAAATGTTATGTTTATTAAACTAACTATATATATATATATATATATATATATATATATATATATATATATATATATATATATATATATATATATCTATATATATATATATATATATATATATATATATTATATTTAAATTAATTTATTAGCAAAAGATTTAATAAAATTCAAATTTAAATTTAAATTAGTTAAGCATCATTAAAAACACACTCAACCCATGATTTACTCTTCATTAAAAATATTCTCGATATTATAACTTTTATATAAGAATATATTAATTTTATTTTCAATATTTAAGGTATGTTTGGGTCACTTGGGCACCATTCACGCTTAAGGTAGGTAAATTATATTATTCAAAAAATTGTCAGTGCCTAGTCACACATGTATCACTTTTGAATTTTAAAGGATTTTGATTGACTTAGACATTATGAGATGGAAATTCATTGTGAACTATTTAAAATCAAATTTCCTCTAATGTTAGCATGATCATCTTAAAATGATATCATTTCTTCATGCAATCTTATATACACATACTCATATCATGCAATTAATCAAACATTCAAACAATATATAAGCATACCATGTTAGATAAACCAAATAAATGACATAACTAAACTCATACCTCAATGTATCTTAGGGGATACTATCACATATGCACAAGTCAGTCCAGATTAGTGTGACACAATATCACAATTATATCGACTCATACCTAAGTATCATAACCACAATCATCTGTATAGACCAATCTAGATTAGCATGATAAAAATAACATCAAGATCTTAAGTACAATGACCATAACCATCATTCATATGACCACAATGCATATAACAACAAGTTATTATCCTTCATGACTAATCGATGCATATACATATAATCACATTGATTAACTAACATCTATCGTACATCTAACCATGACATCCATAGAATGACAAACATATGCATAACCCTAATTCTTATAACAACCATTAACCAACATACTTGCATACCCACCATACAAACTTGCATGATGATCTGCTCTTACCCCGAGGTCTAATGCTGCAACCTCGCTTTAGTAATATGCATCTCCCGCTCTTTCTTAGCCAACATATTAACATCATATCTTATCAACAACATCATGATGACATATCTAACCTATTATGCATGCATAACCATAACCATAACAATGCATGCACAATAAACCTATAGACACTAACATGCATAAAAAATGCATATACAATCAATATGCATTCATGACAAGCACATCCCAATAATAACATCATCAAATCCTACACGACAACACAACTGCAATAATGACCACTACCATGCATACATTAAAAGCACATATCAACCTACATGCATGCATGACAAACACATTCCACCCATCCAGTCCAAGTGTTGAACCATGCTCTGATATTACTCTATAACACCCTCCTCCCACACTTACCCAAGTTTACCAATCCACCGGGTAAATATGTGACAAAGAGTTACTATGATATGATTCAACCTCGTAGATCACCTTAAGGAAGTGAAATCAACAAAACAAAACCTTACTGACCTTCCTCAAGTGCTACAAGGCCCCCATGGGCTAAACCACCCTTCTAAGTGTCTAAACCCTGAGTTAAATTTCCTTTTCACTGAAATGGACTCTCAGTCCCATTCACAAGCTTGCATCTATGTGATTATAGGCCTTCATTTGAATGCATAACCACTACAAGGGTGCGATTGTAGTCTTTTTTAGCTAGTTTTGTGCCTTGAGATCGTGAAATTTGTGCCACCTTTTCAGAGCTAGACTCCAGGTCACTGCCCAAAACTTTATGAAACAATCCAAAATAACAAATGACACAAATACAAATATTCTAACACAAAAATTGATCAAGGACTTGGCCTAACCAAGTCTAACCATGACAGTCATTTCTTCAAACACATCATGAACATGTAATGTACATGTCATAAATACACATTTGAACATAGGGGTCGCATACTTATTTGATATTCACCAAGAAATATCGATTACCTCTCACAATAGTTGCATTATCATCTATTAGGTCATACATTCATTAAAATTTCATTTACTAATCAAGACATGATGAGAGATATAACTAACTTCTGCCATAAAACATGCTTATAATCATCATATAACCAACAAAATAATAATGATAGCACAAACATTAGAACCACATAATAACAAGTACATTTACACATGGAACAAAAGATGAAAAGAGCTCTTATTAACATATGAAAAAGCCAACCAAGCCATGGACTTCCACGTACCACCCGACCATAGATTGGGCTAAACCAAATATTTCTTTCATCCAATCAACCCCACCCATGCCATATTCCAAGCATGAATGTGAGACTCACAACAGAACCAATCAAGGCTTCCTTGGGCTTTACCATATATCCACCAAGGGATTCCTAGGCCCAAAACCCTCATCAATACAACCAAGATTTACCACAATCCCACCAGATCACTAGGCCCTAAACAAGCATGGATGCCTCCAGATCTCTCCACCTAAACCATCAGGAATTTCTCCATGTCCATCTCTAGGATTTATTGTGTATCTCTCTATTACTGGTCAAGGGATTCCTAGGCTCAATGAGGCTCCACCCTCTAAGCTTTGTCATGTATCTCGCCATTCACCATTCGAGGATTCCTAAGCCCAACGAGGGTATACAAAATCAGGCTTTACCGTAATCCCACCTTCACCAATCCAGGGATTCCTAGGCCTTATGTTCCCCCCTGAGACCACCCCAATTAGTTTCAAAAACCATCCGACAATATAGCTTAACCAAAACAGGAGAACCCCATCACACCATGAAATCTGGAAATGGAAAGGCAAGGTTGAAAACCACTATCACACTTAGAAAAACCCATGCCAACGACAACAAGAGAACCAAATACACACATGCATGTACCATGCATGTGAAAACTAGCATGGAAATCATACATGCAACTCGATACCTGCAATTAATTCCACTGTAGTCGCTTGATTCCCACTCTTCATTACTTGATCCTTGCTTCCTCTTTCTTTCTTGTCCTTAATTTTCCTTCTTTCCTCAAATTCTAGAGTGCTCCAAGAATACTCTAAGTGTCCAAGAATATGAGAGAGTAGTGAGAATAGAGAGAGTTCCAAAACTGAAATAACAAAAGGTTGTGAGCTAATCCTTAGAAGCCTTCTTATTAATTATGCCTCTATTTTCTTCATTTTCCATTATTTTTCCTTAATTTTCCTACTCACACGAAACTTGTGATCTTTCACCCTCCTTTTCTCCTATTTTCCATTATTTTCATAAATAAAATGCCAAATATTACCACTTTTCCTTTCCAAAGCCTTTACCATTACTTTTCCAATTTCCTTCACCATAATAAACTGAAATAAACACCCACTAGGATGTTTTTCCCAACATTTAGCTTGGAATATGTGTCCCATGACCTTGCTCTTATTTTTTCTTTATTAACTTTATTACATGGACTTTTAACCAGGGTTGTTACAACATTCATCAACGAACCCTTTTCCGTCAATGGAAACTTTACCAAAAATCTCCCCCTTTGGAATTTACAACAACATTGTGATCCTCCCCCTTTTATCCTGTGAATCATTTATCCTTACCTTTGCTTGTCTCCTCCTTTAACATCAATTGAAATGGGGTCTTGTTTATAATCAAAATCAACAAGAAGGGGTCTAACTTGACATTGATTATTTGCACAAGTTTCAACAGATGAAAGAGAAACATGTTTCTCCAAGACAGACTTGATATGTCTTTAGGAATTCATGGTCAAAATCCTTTCGTGTTGATACTATTGGATGGGGAAAAAATTCATATCCAAAAAATCAACAAGGGATGACATGCTCCTTTCCTAACCTTACTTCCATTATTCAACAAGATAACATCCACAAATACCAATGTTTTAAGTAGTATGATATTTTTGAGTGAAATTTCATTGCATTAGTCTCACTGATATTCAATAAAACAACATTTTAAAACCATCATAAGTTGTAGATTGGGCCTACCACACAACTGATGATGTTTCCATAGACAACCATGAAAGACAGATGGGAAAAAAAATATCATCTGAAAGTTCCATAGCCAAGATTTGTGAAAATCATGATTGACAAGAAGGAAGTGTTATACCACCACAATAGAAAGAAATTATAATATAAATGACCAAAATATTAAAGAAATTCAACGAAGACAAAATATGTAAACCTCAAACCTCAAATATCTTGGTGACATAATGGCCACTAATCACAAGATAAGTTGTCCATCTAACATCATTGTGATGAATTCAGAAGTGAAAAGTTATGAGTTTGAGTTAAGAGTAAATGGTGTCATTTCAAAAGAGCGTCACGAGTTTCACAGAAAAGAGGAGCCATATCTAGATTTGGAGTCTGGATTTCCCAATTCACACCTATCTCATGTCATTTGACTTAGAGTGCTCACTGTAATACAATGATGGTAGTGTGGCCTTCGTTAAATGCTTCATATATAAAAGTGTCAATTGTTACTTGATCTCAACCATCCACTATCCATTATGTTTCATACGAATAGTAATATAATTATGTCATCCTTATGTTCATTATTTTGTGAATTGTGATATGTATTCACGCTATTGAACCACCAATTTGTTCTCTTTTTGACAATTTTATCTTCCCCTTTTCCTCTCACTTCGTTACATATTTCCATCATATTTCATCTCTCCATGGATTTAGAGTTACCCCAGGTGATACAATTACATGAAAAAGGTAAAAGTCCATCATCAACTTAAAATCATTTAGGATGCATATATAGAGAACAATATTCTAGGGGTAGATTTGTAGGTAGAGGACATAGTTCAATTCTAACATCACCAACCACCCCTGCTAGTCAATGTAGTGTGACACCACCTTCTGATACACACATTCCATCATTTGCAGGTAGATCAAGACTTCCTAAATTTCATAGGTTAGAAACTCAACCTAGGGAATCACCAACTTCACCTACAAAAGTTGTAGTAGAAGAATCTACATCCCCAACTGAAGGAGTCATATTCCTTTCTTCAACAGGTGAAAAACTCATTAGATAAGAGATAGAGGTACCTAGTGGAGAATAATAAGTCGAGGAAGAAAATGTTCTTAAACAACCATTAATAGAGGAACCAAAGGAAGAGGAATTAGGTGAATACAACCCTGTTGAGGAACCCTATATAATCTTTGAGGAATCTATAATGGCATATGAAGGAGAAGTACATAGTGGAGAGGAGAGACCAAGAATTGGTGGAGGTATAGGGTAGAATACCATAAGGAGGTGGTAGAGGGGGTCGAGGTCGAAGAGGAAGAAGAGGATATGATGGAGGTTTTCATGGATAAATGATCCTTTTGGATTCCCTATTCAAGATATTGATACCACTGCTACCATGAAAAATATTTCCCCATCCATCCCCCCTAACTTCCCTGGGCTAATAACCGAGGATCCATAAACATTTATTTTTGAGTTAGAGGTATTATGTAGATCTTATGACTATTTACTTGATACTAAAATATTAAAAGTGTTTCCTGCTACATTAAATGATGAGGATCTTAAATGGTTCATGGGTCTAGGTACAAATTCTATAAGGACATGGGATGATATGAAAAGGGTATTTTTAGAAAAATATAAATATTAATGCATACATCACGACCTTAGAGATGAAGTCTTTAAGATGAATCAAAGAGAGGATTAAAGCCTTGAAGATTTAGTGGATGAGTTTACTTTTAATGTCAAAAGAGTGAAATTGCACGATTTAGAATTTGACACATTAAAAACCCTCTTACTAAAATATATAGGGCGTGAATGGATTGATATTCTTAACCTGATGCTAAAGGCGATGTTCCTCAATTATCATTTCAAGAGATTTGTGAATTGTGCAAACATATTTCAAGAGGAAAATCAAAATATGGCAAGAATCCAAGGGTAACCAAATCTGCATCAAGAATGGTAAGTGGAACATAACTAGGTAATTCGCTTGATAACTTTAAAACTGATATTATTGGGAATCTTATTGAACAACTATATACTCTAAGAGTACAAAACAAGGAAAAGGTTGAAAATGTTGTTTTATCTATTTTTTGTCCTACATGTAGGATGAAACATGCACTATAAAAATGTCCTCTTGATAGTATTGAAATATGTGTTATATGTGTAGAAAATCATGCTATGAAAGAGTGCCCTTCAATACCTAGAGTTAAGGTTGTTTACCTGGGGGAAGCTAGGACGATTCAAATAGAACCACTATGTTATGTTGCTCCTAGAATACCTTGGAAGCCTCAAAAAACATGTATGGCACAAGATTCCAATGCACAATGTCAATCTTATGCACAACCATAAAATAATTGGAATACACCCCTACCATGGAAACTTGACCACCTCAACCAAAAACCCCATCATGGTCACACATATGGCAAGCTTCTTATGGTAGAAATCAAGTACTCTCAATGTTACTAACAACAATACCTTTAATACCAACCTTAGTATTATTCTCCACCCCAACTTCCACAACCTATCCAACCACAATTCCAACCTTAGTTGACTTCAAGTCAACCCCTTCCATTACCATTGACTACATTTCCTCTAAAATCTAATCAACTACCTGCATAACCACTCCCCAATCCTAATAATAAAACACCTGAACAACCCATCTATAATGTTGAGACCGAAAAAAATTTCAGGCTTGTATGCTGGATCCTCTAGATTTAAATGATGTCCAACTTAGATCTGTAGGAATTTTGCAAAAGAAAACACCTCCAATTGTCATCCAAGAATATAAAGAGGATAAAATTCTTAAAAAGGAGACATCTCTTGATTAGGAAAATACCCCTCCAAAGGAATATATTCCTACACAAATATATGAAAACCAAATAAAATCAACTCCTACAATTCCTATAGCTAAACAACTCTCTGTTTCCTTACAAAATACTCTCTTTCTTGAGAGATTTCATATTGATAAAGGAATAGAGAGGAAAGTAATTTTACCTGATTATAACATGTTAGATGAATTTTAAAAAAATTGCATCAAGATTCCATTGCTTCAATTATATAAAGGAAATACCAATATTTTCAAGGAAAATAAAGGAGTTGTGTATCAAGAAAATAGGAAGGAAAAGAAAAGACATCAAAAAAATACAGTTGGTATGAAAAATTGTAGATATTATGATGGGGAAACTAATAATCGAAAAATATTTAGATCCAAGTAGCCCTATTATAAAATCCCATATCAATGGCATTGAAATTCCAAACACTTTGATCGACTTAGGTGCAACTATTAATATCATGAGAAAAAATGCTATGGATCAATTGAGGTTAACTAATATTTAATATACCCCAATTCCATTTCAATTAGCATATACATCTATCATTAAACATGATGATATATTAGAAGATGTATCTATATTCCTATATTCATGGGAGTATCATGTTGACTTTATACTATTAACTCCAAAAAATAATCTAGGGGGACATCCATTGATTCTTGGTAGACCATGGTTAGTTGTTGTTGATGCATCCATAAGTTGTAGATTGGTGATATGTTCATTTGTGATGGAAATTCTACTAAGAATTTCATATTATACCCACTTGTAAAAATAATAACTAAAATAAAAAATGAAGTTTGGATTGAAGATGATGATGATGAAGAATTTGAAAACATTCAACCAATATTAACAATTTCATAAAATGATGAAGAATGTTAGTTAGTAAATTTAATGGACAATCATGATTTTTCTTCATATTGTGAACAACATTACTATGTACATATGCTAGATCAAAGTTTTCAGGAATATTGTGGAATTGAATATTTCTCATATCAACAATCAATATATGGAAAAGTTTGGCAATTTGTTGGTAGAAATTTATCCAAGAAAAACATTAAATATTAATAATAAATTGGAAGAATTTCAAAATAAACAATTAATAAAGATGCTACAAAAACATTCCTCTGCATTTGCATGAGAATACATTGACATGAAGGAAATTGATCCAAATACATGTATGCATCACATTTATATACAAGAGAATGTTAAACTGATAAGACAACCTCAGAGAAGGATGAATCCTATTATGAGAGAAATTGTTAAGAAAGAGTTATAAAAACTACTTAGCCTGAATTTCATTTACCCAATTTCAGATAGCTAATAGGTTTCACCCTTGGTAATTGTGCTTAAGAAAAATGGAAAGTGGAGAGTATGCATAGATTATCGAAAATTAAGTAAAGCTACTATAAAAGATCATTTCCCACTACCTTTTATTGATCAAGTATTATATACTTTAGCATGGAAGAAATATTTTTCATTTCTTGATGGTTTCAATGGATACAATCAAATTCAACTTGCACCTGAAGATCAAGACAAAACAAGTTTTACATGTCCATGGGTATGTATGCTTACATATTACTTCATTTTGGTTTATGTAATGCGCCTGCGACATTCCAGAGAGAAGCATCAGGTATCTTTTCTGACTTGATTCATGATTTTGTATAAGTTTATATAGATGATTTTATTGACTATGGGAACACTTTTGAAGAAGCTATGGAAAATAAGAAAAAATCCTTGTTATATGTAAAGAAGCTAATATATCACTGAGTCATGAAAATGCTTTATAATGTTTAACAAATGAATTGTTTTGGGCCATCATATTTCAGGTGTTGAAATCAAGGTGGATACATCAAAAGTTGAGGTCATTTCCAAAATTTCAGAACCAACATGACAAAGAGATGTCAGATGCTTTCTTGGTTTCACAAGTTACCATTGAAGGTTTATACAAAATTTCACAAAGGATTGTGAATTTTATTAGAATTATGGATTCTAAAAATCTTTTGAGTTATTAAAAAAAAAAAAGATGAACCACCAATATTAAGAGGACCAAATTGGTCCCTCCCATTCCATATTTCTATATATGCTTCAGACAAAACTATGGGGGTTTTCTTGGGACAAAAATACTTGACTCCTTATGTTATTTATTAGACAAGTAAAAATTTGACTCCTACAATGTTAAATTACATAGTTATAGAAAAAGAGTTTTTAGTTGTTGTTCATGCCATTAATAAATTTAGACATTATATCACTGGTTATGAGACTTTCATTCATACAAATCATTCTTCTATTAAGTATTTAATGAACAAACCCATTACTAATGGCAGAATTACTAGATGGATTTAATTGATGCAAGAATTCAATATTAACATTTTAGATAGGCCAAGACAAGAAAACAAAATTATTAATTTCCTTTCCAAGATGAAAAATGATAATAATGATACTCATGTAGTAGATAGTTTTCCCAACGAATAAATTTTTGCAGTATCTACTAAAACTCCTTTGTTTTCAAATATTGTTAACTATTTGGCTACAAGGAAATTTCCTCTACAATTATTAGCCAAAGATAGACAAAAACTCATCAAATCAAGTGCACCCTATTCTTGGATTGAAGGAGAATCGTACAGAACATGACCTGATTTGATCATTCAAAGATGTTCTCAAGAGGATGAAGTACCTGAGATACTAAAAGCATGTCATGATGAACCTTGTGGATGGAATTTTGTTGATAAAGGGCTGCATATAAAGTGCTTCTTTTGGGATATTATTGGCCTTCCATTTTCAAGGATGCCAAGGAATATGTCAAAATATGTTATAGATTCCAAAGATTGGGAATACCTATTCAATTAGATGAGATGCTTCTATAGCCAAAGGTACTGAGAGAGAATTTGGGCTCTAGATTTTGTTGGATCCATCAATCCTCTATCGAAGAAAAATAGGTATATAAATGTTTGCACAAATTATGTTACCAAATGGGTAGAAGTCATAGCCACTTACCTTTTCTATTGAAAATCTTGTCATTACATTTTTTTTTTGAAGATATTTTCACTCGATTTTGTGTTCTTAGAGAAATTATAATAGATAAGGGTGTTCAATTTACATCTGAGTTGGTGCAGAAGATTGTGGATAAGTACAAAGTCAGACACTGCCAATCTACTCCATACCATCCATAATGAAATGGGAAAGTGGAATGCACCAACAAAGTACTTCAAGCTATAATGACCAAGACTATACATTTACATAGAAGGGACCGGGCAGATAAGCTTCTAGAAGCACTTTGGGCATACCATACCAAATGGAGAAATAGTATTGGACATACTCCTTATGAGCTTGTTTATGGGACACAAGTTTTTCTTCCTATTCAATTCCAAGTGGAGACCTTAATGACAACAACAAAGTTGGGGCTTCTTCTCTCTGAAGCCTAGAAACAAAGAATGACACAATTGAATGAACTAGATGAAATCCATCAAGATGTCATACAAAGAACAAGAATAATCCAACAATAGAGGACAAGGTGGCATGATAAATTCATGAAATTCAAAAATTTCAAGTCGGGTATTGGGCTCTTCTCTTCTATTCTAAGTTGAATGATTTTCAAGGAAACTTTCAAACACATTGACAGTGTCCTGATGAGATAGAAACTATTTTTTATAATGGAGTAGTTAGAATTGAGACTATTGATGAATACGGGATGACTTTGCTTGTAAAAGGGCATATATTAAAGTTATATCATTAGCCTTTGACAAGATAAGAGTTTGTTAAAAACGTGAAAGAAAAATCTGATCTAAAATTGGTAGGAAAAGGGGATTCTTCTCCTCTACTACCAAAATAAGTGTAATTTCTTTTTCTTTAAAAGAAAAGGAAATTACACTTATTTTGGTAGTAGAGGAGAATCCCTATATATATATATATATATATATATATATATATATATATATATATATATATATATATATATATATATATATATACACACACATATACATAATAAAAAAGAGTGAATAGATAATAAAATCATAGTTATGAAAACCAACATTGTTGGCATTCCTATGCAAAAAATCTTAGTTGAAAACCAAGGGATCCTTGGCAACTTAGATTTTCTCATTTCCCTTCCTTTTTCCCATTTATTTTATTCCCTTCTTTCCAAAATAATTTTTCAAGTTCAAATAAATTTCTTTGAATAATTTGTTTCTCTTTTAAAGAGAACTCATTAGGAGTCATCAACTTCATGAATCATTGCCAGCATCTAGCATCAAAAGGTCTTGAGCAATAGTCAACACTAAATACTGTCAAACATTTTGCAGCTCATTCAACATTATATATCCATTTCTTATTAAATATATCTTGGACCTGCAATCAAGGAAAATCAACACACAAAAATGAGGTATGCATCATAAGGTAACTATATGAATGGTTAATCAATTTCATTGAAGTAAAAATATAGATCTTTTGAGTTGATGGATTTATTATTACATCTAAATGGACCTCTGAATTTAAATACCTACATTTATTATCTGATGAATCTAATCATAAGTAATACTCTAACATCTCACACTCCTATTATGTCACTCCATCATATCCAAACCTCTCCTTATCACATACAATTAACTCAAATCCCAATATCCATGACGATATTAATGGACCGAATCCAAGTAAATAATAGATAATTATGAGTTAAAAGAGGATAATCTTATTCCAATCATGCCACCATCAACCATTCATCATACCATTTTAACCTTACCATTACCAAATTTCACCCATTCCCTTGCTCATTTTCTCATTGATACACCATTCAAATAAGTAATTTGGAGGTGAAGCTTTTCCTTCATAGTGATCGAGGTTATTGTTCATCATGAACCTGTGGGAATTAATTTCTTGAGTGCTTATGCTTAGGTCCGAGAATAATTTCATAAGGTAGGATGGCTCAAGTTCTTTTAGAAGTTTAGTGGGCATGAAATTAAGGTAACCAAAGCATTCACTAGGGCCTTTGATAGAGTCGTGGTAGAAATTGGGGACATTAAGCTGAAATTAACCGAATCCTTCATCATTGAAGAAACTAAACTTCCAAGAACAATGAAATATGGTTTACAAACTAGAGGTTGAAATATGAACAATGAAAGACTTTTCTTCATAATCTAGGTATGCACCTCTTGGCCTTCAAGAAAGGTATGCATGTGTTTGCAATAAAGTCTAAGTGGAAAAATCTATTGTTGGTGTTACAAAAAGGCCTTACCTGCGAAGGGAGGTATGGAACCTTACTCTTTTATCATGCTAAACTTTTAATGCATTTTATCAAATGAAAATAACCCAATCTTCCTTACTATCTTATGTAGAGCTTGAGAAAGATGGTATTCAACATCCAGAGAGACTCTAGAAATATAGATTAGGCCTTATATCATCATGGACTAATAAAAACCATTGTGGAAGAAAAATTGAGGATAAATGGTGATAATTGGAAAGACTTCCTTATGAAAAATAATTTTGTGGAAGACACAGAAGAATAAGAGGTCAAGAAAACTAGGGAAATTTGAAGGAGGGTTTCTATAAACACTAACCCTAAGCCAGAAGTGGATGAAAATCAGAATTTGACCATAGATAATATGGCAGAGACAAAGTCTGCAAATGCTGAGGATGCAGAGGATAACATTCCACTCATTGATTTCGTGAAGCATGCCAAATCTTTAAAGCACATACCAAAGAAGAAGCCAAAACATAAAAAGAAAGAGAAGAATGAATTAGAAAACTTTATAAGAAATAAATTCAAGAAAGAAGAATAGCAAGTAGAGTTGCCAAAATAAGACAAAGAGAAATCAAAAAATTAGAGTACTAAGAGAAAAGGTGTTCAAGAGATGGAAGAACCTATACAGCAAGAGACTAACAAGAAGCACGACTGAAAAGGTTAGTCATGGTCCTTCATAAACTATACAAATTGGTGAAGCAAAAGAAGAGCTACCAGAGACCTCTATAACGAAGACTCCAGAAATAGACTTCTTCCAACAAAAAGCTTATGATTATTTTGAGACATTAGAGAAAGAGGCACAATAGAAGGTAAATTCTCCCCTGGAACCAAATTTTCCTAATGATATTTTACATGATGATACTCCTAAGTATGATCAACCTGAGCAAGAATTATTCCTTCTCCTAGATATCAAGAGACCATTAAAACTTTGAAGAAAGAGGTTTATGAAATGTAAGTATTTATAAAGAACATAAAGGAAAAGAATGAAGTGATTAAATCTAAAAATGACACTATGCTTCTCAGAATGTGTTACTGGTATAAGAAAAATCAAAATCTCAAAGAAAAAAAATAAGGTGCTTAGACAAAATATCAAAGGGTTGCAAGATAAGTTGTTGATGAGAAAAACAGGGTGGAAATCGAATGTTAAAATTAAGAAAAGGCACGCAAATATTGTTGTTTTGATTGAAGCCACAGAGGCAGTTCTTTGAAATATTTCTCTACAAATCTTGAGATTTTGTCACTCTCAAATGCATGTAGACATGTAACACCTTTAGAGTGGGGGAATATTCAACCTCCAATTTTTTCCTTTTTTACAAGTTTATCTTCCCTTTTTCAACTCATTTCATTACATGCCGCTACCCTATTTCATCTCTCCATGGAATAAGAGTTGCCGAGCTCATACGATTACATGAAGAGGTAAAATTACATCATCAACTTAAAATATATTTCACTTTCTTAATGAAATTGGTTTAAGTAGATTCTAGCTACCAAAATGTTAACTTTCTGCAATTAACTTGATATTCTATAGCTAAATCCAAAGTTCTATAGGTTCGCATGTGCTAGGGATCATCCATAGCACATGCGTAGTTTCCAAATGTCATCAATATGGAGGTACACCTATTGGTTATATATGGAATCTCATAGGATAGGCATATCTCGTTGGTCAAATGTATGGTAAAAGTGGTTATGACATACGTATTTTGCACAGAGTATCAAGTGACCAGTTCTACAATCAAGTGAGTGAGGTTAATTAAAACGAGTGAGATATGAAGACCATGTTAAAGCTAATGATGTGTCAAGAAGTTTCTTCTCATGATTCCCTCCTTTAGTATCAAATCATGAGAAGAAAAGCTCCTATTTTGATTCAGATATTTAGATGTCGATTTCAGTTCTAGTTTCTAAGAAGTAATTCCTCAAGTTATTTAATTTTGGAAACATTATAAAAACACTTCAATTTCAAGTGAAACAAAACTAATAATTGTTGTTGTTATCATTTAAATTTCCTATTGTTAAGACTCTATTTATATGTTGCGAGTAATATAAGTTTTGTTCATGGAATTCTCATGAATGTGTTTGGCGATTCTAGTCTCGTGATCTGAGTTTTCAACACCTTGCACTGATCAGAGGGACCCCTAAGGATGTGTGAGAATAATGTAAATGTTTTTCATTATTTTTAGTTAATTTCTTTATGCTTTGCATTTAGATTGAACCTTGTCTTGTTTGTGCTTATTTTATTTGAATGCTCTTATTTATTTTAATGTTGTGTTCTTAAATTATAATTTTACTCATTTACTTTTGATTCTCTACAGGTCAAGCACATCAGAAAATACCAAAAAGAACCAAAAGGTTCACTTTGATTGGATTTCCTGGATTAGTCTTAGATTTAAGTTTGATAAGTTATGATTGGCTCTAGTTCAACACGTGCATGCCAATAATCACTTAAGGCTTCCTGTATTTTAGTTTTTATTAGTTTCTCTTCAATTTTAGAATAATATTTTTTGCTCTTCGGTTATTGCTTTCTAGAATAATTTTAATTCCAAAGTCTCATAGATTCTATACCAACTTTGCTTTCACAATATGATAGTTTAGATTTCCTTTCAAGTCTTGTATATTAATTTTTTATTCAAATTTCATAGATTGGATTTCTTTTCAAGTCAAATAGTTTAGGTTCCCTTTCAAAACACAATAGAGTAAATTTATCTTTTGAAGTTCAATAGCACGATTTCATTTCCTTTTTCAATAGAATAGGTTTTCGAAGCTTTCACATTAACATAAGTTTGCCTTGTATTTATTTAGTTTTCAAGTCTTGAATTTTCACAATTTATTTGATTTTGGCCTTTGAGAAAGAACATTTGTGTGTTCCTACTAAGATCTTGTCATAAATAGGTTTAATTTTCATCTTGCAATTAGAATAGTTTTTTTTCAATTAAAAGTTTATAGCCTAGCATATATAGTGCAAGTATACTTCACAAGTTCACGAACGCTAGATTGATAATTTAATGAAAGTAATTTAACTAACAGTTAAATTACCCAACAACCATAATTGATCGTAGGGCATACCCCATCAGAAGAACACACCAATTAGAGTGAAATTGACTCACATCTATTCAAAATAAATATTCCAACATACAATTTTTCTTAATCAGTTACCTCTTTCATCTTTTGTGAAGGTTCATTGGGAACCATCATGACCAATCAACTAGCATCTTTCTAAGACTTCAAGTTATCTTACTCATCCATTTTATCCATCAATGGATTCATTCTCTAATTTTCATCCATTGTCTTCCATTAGATTCTAGTTTACTATTGAGCAATGATCATATGGAATATCATCACACATTTAAACAAAAAATACTTACTATCAATTATTGTCAACAAGTCTATATATATATATATATTTTAAACTAGGAGTAAAAAGAGATTTGATTCAAAGTTAAAATATGCATTTAGACTATCATATAATGAATTAATGGATAGAGTCATGTATTCCATGGTGCCAAACAACATCCTCAACAATCAGTTCCAGTTCTAGAATTATTAATCATAACATGATCATCTGCTTTGAGCCCTGCACAAGCGACCACAATATGATTATTTACAACTTCCTCAACAACTTCAATTTACAATGTTATGATTTTCACAACATTCTTCTATGGAACATATAATATGTTGGAATGTAAAATACTATTGTGATTACTCGAGGTTGAGCTCTTCCTTTAAACTTCGACATAAAAACTTAAGTGACCTGTTCAACTTTGTACACTTCATACACATTGATGTTGAGTGTAGCAGAATGTGGATGAATGACAATTAATGCAGTTTGTCATGTGGAAAAGTTTTTGCAAGGATTTATCTGATCCTTTCTATTTTAAACCTTTTAATTAAGATATATTTTGACTAGCTGTGTGATTCCAACATTAACAACCAACAACTTGCCCACTACCATGGATGTTGAGCAATAATATTTGGTTTCACATAAATAAACCTGATCATCATTTTATATGTACGTGCAACAATATAAAAATTTTGGAAATGACACTTTCCATCACTTGGTGTCTTGATGTTGCAATTTGGAAGATATGCAATAAGAATTGGCTTCTCATAAATGACACTAGCCATCATCTTTTGTCCTGACGCTATGATTTGGGAGAGCTAATTGCAGTAAAAATGTGCATAATAATAACTACTTTACCATCCTTATGTTACATGCAACTGTATAATGTTGTAACATAATTGTCTCATAATAGTTCTAATGACTCTATTGCACAAAAGAAAACACTTAGGTATGCTCACTTGTGTCTCACAAAAGAAAATTCTCTGGTTTGCAAAAAAATATGACTTCTCTGACTTAGCTCAAAAATTATTGCCACAACCACATGTTTGTAGATTGTATTCCTTTTAAGGCATGCTTAGGTCCATTGTTAAATAACTATTCTGAGATTCAATATAATTGGTTAGTATTCCTCTACTCTAGTAACTATCACCATATTGTTTTAAATTTCAATTGTTCGACATATCACAAACAATTTAACATATGGTTTGTTTTAGATGCATATCAGGTCATGCACATTAGAAAAATTTGGAGGTCTAAAATAGGCCTCCTAATTAGTATTATAAAATAGTAAAATAAAAATGAAAAAACTATTTAAAATCGTATTTTCAACTTTTCTCCCTATGATTTTACTCAAAATTTGAGTGGGAGCACTCATTGGATGTGGAATTCAATTTTTCATCCAAGGAATGCCCATGTTGCATACATTTTATGGACCCTACTACATGACAAATGTGAAATATATGAAAAAACATGATTACAATCACATTTTTTCATGTATTTCACATTTTTCTTGTAGTAGTGTCCATCAAAAGTATGCAACATGGGTACTCCGTAGATGAAAAATTAAATTATGCATCTAAAGGGTGCTCCTTCTTGAAATTTGAGTAAAGTAATAGGGGAGTAAGTTGAAAAAGTAGTTTTTATTATCTTTTTTTTTTATCCTTTTTACCTTTTTACTCCAAAAATGGTGAATCAACCCCCATGGATAACATCATCATATTGATACACATTGGTTCTTATAAAGTTTATATTTGTTGTAAAATTTTGTTTTGAGTCCCATTTTTTACCTCAAAATTTCTCTAATGATTGTTGGAGTAGTCAGTGCAGCTAAACAAAATATAAGCAACAGCAGATCACAAAAAACACAAAAAAAAAGGAGACACAGGGTTTAACGTGGTTCACCCAACCATTCTGGGCTACGTCCACCAAACATAGGCATCGGAAATCTTATTATCAAAATAGGAGATTACAAGAGAATTAATTTCCTCTCAAACGCTCACACTACACACCCAATCCGTTTGGACACCTGTTTTATAGCTAAGAGGATCTAACTACCTCATAAATCCTCCTACAACAAATATAGGATGCATTAACTCACTCCCAACAACCTGGAGCTAATCTAGCAACAAATTCCTATTGTTGTCACACATTAGAGATTTTTGCCTACTTTGTGAAATAGAAAAAATTTCAACAATCTCCACCTTGACAACAATTAGCCTGATACCCTGTTTGTTTATTATTTTTATCTTTTCTGCAAGCTAAGAGAAGCCAAACACCAACACAGCTTCTCCAACAAAACTGGTTTCGTGAACATGTCTGCACAGTTTTCCTTTGTATGCACCTTTTCAAGAGAGACTCCCCTTTCAGTGATAACCTGTCTTACAAAATGGTACTTAATTGGAATATGCTTTGATTTACTATGATAGGCCGGATTCTTATCCAAATGTATTGCACTTTGACTATCACAAAGTAACTTGATGTTTTCCTGTAACCTACCAAACTCACCAAGCAAACCTTTCAACCAAACCGCCTCTTTGCAAGCATGCGAAGCAGCAATGTATTCTGCTTCAGTAGTGGATAAAGCAACAATGTTTTGTAGCTTTGACATCCAGCTAATAGCTCCACCTGCAAGAGTAAAGACGTACCCTGAAGTTGACCTTCTCTTATCCAAATCACCTGCAAAATCAGAATCAACATACCCGCAAATAGATTCACTACTCTTATTGTAAGTAATACAATAACTACTTGTGCCTCTCAAATACCGAAGCACCCATTTCACTGCTGACCAATGTTCTTTACCCGGATTTGCCATATACCTGCTGACAACCCCAACTGCATGTGAAATATCTGGTCGAGTACAAACCATCGCATACATCAAACATCCTACTACATTGGCATATGGAATTCGAGACATATAATCCTTTTCTTCATCTGTATTAGGACATAAACTAGAAGAAAGCTTAAAATGGGAAGCTAAAGGGACTGACACAGGCTTCACATTGTTCATACCAAACCTCACAAGTATTTTCTCAATATACTTTTGTTGTGATAGCCACAGCTTACCATTGCTCCTGTCTCTGAAAATCTCCATGCCTAAAATCTGTCTTGCTGCTCCTAGATCTTTCATATCAAACGTCGTTGCCATCTGAGTCTTCAACCTGTTGATTTATTCACTGCTTTTGCTTGCTAAAATCATATTGTCAACATACAACACTAAGATAATGAACATGCCATTACTTAACTGCTTAAAGTAAACACAATTATCATATTCACTTCTTATATATTTTTGACTCAACATGAAAGAATCAAATTTCTTGTACCACTGTCGAGGCGACTGCTTCAGACCATACAATAAATTCTTGAGCTTGCAGACAAATTTCTTATTGTGATGCTGAAAAAACCCTTCCGGTTGTTCCATATAAATTTCCTCATCTAAATCACCATGTAAAAATGCAGTCTTAACATCTAGTTGCTGTAATTCTAAATCAAGCAAAGCAACTAACGCTAACACAATTCTAATTGAAACAATTTTAACAACTGGTGAAAATATCTCATGAAAGTCTATGCCAGCTTTCTGAGAAAATCCTTTTGCAACTAGCCTTGCTTTGTATCTGTCCTCTGAATCATTCACACCCCATTTCACCTTGAAAACCCATTTACATCCCACAGTTTTCTTGCCTTTCGGAAGTTCAACCAAATCCCATGTGCCATTCTTACCTAAGGCCATCATTTCTTCCTTCATGGCTGCTTTCCATTTGTCACTCTTTGAACCTTCTACAGCTTCCTGATAACACAAAGGTTCATCATCATTAGCAGTCAAAGCAACTGAAGTAACATAATCATCATACCTTCTCGGAGGACGTTTGATCCTTGTAGACCTCCTTTATGATGTTTCTGGTGCTTCCACAATTGGCTGTCTACCATCTGTAGGAACTTCTTCATGATCGCCATCTGAGACCTGTTCATGACCTCCATCTGAACCCTGTTCATAATCTGATTCTGAAACCTGTTCATGACTAGAATCTAAACTATGGTCGTCATGACTGTCATTAGAAGTGCTGTCAAACTGAATGTGCTGGAAATCAGATACATCATCCTGTTTCAATTTATTATCTACATCTAACTATACAAGAGGGGATTCATCAAACTTTACATCTCTGTTGATGATGATTTTGCGGGTAGTAGGATCCCACAATCTAAATCCCTTTGTTCCATCACCATACCCAACAAAGATATACCTTTTTGATTTTGGATCTAATTTAGTTCGCTGATGTTTAGGCACTAGAGCATATGCATCACAACCAAACACTCTGAGTTTAGAATAATCACAAGGGTGTCCTTTCCATACCTCTTGAGGAATCTTGCAACCTATCGCTGTCGATGGCGATCGATTTATCACATAACAAGCTGTAGCCACCGCTTCTGTCCACAACTCCTTCTGCAAACCAGCATTACTCAGCATACTCCTTGCTCTCTCCAAAAGAGTCATGTTCATGCGTTCAGCAACTCCATTTTGTTGAGGAGTATACACAGTAGTCTTATGTCTCTCGATCCCTGCATCCTTGCAATAGTTTTCAAACTCCTTGGAAGTAAACTCATCACCATTGTCAGTTCTTAAACATTTTATAGTTCTGCGAGTGTTGTTTTCTACCAATGCTCTAAACTGCTTGAAAACAGTAAAAACATCAGACTTCCTTTTCAACATGTAGACCCATACTTTCCTAGAAAAGTCATCAATAAACGAGACAAAATACGACGAGCCACCATACGAGGTTGTAGGTGCTGGACCCCAAACATCTGAATGGATATAATCAAGTATTCCTTTACTAGTATGTTTGTATGTTTTAAACTTTTGTTTACTTTGTTTGCCAAACAAACAATGTTTACAGAAATCTAACTTTCCAGACCTTAGATTAGGAAGTAACTTGTGACCAGCCAAAATCTTTAACCCTCTTTCGCTCATATGGCCCAACCTCTGATGCCATAGGTGAATGGAACTATTGTCATGTTCAGACACCGTAGACACATGAACTGACCCTGTTCTTCCTTCTAACTGAAACAAATTTCCTACTTTCTTAGCTTTCATTACTAGTAAAATACCTTTGTAAATTTTCATTACTCCACCTTGAATGACAGTTTTATATCCATTTGTATCAAGTGCCCCCAGTGAAATTAGATTTTTTCTTAAATCTGGTACATGTCTTACATCAGTTAACATTTTGGTTGTCCCATCAAACATTTGCAGCTGTATACTCCCTATTCCCACAATATTAGATGTGACATCATTACCCATGTACACGACTCCATCATTCACTGATATATATGTCTTAAACCAGTCTCTATGAATACACATGTGGTTTGATGCACCAGAATCTAACAACCAATATTGATCATGATTTGACACATTAACTGATAAGACTTCGTCGCTCATACCTGAACCAGATGCTGAACCTGTATCAGTCGTGTTCGCTTCCTTCTTTTCTGTTGATGAAGCTTCTTTAGAAGTTTGTTGTTGCTTCCAGCAATCCTTCTTCAAATGCCCTGATTTGCCACAGAACCAGCACTTTACTTTACTCTTATTTCCTTTTGACTTTGAACGCGAATCGCTGCGCTTACCAGAGCGTCTTTCTCTAGAACGACCTCTAGCCATCATTGCCTCTGATGTAGAGGTGTCAGCATTCGACTGCTTCCTGGTCTCCTCGGACAACAAAGCTCCGACGACATCATCAAATTCAATGGTTTCGGATGAACTAAGACTTATAGAAGTAACAAAATGATCCCACGATTTAGGCAACGAGCACAATAAAGTTATGGCTTTATCCTCTGCTTCAAATTTTACTTCTATGCTTTCTAATTGTACCATTAGAGTATTAAAAAGATTCAAATGATCAGTAATGGAAGTACCTTCCTTCATTCGCAAACTGTATAGCTGCCGCTTCAGGAGAATCCGATTTGTCAAGGATTTCGTCATATACAGCTTCTCCAACTTCGTCCACAAACCAGCTGTAGTCTTCTTTGACACGATGTTAAATAAAACATCATCAGCCAAACACAATCAAATTCCGCTCAAGGCTCTTCTCTCCAATTCATTCCACTCATCATCTGTCACGGGGTAAGGCAGTTTGGATCTGCCCAACAGCGCCTTCGCCACGCCTTGTTGTACCAGCAGATCATGCATCTTTACCTTCCAGATCTCGAAATTATTTTTGCCATTAAATTTCTCGATTTCAAATCGGGCACTCTGAGTTTTTTCCATCTCGTTTAAAAATCAAAGAATCTCCAATTCCAATTAAAAAAAAAAAAAAAAATTAATCTCAATAAACGCCTATGCCTTAGTTTACCTTTGCCTTTATTAAAAAAAAAAAAACAACCCCCTTTGCTTTGCTGTTTGAATCTCAGATTTCAATTAAAAACAGTGTAAATAAAATTTGGCGCTTGCTGACGAACAGAAGAACCGCGCCATTTAAAAATCGCTCTAAGTGTTGACAATTTGGTGCGTGTATACCTCTAAAATACGCATTAGAAAATTGGCGCACTAGCGCCCTTAATTGAATAGGATCTGCGCCATTTCAGTATTTTGGCGCGACTATATTAACGAATTCTACGCCAATCCACAGCACACAATATATCACGAACCAGCACCCAAAATACTGACCAGCACCCAATAGGCAGCGGCGGCCAATCATATATGACGAACCAGCACCCAATTATTGCCGCAACACTTATCAGATTCACGCACTGCATTTGTTCATGGATGCATTTTAAAAAACACACCATTCCGGAGGAAACGAAATGGGTTAATGGCTAGATTGTAACACCGATCGATACTGAATTGAATGTGTAATGTGGCCACCCTCGGAGATGAGAGGCCTTGCAGCATGTCGCTTCTCACACGAGGAAGATAATGCACATATTTTAATTTCAGATCCTTCACCCTCACGTTATCTAATTTCATTGAAAAAATTCCACCGCAATATACAAAAGGAAAAGACACACAACACTTCAAACAATTTACAATGCAAAGTCCTGCGCTATGTAGGATACGGTCATGCGCACCAACCAGCGTTCAGCTCATACAGCCACACCGTTTGATGGCAACACCGCACCAGCAGATCTGCTCAACATTCATACAAAACGCAGGTCCGCTGAATATCCAAAAAACTGCAGGTTCTATATTAAAAAAAACGACTTGCGCTGTTAGACTTTGGCACTGGCATAACACTCATTCTCCGAATACAACCCCTTCCACGCCATCACATGAAGTTTCACGCGTTGCGAAAACAGTTGTGAGAACAGATGGTGTGTGAAACGTTAGTTTCACTCCTCCCACGCAGCAGATCCACGCTCAAACAGATTACGCCACTCCTCCACTGCGCAACACCTCCAACATGCTCTGATACCAATTGTTGGAGCAGTCAGTGCAGCTAAACAAAATATAAGCAACAACAGATCACAAAAAACACAAAAAAAGGAGACCAGGGTTTAACGTGGTTCACCCAACCATTCTGGGCTATGTCCACCAAACATAGGCATCGACAATCTTATTATCAAAATAGGAGATTACAAGAGAATTAATTTCCTCTCAAACGCTCACACTACACACCCAATCCGTCTGGACACCTGTTTTATAGCTAAGAGGATCTAACTGCCTCATAAATCCTCCTACAGCAAATATAGGATGCATTAACTCACTCCCAACAACCTGGAGCTAATCTAGCAACAAATTCCTATTGTTGTCACACATTAGAGATTTTTGCCTACTTTGTGAAACAGAAAAAATTTCAGCAATGATATTGCTATAACACATTTCATTGGTCATAAATGTTCATTTGGCATTCATTATTTAAGCTACTATGAAATTGATATCTCATGTGCCAATATGCCACATTCATACTACATTCATTTGATAGATATTATCATTCATTTAGCCTTCACTAACCATGTAACATTTGTAATATCACTGTATTGGCCAAATTATGTAATGTTTATGTATTCACACATTTGGCAGAGTACCTGTTATGGCATCTCACAAGTCATCCTACTAATGTTCATTTGATCACTTAGATTATTGACCTTGGAAAATACATAGATCTCTTTTGTTTCTTTCAACTTCATTTTAATATTTGTGTTTCTACCATTGCCACTTTTGTTTTCATCCTCTCCACTAACATGGATATCACCAGCTTGGCCACCATCATTGTGTGTAATAAAGAAATTCTAAATCAATGACAACGACTTCTTTGAATTTACTATTGCCATTTAATTCATGACTTCCCTGCACTTGATAAACATGGACTTCCAGCTCAATCAATTCTATTCGTATTGTTTTGTTGTGAAAGATATGATCTGGTTTTTTCCTGGTCTCTTCTATCCTTTTCTTACAATCTCTTGTCTTGCGACTTTCTATTGGAGCAACTTCTGCATTCTCTTCTTGCCATTTATGCAACCCACTGGTTTTAAACAATATCCATTTCCTTTTCTTAGCTCTGTTGGTCATTCACATTGCTAATAGGATTATGATCTGTTAAACCTAACAAAAACAACAGTGAACATGCACCTCTCCTTCAATATGGATTCATCCTATTTGATTAAAATTACGTAAAAATATGGTCTTGGCCAAAGAGAGGATCATATTGTTCGTTCTCGACAAGATGAAACATTACAAATGTGTCAAGACAAACACAAATGGATCCATATATAGTCATCCATCCAGTTAATGTAAAGATTATTGAGGGCCTCAGTGTGCACATCCTATAAAGGCTCTTTATTTTGGAATCATCTAATGAAGCTATCCAACTTATCACTTTGGGAAAAATATATATATATATCCAACTGATTCCCATTGTGTCTTTCTTTTCCATTTGGCATTCTGAAAGAAAAATTTTCATGTATGTTTTTGGTTGTGTATTCCAATTCATTACTTCGTAGTTTTCCCAATTCCCCTATTTTAGACTTCCATCTTGTATAACATCCAACTTCCAAGTTGGAATCTCCATCCACTAGCAGTTTACTTTCCCATTGTGGAAATAGTGGTCAAAAACATTGGTCGACACCCCCATTCGTGCAATTTGTAGCATTTCTAAGTACCACAAAAATTATATAACTGAAATTTCACATTGTAATGGAATGATGAGGTCAAATCCATTCATAATTGAACAAGTTACATCATAGTTCAAGAGTCATGAGGTCGAGCTTGTCAAGTCTAGGTGTTGAGTGAAAAATGATGTTGGGGCTCCAAAAACTATAAATAATGATACCGCATAGGAAATTCACCTTATTTCCTGAGACAAATACAAGGATTAAATATGTTGGACATGTGTGGGTATGTGCCAACTAATCTAGTTCAAATTTGATCTTCATCTGGATTCATATTGTCATGTTATAAGTATGAAATTGATTTTAAACTTGTTTAATTTTATAATTATGAGGGAAGTTTTGCAGCAACTATATTCTTGGTGATTTGTATGCTCTGTATTATACAATTTACAATATCTTGTATAATTATCACATTCTGACTTTCTTGTTGAATGTATTATGCAGGTGGTGCATGTTGTTCCTTTGAGAGTTTTATTTCTTCAACATCTTTCCTTCTTCATTTTCATAGCCTTCTTAGTCAAGGGAGACATAGGATAGTTGATGCACTATGAATGCTTCTTAACAAGATCCTTCAAACACCTCTCCTCTCGGTATTCCAACTAATCATGGTCATCCTTTTCATTAAATTCTTATAGCATAGAATACAACATATGTAATATATCATCAAAATAATGTTCAGGATGCTCTCCCCTTGAGATGTTACTTCTCTAACATCGACTAGATGCATGCTTTCATTTCCTTGAGTAGCTCCCCCTAAGGTGATTCTGACTTCAATTTGTCATTGAAGTCACATGTTACACTTTATTCTTCTTCTAGACTTTAGTGGTCTTCTTTCTACTGTGTGCATTTTCTTTTGTCTTATTTTCTAATATGCTTTGAGTAATCTCCTTCTTTTGTCTATATTTCTTTAAGATACATGGTAAATTGCAATATTTGCCCACATGGCAAAGACATCACATAAATAGCATCTTGTGTGGCAAATAAATGGAGTAATATACTTGCATATTCTTATGTTCATATTCTTCTTTCAATATAGTTTGCAATCAATAGCCTTATGTCGAAAACCATTGCACAAATAATAGTAGCCATAGAAATAATTTGTGTACTATTGTAGCATTCAACAACCCCCCCATTTTTATACTTAGTTGTCAATAAATAACCGGGAACATTTAATTTTTATTTTTTATTTTCTTTTAATAAAGATTTTGGTTTTAATAAATTTGGAACATATTCGAAATAGTTACTAAGTTTAAGAAACTTGTGCTTTTTTTATTATCAGAACTTCTCATATCATAGTTACAATCTAAAACATGTTATGAGAAACAAAAGCTCTGATGGGCCCTATTCCTAAAGTTAAAGCTATATTAGAAGTTTTCATATCAGAGTTCTATTATATCGTAACTTACTTTTAAAGATTGTTATGGTAAAGCTCTGCCCCAATAAAGCTACTACCATATGCTTAATTTATTGAAAGAGTCATATAAAATATTTTTAAAAGGCTTACGCTCATTTCCTTAAAGTAATATTGTATACCTCCTATCGGCCCCACAACTTTTTGTTTATGATATCGACACTTCTAATATTGGAGTTATATTTCAATTGCATCTTCGATATCTTATATCTCCAATATCTTATATCTCTGATATCTTATATCTCTTATATCTTATATCTCTAATATCTTATATCTTCGATATTCTCTTCCTCCAATATTTCCATTGAAACTCTTATATCAGAGCTATTCCCTTGGAAGTATTTCTTTAAAAAACCCCAATATAATTCTCCTGATAGGCCTCACACCTCTTTCATACGAGCTTTTTCATTCAATATTCTTCATGAACGTTGTTATATCAGAACCTTTTCACATCAGAGGTTTAGTTTATCATAACTTTTCAACATAATCCTCTAATATAATTCCTCCAATGAGATGACATGGTAAGCCCATGTGATTCCTCACTTGCGCACTTAATGTTTGACAATTTTCATTTATGGTTCTCGAAATTCTAAATGCCTTCATTCATTTTGCCTTGATATTGTAAATATTTGCTTAAAAGGAAAAGATTACTATTGTAAATTGCATTGTTTGCGCTAAGTCTCGGCTAAAGAGAGTATTCCATTGATCTCTGTGTTTTCTATACAAGAAAGCTTTGATTCCCATAATAACGAAGATGTCGAAGGTAGGAAAGGGCAAGAAGAAACCTACAACACAACAACAATCTGTTGCTCCTTCAATAGAAAATATTGAAGAAAATACTATTATGTCGGGATTGTTTTCAGATATAGTTTGTAGCAAAGATTCTAGGCATTCTTCATGGGAAGCAATGTAAAAATGATTCAAAGATGAAGGACCCAGGGTTACTCATAGAATAGTGACTGCTGATGATTCTACCCTAGTTTCAAATACAAATTTCAGTGATGTTGCAAATTCTTTTCTACACAAAATTTGCAGCCAGACCAAGACTTCTTCCCCATACTGATATGGTTCGGTAGGTCATGGATAATATAAGTATTGCTAATAGGAGGATTATTAAAAGCAAGCACATAGTCATTGGGTCTTTTGCCAGTGAGTAGTTTCAGAAAATGTATTATCTTCCTGAACCACAATGCAAATATGACAAGGAATATGTTGAGGCATTTCTTAAAGAGCATGGACATGCATCATAGCCAATTAAAAGCTAGAGAAAGGAATTAAAAAAACAAAAAAGAGAAGAGAGTGGTAAGTATGTTGTAGAATCTCTCACTGGTCCTTATTCTCAAATTGTTGCTATGATGTGTAGGCTTCATGCACTCCCTAATGTACAAAAATTTCCTGATCAATGGGTACCTCTACTGGATAGAGATTCAGAAGGGTTTATATTTGGTTGGGCCACTATACTTTGAGAAAAATTTGCTTCCCATATTTTAGCCTTTAGGAATAAATGCAGAGTTTCTGAAAATATAATCCCTCCTTTTTAAATGACCACCTATATTAAGGATGCTTTATGTTTTTCTATGGATTTTTAATCTCTGGGTTGAAAGTAGACTCTGCAAGACTCGACTCCAATTCATGTTTATCATGATATTTTATTGGACACAAAATATCATCAGGATTTCTATCCAATCTTCCACGAGGTCATATTACCAACCTATCATGTTATCTTTGATACAAAGGCACCTCGAATGTCTCCAAAAGTTGAATATGATCTTCTCCGAGTGGAAAATTGGTTTGGTGAGGAATCATTTACCTATATTAGGGTATATGGAAGTTTAGAAAACCCTCATTTTTTACCATTGTTCATCGCAAATAAACTTTTGAGTAGGGAGACAACTTATCAAACTATTGGTTATGGGATTTCAAAAATACTCAAGGAATCCAACAAAAATATTGTGGCCTTCTTTCCTAGCATTTGGTATATTTTCTTTAGACAATTATAAGAAAGAACAAATTGAAATAAAGGCTATTCAAGATATTGGTTTTCCTACTATACCTAATATGTAGTATTATCCCCATCATGTGGTTAAAAATATCATAGTTGCATCAAGTATCAGACAGTTTGTTCACAAGCCTGATAAATTTGATGATTTATTTGAAAGCGATTCTTCTTATTCATTGGTGGAAGAAAAAGCAAGGAACAATTGACCCTTGAATAAATGAATCAATTTACGCAATAACAAGCCTCTAGGATAGTGAAACTTCCCATGGATTTATTGCAGGTTCCTCAAGAAAACATTGTTCATGATGATGCTAAAGTTACTGGTTCTACACAGATAGTTTATCCTTCTTAGCCAAAAGTAGCAATTGCATCTTCTTCTTCTCAGGTAGAAGGATTTGTGCCTGATGCTAGGTTAGAAGAGATTTGGAAAGAATATAATCAAGCTCTAACTTCCAAGATTGATGAGTCTCAAGTTGTTAAGACTGCTCAACAAAGGAAGTTTTGGGACACCCTAAAGTATACGGAACAAACTCCTAAAACAATGAAGGTTCCTGAGAAGACTGTGGATGACAAGGATATAGAAATTGTGTTGGCATTATGATGCATGTGTTGTCCTTGATGGAAACTCACTTGTAACAGAACAAGTATATGGTAGCTAGATAAATCCACAGGTCAATTCAAAGGTGACAGAGTGATGGAACAAAATAACAAAATGATGGGACAAAGGTTTACAGATCAGAATCAGAAGTTTGATAAAGGTGAATATTTGAATATCTATACATGGGTTCACCAAGTCCAAGTCATGTATACTTGTAGGTACAAAGAATTAAAGTCACATACATACTGGCACACTAATTTAAGAATACCAAGGGTCCTTACCATGGTATTAGCCCATAATATTGAGCCCAATAACGGTTACTTAATTCTGTCCAATATTACCACTGATACTTGTGTAGTTTTGACTCATGGTATTGGCTAAGGCTCTAACTTCAATCTCAAGCATATTTGGATTGTAAGGGCCATAGTTGACACATAGATATGAAATAATTATGCATCGATGAATACAACGATGGATTGGGATCATGAGACCTGAAATGATATGCTCATGAATTGACTAGATCTAAGTATTGAAGCATGTTTTGATATCTAAATATTATGATCTGGGTCTTTTTGAAGTTCTGAAGAGTTGCACAATTTTAGGTCAACATTTTCTGATCTGTACGCAGGTTGGTCTCGATGAAGTCTTGTACACACATGGGTTCACGTCTTCAAAGTCGCATACATAAAGGAAGGTTTTATGTTCATATGACTAATCAAGCTGATCAATGTTGTTGTATCTTTGTTGTCTGTCAATGATGTCCTCATGTTGATTTGGGTTGAGTGATAATGTCTGAAGTAGAACTTATTGAATAATGAAGTTGAATTTGGTTACATGTTGATTGGTTGAAAAGATTATTGATGTTGCTAACTGTATGAGGGTTCTGTAAGCTAAAAGAATATTTCATAATAACTTTGGTCAACTCTGTGTTTGATTCAAAATTACAAGTTTTTAGTATATTAAGATTTGTATGTGGGTTGCTCTACCGAAAAGCGTGTATACATGTGGGTTTCCTTAAGTGAATCAATGTATACATATTGGCATATAAATGGTCAAGGTTGCATTTGATTATGTGTGTTGATGCAGTATTCTAAGTTCATTTCGATGTTCTAGTTACAGTGATCTCACTCTTCTATTTGAATTAAGTTGGTGTTTTCTTCAGTGGATCTACAAGTTGTGATGTATTAAAGCAGGTGGATCCAATGTGAAAATTTATGAAACGTGGTCCACAGATGTTGCTAAGGGTTGGAGCCTTCAGTGAGGAAGTCAAACCTTCCTGCAAATAGTAGCTGGTAATCAGATTAGGGGGTTGGAGCTCCCTTTCGACAGGAGCTAAAGAACGAGTGAAGGTTGTAGCCTTCAGTAGGTGGGTTCCTGCATATTGACATGAGTCTGCACCAGTAAAAGAATTTAAGAAGTTTTTTATATTAATAAGTTTGAAGACTAAGATGACAATAGTGGTGGTTTTATCCCACATTGGGTTTCCACTACAAATATTGGTGTTCATGTGTATTGCTTATGTGTGATACTTTATTCTATTCTTACTGCACCTGTTTACTGCTTATCAAATGCCTGATAAATCTCTTATATTCTGGTTTAAGTTTAACAAATAAATAATTAGTTGTTTTACAAGTTTACTAAGAATATGCTAGTTTCTTTTACAACAGTCGCGTCCATACACGAGCTGGGTTCAGTAAAGTTGCGTACAGATTTCAGAAAAGAAAATTATTATTGTAAGTTTTTTAAAATATTGATTCACCCCACCTTCTTAGTATTTTTCCCAACAATTGGTATCAGAGCAGGTCCTTCAAAAGAAGCTTGATCACTTGAAGAAAGATCTCCCAAGATGAGTAATCAAGACGGAACGACATCTATGAGACCACCACTCTTCAACGGAAATAATTCAATATATTGGAAGAAAAGAACTAGATCCTATCTTCAGTCACTTGGAGCAGATGTGTGGGCAAATGTGGAAGGAGGTTACCAATATCTAGATGTAGTTCCCACAGATGAAACAGAAAAGAAGACGTATGAAACCAATGCTAAAGCTGTCAATGATTTATTGGGAAGTCTGACAGAATTAGAAATTGTCAAAGTTATGTAGTTAAACACAGCAACAGAAATATGGACAAAATCATTCAAAGATATGAAGGAAATACCATGGTGAAAAGTGCTAAAATCCAAACTCTTTGAATTCAATATGAAACTCTCAGAATGCATAATGATGAAAGCATTTCTAGTTTCTTCCTACGTACAAATGACATTGTAAATCACATGAAAAATTTGGGTGAAGAAATAAAGGACACCACTTTAGTAGAGAAAATATTAAGATCTCTAACAACTAAATTCGAGTCAAAAGCGTCTGCCATTAAAGAGAAGCAGGATCTGCAGACTCTTAGTGTTGTTCAACTTCACGGGATCTTGACTGCTTTTGAAATGAGGAAAGGAGGTCCCTCATAAGTCAAAGAAGCCACATTTAAAGCATTTTCAAAAGGAAAAGAAAAGGAAAAACATAAAGAATTAGGATATATATCAGAAGAAGATGAGGTCAACTTTGTAAATAAACTTCAACTGGGCACTAGCAGGTTTAGAGGTAAGCTTCCCTTCAAATGTTTTGCTTGTGGTAGAGTTGGCCGTTATGCTACTAAATGTCCTCATAAAGACAACCATGACAAAGGGAAGGATATTGAAAACAGTGATAGCAGACAGTTTGACAATAGAAGAAGTTATTATACTCATGAAGATAGTGGCGGCTTGTTAAATAGTGAAGAAGGAGAATCTAATCAAGATCTTAAATTACTCATGGATTTTGAGAAAAATACTAATGAGTATAGTGATAAATTTGTGGATGCTTTAGAGGAAAAATATTTCTTTGAAGAAATTACTCAACCCAAAATTTTCTTGGAAGAAAACAAAGTAGCCATAGATACATTGAAGCATAAATGCATAGAAAAGGAAAAGCATAATGAGAAGTTAGAATGTGAAGTAGTAAGTCTAAGAAAGGAACTTGAGAAAATAAAAACTTTGAATCTTAGATTTGCTAAAGGATCTAAAACCTTAGATGAAATTATCAAGATACAATTCTATCCTCTTATGAAGACATGTCTTTAATACATTGGAGAAACATCTCAAATATAAAAGTCTTTAGCCCCCACCGGAAGCTATCTACATGCAATGAAAACCAGTCATCAAAGTTTCAGTCCTCAACAAAAGAATAAAGGAATTCCATAAGTAAATCATGTTCACTCTAATCCAAGGATGAACAACAACAGAAGCACCAGTCAAAAGGTAAACAACACCAGAATATTCTATGATCACATAAATTTCTTCTTTAATGGACAATGTTTCTCATGTCATAATTTTGGTCATAAGGCTGCTCAATGTGTTTCATACAAAACCATCATGACTAGAGAAGAAATGAAACAAAGGAATGAGACATGAGTCAAGAAGAACAATTATAATAACTTCTCACCTCTTAAAGATGAAATTGAATGCTCATTTTGCAATAACTTTGGACATGAAGAATCTGAATGTAGGAGAAAATTACAGCCAACATCTCAAAAAGAGAAAATATCAACAAATTCTAAGGTATGGAAAAGGAAGGAATTACAGTTTGAAAGTTGTGACATAGAATTGTTTTCAGAAGGACAAGAAAATCAATGGTACATTGATAACAGATTCTCAAAACACATGATGGTGATAAAGATAAACTTATTTCATACAATGCTTCAGAGAAAGAACAAAATGTCACTTTTGGAAATGACTCACCTATTGTCATTAAGGGTAAAGGTTATGTTTTTTAAAAGAAAAGGTTAAAGATGGTAATGTTATGTATGTTGATGGATTAAATAATAACTTGTTGGGTGTTAGCCAAATGTGTGACTAAGGAAATGAGTGTTGGGCTAATTTATTAACATAAATTAACACAAGTATTTAATTATCAATCCGGGTTTGTAAAACTTGGAGGCAAGTCCACTATATATGGATATCAGATATAATCAAACTTGAAAGACAAGTTTTCAAAAACTAAAGAAGTGCATATTACAAATATAGCCTACACTAACAATTCCAATTCACCTTGCAATGAAGGAAAGCTGAAATGGCTCTTAACTTAAGAGGTCCAATTCTTCCTCAATTATTACTTGATGAATAGAAATTAGAAACCATGAAATCTCAATAGCTTAAGATGGACAAATAATCAATGAATGGAGGCTCTTAACTTAAGATACCTTTGGTATTTCCCATCATAATTCATTCACCATAATTCTATCAATTGAGGACAAAAATACATAATAAAAACTACTTGCATGTAATCAAGGAAAAACCTAGTTTCAATCCACCAATTTAACAGAATGAGTGTTCAACTTGAACACCTTGTTATTCCATATTACTAAAGTGATGAACAAACTAAGATTCAATAAAATAAATCATCACACATCAACCATAAACCAATCTGAAGCAAAGCACATAAACAAGTTCTAAGATAACCAAATTATGGAAAATTAAACTAGTCTAGCAAAGAAGTGTACTTAGCTTGGAGTGGGGGCCCTCCACCCTTGCCTTGCACACTTGAAGGTTGATATCAAAAGCTGAAACTTCAGTCACACATCCACATTATTGAACAACAAAATAGCAATAGAACAATTTCTTCAAATTAGCTTCAAACTCCAAAGTGTCTTAGCATAAAACTATACAAAAGTTACATACATAAGCCATCAAAGTCTTGGCTTTAAATAGAGGTTTTGTGAAAAAAAATGATCTATAATATTTCTAACAATAATGTCTACTCATATCCACCTATCTAAGTCAAACTCATCTAATTAATCCCAAGAAATATGGTCAATCCCATAAAATCTCAAAACTGCTCTATTTCCTAGGGATTTTTTGGTGACTAGTCATGTTTGACTAGCCTTGAATGGGCCTAATAAAGCTTGTTTTGACCGAACCAAGTGGAGTTAGCTCAGTCCTAGTTCCCAAGCTTTCCATTCATGCATCCATCTAGAGCCCAAGTGTCCTGCAAATATGTCATCTACATAGCTATTACGGGAATTTTTTATTCTGTTCAAAATTGCACTTGAAACTCAATTTTCATAAAAACTTCTAGAAATTGCAAAATTAAAATTAAACACCTGAATATGCATAAAATACATCAAAATGAGATGGATGTGATGGAAAATGGATGGAAAATATAAGGATTAAGTAAGTTTCCTTAAGCAAAAATAGACCAAAACCGAGGGCCAACATCTCCCCCTTGCTGATCCTTAAGCATGTCCTCATGTTTGTTTCTTCCTTTTGACCTTTTTCTTCTATATACTGACTGGCCTGCTGATGTACTAACGGCTCTGACCCTTGAAGATGAAGCTTTCTCTTGAGCTACCTATAAAAGGATATCTATGCCTTCATGTACTTTTTCTCCTTCCTTGTAGATGACATTCTTTACTTTTTCTCCTTTCCTTTCTTTTGTTAATTCAATTGGAGCACATCTAAGGATTAACGAAATTCTTTGTCTTGTGAATCATGTCCATTACCATACTTTTGGAGATGTGTATAAAATTTTTCTTTGATTTTGAAAGAGGATAGTACTTCCTTTCATCTGAACCATGCAACCCATTCCTTTGTAATTTTCCTTTCTTAATGCCCAATAACCAAAACCACTGTTTTTGCCCAATTTATGATATTGATAGGACATGAATTTTAAAGTAATGATCATTTAATTCTAGCAATGCCAGTGAAGTTGAAACCTAAAGTTACATTCTACAAGTAGCAACAAATTTTTTAAACCATTTTCTTATAAACTACAAACTGGGTTACTTTGAAATTTTGCAAAAATATTTCTACCACTCCATTGCTTCTCTTCACCAAAAATTGGAAGTACCCTCATCACAAATTTTGAGAAAAAGACAAATTGGCTGTAGGTGACATTGTTTGATTCCTTCAAAAATGAAAGTTATTTTGGCTTGAACTTTTCTGGGTTTATTCATCTTATATTAATGCATCTTCCCTCAAAATTTTGCATCAAATGGATATACGGTTTAAAAGTAATCAATAATTTTTGAAAATGCAACTATTTGCTTACCAAGCTTGTAATATTGCTCAAAAATTTTGAACTAGAATGTTGATTTTCTGGACTGATATGTAAATTTCGACCACTGTTGAATACCCAAGAAGATGAAGAGAAATTCTTGAACTTGTAATGTCAAATTTCTAAGCCGAGAAACTACCTCTGTTTTTGTTTCTTGTGGAGAGAAGGCTTTGTTCTAATGCTTTGAAAACACCTTTCTGGAAAATACCTTGTCAAAATACCTCTGAGAAAAATCTTCTGATTGCTACCATCTTTATAACCTTCTCTGCCTTCAATTTTTTAGAATCAACACCATACTTTCTTTTTCAGAAATCGAATTCAAGAAATCAATAGACAATTTCTTCAAATTAACCTTCTTTGTTTTCTGCTGCAAATAATATCAAAACAAGGTCCTTTGTTTTTTTAAATCTGAGTGAAGAAAAATTCTAACTACTGAAAGATTATAAAAGTATCTCCACTGTCAAAATAAAATCTTTCATTGTTTTGCAAAATTATGCTTTACCCTCATGAAAACTCTCCCTATTTCAACAAGATTGTGTACTCTGTATACAACTGAAGTTTACTACATTTTCATATGCAAACAGCTAATTCATATGCACAAGGAAATCGTTTTGGATACCTGGTCTTGAATTTACAGCAAGAAAACTTGTAGAAATTTATGGAAAATGGTTATTTTCCTCTGTTAAACAAAACATTTCCAAAAACTCTTCTTTTGACATTTCAAAATTTACAGGTGGCAGCATATAAAATTTGGAAGCTCGGTGTCTCCATCCCCAAAAGGCCCGTGTTGCTGGCTGTTATTCTCAAGCATCTTGTCTTCTTCAGAGGATGATTGAAAACAATAATAATTATTCGGAATAACTCTCAGTTTATTCAAAATAACTCTCAGTTCATGAATAACAATAACAATACATTGCTTAAATGTATACATTGACATGAAACTCTTCACTGCTGTAATCAACGAATTGCAAACCATGTACTCTGTTTTTATTGATCATTTCCATTATATAATCAAACTAAAACTCGGTTTTTTTATCACACTGTCTGATCATAAATAAAAATGAACAAGAGTATTGTAAACTTGGTTGGCTGTACGTTTTACAAAGGCTACACGTTTCAAAACTACACAAAATTCATCATTTTATGCAATCAAAATTTATTAAGACACTCTGTTTCAGAATTTCATGGAAGATTTCTCTCTCTTAGCCGAGTTTTGTTTCATTTTCCTCTTTCCTACAGTTAACAAAACATTCATAATCTTGAAGCTATGTCACAGTCCCATTAAACCCACTGCCTATGCATTAAACTTCTCTTATAAAAACTTTGTTTTAGCTGCCAACAGGGCGATTTTATAGAGTATACCTGATTGCTATTGAAGTGTTGTAATCCCTTGATTCGTGGCCCACTTAACTGCGTTCCATATCATTTCTTAGCCCATTTAACTGCATTTTGAATTCCCTTGTTTGGTGACTAGTGGTATAAACAAAAAACTTCATAAATGACAGACAATCTTATTGAAATATTTCAGCGAAAATGATCCCAAAATTTCCTCTACAATCCACATCGTATTAAATAAATGAATGGGATTTTACTTACCTCAGTTCTCTATAAGATTCTTCATAACTGACTCCACTTCCTCCTTCAACTTACCCTTCTTTATTTCTCCAAGTCCTCAGCGCTCTATTTCTACCTTCACTTCTGCTGTTAAAATGTTTTACTTCCATCAACTGCTGGCCAATGGCATCTACTACCTTTCTCGAGCCTCAAACGACTGTGATGGCAAAGAAATTTATGGTTCTAAGCTTCAACAATGGCAGATCTCTTCTTTGTTGAACGCATAAGGTTTATTTTTTGTTGTTTCAAAAATGTTTTAACCGTTTTGTTTGCTTTCCTCTGACTAGAATGGAACATGGCTTATTTCCTCTGATTTTTCTATATTACATAGCATCAAACGTTCATTGCATTATAAATCAGTTTGATTCATTATGTCACTGCCGATATACCTTATGATTCATGGCTGTCCTCCAATCCGTTGTGGGTGTCCTGCAACCAACCTGCAATACCATTGTGGCTTATCCTTTGAATGTCATATATATTGCTTTGTTGCTACGCCAATTTCTTCCATCATGGCTACCACCATATTTCTTTCTGAGTACTGGTTTATTTTTGTTATGCATTGTTTTGATTGCCATGTTAATTGTGTAAGAAAAATAAACTCCATAATACTAATGTTCAATTCCTACGACTGTCCCTTCAAACATTATCACTTAAGTTTGCATTGTATTGCCATTATATCGTTTCTTGTTTACTATTATGACTTCACCTTATTGCATCATAACCTTATGCCATATCCTTATGTGCCATGATAAGGTTTAATTGTGTTGATTTGTATTCTATGCAATATGCACATCTCTTATATCTCCTATATTGTTTTAATATCATTTTAATTTTAAAATGACCATTTAGGTCATGTTTAAAATTATTTCCATGATGCTAATTGCTTGGTTTGTTTGTGCAGGTTTCATTGCATCTTTTAATCTCTTTTGCTTTGAGGAAAAATACTTAGGGTTATGGAATGTTATGTTTATGGAATGAAATATAAGATGTACATATGTACATTGGATAAATGTAAATGTAGGATAATGGGTATAAAATAATGTATATAGGATGAAGGTAATGTAATAAATATGCATTCAGGTACTAATCTCAATTTTAACAAAGTCTAAAAATTTCTACAAAAAATTGAATTTACAAGAGCAAAATTGTGCACTTACTATACTTGTACTTCCCTGATAGTATTGGATGAATGCTGCTGTTCTTTAACAATATTGGATGAAGTTGTCTTGATTGAATATTGTAGATAGATAGAAACATAGAGCTTATTTATGCTTCATGTTCTACATTCTTCATTGATTCTGGTCCATTGATTGTTGATGTCATTCAGGTCTCTCTATAATTGATTCATAATAACTCATGTCCCCGCTGTCATGTATGTTGGCTGCTCGAATGGTTTATTTATTAAACAGTCGAGTACCACATTAAATTGTCAACCTGGGAAAGTCCTTTTGTTTCAAAGGTGACCTCGTACTGTATGCACTTAATTCTAAAAGTATTAAAAGCTATAGTATAAATAAATCTACTTTTTATCAAACCCTTACTCTGTGTTATAGAAGTTATGATCTATTGCAGAAATGAAATGAAAATAATGAACTAAAGGTGACAAATCTGCTGAAAGAAATGATGGCTGTCTTGTAACAGAGGATCAGGACCCTATCCTCAGGGTAAGGATGTTCAGCACCTGCCCCTGTGATCGATTTGCCAATGCACACTGCAATCCCTAATCACCAGTGACACACTCTTTTACAGCGCCAATTGATTAAGAAAACAGAGTATCAGCAAAGGGAATATCAGAAGCAATGCCACACAGAAGTCACACACACACTCAACAGAAAAGAAATGCGTGAATCTTGTGAAGAAGGTGGGCCCTGTCCCTCTCACAAGATTCCCCAGGACATAGATACTAAGTAAAAATACTCAGAACAATGCTTTATTGATCTACCAAAATGTCAAGTTACAATAAAGGTTTAGACCTGCTCTCTGTAATATAGTACCCCTTGTTACCCCCATTTATGTAGATGTCTCCTCTTTATAGAGGAGACATCTATTACAATAGATTGTCGTTACCCGTTTAGTTGACCCTTTTGTACAAAAATAAGAAATGTTGTTACAACAGTATGTAATTTTATCATATCGGATCCTTTTGATGTTGCACAGCTGATAGATTTCGATCGTCCCTTTGAGATCCTCGTACAATCCTTGGTTGTTCTGCCATTGTTGCTGATCTGGTGAATCTTAACTGTTCCCGTAAAGCTCTCGTGCTGCTCTTGGTGTTCCAATATCTGTGACTGTGTTTTGTTAATTTTGGACAGTGGCTGATCATGCTATATCAGCATCTGCAACATATTATTCTGGCCGCTTTAGACGGTTACTGCTCCTGCTGGGCAATTGTTGTTCCAGATGTCTCAGCCATTTGCAAAATGAGGATTTACCTGGTTTAGTCAGTTTCTGTTTCTAGTATGGCAGCAACTGCGCAGTTGCTATTTCTGGTGTTCCAGCAACTGTGAATTATAATTCTCCAGGCTTTAAACAACTTAGTCAACTTCCAAGGATTAATTATAAAGATAACATGAATATGTGTTGAATAATTAAACTTATAGTAATGAGGAGAGTTACTTCATACCTTTGGAATAATCAGGTCAAAATGTTATCAAGGCTTTCAACTTATGGGCTAAAGAGGGTAATATAATAACAAAATACAAGGTCAAAAGTAGACAATATGGAGTCCTAACAATGTACATTTTTATTCAATATATACATGTTTTTGCTAACATTTTAGGTCCCTCTACAGTTGATTTCAAAAATATTTTAGGTCCCAACTGCCAACAATACAAGTTCCATTGTCAATTCAGCTGCACAACTAAGTTTCTTTTTGTGAACCTAACCCCCTTGCTGATGGGAAGACTTGTCCCCAAGTCTTGTTTATTCTGGAGGATGATTCCTACAAACTCAAACTGAAGAAATGGTAAAACAAAATAGAGAATTCATATTGGCCAAGCTTGTTGGTTTTCCTATATGAATTCGAGTTTGTATTGTGCCACTTTTGTGGATTTTCACAACCAAACTCCTTTATTATTTTTTATTTTTTCCTATTTTTTATTTTCTGGATGGTGGTGGAATGGAGTAGGGAAGTATGAAAGGCTTATGAAAATAGGTTATATTGAAGTCATGATTTAGTAGTAAATGGATAGATAATAAGTCTGGACTTCAACATGCATGGTCGCAGAGCTTAACATACAATATGTATGATGGATGAAATCATGAACAATTTGGCTTATGAAAGGATTCATTGTGACTTGACATGATACAGAACTTGACTGCTTCTTCTGATGATTATCTTCATGTCTTTTTGCCTCGAGCTCGATCATGTTGTAGGGTTTGTTGATATTGTTGGTTGACATCTAAGAGAAATCTTCAAGAGTTTGAGTTTCATTGGATGAACTCAACATCAGGTGAATTTTCACTTTGCTTCGACTTGAACACTTGTATTCATATTCTGAAATATGAATTTAAAATTGACTTTGAAAATTACTTCATCCATGGAGTTCACTCCTCCATTCTTCCTATGACCTGCAAAAACATAGCACTTGCCTGCAATATAATATTATATGATGGAGGGAGAGAGGTGAACAGTCTCTCTTCTTCCAATAAATATGTAAATCATTATAAGCATTGCTTAGAAAACAAGTCCAAAGATGATATACAAACAAATTGCATTTATTTACCCCTTGAAGAATGGTGGTCAGCCTAGACCTCTTAGCGGTATTTTGATTACAAAATATTCATTTCATATCCAATTAGAGTGATTCCAAATCCAAGTTGAAGTGAATTCATGTGGCTACCTCCAGTATAAACAAGTTTTCAAAATGGTTTAAAATGATATGGTATCAATTATAAGGAGTGCCATGCTTGATAGAGATGTTTCTTAATTTTTAACTAGACTAATAGTCACTATTTGAAGTGTAACTTCTTCGATAATTATCAGATCAATGTGATTCCATTTGGATATTAAATTAGATTCATTTTTGTATTTCCAATAGAAACAGGTTTTAAAAATTCTTAGGCTTGATATCACAAATTTGGTGATGAACAGACCTAGGAGGCAGAGTTTTACTATGCTGGTTTGAAGACATGTAGTCATTAAATATGGAATATGTTCTTCGTTTGATATCCAAATGGGATGATTCAAATTATTTCTTAAACTAGACTTGAATATATATCTCCCATATAAATAGTTTTTAAAATAAGATGATTGGTATTTCAAATATGCCAATGAACAGTCAAGACCTAGAATTGTTACCATGCAGATTTTTCGACAAGCAGTTAGTATTTCAAGAATAACTTTTTCATATGATACCTGATTGAAGTGATTCAAATTGATTTGGAAACTAGATTCCAAGGGCTATTTTCCCTATTATTTTTAGATAAAAATGTTTCCATTAGACACCTCAGATATAGGTTGTACTAACTCTGTCCTCAACATTTCACTTGAGACATAGTTTTGATTTTGATCACATTTTTATTTGTGACATAAATTGAGAACTTTAAAATGGATTCCAAAACTAGATTTCAAGATATATGTAAAAAAACACCATGATTTCAGAATGATCCTATATGGTTACCCAAAATAGGCTTGCTCTTACTGCGTTTTGCCATGTAGTCCTTTCAAATGAATATTGAACAATGATTTGAAGAAATAGTTTGAAACAAATTTATTATGGAAGTCTTATTGTGAATTCATTTGACTTGTTTATTTATTCTATTCTATCCTATTCTATTTTAGAAAAATAATTCATTCTCTCAAGTATAAGAGGATTTCCAATGCATCCATTTTCATAACAAGATCATAAGTAAACTCATATCCAAATTTGAAAAATATACTTTAATGAATGTTTGGATATGAAAATTTATTTGATCATAAAGTTTTGATGAGAAAGAATGTTGAAGAATGGAGTAGAGTTGTGAGCTAATGACTAGTTGAAACCAAGTTTTAAGATGATCTTTGTCTACTTGGTTCTCATTAATTGTCATAGCACAAAACTCTTCTTGTGGTACTTGTTCAAGATCTTGTATGCACAAGGAATCGTGTGATATACTTGCTAGAAATTCTTCAATTTCTGGCTCTAATGTTTGATCTTCATTTCTTGTGATCCATGACTCATTCACCTGCTCACAAATACAGCTAGAAGAAAGTTCTAGATTCTCTTCCTGTGGATCATCTTCATGGATGTTTTGTTGCTCTTCTATTCTTTGATATAAAGGTTCAACCCTAGTGAGAATTCTAAGTTGAGGACAAGGACTTGAGAATAGTTTTGTGGTGCCATACCCTCCTTCTCTAGATGATTTCTTTATCATCATTTTTTAGATCTTCTATTGCCAATGGATTTTGTAGTTATTTTTTTATTTTATGTTTTTAGTGGAGGGTTTGTTTTGGGAATCTACTTTTAGGATCTCTATTTCTAGGCATAAAGAAACATAACTAAGAGAAATGTATACTAACTAAATTTTTAGTGTTTTTGTTTATATTCTATTTGACTATGCTGATAATTGCCTCCCTAGAAACGGTGCCAAAATGTTGGGCTAATTTATTAACATGCATTAACACAAGTATTTAATTATTAATCCGGGTTTGTAAAACTTGGAGGCAGGTCCATTATATATGGATATCAGGTATAATCAAACTTGAAAGACAATTTTTCAAAAATTAAAAAAGCGCATATTACAAATATAGCCTACACTAACAATTCCAATTCACCTTGCAATGAAGGAAAGCTGAAATGGCTCTTAACTTAAGAGGTCCAATTCTTCCTCAATTATTACTTGATGAATAGAAATTAGAAACCATGAACTCTCAATAGCTTAAGATGGACAAATCATCAATGAAGGGAGGCTCTTAACTTAAGAGACCTTTGGTATTTCCCATCATAATTCATTCACCATAATGCTATCAATTGAGGACAAAAATACATAAGAAAAACTGCTTGCATGTAATCAAGGAAAAACCTAGTTTCAATCCACCAATTTAACAGAAGGAGTGTTCAACTTGAACACCTTGTTATTCCATCTTACTAAAGTGATGAACAAACTAAGATTCAATAAAATAAATCATCACACATCAACCATAAACCAATCTGAAGCAAAGCACATAAACAAGTTCTAAGATAACCAAATTATGGAAAATTAAACTAGTCTAACAAAGAAGTGTACTTAGCTTGGAGTGGGGGCCCTCCACCCTTGCTTTGCACACTTGAAGGTTGATATCAGAATCTAAAACTTCAGTCACACATCCACATTATTGAACAAAAAAATAGTGTTAGGTAAACTTGACTCGGGATAGAGTCAAAGTTGACCAGGTTAAACAGTGATGGTTTTGGGGCACATGGTATTGTGCACCCATGGTATTCTACCCGTGGTATTATATGTAATGGAGCTTATAAAAGGCTAGAAGGAATTCATTGTAATGCAAGTCCTGGAGGTGAGTGGTGAAGGCTCACTTGGTCAGATTGGCTAAGGTTTTAGCCAATGCTAATGAGATCTTATTAGGTTGGGTTTTTCCCCAGATTTGGGGTTTTCCTAGATAAACATTTGTGTTTATGTGTTTATGGTTGTTGCTGGTTATTTTTATATTTGTTTCTCTCAGTAATTCTCCGTAATTAATTTGTGTTCTCGGTTAAATTTTCTAACAACTGGTATCAAAGCCGAAGGTCTATTTGGCTGATAAACTCACAGGAAAGAAGGGTTCCTCGTTCGAGTGGGAACAATGGCGGAAGATGGTAAGTTTAGGGTCGAGAAATTTAATGGCCAAAACTTCTCGCTATAGAAGATGCAAATGGAAGATTATCTGTATCAGAAAGATTTGTACCTACCATTGAGTGGAAAAACAAAGAAGTCGATGGCTATGACAGATGAAGAATGGAACCTTCTCGATAGAAAGGCACTCGGAACAATATGGTTGTGCCTCGCTGCGTCAGTTGTCTTCAACATTTCGAAGGAAACAACGATAGAGGGTTTGATTCAGGTGTTGTCGAAACTATATGAAAAACCCTCAGCCTCAAACAAGGTATTTCTTATGAAATGATTATTTAATATGAAGATGTCGGAAGGTGGATCTGTTGCAGATAATTTAAATGATTTTAATACAATTACAAGTCAATTAAGTTCTGTAGGGGTAAACTTTGAAGATGAAGTTAGAGCTCTGTTATTCTTGTGCTCATTTCCAGAAAGTTGGAATGGTTTAGTAATGGCCATTAGTAACTCTGTATCTGGATCTAGTACTTTAAAGTTTGATGATGTTGTTGGTGCTATCCTTAGTGAGGAAATGCAACGGAAACACTCTAGTGAGACATCGGGTAATGCTTTGAGTGTAGAGTCTAGGGGAACGAAAATGGGAAGAGGAAAGAGCTCAGGATATCGCAGTAAATCAAGGAAAGGCAGATCCAACTCTAGATCGGGGATAGTGTGCTGGAAATGCGAAAGAAAGGACACCTAAAGAAAGACTATAGATCTCGGAAGGGGAAAGAAGGAGATCCACAAAAAGAAAACAATCATGAAGCAAATGTGACAGGTGAGGTGTTACAAGATGCTTTGATTCTTTCTTTTGAAAATATTACTGATTCCTGGGTGGTAGATTCAGGGGCCTCATTCCATGCCACACCTAATAAGAAATACTTTCATGACTATGTTCAAGGAGATTTTGGACAAGTTTTTTTGGGTGATGATAAACCATATAAAATTGTTGGAATGGGTAAGGTTCTTGTAAAACAGCAGAATGGAAACCAATGGCTACTAAAGGAGGTAAGGCATGTTCCAAATCTAAAGAAAAATCTTATTTCAACAGGGCAGTTAGGTAGTGAAGCTTGTGTGACAACTTTCACAGATAAAGCTTGGAAGGTCACCAAAGGAGCCCTGGTAATAGCAAAAGGCAAAAAGGTTGATACATGGTATTTATGCAATGGTATTTCTAACTATGTTAATGCTTTAACTTCCAAAGGAGCAGATGCAACATTATGGCATCATAGGCTCAGACACATGAGTGAAAAGGGGATGAAGATTCTTCACTCAAGGAATTTGTTGTCGGGTTTGAAGAATGTTGATTTGGACTTCTGTGAAAATTGCATTTATGGAAAACAAAAGAGATTCAGATTTCTCAGAGTTGGGAAAGAAAAGAAGAGCGAAAAATTAGAGCTTGTGCATATAGATGTATGGGGACCTGCTCAGGTATCATCTCTAGGTGGCTCTCATTATTATGTTACCTTTATTGATGATGCAACTATAAAAACTTGGATTTATTGTATTAAGAATAAATCTGATGTATTTGATAATTTCAAGAAATGGAAAGCTTTGGTTGAGATTGAGACAGGAAAGAAATTGAAGTGTCTTAGATCAGATAATGGAGGTGAATATTGCAGCAAAGAGTTTGATAGGTACTGTTTAGAGCATGGAATTCACAGAGAGAAGATAGTTCCAAGAACACCACAAGAAAATCGTGTGTCAGAAAGGATGAATAGAATATCATGGAGCGTGTAAGGTGCATGAGATTGCATGTAGGATTGCCTTTACAGTTTTGGGCAGATGTTGTAGATACTTTTGTTTATCTAATAGATAGAGGGCCTTCAAGTTCCTTGGCTGGTGGTGTTCCAGAGGAAGCATGGATAGGTAAAATGGTAAACTACTCCTTTTTAAAGCCTTTTGGTTGTGAGGCCTTTGTCCATATTGATAAAGAAAATAGAACAAAGCTTGAAGCAAAGTCAAAGAAATGTACCTTTATTAGATATGCTGTTAATGTTTTTGGTTATCGGTTGTATGATTACGAAAATCACAAAATCATTAGGAGCAGATATGTAATAATCAATGAAAATGTCTTGTATAAGAATCAGTTGCAGGAAAAGAAACAGGAAAAAGAAAACAAGGAATACGCAGTTCTTGATGAAATCACTGAAAAAGTAAAGGTGCCTGAAAATAATAATAATCAACAACAACAGGCACCCCAAACACCTAAAAGTGGTGTTAGAAGATCTACCAAGATAAGTAGACCCCCTGAACGATACTCTCCTTCATTATATTATTTATTGTTGACTGATCCTGGTGAACCCGAATGTTATGAAGAAGCAATGCAAGTTGAAAGCAGGAAGAAGTGGGAGGTAGCCATGGAAGAAGAGATGGACTCCTTAATTCATAACCAGACTTGGGACTTAGTCAGGTTGGCTGCAGGAAAAACTACATTGAAGAATAAATTGGTTTACAGGCTGAAGGAAGAAGATGGAGGAAAACAGAGGTACAAAGATGGACTTGTGGTGAAGGGGTTTGCACAGAAGAAAGGTATTGATTTTGATGAAATATTTTCTCCTGTTGTTAAAATGACTTCAATCAGAACTATTTTAAGTCTAGTAGTAGCTAAAGATTTGCATCTTGAGAAGTTAGATGTAAATACAACCTTTCTCCATGGGGATTTGGAGGAAGAGATATATATGTAGCAGGCACAAGGATATGAGGTGAAAGGGAAGGAGAAACTAGTGTGCAGGTTGAAGAAAGCTTGTATGGCTTAAAACAGGCTCCAAGACAGTGGTATCTAAAATTTGACAAGTTTATGTCTCAACAAGGTTATACTAGATGCCACTCTGATCATTGTGTTTATCTGAAAAAGCAAAATGATGGCAGCTATATTATATTGTTATTGTATGTAGATGACATGCTTGTTGCAGGGTCTAACATACAAGAAATAAATGTGCACAAAAGAAAATTGGCAAATTCATTTGCAATGAAGGATTTGGGAGCTGCAAAGCAAATCCTTGGTATGAGAATCACTAGAGACAGGAAAAATCACAAATTAACATTGTCTCAGAATGAGTACATACAAAAGGTGTTGAAAAGATTTAATATGCACAATGCAAAACTAGTTAGTACACCTTTTGCTAGCCATTTCAAGCTTAGTAAGGAAATGTGCCCAAAGACCCAAGAAGACATGGATTATATGTCTAAAGTTCCATATGCATCAGCAGTTGGAAGCTTAATGTATGTAATGGTCTGCAAAAGGCCTGATATTGCACATGCAGTGGGAGTTGTAAGCAGGTACATGAGCAATCCAGGAAAGGAACATTTGATGGCAGTGAAATGGATTCTCAGATATTTGAAAGGTACCACAAATCAAGCATTATGCTTTGGTGGTGCAAACATTTCTCTACAGGGATATGTTGATGCAGATATGGCAGGTGACAAAGATAACAGGAGGAGCACTACAGGATATGTATTTACTATTGGTGGAACAGCTGTCAGTTGGGTTTCAAAAATCCAAAGTGTTGTTGCGCTTTCAACAACAGAACAGAGTATGTTGCTGCTACAGAGGCTAGTAAAGAAATGATTTGGTTACAAATGTTTATGGGTGAATTGGGTAAGGAGCATGATATGGGCACGTTATACAGTGATAGCCAAAGTGCCATTCATCTTGCAAAGAACTCAGCATTTCATTCCAGGACTAAACACATACAGCTCAAGTACCATTTCATATGATTAGTGTTGGAAGATGGAGAGTTGAAGCTGGAAAAGATACACACTAGCCAGAATCCTGCAGACATGCTAACAAAAGTTGTAACTAGGGAGAAACTGAGAACATGCTCAATTTCAATTGGTCTTCAAGGATGATGATGAAGATGAGAAATAACCAGGTCTAAAGAGGAGTCATTGTCCAGCAAATGAAGCAGCTGTGGAGTTGCTACAGTCATTCTCCAAGTGGGAGATTGTTGTGTGTGGAGCGTGATTGTTCAGAGGTCTTTTGTTTCAACCAGATGTGTACCCCAGGAAGTTTGTACACCCCTCCACACGGGGGGGTGCGGGGGGGACTTGTCCCCCTCGCAGGGGTCCGGGGGGGGGGGATCCCCCCTGGTTGGGGGGTCCGGGGGCCAGCAGTCCCCCGGCGGGGGTTCGGGGGCAGCAGTTCCGAAGCCAAAAATAGATGTAAAATTGCCTTGTAAAAGTATAGTAATTTCTAGTCAATCTGGGCTGTTCATTAGGTGGATGATCTGACGGTAGAACTTATGTTTAGTTTAGGGTTTTTTGCTCTAGAAGGAAACCCCTCTCTTTGTATGAGGGCATTGTATTTGAGGTTGTGACATAGATGTGTATTCTGTGAGCGAGAAACAGAGAGGTGAGACTGTGAGAGAAAACAGAGGATATTACAGCGGATTTGTTGTAGGTTGTGTCTCTTCATTTTGCTGGATAATAGAAAGGAAGGACTGGCTGTTCAGGGTGGATGTAGCCCAAACTGGGTGAACCACGTATATTTATGTGTCTCTTGTTTTATGCGTTTTCTATGTTTATATTTCTGTAATATTTTATGTGTTCCATTGCTCTGTAATATATAATTTTCTAACATTCCCCCCTTAAGCTTGACTTGGGGTTCCTTGACTAACTCCAGCCAAACTTGCTAAGTGAGAAAAATCCCGCTCACTCTAATTCCCCCCTTAAACTTGACTTGGGGTTCCTTGACTAACTCCAGCCAAACCTGCTAAGTGAGACAATCTCGCTCACTCTAGCTCTTACCCCCCTCCGAGTTTTTACCCGGGGTATTTTTAACCCGACATCCCCCTTATCACCTAGGTCTAACCCAGACTTTACCAGTGATCACCGAGGGGTACGCATGCCTTACTAGGTCTTATAGTAGTATGCCCATTTACATGCAATAATTTTGACTTCATTAATTTTTTATTTTTTTTATTGCTGCTACGATTTTGATCCATCCTCTCTCAATTTGATTTTCTCAAAAACTTCTATCAAACCGCTCCAACTGCGAGCCCAACCAACTGTGAGCCCAACGAGAACCTCGTAAATTCCAGCAGTAGTGGCCTCATGTAGAAGAAAGCAAACAATTTTCGAAGCCGCATGAATAATTTTCTTCTGCTGACCTTCTTTAAATAGCCGCATGAATCCCGAACAATTTGTCAGCATGTTCCAAACCGGTAAATATCACAAATGCACTGTGATCCCTGGCAGTTATGGCACTATCTTCCGCACATTCTCCTCGAGGTTCTTCTGCGTATGATTGTTCCACCATTGTTTTCCAGACCCAGATTTGTAAAAAAGGCTGCACTGATCTCATCAGGCACTATAAACCCCTAGCATCAAAGAATCCCTTTGAAACCAATATCTGGCTCTGATACAAGTTGTTAAGAAATTTACCCGAGAACAAAAATTAATTACGGAGAATTACTGAGAAAAATAAATATAAAAATAACCAGCAACAACCATAAACACATAAACACAAATGTTTATTCAGGAAAACCCCAAATTCGGGGAAAAACCCAACCTAATAAGATCTCATTAGCATTGGCCAAAACCCTAGCCAATTCGACCAAGTGAGCCTTCTCCGCTCACCTCCAGGTCTTGCATTACAATGAAGTCCTTCTAGCCTTTTATAAGCTCCATTACATATAATACCATGGGTAGAATATCATGGGTGCGCAATACCATGTGCCCCAAAACCATCACTTTTTAACCTGGTCAACTTTGACTCTAGCCTGAGTCAAGTTTACCTAACAAATAGCAGTAGAATAGGTTCTTCAAATTAGCTTCAAACTCCAAAGTGTCTCAGCATAAAACTATACAAAAGTTACATACATAAGCCATCAAAGTCTTGGCTTTAAATAGAGGCTTTGGGAAATAAACTGATCTATAATCTTTCTAACAATCATATCTACTCATATCCACCTATCTAACTCGAACTCATCCAATTCATCCCAAGAAATATGGTCAATCCCATAAAATCTCAAAACTGCCCTATTTCCTAGGGATTTTCTGGTGACTAGTCATGTTTGACCAGCCTTGAAAGGGCCTAATAAAGCTTGTTTTGACTGAACCAAGTGGAGTTGGCTCATTCCTAGTTCCCAAGCTTTCCATTCATGCATCCAGCTCGAGCCCAAGTGTCCTGCAAATATGTCATCCACATAGCTATTACGGGAATTTCTGATTCTATTCAAAATAGCACTTGAAACTCAATTTTCATAAAAACTTCTAGAAATTGTAAAATTAAAATTAAACACCTAACTACGCATAAAATACGTCAAAATGAGATGGATGTGATGGAAAATGGATGGAAAATATAAGGATTAAGTAAGTTTCCTTAAGAAAAAATAGACCAAAACTGAGGGCCAACATTGAGGTGGTATTCCGATCAAAAGAATGTGTGGTTTGTGAACTTGACACAGGAAAGACCATAATAAAAGGAACAAGAAGCCCGATAAATTTGTATATATTGAAAGGTGGCCAAGAACAATGTTGCCTAGGAAAGGCAGAGTAAAACTAGTTATGGCACAGAAGGTTGGAACATCTAAGCTTCTCTTAAATGTAGGTTTTAACCTCGTACAAAAATTACCTGCATACGAATTCTAAGAACATAAAATAAACAATGCGAGAGCATAACACATAAAACACATATACACAAATAGTTTCCCATGGATCCTAAAACCGGGACTAGCAGCTTGATTTTTCATTATGTTTCTTTCAATGTTACTAGACATATATATACATGCCGAAGCATCCAATACCATGGACCGAAAACCATCACGCCCAAAACCATGTGCAAAAACCATGCACAAATCCATAGGTAGGTTCGCCCCACCTAATATAGGGTCCAAAAAAAATTTTCTTGGGGCGCTGCCTTGGACCCCGTAGAGGGGGGATACCCACCCCCTCAAACCCCCTAGACAGGGGGGGTTGCTGCCCCCCTCGCTGCACAATCAACACAGCAAAGGGGGGGCTCTGCCCCCCCTCTAACCCCCCGATTAACTAGGGTAGCTAGTCGTGGAAAGAATATAACACAACCCAACATTCTCCCACTTTTTGTTTTCTTTCCACAGGGGTCCACATGAGAGCTTAGTCATTTATCCAGCCCTGCAATGCCCCTTGTTTCTCTACACCAAGATCACTTCTCAGAGCTCACAGATTTTGTCAATGCATCTGTAGTATTCTTCAAAGTGTTCACCTTTACCAGCAACACCTTTTTGTCTTCTATCATATCCCTCACAAAGTCATACTGAACATCAATGTTCTTTGTCTTTGAATGGTAAGCAAGGTTCTTTGCCAAGAAAATTGCACTTTAGCTATCACAATCTATCCTTATAGCTCCCTATACTAACCCCATACTTGAATACAATCTTTGCAACCAAACTGCTTCCTTGATTGCATGAGTGGCTGCCATGTATTCTTCCTCTGTAGTTGATAGTGCCACTATAGATTGTTTCTTACTCATCCAACTGATTGCACCTCCAAATAGGTTAAACACATAGCCGCTTGTATACCTTCTCTGATCTAGATCTCCAACCCAGTCTACATCAAAAAATCCATGAGTATCCAAAATTCTATCCAATCCTGGTCTTCCATAATAGCACAAACCATAATCACTAGTGCCACGCAAATACCTAAAAACCTGCTTCACTGTTGTCCAATGCTCCTTTCCTGGTTTTGACATAAACCTGCTCAGTACTCTCACTACATGTGTAATTTTTGGTCTAATAAATACCATCGCATACATCAGGCTACCGATTGCACTTGCATATGGAACACGGGACATGTCCTCTTCCTCTTCTTCTGTCTTGGGACATTGTTCACCAAATAACTTTACACCTATAGGAATAGGAACCTTCACCGGTTTACTACCATTTATATTAAACCTCTGTAGTATTGTCTTGACATACTTCCTATGCTTTAACCAGAGCTTCCTCTTTGCCAAATCTCTTTTAATTTCCATGCTCAAAATATAGTTTGCACCACCAAGATCTTTCATGTCGAATTTGGAGGACAATTGGGTCTTCAAATCCTGGATAATTTCTTTGTCATTTCCATCCAGCAACATATCATCCACATACAAGACCATATAAATAACACGGTCACCAATTAATTTAAAATACACACTATGATCTACTTTGCTTCTAGTGAAGCCAAGTCCCCATATAAAAGTATCAAATTTCTGATACCACATCCTTGGTGACTGTTGTAACTCGTACAAAGACTTTTTTAACTTGCATACCAGTTCTTTCTTACCCTTCACCGCAAAGCCTTCAGGTTTCTTCATGTAGATCTCTTCTTCCAGATCCCCGTGAAGAAATGTTGTCTTCACATCCATCTGTTCTACCTCAAAATAAAAAGCAGTAGCAACAGATAAAAGTAATCTAATAGAAGATACCTTGGCAACAGGAGAAAAATTATCACCAAAATCAATTCCCGACACCTGGGAATAACCTTTTGCTACCAACTGAGCTTTGTATTTCTCCACCTTTCCTTCTGCATTTATCTTCTTCTTGAACACCCATTTGCTGCCAATGGGTTTCCTTCCAGCTGCCAACTCCACCAGATCCCAAGCCTCATTTTTGTGCAAAGATATCATTTCATCAACCATGGCCTCTTTCCAGAGTTTGCTATCCTCTGAATCTACTTCTTCCTTCACAGTTCTGGGATCGTCATTAGTAATAGATAAAGCAAAATTTGAACAGAAAGCAGATGGACTATACCTTTCTGGAGTCCTTCTTTCTCAAACTGATCTTCTCATAACCGGAGTTTGTGGCTCTTCATCTTCTGATTCCTCTTCTACTGTAGAGTCTGATTCTTCCTCCTTTAGCTCAAACTCTATCTTCTCAAGTTCCTTTGATGGGACTTCATGTTTAATAACATCTTTCACCTCTTTGAACACCACATCTCGGTTGTACACAACCTTCCTTGTCACTGGGTTCCAAAGCTTATAACCCTTTAAACCATCCTTATACTCAATAAAGATGCACTTTTCAGATTTACTATCCAACTTGGTTCTTTTCTCCTTTGGAACATGTACATATGCATCACATCAAAATACCCTTAGATGTGAAAGACTGGTTTCTTTCCAGTCCATACCTCTTGTGGAGTCTTATCCTCCAACGTTGATGAAGGTGATCTGTTGACTAGGTAACATGCTGTCTCCACCACCTCTACCCAGAATTCGTGTCCTAACCTGGCACCACTAAGCATGCTTCTTTCCCTTTCCATCAATGTCTTGTTCATTCTTTCTGCAACTCCATTTTTCTAAGGTGTATATGGAGTAGTATTTTGTCGTGCTATACCACACTTCTTAATTATTCAAATTCCTTACTGCAAAACTATCCACCGTTATCTGTCTTCAAAACCTTTATCTTCTTCTCTATCTGGTTTTCCTCTAGAGCCTTAAATTCTTTAAACTTGTCAAAGACTTCAGATTTCTTCTTCAGGAAATATATCCATGTATTCCTTGAGAAGTCATTTATAAATGATACATAGTACACAGACTTACCCAGTGATGGAACCTTCACAGGTCCAAACACATCATTGTGCACAAGCTCTAATATCTGTTTCTCCCTCCTACCACCCTAAGGGAAACTCACCTGATTCTGCTTCCCATATACGCAATTTTTAGAGAAATCAAAATTGAGAGAGCTATTACTCATACCTTCTACCACACCTTTACCATGAAGTATTCGAAGGTCCTTCTCTCCAGCATGTCAAAGCCTTTGATGCCACAACATGGTATTCTCTCCAGAGACCACTAGATTTTCTGCTCCACTTTCAGGAACCACAGAACTTTTGCACCCATCAACAACAGTGCTACGTTGTAGCTTGTACAGAGTTCCAATCCAAATTCTCTGCATCAATACCAATGCTCCCCAAACCATCTTGCAGGTATCTTTCTCGAACATTGCTTTTACACTTGTATCATCCAACTTGCTTACAGAAATCAGATTTTTGGCCAATGCAGGAATATGTAGAACATCCTTCCACCTTGCAACTTCAACTTTACTTTTTTGCGACCAACAATTCTAGCCTTCCTATCATCCCCTAAGAAGACATCAACACCATCATATTTCTCATACTCGAAGAACCACTCTCTATGGGGAGTGAAGTGAAAGGATGCACCTGAGTCAATCAACCATGCCTCATGATCTACATGTGTACTTGAAGAAGCCAAGTATACATCCCCACCTTCATCTAAGGTGGTTTTTGCCTCTGCAGAAGGAGCATCATCAGATCCCTTTCCTTTGTGAGGAGCTTTAGATTTATAGTCTCTTTTGTAGTGCCCTTCCTTTTCACATTTCTAGCACAATACCTTTACAGGCTTTCCTAGAGATTTAGATTTCCCTCTAGATTTAGATCTCCCACTCGATGACTTATTTTTGTTTCTATTATGGGACTGTCCTTGTACATACAAGGCATCACCATTCTGACTATCCATATTTTTCTGTCTCATATCCTCTGTCAGCAAGGATGAGACTATTTCATCAAACTGCAAGGCAGTTACATTGCTACCTATTGCAATAACCAGACTATCCCACAAATCTGGTAGAGAACAAAACAAACTGATGCACTTACGTTCATCTGAGATTTTAATATCAACAGATAATAATTGACTTACCACAGTATTAAATGCATTCAGATGCTCTATCACCGAGTCTCCATCTTTCATTCTCAGGTTATACATCTTTTTCTGTAGGAACAGTTTATTCACTAAAGACTTAGATTGGTATAAAGTCCCCAACTTGTCCCACAAAGCCTTTGCCGTAGCTTCCCCTAATACATTCATTAATATTGAATCTGAGACACATAATCATATTGTGCTCTTTTCCTTCCAATCCAACTTCTTCCATTCTTCATCAAACACTCTCGTTGGTTTAGTACCCGGATCTACCACGATCCACTGATCTTTGTCCACCAACAGATCCTCCATCTTGATTTTCCACAACTCAAAACTCTTACTATTAAATTTCTCGATCTTTATCTTTCCACTACTCGCCATCTTCTTTCACCACCAGAATCGATCCCACAGATCTCCCACTGAACAGGGTCTACCATAGGCTCAAGTGAAACCCCTCAGCAACAAAGGCATCCCATTGAAGCCAAAACAACTTTGATACCAAATGTAGGTTTTAACTCCGTACATAAATTACCTGCATGCGAATTCTAAGAACAAAAAATAAACAATGCAAGAGCATAACACATAAAACACATATACATAGATATTTCCCCTGGATCCAAAAATCGGGACCACCAGCTTGAATTTTCATTATGTTCCTTGCAATGTTATAATACATATATATACATGCCAAAGCATCCAATACCATGGACCAAAAACCATCGCGCATAAAACCATGTGCAAAAACCATGCATAAATCCATAGGTAGGTTTGCCCACCTAATATAGGGTCCAAAAAAAATTTCCACAGGGAACTGCCCCGAACCCTATAGAGGACCCCCCTGGATAGGGGGGGCTACCACCCCCCCACTGCGCAATCAGCGCAACGAAGGGGGGGCTAGTCATGGAAATAATATAATACAACACAACATTAAATAATAAAATGAAGCAGGCTCAAAGTTGTTCGTGATCCACCCAACATCACCCTACCAAAAAGTACCATATGTAAATCATGTCAATTCGGTAACCAAACCAGAGTTCAATTCAATGCAAAAGAAGGATCAACAAGTAATCTTCTTGAACTTATACATACTGATTTGTGTGGACCAGTAAGGAAAAAGTCTCCTCATGGAGAACAATACTATATCTTATTCATTGATGACTTTTCTAGAATGTGCTGGATTGGTTTATTGAAACACAAAGATGAAGCATTTGATAAATTTAAAGTCTTCAAATAATTAGTTGAAAATGAATTATATCTTAAAATCAAATTTTTCAGATCTAACCGAGGAGGAGAATACATATCAAATGAATTCTTTGATTTCTGGGAACAACATGGCATAAAAAGACAATTTTTTGTAGCTAAGACTCCTCAACAAAATGGCATGGCAAAAAGAATGAATCGAACTGTTCAACAAATGGCTCATGCTATTCTTGATGAGTCTAGAACTCTTGACACCTTCTAGGGTGAAGCTACACATACCGTAGTAAATATTTTCAACAAGGCTCATGTTTGCGTGACTAGTGATAAAAATCCATTTGAACTTTGGTATGGTAAGCCTCCCACTGTAAAGAATTTTAGAGTTTTTGGAAGTAAATGTTTCATTAAAACTAATGATGAAAAACTTGGTAAGTTTGAAGCTAAAGAATATGAAGGAATACTTCTTGGTTAGTCATCTAGAAGCAAAGGATATAAATGTTACAATAAGAGACTTCAGAAAATTGTTGAATGCATTGATGTTGTGATTGATGAAGCATACACAAATCCCTAAAAGGTAACATCAACAAAAGAGGATGATGATGGTGAATGCATTCCCACATCAAATCAAAATGATATAGAAGAAGAAACTAATGAAGCATTAGAAGAAGACACATCAGACAAAGAAAAGGCTCCATCCAAGTATGTTCAAAAGAATCATTCAGAATCTCAAATTCTAGGAGAAAAGGAATATGGGGTACAAACAAGAAGAACCCTTGTAGGATCTCCTAGTTATCTAGCTTTATTATCCACCATTGAACCACAAAATTTAAATCAAGCTAGTAAATATGAATGTTGGGTTAAGGCCATGAATGAAGAACTTGATCAAATTGAAAAGAATGATACTTGGGAATTGGTTCCAAGGCCTCATGATAAAAATGTTATTAGGACAAAATGGATATTCAAAAATAAGTTGAATGAAAATGGAGAGGTCATTAGGAACAAAGCTAGACTTGTTTGTAAAGGTTATGCTCAACAAGAAGGTATAGAATTTGAAGAAACATTTGCACCGGTAGCCAAACTTGAAGCCATAAGAATGTTTCTTGCATTGTCAAGTTTTCGACATTTCAAAGTTTATCAAATGGATGTAAAATTTTCTTTCCTTAATGGAGATATGGAAGAAGAAGTATATATTGGACAACCAGAAGGATTCATTTTTTGGAATGATTAAAACCTTGTATGAAAACTCAAAAGGCTTTATATGCGCTAAAACAAGCTCGCGGGCATGGTATTGTCATCTTGACAAATATATTCAGCAACAAGGTTTCACAAAAGGATCCACAGATAACAACTTGTACACAAAAATTGAGGATGATAAACTGCTAATTATTGTTGTTTTTGTTGATCATATCATCTTTGGCTGTAATGAAGAATTTATGAGTCAAAACGTTTCTTCTGTTATGCAGCAAGAATTTGAAATGTCTTTACTTGGGGAACTAACCTATTTTCTTGGTCTACAAGTGAAACAAGAAAAAGATGGCATCTTTCTCTCACAAACAAAATATCTCAAGTAGATTTTGAAGTATGGGGTGGAAGATTGCAAACCTATATGTACTCCCATGATGGCAGGATGTAGCCTCAGTTCTAATGATGATTCTCCCACAGTAAACCAACCAGAGTACATGTCTATGATTGGAAGTTTTCTTTATCTAACAAGTACCAGACCAGATATCGTGCATGAAGTTTGGATTGTTGGATGTTTCCAAGCCAATCCAAAGGAATCACATCTTCAGGTAGTAAAGAGAATATTCAAATATCTCCAAGGAACCCAAGACTTTGGTCTATGGTATCCTAAAGATGCAGATCTTACCCTTCATGCATACACAAATGCAGATTGGGTTGGAAATGTTGATGATCGGAAAAGCACTAGTGGAGGTCCATTTTACATGGGGCCTCGATTGGTATCTTAGTTCAACAAGAAACAATGTTCCATTGCATTATCTACAGTGGAAGCAGAATATGTGGTTGTTTCATCTTGTTTCACACAACTTATCTAGATGATGCAAACATTACAAGATATACAAATCAAATGTTCTCCACCCATCTCCATCCTATGTGATAATACAAGTGCTATTAGTATTTAAAAAAATCTTATTATGTTATGGCTGGGTAACCTTACTTGATAGATTGTTAGATCAGTTGAACTTCTAATGACCATCGACACTCCTTATGGTACTCTGCTCCTTGCCATTCCATGCTTACTTAATGAATGTCACTTGCCACTTCTACTTCAAGACCAACCATATTCCAATTAAGTATCACTTTCTATGAGAACAAGTGCTTGAGAAAAAGGTTAAATTGGAGTATGTTCCCTCCAAAGAACAAGTTGTTGATATATTTATTAAACCTCTTCCCAGAGAAGCGTTTGAATATCTCAAACAGAAATTGGGAGTTGTATCTCCCTCATTTTTTTGTTAATCTAGTCTTCTTAGTCTACAAGTGAAAATTCAGAAGGTTTCTTTTTGTATGTAGGTTTCATGAAGTATATTCGTGTATATATGCGAGTTTCCTTGGAGACAGCGGCGTATGTTTTTCTCTGATAGAAAAACAGTGGTGTAGATTCAAGATCAACCTATGACATGCTATGGATAGCTATGATTTGATTTTTCTTGGTCTGGTGTTGATGGGTACAGTCTACTGATATGTATTGAGTTATGTTTTTCTCACTGATTTTATCTGATTGATGAAGATTCTTTGATGAATGAGTTGTTTACAATGAAGATGTAGCATAGGTTCTGGGAGAGCATTAGCATTGCAGAATATAATGCATTATTGGCATTATGCTACTATTAAGATCTTTTGGTCTCAGTTATTAATGTCATACCTGTCATTTGATGTAAAGGGCATGTGGAGACCTATGATGTAATAATTGTCATATTCAGTCATGTATGGACTTTTGGGTGGTTGAGTCAAATATGTATCCCCACTTGGTTGGGTGACTGATATAAGTATGAGTCCTTCGTGATAGGAAGGTCATACTTAGTTGATTTATAGATTCACATTCTTCATTTGAAAATATTTCTGAAGAATTAGCATGTGCTCAGGGGGAGCATGGACAGTATAGTACAAATCATATCCAAAGGGGGAGCTTTGGTCTGCCTTTTTCCCTTGATGTAAAAGGGGGAGAGTATCTTGGTTTTTGAATAATGGTTATTTGATGTATCTAATAGGTTTCTACAGGTTGAGGTGATCAATATCAACATGGTTTCGATCAAGTCAAAAGGGGAAGATTATTGGCATTATGATGCATGTGTTGTCCTTGATGGAAACTTACTTGTAACATAACAAGTATATGGTAACTAGGTAAATCCATAGGTCAGTTCATATGACAGAGTCATGGAACATAATAATAGAATGATGGGACAAAGGTTTAGAGATCAGAACCAGAAGTTTCATAAAGGTGAATATTTGAAGATATATACATGAGTTCGTCAAGGACAAGTCACGTATACTAGCAGGTATAAAGAAGAAAAGTTGTGTACATGATGGGGAACTAATTTAAGAATACCAAGGGTCCTTACCATGGTATTAGCCCACAATATTGAGTGTAGCAACGATTACTTGATCCCATTCAAGATTACCACCAGCACTAGTGTAGTTTTGACTCATGGTATTGGATAAGGCTCTAACTATATAAGGAGGTGAAGATGAAAGTGCTAAGTGTTCATGTGAAAGGGGTTTTGATGAATACTTCAATTTGAAGTATATTTGCATTGTAAGGGCCATAGTTGACACATAGATCTAAAATAATTATGCACCGATGAATACAATTATGGATCAGGATCATGAGACATGAAATGAATTTCCACTGTATGATCTTCTCATGAATTGACTACATCAAAGTATTGACACATGTTTCTATCTCTGAATATTATGATCTGTGTCTTTTTGAAGTTTTGAAGAGCTGCGCAATTTTAGGTCCAAATTTGCAGATCTGTACGCAGGTTGGTCTGGGTGAAGTCATGTATACACGCGAGTTCACTTCTTCAAAGTCACGCACATAAAGGAAGGATTTATATTCGTAAATGAGTGATCAACCTGATCAGTGATGCCGTATCTCTAATGTTTGTTAATGATTTCCTCATGTTGATCTAGGTTGAGTGTTAATGTCTAAAGTAGAAATTATTGAATGATGAATTTGAATTTGGTTACGTGTTGATTGGTTGAAAAGATTATTGATGCTACTAACTATATGAGGGTTTTGTAAGCTAACATAATATTTCAGAATAACTCTGGTCAACTCTATGTCTGATTCAAAATTTCAAGGTTTTAGTATATATTGAGATCTGTATGTAGGTTGATCTACAAAAAATCACGTATACATGTGGGTTGCCTCAAGTGAAGTAGCGTATACATGTTGGAATATGAATGATCAGTGTTGCAGTTGATTATGTGTGTTGATGCAGTATTCTGAGTTTAGTTTCGTGTTCTAGTTACAATGATCTCACTTTTCAGTTTGAATTAAGTTGGTGTTTGCTTAAGCTAATCTACAAGTTGTGATGTATTAAAGTAGGTGAATCCAGTGTGAAAATTTATGAAACGTGGTCCACAGATGTTTCTGAGGGTTGGAGCCTTCAGTGAGGAAGTCAAAGATTCCTGCCAATAGTAACTAGTAATTAGATCAGGGGGTTGGAGCTCCCTTCCAGTAGGAGTTGGAGAACGAGCGAAGGTTGTAGCCTTCAACAGGTGGGTGCCTATGTAGTGGCATGAGTCTGCACTAGTACAAGAATGTAAGAAGTTTTTGATATTTATAATTTTGAAGACTGAGACGACAACAATGGTGGTTTTCTCCCACATTGGGTTTCCACCTTAAATCTTGGTGTTCATGTGTGTTTCTTATGTTTTATACTTTATTCTATTCTTACTGCACTTTCTTACTGCTTATCAAATGCCTGATAAATCTCTTACATTATGGTTTAAGTTTAACAAATAAAGAGTTAGCTATTTTACAAGTTTACTAAGCATACACTAGTTTATTTTACAATTGTTGCGTACATACGTGAGTTGGGTTTAGTAAAGTCACGTATAGATTTCAAAAAAGAAAATCATGATTGTGATTTTTTTTACAATATCGATTCACCCTCCCACCCCCCCTAGTATTTTTCCCAAAAAATTATACCAAAATTTCCTTCTTCTGAAGTTGTTTTAAAGATTGAGGAGATTCCTCCAATGGACATTTTCTACAGCCCTCATCACAAAGTTTTAGTATAGAGGGAAAGAAAGAAGAGAAAGATCAACTATTCCCAGTCATTAGCCCCGATAATGCATCTTTTGAAGTATTATGTTGAGGCTCCACAACAATTCCTATAGAGGAATTGGGTAGACTTACATAATTTACAGGTTCTTATACCTCAACCACTATTGAAAAAGCTACAGAGGTACAACAACTGCTCAAGGAGAAAGAGGAAAAAATTTCACTATTAGAACAAAGTATTGAAGCAGAAAAGTAGAAGATAACAGAGAACTAGTAGTTACAAGTGATAGAGCTTCAACAAAAATTTGATTCTCTCAGATTCCATTATGATGTAGATACACATGGTAGAGATACACAAATTTAGGAGCTGTAGAAAAGGATTGAACATTTGAATGTCAATACAGAATTGGCAGAATTCAAGAAAGAGGCTAAAGAGTTAAATACCATTCTTGCCCAGCAGCAAATAGTCTTTTGCCAAAAATTGGAAATTATTCATGATCAATGCAAGACAACAATCTCTTTGGTAGATCAGCTATCAAATATGACATACTACGTTGAAGAGATAGAGGAGAAGATTTCTAGCTTCCTAACCTGGTAGGAAAGTGAGGAAGGAAGAGAAGCCAATCTTCCTAGAATCAAAGAGGCCCATAAATAAATTGTTTTAAGAGAATGGGAGATTTTCATAAAGTAATAAGAAGCAGTTTACCAGCATGAGACATTTCAAGAAATATCAATGAGGCAGTGAGTGATAATTTACTACAATCTAATCTCATTCCAAGTTGTCCCGAGGGCACTTTACCCAATATCAAATTGTTGACTAAGACGTGGCAGGACTATTCCAAGAAAAGGGTTGAGATTGTTGATCAATTGATCATGATTAACTTAGATCAGCATTGGAAGTTCTTGGTAAAACCACACAGTCAATGGTTAATGCTTCAATGCTTTTCGAACACCACCACACAAATGCTACCAAAATTAAGAGGTGTCATCTTCATGAGTCAGATGGCATCTCTCATTATCACTATCAATGTGTCTGATTTAAATTTCAACTTATATGTGAAAAACGAGATCTCAATATATGTGGCGATTTAATCAACTAAATAAATTAAATTAATTTTCTTTCTTTATGTTAATCTCACAATTCCATGATGATCTATATTGTTATGATAATTTTGAAATCTTTATAATCACATATACCATCAACTTAACGAGTATAAATAATAGTATATTAGTCTCTACTTCAATTTCTAGTCATATTAGAGTATTCTATCTTTATTTAATCCATTTCATATTGCTTTATGGAAATGGAAATTGGTCCCATAATTCCAGTCAGAGCCATCGTCCCAAATGGAAAAGGATTTGTTCTAAGGTCCTGAGTGGGTGGTTTCCCCTAATGTTGATGTAATCATTTAGGACCATCAACATTTTTGGCACTAGAAGGAGGGCCATCAGACTATGAATGACAACAAAGTCTCGTCCTAAAACTAAAAGTAATTCTAAGAGTTAATCTTCCTCAAAGTCTCCACCAACTTCAAGATCTCATTATAAATCTCCTAGTTCTAGATTTGAAGTTGTTGAACCAGTCACTAAATCTCCTAGATCACTTCCAAAGCTAATTGGTCAAACTTCTACTCATACAGAACCACCTGCATAATCTCTTGAAGCGTAAAATTTAATTCAGATATTGGAAATAATTTCAATTTTTGGAGAACAATATGCTCACATTGATCTATCTAAAGTAAGTGTCACTTCATATATTCAATATTCTTGAGTTAACTAGATCTTAGAGTGATAATCTCATAATTAAGCCTTTCGAATTTCCATTGCCCGCTCATAGGAAAAATAAGCATACTCCAGATATTGAATCTTCAACGAGTGGGATTATATCATCTCCCCCACCTCATCCTCCTTCTGTCGAACTGATTTCTTCTCATTCTCCTTTTCCTTCTTTCTATTATCCTTTATCTCCTTCTTCCATTCACATTCCTCTTCCATAGTTGACTAGTGCTATTGTAATCAGTACTACTACATGCAAAACCTCTTCAATTGTCAAATCTCCCACAACCTCTTCATTAAGTACAACTTCTTCTAGTCCTAACACTCCAAGAATGGACAACATAATGTGGAATAATCCAGGAGCAATTGCAATGACACCACCTTTACATTCTCTTCCTAAACACCTAGAAAGATGGTTACCTAAATATAATCCATATGGTGATTTACCTGCAGAGGAACATCTTCATAATTTTATGCTCACAATCAATATCAATGGAGTTTTAGAATAAAATGTAGTTTGTAGAGTATTCCCTTATACCTTTGAAGGACCTGCAAGGTCCTAGTATTTCTCTTTACTAGCTGGATCAATCACAGACTGGGATACATTTGAAGAATAGTTCTTGAAAAAAATTGGGGATGATCGAACAACAACTACCTGATCAATTATCTATCAAATCTTAAATCTAACCCAAATGAGAAAATCAAAGACTTTAATTCAAGATTTAACATATTATTAAATAAAATCCCAGCTACCTCGAGACCTGGCATTGATGTACAAATTAAATTTTATATCAGTGCCCTTCCTTCAAATATTGTGATGTTTGTAGATAGAGCTAAGAAAAAAATACTTGTAGATAACATGGAAGAAGCTTTATCTATTGGGAAAAGAGTTCTAGCTCTTGAAAAGAAGTCTACCATTGAAGAGAGAAAACAAACCAAGAAAGTAACCTTCAAATATGAGTCCAAGAAATTTTTTTCTAAAAATCCTTCTAATTTGGAAGGATTAAAGAAAGTGCTAATAACAATGTCAAATGAGATGGTTGAAATTAAATAACAAGTTGATAAATCCTCAAGGAAATCCTATAGATCTTTTAAAAGGAATCAACCTTCACAATCTCAACCACCTGCTGAAATATCGAATGGAGACTTTGATGATGATGAAGAAGAGGGAGAAGCATATGCATCTACTGATGAAGCACAAGAAGAAGAGATAGTTGAAGCTCATGGCTTATGGGACATTATCTTGACCACTTTAGAGAATGAAGGGGAAGAAGAAACTTTTCCAGTAAGTATTAGAAGCAAAGGACATGTTGATATCCCTTGATCAAGAAAAAATAAAAAAGATTCTACTCCTTCAACTATAGAGGTAGGTATGACTAAAAAGAGTCCTACTCAGAGTTATGATTCTTCTTCGAGTACTTCTAAGTCTCCTTCTCCATCACCTTAATCATCTAAAACTTTGATAGTTTCAAATAAGATTGAATATAATATTGTAGAGGACATGAAAAAGACTAAAGCTAATATTTCTTTATATGAGGTTAGTAAATTGAAACAACAACAAAAATTGTTACTTAATGAGTTGAATTTGTTCTTGCATCCCCATTACCTTCTACTGTTGTCACTTCAAAATACTCAAAAGGAAAACATAAACCCCCAAATGTTTTGTTAGATAAAATCGATCCTTCTGATGCCATCTTGATTGGAGATAAATCAAATTCTCACACTCCTCCATTTTTGTTGACTTTTGAAATCTTCAACAAAAACATTCACAATTGTTTAGTAGATTCAGGTGCCTCCTCCAATATCATGCCTTATTCAATATGTCTTAAATTGAATGTTACACCTCAAAAGTCTATTGTGCAAATTATCCAATTAGACAGAACAAAATTTAAAGTGTTAGGAGAAATGAATGTTGCCAAATAATTGATATATTGGTTGCTGACAACCCTAAATTTTATGCTCTCATATTAAGCAGTGATTGGTATGAGAAACTACATGGTTATTTTGCAACAGATTGGTCACATTTTTGGCTCCCGTGCAATGAAAAACCTAATAAAATTTGTGTTGATAGGGAAAAACACTTGAAATACTCTATGACAATTTAGATGAAGAGAATGAACCAATTGTTTTCACAAACAATATTGGAAATTATTATTTAGAATCCTTCATTGGTAGTTTCCCTGTGTTGAATTCCCCTTTTCCTGTTGATTTTTTTTTTGTCACAAATAGAAAATTTCTCAGAAACATATTCATTAAGATGTATTAATATTGTAGATAATACTATAAATAAGTCTGATGAATTGTTTTGGATTCTTTATTTTGATGCATCGAAGAATAGTCATGGTGTAGGAGATGGATGCATTTTAATTAATCCAAACAGAGAGAAAGCCATGCTTACATGCAGTTTAGAATTTGATTGTACTAATAACATTACTGAGTATGAAGCATTGATTCAAGGTTTGGAAAAATATATCAATCTTGATGTCAAGTATCTTAAAGTTTATGGTGATTCAGAAATGGTTATCAAACAAGTAAGGAATAGTATTCATTGTGTTTCCAAACATCTAAAAAATTATCAATCCTTGATTCAGAATTTAACTACTCATTTCATGACATTCAATATAACTCCAATTCCAAGATTACATATGTTAGTGTTGATCTCTTAGCTAACGTTGCTTCGAAGCTCATTCCTCCAGAAGAATTTAGTCTTGATAAATTTTCAATAGAGTTTATTTTTTCCCCTCCATTCTTGACAACATTACTAATTTGAAAGTATTCAATGATGATAATGATATTCTAAGTTTTTTAACTTCTGAAGGTTCTTATTCAGATTAGATCATCGATGAGGATGAACATGATAAGCAACTTAATAAGTCTTCTGAGGAAAATTCCTTACCAAAACCTGTAGTAAAATTAGAAGACATATGATTTGAAGGATAGATTCAAGAAAGCTACTAATTGTAAACTCCAGAGTAGTACCTTAATATTTGAACTGGTTAATCTAGGGTCTGATGAAAAACCCTAAAATATCAATTTAGGCCTTGGACTTTCACCTAATGAGAGATCTGCTTTCATACATTTGTTAAGGAGATACAAGGATGTTTTTTCCTGGAGTTATGATGATTTAAAAACATATGATACATCTATCATTCAACATACTATACCCATGCTGCCTGATGTAAAACTTGTCCAACAAAAACTTAGGAAAATCCATCCTAATCTTGAAGCTCAAATCAAGACCGAGTTGAATAAATTACTTAAAGCCAAAATTATTTTCCTGGTCAGACACTCAAAGTGGGTTTCAAATCTTGTTCCAATTAGAAAGAAGAATGGAGACATTCAAATTTGTATTGATTTTAGAAATTTGAATAGAGAATGTGAAAAGGACAATTTTCCTTTACCAACAATGGAACAAATCTTACAATCCGTTGCAAGTTCTAAACTTGTCATTTTTAGATGATTTTTCAAGATATAACCAGATTCTTGTACATCCTGAAGACAAATTAAAAACCACATTCAGGACCAAATGGGGAACATACGCCTATTAGAACATGCCTTTTGGATTGATAAATGTTGGAGCTACATTCCAAAGAGCTATGGACATCGCTTTCAAAGGTTTGATTAAAAAATCAATTGTTGTTTATTTGGATGATATTATAATCTACTCAAAGGAAAGGAATAATCATCTTAATGATTTAAAACAATTTTTGAAAGATGCAGAAAGTTTGGGATTTCTCTGAATCCTAAAAATCCATTCTTTTCTCTTGGTGAGGGAAAGCTTTTAGGTTGTATTGTTTCAAAAGAAGGAATTAGTATAGATATAGAAACAATTAAGGCTATTTCATAAATTTCCTTACCTCATAACAAAAAATCTATGCAATCCTTTCTTGGCCAAATCAATTTTGTTAAATGCTTTGTCCCTTATTTTTCACAAATTGTCATGCCTTTACAGAATATGATAAAAAAAAAGAAAATATACAAATGGGGACAAACTGAAAGAACATCTTTTGAATCAATAAAGCAAGCCATAATAGATGCTCCTTCATTATCATCACCCAATTTTTCTAAGGAATTTGTCCTATATACTTTTGCTTCTAAACAGTCTTATGTAGCAGTTTTAACTCAACCAAATGAAGAATAAGTTGAAGCTCCCATTTCCTTATTTAGTTCTAATCTACAAGGAGAATAGTTGAATTATTCAAAAGTAGAAAAATAAGATTTTGTAGTCTTTAAGTTAGTAAAACACTTTAGACCTTTTCTCTTGAAATCACATACAAAAGTGATTGTACCTTTCCTAATAGTTAGGCAATTGCTTATTCAGATATAATTAGGAGAAAATAGAGCTAATTGTGTTACAACGTTACAAGAATATGACCTATAAATTAAAACAATGAAAATTGTTAGAGGTTAAGTTTTTTGCAGGTTAATAACTGTAGCTCTTGATAATTCAGCTGAAGATCATTCAGGCAACAATTTTCAAGTTTCAAAGGTATGTCTTGTTGATACTGAATCTCAGTATGTTGATTTAATTTTCTACTTGAAAAATGGTTATGCTCTAGTTGAACTCGATTACAAGAGAAAAATAGCCTTAATACTTAAATCTAACTAATATCAACTTGTTAATAATGTTTTGATTAGAAGAAATTATGACTCTATCTTACATAGATGTTTAGAAAATCCTGAAGCAAAAAAAAGTGTTGCAGGAATTACATGATGGACCAGCTGGTGGACATTATAGTGGGGATACCATTGCTCACAAAATGCTTCATGTTGGTTACTATTGGCCGACCTTGTTCAAAGATACACATGCTTATGTAAGAAAATGAAAAATCTACCAAATAACTTGAGGGAAAGAGAAGACACCAACCTTGTGCTGGGTAGCACAGGCCCCGCGTAACAGCTTTGGGGCTCAAAGCTTGCAATTTTGGGTAAAATTATGGAAAAGGCTTCGCGAGGTGCATGGATCACGAATTGTAATGAGTCAAGTCAAAGGGTTGTCTGCCCAAAAACAATGTAAGAAAATAGAAAGTGAGTCGGCATGCCCATGGTCCGCAGACCATGGAAATGTATAAATAGAGCAAGGCTCTATGGTTAGCTTTAAGTTTTTTTGGGGTTTTGATCTTGAATGTAATGGGTTTATGAAGAAATAAATCTCTGAGCGTCTGTAAGTCCGAGTCAAGGGTGTTGGGAGATAGATAGAGGCTCTGAATCTATGTGCGCAAAGGCCTGGTAGAGTCCGCAGTTGTGTGTAGCAGATCTGGTTGTACTGAATACAAGATCAATAAAGATAAGAATTTCTGAATCATTGTGTGTTGTATAGCGGATCTATCTAGTGCTTATGTTCTAGATTTATGCATTATCTGTTATAATTGCACACACTGGGTTTTATTGTTAAATGTTTGCTTAAATACTGTAACAAGAAGATCAGATCTATAATAATTTCATTAATAAGAAAGTGCATCTGCGCAGATCTACGCGAAAGCCCGATAACTGTACAGAGTGACGTGAGCCTGCAGAACAGTTCATGACCCCTCTAGACCACATCAAGACATCCCAAGGGTGCGGAAACCTAGTTCCAACACCCTTCCCTGCTACCTCAGGTGAGACCTCAGTTTACGCTCCATGGACTATTGCCGAAAGGGCCGGTAGCTACAGGATTTGTTTGGCTAATAACTCTTCCGAACCTGGGTCAAGGCCCAATATGTCAACAAATGGTTCCGTTGCCGGGACCGGGATCTGCCTAAGGGATGTCTGATGTCGGAACACTAGAACCCTATGAAGAAATAGCTTGAAGATTGGTTGGATTAGAAGATTCACGAGTTTGTGGTTCAAGAAAATAGAAATCCACCGATATCTAAGGAAAGGTGGTTGGATCGCTACATATACAAAGAGATCCATGAAATCGTTTTCACATCTTTCTCAATAGAACTGTATGAGTGGATCGCGAGGCTAGCTGATAGTTAGGGAAGGTGCAGACTGGTTCAACCTATCGTGTGGATGCAGGAGTTGGTGTGTAGGCTGTAAGCGTCTAAAGATAAAACCGCACGAGCAGTAGATCACTGGTTGGATCGAATAGTAGGAGGGTTTATAACCGAGTTTGCAATAGTCACAACTGTGAGTTACGGCGAGGCATAAAGGCGCTTTCTCCAAGGACCGTGGGGTAAGTACATCAAATCATTGAATACTTGGATTAAAATGTTGCTATGTGAAAAAGAGGTTATGCGCATCCATTGATGTCTAGGGTAACAAGGAGTGGAAGAGGCTACTGAGGGATAGAAGGATTAGAAAACAATCCTCTAATTTCACTATCACGAGAAAATGAGGAGGAGCTCACGGGGTTCTCTCTAAGGAGCACAGTCTGATTGATTAAATAATGCATTCCACTGATACCACCACCATCCATGCCATCACCTACTTCACCTGCATCAAAACCATCTTCACCTACCCCACCTCTGCCACCACCAAAGGTTGGGATGGTGAGTGCATTCAAGTTGCCAGTATTTAGAGGCATAGGAAATGAGGAACCGGATCAGTTTTGGTTCATGGTAAAGGCTGTATGGGAAGCCCAAGGCGTAATGGATGATAACATCAAAAAGGCTACTCTGGTTAGCGCACTGTAGGACCGCGCGTTGATGTGGTATATAAAGTACTCTAGTGATCACCCGAATGCGGGAATAGTGGCGATTCAGGATGCATTGAACAAAGAATTTAGCCGACGAAAATCAGAAATGTAGTCGATCATCGAGTTCAAGGAGATCGTGATGATGCCTGGTGAAACCCTGTGGGATCTGGATTAGAGATTGAAGAGTACAATCCACGAGGCTAACATGACGCTGACAGACGTATAGCACTGCGCGTGGTTTGTGGCATCTCTGAAACCACATCTGAGGATGACACTATCACAGCAAAAGATCTCAACCCAAGCTGAAGCATTAGAGACAGCAACGAGGTTGCATGAAACTCCAATAGAAGATCCAAGGTTGGGAGTTCAACAAATCCACATGCAGATACAAAACCTATGCTTAGAGATGCAAATTTTGAAACAAGGTCAGGCACCTCGGTCAAAGGTGCACGAAGAGGTGTGGTGCATCAAATGTAAAGGCCAGGGCCATGATAAGGATCATTGTCTGCTCTTTGCAAATTACTTAGGGGGGGGGGGACCAATGCCATTGCGACCAGAGGCACAAGTAGGGCCAAGCATGATGCCTGCACTCTAGTGTGCGATTTGTCAGGTGGGAGGAAAGCATGTCATGAACAACTATCATCTATTGCAGAACCTGAGACAACCCCCCAACAATTATTTTTCAACTTTTGTAGGACGATGGGCCACGACGAATGAAATTGTCGAAGTTATGAGTTGTTGATGAATCGAACACTTTATTATAGGATGTAGACAGAGGCACGAGGTCAGGATCCAGCTAGAGCAATAGCATAGGGAAGATTCTAGGGACGCAGATGGGGACAAGGGGGAATGGGACTCGGATGAGGATGGGGACAATTAATTTGCTATAACTGTGGAGGACCTGGGCACTACGTGCATGATTGCACGAACCCGACCAGAACATGTTGCCCGTACTGTTACCAATTTGACCATGAAGCAGTAGATTTCCCCACATTAATTGCACAGATGCAGGAAAAAGGGATGCTTCAGGCCACCCCAACTCGGAATGTCCAAATGATGAAGGTTGAACCACGCAAGGAAGATCCTAACATGAACATGATGCTCAGAAGTGGCACAACTATAGGAGAATATGCATGGGTTCACAAGGCCCCTACAAAACAACCTGAATTTGATTTGGAGCACGCGAAGGAAACGTTTATGGAACCTAAGAAGAGCTTTGCATAAGCTTTTACTTTGGGTAGCAAGGATCAACCTGAGCTAGAGATGGATACGTCTATGCTAATTACCTTTTTAGAAAAATGCATGAAGCTACTACGAGACACTAAAGTAATGAAGGGAGTGCGCAAGGCCGGGTGAACCCCGCATGGTCCGGAAACTAGGCAAGCATGCTTTGCGCACTGGTCAGGAAATGCGCTTGACAGCCTAGATTGGTGACTATGAGATGGATCAAGTCATTCTAGACTTGGGGTCAGACGCGGACGTCCTACCTAAATAGACATGAGAACGTATGGGTAGGGCCACATTGCAGTGGTCTCCTATCCAATTATGGATGGTGAACCAACAGAAGATCTTGCCTATGGGGAGACTACAAGGAGTTACAGTAGACATCAAAGGTGCAAGCACACAAACCGATTTTGAGGTAATAGAAATTGTGGATGACAGTAACCCATATCCTGCATTGTTAGGGATAGACTGGGCCACAGATATGAATGGAGTCATCAACCTAAAGAAATGAAAAATGATATTTGAGAAAAAGTCTCTCCGTGTAGTGGTTTCGCTGGACCCAGCTGAAGGAGCACGCTACACTGAGCCTGTGCACGATGAGGACAGTGACGATGAACTGGATTGTATCTACCAGATCACAGTGCAAGATCAGGACCGGGTGAATCTAATAGTGGATGGGAGAATCTCATGGGAACGTGACAGTTCCTACACGTCATACTCATATGAAGAGATTGAGCGATGGCAGAACCAATTGCATGAAGTAACAACGCTCAATTGTAATATGATGGTTAGATCAATACGCTGTGTAACGATAGAAGCAAGGGACTGGCCAACCGATGAGGGTGCAACGAAAGTGGAGGGACCAGTAGACCGGTTGTGAAACGGCGAGTCTGAGACAAAAGCAGTAGGGTGCGTGAGTGCGAGCACCATGCATGACAACTAGTCAAGGGTGGAGTACATGCCAAAAGACTAGGCGGAAGCGGCGCGGATATAGGAGGCAGGCGTGTGTACGGTTTGGAGGACAAAATGGGGTGAGTATCCATCGATGGCATAGGGTGAAGGTGTATGTTGTGCAGACACACAATCGAATAACAATCACAAATCCGAAATCACCACAGCAATCCAATCCGCCAGCTGTCTGTGACAAAGTCAGTAGGAAAACAAGGGGGAGCATGAACCATGTCCGCCCGATAAAATGACCCACTGGGAAGCTGCGGATACCAGGGATTCGATAGGCCTATAAGAGGAGGGAGGTGAAGGTGAGCTTGTCAATAGTAAGACAGGAGGGAGCCCAGAATGGGTGCAGTAGCAACAGCCCTCACGAAATCAATGAAGTATGGGCGCGACTGAGAAAGAAAAGTATGCTACTAGGGGACGAAATCAGCAAGATGGAAAGTGGCGACGCACATGTGGGCCGCATGAATCTACACATATGGGAACCAGGCCTAGCCAGGTCTACTACAGGACTAGAACAAGCTGCGACCCTACTATCATGGCTGCGACCGCACCCACAGAAGAATATAACCCACACAATAGCACACGAAAAGATAACGGATACAAAGGCACTCGTAAGGTGCTCGCGGCCCGGGCTAGTAGGAAAGTTGAGACCTCGCACCTGGGGTGTGACCACCTAACTAGCTATGGAAAGCACAGTCTCAGTGCCCCAAGCAGTTGAAAGAAGGCACGATACTATAAACAAGTCTCCGGGAGGCCGGTGTGAAAGCAGGTTCCGTGCAGAGTCATTTGGTCCGCAAAATCGCGGCTGTGCCACAAGGGTTGCGCTGCTGCGTGGAATAGTTGGGAGGTGACCGTTAATTCCACTATTCTTGACAAGAAATTCAAGTTACGGCAGAAAGGAGTGGGCGGCAGGCCATTAAGATAGGACTTTTGAGCTAGATACGAAAATATCTGCCGCCTAGACGCTATTAATGAACGGGAAGTGGAGGGAAGGGATCCATTCAAAATTACGCATTCTTATAACAACCTATGGACAACATTGGGATATTTGAGATTTGAACCAGTAAAGGCCAACAAACACTCGGCTCCCAAGCATCCCATGAGTACCATGGCGAGAACCCGAGCACGGTGCACAGAAGAGCTATACCCAACATAGGAGGAGCCAGATGAAGCAACTGCAGCCCCCAAGGTTCCAAAGTCTCCACGCACACCGCGGCCTCGGAAAAATAAGCATATGATGGGGCTAGTCAGGGCATCACCGAGATTCAATAAGTTATCAGTAGCTGAAAAGGGCAAAGCAATCACCACCGAACTCGAGGAGGAGGATGAATATTTGTAAGCCTTGATTGCTCAGATTGAAGCACAGGATGAGGACGAAGAGGATGCTTTCCAAATACCTTCACAACCCCCATATGTCTCTCCATAGAATGAGACGGCCAAGATACCAAAGGACATGGACGCTGCAAAGAGTACGCTCTAGACCCCGCTTCTTCAGGATGAGATAAGGTTTGATGGTTTGCCACTGGGCCGAGTACCGAGTATCAAGTTCAAAGATTGGGATCTTGCGGATAGCAAAAAGTTCCCCCAATTGGCAGAAGCCAAGTTACTGCTGCAGAAGTGGTTACTGGGTGTGGAGAAGGCGAGATTACTTAAACTGAGGTGGATACCCCACTATCACCATGCGGCCATCACCATTTTTGTTATCCGGCAGTTATGTCTGGTACATGATGGGTATCTCTGATTGGAGGAGTTGATTCCTATCACAGCCGATTTAGTACACCGAATTACCCACCTGCCTGTTAAAGGGAATGACCCCACAAACATAGCTGGAACATGTAGCGATGTGGGTCTCGCAGAAGCAATGAAGGCTAAATATAAGCTAGATAAGTGAAAGTGTGGGTATGTAATAGCAAGCATCAAAGACGGAGGGGTGTGAGTCGCCACCCAGATACTAGCTAGTAAAATAATGAGGAAATGCCATGCAGATGAGGTGCCAGCTCCTGTCATTGCGCTTACAGAGCAGTGTGCAGAACCGGTTCAGTTCAACTGGGCACAGTTCTTATGCGACGAATTTTTGACAAATTGTAAGGAAGCACAGGAAAAAGGTAAGATGTTTCATTATGCATGGTTGCTACTATCAATCCTTCTAGTTACAGGAGAACTACCACAGGGTAGGCAGTTTCCCAACATTGAGAACAACCTACCGGAAGCAGTGCGTTATACCTTGCTCTGGGCTACAAAGGACGCCACAAGGGTTCGTGAGATTAAGGTATTTTGGATATTCATGGAGGCAAGTATCAGAACATGGATTGCTCGCAGACCACGGATGTCCCCAACGGTATACAACAATTTGCAAAGCACAACCGAGTTCAAAGTAGACATGCATAACCTATATATCCGGGGGCGGAAGGATCCAAAATGAACATGGGTCAAATTTCCATTCATTGCAACGGATGATGCAATTTATGAGGCATTAGCAGCATGGCCTTCGGAGTGGCATGCCCCGGACAAGGTTGTTTTAGACCAAATGGCTGCACAATAGCGAAAGAAGGAAATCTAGTTGTGACTCACTAAACTGGTGGAAAGGACACGTCAGGGACAAAAGGCCACTTTGCAGCCAGTGGCGACCCAGGAAGTAATTACCGAGGAGATCACGGGAGATCAGGAAATGTCCTCAGAATAGGACCTGCAAAGGGAATCAGATACACAGGAATGCCCAAACATTACCCCAAAATCGACCTCGAGCAAGAGATTGCGCAGCAAGGAATCGCTGCATACACGCAAAAAGTCAAAAACACCTAAAACTTTGGAGAGGGAATTTCTTTCCAGCAGTGAACTAGCACGCAATATCGCTATAGGTGCATTAGAGGAGTTGATGACAAAGCAGACAAATGTGTTGGGGGAGCTCAGAGCGCAGTTGCAGGCATTATAGGTGTGACCCCTGGGAGGGATGATACCGAACCTAGCAGAGGGCACAGTCGCAGCTAAGCCGATGGTGCGCACCCACACAATGAACACTTTAGTGTTGTCAGTAGGCACTGTCCTGGCAGAAACCAAAGGTGACATGCAAAGTTGGGGGTTGAATTTGGTCACCCTTCCTAGAGAAACACTATACCAACTGCAAGATGGGGTAACCGCCGAGCTTCGTGCCTGGGAAGGCCGCGCCATCCAAATCTTAATAGAGCAGAAGGAAAATCTGGAGCAGGTCAGTCTACAGCACGATGACTTGGTCACACACAACCAGGAAGTGGAACAGGCCATGGCAGAGGCCTGCAGCAAGGTACCAGAGTTGGCTATCCCAGCGAAACTTCCAACAACTGACAAGATTCATCACATGGCCGCAAGATTCCATATGGCCCAAGAGAAGGCCACAAAAGCTCAGTGGGAATTAAATTTACAAATTATAGAGCTAAGACTAAAGGTGCAACCACCACACCCCCAGAAGTTTGAGAGCGGCGTCGCAGCACAATTCAAGCAAGATTGGAAATGATAAATCGCATTGTCCAAGATTGCTCGGGATTGTGAGATCAGTCCCTCCTTATGCTCACCTGCCTCCAAGAAGACCCAACACTGCAGCAAGTAGAGACAGAAGCTTGGGAGTTGCGGCAAGCTTATGACACAGTCCAGGGGACTACACAAATGGTTGCTATCATGCAATGGTTGGCCAAAATGAAGGAGGCCCAGGTTATCAAGGCACAAGTTGACGCCGCTCAGCAAAAGGAAGTAATGCTTAAAGAACGCATCCAGCCTTGGCTTGATGAGGCATTCACGGTATCCACCACCATCGAGGGAAAGCTAGCACACATGCAAGCAACTAAAACTAATAATGATGCATCGATGGCTCGCATAGAATAGGTACAACAAATGGCAAAAGATTTTGTTGCAAGTGTAAGCGAAGCGCAGAAGTTTTTGAATGACCTCCATGAGAATATTACTGCACCAACCGAGTGACTCCGGATGAGTCACAATGAGCATGTTGGGGGCGTGTTGGGTAGCGTAGGCCCCGCGTAACAGTTTTGGGACTCAAAGCCCGCAATTTTGGGTAAAAGTATGGAAAAGGCTCCACGAGGTAAGCGGAGCACAAATTGTAATGAGTCAAGTCAAAGGGTTTTCTGCCCAAAAATAATGTAAGACAATAGAAAGTGAGTCAGCTTTCCCATGGTCCACTGATCCACAGACCATGGAAATGTATAAATAGAGCAAGGCTCTATGGTTAGCTTTAAGCTTTTCAGGGGTTTTGATCTTGAATGTAATGGGTTTATGAAGAAAGAAATCTCTAAGCATCTATAAGTCCAATTCAAGGGTGTTGGGAGATAGATAGAGGCTCTACAGCTGTTTGTACAAAGGCCTGGTAGAGTTTGCAACTGTGTGTACGGACCCCTGCAGCTAAGTGCACAGGGCGGATCTGGTTATACTGAAGAGAAGATCAATAAAGATAAGAATTTATGAATCATTGTGTGTTGTATAGCAGATCTATCTAGTTCTTATGTTCTAGATTTATGCATTATCTGTTATAATTGCGCACACTGGGTTTTATTGTTAAATGTTTGCTTAAATACTGTAACAAGAAGATCAGATCTGTAATAATTTCATTAATAAGAAATTGCATCTGCGCGGATCTACGTGGAAGCCCGATAACTGTACAGAGTGGCGCGAGGCTGCAAAACGGTTCGCAACCCCTCCAGACCACATCAAGACATCCCAAGGGTGCGGAAACCTGGTTCCAGCACCCTCCCCTACTACCTCGAGTGAGACCTCAGTCCGCACTCCACGGACTATTGCCGAAAGGGCTGGTAGCTGTGGGATTTGTTTGGCTAATAACTCTTCTAAACCTGGGTCAGGGCCCAATAAGCCAACACCTTGCTTTTCCAACGAGTCAATATTGAACAACCTTCTGAACAATGGGGGCTGGATATCATAGCTGATATTGTTCCACACTCTTCTAAAAAACACAAATATATTTTAGCTACTACATATTATTTCACCATGTGGGTGGAATCAATACCCTTAAAGGTGGTCAATTCTGAAATTGTTATTGATTTTATCGATCAACACATAATTACAAAGTTTAGCCTTTCTATTGCTCTCATGTTTGATAATGCACCATACTTTTCTACCAATTTCATTACTGAATTTGCACTAAAGTGAGGTTTTAAATTTAAATATTCAGTAAATTACTATCCTTGGGGAAATGGATTGGTTGAATCCACTAATAAAAATATCTTAAGAATTATTAAGCGAACTACTGATGAAAACCAAAAGAATTGGCATAAGGCTTTAATTTTTGCTCTATGGGATGACAAGATTACTCACAAAGCTTATTTAGGAACTTCTCCCTATTACCTAGTATATGGAAGAGAAGTTGTGTTGCCTCCTAATTTAGCTTTACCTTCACTAGCCCTAGTGCAATCTGTTGAGGAACAACCTTGCTCTTCTTTACAATTAAGAATGTCTCAAATTCTAAAACTGGAAGAAGGAAGAGATAAAGCCAAACAAACTCATACCCGGCATCAGCATACAATCAAGTCTTGGTTGGATACAAGTTCAGTAGGAAATAAAATTTTTGAAATTGCTGACTTGGTTCTGAAATGAGATAAAGCCCATGACAAAAAGGGAAAACATACAAAGTTCCAGAAACTTTGGCTTGGCCCATTTTAGATCATTGAAAATATTGGCCCATCAACTTTTATCCTCCAAGATTTACAGGGTAAGAGAGATTCTCTTCCCATAAATGGGCTAGTTTTAAAGAAATATTTTTCTTGAGAATGCATATTCTGTTGTAAATATGTAAATAATAATATGTACATATCAGTGTCCTTAGATTAGTTGTGTTGAATAATACTCTTTTGACTTCGTATTGGGTTCTCTCATCATTAATATGGAATTTATGAATTAAAGGAAAATTATTTAGAAATAAATTATCACATTGAGGTTTAGTATTGCACCTATTCTAATCTTTGATATATTTATCTCCATTAGCTTGTGAATATTTCATAACTTGAAACATTAAAAGATATTATTATCCTTTGATCTGTCATGTACAGTTTCTTTTAAAAATAAAGATTGTTTCAAAGTTTTAGCACCTTATGACTTCAATTGTCATCCATAACTCTTAAGGAGCAGTTTTACCTCCCCATCCACTAATTTTACATTTTTTAGAGTGTAATTCAAAAATATTTAAACTTGAAGGATAAGGGGTCTCATTATGAGCCAACTTACCATGATCATGGGGAACTAATGATACTGACATTATTACAACTGGTCGCCAAGCCAGGATAATGACTTATGGTTGTAAGAATGTAAGAAAAGAAGTCTCATCACGAGCCAACTTGTTCAATATCATTATAACTTATGAATGGAATTGTCAACATCTATTCACCATACCAAGATAATGGCTTTCAAGAAATTAAAAGAAATTTTTTAGAAAAAGACTAATACCTCTAAGATTTATTATAGTGGGTGGGATACTGGTATTACTCGGTTAAATGGTAACCCTGTCCAAGCTATGGACACCTACTGGAAGTAGTGGCTCTACTAGTGACAAGTAAGCCTATCTTAATGCAAAGATTCGATAGTTCTTTATTTCATCATTTCGACTGATAAAATGATGGGAAAAGATAATTTAGGTTCTTATAAACAACAAGTTATGGATTTTAGGCTTCTGTGAAATATATATACATTATAAGAATTTTTTTCGGTAATAATCACATCAAGGAATATTTGTAGACACGTTTCGAACCAGCCAGTGTGGTTCATTGCCAGGACAAGATGAAGGATCAGATCATGGTAGTGGGTTAAATAGATATACATATCCTTCCAATGGCTATAAAAAATTTTCTATAAAGAAATGACTACTTTTGACTAGGTCAAAAGATAGGTGAAGAATTAATTTAATCACAATTCAAATAATAAAGTCAAATGTATATAAATACATATAAATATTTTTTTTTCTTTTTCTTACATAAGTTTGAAATATTTTTGACTAAGCTAATAAAATTAATATTTTAATTATAATTTAAATAATTAAATATCTAAAATTATATAAAATAAAATCTTAGATTCCAGACTAACTTTTGACTTGACTAAGAATTAGGAGAAAATTAATTTACTTTGATAATTAAAGAAGTAATATATATGTGTGTGTGTGTGTGGATGAAATATTATATAACACATTCCATAAATTGAGCGTAAGGATTATTATCAGAATAATGGAAAACAAAGCTTAATAAATAAGGAAATCAACTAAATTAAAAATTCTTAAGTCAAAGGTAGAATATAAAATAAATTAAGATCCAAAATATATATATAAGGGAAAATAAAGGAAATTCATAAAACCACTAGACCTAAAAGGAGAAAAATTAAGAGGAAAGATCAAGGATCCAACAGATGCTAATTTTCCATCCATCATCCCTATTTAGACTACTCAATCTCCTTTCAATTTTGATGGCTTCTGTAAACTTACGGTGATGAAAATGAGAAATCTTTGCAATAACCCTAGCCTCCTCAATGAATATATGATGCCTTGTCTTCTCAACATGTTTAGCCAAAGATGAAGAGCAAGTCCTCCCATGCTTGATGTTGGTTGCATGTTCCTTAATCCTGTGATAACATAAACACCCTTCATATCCTTTGGGTTCATTGCGCCTTTAACAGATTTAATGGTGTTGAGGGGTGTAAAGGTTGAGGGAACATTATGCTTCTTCAAGATTCTCAAAATCTTGTATATAGTCCCTTGGATGAAAGGGAGATGTATCCCTGAGTTATGATCACTCGGGTCTTTCGTAACCTTAGGACCTTTGATAGCTTTGTGGAAAGCTTTAATACCTTGTTTCCTATTATATCCATTGTTAACAAAGACATTAAGGAGATGGGTTTTCTCTTTGGAAAGGTCGTCTTCGACAGAAATCCTTAGTGCACAAGTAGCTAACGTGTTGAGAACACCTAGATTTTTAGAAGATAAATGATGGGATTTGGCATGAGGATATTGCTTAGTATGAGTTTTCTTCGAAACATTGGGTGGGAGAAAGAACCATCATCCTTCCTCGAAATGAGGAGATCAAGGAAAGGTATACAACCGTTAACTTCTTGTTCCATGGTAGACATTTTGGAGTTAGACTGATTATTAAGATGCTGGAAAAAGAGATCTAACGTTTCTAGACCATGTGGCCATATGGCGCAAGTGTCATCCACAAGTCTTTTCCAAATCCTGGCTTAAATCGAGCTAAGGCAAACGCTTTGGATTCAAAGTCTTCCATAAATAAATTGGCAACAATAAGGAATAGGGGGGAGCCCATGGCCACACCACATGTTTGTTCATAGAGCTCACCTTCAAAACAGAAAAAAGTCTAAGTAAGGCAGATCTCGACTAATGTAGCAGTGTCGGGATCAGTGAGGCAATAGATGACCTCAATGGATTCCTTAATGGGGACATTATTATAAAGGGAAACTACATTGAAAATGAGAATATTGTCCTCAAGATCAAATTTCATGTCCCTTAACTCATTGACAAATGACGAGGATTCTTTGACAAAGGACTCCGTAAGGCCAACACGGGTCTTAAGCTTCATGGCTAAATATTTAGCTAGAAGTTAGGTTGGCCCACCTATGGTGTTGACAATAGATCTAGGGGGGGGGGGGGGCTCCTTATGGATTTTTGGAAGCCCATAGATCCTAGGAGTGATAAGGATACTCTCGATAAGCTTGTGGATAAAGGAACCAACAGTGCTACTGGACTTTAAAGCTAGAGCAACTGCTCTAGAGATCCTCTTGAAGGGGTTATTGTCAATATTTTTGTAGCTTCCACTATTATTCAGGTGATCCAACATATTCTTCTGATAATCCTATTTATTAGGAATTATAATGGCCCCACCTTTGTCGGCTCTCAAGACAACAATGTCCTGGTTCCTATTCAAATATTTGAGGGCATCAAACTCATCCTTGCTAATGTTATTCTTAGGGGGTTTTGCTTTCCTAAGGATGATAGCGCATTCTTGCCAAATAATATTTTTAGTATTATCTAGTAAGCCCTTGATCCCAAACACGATGTCACACATAATATGATCCACCAGGATTTTCTTAGGAGCAAGGCAAAAATTTAAACCTTTCCCCAAAAGTCTAAAGACCAAAGGGGCAACGTAAAAACTCAACAGGTTGACTAACTTATTATTATGAGAAGGATTATTATTATTATTATTACCATCTACTTTATTAAATATACCTTTACCTTCTTCACGATTATTATAAATATTATAAATATTATTATTATTATTATTATTATTATTATTATTATTATTATTATCATTATTATTATTATTATTACCTTTACCTTTTACTTTATTAATATTAACCTCATTATCAAACCCCAGCAAAAGACCCTCATTCAAAAACTTATTACAAGGGTTTCTAAATGATCTGTTAATGAAAAAGGCATTATAGACTATGTGTGAATTCACTTATGTTACTTAATGAAATGGATCGAAAAGATTGCGAATAACATAAACAATTAAACCATTGAAAACATGTTCAAACAAATCAACACAACAAAATTTAATAAAGGAGTTCACCAGACTTCCTAGCTATGCCTCCTGGTCCTTTCGCTTCTAGTGTTGGCCTCTTTATGATGTCTTCAAGAATGTTGTTACATGAATGAGCTAAAAAACAAAGTCTCAGATAAGAAAATGAACCTCACCACTGCGTTCAGCTTGAAATTTCGAGTCAAACAAGTATAAACTTGACCATATTTGGCCAACGTGACCTCTAGACCCCCTGGAAAGTCAAAAACCACCTCTGCATGTAGCAAAACCACCTTTCTGCTGCGCAAAACCACCTCTGCCTGTGAAAAACCGCCTCTGCAAATGAAATCTACTTTGGAATCCATGTTGGTGGTTTCGGCCTAGTTTGGCACCTGCAACAATTTAAATAAAAATTTGGTGGCTTGGTTATCCAGCTCCACCGTATGGCAAGTTGGCCAGTGGACTTATGTGAAAGCGCTATTATATAAAGGGTTTCGGAAGGTCGGCAGTTCAAACCTCCGCCCGACCCTTCCGCCTTGTTCCTTGCTATACTTTAATGGTATATGATATATATATCATATACGATATATTGTTGCATTGCATGTGGGATTAATGTTAAGGTTGGTTATATATGGTTCGACGGTGATATTAAATGCTTAAAGGGACCGGCAGTCGGGGGTTGACCCTAACCGTCCGGCTCTTTTTCCGGTGGTTACCAACCATAATAATAAATATAACCCTTATCACTCTGTTTAACAAGTGATGAGATGGCTCATCTGGTGAGCATAATTTGGTGAGATCTCAGGAATTCGAGAGCTCAGGGGTTTGATCCTCTCTAACCCCAAAATTTTGGGATTCGCATGCCAATATTGGGCAAATCCGGGCTGCCATGTGTCAGCACCGGATTGGCCCATTTCAACCAATTAAAAACTGCCACGTCACCTTCCTTGTTGATGTCATCAAAACCATGTGGCAAATTCTCGGGACCAGTTTTACTTTGACTTTCTTTGACTTTGACTTTGACTTTTTGACCTTTTTTTGCCCTAGTTTTCTTGAAACTTTGACTGGCCTTAACTTCTTCATCCGAACTCGGATTTTCATGTCGTTCACACCATTGGAATTGTCTCGTCAAGAACTTCGACTTGATACCACTTTCAACTGAGTTTGAAGACTTTGATTTGGAGGCAAAACTGAAGCCATTTTGGATCACTCCTCCCCACCGAAAGCTTTTGGACCACCAAAAGTTGGTTTTAGTTATCGAGTAAGTGAGGATGAAGTTCCCTCACTTTTCCAATTTCTACCCATCGTGCCTTACTTGGATTTGTACCTTTGATTCCAACTCGAAGATACTCAACATTTCCGGTTGCGAAGTCCTTATCCTCCTATCAAGAATTGTGTCCTCCTGTAGCTCATTGAGATACTCGGGCAAAATATCTTTGATGAAAGGTAGCTAACCTTGCTTTTCGGGATCTTCAATCAATGAAGGTTCATACAATCGCAAGTTTTCAACATTTACGACAGAATAGATTTTCATATAAGTTGGTAGATCTAGGCGGAAAGAATTTTCACCAATCTTATGAAGTATTTTGGAAGGACCATATCTAATTGGTTTCAACTTTTTACCTTCCCCTTGTAGTCTTTCTTTGCTAATGTACAGCCAAAATTGATCACCAACTTGAAAACTATGCTCAACTCGATGCTTGTCATGCCACACTTTATACTTTGATTGGCTTCTTTCCAACTATTCCTATACTGCCTGGTGAATTTCCTAGATTTGTTTAATGAACTTGGTTGCTTTGTCCACATCACTGTGTCCATCAACTGCTATGTCTTTACCAAAGAAAAAATCCAAGGGAGACTTTGGTGTAAAACCAAAACAAGTCTCAAAAGGGGATCTTTGAATAGAAGAATGTTTCGCATGGTTGTAAGCATGCTGCACATAACACAAATGCTCATCCCAAAGTTTGGGATGCTTGTTGCAATATCCTCGAAGCAACTGTATCACTCTCCAATTGACCACTTTTGTCTGACCATCTATTTGCGGATGAAATGATGTGCTCTTCTTCAACATTGTGTCCATTAACTCCCATAGACTTGACCAAAATTTCCCGACAAATCGAGAATCTTGATCGGATACAACAGAAGTGGGTAACCCAAAATGGACCCATACATTTTGAAAGAACAACTTTGCAGTTTGTTCAGCTGTGACCTGTTTATTACATGGTGTCAAAATACACATTTTACCGAACCTATCCACAACTACATACAAATAATCATGACCCTTTCTAGACCTTGGCAATCCCCCAACAAAATCCATGGAAATACTTTCCCAAGGATGAGAAGGAATTGGCAATGGAGTATACAAACCTAATTTTCTATTACCTGGCTTGCTTGTAGCACACATAGTACATCCTTTAATATATCTAGAAAATGTCTCATTCATTCGTGGCCAATAGCAAAATCTTTGTAATTGGGAAACTATTTTACTTACACCAAAATGACCTGATATGAGAGAAGTATGTGCTTCTCGAATTATGTTAACTCTTTTAGTTTGTGGAATGCATAACTTTCCCAAATGATATAAGAGTTTGTCCTTTATGTAATAATCCAATTCTTCTACCTGCTTTCCATGACTTAAATTTGCATATGCATCCTTAAAATCTCTGTCTTGAGCATATTGTTCTATGTAACTTTCATGAATTACTGAATTATGCTTAAGTATTGTGCATGCATTTATAATTGGTCTTGATAACATATCTGCAACCTTATTATGTATGCCCTTCTTATATCTAATAACAAGATGAAATTGATGTAGGAAACCCATCCACCTGTAATGTCTTGATTGTTGCAATTTAGTTTGTGAGTGTAAGTATTGTAGTGGTTGATGATCTGTGTGTATGATTGTTTCTTTACCCATTATGTAATGTTTCCACTTTTTAACACTCTGAACTAATGCATATAATTCTTTATCATATGTAGGATAGTTAACTATTGCTGATGTGAATGTCTCAGAATGAAAGCATATAAGCTTTCCATGCTCCATCAATGCTGCCCCCATGGCATATTCACTTGCATCTGTCTCGATCTCGAATGGATGCTGAAGATCTAGCAGTGCTAGTACTGGCACTGTACTGATCCTTTCTTTCAATGTGTCAAAGGCTTTCTGCTGTTTGCCTCCCCACTAAAACACCTATTTCACACTTGTCAAAGCATGTAAAGGAGATGAAATCAATGAAAAGTTAGCAATAAACTTTCTCCAATATTGCGCTGCCCATAAGAAACTTCTAACTTCTATAGCAGTATTGGGCTTAGGCCAATTTAGAATGACTTCGACCTTAGAGGGATCTATCTTCAATTCACCACCCCCTACAATATAACCCAAATAATTTAAATATGTTCTGCCAAATTTACATTTTGATAGTTTTACATAGATATTTTCTCTTTTCAAAACATCTAAAACCTACTTTACATGCTTAACATGTTCATCCCATGTTCTACTGAAAACAAGAATGTCATCTAAATAGACTATTACAAAATCATCAATGAATGTCCTAAATACATCATTCATGACTCGCATGAATGTGGCTGGAGTGATAGCTACGCCAAAAGGCATAACCATCCATTCATAGAGTCCTTGCTTCGTTTTGAAAGCAATATTCCATACATCCTGTTCTATAACTCTAATCTGATGGTAGCCGCTTCACAAGTCTAATTTAGAGAAGTAAACTGCATATTTTAATTGATCTAACAAATCATCAATATGAGGAAGAGGATAACGATTCTTTATTGTGATTTCATTTAATGCTCTAAAATCAATGCACATTCATCACGAACCGTCTTTCTTTCGCACTAACACAATAGGTGATCCACATGATGATGTGCTTGGTTGAATAAACCCTTGATCGAGCAACTCCTATACCTACTTCCTTATTTCTGAATTCTCTAGAGCTGATAACTTGTACATTCCAATGTTAGGTAGTGGAGCATCCTACTACAAATAAATCTCATGTTCTATCTCTCACTTGGGTGGAAGCCCTTTAGGCTCTTGAAACAGAATATCATAATCAGAAACAACTTTAACTAGATCTGCTTTCTGTTTAGGATTACAACTTTTGAATGCATCAGATTTATCAATATCCTTTGCTTTTACAATCATGAGTAAAAATTGTTTACTTGCATTTACAATTCTTTTCATCTATCTGGAATTTATGAGAGAGAAGTTATCTTTGAGTTTATGAGCTCTTATAATATATTCAATTCCATCCTTAGTGATTTGATACTTATTTTCAGTTCGATAGAAGATAGCATTTCTATTGTACAAGTATGGAATTCCTAATAGAGTTCCACATATGTCCAATGGGACTATGTCTAACTCAACCTCATCTAAAAACTTTGACCCCATAGAAAAATGAAGTTTACATTGTTTCGTAACTTGTAGTTTAGTTTTATCACACACCCAGCCTAATGGATATGGCTTTTTATGAGGTTTTGTTTCTAGACCCAACTTCTTTAAAATTGCTTCGAAAATTAAATTAACTTGTGACCCACTATCAAATAAAGTATCAATTTTAGTATGCTTGGAAATGACTCTAATGTGAAATAGCTCATTTCTTTTCTTCTCATCATTATCATTATCAACACAATATGAAGAAGTACTTGTAGATGCTTTAGAACTTTTACCTTTATATACCTGTAGCTGTAACCGTTGTTTCGTCACCTAAATTGGATCCCAAGTCCTTTTGAATAGCAGCAAAATTCTTTCGCTCTTTACTCCCAAACTTCTTAGGCTTCAATTCTGGATGCAGTGACCAACAATGTGCCTCATCGTGTCCTTCCTTCTTACAATGAGTGCATGAAGGTTTGTCTTTCTTCATAGTGTTTGTTTTCTTCTCCTTCCACTTGAGTTTCTTCTTGCCTTTATTCTTGCCTTCAATAGGTTTGGATGATTTCCCAACTTCTGGGGTTACATTTTTACATCTAGCTTCTAGATGAGTTGCTTGAATAGATACATCATCTAAGCTAGTTGGATTGAACATAAGTATGGTATGCCTCAAATAACTATGAAGACCACCTATGTATTTCAACAATGTTTCTGGTGTGTCCAATGAAATGCCTAATTTTAAAGCTCTCTTATAGAATTCCTGAGTATAACTTTGAACACTTTGACCTTTTAATTGATGTAATGTTTGCCAACTCATCATTTCTTGTTGCATATAAGCCAATGGATAACATTTCTTTTTAATAGTAGAAACAAATTCATTCCAAGTTGAAATGATTTTACCATGCTTTTCGAGATCTTCTTGAGTCTTGCCTTCCCACCATACAAGTGCAGTTCCTCCAAGTCGAAGGCTAGCAAGATAGATCTTCCTTCCTTCTAAATCCACTTTCTACACCTTGCAATATACATCAATTTGCCTTATCCAATTATCAAGATTTTCAACGTTAAGTTATCCATCATAAACTGGAAAATCAAATTTTACATCTAATTTGATCAAAGAGGTTTTCTTCTTCTTCTTCTTAGAACTAGATTTATGAGAAGAAGATGATGATGATAATGATGGTGATGATGGAGGAGATGGAGGAGGCTTTTCTCCTTTCCCCTTGTCATATTTGTCTAGAGGAGAGAAGAGAAAAGGTTCCTTGTCTTCTTTTTCTAGTTTGGATGATGAAGCGCCTTCACCTTTGCCCTTTTTAAACTCGTTATACATCTCTTCCACCATTGCACATATTGTCTTGAAACTATCCAGGAACTGAGATTCCATGTGTTATAGACATTTTTGTGCCTTACAGCATTGAGCATGAAATGTCCATAATCCAAGGGATCCAAAGTCCCTAAAAGAGTTGTTCCGACCCTAAAGGAACAAGGTCAACCAATGACAGCTTCTCCCAGAAGTTCTCCACCAAAAACCACTCAGAAACAGTCAATTCAGGATCAATTCAGAAGCTCTTCTAGCTGCCTGCATTGCAATGCACCCTAGTACACTAGCTAGGTGCGTTGCAACGCACCTAAAAGCACTACCAGGGTGCGCTGAGCGAGAAATGCCAAATGGCAATGTCATTCCGCAAGGTGTACAGACACTAGAAGCTTCCAGAATCTTCCTCAATGACACTTGCCTCAATGAATTCAACTAGTGATGAGTAAGAGGCTCTCAACCTCCAAGTGGAAGCACGAACTGACAGAGAGAAGCCACAAGTCAAAACATAAGCTGACTCATCCTCTCTGCTTACATCTATATATGGATCTCTCACCCAGAGGTCCTGGAGGCTGGAATTTTGTACTTTGCAGAGAATTGCTGTTGGTTTGAGATTGAGATTAGTACATTGGGTGATTTATGCTTTGTTGGAGGAGAGGAAGGGATTCCTTTGCTGGGAGGTAGATGCTGGATCGGGACTCACTTGGTTGTATCTCCTCTTGGACTTTCTTATCATATCAATGATGTTTCGTTATATTTGCATATTTAGTTTATATCTGATCCTAAACTAGTTATGAATGTAAATCTATGTCTTTTGTGTAGTTTTCCTCTCTTGTGATCTTGCAGGAACTGAGTGAAGCCGGACCAGTGAAGGAGAAGGCAGCGGGAAACAAGCAAAAGAGGAGAGTGATTGGATCAACAAGCTAGCGAAAGACACAGGTTAGTTACATCTTTCTTCTCCATTTACATTTCATAAAGAAGAATACTCAGATAGTTTTCCTTGTTTGTTGCTAAGGCACTATCACACCTTAGAGTGGGATAGAGGCATTCTGAATTGGATACTTTTCCCAACAACAAATTGGCGACTCCGCTGGGGATCGTATCTTGTTAGTTTATTTGTGTTTCTATTGTTGTTCTTCTCATAAACTCAGGAGTGCCGAATCGAACTGCATTTGCCATTTTCAAATGCAAAGTAGAGATCTGTTACTCTAGTCCATTCGCTGGGCCTGTTTATGATCTGAAAAGCTGATCCACAAGTGCTCTAACAGCCCTTTGTGATAGATCTTAGTTCTCCTTTAAATCATCCCTCTAATTGTACCTAATTGATAGCTTTTATCCGGCCAAAAACTGTAGATTAAACTGCAAACCGTGACCCAGAACCCAGAAACAACTCTCGTTTCTGCTTCAGCGCAGACTCTTTGAAGAGGTTCTGCATTTCAACGCAGGTCCCGTGAAGGCTACCTGCACTGAAGTTCAGTTTCTCTGTGCTGGGGGTGCGCTGATCAGCCTTTGCCTTGTGCAGCTGTGGTTCCCTGCTTCTTTTGCTCAGTTTTATCTATGTTTTTTGCAGCCTGTTATCAGTGTGTGTACCTATCTGAAACCCCTTTTCTTTGCCTCAATTCTGCCTCAGTTGTATAAAGAAACTGTATTTGTTCTTTGTGTATTTGTTACATCATTTGCAGTTTCCCATCACAAAAGTAAACTAGTCATACTGTCGCCCTTAGATCTAGACCTGTCGTAAGTGTCATTTTGATCTTAGGAGTGAGTTTGTTTGCTGTTCACAGTTGATTACGCTTTTACTTTTGTATTTTGGTTTGAATTTATGCATTTCTAGTGTCGAAACAAGTAAATCATAAAGTGTCGTAATCGTCTTTTTGATTTCGAAAAGGAAACTTGTTTGTGTTTTTCACTTGAAATCAAATTCAAATTTGTACAACAGCTTTCTTTTTAGGCATCAATATTAAGAAAGTGAAAACAAATACATACATATGTGCATTTTCATTTTGACAGTTTGCATGTGTTGATTTAGGAAAAGTGCATTTACAGTGTGCTCTATGCTCTTCGAGAAAAGATGGTGTCTTTCTTTTCCCCTTGTAGCTAGGATTTTCATTGTTGAAAAGATATAAAAGCTTGCTTATCATCTTTAGACTGCATTTAGGAATTGTGTCATACATCTCGTGGTGATCCAAAAAGGCAAACTTCTAAGAAAGATCAACCTAAAATAAATTGAATGAACTTAACAACGCTTTGTAACTTAACGCACAACATAGAGGTCTAGGCTAGAGACGTGTTCCGGCGTCGTAAAACCTGGTCACTGGTCACCTCACTGATGGTTGGGTGATTCCTCCTAAGAGACGATAAGTGCCAATACGGATTGTGCTCCCACGTACCGTCGAGTATATATTGGGAGACCCCTATAGGCATAAAACCTTTATCCATAGGAAGCCATGTCGGCCGCCCTACTGATCGCAATGCACTGAACACAACATTCGGGAAGATTGACCACCCGTACCTTAAAAAGTATTCTGCGGTTTTGCGAAAAGTTTGGCACACCCTCTACCTAGAACTCCAGAGCAGTCCCTTTCGTTCCTTTTCAGACTCCTTAACGGAAAAGGTCCATCTAAGCACTTGTCACTTCAGGCTCATTAAAAATCGAAGGAGACTAGAGTCATCTTTTGCTTTTTCTCGACTCTTTAAAATTGAAAAAGCAAGTTGTGTCTAAGCGTCGTTAAAATTTATTTTAAACGGAATAATCACCCTCTTTCCTGCATTGATCTTTAGGTTGAGAAAATGGAGCCTACCAACCAAGGAATTCCCCTTGGTGGAAATCCTAGTCCCTTCTCCTCTTGGGGAGATGTTGGTGCACCCCATATGGCCACATTGTCGCTTCCAGGACTGACAATTGGCCTGCCGGTCTGGCTCTTCTCAACCAATGTCGTTCAGAACACCACTATTCCTGCACAGTCGAATCAACAATTAGACGAGTCCAGAATTTCCCACCAACCTTATACTTCCTCTCATTCCTCCTCTCGTCCTTCCTCTTCGCGTGACGGGACTGGTAAAACTAAAAACCAAACTCCCAAGGAGAAGAAGGAAAAGAAGAAGAAAGAGAAAAAGAAGAAGGAGCCAAAGGAAAATAAGGGAAAACAAGTGTCGTCTGATGAAAATCCACACATAGCACTGACCAGGCCTAAATCGCCATGTGTCATCTGCAAGGGAAACCACTTTCACAGAGATTGTCCTTGCATCCCTCGGATACTAAGGGACTGGTCTCCTCGTTTGCACAATCCGGTGTCATCAACCTCTGATAGCCATGTTGAAAGTACACCGTCAACTAGCGAAAGTGAAGTTCTAGGACAAAAAGGGAGAACTAGACCTCCCTGTAGACTGTGCGAAGGCGACCATGCCCTCCACCGTTGTCCCTTCGTAGATGAGGCTAAAAGAGTCTTGGAAGATCGTCCGGTTTCACCGTTACGACTTCCTCCTGGATATAAAAAACTCTTGCCAAGTCCTTCGTTAGTTGAGAATCTAGCTGGCCCGCTCAAGTGGTCAGCTGAAGCGTCTATCATTGAGGATAAACCTACTGAATCCATACCAGACGAAAGTCAAAAGGTCGAGGTGGCAGTTGACCCGGTCTTGCCTTCAGAGGTATTATCTTCGAATGATACAGTCACTGAAGAGGATAAGGATGACACCATCCAGATTCTTTTCATCAACACAAACTCCGACGAACACGGGGGCAATCCACCCATTCCTTTATCGCAGGAAGGAAGTTCGTCAGAGCGATACTCGACCGTCTACTCGGTCCCACCACCAAGCAACCTAGTTGTATCCTTCGACTGGAACCAACTAGGCAGACCCCGTTTGCCAGCAAGCATACCATTCTGAATTATCGTTCAAATATACAGAATGGTCATGGCTGGCACCATCATTGATGAGGGGGCATCTGTGAGTATCCTTTCCTCTATTGCTTGGAAAGCACTTGGTTCGCCATCACTTTTGCCTGAAATGAGAAATCTGACAGGCTTCGATAAAGGAACCAGTCGACCTTTAGGGATCCTCCCCAATGTGCCCATAACATTGAAAGGGAAGACCGTTCAAATGAACGTGATGGTCGTTCAAGGACCCTTGGATTATAACCTACTCCTTGGACGAGACTATATATATTGCATGGGAGCCATCGTCTCCTCACTCTTTAGAGTAATGTGTTTTCCGCACGAAGGAAGAGTGGTCAAGCTCGTGGACCAGTTTTCATTTCCCAGATCACGCATCACAAATAGTCATATACCATCCCTAAATGGTCTCTTCACGCAAGAAATGTCTCAACCCACGGTCCGTCCTCCCGATGAGCGCGAGTAATTCAGAGGGATATGACTGGAACCCAGGGGGCATGCGTCCTGGTCTGCTTCGACAGGAAAACTTTGGGTATAGGGTAGGTTTCCGCGGGAGAATATGACTAGTCTGTACCCCGCCCATGCTGGAAGAGGGTTATTCTAGAATAAGATTCTTTTGTCAAAGTTATGTGTTTGGCACTCGTTGTCACTCACCTTTGTCTATCTCGGTAGACATCACCGAGGAAATGTTTTGTTTGCTGCGCAAATGAGACAATCTTTGGTAACTTGAAAGAGGTAGGCCTTTCCTGGTAGAACAAATGTTTTATCTGCAAATTGAGGGGTAACCTTGAAATCGTACTTTATGCCTGGGGGCATGCAAACCTTTTTGAGTGCAAGCAAGGGGCGGCTATTTATTTTTTAAATTTTTAGGTCCTCCCTTTAAACCCGTAGGTCTAACCCTTTAAACTCGTAGGATTAGTCGTTTCCGAACTTGCATAAAGAAAGGATTCCAGGAGCAAAGCTTTGTAAGGCGCAAGCTCCATAAAAAATGGAATCTTACATGAGACATTCTTATCATATGACTGGATTAATCGAGCAGTTTTAGCACATAGTTCATGCTCGTTAAAAAATAAACATAAGACCGAGCAGTGTTTTTCCGCGTTTAAGCTCGTTAAAAAATGAACTACCCTCTGGTAAATAACCACCGTGAATGTAGCATTATCAGCCATTAAAGCCTTGGTCGTGTTTGCACCGTCACCTCCACTTTTCATTAGCCGATCATTCACCTCCATTTGATTGTTTACCCATTTTGAGGAACAGCTGCAAAGAGTGATTTCACTAGCCATCCTTGTGACACTGCCGTGCTTGGAAAATTCCAACCCTTACCTGGGATCAGCTGCTACCCATCTTATCACTCGTTCCTCAAAAGACGAGTCTTCTTTAAGCTCTTTTCATCTGACTCGTAAAATATGAAAAGATTGCCGAGTTTTGGCCTTCCAGCTCGTTAAAGCGACCGGAAGTGCTATCCCTCCTCTAGATTTTAATCTTTTTGGACCTGAGGGATTATTGCACAAAAAGATCGAGCGCTTGTTTTGTTCGGCTCGTTAAAACTATCGAAAATTCATCCCTTCTGTATTGTTTTATACTTTTTCGGACTTAAGGGATTAGATGATGAAAAAGGAACTTTGGAGTTATCTTTACGTACCTTTTCAGACTCTCTAAAAATGAAAAGGACCGAGTTATCTTTGTCGTTAGACTCGTTAAAAAGATCAATAGCGACAAACTTGTCTTTAGACGAGAACGAGTTTCATTATCGCTAGGCTTGTTAAAACATAGCGATGGGTTTGCCCGAAGGGAAAATTATAGAACAAGCATATGTTATCCTCCTCAAGCTTGACAAAAATAAAGAGGTACTGGTTAGAAATGACTGGGGAAAAATTGGGAAGAAACTCAAAGGACTTTTATTGGTAGCAAGTCGCTCTTGAACATGACACTTCCACTTCGTGCCTGAGTCGGGTTGGGTTGTTTCATTCACCGGTCACATCACCATGGTCTCGCCATACCATCCATCTTTGGGGTAAGTGCTACCAATCCATCACGTAAGTGTCGCCGACATGTTCAAGAGAAGTCATCCAGAGAAGTCAACCGTGTCCCATCCACTACCATACATTATCCTTCATTCTTTCATGACCGCCACCCTGAACCATATATCATCAGATCGTTTTCACCTCCATAAAAATCGTTTGCTCCGTTCAGTGTCACTGATGTGGGATACATTAAGGCCCTCCTTTGATGGATTGCTTCTTGTTGACATCAGCTCATTATCCAAGAAGTTGATCTAGGAACACCCCCTTCAGTACTTTGAAGCTTGCATGCCTCAATGGCAAGTTTCTCACTTCCGGCGACAGGTATACATCAATGACCTTCGACCGAAAGATTTTGCGTGGTGTTCGACGCCAAGTCCTTTATTCACGCCACGCGAATTGTACTGCAGTACCTTGAGGGTCATTATCATTATCGGTGATTCCTCTCATGCTTGTTAACAGTTTACATCATTGACTGGTAATCAAGCGATGCCTTTCCATGTTCGACTTCAGAACATTTCCCACATGGATCGACTTGTACTTAGAGTGAAGATCGGATGAGATTGAAGACCCCGATCTAGTTTCATCCATCCAGGCTGCGATATATATTCAAGAAAAATAAAGACATTGACATGTATAGCATTGCAGCACAGATAATAATCCTACCAAAAGTATGATGATTTCTTCAAAATCATCAGTCTACCATCAGACGATTGTCTGTTCTATGTACAGAAAAATGAATTTATAAAGCTGAGCATGGGAATGCCCGCCTCAGCTAGATCATGAAAACAGTATGAAAAATAATGTATTGTATTGTATCTTATTACAGGTCTCCTCCCAACATTGGAAGAACTTCGGATCCTCCTAATAAAGCATTTCACCCGATAAACGGCCTCATACTTTAGGGGGCAACTGCTATAGACATTTTTGTGCCTTACAGCATTGAGCATGAAATGTCCATAATCCAAGGGATCCAAAGTCCCTAAAAGAGTTGTTCCGACCCCTAAAGGAACAAGGTCAACCAATGACAGCTTCTCCCAGAAGTTCTCCACCAAAAACCACTCAGAAACAGTCAATTCAGGATCAATTCAGAAGCTCTTCTAGCTACCTGCATTGCAATGCACCCCAGTACACTAGCTAGGTGCGTTGCAATGCACCTAAAAGCACTACCAGGGTGCGCTGAGCGAGAAATGCCAAATGGCAATGTCATTCTGCAAGGTGTACAGACACTGGAAGCTTCCAGAATCTTCCTCAATGACACTTGCCTCAATGAATTCGACTAGTGATGAGTAAGAGGCTCTCAACCTCCAAGTGGAAGCAAGAACTGACAGAGAGAAGCCACAAGTCAAAACATAAGCTGACTCATCCTCTCTGCTTACATCTATATATGGATCTCTCACCCAGAGGTCCTGGAGGCTGGAATTTTGTACTTTGCAGAGAATTGCTGTTGGTTTGAGATTGAGATTAGTACATTGGGTGATTTATACTTTGTTGGAGGAGAGGAAGGGATTCCTTTGCTGGGAGGTAGATGCTGGATCGGGACTCACTTGGTTGTATCTCCTCTTGGACTTTCTTATCATATCAATAAAGCTATTTGATTTTCTCCTATATGCTTGTATATCAATGATGTTTCATTATATTTGCATATTTAGTTTATATCTGATCCTAAACTAGTTATGAATGTAAATCTATGTCTTTTGTGTAGTTTTCCTCTCTTTTGATCTTTCAGGAACTGAGTGAAGCCGGACCAGTGAAGGAGCAGGCAGCGGGAAACAAGAAAAAGAGGAGAGTGATTGGATCGACAAGCTAGCGAAAGACACAGGTTAGTTACATCTTTCTTCTCCATTTACATTTCATAAAGAAGAATACTCAGATAGTTTTCCTTGTTTGTTACTAAGGCACTATCACACCTTAGAGTGGGATAGGGGCATTCCGAATTGGATACTTTTCCCAACAACACCATGCCAATGGGATGTTCTTCTGTCATTCTTCTCCTTCGAGAAGAGACCCTTCCAATTGCTGGGTTTGCTTCAACAAGCTCTCCTTCACGTCGTTTGAGCCTCAACCTAGTAAGCATCCAAATCTTCACACAAACTTGTCAAACCTTAAAAACCTTGCTGTTGTGATACCACTTGATCCGTTAATGAAAAAGGTATTATATAATATGTGTGAATTTGCTTATGTTACTTAATGCAATGGATCGAAAATATTTCAAATAACATAAACAATTAAACCATTGAAAACATGCTCAAACATATCAACACAACAAAATTTAATAAAGGAGTTCACCAAACTTTTTGGCTACGTCTCTTGATCCTTTCACTTCCAGTGTTGACCTCTTTATTATGTCTTCAAGAATGTTGTTACTGGCATGAGCTCAAAAACAGAGTCTCAGATAAGAAAATGAACCTCACCACTGCATTCAGCTCGAAATTTTGATTCAAACGAGTATAAACTTGACCATATTTGGCCAACGTGACCTCTAGACCCCCTAGAAAGTCAAAAACCACATCTGCCTATAGCAAAACCACTTTTATGTTGCGAAAAACCGCCTCTGCTTGTGAAAAACTACCTCTGCAAATGAAATCTGCCTTGGAATCCATGCTGGTGGTTTCGGCTTGGTTCGGCACCTGCAACAATTTAAATAAAAATTTGGTGGTTTGGTTATCAAGCACCACCATATGGAAAGTTGGCTAGCGACTTATGTGAAAGTGCTGTTATATAATGGTTTTTGGAAGGTCGGCAGTTCAAACCTCCGCCTAACCCTTCTGCCTTGTTCCTTGTTATACTTTAATGGTATATATATATATATATATATATATATCATATACGATATATTTTTGCGTTGCATGTGGGATTAATGTTAAGTTTGGTTATATATGGTTCGATGGTGACATTAAATGCTTAAAGGGTCCGATAGTCAGGAGTTGACCCTGACCGTCCGGCCCTTTTTCCAGTGGTTACCAACCATAACAATAAATATAACCCTTATCACTTTGTTTAACGAGTGATGTGATGGCTCATCTGGTGAGCAGAATCTGGCAAGATCTTAGGAATCTGGGAGGTCAAGGGTTCAATCCTCCCTAAACCCAAAATTCTGGGATTCACATGCCAATATTGGGCAAATCCGGGCTGCCGCGTGTCAGCATTGGATTGGCCCATTTCAACCAATCAAAAACTGCCACATCAACTTCCTTGCTGACATCATCAAAACCATGTGGCGCATTCCCGAGACAACATGTGTCCTACTGATGTAAGCGTTGACTGTTGACCATTGACCAATTTGACTTTGACTTTCTTTGACTTTGAATTTTTGACCTTTTTTTGCCCTAATTTGCCTGAAACTTTGACTGGCCTTAACTTCTTCATCCGAACTCAGATTTTCGTGCCGTTCACACTGTTGGAATCGTCTCGTCGAGCACTTTGACTTGATCCCACTTTAAACTGAGTTTGAAGACTTTGATCTGGAGGAAAAACTGAATCCATTTTGGATCACTAAAGGTCAATAGAGAGAAATTAGAAATGAAATAGAACGACTTCCGAGAGTGGAAACCACTGATAGGGTAAATGTTCCTGCTAACTAAGAGAGAAAAGGTTAAAGGATCTTCGCTAGTAGGGGAGGAATAGAAATCTAGACCGAATGGGTGGATGCTGGAAGGAGACCAGGGGCAGGGATGGGAGTGGATAATAGAGGAATGAGAAAGGAAACAGGTTGAGAAGGAAGGGAGAGGGTCGCCATATTGAACGAAGTCATGAATAACCATGGTCTCAGAAGGAGGGTTCACAACCTGCGAATGACTGTCTGGACAAAAATCGGTCACAAGGGAGGAGTTATCAACCAGGAACAAAGACTCTGGAAGGGGAGAAAAAAGCCTAGAACCACCAATAGTGTAGGATGAGGGATGAAGACTAGCCTTACCAGATTGAATCTAAAGCGGATTTCCCTGATCCAAACGTTTACCATGGGAGCCGACAAAATTACTTGAAATATGTTGAAATGGACATCCCAGTAAATCAATAACATTAGCTGGGGAGGAAACCACTTATGAAATTGGATGAGAACCATAATTGATCCATGAACAAAGCACATCAATCTAATCTGAATTAATCTTTCTGTTGGAAGAACGTGAAGAGTGGTTAGAAAGGCCACTATGAGTAGCAGTGCTCGATAGCTTGAGAAATTTGACAGATTTCTTTTTCTTCTAGATCTCCTCCATCCACAGAGATTTAAGAGTAGAGTATGCATCGATCATTTTCCACAGGGTGGTGGAAATTATAATAGAGAGATCCAAATGCAAAGAGAGAAGATGTTGAGAGATCCGATCAAGACCACTTCTTATTCTGAAAATCTCAAACCACAACAAGGAAATACTTGCCTTCAGAAACACACGATGGTTTTTGGGAATATTGAGGGGATGTTAATTCAATCAAACACTAGAATGTTGGAAGAATCTCTACATATTTTAAGGAATTCCATACCTGATTTCAACTTGGAGACCTACAAGCATGCTCGTTAAAAATGATGAACCTTCATAGCAATGACCCTTCTGTGCAGGGTTGTAATTATCTATTTTAGGCTTATCTGATCCATATCTACATTATAAGAATTTTTTTTGGTAATAATCAAATCAAGGAACATTTGTCGACGTGTTTCGAACCAACCAGTGTGGTTCATCGTCAGGACAAGATGAAGAATCAGATAATGGAATCGGGTTAAATAGATAGATGGATCCTTCCAACGGCTATAAAAGAAGGCTATAAAGAAACAACTACTTTTGACTGGGTCAAAAAATAGGTGAAGAATTAATTTAATCATAATTCAATAATTAAGTAAAATGTATAGAAATACATATTTATTTTTTCTTTTTCTTACATAAATTTGAAAATATTTATGACTAAGCCAAGAAAATTAATCTTTTAATTATAATTTAAATAGTTAAATATATATAATTATATAAAATAAAATCGTAGATTCCAAACTAACTTTTGACTTGACTAAGAATTAGGAGAAAATTAATTTACTTTCGTAATTAAATAAGTATGTGTGTGTGTGTGTGTGAAATATTATAACGCATTCCATAAATTGAGGCTAGGGATTATTATCAGAATAATGGTAAACATAGATTAATAAATAAGGAAATCAATTAAATTAAATTAAGATCCATAAAAAATATAATATATAAAAAAATGTAGATATATCTATATATATATATATATAAAGGAAAAGGGAAACAAAGAGGAATGAATAAACCTAAGGGGGAGAAAACAGAAGAAACCAAAATCAAGGAGAAAAAGGGAAAATCAAGGAAATTGAAAAAATCACTAGACCAGAATAAGAAGAACTAAGAGGAAATGGTAGGGATCCAACAACAAGTAATGTTCCATCTGTCATCCCTATTTAGATTACTTGATCTCCTTTCAATTTCAATGGCTTCCCTAAACTTACGATGATGAAAATGAGAAATCTTCATAATAACTTCCTCTTCAATGCATATATGATGCTTTGTCTTCCGAGCATGTTCAGCCAAAGCTGAAGAGTGGTTCCTCCCATGCTTGATGTCGGTTGCATGTTCCTTAATCTTCTATTTTATAGACCAGCTAGTTTCACCAATGTATGAGGTTCTGCAAGAACACAGGATAACATAAACGCCTTTCATATCCATTGGGTTCACTAGGTCTTTAACATATTTTAAGGAAATTCTAATGGAGTTTAGGGGTCTAAAGGTTGAGGGAACATTATGCTTCCTCATGATTCTCACAATCTAGTTTGTGGTCACTTGGATAAAAGGGAGATGTACCCTTGAATTATGATCACTTGGGTCTTTCTTAACCTTAGGACCTTTGGTAGCTTTGAGGAAAGCTTTAAGAACTTGTTGCCTACTATATCCATTATTAACAAAGACATTAAGGAGATGGGTTTTCTCTTTGGAAAAGTGGTATTCATCATAAATCCTCAGTGCATGAGTAGCTAACGTGTTGAGAACACCTAGATTTTGAGAAGGGAAATAATGGGACTTGGCATGAAGATACTGCTCAGTATGAATTCTTCCGAAACACCTAGTGGGAGAAAGAATGATCATCCTTCCTTAAAATGAGGAGATAAAGGAAAGGTAGACAACCATTAATTTCTTGCTCCATGGTAAACTTTATGGAGTTAGACTAATTATTAAGATGCTGGAAAAATAGATCTAACTTTTCTGGACCGTGCGGCCATATGGCACAGGTGTCATCCACAAATATTTTCCAAATCCTCAGCTTAAATTGAGCTTAGGATAAAGATTTGGATTAAAATTATTCCATAAATAAATTAGCAATAATAGGGGATAGGGGGGATCCTATGGCCACACCATATGTTGGTTCATAGAACTCACCTTCAAAATAAAAAAAGTAGAAGTAAGGCAGATCTCAACTAATTTAGTAGTGTCAAGATCAGTGAGGTGATAAATGACCTCAATGGATTCCTTAATCCTAAGGAAGCATAATTTTCCCTCAACCTTTAGACCCCTCAACGCCATTATAAGTTCCTTAAAATTTGTTAAAGACCTAGTGAACCCAATGGATATGCAATGTCTTTATGTTATCCCATGTTACTGTGGAACCTCATACATTGGTGAAACTGGTCAATCTATAAATCATAAGATTAAGGTACACACAGTCGACATCAAGCATGGGAGGACCCGCTCTTCAGCTTTGGCTGAACATGCTGAGAAGACAAAGCATCATATATGCATTGAGGAGGCTAAGGTTATTGCGAAGATTTCTCATTTTCATCATTGTAAGTTTAGGGAAGCCATTGAAATTGAAAGGAGATCAAGTAATCTAAACAGGGATGACAGATGGAAAATTAGTAGTTGTTGGATCCTTGCCCTTTCCTCTTAGTTTTTCTTCTTCTTGGTCTAGTGGTTTTGTCAATTTCCTTGATTTTCCCTTTTTCTCCTTGATTTTGGTTTCTTTTTTTTTCTCCCCTTGGGGTTTATTCATTCCTCTTTGTTTCCCTTTTACTATTTATATATATATATATATATATATATATATATATAGATATATATATATATATATATACACACACACACACACCAAAGTAAATTAATTTTCTCCATATTCTTAGTCAAGTCAAAAGTTAACTTGGAATCTAGGATTTCATATATATATATATATATATATATATATATATATATATATATATATATATATATATATATATATATATATATATATATACAATATTATTTAAATTATAATTAAAATATTAATTTTCCTAGTTTAGTCAAAAATATTTTCCAATTTTTGTAAGAAAAAATAAACTATATTAATATGTATTTGTATAAATTTGACTTAATTATTTGAATTATGATTAAATAATTCTTCACCTATTTTTTGACCCAGTTAAACATAGTCATTTCTTTATAGCTATTTTTTATAACCACTAGAAGAATTTATCTATCTATTTAACTCATTGCCATTATCTAATTCTTCATCTTGTCCTGACGATGAACCACACCGGTTGGTTCGAAATGCATCGTCAAATATATCTTAACGTGATTATTACCTATTTCTTTTCTTATAATGTAAATAAAAAGTTATGAAGTTGCAAATTAATGAGTTGTGTTTTATTCAGAGTTATTTCAAACAATCTAAATTTCAACATTCTGATCCTTCTAAGTCTTATTCCTTTAGTTATTAAAATTTCATTTGTTATAACAAAGATAACTATTTCACCGAGTACATCGCCAATTTTTGCAGCATTCAACAACCCCCCCCCCCCCCCCCCCCCCCCCAAATTTTATACTTAGTTGTCAATAAATAATGGGGGACCCTTTAACTTTTATATTTTATTTTCTTTTAATAAGGCTTTTCGTTTTAATAAAGCTTTTCATTTTAATAAATTTGAGACATATTAGAAATAGTTACTAAGTTTAAGAAACTTGAGTTTTTTTTCTTATCAAAACTTCTCATATCAAAGCTACAATTTAAAACATGTTATGAGAAACCAAAGCTCTGATGGGCCCTACTCCCGAAGTTAAATCTATATCTAAATTTTTCATATCAGAGTTCTATTATATCGTAATTTTCTTTTAAAAACTGTTACGATAAAGCTCTTCCCCAATAAAGCTACTCCCCGATGCTTGATTTATTGAAAGCGTCATATAAAATGTTTTTTAAAGGCTTATGCAGCTTTCCATAAAGTAATATTATATACCTCCTTTCGGCCCCACAACTTATTGTTTATTATATCGTCACTTCTAATATCGGAGTTCTATTTCAATTGCATCTTAGATATCTTATATCTCCGATGTCCTACATCTCTGATATCCTCTTCCTCCAATATTTCCATCGGAACTATTCCATCAGAAGTATTTAATTAAAAAAACCCAGATATAATTCTCCCTATAGACCTCACACCTCTTTCATTTGAGCTTTTTCATCTAATATCTGTTGGCATTATGTTCTCTGGTATGGCTATATGTTACAGATGTTGTACTTGATGGAAACTCCCATGACAAGGCTCTCAATTTATTGAAAAATTAAGAAGGACGCAGGAAATCGGTTCAGAAGGTGCGTACCCGCAGGTACACCATGCAGTAGCCGCGTCTAGAGACGCAGGCCAGCCGTTCAGGAGGTGCGTCCACCCAGTGCACACTTTTCAAGGTCACGTGGGGGTTTCTTGTGTTTTACTCTTGGTATCTAGCCGACGGTATTGTGTTATTATGGTGTCGGCTCGTGGTATTGTTCCATGATTTGAGGAGGAGCTTGCCTATATAAAGCAAATGAGATCATTTGGTTTGGTATGTCTTTGGTGGAATATCTTATGAGGTTAGATCTGGTCTAGATCTAAAAAGGCGAATCTTCTGAAAGACTGAGATCTCTTTGGCGTATGATCAGATCTGTAGATCTGACTGTTTGGGTTACTCTTAAAGTCTTGAAATCATTCATACCCGAAGGTACGCAGGTTCAGTGAAAGGCAAGTGCGCCGGGACGCAGTGCAGTAAGAAGAGACCTGCGTGGGGACGCAGGGCAGAGCAAGATTCAGGTGCGTTCGGGACGCAGTACAGTAACAGGCGCACTGCGTGGGGACGCGAAGCATAATAAGGATCAGGTGCGTCTCTGAGAAAAAAGACGCGGCGCGATAGTATTTCTGGGTGCGTCCCTGCAGCAAAAGAACGCGGCGCGACAGTGTTTCTGGGTGCGTCCCTGCAGCAACAGGACGCAGTGCAGTTGAAGGAACAGTGCGCAGGCACGCAGCGCAGCAGAAGGATCTCTGCGTGTGGACGTAGGGGAGAAGAAGGTTAGCTGCGTCTGGTCACAGGCCACAGAAGGGAAAACTGCGTCTCTGTCTTAAGATGTTCTGTTGATTGAATTTCTCTGTTGATAAGGTGTTCTGGGTTAGTTCTGTTATTACTGATCTGATAACTGTAGTGGACTGTAACTGTTATGTACTTGATGATCATTTGATGCTTTATGAAAAGAAGTAGGGGGTTGTAGCTCCCTTCCAGGAGAAGACTGGAAAACAAGAGAGAGAGTTGTAGCTCTCTGCAGGTTGCAGCCTGCGTACTAGTAAAGGACTGTACCAATACAAAATCATTGTAAAAGGAGTTTCTAATTTGAAAGAAGATAGAGACATATTGCAGCAGGTGGTTTTCACCCACATTGGGTTTCCACCTTACATCTTGTGTTCTTTGGTGTGACTATCTATTTTCTTTGTTCATGCTCATTATTTTATGGTACTGACATGCAAAAATAATTCAAAGATCAAATAAGGAAGATTTATTAAATTGCTAGATAATACTGATTCACCCCCCCTCTCAGTATTATTTCCAACAATTGGTATCAGAGAAGGTCCTTCAGAGAAGCTTGATCGCTTGAAGGTAGATCGTTCATCATGAGCAACTACGAGAGAGAAGCATCAATCAGGCCACCGGTTTTTGATGGGACAAACTTCAATTATTGGAAGGTAAGTGTTACTGCATATCTTCAATCTCTTGGTACAGAAGTTTGGGACATTGTAGAAACAGGCTACGCTTTTCCTTCAGCTACTCCTACAGATCCAGCAGAGAAAAAGAAGTATGAAACAAATGCAAAAGCAGTCAGTACTCTGTTAGGATGTATATCCCAAACGGAATTCATGAAGGTAATGAACTACAAATCCACAAAAGAGATATGGGACAAAATTGTCACAAGCTATGAAGGAGATGAACAGGTAAAGCGTGCTAAACTTCAAACTCTCAGGATTCAGTATGAGACTCTCAAGATGTATAATGATGAAAGTGTGGCTAACTATTTTCTTCGGGTAGATGAGATTGTTAATTGTATGAAAAATTTGGGTGAAGAAATAAGAGAGGCTATAGTGGTTGAAAAGGTTCTAAGATCATTGTCCCCCAAGTTTGAATCTAAAGTATCTGCTATAGAAGAAAAGGAAAATCTACGAATTCTCACTATGTCTCAGCTACATGGAATTCTAACTGCTTATGAAATGAGAAAGGGAGGTCCATCAGATAGAAGAGAAGCTGCTTTCAAGGCATCAGGTAAAGAAGATTATTATGGAGCAAGCCACGTCCCAGAAGAAGAGGAAGAAGAATCAAATTTTGTCAGAAATCTTCAAAGAGGTTCTGGAAGGTTCAGAGGTAAGTTACCTTTTAAATGCTTTGCTTGTGGAAGAGTAGGTCATTATGCTGCAAAATGTCCTTATAAGGATAAAGGAAAGGAACCTGCTAGATGGAACAAGAAACAAAGTGCAAATAAGAAAAGCTACTACACCCATGAAGATAGTGATGATCTATCAAACAGTGATGAAGATGAACAAGGTAATGAATATAAGTTGTTAATGGCATTTGAAGATGATGATTATATGGATGTTGTAGATGTGGATAACCTTTATGATGAAATTACTAGACTCAAGAGATGTATAGAAGAAAATAACATGATCATTGATACTCTACAATTTCAAATTGATGAAAAGGAAAAACATCTTGAAAAATTAGAAGGTGAAATTGTTGGTCTTAGAAAAGAGATTGAGAAAACAAAAGCTATTAATCTCAAGTTTGTCAAAGGATCTGAAACTTTGGATGAGATTATCAATGTGCAGCGATCTCCTCTAAACAAGACAGGTCTGGGCTATAATGGAGAAACTTCTCAAGCATCCACCTCAAAAAGTTATCTTGATGCAGCAAGAAGAAATGAGCAAAAGCAAAATGAAGATCATCAGGTAAAGCAGGGACGAATTACAAACAGAAACTATCAGGGGCAATCCATCTTAAGGGAGAACAAAAGCTACAACCAGCCACAGGTAAAATCTTCTCAATTTGGTTCAAGAATGGATGACAATAGAAGTTACAATCATTTGGCCGGTAGATTTGATAACCGCAGAAGTTTCTTCAATGGACAATGCTTTTCTTGCCATAACTTTGGTCACAAAGCAGCTCAATGTGTTGCATATAAAACAATCATGACTAAGGAAGCTCAAAAACAAAGAAGTATGACAGGGATTACAAAAAGGACCTATAACAACTTTTCGGTTCTTGAAAATGAAGTTGAATGTTCTATTTGCAATAACTTTGGTCATGAAGACTCTGAATGCAGGAGCAGGTTCCAGCAGAAAAAGGAACAAGCCTCAAGCACCAAAACATGGAGAATAAAGGAACCTCAAACAGAAAGATGTGGGATAGCATTTTATGTAGAGGGACAGGAAAATCTATGGTACATTGACAGTGGATGTTCGAAGCATATGACAGGTGATAAAGAAAAACTTGAATCTTATTCTGCTCTAGAAAAGGGAAAGAAAGTCTCTTTTGGAAATGATACTCCTACAACTATAAAAGGAAAATGCATTGCTCAGTTAAAATAAAAGGTCAAGGCTGGAAATGTTTTGTATGTTGATGGATTGAAGCATAATCTTCTAAGTGTCAGCCAGATGTGTGATCAAAGAACCGAGGTTATATTCAGATCGAATGGATGTCTTGTTCGTGATCTTGATACAGGTAAAACAGTGCTCAAAGGCAAAAGAACTCCAAATAATCTGTACATATTTGAAGAAGGACAACAACAATGCTATCTGAGCAAGGATGAAGAGCACTGGTTATGGCATCGAAGGTTGGGACATCTAAGCTTCTCACAAATAAGGAAAGCATGCAAATATCAGGCAGTTCGTGATCTTCCAGATATCAAAATTCCTGACAACACCATATGCAAATCATGTCAGTTTGGAAAACAAACCAGAACTAACTTTCCAGAGAAAGAAGGATCAGCTAGCATGCCTCTTGAGCTAGTACATACAGATACATGTGGTCCATTCAGGAAAAGAACACCTAGAGGAGAGGAATACTTGATATTATTTATTGACGATTTCTCCAGGTTTGTCTGGTTAGGACTTATGAAGCACAAAGATGAAGCATTCGAAAAATTCAAATCCTTCAAAGCCTTGGTTGAAAATGAATCAGGTCACAAAATTAAGTGCCTCAGATCCGACAGAGGTGGGGAATTTACTTCAAATGAATTTTTCGATTTCTGTGATGAACATGGGATAAGGAGAGAATTCTCTACAGCTAGAACTCCTCAACAAAATGGAGTTGTTGAAAGAATGAACAGAACAATCCAACAAATGGCTCGTGCTATGCTTGATGAATCAGGAACTCCCGCAACTTTCTGGGGTGAAGCTGCACATGCTGCGGTTGTTATTCTCAACAAAACAAATGTCCGGGTGAACAGCACTCAAACTCCTCATGAGCTTTGGAGTGGCAGGACTCCTTCGGTAAAGCACTTCAAAATCTTTGGGAGCAAATGCTATATCAAGAATACTGATGAGCAGCTTGGCAAACTTGAACCTAGGGCAGATGAAGGCATTCTTCTTGGTTACTCTCCATATAGCAAAGCATACAAGTGCTACAATAAAAGACTTTGCAGAATTGTTGACAGCATTGATGTAGTGGTTGATGAGAAGGGATACATTCCTAGGCAAGTCCATCATGAAGACATCGAAGAAGATGAAGGCTACCCTCAAAGACAGAATGATGAAGAAGAAGAACCTCAAGAAGAACCTCAAGAAGAGCCAGAGGAGCAAACAAGAATAGAAGAAAAGACTCCATCCAGATATGTTCAGAAGAATCATCCAGAATCTCAGATTGTGGGGCAGAAAGAAGCAGGTGTACAAACAAGAAGAACAGTTGCAGAAGCCTCAAGCTATTTAGCATTACTCTCCTCTACTGAACCACAAAATGTGAAAGAAGCATGCAAAGATGAATGTTGGGTGAAAGCAATGGATGAAGAACTTGAGCAAATCGAAAAGAACAACACTTGGGAGCTGGTTCCTAGACCAAAGGATAAGAATGTTATCGGAACAAAATGGGTCTTCAAAAATAAATTGAATGAAAATGGAGAAGTAATTAGAAACAAAGCCAGACTTGTTTGTAAAGGGTATGCGCAGCAAGAAGGAATAGACTTTGAAGAAACCTTTGCTCCTGTTGCAAGACTTGAGGCCATCCGAATGTTCCTTGCTCTCTCAAGTTTTCAAAACTTCAAAGTATTTCAAATGGACGTGAAATCAGCCTTTCTGAATGGAGACTTGGAAGAAGAAGTGTACATTGAACAGCCAGATGGGTTCATTCTTGGAAATGATCCAAATCTTGTATGCAGATTGAAAAAGGCTCTCTATGGTCTCAAACAAGCTCCAAGGGCTTGGTACTACCGTTTGGACAAATATCTTCATCAACAAGGTTTTTCAAAAGGTTCAGCAGATAGCAATCTTTATATAAAAGCTGAAAATGACAAATTGCTAATACTTGTTGTGTATGTAGATGACATTATTTTTGGCAGCAATGAAGAAGCTATGAGTCAAAGCTTTGCCTCGGTCATGCAGAAAGAATTTGAAATGTCCTTGCTAGGAGAACTGACATATTTCCTTGGTTTGCAAATCCAACAAAAAGGAGGAATCTTCTTATCTCAAACCAAGTATCTCAAACAGATTTTGAAGAAATATGGCATGGAAGATGCAAAACCAGTATGTACACCCATGGTCACAGGATGTAGTCTCAGTGCAAATGATGAATCTGCAGCAGTACATCAACCAACCTACAGATCTATGATTGGAAGTTTATTATATTTGACAGGTACCCGACCGGACATCATGCATGCAGTTGGAATAGTTGGAAGATTTCAGGCAAATCCGAAGGAGACTCATCTTCAGGCAGTGAAGAGAATTTTCAAATATCTTCAAGGGACTCAAAATTATGGCTTATGGTATCCTAGAGATACGGATCTTACACTTCATGCTTATACAGATGCAGATTGGGCCGGAAGCGTGGATGACAGGAAAAGCACAAGTGGTGGTGCGTTCTTTATGGGTTCCAGACTGGTATCTTGGTTCAGCAAGAAACAGAGTTCGATTGCCTTGTCTACAGCTGAAGCGGAATATGTTGCTGCTGCATCTTGTTGCACTCAACTTCTTTGGATGATGCAGACTTTGTAGGATTTTCAAATCACTTGTACACCACCTATCCCCATCTTATGTGATAACACAAGTGCAATCAGCATCTCAAAGAATCCGGTTATGCATTCAAAAACCAAGCACATACCAATCAAGTATCATTTTCTCCGGGAACAAGTGCTTGAACAGAAGGTCAAGTTGGAGTATGTTCCTTCTAAGGAACAAGTTGCTGATATTCTCACCAAACCATTGCCCAGGGACACTTTTGAATACCTCAGGTAAAAGCTGGGGGTTGTTGATGCATCATCTTATCGTTGAATCTTTTCTGATTGATGGTACAGGTTCAGGGGGAGCATATAATGCATTGTTGGCATTATGGAGGATGGTCAGAAGGAGATCTTGGAAATAGCTGCAATATGTCTCTATCTCTTTCATGGTGGATTATGGTTCTTTGTTACAGATCTGGTTCTTTTTCAGGGGGAGCATGATCTTAGGGGGAGCATACCCCTTTGCCCTTGATGTCAAAGGGGGAGAATGAAGCTGAAGATTGTAAGGTTGCCATCAAGTCCAAAGGGGGAGATTGTTGGCATTATGTTCTCTGGTATGGCTATATGTTACAGATGTTGTACTTGATGGCAACTCCCATGACAAGGCTCTCAATTTATTGAAAAATTAAGAAGGACGCAGGAAATCAGTTCAGAAGGTGCGTACCCGCAGGTACACCATGCAGTAGCCGCATCCAGAGACGCAAGCCAGCCATTCAGGAGGTGCGTCCACCCAGTGCACACTTTTCAAGGTCACGTGGGGGTTTCTTGTGTTTTACTCTTGGTATCTAGCCGACGGTATTGTGTTATTATGGTGTCAGCTCGTGGTATTGTTCCATGATTTGAGGAGGAGCTTGCCTATATAAAGCAAAGGAGATCATTTGGTTTGGTATGTCTTTGGTGGAATATCTTATGAGGTTAGATCTGGTCTAGATCTAAAAAGGCGAATCTTCTGAAAGACTGAGATCTCTTTGGCGCATGATCAGATCTGTAGATCTGACTGTTTGGGTTACTCTTAAAGTCTTGAAATCATTCATACCCGAAGGTACGCAGGTTCAGTGAAAGGCAAGTGCATCGGGACGCAGTGCAGTAAGAAGAGACCTGCGTGGGGACACAGGGCAGAGCAAGATTCAGGTGCGTTCGGGACGCAGTACAGTAACAGGCGCACTGCGTGGGGACGCGAAGCATAATAAGGATCAGGTGCGTCTCTGAGCAAAAAGACGCGGCGCGATAGTATTTCTGGGTGCGTCCCTGCAGCAAAAGAACGCGGCGTGATAGTGTTTCTGGGTGCGTCCCTGCAGCAACAGGACACAGTGCAGTTGAAGGAACAGTGCGCGGGCACGCAGCGCAGCAGAAGGATCTCTGCGTGTGGACGCAGGGGAGAAGAAGGTTAGCTGCGTCTGGTCACAGGCCACAGAAGGGAAAACTGCGTCTCTGTCTTAAGATGTTCTGTTGATTGAATTTCTCTGTTGATAAGGTGTTCTGGGTTAGTTCTGTTATTACTGATCTGATAACTGTAGTGGACTGTAACTGTTATGTACTTGATGATCATTTGATGCTTTATGAAAAGAAGTAGGGGGTTGTAGCTCCCTTCCAGGAGAAGACTGGAAAACGAGAGAGAGAGTTGTAGCTCTCTGTAGGTTGCAGCCTGCGTACTGGTAAAGGACTGCACCAGTACAAAATCATTGTAAAAGGAGTTTCTAATTTGAAAGAAGATAGAGACATATTGCAGCAGGTGGTTTTCACCCACATTGGGTTTCCACCTTACATCTTGTGTTCTTTGGTGTGACTATCTGTTTTCTTTGTTCATGCTCATTATTTTATGGTACTGACATGCAAAAATAATTCAAAGATCAAATAAGGAAGATTTATTAAATTGCTAGATAATACTGATTCACCCCCCCTCTCAGTATTATTTCCAACAATATCCTTCATGACCATTCTTATATCAAAACCTTTTCACATCTGAATTTTAGTTTATCGTAGATCTTCAGCATAATCCTCTGATATAATTCCTTCGATGAGCTGACATGGTAAGCCCACATGATTCGTCACTTGTGCACTTAATGTTTGATAATGTGGATTTATGGTTCTTGAAATTCTAAATGCCTTCATTCATTTCGCCTCGATATCGTGAAAATTTTCTTAAAATGAAAAGATTACTATTGTAAATTTCATTTTTGCGCTAAGTCTTGGCTAAAGAGAGTATTCCACTTATCTCTGTGTTTTCTATACATGAAAGCTCTAATTCCCATAATAACGAAAAGATGTTGAAGGTAGGAAAGTGTAAGAAGAAAGATGTAGCACAACAACAATCTGTTGCTCCTTCAATAGAAAATATTTAAGAAAAGACTATTATGCCGAGACTGTTTTCGGATATATTCTGTACCAAAGATTTCAAGCATTCTTCATGGGAAGAAATGTACAAATTATTTGAAGATGAAGGACCCAGGGTTACTCAAAGAATAGTGACCACTGATGATTCTACCCTAGTTTCAAATACAACTTTCAACAATGTGGAAAATTCTTTTCTACACAGAATTGTAGCCAGACTAAGAATTCTTCCCTATATCGATATGGTTTGGTGGGTAGTGGATAATCTAAGTTGCCGATAGGTGGATTATTACAAGAAATCACAGAGTCATTAGGTATTTTACCAATGAGGTTTTGTGTAAAATGTATCATCTTCCTGAACCAAACTGAAAATATGACAAGGAATATGTTGAGGCCTTTCTTAAAGAGCATGGACATGCATCAAAGCTAATTAAAGGCTGGAGAAAGGACTCAAACAAACACAAAAGAGAAGAGAATGGTAAGTATGATGTAGACTCTCTCGTTGGTCCTTATTCTCAAATTAATGCTATGATGTGTGGTGAGTGCCAGTATTGCAGCAAGAACGCTGTAACTCCTGGGCTTCCAAATTTACTTTTATCAACCCGTTAGTTCGTAACAAACTTGGAAGTGTCGATGCTATATGCACAAGTACTAGTTCTCACTACACGTTGTCACTTGGTCAGCTGGCACGAGATCACTAGGAGCTCAAGCCAACTTCTATAGATTTTAGAAGAAGCTCTATGTGTGATGAAAGGAAAGAAATATTACTCTACAGATGCTACTCTAACAGCAAAAAGGAGAAAGACTGGAATGTAAAGCAAAACTTAGTAAACCCTACTTAACAAGCTAATTCTACTTTTGCCAGAAACACTATAAAAACCATGAAAGAAATGCCATTACCTACTCAATGGATTAAACAACATCTAACCATGCTAATTCAAGAAGTATATAAGCAAAAACATATTTTTGGATTTTTATGTTTTTTATGTGAATTTAACATGCATCTAATTTATTGTGTGTGAGTGTGGCAGCAAATAGGTGGCGTTAGAGGGCGGTTTTGGAGCTTGGGAGGATGTAGGATGGTGTGGATGGGTCCTAGGAGGTCTTAGGTGGCCTTCTAGAGGCTTTTCCACACTCGGCCTTCAAAAGAAAGCCTACAGGAAAAACTACACGAGGACACAAGAAAACTATAGGAGGAAAATAGGGAAACTACAGGAGACCTATAGGAGGAGGCCAAGAGAAATTTTCATTGTTTTTAGGGTGTGAGAGTGGGTGGAAAAGGTGGATTAAGGTTGGAATGAGGTATTAGGGCACCTAAGGTCTATCATGAATCACCAGGAGAGAGAAAGATGATTGGGTTTGCTAAAGGAGAGAGGAAGAAGTTCTATGAAAAATGAAGGAAACTAGGGTAGAATTGAGGTGAGGTTTGGAAGACCTATAGTGATCAAGGTGGCTCCAAAGAGACACATAGGACAAAGAGGGCTTATGAATGCTTGAAAATAAAAGTGTTTGGATTATGCTCGAACTAGGACCGGAGCATAGATCTCGTCTTCTCGATCACGGTGGTGCGAACGGTTCGTCAATCCAAGTTCGTATGCGAAAGTTAGAAGCAGTGAAAGCTGGGTTGACATTTTTATCACTGTGCAGGCTTAAGGAGGCTAGAAATTCAACCGAACCTGGCCACCGGATTCTAGCCAGCTCCGACCAAATTCTGGGCAAATTTGTTACCTCATTAATTCGCCTAATTTGGCCTAAAATCCAAAATTTTTAAAAATGGTTATTATAATGAAAAAATTAAAATATATATATATTTTAAGGGGGTGGGGACCACCAACCCCACCACCCCCATGTAACCAACATACTATTAATGGTGAGGCTAGCAGGATTTGAACCCACCCGGCCACGTGGGCCAGCGCACTGGGTAGCCCCATAACAAATTTAAAACAAACTACACCAAATATATAATAGTGCGCCCAACCATAATATATGCCCAAACATTAAAGCCTTCACGCGAATCGAGGATGGTGGGGTTTGTTATTTAAAAGGGTAAAAATTATGGTTGTAATAATAACCAACTTCAAAACCATGTTATTTGTGGAGGGGTGAGATTTGACCACACAACCTCCTCCACACTAAATTAACTATTTACCAACTATGCCAAACAGATTTCTTGGTAACTCCACCAACCAAATTATTTAAGAACTCAGTTTTTGCCAGAGTTGGGAGGAGAAGGACTACACGAATTTCAAGACAAGAGTGGGCACACAAATCGAGGCAGTTTAATAATTTTTTAATGCAGGAACCATGAATTTTGCAGGAGGGCAAAATTTTCAACTTCTCAAAAATTGACAAATTTTATATGGATTTTACACCTCTCATCACCACGAACACAATGATGCTATCTGTTTTTCAATCTGATTTCTGCATCTTCCATTCATTTCCAGAATGCACGCGGAACCATGATTTTAGCAAAAACAGGGAGCAGAACCATGAGCCATGAAATTTTCCCACGGAGGTAAAATTTCACTTTGTCAGAATATGGTCAAGTTTATACTTGTTTTTCATGGTTTTCCACAGGGATCCTAATGGTGAAATCAGATTTGACATCTGAGTAGTGGATTTTCAGCTCATACCTAAAATAGAACCTTTGAGGAATCCTGAGGGAATCTAAAAGATTCCTTGAGCTCCGAATTTTCAAATTCTCAGAATTCGGATTTTGGACAGTAGATTTAGCACTACTCAATGCCACAAATCTGATGGTGTATTGATATTTGTCTTTCTCTAATTTCTTCTTTCAGTCACTTTTCTAAGTGCCAGTGCAGATGTCCATCTTCATGTGAGAACAGTCTTCTTCTTACGATCGATGCTATGAGATCGATGTTTCAACAAGCTTCAGCACTTTGATAGCCTTTGCTTCAGATGGCCCTTGGTTGTGAGGTATATGATGTTTTCATGTACTTCTTCTTTCTGCATTATGTTGTACAGATCCATGATTGATGTTGATGCAGGATCTTGTTTATTACATGTTTTCATGATTCCTTGCTTGATTTGATGCGGAATCTTTCTATGTGATGTACTTTCTGTCATAACTCTTTATGTTATGCTTTAAGATCCCTTGTTTTATGTTGTTGGAATACTCTTGTTGTCATCATGCATGTGTTTTGCTTTGACATCCCTTTTGTGCCATGTTGGCAAGATGCACACCATGCTTGTTTTTGTGTCATACTAATAGGAGTCTTTTGATTGGGAGTTATAGCTGTGGAACATCTCTTAGAGCCACTCCTGTGTGAGGGCATTCTTCCTTGTATGATTGAGACATCATCTCTATGTACATCACCTTATTGACAACACATAATGTAGCAACCTACACCATCTTAACACCAGGGGCCCAGAGATGTATTCCCTTCTAGATGAACTCCGTTATCAACAAATTTTGTTCTCATGTGTTGATGATTGTTATGTTCCTCTCCCTTATAGTCTGCAGCTGTATTTGTTAATGTTCTTTTAAAAAGCAATTTTAACACATCATGAAAGTAAAAGGTCTTGGAAAGGTCCTTCTTCACACCCGGACCTGGATCATATAGGGCATGGATCAGATGGAGGCTGTGATTGCTGGTAAGCTAGCCTACTGCTAGAAGAGATTTTCTGCATAGAAACTAACAGTCAACGAAGAAAATCAAGCAACCAATGCAATGAGTGCATCCTAGGAAAGACAGAGTTTTGCATTAAAATTGCCTAAACTATGATGTATAAAAGGAAATGTTGGTAAATGTTGTAAGAAAGGAAAGCATGAAAAAGGAATATTGAAAATCAGAAAGTGAACATGATAAATAAGATCTAAAGAAAAGCAAAACTGGACTATCAAACTACTAGAGAGCTGCAAACACTAGAAGTCCTAGGAATGAGAAAAATATGTGGTTTTGGGGCAGCAAGAGAATATTTTTCTCAAATCATGGTCCTAGAGGGAGGAAGAGAGGCCAAAGCACTATTTCTAGCCTTTTGAATCTTCTCTTATCACTATTTAACCTGCTACAGAAAGCAAAAATGGAAGCAAACTACTAAATCATCAAAATCAACCTATTATTAACCATAAGAGAAATACATCTAACAAAAAACTAATCTACAAACTGAAATAAAGAATACAAATACAGGTAAAGAGAAGCTTGGCTGCTTGGATTGGGCCCTAACCCAAGAGCTTCATCCCTCTGAGGTAACTCAGTGCTAGCTCAAAAAGGATTCCATCTTCATTATCAAAAAATAGCAAGATTACATAAAACAGTCACAAAATAGTAAGCTCGAAATTTGCGCAGAGTTTACACCAATAAAAATTCGACCCTAGTGAGGCCCTAGGCATCTCTACTTATACACCTGAAGCTACCAACAACTTCCTTAAAATCAGGGAGGCTTGGTTCCCAAAACTCAAGATAACTATCAATCATCTTCCACTTGCTCAGCTACCTTCTAGTGCATGATTCGACTGCTTGTACTCTGAGCCGAATGAAGAGGAATTCGAAGTGAGGAGAAATAAATGAGGGGGATTCCCTCCTATAAGTCCTCTCCTCTATCTACTTTGAGTTATTGCTGCAGTTTGACCACTAGATCCTTGACTTTGACCTCGAAATCCATCAATAATCTGTATTAAATACATGTTAGACCACATGGCATAATAACTAACTCAACTCACCCTATAAGAATAAATATAATCAGAAAATCATGCAATAAGCTAAGAGAATGGTTGATTTGACTAGGTTAGGAGGTAAAATGAGCCCATATAATTACCCATTTATGAGGCTCATCAATGTGTAGGATTCATGCACTCCCTAATCTACAAAAATTTCCTGATCAATTGGTACCTCTAATGGATGGAGCTTCAGAAGGGTTTATCTTTGATAGGGCCACTATACTTTTAGACAATTTAGCTGCCCATATTTTAGCCTTTAGGAGTAAACATAGAGTTTTTGAAAATATAATCCCTCATTTTTATATGAGAGCCTATATTATGGATGCTTTATGTTTTTCTATGGATTTTTTATCGATGTGTTGGAAGTGGACTTTACAAGACCCAACTCCGATTCTTGTTTATCATGATATTTTATGGGACTCAAAATATCATCAACCTTTCTATCAAATCTTCCATGGGGTCATATTACCAACCTATCAAGTTATCTTTAATACAAAATCACCTCAAATGTCTCGAGAAGTCGAATATGATCTTCTCTGAGTGGGAAATTGGTTTGGTGAGGAATCATTTACCTATATTATGGTATATGGAAGTTTAGAAAACCCTCATGTTTTACCATTGTTCATCCAAGATAAACTTCTCAGTAGGGAGATAACTTATCACACTATTGGTAATGGTATTTCCAAAATCCTGAAGGAATCCAACAAAAAGATGTGCCCTTCTTTCCTAGCTCAATTTGGTATATTTTTTTTAGAAAATAATAAGCATGCACAAATTTAAATAAAGCCTATTCAAGATCTTGGTTTTCCTGCTATACATAATAGGAAGTATGATCCCTATCATGTGGTTAGAAATATCGCAATTGCATCAAGTATTAGATAGTTTTTTCATGAGCCTGATAAATTTGATGATTTATTTGAAAGGACTTCTTCCTATTCACTCGTGGCACAAAGAGCAAAGGAACAATTGAACCTTGAATAAATGAATTAGTTTACGCAATACAGAGCCTCCAGGCTAGAAAAAATTCCCATGGATTCATTGCATGTTCCTTAAGAGAAATTTGTTCATGATGATGCTCAAGTTATTGGTTCTACACAATCATTTGATCCTTCTCAACCAAAAGTAGCAATTGTGTCTTCTTCATATTAAGTAGAAGGATTTGTTCCTAATGCTCGGTTAGAAGAGATTTGGAAAGAATATAATCAATATCTAAATTCCAAGCCTGATGAGTCTCATGTTGTTAAGACTGCTCAACAAAAGAAGTTTCATGACACCCTAAAGAATCCTCAACAAACTCCTAAAATAATGAATGTTCCTAAGAATCCTTTGGATGACAAGGATATAGAAATTATACAAGCATTTCCTTCTTTTGAAGTTGTTTTAAAGATTGAGGTTATTCCTCCATTGGACATTTTCTACAACCCTCAACACAGAGTTGTAGTAAAGAGGGCGTAGGTTTTAACCCCGTACATAAATTACCTGCATGCAAATTCTAAAAAAAGAAAATAAACAATGGCGAGAGAATAAAACATAAAACAGATATACACAGAGATTTTCCCCAATATCCCAAAACGGGACTACCAGATTTATTTTTCATTATATTCCTTTCAATGTTACAATACATATATATACATGCTAAAGCGTCCATAAACCTTAATCCATTAACCTTGGATTAGAACATAACCGTAGTTTCCTTGACTAGCTCTACAAACTACCATGGAAAGAAAACCATAATGCCCAAAAACATGTGTGAAATCCATGCACAAAACCATAGGTAGGTCCACCCACCTAATATAGGGTCCAAAAAGAATTTCTCGGGGTGCTGCCACAGACCTTGTGCAAGGGCCTACCGCCTGGCATAACGTACAAGGGGGGATACCACCACCGCGCACATGGGGTAGTCATGGAAAGAATATAACACACACCCAACATTCTCCCATTTGTTGTGTTGTTTCCACCGGAGATCTTATTCATTGGTCTAGCCCTGCAATGCCCACTATTTCTCTACACTAAGAGAACTTCTCAGTGCTCACAGACTTTGTCAATGCATTTGCAGTATTCTTCAAAGTGTCCACCTTCACCAGCAACACCTTTTTTTCCTCAACCATATCCCTCACAAAGTGATACTAAACATCAATGTACTTTGTCTTTGAACGATAAACAAGGTTGTTTGCCAAGAAAATTTCACATTGGTTGTCATAGTCTATCCTTATATCTCATTGTACTAACCCCATACTTGAACAAAATATCTGTGACCAAACTTCTTCCTTTCTTGCATGCATGGCTTCCATGTATTATGCTTATGTAGTTGAAAATGCCACTACAAACTGTCTCTTATTGATCCAACTGACTGCACCTCAAAATAGGTTAAACACATATCCACTTGTAGATATTATTTGATCCATATCTCCAACCCAGTTTGCATCAACAAATCCATGGATTTCTGAAACTCTGTCTAATTCTAGTCTTCCTTGGTAGCACAAACCATAGTCACTAGTTCGAAGCAAATACCTGAAAACCCGTTTCACTACTATCCAATGTTCCTTCCCTAGCTTTGACATAAACCTGCTCAATACTCCCACTGCATGTGCAATGTCTGGTCTAGTACAAACCATTGCATAGACCAGGCTACCAATTGCACTTGCATATGGAACACAGGACATGTCCTCTTCCTCTTGTTGTGTCTTGGGATACTATTCAACAGATACCTTTACACCTACATGAATAGGAACCTTCACCAGTTTACTATCCTGCATATTAAACCTCTACAGCATTCTCTCGACATACTTCCTCCGGTTTAACCATAACTTACTCTTTTCCTGATCTCATTTAATTTCCATGATCAAAATATAGTTTCGAGCACCGAGATCCCTCATGTCAAATTTGGAGGACAATTGGGTCTTCAATTCCTAGATAATTTCTTTATTATTTCCAATCAGCGGCATATCATCCACATACAAGACCAAATAATAACATGATCACCAATTAGTTTAAAATACACACAATGATGTCCTTTGCTTCTGGTGAAGCCAAGTCCCTGTATATATCTATCAAATTTATGATACCACATCCTTGGTGACTTTTTTAACCCATACAGAGAATTTTTTAACCTGCATACCAGTTCTTTCTTACCCTTCACTGCAAATCCTTCAGGTTGCTTCATGTATATCTCTTCTTCTATGTCCCCATGAAGAAATGTTGTCTTCACATCCATTTGTTCTACCTCAAAATCAAAATCAGCAACAACAGGTAAAAGTAATATAATAGAAGCTACCTTGGCAACAGGAGAAAAAATATCACCAAAATCAATTCCCGACACTTGGGAATAACCTTTTTCTACCAACCGAGCTTTATATTTCTCCACCTTGCCTTATGCATTCATCTTCTTCTTAAACACCCATTTGTTGCCAATGGGTTTCCTTCCAGCCAGAAACTCCACTAGATCCCAAGCCTCATTTTTTCACAAAGTTGCCATTTCATCAACCATGGCCTCTTTCTAGAGTTTTCCATCCTCTGAATCTACTGCTTCCCTCACAGATCTAGGATCATCATTAGTAATAGATAAAGAAAAATATGAATAGAAAGAAAACTGACTATACCTTTTTGGCTACCTTCTTTCTCGAACTAATCTTCTTACAATTGGAGTTTGTGGCTCTTCATCCTCTAATTCCTCTTCTACTATAGAGTCCGATTCTTCCTCCTTTAGCTTAAACTCTATCTTCTCAGGTTCCTTTGGTAGGACTTCATGTTTAATAACATATTTCACCTCTCTAAACACCACATCTCGGCTGTACACAGCCTTCCTTGTTTCTAGGTTCCAAAACTTAGAACCTTTTGTTGTGGTGGCTACAACCACCCTCCAAAATTTTGGCTTGCACCCAATTTCGGAGCCGCCCTTAAGAGTTTCACTTGATGATTGCACACACTTGGGTTCACCCCATGAACTCGCGTGAGTCTTCACATTTTCCTTGCTTATTCATTTCACCAAGTCTTGCATGTTGATGTCAAAGTCATGCTTGTGACCATGTTTCAGTTATGCTCAAAGTCTTCACTTCATGTGTACTTGTTGTGATTGTTATGAAAACATCTGTCGCACTCACACACGGAGTCACATTCACTGTCGCGCAAGCATCATCATGGTAGACCAATGATAAATTACAAGTATCGTGCTTATTTCCTACATTGTCAGTCAGTCATGATGTACATATGTGTCTGGACGGTTTGAGTCATCTCGTCGTCAAGTCATGAAAGTGTGTGTTGCAAGATCAAGTATGCATCTTGCACTCATTCACACACTTAGTCATTTGCTGAAGTTCTAACAACTAGACACCCCTCTGACAGTTGAACCATCACCCTACCATTAACTCGGTCGAGTGTCACCCAGAACAACACAGAAGCACCAAGCAAGTATTTTCAAGCTGCGCTGACCGCAAGAAATTCAATCAACCTTCATGTTGGCCACTCGGAGAGTTGGACCCGACAAACACCCCAGGACTGACTCCCCTCAAAATTTGTGCAGAGGCTACTGACCTTGCCCGCTCTGCTAACTGAGGAAATTACGCAAACAGGCCGAACAGACACCCAGTGCCCGTCCCTGTCTCCCTCAGAAAATTTCGCAATTTTCCCAGCCAGTCCCCCCGAGAGTCGACCGGCTGCTCATCCAGAAAATTGCACAATTTTCATGAGCAGGAACTCTGCTACCCAAAAATACGCTCATCTCAGAAATTGCGCAGAGATTATCAGCAGGTCGGCCTCCCAGCATCAGTGCAATTCCTCTTGCCAGCAACTCTCAGTAGCAGATTGACAGTTCCCTCCAGGAATTGCGCAGTTTTTGTTGCCAAGCTCCCGGTAGTTGACTACCTGTTCCCCTTGCGAATTGCACAATTTCTGCTGCCAATGACCCAACATCTAGTTGCCAATTCCATCCAGGAATTGTGCAGTTTTGGCTGTCAGGCTCCCGGCCAGTTCCTCCAAAAAACTGTGAAAATCTGCTCTGCCAATGCTCCCTACAGCCCGACTTGTTCCTCCAAGAAATTGCACAAATTTTGCTGTCAAGCCCCTGCTGCCTACTCATTTTGGAAAATGCGTAGATTTGGTCTACCCTGCCTTCGTACAGCCCACACTGTTCCTCCCAATATTTGCGCAGTTTTTCCCTCCAGCTGAGCCAGACCTCACGGACAATCACTCTTGACTCGGATTGCCCATATTCATCACCCAGTGACCCTTGCGTAATTTTCATCAGTAGTGCTTGTTAGCACTCCAGGAAATCTCCTAGGTTGTAGGTCGAAGATTCCTGGTAACATATAATATTCAATATTGTTCTCAGAACTATTGGAATGGATGATGGTTTGGTTCAAGTTAGATGACTATTTCAGGTCTAGTCTCACTCAAGACATGCATGAACACCCTCAACAACACAAGGCTTTACACCACTAATGCTTAATAGTTTATAGATTTAATGGATAGATGGAGAATATTGACAGTACCAACAGATTACATACATGAACATATATGAATGGTTGGCTATAGGCAGCAAATGAGCTTATTGACTATACTGGCAGATGCATATGTAATAACACATATAAATGGCTAGCTACAGGCAGCAAAGAAGCTTGCAAATCTAATATATCAAAGTAGAGATATGATGACAGTAATCTGGCCTTAAACACAAAGGAAACCTAAACAAATTGTTCAAGTGCAAGCATAGAACAACAAAGAGAATGGGTGTTGAACATATTATGGCAAAAGAAGCTTGTATTACTAAAGAATGCAAATGAGAAGCTTGAATGAATAGAGGAGGAATAATCTCCAAAAGTTGAACCCTTATTACATCTCACTAATAGCTATTTATAGCCTCTACAATGATATTCAGACTTCTAAGGCTTGAGAGGTCGTAATCGATCACTCTATCTTGTTTCACTGTTTGATTCCCTGAAGGCAAGCATGGATTGGCAGTTTTTCTCTTCTGATAGAGGAATAACTGCATTCAAATATTTTGGGCAGTTGTTGTCTTACCTGGGAGCTCTCCTGAGCCAGAGATATTTTATGATGTTGTTTGATGAGCTGTGTTGTCTGCTCCATGACTCTTTTTGTTTTGATTTGGCTATGTTGCACTGTCTGTTCTCGGCCTCTATGTTGGTTTGGGTAGGAGTTGCGCGTGTTGTGGCCCTTTCAATGGTTTAATCAATGCATGATTTCTGTTAAAACAGGACAGTGCTACCCTATTTTGGACCTCTGTTGCAAAATAATGAATATTTCTACTTTAAACAAAAAACACAGCAACGCTAAGAATTCCCGCCCCTCTCTGTCCTTTTCAGACTTCAACAGTCCTAGAAAATGATTAATTCCTTTATCAGGTCCACCCTAGGGGTTACTGTCACATATCGCAGCCAGCCAGTTCCCTCGCTTTCATTTGTATTTGGAAATTCATGAAAAACACTGGAAAACATGAAAGATTGCGTTCGACGGACTTCATATATATATATATATATATATATTTCACTTCCCGAACCCTTTCAGATCTGGGCTTCATTGCTATTGGCGCTGGCCAAGGTTCCTTTGTATTTTTGTTATACAATGAAATACATTAAAAATGCATTGAAAACAGCCTTTGGCGGACTTGAAAAAATATGCAATATCATTGCGAATCCCATCGCGTCTGGGTTTAATCACTATCGTAAGTCGCATCCATATGTGTGTAAAGGCTGCGCCCCTTGGTTTCAGCCGATAGTGATCTAGCAATGTAACGTGGGCCGTCAATTTGCGCGCGCGATCAATGGTCCACGTTTAATCGCTGATCACAGTTGCAACCTCCCCCTAGTCTATGTTGATAACGCCAACTCACCTCCGCCGATTGTGACCCGCCGATCCTATCATCGGCGATCACTGATCGGCAGTGTCCAACGCCAATTTCCACTGCCTGCGACCGTCGATTTGCGATTTAGCTGCTTAGATCTGGGCCGTTGATCAGCCAGATCTAACGGTAGTTGTGCATTCCTGGGTCTTAAGCCTGCAACAATGGTTTTTCATGGTTTTTGAAGTGTTTTAGCATCTCGATAGTGTATTTTTTCCCTTCAAAGGGCTCTTGGCATGTGTTGGTTTTGATCCTTGGATGATCTTAGTGAGGATTTTGAAGATTTTACTAGCAAATTTGGATCCTTTGGCATGATTACGCTGGCTTATGGAGGCTTTAAAAGGCATACTTGGATCCATTTTTGGACCGTTTGGCCACAAGGCTAACATTGACTCCTTCTGAGGATGAAAGCCTCCCTGTGAGGTTTCAAGAACTGTAGAACAATGCCTTTCCTATAAAAATAAGATCAAATCTTCCTCCTAGTGTTGCATTGGGCATGGAGTCTATTTAGCATGAAATAAAACTTGAAAACAACATATTTACAATACCAAGGCTTGAAAGCCTTAACTGAAACAAAGTTCGAAGAATAGCCCATTGAATGGGCCATCAAAAACATCTCCTCCTTCCTTTAATTCATTCCTTTTGAGAAAACAGTCACCAAACTGAAAATTGACCCTTTTTACCTTTCTATGAAAGGTTTCTTTCTCTTGGTCAATGTGTATATCAGCCCATTTATCAAAGACTTACAAAAGCCTATTGATTTGATCCTCTACTTAAAAAAATTTAGAACACTTGACATTATCAGGTGGAGATGGTCTATATTTCACCTCATCTCTGTATGCTTTCAGCCTTGGATGTTTTGATTGGGAGGTTTTGTACACCTGCTGAATGATAAAGTCTGCTTCACATTTTTCTGTGTCATTTGTGACCTAAAAAGTTAATATAAAAGATGAATCAATGTATTCCTCTGTGGGGGACACAAGGACTTCACCTGTTCCTACAGCTTCCTTAGAGCAAGCCCCATCAAAGAACATGTCCCAAATCTGGGGGTCTTCTTCCTCTGTGATCTGGAAAACTGGTTTTTTAAGCTACGTAGAGGCCAACTAATAAGGCTTGGTAATGTCAAGACCGAGCTTATCCATGACAACCTTTGGCATTGAATTATGGTTGGCTCTAGTGTCTAGAGGGAAATTGTGAAGGATTTCGTCATGAATAGACAAAGAAACATAGAATGATGGGGAGCTGTCTTCACAATTTATAATCATTGGGATGAGAATAACAGCTGGTTGGTCATCTTGCAAATTTACATAGTCAGTGGAGGCTTGGATGGTTTTAGGCTTAAGAGCCTCAAGGATACATTTCTTGAAGGACTCATTCTTCACTAGTTCAATCAGAGGCATAGGTATTCTTGGCTTCTGGATTTCTGATTGAAAACCAAAGAAGAAGGGGACTTTTCAAGGCCTCTTACCTCTATGGTTGGAGCTTTGAGGATGATAGGATCAACTGTTGGTTTCTTCTACTTATTAGCTTGCTGTTCTGCAGGGATAACAACTTTATGAACAAGAGTTTTTTTGACATTATTCATCATAGACCTCAAATTATATTGGTGCTAATCTACAGTTTGTAGAATAGCTTCGCCATCCTATTTTTGGCTAATCTGGTCATTTAATAATGACTTCTCATAGGCAGATTTCGTTAGAAAAGTGGCGCTGCCTTTGTCTTCCATGCAATGGATCTCATCATCTTCTTCAAACTGCTCTTCTTACATGACTGTATTCTAAAAAGGGACCTTCACCCTTTGGTCTTCAATGGCCTCTTTGCTTCTTCGCAAAATCTACAACTGCTCATTTTCTCTTCTATATGGATTTGGATTTGGAGGAGCAAAGGTATTAGGAACCCTTCCTTTCCTAGAATGTTGCTCAACCTTTAATTTGGAAACTTCAGAGGCTAATGACTCTATCATCTTGGCCATTTTATCGATCTTGGGATCTGAAGATGATGAAGGCTCACCCCTCTGTCTCCATCTATCAGTATTACCTTTGAGCTTTTCTGCAAGCATGATGTTTGATTCTACTTGCAGGGCTACATCTTGCATATCATCCAAAGAAGCACATCGTCTCTCCCTCAATAGTAAACAGAAGTCAGAATCAAAGGCACTGGCATAGATGAGTCTAGCAGAGGTAGTGGTGGGTTTTACTTCAGCTAGTATCTTATTGTACATGTGGTTAAATCTCTTATTAAAATCAGACAGCAGCTCACCATTTTCCCTTTGTAACTTCCCAAACTCAGTGTGGTAGTAAAGGAGATCCTTCTTATCCCCCCAATGCGTTAGGAATGCATCATCTAAGACCTCGATATCTGCTATAGATGTTTGGGTCAGTTATCTGAACCATTTTCTAGCCTCTCCATCTAGGCTTTGGACAAAGACTCTCATCCAGACATCATCTTCACTAATGTCCAAGTTATCAGCATAGCTATAGAATGACTCAAGATGTTCTTCAGTTGAAACACCTTCAGTTCCAATGAACTTATGCATATACTTCTGATATTCTCCAGTAGGCATAGTATTCAATGGAGTGGGCAGTATTAGATGTCCATACCTAGTAGCTATGATTATTTCCATTTTGGTAGGTGCTTGTGGACTTGCCATAGCTGTGGTGGCTAAAAGAGTACTAGCAGTTTGAATGATAGAGGGTTGAGGAGTGATTGATAAGACTGAAGGAGTGTGATGAGTAGGAGGTGAGGTTTCCTTTGTGCATACAACAAAAGGAAAACCTAAAGAATAAGGAACTTTATGAATCTCTAAGAGTTTTCCTTCGCTGCTAGTATTAGAAGCTATACTCTCAACACATATTTGTTCTATTACAGGCCTTTCTTGAAGAGATATAGGAGATTATTTAGGTTTACCTCAACCTAATGCTCCTTTCTGCAGAACCTTTCTTTCTTTGATGATCTTTTCAGGGTCAGGTACTAGGTCAGCTTGTGACTTCTGAGGATTTCTCTGAGTATGCCTCACAAACTGAGCCAGAACTATGGTGTGGAGTCACTAGATAAATGATTACAACCAAAAATGTGCCTAGACTTTGTCTATCATCAAAGTTGGATCTGTGTCGTTTCCCAGGGAAGCTAAACTTCAGTTTCCTCTCCCCGACAGTGGCGCCAATTATGTTAGCACTCCAGAAAACTCTCTTAGGTTGTAGATCTGAGATGCCTAGTAACATATAATCTTAAATATTGTTCTCAAAACTATTGGAATGGATGATGGTTTGGTTCAAGTTAGATGACCATTTCAGCTCTAGTCCCACTCAAGACATGCATGAACACCCTCAACAACACAAGGCTTTACACCACTAATGCTCAATAGTTTGTAGATTTAATGGATAGATGGAGAATATTGATAGTACCAGCAGCTTACATACATGAACATATATGAATGGCTGGCTACAGGCAACAAATGAGCTTACTGACTATTCTAGCAGATGCATATATAATAACACATATAAATGGCTAGCTATAGGCAGCAAAGAAGCTTGAAAATATAATATATCAAAGTAGAGAAAAGATGATAGTTATCTGGCCTTAAACACAAAGGAAACCGAAAAAATTGTTCAAGTGCAAGCATAGAACAACAAAGAGAATGGGTGTTGAACATATTATGGAAAAATAAGCTTGTATTACTAAAGAATACAGATGAGAAGATTGAATGAACAGAGGAGGAATAATCTCTAAAATTTGAACCCTTATTACATCTCACTAACAGCTATTTATATCCTTTACAATGATATTCAGCCTTTTGAGGCTTGAGAGGTCGTAATCGATCACTCTGTCTTGTTTAACTATTTGATTCCCTAAAGGCAAGCATGGCTTGGCATTTTTTCTCTTCTAATAGAGGAATAACCGCATTCAGATATTTTGGGCAGTTGTTGTCTTGCTTGGGAGCTCTCCTAAGCCAAAGATGCTTTATGATGTTGTTTGATGAGCTACGCTGTTTGCTCCATGACCCTTTCTATTTTGATTTGGCTGTGTTGCGTTGTCTGTTCTCAGCCTCTATGTCAGTTTGGGGAGGAGCTCCGTGTGCTGCGGCCCTTTCAATGGTTTAATCAATGCATGATTTTTGTTAAAACAGGATAGTGCTGCCCTATTTTGGACCTCTGTTGCAAAATAATGAATATTTTTGCGTTAAATAGAAAACACAACAATGCTGAGAATTCCCGCCCCTCTCTGTCCTTTTCGAACTTCAACAGTCCTCAAAAATGATTAATTCCTTTATTAGGTCCACCTTGGGGGTTACTGTCGCATATCACAGCCGACCGGTTCCCTCGCTTTCCTTTGTATTTGGAAATTCTTGAAAAACGCTGGAAAACATGAAAGATTGCCTTTGGCGGACTTCAATATATACATATATATATATATTTCACTTCCCGGACCCTTTCAGGTCCGGGCTTCATAGCTATCGGCGCTGGCCAAGGTTCCCTTTGTATCTTTGTTATACAATGAAATACATTAAAAATGCATTGAAAACGGCCTTTGGCGGACTTGAAAAAATATGCAATATCATTGTGAATTCCATCGCGTCTGGGTTTAATCGCTATCGTAAGTCACATCCATATGTGTGTAAAGGCTGCGCCCATTGGTTTTCACTGATAGCGATTCGGCAATGTAATGTGGGCTGTTGATCTATGCGTGCGATCGACGATCCACGTTTAATCACTGATCGCAGTCGCAACCTCCCCCTAATCAGTGCCGATAATGCCAACTCTCCTGCGCCGATTGCGACCTGTCGATCCAATCATCGACAATCGCTGATCGTCGGTGTCCAACACCGATTTCCACTGCCTGTGACCACTGATTTGCGATTTAGCCGCTTAGATCTGGGTCATTGATCGACCAGATCTAACAGCAGCTGTGCATTCTTGGGTCTTAAGCCTACAACAATGGTTTTTCATGGTTTTTGAAGTGTTTTAGCATCCCGATAGTGCATTTTTTCCCTTCCAAGTGCTCTCGGCATGTGCTGGTTTTGCTCCTTGGATGATCTTAGTGAATATTTTGAAGATTTTAAGAGCAAATTTGGATCCTTTGGCATGATTACGCTAGCTTATGGAGGCTTTAAAGGGCATACATGGATCCATTTTTGGACCATTTTCCCACAAGGCTAACAATTCCCAGAGCCATCATCCTACCTCACAACCTTGTTGCCTCTCCCAGTCACCTACATCTAAAATGATCATGTGTCATGGTAGATTAGGAGGTTTTTGTATTTGATGTACAGGTGCACCAACAAACATGGCACGATGAGGAATGAGATGAACGAAGGAATCACATGCAGAAGGATAGGTTCACCAACAGATGAACGGACGATGAATGTGAAGAGATGTGGTTGCAAATGGATGATCATGCAGAGCTATGTTCGCGGACGGGCAGATGAGCAAACATTCAAGATGTGCTCACAGACGGACAAACAGACAAACATGCACCTTTCGTGAAGAGACAAACCTATCAAGCCTTCCAACATACAAGAAAGGAGAAACGTGCCAACGCGACATCAAGTGAACCAACGACCATCGAAGACTCCATGCACCTTGCCATGTAGAGGTGAAGCTGTGACACACCATGAAGACATCCATCACCCAACAGTAGTACGAATGTACCAGCACTATCATGTCAAGTCGTGTCATGAGTCATGCCATCCACATCTCTACTGTGGGCCATCTTGTCAATCAATGTAATGTAATGTGGAAGTCCAAGAGACCCACTTGTTGTACAAAGAGTCATGTAAAGTCTAAAAGTCATGGAAGTGAAACAATCATGAGGGTAGTCGAATAGCCACAAGGGTCAATTTCATCCTTGGTTATAAATACCCCCTCATTTGTACATGCAAAGGACTTTTCACCTCATCTCCTACCACATAGCCAAGAGAGTCTGTAATATTTTCTTTAAGGAGTAAGTAGTGGCTCCAATGCCCCACGCACGGGGTTAGTGATGTATGGTGTAACGATGTGTCTTGGAACTTTTGCTTAATTTAGAATTCTGCTAAGAGACTAGCACGTTTTCACACATGTATTGTAACTGTTGTAAGACTAATCTTGAACAATTGTAATGCATGTTGCTTTAACCTGCATTGAAAACTTGAACTTATTTCACTTGTTGTAACACATAATTTGTTAATGAAAATGTGGTGTATATGTTGTTATCGATGTCTCGCTCGTGGTGGCTATTTCCCTGGAAATCAAATAGAACTTTCACATAAAACTTCTTGTAACAACCTTTGCACTTGTGTGGACTCATCAGCTGAGTGTTGTACGTGTTGTCTTCCCTTGTGTGTTGTGATTGTCTCGTCCATGTGGAATGTTCCTCTGGAAGTTGTGCATGTCCTGTTGTGTTGTGTGTTCCTCGCAGAGTTGGAGCTTCCTCCCAACTGACTTGGGACTCACTTTCACCCTCCCCCTCTATAGAGAAAGAACCATTAACATAAGTAACACTAGCAATCACCAGGAACGTGAACCTCACTTCTCGAAGACAAAGCAGACCACTCTCCTGTGATGACAAGCAAGATTTGAGGAAAATCCTTAAGATAATGGCAACTGGGCCATCATACCGGATGGGACTCCCACACAAAACGATGTGAGGTCTAGTTGGGACTTTATACCGAGGTGATCCCCTAAATGTTGGCGGGTCCAACACTGTCAACACCTTTTAAACCATCCTTATACCCAATAAAGATGAACCTTTCAGATTTACTATCCAACTTTGTTCTTTTCTACTTTGTAACATGTACATATGCATCGCATCAAAATACCCTCAGATGTGAAAGAGAATGTTTCTTACCAGTCCATACCTCTTGTGGAGTCTTATCCTCCAACTCTAATGAAGGTGATCTGTTGACTAGGTAGCATGCAATCTCCATCGCCTCTGCACATAATTCTTGTCCTAACCCGACACCACTGAGCATTCTTCTTGCATTTTCCATCAAAATCTTATTCATTCTTTCTACAACTCAATTTTGCTGAGGTGTGTATGGAGTAGTCTTATGTCATGCTATACCACACTTCTTAAAGAACTCTTCAAATTCCTTCTTGCAAAACTCTCCAATGTTATCTGTCCTCAGCACCTTTATCTTCTTCTCTCTCTGGTTTCCCACCACAACGTTAAATTCTTTAAACCTTTCAAAGACTTCATATTTATTCCCGAGGAAATATATCCATGTATTCCTTGAGAAGTCATCTATAAATGATACATAGTACATAGAATTACCCAATGATGGAATTGACACAAGTCCAAGCACATCATTGTGCACAAGCTATAATATTTGTTTCACCCTCTTAGCACCAGAGGGGAAACTCACTCGATTCTCCTTCTCATATACACAATTTTCATAGAAATCAAAATTCAAAGAGAAATTATACATACCTTCTCCCATACCATTACCATGAAGTATTCAAAGGCCCTTCTCTCTAATATGCGCAAGCCTATGATGCCATAACATGGTCTTTTCTCCAGAGACCACTAGATTTTCTGCTCCACTTTCAGGAACCACAGAAATGTTGCACCCATTAATAACAGTGCCACCCTGAATCTTGTACAGAGTTCTAATCCGAACTCCCTGCATCAATACTAGAGCTCCCGAACCATCTTGCAGGTATCTTTCTCAAACACTGTTTTTACACCTACATCATCCATCTTTCTTAAAAATTTAGATTTATAGCAAATACAGGAATATGAAAAACACCCAAAAGTGTTCTAATCCTTCCACCTTGCAAATTCAACATGGGTTGTTATGAAACTAGCTCACAAAAAGATAGAAAAGAGATATCAACGCCTTAGAATTCAACCTCTTCGAGGGGGCAAACTCCTTTACATTACACAAATGAACAATTCTTCGATGATACAAATGAAAAGACCTCCTTTCTATATATAGGAGTCTAAGGGGTCATAACATAATCACAGCCGACATAACAATAATAATGTAAGGGCACAATAATAACAATAGTGGGCTTCTATGGGGCACAATAGTAACAACATGGGCACTACGTGGGTACATGAATATAATAAGTGGGTTGTACTAATAACAATAAGGGGTTACACTAGTAGTATAGGGGCCTAACATGCCACTCTCCTTCAAAAAGTGTCGTCCTCAATGCTTGAGTAGTTATTGATGCTTCTGTATAAAATTCTTGTCCTCCCATGTGGAATCTTCAGCGGGTAAGTTCTTCCACTTGATGAGATACTCTAATATTCATCGATTTCGTAGCTGTCGGGTTCTTGTTTCTGTGACTGCCAAGGATAATTTTAGGGGCGAATGTTCGCCCTTTGGCGAAATTAAGGGGTTTTAAATTTTTAGTGGGCGAATATTTTGTATCATAGTACATTTTTACAAATCACCTCAAATAGCCCACCTTATTTTAAGGGAGAGGGTAAAAAAAGTAAATTTAGCCCTTGAAATTAGGACTTACAACCTTCCATTCGCCCATTTCCAAGAATAGGTTTTATTTAAGTGAATCTATTTGCCCATTTTCAAGAATAGGTTTTATTTAAGTGAATCCTATGGGCCAAATACCATATTTATAAAAGAGGTATGGTAAATTAATATAAATATAAATAAATGAGAGGTATGGTAAATAAATAAAACATTTTTTATATTTACTCCATAAGTCACCTTATATACATGTAAGGGTGTAAACAAATAAAAATATAAGTAAAGTGGAGGTATGGTAAATAAATAGAACATCTTTTTATACTTACTCAAAAGGTATGGTAAATAAATAAAAATATAAAAAAACTAGACGTATCGTAAATAAATAAAACCTCTTTTTATATTTAGTCCATAACCCTCGTTCTATTTATGAAGGCTCAAGAAAGAGGTTTTATTTAAGTGAATCCTATGGGCCAAATACCATATTTGTAAAAGAGGTATGGTAAATTAATAAAAATATAAATAAACGAGAGGTATGGTAAACAAATAAAACATTTTTTTACATTTACTCCATAAGTCACCTTATATTTACGAACACTCAAAAAATGGGTTATATTTAGGTGAAACCTATGGCCAAAATACTATGGGACAAATACCATGGACTAGATTGTTATTAATACCATGCAAAAAAACATTATTAACCCTAATATTAGAATTAATAAAAATAAAAATGGCACATGGTATTGACCCATGGTATTCACCTAGAATGTAGCCTATTTAAATGGGGGAATTAAACCAGCATGTAGCCTATGCTAAGATTTACTAGGACTTTACAAAGTTTTATTATTTAGTGAAAGACTCGCCAAGATCTTACAAGATTTTATAATTAAGTAAAATATTCGCCATGCCTGGTGAGAGATTCGCCAAAAAATTATATATACATATTATATTATTGATAAAATCGCCTTCCATTTTTCCTATATACCATGGAGATTCGCCCATTTGTTATATTTATAAATTTAGGGGGGGTTCTTAAAATTTTCCCGGGTGATTTCTCCAGGTTCCATTATGATTTTTCCTTCCTCTTCAATTTCTGGCAATATTGTTTGAATTGAGATCTTTTGCAACTTTTGAATAAGTGGCCATACTTCTTCGTCATTCTTCCATTCATCCGTTGCTTGGTTTATCCAATTTGATTGGATAATAGAAATATCACAAAACAATGCTTCCACATCCTCATCCTTGAAGAGTCTTCCCATTCGGTAAGGTCACCATTTTTTAAGTGCATGTAGTATTGCCAACATTTCCTTCTCATAAATAGCTTGCTTGAGATGTAGCAGTAAAAATACCCAATCACCTACATCAAAACATTTTTCACTACGATGTTGATCTACCTGTTGTTTCATTTGATTTTGCACCGAAGTGGCGTTATCCTTTAAAATTTGGAGAACTTGTTGTTGATGCTCGATGTGATCTTTCACTGCTTGAAACTTTTTCTTCTTGATATGTCCTTCTATCTCTAGAGTTTGAGGATTGGTAATTTCTTCCAATCCTTTACAAGATATGGTCGGATTCATTTCTTGATGCTCGATGTGATCTTTCACTTCTTGAACATTTTTCTTCTTGATATGTCCTTCTATCTTGATAGTTTGAGGAGTGGTAATTTCGACCAATGAATTACAAGATATGGTTGGATTCATTTCTTCTTTCTCGATGTGATATTTCACTTCTTGCACCTTTTTCTTCTTGATATGTCCTTCTTTCTTGAGAATTTGAGGAGTGGTAATTCTTGCCAATGCTTTACAAGATATGGTCTGATTCATTTCTTCTTTCTCTAGGGTGGGGTCCTGGCGTATATCTTCTTCTTTGGATGTTTCTTGATCCTTTTCTTCCCCCTCTTCATATTCTATGTAAAATAATTTCTTCTCAGCACACTTATGACCTTTAGTACATTTGCTATCACAATTGTAACAAAGCGCTTTTTCTCCTTTTTCTTCCAACTGTTGTGGTGTAACCCTTGTAGGTTGTGGAAGGCTAGGAGAAACAAAACTTCCATATTTATAGTTGTGAGGGGTATGCTTCCTGGTTTCCATAATTTTTCTTTCCACTATGTCACAAAGCCCTTTTACTCTTTCCAATTGTTGTGGTGTTGCTCTAAAGAAGGTGTTGCTCTTTGTATCCTCATAATGTGCTATCATTTCCTCCATGAAAATTGACCATGTAACAAGTTGTTTACGAGAACAAAGCCCTTCATACCATAAAAATTGATCCAGTTCTAAATATGAAGATGCAATACATACCTTTTGTAATAGTGATACACCATGTAGATCAAAATATTGCTCCATCTGAAGTATCCAATTTACCGGATCCTTGCCATCAAACTTCCTCATCTTGCTTTTTCTTGACTTTAGGAGCTCGATCTTGAAACAACTGTAACTCTATACTTTCAGAACTTTAACTTCTGAAATTGCGATCTATAGTAGCCCTCTGTGTCCTCTTTCCAATGCCACTAGTCTGATCCAAATTGAATTCTCCAAGAAAGTGTTATGCACAATCTCCCAAGATGACCTGATTATAGACCTTTCCAGAAGAGAGAACTCGTATGAAGTGCCACGTGTCACTATTTAGACCTTTAGCTCTGAAAAATATCTACAAGAAACTACAGTCCATCCTCTTTCTATAACTTCTCACGAAATTGTAATCCGATGCTCAAAGAGAAAGTTATGACAATTTTCCCCAGGTCACCTGTTTGGAATGTAATTCAAGAGTCTGCAAAAAGACCAACTTCCTCAGATCATATCTCCACAAATATAGCACGAAAAGCTCTGAAATTCGGATCGTAGGTTCAGCGCGATGTCTTATCAAATGGGTTTTTTATTTAGCTTCTGAAACGTCGCAGAAAAAAGTTATAGCGAAAATTCCACGATGACATGTTTGGAGCAGCGAAACCCTAGAATCCAAAGCTCTGATACCAAATGTTATGAAACCAGCTCACAAAAAGATAGAAAAGAGAGATCAACACCTTAGAATTCAACCTCTTCGAGGGGGAAACCTCCTTTACATTACACAAATGAACAATTCTTCGATGATACAAATGAAAAGACCTCCTTTCTATATATAAGAGTCTAAGGGGTCATAACATAATCAGAGCCGACATAACAATAATAATGTAAGGGCACACTAATAACAATAGTGGGCTTCTATGGGGCACAATAGTAACAATATGGGCACTACATGGGTACATCAATATAATAAGTGGGTTGTACTAATAACAATAAGGGGTTACACTAGTAGTATAGGGGCCTAACATGGGTTTTCTGTGACAGATGATTCTAGCCTTCCTTACATCGTCTTATAAGACATCACCACCATCATATTTCTCATACTCGCAGAACCACTCCCTATGGGGAGTGAAGTGAAAGGATGCACCTGAGTCAATCAACCATGCCTCATGATCTACGTGTGTACTTGAAGAAGAATACAAGTACACATCCCCACCTTCATATAAGGTGGTTTTTTCCTCTGCAGAAGGAGAATCATCATATTACTTTCCTTTCTCGAGAGCTTTAGATTTACAGTCCCTTTTGAAGTGTCATTCCTTTCCGCATTTTCAGCACACCTTTACAGGATTTCCTAGAGATTTATATATCCTTCTAGATTTAGGTCTCCCACTCGAGGACTTATTTTTGTTTCTATTCTAGGACCATCCTCGTACAGACAAGGCATCACCATTATGGCCCTCCATATTTTTCCATCTCATCTCCTCTCATAACAAGGATGAGACTTTTTCATCAAACTGAAAGGCAGTTGCATTGCTACCTATTGCAACAACTAGACTATCCCATGAATCTAGTAGAGAACACAACAAACTAATGCACTTATCTTCATCTAAAATTTTAATATCAATAGATAATAACTGGATTACCGTGGTATTATAGGCATTCAGATGTTCTGCCAGCAAGTCTCCATCTTTCATCCTTAGGTTATACATCTTTTTTTGTAGGAACATTTTATTCACCAGAGACTTAGATTGGTACAAAGTCCCTAAATTGTCCAACAAAGCCTTCATTGAAGCTTCCCCTCATACATTTAGCAATACTGAATCTCAAACACACAATCATATTGTGCTCTTTTCCTTCCAATCCAACTTCGCCCAGTCTTTAGCTCACATTTCTGTTGGTTTAGTACCTAGATCTTCCACAATCCACTAATCTTTATCCACCAGCAAATCTTCCATATTGATTTTCCATAACTCAAAACTTTGACCATTAAATTTCTCGATCTCTATCTTTCCATTGTTCGCCATCTTCTTTCACCACAATAATTGATCCCACAGATCTCCCACTGAATAGGGTCTACCATAGGCATGAGCAAACCCCCTCAGTAGCAAAGGCGTCCCTGTGAAGCCGAAACAACTCTGATACCAAATGTAGGTTTTAAACCCATACAGAAATTACCTACACACGAATTCTAAAAACAAAAAATAAACAATGGCAAGAGCATAAAACATAAATCAAATATACACAGAGATTTTCCCCTGGATCCCAAAATCGGGACTACCAGATTGATTTTTCATTATATTCCTTTCAATGTTACAATACATATATATACATGCCAAAGCATCCATTAACCCTAGATTATAACATAATCATAGTTCCCTTGAATGGATCTACAAAATATCATGGGTAGAAAACCATCATGCCCAAAACTGTAATAGCCCTAGTGAAAATTCCATGTAAAAATATATAAATACCACGGATGATGGGACACGAAGTCCAAGCTGAATGGTGGGGAAGACATCCTAGGGGGTGTTCATTTGGTTGTTTATGGCTAAGGCATTAAAAGGCATTTTGGCACATTTATTTATTAAAATAATGGAAATTAGGAGAAAAAAAAGGTGAAAGGTCACAAGTTGCATGTGAGGAGGAAAATGAAGGAAAATAATGGAAATTAGGAGAAAAAGTAGGTGAAAGGTCACAGGTTTCATGTGAGGAGGAAATTGAAGGAAAATAATGGAAAATGAAGAAAATAGAGGCCTCATTAATAAAAAGGCTTATGAGGATTAGTGGGAAAGACTTGGTCAGTTTAGTTTTGGAGCTCTCTCATTATTCTCTCTCTCTCTCTCATACTCTTGGTTACTTAGATTTTTTTTTGGAGCACTTTGGCATTAGAGAAAGAAAGGAAAAGAAGGCAAGAGGAAGCAAAGATCAAGCAGGGAAAGGCAGGATCAAGCAGCTACAACAGGCTTCATTGTAGGTATCAACTTGCATGTGTATTTTCCTTGCTAGATTTGGCATGCATGGGATTGCATGTGTATTTTCCTTGCTAGATTTGGCATGCATGGGATTGCATGTGTATTTTCCTTACTATACTTGGCATGCATGGGATTGCATGTGTTTCTTTTTCTACCATGGCATGGGTTTTGCCAGGTGTGACAGTATTTTTAGCCTAGCCTTGCCATTTCCTGATATCTTTAATGAGATGGGTTCTCTCATGCGTTTTGTGGGGGATGGCTGGATTGGATTTGAAGCTGAGTGGGGTGGATCTCCGAATTGACAAACACATGGTGGTAGTGGTCCCTGAACCGGACTAAGGATGCACAAAGCCACTGGCCTAGTAACCCCTGAACTGAATTGTGGGTTGTGGTAAGGCCAGATTGTGTGCCTCGGTGGGCCTAGGAATCCTTGCCAGTGAATGGCGGGATATACAGTAAAGCCAAAAGGTGGATCTTCTCTCCGTTGGGCCTAGTGATTCCGGGATGGAATGCATGGTAAAGCCTAGAGAGTATGTCTTGGTGTAGGGCCTAGTGATCCATGGACCAGACTGCGGATCCACGGTAAAGCCTGAGAGACTAGGAGACTCAAATTCCTCACGATGTAGGCAGAGAACTCCAGTGGCATCCACATTGATTGGTGTTTTTTTATGTGTTCTATGAGTCCCGCATTCATGCTTGGAATATGGCACAGGAGTGATTGGATGAAGAGAGACTTGGCTCAGCCAATCTATGGTCGGGTGGAACGTGGTAGTCCCATCACCGGTTGGTTCATTGCATCTATTAATGCAAAAATTCATTTCCTTGATTTTCATGTGAAAATGTACTGATATATATATGGATTTTGATGGTTGATATGTTTATTGTATTTTTGTTCCTATTATGTTGTTTATATGCACATTTACCTGAGAGGGTGTTACAAGTGGTATCAGATCATGGTTAAAACACTTGGACTAGATGGGCTCTATCATAGATATTCGTTCACAATACTTTAGGAATTATGATCTAAGGAAGATGACCTTCCTCAATGCACCTTTAAACATGTCACGTTGGCATTTCTGCAATAAATTTTCTTCTGTAGGATTTCAGAAGCTGAAAAATCATCCACATTGAGGGGAAATACCAATGATTATGTGGTAGAAATGTCAGGTATTGAGTTGCAATATTTTAGGAGATATGAGCAGCGGGAGTCGAGCCTTTTGAATGCTCATAAACTCAGGTCTCAAACAGGTCACGCTGACATTTTTGTTATAACTTTTACTCTGGGCACTCTCAGGAGCTGAAATGTTTTCCACAATGAGAGGAAATCCCACTTATGTTGTGATAAAAATTTTAGACATTTATTCTCTATATTTTAGGAGGTATGACCAGTGGAAGTCGAGCTTTCTGGGTACTCCTAGAATTGTGCACCAAATAAGATTGTGTTGATATTTTTGTTATAAAATTTCATCTATGAAATCTCAAAAGTTGAAACTTGAACCATAGTGAGGGAAAATACCACTGATCATATGGTTCAATTTCCATAACTTTTACTACTACAATTTATGATATATGTGTTGAATCATTCACTATATTAGTTTGCATGCAAAGTGTTTGATGAAATGCTTAAATGGTTCAATGATTAATTGCATAAAAATTGTTTGATAAAATGCCCCAATGAGTATGTTGTTTGTGGTTGGGGATAGCATTGAAGTGTAATAGTATTTTTGTAGTGATATATGCTTACTTTTATTCAAATACTTTGCTATATTAGTTTGCATGGAAAGTGTTTGAAGAAATGCTTACATGCAAATGTAATAGTATAGTAGTTGTTTGAAAAAAATGTAAAAGTATGGTAATTGTTTGAAGAAAATGTTATTTTTTAAATGCAATAGTATTGTAGTATGATAATATGGATGTAGTTGATCTATGCCTATTTGCATGCAAATAATTTGAAGAGTTGCATGTAGGGAATTTGAAAGGTTGCATGCAAGGAATTTGAAAAGTTGCATGTAAGGAAATGGAAAAGTGGCATGTTCTTAGTTATTATGTCACAAGTGGAATAAGTGCAATGTTTTGAATTAATCTCATACAAAATGTATGAGAAATGAAAATCAATTTCTTTTCAAAGTGTGGTTAAATTTAGTAGAGTTTTGGAGATCCCATTTCCATAATTGAACATTGGAGATCAGGGAATTATAGTATCTTCCTCCTTCTAGCTTAGTGTGGACCATGGATAGTAAGGAGGTGTGTTTATAGGTTGTTCATATTTGTGAATGCTGATTTCAAATTAATACACACAATGTATTTATTTTTGGAACAATCGAATGACTGTGTATGGATTATATGTTGCTTACATGTTGATTTCACGATACCTACGTACATCCTTGTATGTTAGGCTACATTTTTAAATATTTTGATTACATGTATCAGTCTTGTAGGTTGATTACAAGAATTGATCGCTTATGTTTGACTACATGCATTTATGCGTAGGTGTAGTTGATTTGGCATTGCTTATGCATATTGTTGGTTGCATGTGGCAATACGTACAATGGAGTAATGGTTGTTGTCATGCATGAGGTCATGGTTTGTGTACTTGATATGGTCATGCATTGATGACTGGACTCTAGCTAGAATGATGTGTATATGGTTTGGTACTCATATTTTATGTGTGTATATGCAGTTGTTATGCATGGATGGTTTTGGTTATGATTATGCATGTATAGTAGGTAAAACATGCCTTGTGAAGTCCTTGTATGCAATTTAGGTCATCATGGTGCTATTGGTTGTTATGATGCTAGTGAGTTGGTTGAGATAAAGCATGATATGTAGATCATCAAAGTGAAGTTGTAGCATTGGACCTCGAGGCAAGGGAAGATCATCATATCGGTATTGCATTTGAGCATGCAGGTATGTAAGTTAAGGATTTTTATATGCATTAGGTTTATGTACATGTCTTTTGATGTTATGGTTACATTCATGATAGTTGTTGGTTGATTAGTGTAGTTATATGCACATGTGTCGGATAGTCAAGAATGATAGTAACATGTAGTTGTATGCATTGCTATTGTTGTTTTATATTAGATAACCCGATGATTATGCTATATGTTGTTGATGAGTATGTTATAGGTTAACTTGTTGATTTTTATATGACAATTAACTTGACGATTCGGTTTTATGTTGTTGATGAGTATGATATATAGGTTATTGTTATTATATGTTATTAACTTGATGATTAGAGTTATTTCATTGAGATCTTGATGCTGTAATTTGGATTGGTCATATGTGTGATGGTTATGTTCATTGCATTGAAGATCTTGATGTTATATGTGTTGTGTTAACCTGGTTTGACCTATGCAAATGGTTATGGTTGCGATACTCAGGTATGAGATGACATATTTGTGATGTGGTGTCGTAGTAATTCAAACTGATCATACACATGTGATTATTATGCATGAATGACAGATGCTTATGAGCCTGTAATATGAACAGTTAGTTACTGTTATGGATATCATGATTTATGTTGACATGTTGTAAAGTTATATCTCGCTAGCTAGATTGATTATGCAGAAAAGATAGCCTCCCCTAAGGTACACTAAGGTTTGAGTTTGCTTATGTATTATACTTGGTGTTTCATAGTTGATTATGTTGTTTATTTGATATTTGATTGTTTGGTTCCTATTATGTTATCTAATTGATTTAGATAACATGGTATGTTTGCAAGTGGTTGAATGATTGATGAATTGCTTAGTATGAGTATGTGTTCAAATGATTTGTTTTAATATTATTGTACTAACATGTATGTGTTGACACAGTTGATATGTACTTGAATGTAGTTGATAGTTGTAGCATTATGTCTAATGACTGTGGATTATAACATGATTGTTTGTAAAAGATGATTTCAAATTGATAAATATGATTGTCTTGATATTTTGAACATGTGGTTGACATCTGTGAGCATGACGTAGGGAGTTGCATGGAAAGAGAGGTTGCCATGAAATCTTGAAGAATGCTCGAGTTGAGCTTTCCCTGGGAACCATGGGAATTAAGTCATGGTGTTTGTTGTTAGTCTTGTGCTTTTGGTATTTTATGAATTGTTGAGCTTGATTTGTGGCTGTTTATGTCTAGAGTATGGCCATACCATTTTGTTTGCGGAGTCATGTTATTATTGGTTTTTATGATCTTCTTCTTGTTTGTTTCTTGTCTTGCCTTTTATTGTTTTGAGTCTTGGGAATTGGTTGGGAAAGAGGAAAGTTGATGGATCTCGGGGAGAGATGTGTGGTACCCAAGAGGTGATGTAAGACTTAGATGGAGCTTGGTGTATGAGTAAGCACAGTGGAAGGGAAGACTATGACAGTTGTTTGGACTGGTTGGGTTCATTGTGATAAATGGACCATGGTAGTACAGACATGAGAAAGGTAACTAGAAAAGGTAGAGTAAATGGATCTAAGGCATCAGATGCCTTGTCTATGTTGGGAACTGTTGTTCTCAATATCATGCATGTCATGCATGAATTATATGACAATTTTGTTAAGATCATGATTATGCTAATGTTTATATATGTATATATGTATGTATGTATGTATGTCGTTGTCTGACAAGATCATGATTATTTTATGCTAACATTTATATATGTATGTATGTATCCATGTATCTATGTTACTATCTAATAGGGTTGTTAGGGATCACTCATGTGGAGGAATGATTGCTTATGCAGGAGAAAAACATGAAGAGGTTCATGGTCTTACGAGGAATCAATTGGGAAGAATAGTCACGACAAATATACGAGGTCAACATCATATGGATATGATTTGATATTGTATACTTGTATTATGCCTATGTCTATGTTATAACAAGTAATGTTGAAGGATACATCAACAAAGTGAAAGCAGTGTGGTCTGTGGCATGCTAGGATAAGCATGGATGAGATACCAGAAGCAAGGTTTCTTGGTAAGGACAATATGGTTTTGGATGTGTGGTACTATTGTTATGCATATGTTGTATATGTTGTACATGTTGCATCTATGATGTGTGAACTTGTGGTGTTGTGTATACATATCATGTGTACATGTTATTTATGTAATGTTATGTACATGATGGTACAAATAGGGTTGTGTGAATATTGCATATGGGGTGTTGTATACATATTGTACTGTCTTCATTACGTATATGCAGCGTGTGTGCATATGGTGCTATGTACATGTTGGATATGTGGTATTGTGTACATATTGTACTGTGTGCATGATGAATATGCAGTGTTTTGTGCATATGGTGCTATGCACATGTTGGATATGCAGTGTTGTGTGTAGATGATGCTATGTACGTGTTGGATATGCAGTGCTATGTACAAGTGGTGTTGCGTGCATGTGGTACATTGGTACTATGTACATATGGTGTGGTGTGCATGATTGTACAAGTGGTGTCGTGTGCATGTGGTGTTGTGTACACATTGTACAAGTGGTGCTGTGTGCATGTGGTGTTATGTACATATCGTGCATATGGCGCTGTGTACATGTGGTGTCGCGTACATGTCGTGTGTGTGGTATTGTGTACATGTGGTATTGTGTACGCATTATATAGTGGTGTAGTGTACATGTGGCATTGTGTACACGTTGAGCAGGTGGTGCCATGTACATGTGATGTTGTGCACACGTTGTGCAGGTGGTGCGGTGTACCAGTGGTACTGTGTACATGTTGTACATATGGTACTAGTGCACATGTGGTATTGTGTGCATGTCATACATGTTGTGTTATGGGCATGTGATATTATGTACGTGCATCATGTAGTCATGGTATTGCGGCGTGTGTACTCGTTGTGTGGTACTCTGTGTAGGTACATGTATTGGGTGGTATTTCACATCGAGTATAGATGGATGCATTGTATTGTATACACTGGGTGTAGGTGTATGTGTTGTATGTCAGGTGTAGATGCATGTATTGCATGGTGTGGTATGCCATGTGGTTGTATGTGTGTGATGCACACTATGTGTCTATGCACATGGTTAAGTAGAAGGCACTAGGTGTTTGTTGGGTGTAGCAACTGATCTGGAGTGCGTATGGAACAAAGACAAAGGTAGAAGCTAAGGATTGAGGAAAGGATAAGTATCATCATTTTATTTCAATTTTATTATGCATGTGATTTATGACTATGGTATATGATGATTACATGTGATCTATGATTTTGATTTATGATGGTTACATGTCATTTATGATTTTGATGGTTATGTTTGAGCTAACCTGATGTGATATTTTTATACATGTTGACTTGGTCAAATATGCTAGTTTGACTTGTTGTGACAGGAAGCGAACATGATTGCAAATGTACCTTATTGGCGAGCTACCAATGAGGTATGATGTGAATTTATTTCAATTTATTTTGAATCTAATGGAAGTTACGTTCTTGGTATAGGAAGAATTAACATGCCCAATTGGGTGGTTGAAATCGACTGCAAGAATTAGCAGCAATAGTGAAAGAAATTATAAATGTAGCAGCATGCTGGTAAAGTATTCAGGAGCAGGGCCATTGTGGGACACTGGTACCCAATAGTGTCCATTGATTTCCATGAGCATGATATGACCGGTATGGTGTGTTGAGGCAGGTATATGCCTTGGTTTTTGTATCTTCTGATGCGAGGAAGCCTTGCCAAGGGATGGACTGCCCAAGATGGGGGTGCCAGCAGAACTTGGAAGGTGAGTGACTGCATGGAAGGGGTGACTGGATTCTCGAGGGACTGTGTAGCAGAGAAGGGAAGGTCACAAATGGATTTGTTTTGGTCATTAGCATTACCAGATGGAATCAGATGCACATTGGAAGTGTGCCCTAGAACAATGAGTCGATAACTGTTCGCTGAGAGGACAAGTGGCACGAGATTATAGAGCTGGACATTGGATGCAGATTTGACTTTGTAGTGGATTATGGACTTCCTTGGAAGGAGGTGGATCCTGGTATTACTTTGAGGGTGGAGGTGTGAGCCTCTGGATTCCCTTGTTGTGGATGTAGGCATCGTATTATTTTATTTTTTGGTTGAGAAAATGTGCATATGTGAATGTGTGTATATGTAGTTATTGTAAATGCCGTAATGACCTGTGTTATAAAGCTCCATTATACGGTATGTTGTCATGTTGTCATGATGTTTTGATTTTGAGCAGATATTTCATTGTAAATACTCCAACAAGCTATGTTATAAAGCTCCATGGGTAGTATGTTTTGTTTTCAGTTGTCATGTAGTTATAGGTGTCATTGAACATCGAGGATGGTGTTCCCCCAAGGGGGAGGGTTCTGTAACATCCCTAGTGAAAATTCCAAGTAAAAATATATAAGTACCATGGATGATGGGACATGTATTCCAAGCTAAATGGTGAGGAAGACATCTTAGGGGGTGTTCATTTGGTTGTTTATGGCTAAGGAAATGACTAAGGAATTAAAAGGCATTTTGGCACATTTATTTATTAAAATAATGGAAATTAGGAGAAAAAATAGGTGAAAGGTCATAGGTTGCATGTGAGGTGGAAAATGAAGGAAAATAATGGAAATTAGGAGAAAAAGTAGGTGAAAGGTCACAGATTTCATGTGAGGAGGAAATTGAAGGAAAATAATGGAAAATGAAGAAAATAGAGGCCTCATTAATAAAAAGGCTTATGAGGATTAGTGGGAAAGACTTGGTCAGTTTAATTTTGGAGCTCTCTCATTATTCTCTCTCTCTCTCTCTCTCTCTCTCTCATACTCTTGGTTACTTAGAGTTTTTTTGGAGCACTTTGGCATTGGAGCAAGAAAGGTAAAGAAGGCAAGAGGAAGCAAAGATCAAGCAGGGAAAGGAAGGATCAAGAAGCTACAACAGGCTTCATTACAGGTATCAACTTGCATGTGTATTTTCCTTGCTAGATTTGGCATGCATGGGATTACATGTGTTTCTTTTTCTACCATGGCATGGGTTTTGCCAACTGTGACAGTATTTTCAGCCTAGCCTTGCCATTTCCTAATAGCTTTGATGAGATGGGTTCTCTCATGCGTTTTGTTGGGGATGGACAAATTGGATTCGAAGTTGAGTGGGGTGGATCTCCGAATTGAAAAACACATGGTGGTAGTGGTCCCTGAACCGAACTGAGGATGCGTGAAGCCACTAGCCTAGTAACCCCTGAACCGGACTGTGGGTTGTGGTACAGCCAGATTGTGTGCCTCGGTGGGCCTAGGCATCCTTGCCAATGAATGGTGGGATATACGGTAAAGCCGAGAGGTGGATTTTCTCTTTGTTGGGCCTAGTGATTCTGGGATGGAATGCACGGTAAAGCCTGAGAGACTAGGAGGCACTCAAATTCCTCACGGTATAGGCGAAGAACTCCGGTGGCATCCACATTGATTAGTGTTTTTTGATGTGTTCTATGAGTCCCACATTCATGCTTGGAATATGGCACGGGGGTGATTGGATGAAGAGAGACTTGGCTTAGCCAATCTATGGTCGAGTGTAATGTGGTAGTCCCATCATTGGTTGGTTCATTGCATTTATTAATGAAAAAAATTCATTCCCTTGATTTTTATGTGAATATATACTGATATATATATGGATTTTGACAGCTAATATGTTTATTGTATTTTTTTTCCTATTATGTTGTTTATATGCACATTTACCTCGGAGGGTGTTACAAAAACCATGTGTGAAATCCATGCACAAAACCATAGGTAGGTATGCCCACCTAATGTAGGGTCAAAAAAAATTCCTGGGGCACTACCCTTGACCCCGTGCAAGGGTGCTACCACCCTCTTATTGTTCCCAATGCAACGTAGTTGTGGAAAGAATATAACACACACCCAACAAAGGGAAAGCAAGAACAGAAATCTCAACTTGTCCCAGGTATTAGTCCCTGGTAATGCATCTTTTGAAGTATTATGGAAAGGCTCCACAACAACTCCTATAGAGGAATTGGGTAGACTTACTCAATTTACAAGTGTTAAGCCCTCAACCAGTATTGAAAAAGATACAGAGGTACAATAACTCCTCAAGGAGAAAGAGGAAAAGATTTCATTGTTAAAACAAAGTATTGAAGCAGAAAAGAAGAAGATAACAAAGCACTAGAAGTTACACATGACAGAGATTCAGTTCAAATTTGATTCTCTCAGAGTCCAGTATGATGTAGATATACAAGTCAAATATACATAGATTCAGGAGCTACATAAAAGTATTGAAAATATAAATGTCAATCTAGAATTTGCAGAATTCAAGAAAGAGGCTAAAGAATTAAACACCCTTCTTACTCAATAACAGATATTTTTTTGCCAAAATTTGTTAATTATTCATGATCAATGCAATACAACAAACTCTCTAGTAGATCAACTATCAGATATGAAAAACTACTTTGAAGGGATAGAGGAGAAGATCTCTAGTTTCCTAACCTTTCAGGAAAGTGAGGAAGGAAGAGCAACCAATCTTCCTAAAATCGAAGAGGCCCATAGAGAATTTTTTTCAGAGAATGGGAGATTAGCATAAAGTAAGAAGAAGCAGGAGTTTACTAGGAATGAGACATTTCAGGAAATATCATTGAGGTAGTCATTGATAATTTACTCCAATCTAATCTCATTCCGAGTTGTACCGATGGAAATTTACTCGATATCAAACTGTGGACTAAGACATGGTAGGAATGTTCCAAGAAAATGGCTGAGATTATTGATCAATTGATCAAGATTAATTTAGAGTAGCATTGGCAGTTCTTGGTAAAACCACACAGTCAATGGTTAATGCTTCGATGTCTGTTGAAAACCACCACACTGATGCTACTAGCATTGAGAGATGTCATCTTCATGATTTAGATGTGTATTTAGCCAAACTGTCCACCCGAACTTAAAAATCTGATTGATATCTATGAGTTGCAACAATGCATCGAAGGACAGTCTTCCTCCCAAGCATAGGAAATTTGTTGTAACTAATTCCAAATATGTTCCTTGTAGTTACTTCTGTTTAAGATCACTTGAAGTTGTTATTAGATTTTCTATCTTTATCTTTTGTTAAGAAACTATAAATTCCCTCTCTCAGATAGAGATAGGGTTCTGAATTTTTGTAAGAGGAAGCTTAAGTTGCACTACTGTAATTAAGGTTTTTCTTAATATCAAGCTGAACCATTTCCTTTCTATGATGAGAAGATCCATGGTGTATCAGGTACTATTATCCTTTATCTATTTATTTTCTTAAAGTAGAATGGAATTCTGTTTTTGTTCACAATATATGTGTTAAAGAAATCTCTCATTATCACTATTGATGTGTCCGATTGAAATTTCAAATTATATGTGAACAACAAGATATAATTAAATTAGTTTTCTTTCTTTGAGTTAAATTCACAATTACATGATGATCTATATTGTTATGATAATTTTAAAATCTTTATAATCACATATACCATCAGATTACCCGGGATAAATAGTAGTATATTAGTCTCTACTTCAATTTCTAGTCATATTAGAGCATTATATCTTTTTTTACTCCATTTCATATTGTTTTATAGAAATAGAAACTGGTCCCATAATTACAGTAAAAGACATCATCCCAAATGGAAAAGGATATGTTCTAAGGTCCCAACTGGGTGGTTTCCCATAATATTAATGCAGTCATTCAGGACCATCAACATGTACCTAATGACAGATGGTCTTCTTGTAGGTAGAGGTCTCCTTTGATTTCGTTATTGAGAATATTCTTTGTTTGTTGCACTTTTTGCTAATAATCCTTGGTTTGATTTATCTTATAGTCAACTACTACATGTCCAAGTTTATGGAAAAAAAAATGGTTAACATCCTACAATGGAACAATGGATCTCCTTTGAAACCTTGTAGATTTGTTCAACTTGACTCTAAGAACAAACAACCTTCTTGCAAAGGGAATTTTCTTTAACCCATCTTGTTGTTTCTACTGTAATTTCTTTTTTATTGCCTTACTAACCATGTTTTTGGTACCTTCTTCTAAAGGAATTTTTAGAGTTGTTTTATATTTTTTGTGGATGTGTTTGAATTATTGCTCTTATTAGACTTCTTTCTCATGGAAACAATCTTTTCTTCTAGTTTTTCAACTTGTTCCTCTCTTTCCTTTAATCGATTGCAGATCGCCTCTTCAACTTTCCTTGCTTCCTCTAGATGTGTCCTTGGGATAATTATTTATTCCTTGTACTTATGATATTTCTCATCAAATATGTGCAATAGTTTATTTTTATCTTTGTTTTCAATTGTCATTCCATCTATTTCAGCCAAGATGAGTGAAGCTTGGCTTGTTCTTCAGCTAACTTCTCCTCATAAAAATCAAGTACATTCACATTAGTAGAACATGCCTCATTGGACTGAAAACTTTCTTTCTAAGAGCCCATTTTCTTCTTCTTCTTTTTCTTCTTCTTTTTCTTCTCCTTTTCTACACTATTACTACTAGTATATCCTTCATGCATGAGCTGCAATCTATCCTAGATTTCTTTTGCAGATTTTAGATCTATTATTATCTCAAGATCCATATTGTGAAGGTTGTTGTAAATTGCAAAGTTTTCCTGAGAATTCTTGATCGAGGTGGATATTGGTGGCCACCCAACTATTCCACCTGGACCTCCAGTCACTTTCATCAGTTTCCTTGTTTATAGCAACATTTACTATTTTTAGCAATTTTTCGGGTCTTGAACTTATGGAGCAGTTTTGAGCCCCTAAATGGATTTTTTTTAAGGTCTGAATTTGGCCCATATCCATAGTAAGGGGCCCATGGAAAATATTGTAGTCATCGGAGAGATATTTTCAACGAGGTATCATACACACCAAACAGAGATAATATGAACAAGTTACGACCCCGGAACGTTGGTTGCCCAACTAACCCCAACTGGGCCCTCAAACTCTTAGGATTCCATCTTCTGGGGTTAGGGTTTTGGTTGTTGAGGGATTTCCCTTGTTTTTCAATAACAAGAAGTCCCTTGAGCCCCAATGTAACATAATTTAGAGGCATGTAGCTGCCACATCTCTTCTCAGAGATAATCTACCATCGCGTAAGCTATTTTATTTCCATTTTTGTATGAAATCATTCTTCAGTGCTTTGATATTAATGAAATGAAGTTTTATTTTTACCGCATCTCTATTTTTATGTGTATATCTATATTTTGTTGTGTTCTTGCATAAGTATGGATCAGTTGTATCAGAGAAGTCTGCTCTTTCTCTGTTTTTCTTTGCATGTCCCCAGTGAGGTCAAGGTATAAGGAGTTAGGGTTCGAATTGGTTGAAACTTTTCAAGACCAACCTCGCAAACCCCAACAACCACCCATGGTGGAAGAACATAAAGATAAGGGGACAGGATATCCTTTCAAAATATTTCTCAAGGAATCCTTCAAGCGACAAAGGAATGTGATGATGGATAACTTTGCCCATATCCTTTGGCAGCCACCCACAGGCTACACATCTTCATCCAACAGCTACTCTGGAGGCACCACACCTTTGAAGGTACAAGTTAACTTTGAAATTCCCATATTTGAAGGTGAGATAGATGCATACATCATAGATAGATGGTTAAATCTATTAGAAGGATATTTTTCAATTCATGACTTTTCCAATCAGGAAAAGATTACTTTTACACTCCTCAAATATGCCCCACATGTCAAGGATTTTTGGGAAACCTACTGTGAACAAAAGGATGAGAGGGAATCCTCACTATTTTCAGCTGCACCCATTTGTAATTCTTTTTTAGACACCATCAAGGAATAATATTACCCTGTCGAAAGCTACGAAGATAAATACATAAAGTGGACCATACTGTGGCAGGGAAGGGACCAAGATGTGTCGAAGTTAACAAATGTTATCCATACCCTTCGCACGAAGCTGGGTATCAAAGATTCTAAGTGGGATTTGGTACTCAAGTACTACGGCTATCTACACAAGTACATTCAGGATGAGTTGGAATTCCTAGACATCTCCTCACTTGGCGTCGTCTATCGATACACTGTTAAGATCAAGTAGAAATTTAAACAGAAGATGCGAGAATTTAGATCTATTAATATGAAGCAAAGGAAAGGCACCCCCAAATGGTACAACAAAGGACAAGTCCAAGGCGGGGTAACTAAGGACAACCTACCGAAGTAGAAAGCAAAGAAAAACACCACGAAGAAAAATAAGTACACGGAGAAATGGTGTGGGTTCCATAAGAGCCCCACTCACAACACAGGTGAGCATCAAGCAAAGCAGTCACTGGTGGCCGAGATGAAGGCTTCTGAATTAGATTCATGTTCCAACTCTGAAATTACAAGGGGAATGAAAATGAGAAATAGATTATGCAGAGCCTAGTTTCAGTGCTGCTACCACCAAGATCCATAAGGATGAACCCAAAGATCCAAAGGACGAGGGATGACTCTTCCACTCACAAATGTGGGTGAAGGGTTCTCTGGTGTAGTTTTTTTTAAATGACGAGAGCCAGTCGTACACCATTGGGTGGCTTCACTAAGGGTGAGATCTTCGTGTCAGCCAATAATGCCACCTTCCCTACAACATCAAGCCCTTCATAGATGAGGTACTATGTGATGTTTCTCCTCTTGAATTTTGTGATGTATTATTAGGCCAACCATACCTACGGAAGCAAAATGTTGTGTATGAGTCTAGGCCTCACACTGTTATTATTACTTTGGGAAATAAGTTGCATAGGATACCGAAGTAGCAGTGCTTACCTCCATTTCTTTGATCACTACGAAGAAAGGCAGTAAGATCATTTCCCAGACTGGGAAATTTGTTTCCCTTATGATTCACCTTCAGGTAAAGAAGAAGATTGTGGTCACAACCTCCACATAGGGCTCCTTTGCATGGAAGCAACAGATGGATAGGTTTTGTAGGAGTATAGGGACATCTTCACCTCACCCAAAAGGGTACCTCCACACTGTCAGGTCAAGCACTCCATCAATATGACCCTGGGCGCATTGCTACCCAATGGACTGATCTATCAATGCTCTATATTGGAGAACAATGAAATAAAGAGAAAATTTAGGAGTTGTTGTAGAAAGGGCACATCAGGGCAAGTTCATCACCCTGTGGGAGCCTGATTGTGTTGGTATAGAAGAAGGATGGGATCTCGAGACTCTATATTGACTATCAAACGTTGAACAATATCACTTTCTATAATAGATATTCAATCCCACAAATTGATGAACTTTTGCACTAGTTCAAGAGGGGAAAATATTTTAGCAAGATTGACTTGAACTTCGATTATCACCAAGTACCGACCGAACCCTCCGATGTGTGGAAGATTGCCTTCAAATCCAAGGAGGGCCTTCTGGAATGCTTGGTCATGCCTTTTAGGTTGACAAATTCCCCCACAACCTTCATGAGGTTGATGGATGACATATTACGACCCTTCACCAACTCATTTGTGGTGGTGTATTTGGATGACATTATGATATTTAGCCAAAGTTGGGAAGACCACCTCCACCATATTCGATAGGTCCTCCAAACCCTGCGGTAACACAAGTTGTGTGCCAATTTGGAGAAATGCACTTTTGGTATGACCCAGGTTTAATATCAGGTGTACATCATTGATGAGAGGGGTGTGCATGTGGTCCCATCCAAGATACAAGTCATTCTGGATTGGCCAGTCCCAACCGCTCTAACAGAGCTCCACAACTTTCTGGGACTTGCCAACTTCTATTGCAGGTTTGTCTTGGGGTTCTCTCATATCACTTGGCCTTTGAGTCAAGTCACCAAGGGAGGAGAAAAAGAAAATTTCTTTTGGTATAAATCCCAATAGAAGGAATTTGTTGAGTTTAAGCATCACCTCTACTCTGCACCAATGCTCACATTACCAAACTTGAAACAACCATTTGAGATCGAGACAAATTCCTCTGACGATGCTATTGGTGCAATTCTTACTTAGCAGGGAAATCCAGTGGCATATCATAGTGAGACACTTTCAGACACAGACCAAAAGTATCCCAGCTATGACAAAGAGATGTATTCAATTGTGCAGGCCTTCTGATAATGGAATCATTACATTCTAGGGAAGGAAATGGTCATCCACAAAGACCACCGACCCCTGTAGTTCATATAGACACAGGGGAAGTTGTAGAACGATCACCATAAAAAATGGTCAACATACCTACAATAGTTCCATTTGAACATTAATTATAAGAAGGGAAACACCAAAAATGTTGCAAACTACCTCAACAAACCATTGGTCATGGCGCTAACCATCTTGCTCAAATATTGCTGGCACGAGACTATGGGGTGGCTGCATCTTTATAAGAGTGATTCAGAATTCGACAACTCATGCCAGACGCTCCTGGAAGGCAAACAAGTTCCAATTTTTAACCTCCAGGATGCACTGTTATGTGACCTGGGATACCCTTGTGTTACTTCAAGTGAGCATGCCAAGATGATTTAGGAGGTCCACTACAGTTGGGTCACTAGACATTTCAAGGTAGGGAAAACAGTGGCGGTGCAGCAAAATTATTTTTATTGGTCAAACCTTCAACACGATGTTGGGGAGTACACCAGATCTTGTATTGTTTGTGCCATTCCCAAACCGACCATCAAGAAGTAAGGCCTATATACTCCTTTACCTACTTCTAGTGGACCTTGGGAATGCATCTCCATGGATTAAATGTCAGTCCTTCCTTCTACTAAGCATGAAAATGACTGTGTTTTCGTGTCCGTCAATAGATTCTCTAAGATGGCCACTCTGGCTGCCTGCTAGAAGAGTATCACAGCAGAATCCAATGTTAAGCACTTCTTTGAACGAGTGTGGGTACACTTTGGGACAACACAGTCCATTAGCTTAGATTGGGACAACAGGTTCCTAAGTACATTTTGGTCAAGTATCTGGTTGATTTTGGATATCAAGCTCACTAAGTCCATGGATTTCCACCCCCATACTGACAGCCAAACAAAGGTCGTGAAAAAGATGATCGTAAAATTTTTGCGCATGTACAGCTCGAAGCATCCATGCACATGGTATGAAATCCTCCCTTATGTCTAGCACAACTTTAACAAATCTCTCCATATCTCAACTAGCCACAACCCCTTTCAGGTGGGATTGGGATTCCAACCACTATGTCCCATTGGTGTGGCCATATCATTTGCAGATATGCAAGAAGATTCGGCTCATGTCCAGTCTAAAGATGACAGGGCTAAAAACTTCATTGAGTGCATTCATCACATCCTCTAGCAGGTCCATGACATATTTGAGAGAGCCAATGCTAAGTACAAGCATCAACATGATCAGCATCGGGTGCCACACCTCTTTATTTTTTAACAAGCTTAGGGAGGGTAACGTATGCTTGATCTATAAGTTCATCCTTCAAATGAATCATTCTGAGAATATTTAACGAACCCAAAGAAGGAGTGGTTCGCTCCCATCATGAATGATGAGTCCATCATTGTTTGATGTTTTAATGAGTACAACGAATGCATAACTTGACATCTTTTTCATGTTTAGAGATTTTGAAAAAGAGGCGAAAAGCAAAACTCCAAATGTTCATTTTTGTAGATAGTCCCTTAGGTCCGAAAAGAAATAAAATAATACCCAAGAGAACCTCTTAGCCATGTTTTACTAAGGTATTCCTTTTTCGTAGTTAGTATATCTTATCCCAAAAAAGGGTTAAACTTATACTGAGTAGATGTCTTTTCATTTACTTTAACGAGTTCGAAAAGACAAGTGCTCTATAATATTTTCATACTTTGGGAGTCTAAAAGGAGTTGAAAGAGAACTCTAGGGGGTTCCTTTTTTATAAGTTTACGGAGCCCAAGAAAGTGATAAAAGGTGTGCTCCTTGGTCAAAATAATCTGTTCAAAACATGACAAAATCTGTCAAACATCACAAAAAGGATTAAAAATACATGTTTCATGGTAAAAATGGGTTATAACTAGGTCAAAACATTAAATACAAATAAAATAATGGAAGACACAACCATAAATATCTAAAATTACTATTCATATTTACAATTTCACATTTAGCTTCATTAATGATATTTCTGAGTAGTTTTTTCCCTTGATCTTCTGCAGCTAATTGCGCTCAATCCGGTGGATCATTTCAAGTGTCGTCACTTCCAGGTAGGAGCTAAGACTTTTCTCTTTCAATTCATGGTCCCATTTTGTGATTTCATGCAAGTTTTAGGTAGTTTTTAGGGCCCTGGTGTTCAAAAAACGCACCCTAGGGCCAACGCAAGCTGAGATAGTCGAAAAGTGCATTGCACCAAAGTAAGGGTACACTGCAGGGAGGGATGCAATGCATTGTCTCTCCTCTAGCAAGTGTGTTGGGCACAAATCCAAAAATTTTTTGTCAGCTTCCCTTAGACAAATTTGAGTTTTGTTGCATGCAAAGGATCCTAATGATTCTCCTCTTAATGTTTCAAGTCTTCATTAGCATAAAATGTCTTTTATCTGGAGATAAAGAGAACATGAAGAACAAGATTTAAATGTAGCTAATGATCCTACTACCATCCAGGCACTAAACGACCTTGGATTGTTGAAATTCTTTTGGCACCATCAACATAACCAAAATATGGTTCAAGGGATGTCAATATCTACAAACCAAACGTAAAAGAAATCAACAGAAACCTTAGGAAACTCTAAAGAGTCGCACATTGCAAACACACTCAACACACCTATAAACCGTATGTATATACTGTTACTACGCATGGGATCAAACATATTATTTCTTTAGGTACAACCCATTCCTAAGCTATGCCAGTGGAATTCCATCAAAATTAACTATCTCATAGGCCCCTTTTGCAAGGACATGCTTGAAAATATATGGACCTCACCACATAGGTTGGAAATTTCTTGATCCTAACTTATCAGATTCTTCGTCATATAAAAGAACAAGGTTTCCTTATGAGAAGACACAAGGCTTACCACTTTTGTCGTATCGCGCACAATATGTCTTTTATGAGCTTAATTAGCTATAGTGGCATTGTGTCGTGTCTCATCCAATCGATTCAAATGTAAAAGAAGTTCCTCTTCTACAAAAGTGGCACAAAGAAGTTCAACAGCTAGTTTCAGTGACAGAATCTCACATTCGATTGGAAGGATTGCTTCTAGACCATAAACCAACTGAAAGGGTGTAAATCTGGTAGCAATCCTCACTAAGGTTTGGTATTCGCACAAGACAGCATAAAGGAGAAAATGTTAGTCCAATTTATGGACCCATACCATACGTTGAAGCATAGTTTTGAGAACTTTATTGATATCCTCAACCTGTCCATTAGCCAGAGGACAGTAGGAGTGGAACTTTCATGGAAAATTCCTAGCTTAGCAATTAGTTTTGTCATCATATGATTCCACAAATGTTTTCCATGATCCGTAAATATGTCTTGTGGAACACCAAATCGTCCGATAATGTGATTGAAAAAGAAATATTCATCCTTTTCCCTAGTCTTGTTAAATGTAAGCATTGCCTCAAACCATTTAGTAAAATAATTTACTGTGACAATGATATAAACATATCCCCAAGCCGAGTGAGGGTTACATGTCATGAATTCAATATGACATTTCATAAAAGTTTTGACGATGATAACGAGATGCAAAGGAGCAGGCGGAGAAAGGGTCTTATGATCATAAATTTGGCATGCATGACACTTCTAGAGAGCGGGAATACAGTCTCAAAAAATGGTAGACCAAAAGTAACTAGCGCATAAGATCTTCTCTGTGGTAGCATAACCAGATAAATGAACACCACATGCCCTAGAGTGGCATTCATTAAGGAATTTCTTGGCCTCCTCATGCGTGAGGCACCTTAGTGAAATTGTATCAATACCGCGTCAATACAGAGTGTCACCAATGATGATGTAATTCTTGGCTTGGTAAGCTAATACATTGTTTCTCGGAGTGAGATTTATCAGATATGAAAGTCTGGGTCTGGAGATAAATCAAAATGTCTCCATACCATAGGTCCGATGAAGAAATCAGAAATAACGACTCGTTAGGGATAAAATCGTTAGATGTTGATTCAGAATCATGGGAAGGAAGGTCGCACATAAGCTCAATGAAAACCAAGAATTTCTTTTACTTAGATTTGATGAATTCCAGGTCAAAATTTTGTAGGATGATGATCCATTTAGATTATTTTCCCCTAGCAATTGACATGAAAAAATGTATGACATAGGGTTGCAATATGAAACAACCATAGTTTCCCGAAGCAAGATGTAATGGCAAAACCTTTGGACAGATTAAACGAATACCAAAGCCAACTTTTCTACATGGCTATACTTGATCTCGGTATAATTGAGATTCTGACTCATATAATACATGGGGTGTTTTGTCCCTAGATCATCTTCTTGGATGTTGGGTCCCTATAATACTAGTGATTACCCCATTACTATTGTAGTTATACCCCTTATTTATATTGTTGTGCCCCCATTGCGCCCATATTGTTATTAATGTGCCCATAGAATCCCTCTATTGTTATTTTTGTGGCTTCATATTATTATTGTTAGGTTGGCTGGATTATATTGTGACTCCTTACACTCCTATATATAGAAAGGAGGTTTTGTCATTTGAATCATCAAAGAATTGTTCATTTATGTAATGTAAAGGAGGTTGCCCCCTCGAAGAGGCTGAATTATAAGGCGTTGATCTATCTTTTCTATCTTTTCTTGAGCTGGTTTCATAACATTTGGTATCAGAGCTTTGGATTTAAGGGTTTCGCTGCTCCAAACAGGTCATCGTGGAATTTTCGCTATAACTTTGTTTCTGTGACGTTTCAGAAGTCACAAAGAAAACCCATTTGAGAAGAAATCGCGTTGAACCTTGGGTGAGAATTTTAGAGCTTTTCGCGTGATATTTTTGGAGATATGATCTGAGGAAGTTGGTCTTTTTGCAGACTCCTGAATTACACTCAAAACAGGTGACCTGGGGAAAATCATCATAACTTTCTTTCTGAGTATCGGATTGAAATTTCGTAAGAAGGTGCAGAAAGAGGACGGCCTGTAGTTTTCTTTTATATATTTTTCATAGTCAAAGGTTGAAACAGTGACACGTGGCACTTCATACAAGTTAGCTCTACTGAACTATTCTATAATTAGGTCACTGCGGGAGATTGTCCATAACTCTTTCTTGGAGAATCCAATTTGAATCAGACTAGTGGCATTGGAAAGAGGACATAGAAGGCTACTACAGGTCACAACTTCAGAACTGGATGATTCGAAATTACAGAGATACATCAGATTCAATATCAGGCTTCTACAAAGTAAAAAAAAGGTGTGTAGTTCTTTTTTTTAATTTTTGCATAAGCTTGGTTTGAAGGAATTCAAAGGGCATAGTAAAGCATTATTATCGGTAACTGATGCCCCGAGGAAAGAAAATGCAAACACCTAGTAAGGAACCTGAAAGCTCTAGCATGACTCATGAAGAAGAGGAAGAAATGCTACATGATATATCAAAATTACAAGAACAAGTGCAACAAATGTCACGCTCACAAAAGCTAACAGATGCTAAGGTAAATGGCGTGGAATCTAAGATAAAGGGCATGGAAGCTAAGATGGATGATCTGAAGATAGATTTGAGGACAGATTTGAAGACAGACATGGCAGCTTTGAAGACAAATTTGACAAATTTTCTACAAGAAATACTTACTAATGGTGAAAAGGTTGTAAAGGAAACTCATGATGTGAACAAAAGAAATGTTAATCATGATTCCATAGACTCTAATGTTGGATTGAAGACCCACCATATTCCAAAAATCGATATGAGGAAGTTTGATGGCAAGGATCCCGCCACATGGATATCACAGATGGAGCAGTTCTTTGATCTCAATAATGTGAAAAACACACAAAAGGTACGTATGGCAACTTTATATTTGGAACCAAATCAGTTTGTATGGTATCAATGGCTTTGCTCTCATAAACAATTTATCACTTGGGAAATTTTTACGGAAGAATTGATAGCACATTATGAGGATACAAAAAGCAACACTTTTTTTAGCCAATTGATAAGTCTCAAACAAAAGGGTTCAATAATGGAGCACATTGAGGAGTTCCAAAAATTGAACATAAGGGTAAAAGATATTCCAGAGCAGCATAGGATTGATGTGTTCATAGGGTCTTTAAAGGATAATATCCAACATGATGTTCGACTTTGGGAACCTGATTCATTGTACAGGACCGTGAAAGAAGGCCAAGGCTTCCAAGTCGGATGGGGAGCTTACTACACTAACCGAGGGTGACCTATATGACATCGGCAACACAGTTCGCGAAGTAACCAAGGAGGCGCTCCACGAGGCAATGACAGAGTAGCAAAATGTGTTGGGGGAGCTCAGGGCGCAACTCCAGGAACTTCAGGTGCGGACCCACAGCAAGCAACGGTAGTTGGGGATACAGGCACATCAGTAACTGAGCAATTGCTATGAGCCAAAATGAAAATGACTGTTGCGCTACCATAAGGAGCACTGACAACGACCAATATGGAGGACAGAGCTATGGTAAGCCAGCTCAAGGGACTTGGTTTAAACTTGGCTACCTTGCCAAGAGAAATACTATACTAGCTGTAGGATAGAGCGACGACAGAGCTCCGCGCTAGGGAAGGACGCGCAGTCTAGGTGCTCAGTGAACAACGCATCAACATTGAGCAGCTGAGCCTTCAATGCGATGAAGCGGTAGCACAAGCTTAGCAGTTGGAGAAAATCATCGAGGAAGCATGTCGCCGCGTCCCCAAACTGGAGATTGCAGTAGACTTACCAGTGGGTATATGGATCCACAAACTAGCCAGTGGATTTCGCCAGGCATAAGAGGAAGCAACAAAGATCCAGATGGACCTCAACCTATAGATCATGGAGCTGAGGCTGAAAGCGCAACCTGCTACACCACTAGAAGTTAGAGAGCAGTGGAACTGCAACATTCAATCAGGGTTGGAAACCATAGAGCGTGCTATACAGGATTGCACAGGCTTGTTAGATCAGTCCCTCATCACCCTCACTTCACTACAGGAAGACCCAACACTACACCGGTTGGAGACAGAAGTGTGGGAGCTACAGCAGGCCTATGACAATATCCGAGGGACCATGCAGACGGTCACCCTTACTCAGCGACTGGCCAAGATGAGCGAGGCCCAGGCTCTCAAAGCGCAGGTGGACGCCACGTGCCAAAAAGAAGCAGTGCTTAAAGAAGGCATCCAACCTTGGCTCGAGGAAGCATTCACAGTCACAGCTAAGATCAAGGGAAATTTGGCATAGATGCAGGACATATACGCACTCAGGCAAAGGATTTCACCTGACAACGAACCATCGGAGATAAGCACACAGCGGGTATAATGGACAGTGGAAGAATGTGTTGCGGATGTAAAAGAAGCACAGAAGTTGTTGGATGAACTTTGCGCAAAGATCATTGCACCAGCCGAGTGACTCGGGGCGAGTCACAATGTTTGTGTTGGGGGCCTGTTGGGCAGTGGATCCCCCACGTAACAGTTTTGGGGCTTAAAGCACACACTTTTGGGTAATGGTATTGTAAAGGCTCCGCAAAGTGAGTGGAGCGCGAATTGTAATGAGTCAAGTCAAAGGGTTTTCCACCCAAAAATAATGTAAGGTAATGGAAAGTGAGTCAGCCTGCGCTCCATGGGAATGTATAAATAGAGTAAGGCTCTAAGTGTAGAAGGTAGTTCTTTGGTAGATCTAATCTGAAGTGATATGGGTTTTTGAATGCGAAAGTCGCTCTAAGTCTGTAAGTCTGAGTCTTGGGTCGTAGTAGTAGAGAAAGGCTCTGTAGCTATGTACACAGAGGCCTGGTAGAGTTCGCAGCTATGTGCACGGACCCCTGCAGCTGTGTGCGCAGGGTAGGAAGTGGATTGTATTGGAACAAAAGATTAATACAAGGAAAGTTGGTTTGGAATATCGCGTATCTATTTCTATGCTTCTGTTTATGCATCTGTTTACAGTTAATGATTGCACGCATGTCTATTTATGTTGAATGGTAAATGAAAGTATTGGGCCCACTTAATTTAATTCAAGATCTATAATAATAATAAGCACAGTAAAGGGTAAAGAACATTCGTGCTCGTCACCCAAGCCACGCGAAGGTAGTTGCATTGAATAGACAGCTGTGCGGAAGTAGTGCAGCGTGTAGGATCGGGTCGCAAACTTTCCAAACCTCACCAAGACATCCCTAGGGTGCGGAAACCTAGTTCTAGCACCCCCCCATACTACCTCGGGTGAGACTTCAGTCCGCGCTTCGCAAACTATTACCGAAAGGGTCGATAGTTGCAGGATTTGTTTGGCTAAATCACTTCTAAACCTAGGTCAGGCCCCAACAAGCCAACATGGGCTACCGCCCCCCTAAAATCCCCCAACAAGGGGGGTTATTGCCCCCCCTATGACGCCCCCCCTGCAAACAGCACAATGAAGGGGGGGCTCCGCGCCCCCTCTAACCCCCTGATTTAACTACTGGGGCTAGTCATGGAAAGAACATAACACAACCCAACGCATCCAACCCTGAGTTGTTCTCTATGTAGTCTCAATACCTTGTCCTCCGTCCTGGTCACCCGGACCGATCACAAAAATCAATACATCATGGTAGAATAGGAGATTTCTGGATTTGATGTCATCTCATCATGAGTGATTGCAGAAGAAGGTACATGAATGGAACATGGTGTGATGACAAATAGGATGAAGAAGGAGCGCATGCTAAAATACTTTCTCTTGGTTGGACGAATGGGATGAAGAAGGAGTGCATGCTAAAATACTTGCTCTCGGTTGGACGAACACACAAAGCATACCAAGTAGCAAGTGAAGGAGATACATACACATGCATGAACCATCAAGCAAATACCAAGACCATCAAAGACCCCGCACACTTCGTCATGTGGAGCTGAAGATATGATACACCAAGAGCATATTCATCACCCAACAACATAACAGCTCGACACAGATGTTCATGTCAGCAGTGTGATGTCGAGTTGTGTCATGAGTCGTCTTGGCCACATCACTACTTTCGGCCATACTTTTTGTAATCAATGTAATGTAACATGGAAGTATAAGAAACCCACGGATGAAGTTGAAGAGTCGGGTAAGTCGAACAGTCATGAGGGAATTCGAAGAGTCATAAGGGTCAGTTTCACCCTTGGCTATATATACCCCCTCATTTGTACATACAAAGGACTTTTCACCTTGGCTCCTCCCACAGAGTCTTGAGAGTTTGTAATTTGTTCTTTGAGGAGCAAGGAGTGGCTCCAATGTCCCACTACTGGGGCTAGTGATATATGGTGTACAAATGTATCTTGGATCTTTTGCTTAATTCAGAAGCCTGTCTCAGGCCATCACGTTTTCACGCATGTTCTGTATCCGTTTGTAAGACTATTATTTAAACATTTGTAATGCATGTTTGCTTAACCTGTACTAAGATAGTTGAACTACTTCGGTTATTTTAGTGCTCATATTGTTGAAGATGTGTTGTATTGTTTATCACTGTTGTCCCATCCGTGTGGACTACTCCATCGGACATTAAACATACCATCTTTATGTTTTCTCGGTTTTAATGTTTGTCATCCCCATGTGGACTACTTCGTTGGATGGTGTACGTGTTCTCCCTTGAACTTTGGTTTTCACAATTGTCGCATCTGCACTAGACTATTCTGTTGGATGTTGGACATACCCTTTTTGTTATTTGCGCGTGTTTCTTCCTGGGTTGGGACTATTCCCTCTCATCAACAAGCTCACTTTACCTTCCCCATTTGATAGTAAGAGAACCTAGACACAAAGTTACATTAAGCACTCACCAAGCATACTCACCTCATTTTCTTGAAGTTACAAGCATAACACTCTCATGTGTTGAACAACAAGAGCTAAGGAAAATCTCTAAGATAATGTCTACCAGGCCATCATACTAGATGGGAGTCCTACACCAAACGATGTGAGGTCTAGTTGGGACTTCATACCGGGGAGATCCCCTATGTTGGCGGTTCTAGAACATCAACAACAAACTAACAACAATAGAAGAAAATAGAGCATGGACCCAGCTCTACAGTTCACGCCAATAATTAAAAATGAGGTGGCATTTGACCCACTTTTCCCTATATATCGCCCTCTATGTCACCTTCTTGTGGCCCATTCAAGAGCTCATGACCTCCTTTCACAAAACTTCCAGCTATGTTATGATCAGGATGACATCATCTTCATCATGGTACCCTATGTTCCATTTTCATATCATACACATTTTTGGGCTCGTTTTACATTTCAAAATCCCTCTCAGGTGTGCCTTTTCATCTTCTTCGATTCATCTTGTTTAGCACATTTAGGCTTATATATGTTTTCATCAAGATGTTTTCACTTAGGGTATTAGTTGTCGAAATTACAAGTATACTAACATTTTCCCATCATAATCAATCCCTCGGTGACCATCGATGGTTAAGGTATCATTTTTTACCCAACATTACAAGCTTCCTACAAAGCTTTGTATATCTTGACATCATTTCTTCAAAATACACAATATGGTCCATCATCTCAACCACGTTTACCACCACATTTCCTTGCACCTCGTAAACATCCATGTTGGTCAATAGTACCTCCCCATACATGGATCACCTCATTTTGTAGATCACCACACACTATAGGGATCCAAGACCATTCACCCAGACCCGGGATCCATCTCATTCGCATGTCTTAAAGATCAACCTCACTCTCCTCTTCTATACTTATGTTTACCAACCCCACTCCTAGGCCGCCCATTAATTTTTTATTGGATTAAGTTGAATGCACCCCATTTTCTACATTTGGCCTATCATCCCTCCATAAGGCATAGGTCATCTGTGTCACTTCATCCGCCTTCTCAACCTAACATCGAGACGAACTAATGAGGCCATCTTCCTCAGCAAAAGACCCTACTTACATTGTCATGGAGGTCGTCGTTTTCTTGGGGCACTTGTCTCCATGTCTGTACATACCAAACCACTTTTTACATTCATTTGGCAAGTTTACAAAAAAAAAAATTAGGAAAAGGTTTCTGACCCATATTTTCATGTCTTATACCTGGCGGTAGTCCCTAGTCGCCCTTGGTTGGATCTCTCTTATCACCACACTAGGATCCATATTCATTGATCATTCATTACACCAATCATACACATGCTTATACCTACCCTGGATGTCCTATCGACTCCAAAAACATTCCCTTGAGAAAAAAAAAATAAATTGTAGCCACTCACATTACAACACCAACCTTAGGCAATTTTTAGTATCCACTTATATTTTCAGCTCTCATTATCATGCCTCTTTAACCCACCATGTTACAATCATCTTGTTGGAAGAATCACAGCACCTCTATGGAATCCATAATTTCCACCCTGAGGATCCTAGTTACTAGTTTGGAATGTTTACCAAAACCTGCAAGTTTTGGTGTAACAAAAAACCTCTTCATGGTATCAGATCCTGGACCTAGGTTCGATTCCCCCGAGTTTATTTTGAGGGGGGGTGTTGGAAGAATCATTGCACCTCTATGGAATCCATAATTTCCACCCTAGGGATCCTAGTTACTAGTTTGGAATGTTTACCAACACATCTTTATCCTTCATATTGATTCCATGAATAAACATTTTGGGCAGTTTGTGCTTTTTCTTGTTGACTTCAACACCCATCTTCAATGATCGAAGTTGTGTCTTGGGTGCTCCCCCCATTACAGGACATCCTCGAGTGGCATATTGGGAATGATTATCGCCCATTTGATTCCATTGGTCTCCCTGCATTCAACACCAACATAGTTTTTTCATGTCAATGTAGTATCGTATGTTGTGATAGTTGTAGTGCACTCAATTAGTCGAAGACCCATGCATCGCTTAGCACCTCATCCAATAGTGCTTACATTTTGATGCATGGGAGGTACCCAGAGTTGAAGACCCATGCATCCATCAACACCTCACTCAGTAGTACTTCACTTTTGATGCATGGGGGCACCTAGTTTAGTCTATTTATTAGAAGCGCCATTGAGGGAAGAAGAAGTTATCATCATCAACCATCAACATGTCAACCACATCAACGTTGACTTGAAAGGAACATTTCTGTATGATTGTAATAGTTAGTCACTATTCATCATAACGATCATGGGACATGCCCACCTCGTAAAGATACTTTTTCTCTCAGAATTCTTCATATCATGGTTATCTTTAATTCTCAGTCAAGGATTTTCCCTACTCATCTCCACTGCAAGTTACTCTTTCTCTCAAAAAATTGGTAATACTCTTAGTCATATCAGCAAAACGTTATGTATTTCGACTATACATTTGTTCCTAACCTCATACGTCAGGGGGAATTGTTATCATATGGAAATTGTACACTCATTTGTATGCATTAAGAGATAATAAAATTTAGTGATCAACACATACAGGGGTGACATTTCCAACTAGAAACATCATGGACACCAAAAATCAAAATCTTTCCTAAGTTTCAAGTTAACAAATTGGACCACGTGGGTGAACCATTACCAGAAAGTAGTGATCATCTGGCTATTTCTTTGATAGTCTTTCGGTTGCGGAAGCATTTAATCAATACCTCGGATTTTGAACTTGAACAACACTCCAAATCTTAACATAATGGGCTAAAATTTTGAGCTTTGAGCCCCAAGAATCCTTAAAGGCGAGGAATTGGTAGCTCTCATTTCATTTATGGGATGAACCACTACATTGTTGAGCCAAGGGGAGGAGGAGTGTCCAAGAAACTCTATAAATACAAGTTGTAGGAGAGCCAAGAAACAATAAGAAGCAATGAATTGTTATGCTACCAAAATTGGTCCCTAAGCAATCAAGCATTCCATTAAGAAGAGGATTTCATCATTGAGAGAGTCTTCATATTTCTTTGAGAGAGAGAGAGGAAGCTTGTAAAGAGATTGAGGAAAGGAACCTCCTTGTTGACGATTTTTTTAGCACCAACACTCAAATAATTATCTCTAAGTGTTGTTAATTGATCTATTGTATTTCTTCTACATTCAACAGTCAATAAAGGGAACCCTTTTCTGTTACTTTACTGATATGTTTGCCCCATTGAGCATTGTTCATCTGTTCATTTCTTAGTTTTTAGTTCAAATTTGATATATGCAATATTTTTCACTACTTACAGTGCTTTGTTTACCCATGTTTGTCTACTAACAACAACCAATTGCTTGTGATCTTCTTGTAGGGAACAAACTCCAAGGAAGGTGTATTTGGTACTCCATAGCAACAAAAACACTACCACACTTTGATTTATGTGTTCCATGTCATTCAGGTGCACAATATACACATGCTTTTTTTGGTCAAGCATGGTGATGTTTATAAAATAATTATACATTTTTTTGGTTGTTTCACATATGTTATATGTTTTTTGGTCAAGAAACTTTTAATGGAAAGGCGTTGTTGAAATATAGAAGTGACTATAAAATAATTATACATTTTTTTGGTTGTTTCACATATGTTATATGTTTTTTGGTCAAGAAAATTTTAATGGAAAGGCGTTGTTGAAATATAGAAGTGACTAGTGGCTTGGAAAGGTGAGAGAAATGGATTCACATTATAATGTGATTATTGTAGTGTAGGAAAACAAAATGTATATAAATTAAGTTCTTGTTAGAGAAGGAAATGCAGGTTATTCAATGTTACTTGTAGAATTTCCATTGAAAATTTAAATATACATTGAATATATTGTTTAGATTTGTACATGTTTATTAAAAAAATCAAAATATAAAGATTTTAAAATTTATTAATATATTATTTAGATTTGTAAATGTTTGTTGAAAATTTAAATACAAAACTTTAATTTTTTTTTTTTTTAATGGTTTTTCATATCAAAATTTCAATTTTTTTTAATGCGTTATATACATTACACATTTTATTCATACTAAAAATATAGATTACATTTTATTTTTCTTATACAATCATATAATATTTTATAAAGAGAGCGCTCATTAATTATTTTTAAAAATTCTTATTAATTAAATATTAAATATAAACAAAGAATTAAAATCATATAGTTATAAATTCAATAGTTGAAATATATTACATACATTCTACATCTTTTCATACTAAAATAATGAATTGCAACTTAATTCCATTTAGAGTTACACTAAAATTATGAATTGCAACTTCATTCCCATTTAGAGTTACACTCGCATAGAATGGTTGATTTGACTAGGTTAGGAGGTAAAATGAGCCCATATAATTACCCATTTATGAGGCTCATCAATGTGTAGGATTCATGCACTCCCTAATCTACAAAAATTTCCTGATCAATTGGTACCTCTAATGGATGGAGCTTCAGAAGGGTTTATCTTTGATAGGGCCACTATACTTTTAGACAATTTAGCTGCCCATATTTTAGCCTTTAGGAGTAAACACAGAGTTTTTGAAAATATAATCCCTCATTTTTATATGAGAGCCTATATTATGGATGCTTTATGTTTTTCTATGGATTTTTTATCGATGTGTTGGAAGTGGACTTTACAAGACCCAACTCCGATTCTTATTTATCATGATATTTTATGGGACTCAAAATATCATCAACCTTTCTATCAAATCTTCCATGGGGTCATATTACCAACCTATCAAGTTATCTTTAATACAAAATCACCTCAAATGTCTCGAGAAGTCGAATATGATCTTCTCTGAGTGGGAAATTGGTTTGGTGAGGAATCATTTACCTATATTATGGTATATGGAAGTTTAGAAAACCCTCATGTTTTACCATTGTTCATCCAAGATAAACTTCTCAGTAGGGAGATAACTTATCACACTATTGGTAATGGTATTTCCAAAATCCTGAAGGAATCCAACAAAAAGATGTGCCCTTCTTTCCCAGCTCAATTTGGTATATTTTTTTTAGAAAATAATAAGCATGCACAAATTTAAATAAAGCCTATTCAAGATCTTGGTTTTCCTGCTATACATAATAGGAAGTATGATCCCTATCATGTGGTTAGAAATATCGCAATTGCATCAAGTATTAGATAGTTTTTTCATGAGCCTGATAAATTTGATGATTTATTTGAAAGGACTTCTTCCTATTCACTCGTGGCACAAAGAGCAAAGGAACAATTGAACCTTGAATAAATGAATTAGTTTACGCAATACAGAGCCTCCAGGCTAGCAAAAATTCCCATGGATTCATTGCAGGTTCCTTAAGAGAAATTTGTTCATGATGATGCTCAAGTTATTGGTTCTACACAATCATTTGATCCTTCTCAACCAAAAGTAGCAATTGTGTCTTCTTCATATTAAGTAGAAGGATTTGTTCCTAATGCTCGGTTAGAAGAGATTTGGAAAGAATATAATCAATATCTAAATTCCAAGCCTGATGAGTCTCATGTTGTTAAGACTGCTCAACAAAAGAAGTTTCATGACACCCTAAAGAATCCTCAACAAACTCCTAAAATAATGAATGTTCCTAAGAATCCTTTGGATGACAAGGATATAGAAATTATACAAGCATTTCCTTCTTTTGAAGTTGTTTTAAAGATTGAGGTTATTCCTCCATTGGACATTTTCTACAACCCTCAACACAAAGTTGTAGTAAAGAGGGCGTAGGTTTTAACCCCGTACATAAATTACCTGCATGCAAATTCTAAAAAAAGAAAATAAACAATGGCGAGAGAATAAAACATAAAACAGATATACACAGAGATTTTCCCCAATATCCCAAAATGGGACTACCAGATTTATTTTTCATTATATTCCTTTCAATGTTACAATACATATATATACATGCTAAAGCGTCCATAAACCTTAATCCATTAACCTTGGATTAGAACATAATCGTAGTTTCCTTGACTAGCTCTACAAACTACCATGGAAAGAAAACCATAATGCCCAAAAACATGTGTGAAATCCATGCACAAAACCATAGGTAGGTCCACCCACCTAATATAGGGTCCAAAAAGAATTTCTCGGGGTGCTGCCACAGACCTTGTGCAAGGGCCTACCGCCTGGCATAACGTACAAGGGGGGATACCACCACCGCGCACATGGGGTAGTCATGGAAAGAATATAACACACACCCAACATTCTCCCATTTGTTGTGTTGTTTCCACCGGAGATCTTATTCATTGGTCTAGCCCTGCAATGCCCACTATTTCTCTACACTAAGAGAACTTCTCAGTGCTCACAGACTTTGTCAATGCATTTGCAGTATTCTTCAAAGTGTCCACCTTCACCAGCAACACCTTTTTTTCCTCAACCATATCCCTCACAAAGTGATACTAAACATCAATGTACTTTGTCTTTGAACGATAAACAAGGTTGTTTGCCAAGAAAATTTCACATTGGTTGTCATAGTCTATCCTTATATCTCATTGTACTAACCCCATACTTGAACAAAATATCTGTGACCAAACTTCTTCCTTTCTTGCATGCATGGCTTCCATGTATTATGCTTATGTAGTTGAAAATGCCACTACAAACTGTCTCTTATTGATCCAACTGACTGCACCTCAAAATAGGTTAAACACATATCCACTTGTAGATATTATTTGATCCATATCTCCAACCCAGTTTGCATCAACAAATCCATGGATTTCTGAAACTCTGTCTAATTCTAGTCTTCCTTGGTAGCACAAACCATAGTCACTAGTTCGAAGCAAATACCTGAAAACCCGTTTCACTACTATCCAATGTTCCTTCCCTAGCTTTGACATAAACCTGCTCAATACTCCCACTGCATGTGCAATGTCTGGTCTAGTACAAACCATTGCATAGACCAGGCTACCAACTGCACTTGCATATGGAACACAGGACATGTCCTCTTCCTCTTGTTGTGTCTTGGGATACTATTCAACAGATACCTTTACACCTACATGAATAGGAACCTTCACCGGTTTACTATCCTGCATATTAAACCTCTACAGCATTCTCTCGACATACTTCCTCCAGTTTAACCATAACTTACTCTTTTCCTGATCTCATTTAATTTCCATGATCAAAATATAGTTTCGAGCACCGAGATCCCTCATGTCAAATTTGGAGGACAATTGGGTCTTCAATTCCTAGATAATTTCTTTATTATTTCCAATCAGCGGCATATCATCCACATACAAGACCAAATAATAACATGATCACCAATTAGTTTAAAATACACACAATGATGTCCTTTGCTTCTGGTGAAGCCAAGTCCCTGTATATATCTATCAAATTTATGATACCACATCCTTGGTGACTTTTTAACCCATACAAAGAATTTTTTAACCTGCATACCAGTTCTTTCTTACCCTTCACTGCAAAGCCTTCAGGTTGCTTCATGTATATCTCTTCTTCTATGTCCCCATGAAGAAATGTTGTCTTCACATCCATTTGTTCTACCTCAAAATCAAAATCAGCAACAACAGGTAAAAGTAATATAATAGAAGCTACCTTGGCAACAGGAGAAAAAATATCACCAAAATCAATTCCCGACACTTGGGAATAACCTTTTTCTACCAACCGAGCTTTATATTTCTCCACCTTGCCTTATGCATTCATCTTCTTCTTAAACACCCATTTGTTGCCAATGGGTTTCCTTCCAGCCAGAAACTCCACTAGATCCCAAGCCTCATTTTTTCACAAAGTTGCCATTTCATCAACCATGGCCTCTTTCTAGAGTTTTCCATCCTCTGAATCTACTGCTTCCCTCACAGTTCTAGGATCATCATTAGTAATAGATAAAGAAAAATATGAATAGAAAGAAAACAGACTATACCTTTTTGGCTACCTTCTTTCTCGAACTAATCTTCTTACAATTGGAGTTTGTGGCTCTTCATCCTCTAATTCCTCTTCTACTATAGAGTCCGATTCTTCCTCCTTTAGCTTAAACTCTATCTTCTCAGGTTCCTTTGGTAGGACTTCATGTTTAATAACATATTTCACCTCTCTAAACACCACATCTCGGCTGTACACAGCCTTCCTTGTTTCTAGGTTCCAAAACTTAGAACCTTTTGTTGTGGTGGCTACAACCACCCTCCAAAATTTTGGCTTGCACCCAATTTCGGAGCCGCCCTTAAGAGTTTCACTTGATGATTGCACACACTTGGGTTCACCCCATGAACTCGCGTGAGTCTTCACATTTTCCTTGCTTATTCATTTCACCAAGTCTTGCATGTTGATGTCAAAGTCATGCTTGTGACCATGTTTCAGTTATGCTCAAAGTCTTCACTTCATGTGTACTTGTTGTGATTGTTATGAAAACATCTGTCGCACTCACACACGGAGTCACATTCACTGTCGCGCAAGCATCATCATGGTAGACCAATGATAAATTACAAGTATCGTGCTTATTTCCTACATTGTCAGTCAGTCATGATGTACATATGTGTCTGGATGGTTTGAGTCATCTCATCGTCAAGTCATGAAAGTGTGTGTTGCAAGATCAAGTATGCATCTTGCACTCATTCACACACTTAGTCATTTGCTGAAGTTCTAACAACTAGACACCCCTCTGACAGTTGAACCATCACCCTACCATTAACTCGGTCGAGTGTCACCCAGAACAACACAGAAGCACCAAGCAAGTATTTTCAAGCTGCGCTGACTGCAAGCAATTCAATCAACCTTCATGTTGGCCACTCGGAGAGTTGGACCCGACAAACACCCCAGGACTGACTCCCCTCAAAATTTGTGCAGAGGCTACTGACCTTGCCCGCTCTGCTAACTGAGGAAATTACGCAAACAGGCCGAACAGACACCCAGTGCCCGTCCCTATCTCCCTCAGAAAATTTCGCAATTTTCCCAGCCAGTCCCCCCGAGAGTCGACCGGCTGCTCATCCAGAAAATTGCACAATTTTCATGAGCAGGAACTCTGCTACCCAAAAATACGCTCATCTCAGAAATTGCGCAGAGATTATCAGCAGGTCGGCCTCCCAGCATCAGTGCAATTCCTCTTGCCAGCAACTCTCAGTAGCAGATTGACAGTTCCCTCCAGGAATTGCGCAGTTTTTGTTGCCAAGCTCCCGGTAGTTGACTACCTGTTCCCCTTGCGAATTGCACAATTTCTGCTGCCAATGACCCAACATCTAGTTGCCAATTCCATCCAGGAATTGTGCAGTTTTGGCTGTCAGGCTCCCGGCCAGTTCCTCCAAAAAACTGTGAAAATCTGCTCTGCCAATGCTCCCTACAGCCCGACTTGTTCCTCCAAGAAATTGCACAAATTTTGCTGTCAAGCCCCTGCTGCCTGCTCATTTTGGAAAATGCGTAGATTTGGTCTGCCCTGCCTTCGTACAGCCCACACTGTTCCTCCCAATATTTGCGCAGTTTTTCCCTCCAGCTGAGCCAGACCTCACGGACAATCACTCTTGACTCGGATTGCCCATATTCATCACCCAGTGACCCTTGCGTAATTTTCATCAGTAGTGCTTGTTAGCACTCCAGGAAACTCTCCTAGGTTGTAGGTCGAAGATTCCTGGTAACATATAATATTCAATATTGTTCTCAGAACTATTGGAATGGATGATGGTTTGGTTCAAGTTAGATGACTATTTCAGGTCTAGTCTCACTCAAGACATGCATGAACACCCTCAACAACACAAGGCTTTACACCACTAATGCTTAATAGTTTATAGATTTAATGGATAGATGGAGAATATTGACAGTACCAACAGATTACATACATGAACATATATGAATGGTTGGCTATAGGCAGCAAATGAGCTTATTGACTATACTAGCAGATGCATATGTAATAACACATATAAATGGCTAGCTACAGGCAGCAAAGAAGCTTGCAAATCTAATATATCAAAGTAGAGATATGATGACAGTAATCTGGCCTTAAACACAAAGGAAACCTAAACAAATTGTTCAAGTGCAAGCATAGAACAACAAAGAGAATGGGTGTTGAACATATTATGGCAAAAGAAGCTTGTATTACTAAAGAATGAAAATGAGAAGCTTGAATGAATAGAGGAGGAATAATCTCCAAAAGTTGAACCCTTATTACATCTCACTAATAGCTATTTATAGCCTCTACAATGATATTCAGACTTCTAAGGCTTGAGAGGTCGTAATCGATCACTCTATCTTGTTTCACTGTTTGATTCCCTGAAGGCAAGCATGGATTGGCAGTTTTTCTCTTCTGATAGAGGAATAACTGCATTCAAATATTTTGGGCAGTTGTTGTCTTACCTGGGAGCTCTCCTGAGCCAGAGATATTTTATGATGTTGTTTGATGAGCTGTGTTGTCTGCTCCATGACTCTTTTTGTTTTGATTTGGCTATGTTGCACTGTCTGTTCTCGGCCTCTATGTTGGTTTGGGTAGGAGTTGCGCGTGTTGTGGCCCTTTCAATGGTTTAATCAACGCATGATTTCTGTTAAAACAGGACAGTGCTGCCCTATTTTGGACCTCTGTTGCAAAATAATGAATATTTCTGCTTTAAACAAAAAACACAGCAACACTAAGAATTCCCGCCCCTCTCTGTCCTTTTCAGACTTCAACAGTCCTAGAAAATGATTAATTCCTTTATCAGGTCCACCCTAGGGGTTACTGTCACATATCGCAGCCAGCCAGTTCCCTCGCTTTCATTTGTATTTGGAAATTCATGAAAAACACTGGAAAACATGAAAGATTGCGTTCGACGGACTTCAATATATATATATATATATATTTCACTTCCCGAACCCTTTCAGATCTGGGCTTCATTGCTATTGGCGCTGGCCAAGGTTCCTTTGTATTTTTGTTATACAATGAAATACATTAAAAATGCATTGAAAACAGCCTTTGGCGGACTTGAAAAAATATGCAATATCATTGCGAATCCCATCGCGTCTGGGTTTAATCGCTATCGTAAGTCGCATCCATATGTGTGTAAAGGCTGCGCCCCTTGGTTTCAGCCGATAGTGATCTAGCAATGTAACGTGGGCCGTCAATTTGCGCGCGCGATCAATGGTCCACGTTTAATCGCTGATCACAGTTGCAACCTCCCCCTAGTCTATGTTGATAACGCCAACTCACCTCCGCCGATTGTGACCCGCCGATCCTATCATCGGCGATCACTGATCGGCAGTGTCCAACGCCGATTTCCACTGCCTGCGACCGTCGATTTGCGATTTAGCTGCTTAGATCTGGGCTGTTGATCAGCCAGATCTAACGGTAGTTGTGCATTCCTGGGTCTTAAGCCTGCAACAATGGTTTTTCATGGTTTTTGAAGTGTTTTAGCATCTCGATAGTGTATTTTTTCCCTTCCAAGGGCTCTTGGCATGTGTTGGTTTTGCTCCTTGGATGATCTTAGTGAGGATTTTGAAGATTTTACTAGCAAATTTGGATCCTTTGGCATGATTACGCTGGCTTATGGAGGCTTTAAAAGGCATACTTGGATCCATTTTTGGACCGTTTGGCCACAAGGCTAACATTGACTCCTTCTGAGGATGAAAGCCTCCCTGTGAGGTTTCAAGAACTGTAGAACAATGCCTTTCCTATAAAAATAAGATCAAATCTTCCTCCTAGTGTTGCATTGGGCATGGAGTCTATTTAGCATGAAATAAAACTTGAAAACAACATATTTACAATACCAAGGCTTGAAAGCCTTAACTGAAACAAAGTTCGAAGAATAGCCCATTGAATGGGCCATCAAAAACATCTCCTCCTTCCTTTAATTCATTCCTTTTGAGAAAACAGTCACCAAACTGAAAATTGACCCTTTTTACCTTTCTATGAAAGGTTTCTTTCTCTTGGTCAATGTGTATATCAGCCCATTTATCAAATACTTACAAAAGCCTATTGATTTGATCCTCTACTTAAAAAAATTTAGAACACTTGACATTATCAGGTGGAGATGGTCTATATTTCACCTCATCTCTGTATGCTTTCAGCCTTGGATGTTTTGATTGGGAGGTTTTGTACACCTGCTGAATGATAAAGTCTGCTTCACATTTTTCTGTGTCATTTGTGACCTAAAAAGTTAATATAAAAGATGAATCAATGTATTCCTCTGTGGGGGACACAAGGACTTCACCTGTTCCTACAGCTTCCTTAGAGCAAGCCCCATCAAAGAACATGTCCCAAATCTGGGGGTCTTCTTCCTCTGTGATCTGGCAAACTGGTTTTTTAAGCTACGTAGAGGCCAACTAATAAGGCTTGGTAATGTCAAGACCGAGCTTATCCATGACAACCTTTGGCATTGAATTATGGTTGGCTCTAGTGTCTAGAGGGAAATTGTGAAGGATTTCGTCATGAATAGACAAAGAAACATAGAATGATGGGGAGCTGTCTTCACAATTTATAATCATTGGGATGAGAATAACAGCTGGTTGGTCATCTTGCAAATTTACATAGTCAGTGGAGGCTTGGATGGTTTTAGGCTTAAGAGCCTCAAGGATACATTTCTTGAAGGACTCATTCTTCACTAGTTCAATCAGAGGCATAGGTATTCTTGGCTTCTGGATTTCTGATTGAAAACCAAAGAAGAAGGGGACTTGTCAAGGCCTCTTACCTCTATGGTTGGAGCTTTGAGGATGATAGGATCAACTGCTGGTTGCTTCTACTTATTAGCTTGCTGTTCTGCAGGGATAACAACTTTATGAACAAGAGTTTTTTTGACATTATTCATCATAGACCTCAAATTATATTGGTGCTAATCTACAGTTTGTAGAATAGCTTCGCCATCCTATTTTTGGCTGATATGGTCATTTAATAATGACTTCTCATAGGCAGATTTTGTTAGAAAAGTGGCGCTGCCTTTGTCTTCCATGCAATGGATCTCATCATCTTCTTCAAACTGCTCTTCTTACATGACTGTATTCTAAAAAGGGACCTTCACCCTTTGGTCTTCAATGGCCTCTTTGCTTCTTCGCAAAATCTACAACTGCTCATTTTCTCTTCTATATGGATTTGGATTTGGAGGAGCAAAGGTATTAGGAACCCTTCCTTTCCTAGAATGTTGCTCAACCTTTAATTTGGAAACTTCAGAGGCTAATGACTCTATCATCTTGGCCATTTTATCGATCTTGGGATCTGAAGATGATGAAGGCTCACCCCTCTGTCTCCATCTATCAGTATTACCTTTGAGCTTTTCTGCAAGCATGATGTTTGATTCTACTTGCAGGGCTACATCTTGCATATCATCCAAAGAAGCACATCGTCTCTCCCTCAATAGTAAACAGAAGTCAGAATCAAAGGCACTGGCATAGATGAGTCTAGCAGAGGTAGTGGTGGGTTTTACTTCAGCTAGTATCTTATTGTACATGTGGTTAAATCTCTTATTAAAATCAGACAGCAGCTCACCATTTTCCCTTTGTAACTTCCCAAACTCAGTGTGGTAGTAAAGGAGATCCTTCTTATCCCCCCAATGCATTAGGAATGCATCATCTAAGACCTCGATATCTGCTATAGATGTTTGGGTCAGTTATCTGAACCATTTTCTAGCCTCTCCATCTAGGCTTTGGACAAAGACTCTCATCCAGACATCATCTTCACTAATGTCCAAGTTATCAGCATAGCTATAGAATGACTCAAGATGTTCTTCAGTTGAAACACCTTCAGTTCCAATGAACTTATGCATATACTTCTGATATTCTCTAGTAGGCATAGTATTCAATGGAGTGGGCAGTATTAGATGTCCATACCTAGTAGCTATGATTATTTCCATTTTGGTAGGTGCTTGTGGACTTGCCATAGCTGTGGTGGCTAAAAGAGTACTAGCAGTTTGAATGATAGAGGGTTGAGGAGTGATTGATAAGACTGAAGGAGTGTGATGAGTAGGAGGTGAGGTTTCCTTTGTGCATACAACAAAAGGAAAACCTAAAGAATAAGGAACTTTATGAATCTCTAAGAGTTTTCCTTCGCTGCTAGTATTAGAAGCTATACTCTCAACACATATTTGTTCTATTACAGGCCTTTCTTGAAGAGATATAGGAGATTATTTAGGTTTACCTCAACCTAATGCTCCTTTCTGCAGAACCTTTCTTTCTTTGATGATCTTTTCAGGGTCAGGTACTAGGTCAGCTTGTGACTTCTGAGGATTTCTCTGAGTATGCCTCACAAACTGAGCCAGAACTATGGTGTGGAGTCACTAGATAAATGATTACAACCAAAAATGTGCCTAGACTTTGTCTATCATCAAAGTTGGATCTGTGTCGTTTCCCAGGGAAGCTAAACTTCAGTTTCCTCTCCCCGACAGTGGCGCCAATTATGTTAGCACTCCAGAAAACTCTCTTAGGTTGTAGATCTGAGATGCCTAGTAACATATAATCTTAAATATTGTTCTCAAAACTATTGGAATGGATGATGGTTTGGTTCAAGTTAGATGACCATTTCAGCTCTAGTCCCACTCAAGACATGCATGAACACCCTCAACAACACAAGGCTTTACACCACTAATGCTCAATAGTTTGTAGATTTAATGGATAGATGGAGAATATTGATAGTACCAGCAGCTTACATACATGAACATATATGAATGGCTGGCTACAGGCAGCAAATGAGCTTACTGACTATTCTAGCAGATGCATATATAATAACACATATAAATGGCTAGCTATAGGCAGCAAAGAAGCTTGAAAATATAATATATCAAAGTAGAGAAAAGATGATAGTTATCTGGCCTTAAACACAAAGGAAACCTGAAAAAATTGTTCAAGTGCAAGCATAGAACAACAAAGAGAATGGGTGTTGAACATATTATGGAAAAATAAGCTTGTATTACTAAAGAATACAGATGAGAAGATTGAATGAACAGAGGAGGAATAATCTCTAAAATTTGAACCCTTATTACATCTCACTAACAGCTATTTATATCCTTTACAATGATATTCAGCCTTTTGAGGCTTGAGAGGTCGTAATCAATCACTCTGTCTTGTTTAACTATTTGATTCCCTAAAGGCAAGCATGGCTTGGCATTTTTTCTCTTCTAATAGAATAATAACCGCATTCAGATATTTTGGGCAGTTGTTGTCTTGCTTGGGAGCTCTCCTAAGCCAGAGATGCTTTATGATGTTGTTTGATGAGCTACGCTGTTTGCTCCATGACCCTTTCTATTTTGATTTGGCTGTGTTGCGTTGTCTGTTCTCAGCCTCTATGTCAGTTTGGGGAGGAGCTCCGTGTGCTGCGGCCCTTTCAATGGTTTAATCAATGCATGATTTTTGTTAAAACAGGATAGTGCTGCCCTATTTTGGACCTCTGTTGCAAAATAATGAATATTTTTGCGTTAAATAGAAAACACAACAATGCTGAGAATTCCCGCCCCTCTCTGTCCTTTTCGAACTTCAACAGTCCTCAAAAATGATTAATTCCTTTATTAGGTCCACCCTGGGGGTTACTGTCGCATATCACAGCCGACCGGTTCCCTCGCTTTCCTTTGTATTTGGAAATTCTTGAAAAACACTGGAAAACATGAAAGATTGCCTTTGGCGGACTTCAATATATACATATATATATATTTCACTTCCCGGACCCTTTCAGGTCCGGGCTTCATAGCTATCGGCGCTGGCCAAGGTTCCCTTTGTATCTTTGTTATACAATGAAATACATTAAAAATGCATTGAAAACGGCCTTTGGCGGACTTGAAAAAATATGCAATATCATTGTGAATTCCATCGCGTCTGGGTTTAATCGCTATCGTAAGTCACATCCATATGTGTGTAAAGGCTGCGCCCATTGGTTTTCACTGATAGCGATCCGGCAATGTAATGTGGGCTGTTGATCTATGCGTGCGATCGACGATCCACGTTTAATCACTGATCGCAGTCGCAACCTCCCCCTAATCAGTGCCGATAATGCCAACTCTCCTGCGCCGATTGCAACCTGTCGATCCAATCATCGACAATCGCTGATCGTCGGTGTCCAACACCGATTTCCACTGCCTGTGACCACTGATTTGCGATTTAGCCGCTTAGATCTGGGTCATTGATCGACCAGATCTAACAGCAGCTGTGCATTCTTGGGTCTTAAGCCTACAACAATGGTTTTTCATGGTTTTTGAAGTGTTTTAGCATCCCGATAGTGCATTTTTTCCCTTCCAAGTGCTCTCGGCATGTGCTGGTTTTGCTCCTTGGATGATCTTAGTGAATATTTTGAAGATTTTAAGAGCAAATTTGGATCCTTTGGCATGATTACGCTAGCTTATGGAGGCTTTAAAGGGCATACATGGATCCATTTTTGGACCATTTTCCCACAAGGCTAACAATGCCCAGAGCCATCATCCTACCTCACAACCTTGTTGCCTCTCCCAGTCACCTACATCTAAAATGATCATGTGTCATGGTAGATTAGGAGGTTTTTGTATTTGATGTACAGGTGCACCAACAAACATGGCACGATGAGGAATGAGATGAACGAAGGAATCACATGCAGAAGGATAGGTTCACCAACAGATGAACGGACGATGAATGTGAAGAGATGTGGTTGCAAATGGATGATCATGCAGAGCTGTGTTCGCGGACGGGCAGATGAGCAAACATTCAAGATGTGCTCACAGACGGACAAACAGACAAACATGCACCTTTCGTGAAGAGACAAACCTATCAAGCCTTCCAACATACAAGAAAGGAGAAACGTGCCAAAGCGACATCAAGTGAACCAACGACCATCGAAGACTCCATGCACCTTGCCATGTAGAGGTGAAGCTGTGACACACCATGAAGACATCCATCACCCAACAGTAGTACGAATGTACCAGCACTATCATGTCAAGTCGTTTCATGAGTCATGCCATCCACATCTCTACTGTGGGCCATCTTGTCAATCAATGTAATGTAATGTGGAAGTCCAAGAGACCCACTTGTTGTACAAAGAGTCATGTAAAGTCTAAAAGTCATGGAAGTGAAACAATCATGAGGGTAGTCGAATAGCCACAAGGGTCAATTTCATCCTTGGTTATAAATACCCCCTCATTTGTACATGCAAAGGACTTTTCACCTCATCTCCTACCACATAGCCAAGAGAGTCTGTAATATTTTCTTTAAGGAGTAAGTAGTGGCTCCAATGCCCCACGCACGGGGTTAGTGATGTATGGTGTAACGATGTGTCTTGGAACTTTTGCTTAATTTAGAATTCTGCTAAGAGACTAGCACGTTTTCACACATGTATTGTAACTGTTGTAAGACTAATCTTGAACAATTGTAATGCATGTTGCTTTAACCTGCATTGAAAACTTGAACTTATTTCACTTGTTGTAACACATAATTTGTTAATGAAAATGTGGTGTATATGTTGTTATCGATGTCTCGCCCGTGGTGGCTATTTCCCTGGAAATCAAATAGAACTTTCACATAAAACTTCTTGTAACAAACTTTGCACTTGTGTGGACTCATCAGCTGAGTGTTGTACGTGTTGTCTTCCCTTGTGTGTTGTGATTGTCTCGTCCATGTGGAATGTTCCTCTGGAAGTTGTGCATGTCCTGTTGTGTTGTGTGTTCCTCGCAGAGTTGGAGCTTCCTCCCAACTGACTTGGGACTCACTTTCACCCTCCCCCTCTATAGAGAAAGAACCATTAACATAAGTAACACTAGCAATCACCAGGAACGTGAACCTCACTTCTCGAAGACAAAGCAGACCACTCTCCTGTGATGACAAGCAAGATTTGAGGAAAATCCTTAAGATAATGGCAACTGGGCCATCATACCGGATGGGACTCCCACACAAAACGATGTGAGGTCTAGTTGGGACTTTATACCGAGGTGATCCCCTAAATGTTGGCGGGTCCAACACTGTCAACACCTTTTAAACCATCCTTATACCCAATAAAGATGAACCTTTCAGATTTACTATCCAACTTTGTTCTTTTCTACTTTGTAACATGTACATATGCATCGCATCAAAATACCCTCAGATGTGAAAGAGAATGTTTCTTACCAGTCCATACCTCTTGTGGAGTCTTATCCTCCAACTCTAATGAAGGTGATCTGTTGACTAGGTAGCATGCAATCTCCATCGCCTCTGCACATAATTCTTGTCCTAACCCGACACCACTGAGCATTCTTCTTGCATTTTCCATCAAAATCTTATTCATTCTTTCTACAACTCAATTTTGCTGAGGTGTGTATGGAGTAGTCTTATGTCATGCTATACCACACTTCTTAAAGAACTCTTCAAATTCCTTCTTGCAAAACTCTCCAATGTTATCTGTCCTCAGCACCTTTATCTTCTTCTCTCTCTGGTTTCCCACCACAACGTTAAATTCTTTAAACCTTTCAAAGACTTCATATTTATTCCCGAGGAAATATATCCATGTATTCCTTGAGAAGTCATCTATAAATGATACATAGTACATAGAATTACCCAATGATGGAATTGACACAAGTCCAAGCACATCATTGTGCACAAGCTATAATATTTGTTTCACCCTCTTAGCACCAGAGGGGAAACTCACTCGATTCTCCTTCTCATATACACAATTTTCATAGAAATCAAAATTCAAAGAGAAATTATACATACCTTCTCCCATACCATTACCATGAAGTATTCAAAGGCCCTTCTCTCTAATATGCGCAAGCCTATGATGCCATAACATGGTCTTTTCTCCAGAGACCACTAGATTTTCTGCTCCACTTTCAGGAACCACAGAAATGTTGCACCCATTAATAACAGTGCCACCCTGAATCTTGTACAGAGTTCTAATCCGAACTCCCTGCATCAATACTAGAGCTCCCGAACCATCTTGCAGGTATCTTTCTCAAACACTGTTTTTACACCTACATCATCCATCTTTCTTAAAAATTTAGATTTATAGCAAATACAGGAATATGAAAAACACCCAAAAGTGTTCTAATCCTTCCACCTTGCAAATTCAACATGGGTTGTTATGAAACTAGCTCACAAAAAGATAGAAAAGAGATATCAACGCCTTAGAATTCAACCTCTTCGAGGGGGCAAACTCCTTTACATTACACAAATGAACAATTCTTCGATGATACAAATGAAAAGACCTCCTTTCTATATATAGGAGTCTAAGGGGTCATAACATAATCACAGCCGACATAACAATAATAATGTAAGGGCACAATAATAACAATAGTGGGCTTCTATGGGGCACAATAGTAACAACATGGGCACTACGTGGGTACATGAATATAATAAGTGGGTTGTACTAATAACAATAAGGGGTTACACTAGTAGTATAGGGGCCTAACATGCCACTCTCCTTCAAAAAGTGTCGTCCTCAATGCTTGAGTAGTTATTGATGCTTCTGTATAAAATTCTTGTCCTCCCATGTGGAATCTTCAGCGGGTAAGTTCTTCCACTTGATGAGATACTCTAATATTCATCGATTTCGTAGCTGTCGGGTTCTTGTTTCTGTGACTGCCAAGGATAATTTTAGGGGCGAATGTTCGCCCTTTGGCGAAATTAAGGGGTTTTAAATTTTTAGTGGGCGAATATTTTGTATCATAGTACATTTTTACAAATCACCTCAAATAGCCCACCTTATTTTAAGGGAGAGGGTAAAAAAAGTAAATTTAGCCCTTGAAATTAGGACTTACAAGCTTCCATTCGCCCATTTCCAAGAATAGGTTTTATTTAAGTGAATCTATTTGCCCATTTTCAAGAATAGGTTTTATTTAAGTGAATCCTATGGGCCAAATACCATATTTATAAAAGAGGTATGGTAAATTAATATAAATATAAATAAATGAGAGGTATGGTAAATAAATAAAACATTTTTTATATTTACTCCATAAGTCACCTTATATACATGTAAGGGTGTAAACAAATAAAAATATAAGTAAAGTGGAGGTATGGTAAATAAATAGAACATCTTTTTATACTTACTCAAAAGGTATGGTAAATAAATAAAAATATAAAAAAACTAGACGTATCGTAAATAAATAAAACCTCTTTTTATATTTAGTCCATAACCCTCGTTCTATTTATGAAGGCTCAAGAAAGAGGTTTTATTTAAGTGAATCCTATGGGCCAAATACCATATTTGTAAAAGAGGTATGGTAAATTAATAAAAATATAAATAAACGAGAGGTATGGTAAACAAATAAAACATTTTTTTACATTTACTCCATAAGTCACCTTATATTTACGAACACTCAAAAAATGGGTTATATTTAGGTGAAACCTATGGCCAAAATACTATGGGACAAATACCATGGACTAGATTGTTATTAATACCATGCAAAAAAACATTATTAACCCTAATATTAGAATTAATAAAAATAAAAATGGCACATGGTATTGACCCATGGTATTCACCTAGAATGTAGCCTATTTAAATGGGGGAATTAAACCAGCATGTAGCCTATGCTAAGATTTACTAGGACTTTACAAAGTTTTATTATTTAGTGAAAGACTCGCCAAGATCTTACAAGATTTTATAATTAAGTAAAATATTCGCCATGCCTGGTGAGAGATTCGCCAAAAAATTATATATACATATTATATTATTGATAAAATCGCCTTCCATTTTTCCTATATACCATGGAGATTCGCCCATTTGTTATATTTATAAATTTAGGGGGGGTTCTTAAAATTTTCCCGGGTGATTTCTCCAGGTTCCATTATGATTTTTCCTTCCTCTTCAATTTCTGGCAATATTGTTTGAATTGAGATCTTTTGCAACTTTTGAATAAGTGGCCATACTTCTTCGTCATTCTTCCATTCATCCGTTGCTTGGTTTATCCAATTTGATTGGATAATAGAAATATCACAAAACAATGCTTCCACATCCTCATCCTTGAAGAGTCTTCCCATTCGGTAAGGTCACCATTTTTTAAGTGCATGTAGTATTGCCAACATTTCCTTCTCATAAATAGCTTGCTTGAGATGTAGCAGTAAAAATACCCAATCACCTACATCAAAACATTTTTCACTACGATGTTGATCTACCTGTTGTTTCATTTGATTTTGCACCGAAGTGGCGTTATCCTTTAAAATTTGGAGAACTTGTTGTTGATGCTCGATGTGATCTTTCACTGCTTGAAACTTTTTCTTCTTGATATGTCCTTCTATCTCTAGAGTTTGAGGATTGGTAATTTCTTCCAATCCTTTACAAGATATGGTCGGATTCATTTCTTGATGCTCGATGTGATCTTTCACTTCTTGAACATTTTTCTTCTTGATATGTCCTTCTATCTTGATAGTTTGAGGAGTGGTAATTTCGACCAATGAATTACAAGATATGGTTGGATTCATTTCTTCTTTCTCGATGTGATATTTCACTTCTTGCACCTTTTTCTTCTTGATATGTCCTTCTTTCTTGAGAATTTGAGGAGTGGTAATTCTTGCCAATGCTTTACAAGATATGGTCTGATTCATTTCTTCTTTCTCTAGGGTGGGGTCCTGGCGTATATCTTCTTCTTTGGATGTTTCTTGATCCTTTTCTTCCCCCTCTTCATATTCTATGTAAAATAATTTCTTCTCAGCACACTTATGACCTTTAGTACATTTGCTATCACAATTGTAACAAAGCGCTTTTTCTCCTTTTTCTTCCAACTGTTGTGGTGTAACCCTTGTAGGTTGTGGAAGGCTAGGAGAAACAAAACTTCCATATTTATAGTTGTGAGGGGTATGCTTCCTGGTTTCCATAATTTTTCTTTCCACTATGTCACAAAGCCCTTTTACTCTTTCCAATTGTTGTGGTGTTGCTCTAAAGAAGGTGTTGCTCTTTGTATCCTCATAATGTGCTATCATTTCCTCCATGAAAATTGACCATGTAACAAGTTGTTTACGAGAACAAAGCCCTTCATACCATAAAAATTGATCCAGTTCTAAATATGAAGATGCAATACATACCTTTTGTAATAGTGATACACCATGTAGATCAAAATATTGCTCCATCTGAAGTATCCAATTTACCGGATCCTTGCCATCAAACTTCCTCATCTTGCTTTTTCTTGACTTTAGGAGCTCGATCTTGAAACAACTGTAACTCTATACTTTCAGAACTTTAACTTCTGAAATTGCGATCTATAGTAGCCCTCTGTGTCCTCTTTCCAATGCCACTAGTCTGATCCAAATTGAATTCTCCAAGAAAGTGTTATGCACAATCTCCCAAGATGACCTGATTATAGACCTTTCCAGAAGAGAGAACTTGTATGAAGTGCCACGTGTCACTATTTAGACCTTTAGCTCTGAAAAATATCTACAAGAAACTACAGTCCATCCTCTTTCTATAACTTCTCACGAAATTGTAATCCGATGCTCAAAGAGAAAGTTATGACAATTTTCCCCAGGTCACCTGTTTGGAATGTAATTCAAGAGTCTGCAAAAAGACCAACTTCCTCAGATCATATCTCCACAAATATAGCACGAAAAGCTCTGAAATTCGGATCGTAGGTTCAGCGCGATGTCTTATCAAATGGGTTTTTTATTTAGCTTCTGAAACGTCGCAGAAAAAAGTTATAGCGAAAATTCCACGATGACATGTTTGGAGCAGCGAAACCCTAGAATCCAAAGCTCTGATACCAAATGTTATGAAACCAGCTCACAAAAAGATAGAAAAGAGAGATCAACACCTTAGAATTCAACCTCTTCGAGGGGGAAACCTCCTTTACATTACACAAATGAACAATTCTTCGATGATACAAATGAAAAGACCTCCTTTCTATATATAAGAGTCTAAGGGGTCATAACATAATCAGAGCCGACATAACAATAATAATGTAAGGGCACAATAATAACAATAGTGGGCTTCTATGGGGCACAATAGTAACAATATGGGCACTACATGGGTACATCAATATAATAAGTGGGTTGTACTAATAACAATAAGGGGTTACACTAGTAGTATAGGGGCCTAACATGGGTTTTCTGTGACAGATGATTCTAGCCTTCCTTACATCGTCTTATAAGACATCACCACCATCATATTTCTCATACTCGCAGAACCACTCCCTATGGGGAGTGAAGTGAAAGGATGCACCTGAGTCAATCAACCATGCCTCATGATCTACGTGTGTACTTGAAGAAGAATACAAGTACACATCCCCACCTTCATATAAGGTGGTTTTTTCCTCTGCAGAAGGAGAATTATTACTTTCCTTTCTCGAGAGCTTTAGATTTACAGTCCCTTTTGAAGTGTCATTCCTTTCCGCATTTTCAGCACACCTTTACAGGATTTCCTAGAGATTTATATATCCTTCTAGATTTAGGTCTCCCACTCGAGGACTTATTTTTGTTTCTATTCTAGGACCGTCCTCGTACAGACAAGGCATCACCATTATGGCCCTCCATATTTTTCCATCTCATCTCCTCTCATAACAAGGATGAGACCTTTTCATCAAACTGAAAGGCAGTTGCATTGCTACCTATTGCAACAACTAGACTATCCCATGAATCTAGTAGAGAACACAACAAACTAATGCACTTATCTTCATCTAAAATTTTAATATCAATAGATAATAACTGGATTACCGTGGTATTATAGGCATTCAGATGTTCTGCCAGCAAGTCTCCATCTTTCATCCTTAGGTTATACATCTTTTTTTGTAGGAACATTTTATTCACCAGAGACTTAGATTGGTACAAAGTCCCTAAATTGTCCCACAAAGCCTTCATTGAAGCTTCCCCTCATACATTTAGCAATACTGAATCTCAAACACACAATCATATTGTGCTCTTTTCCTTCCAATCCAACTTCGCCCAGTCTTTAGCTCACATTTCTGTTGGTTTAGTACCTAGATCTTCCACAATCCACTAATCTTTATCCACCAGCAAATCTTCCATATTGATTTTCCATAACTCAAAACTTTGACCATTAAATTTCTCGATCTCTATCTTTCCATTGTTCGCCATCTTCTTTCACCACAATAATTGATCCCACAGATCTCCCACTGAATAGGGTCTACCATAGGCATGAGCAAACCCCCTCAGTAGCAAAGGCGTCCCTGTGAAGCCGAAACAACTCTGATACCAAATGTAGGTTTTAAACCCATACAGAAATTACCTACACACGAATTCTAAAAACAAAAAATAAACAATGGCAAGAGCATAAAACATAAATCAAATATACACAGAGATTTTCCCCTGGATCCCAAAATCGGGACTACCAGATTGATTTTTCATTATATTCCTTTCAATGTTACAATACATATATATACATGCCAAAGCATCCATTAACCCTAGATTATAACATAATCATAGTTCCCTTGAATGGATCTACAAAATATCATGGGTAGAAAACCATCATGCCCAAAACTGTAATAGCCCTAGTGAAAATTCCATGTAAAAATATATAAATACCACGGATGATGGGACACGAAGTCCAAGCTGAATGGTGGGGAAGACATCCTAGGGGGTGTTCATTTGGTTGTTTATGGCTAAGGCATTAAAAGGCATTTTGGCACATTTATTTATTAAAATAATGGAAATTAGGAGAAAAAAAAGGTGAAAGGTCACAAGTTGCATGTGAGGAGGAAAATGAAGGAAAATAATGGAAATTAGGAGAAAAAGTAGGTGAAAGGTCACAGGTTTCATGTGAGGAGGAAATTGAAGGAAAATAATGGAAAATGAAGAAAATAGAGGCCTCATTAATAAAAAGGCTTATGAGGATCAGTGGGAAAGACTTGGTCAGTTTAGTTTTGGAGCTCTCTCATTATTCTCTCTCTCTCTCTCATACTCTTGGTTACTTAGAGTTTTTTTTGGAGCACTTTGGCATTGGAGAAAGAAAGGAAAAGAAGGCAAGAGGAAGCAAAGATCAAGCAGGGAAAGGCAGGATCAAGCAGCTACAACAGGCTTCATTGTAGGTATCAACTTGCATGTGTATTTTCCTTGCTAGATTTGGCATGCATGGGATTGCATGTGTATTTTCCTTGCTAGATTTGGCATGCATGGGATTGCATGTGTATTTTCCTTACTATATTTGGCATGCATGGGATTGCATGTGTTTCTTTTTCTACCATGGCATGGGTTTTGCCAGGTGTGACAGTATTTTTAGCCTAGCCTTGCCATTTCCTGATATCTTTGATGAGATGGGTTCTCTCATGCGTTTTGTGGGGGATGGCTGGATTGGATTTGAAGCTGAGTGGGGTGGATCTCCGAATTGACAAACACATGGTGGTAGTGGTCCCTGAACCGGACTAAGGATGCACAAAGCCACTGGCCTAGTAACCCCTGAACTGAATTGTGGGTTGTGGTAAGGCCAGATTGTGTGCCTCGGTGGGCCTAGGAATCCTTGCCAGTGAATGGCGGGATATACGGTAAAGCCAAAAGGTGGATCTTCTCTCCGTTGGGCCTAGTGATTCCGGGATGGAATGCATGGTAAAGCATAGAGAGTATGTCTTGGTGTAGGGCCTAGTGATCCATGGACCAGACTGCGGATCCACGGTAAAGCCTGAGAGACTAGGAGACTCAAATTCCTCACGATGTAGGCAGAGAACTCCAGTGGCATCCACATTGATTGGTGTTTTTTTATGTGTTCTATGAGTCCCGCATTCATGCTTGGAATATGGCACAGGAGTGATTGGATGAAGAGAGACTTGGCTCAGCCAATCTATGGTCGGGTGGAACGTGGTAGTCCCATCACCGGTTGGTTCATTGCATCTATTAATGCAAAAATTCATTTCCTTGATTTTCATGTGAAAATGTACTGATATATATATGGATTTTGATGGTTGATATGTTTATTGTATTTTTGTTCCTATTATGTTGTTTATATGCACATTTACCTAAGAGGGTGTTACAAGTGGTATCAGATCATGGTTAAAACACTTGGACTAGATGGGCTCTATCATAGATATTCGTTCACAATACTTTAGGAATTATGATCTAAGGAAGATGACCTTCCTCAATGCACCTTTAAACATGTCACGTTGGCATTTCTGCAATAAATTTTCTTCTGTAGGATTTCAAAAGCTGAAAAATCATCCACATTGAGGGGAAATACCAATGATTATGTGGTAGAAATGTCAGGTATTGAGTTGCAATATTTTAGGAGATATGAGCAGCGGGAGTCGAGCCTTTTGAATGCTCATAAACTCAGGTCTCAAACAGGTCACGCTGACATTTTTGTTATAACTTTTACTCTGGGCACTCTCAGGAGCTGAAATGTTTTCCACAATGAGAGGAAATCCCACTTATGTTGTGATAAAAATTTTAGACATTTATTCTCTATATTTTAGGAGGTATGACCAGTGGAAGTCGAGCTTTCTGGGTACTCCTAGAATTGTGCACCAAATAAGATTGTGTTGATATTTTTGTTATAAAATTTCATCTATGAAATCTCAAAAGTTGAAACTTGAACCATAGTGAGGGAAAATACCACTGATCATATGGTTCAATTTCCATAACTTTTACTACTACAATTTATGATATATGTGTTGAATCATTCACTATATTAGTTTGCATGCAAAGTGTTTGATGAAATGCTTAAATGGTTCAATGATTAATTGCATAAAAATTGTTTGATAAAATGCCCCAATGAGTATGTTGTTTGTGGTTGGGGATAGCATTGAAGTGTAATAGTATTTTTGTAGTGATATATGCTTACTTTTATTCAAATACTTTGCTATATTAGTTTGCATGGAAAGTGTTTGAAGAAATGCTTACATGCAAATGTAATAGTATAGTAGTTGTTTGAAAAAAATGTAAAAGTATGGTAATTGTTTGAAGAAAATGTTATTTTTTAAATGCAATAGTATTGTAGTATGATAATATGGATGTAGTTGATCTATGCCTATTTGCATGCAAATAATTTGAAGAGTTGCATGTAGGGAATTTGAAAGGTTGCATGCAAGGAATTTGAAAAGTTGCATGTAAGGAAATGGAAAAGTGGCATGTTCTTAGTTATTATGTCACAAGTGGAATAAGTGCAATGTTTTGAATTAATCTCATACAAAATGTATGAGAAATGAAAATCAATTTCTTTTCAAAGTGTGGTTAAATTTAGTAGAGTTTTGGAGATCCCATTTCCATAATTGAACATTGGAGATCAGGGAATTATAGTATCTTCCTCCTTCTAGCTTAGTGTGGACCATGGATAGTAAGGAGGTGTGTTTATAGGTTGTTCATATTTGTGAATGCTGATTTCAAATTAATACACACAATGTATTTATTTTTGGAACAATCGAATGACTGTGTATGGATTATATGTTGCTTACATGTTGATTTCACGATACCTACTTACATCCTTGTATGTTAGGTTACATTTTTGAATATTTTGATTACATGTATCAGTCTTGTAGGTTGATTACAAGAATTGATCGCTTATGTTTGACTACATGCATTTATGCGTAGGTGTAGTTGATTTGGCATTGCTTATGCATATTGTTGGTTGCATGTGGCAATGCGTACAATGGAGTAATGGTTGTTGTCATGCATGAGGTCATGGTTTGTGTACTTGATATGGTCATGCATTGATGACTGGACTCTAGCTAGAATGATGTGTATATGGTTTGGTACTCATTTTTTATGTGTGTATATGCAGTTGTTATGCATGTATGGTCTTGGTTATGATTATGCATGTATAGTAGGTAAAACATGCCTTGTGAAGTCATTGTATGCAATTTAGGTCATCATGGTGCTATTGGTTGTTATGATGCTAATGAGTTGGTTGAGATAAAGCAAGAGATGTAGATCATCAAAGTGAAGTTGTAGCATTGGACCTCGAGGCAAGGGAAGATCATCATATCGGTATTGCATTTGAGCATGCAGGTATGTAAGTTAAGGATTTTTATATGCATTAGGTTTATGTACATGTCTTTTGATGTTATGGTTACATTCATGATAGTTGTTGGTTGATTAGTGTAGTTATATGCACATGTGTCGGATAGTCAAGAATGATAGTAACATGTAGTTGTATGCATTGCTATTGTTGTTTTATATTAGATAACCCGATGATTATGCTATATGTTGTTGATGAGTATGTTATAGGTTAACTTGTTGATTTTTATATGACAGTTAACTTGACGATTCGGTTTTATGTTGTTGATGAGTATGATATATAGGTTATTGTTATTATATGTTATTAACTTGATGATTAGAGTTATTTCATTGAGATCTTGATGCTGTAATTTGGATTGGTCATATGTGTGATGGTTATGTTCATTGCATTGAAGATCTTGATGTTATATGTATTGTGTTAACCTGGTTTGACCTATGCAAATGGTTATGGTTGCGATACTCAGGTATGAGATGACATATTTGTGATGTGGTGTCGTAGTAATTCAAACTGATCATACACATGTGATTATTATGCATGAATGACAGATGCTTATGAGCCTGTAATATGAACAGTTAGTTACTGTTATGGATATCATGATTTATGTTGACATGTTGTAAAGTTATATCTCGCTAGCTAGATTGATTATGCAGAAAAGATAGCCTCCCCTAAGGTACACTAAGGTTTGAGTTTGCTTATGTATTATACTTGGTGTTTCATAGTTGATTATGTTGTTTATTTGATATTTGATTGTTTGGTTCCTATTATGTTATCTAATTGATTTAGATAACATGGTATGTTTGCAAGTGGTTGAATGATTGATGAATTGCTTAGTATGAGTATGTGTTCAAATGATTTGTTTTAATATTATTGTACTAACATGTATGTGTTGACACAGTTGATATGTACTTGAATGTAGTTGATAGTTGTAGCATTATGTCTAATGACTGTGGATTATAACATGATTGTTTGTAAAAGATGATTTCAAATTGATAAATATGATTGTCTTGATATTTTGAACATGTGGTTGACATCTGTGAGCATGACGTAGGGAGTTGCATGGAAAGAGAGGTTGCCATGAAATCTTGAAGAATGCTCGAGTTGAGCTTTCCCTGGGAACCATGGGAATTAAGTCATGGTGTTTGTTGTTAGTCTTGTGCTTTTGGTATTTTATGAATTGTTGAGCTTGATTTGTGGCTGTTTATGTCTAGAGTATGGCCATACCATTTTGTTTGCGGAGTCATGTTATTATTGGTTTTTATGATCTTCTTCTTGTTTGTTTCTTGTCTTGCCTTTTATTGTTTTGAGTCTTGGGAATTGGTTGGGAAAGAGGAAAGTTGATGGATCTCGGGGAGAGATGTGTGGTACCCAAGAGGTGATGTAAGACTTAGATGGAGCTTGGTGTATGAGTAAGCACAGTGGAAGGGAAGACTATGACAGTTGTTTGGACTGGTTGGGTTCATTGTGATAAATGGACCATGGTAGTACAGACATGAGAAAGGTAACTAGAAAAGGTAGAGTAAATGGATCTAAGGCATCAGATGCCTTGTCTATGTTGGGAACTGTTGTTCTCAATATCATGCATGTCATGCATGAATTATATGACAATTTTGTTAAGATCATGATTATGCTAATGTTTATATATGTATATATGTATGTATGTATGTATGTCGTTGTCTGACAAGATCATGATTATTTTATGCTAACTTTTATATATGTATGTATGTATCCATGTATCTATGTTACTATCTAATAGGGTTGTTAGGGATCACCCATGTGGAGGAATGATTGCTTATGGAGGAGAAAAACATGAAGAGGTTCATGGTCTTACGAGGAATCAATTGGGAAGAATAATCACGACAAATATACGAGGTCAACATCATATGGATATGATTTGATATTGTATACTTGTATTATGCCTATGTCTATGTTATAACCAGTAATGGTGAAGGATACATCAACAAAGTGAAAGCAGTGTGGTCTGTGGCATGCTAGGATAAGCATGGATGAGATACCAGAAGCAAGGTTTCTTGGTAAGGACAATATGGTTTTGGATGTGTTGTACTATTGTTATGCATATGTTGTATATGTTGTACATGTTGCATCTATGATGTGTGAACTTGTGGTGTTTTGTATACATAACATGAGTACATGCTATTTATGTAATGTTATGTACATGATGGTACAAATAGGGTTGTGTGAATATTGCATATGGGGTGTTGTATACATATTGTACTGTCTTCATTATGTATATGCAGCGTGTGTGCATATGGTGCTATGTACATGTTGGATATGTGGTATTGTGTACATATTGTACTGTGTGCATGATGAATATGCAGTGTTTTGTGCATATGGTGCTATGCACATGTTGGATATGCAGTGTTGTGTGTAGATGATGCTATGTACGTGTTGGATATGCAGTGCTATGTACAAGTGGTGTTGCGTGCATGTGGTACATTGGTACTATGTACATATGGTGTGGTGTGCATGATTGTACAAGTGGTGTCGTGTGCATGTGGTGTTGTGTACACATTGTACAAGTGGTGCTGTGTGCATGTGGTGTTATGTACATATCGTGCATATGGCGCTGTGTACATGTGGTGTCGCGTACATGTCGTGTGTGTGGTGTTGTGTACATGTCGTATTGTGTACGCATTATATAGTGGTGTAGTGTACATGTGGCATTGTGTACACGTTGAGAAGCTGGTGCCATGTACATGTGATGTTGTGCACACGTTGTGCAGGTGGTGCGGCGTACCAGTGATACTGTGTACATGTTGTACATATGGTACTAGTGCACATGTAGTATTGTGTGCATGTCATACATGTTATATTATGGGCATGTGATATTATGTACGTGCATCATGTAGTCATGGTATTGCGGCGTGTGTACTCGTTGTGTGGTACTCTGTGTAGGTACATGTATTGGGTGGTATTTCACATCGAGTATAGATGGATGCATTGTATTGTATACACTGGGTGAAGGTGTATGTGTTGTATGTCAGGTGTAGATGCATGTATTGGATGGTGTGGTATGCCATGTGGTTGTATGTGTTTGATGCACACTATGTGTCTATGCACGTAGTTCAGTAGAAGGCACTAGGTGATTGTTGGGTCTAGCACTGATCTGGAGTGCGTATGGAACAAAGACAAAGGTAGAAGTTAAGGATTGAGGAAAGGATAAGTATCATCATTTTATTTCAATTTTATTATGCATGTGACTTATGACTATGGTATATGATGATTACATGTGATCTATGATTTTCATTTATGATGGTTACATGTCATTTATGATTTTGATGGTTATGTTTGAGCTAACTTGATGTGATATTTTTATACATGTTGACTTGGTCAAATATGCTAATTTGACTTGTTGTGACAGGAAGCGAACATGATTGCAAATGTACCTTATTCGCGAGCTACCAATGAGGTATGATGTGAATTTATTTCAATTTATTTTGAATCTAATGGAAGCTACGTTCTTGGTATAGGAAGAATTAACATGCCCAATTGGGTGGTTGAAATCGACTGCAAGAATTAGCAGCAATAGTGAAAGAAATTATAAATGTAGCAGCATGCTGGTAAAGTATTCAGGAGTAGGGCCATTGTGGGACACTGGTACCAAATAGTGTCCATTGATTTCCATGAGCATGATATGACCGGTATGGTGTGTTGAGGCAGGTAATGCCTTGGTTTTTGTATCTTCTGGTGCGAGGAAGCCTTGCCAAGTGATGGACTGCCCAAGATGGGGGTGCCAGCAGAACTTGGAAGGTGAGTGACTGGATGGAAGGGGTGAATGGATTCTCGAGGGACTGTGTAGCATAGAAGGGAAGGTCACAAATGGATTTGTTTTGGTAATTAGCATTACCAGATGGAATCAGATGCACATTAGAAGTGTGCCCTAGAACAATGAGTCGATAACTGTTCGCTGAGAGGACAAGTGGCACGAGATTATAGAGCTGGACATTGAATGCAGATTTGACTTAGTAGTGGATTATGGACTTCCTTGGAAGGAGGTGGATCCTGTTATTACTTTGAGGGTGGAGGTGTGAGCCTCTGGATTCTGTTGTTGTGGATGTAGGCATCGTATTATTTTATTTTTTGGTTGAGAAAATGTGCATATGTGAATGTGTGTATATGTAGTTATTGTAAATGCCGTAATGACCTGTGTTATAAAGCTCCATTATACGGTATGTTGTCATGTTGTCATGATGTTTTGATTTTGAGCAGATATTTCATTGTAAATACTCCAACAAGCTATGTTATAAAGCTCCATGGGTAGTATGTTTTGTTTTCAGTTGTCATGTAGTTATAGGTGTCATTGAACATCGAGGATGGTGTTCCCCCAAGGGGGAGGGTTCTGTAACATCCCTAGTGAAAATTCCAAGTAAAAATATATAAGTACCATGGATGATGGGACATGTATTCCAAGCTAAATGGTGAGGAAGACATCTTAGGGGGTGTTCATTTGGTTGTTTATGGCTAAGGAAATGACTAAGGAATTAAAAGGCATTTTGGCACATTTATTTATTAAAATAATGGAAATTAGGAGAAAAAATAGGTGAAAGGTCATAGGTTGCATGTGAGGTGGAAAATGAAGGAAAATAATGGAAATTAGGAGAAAAAGTAGGTGAAAGGTCACAGATTTCATGTGAGGAGGAAATTGAAGGAAAATAATGGAAAATGAAGAAAATAGAGGCCTCATTAATAAAAAGGCTTATGAGGATTAGTGGGAAAGACTTGGTCAGTTTAATTTTGGAGCTCTCTCATTATTCTCTCTCTCTCTCTCTCTCTCTCTCTCATACTCTTGGTTACTTAGAGTTTTTTTGGAGCACTTTGGCATTGGAGCAAGAAAGGTAAAGAAGGCAAGAGGAAGCAAAGATCAAGCAGGGAAAGGAAGGATCAAGAAGCTACAACAGGCTTCATTACAGGTATCAACTTGCATGTGTATTTTCCTTGCTAGATTTGGCATGCATGGGATTACATGTGTTTCTTTTTCTACCATGGCATGGGTTTTGCCAACTGTGACAGTATTTTCAGCCTAGCCTTGCCATTTCCTAATAGCTTTGATGAGATGGGTTCTCTCATGCGTTTTGTTGGGGATGGACAAATTGGATTCGAAGTTGAGTGGGGTGGATCTCCGAATTGAAAAACACATGGTGGTAGTGGTCCCTGAACCGAACTGAGGATGCGTGAAGCCACTAGCCTAGTAACCCCTGAACCGGACTGTGGGTTGTGGTACAGCCAGATTGTGTGCCTCGGTGGGCCTAGGCATCCTTGCCAATGAATGGTGGGATATACGGTAAAGCCGAGAGGTGGATTTTCTCTTTGTTGGGCCTAGTGATTCTGGGATGGAATGCACGGTAAAGCCTGAGAGACTAGGAGGCACTCAAATTCCTCACGGTATAGGCGAAGAACTCCGGTGGCATCCACATTGATTAGTGTTTTTTGATGTGTTCTATGAGTCCCACATTCATGCTTGGAATATGGCACGGGGGTGATTGGATGAAGAGAGACTTGGCTTAGCCAATCTATGGTCGAGTGTAATGTGGTAGTCCCATCATTGGTTGGTTCATTGCATTTATTAATGAAAAAAATTCATTCCCTTGATTTTTATGTGAATATATACTGATATATATATGGATTTTGACAGCTAATATGTTTATTGTATTTTTTTTCCTATTATGTTGTTTATATGCACATTTACCTCGGAGGGTGTTACAAAAACCATGTGTGAAATCCATGCACAAAACCATAGGTAGGTATGCCCACCTAATGTAGGGTCAAAAAAAATTCCTGGGGCACTACCCTTGACCCCGTGCAAGGGTGCTACCACCCTCTTATTGTTCCCAATGCAACGTAGTTGTGGAAAGAATATAACACACACCCAACAAAGGGAAAGCAAGAACAGAAATCTCAACTTGTCCCAGGTATTAGTCCCTGGTAATGCATCTTTTGAAGTATTATGGAAAGGCTCCACAACAACTCCTATAGAGGAATTGGGTAGACTTACTCAATTTACAAGTGTTAAGCCCTCAACCAGTATTGAAAAAGATACAGAGGTACAATAACTCCTCAAGGAGAAAGAGGAAAAGATTTCATTGTTAAAACAAAGTATTGAAGCAGAAAAGAAGAAGATAACAAAGCACTAGAAGTTACACATGACAGAGATTCAGTTCAAATTTGATTCTCTCAGAGTCCAGTATGATGTAGATATACAAGTCAAATATACATAGATTCAGGAGCTACATAAAAGTATTGAAAATATAAATGTCAATCTAGAATTTGCAGAATTCAAGAAAGAGGCTAAAGAATTAAACACCCTTCTTACTCAATAACAGATATTTTTTTGCCAAAATTTGTTAATTATTCATGATCAATGCAATACAACAAACTCTCTAGTAGATCAACTATCAGATATGAAAAACTACTTTGAAGGGATAGAGGAGAAGATCTCTAGTTTCCTAACCTTTCAGGAAAGTGAGGAAGGAAGAGCAACCAATCTTCCTAAAATCGAAGAGGCCCATAGAGAATTTTTTTCAGAGAATGGGAGATTAGCATAAAGTAAGAAGAAGCAGGAGTTTACTAGGAATGAGACATTTCAGGAAATATCATTGAGGTAGTCATTGATAATTTACTCCAATCTAATCTCATTCCGAGTTGTACCGACGGAAATTTACTCGATATCAAACTGTGGACTAAGACATGGTAGGAATGTTCCAAGAAAATGGCTGAGATTATTGATCAATTGATCAAGATTAATTTAGAGTAGCATTGGCAGTTCTTGGTAAAACCACACAGTCAATGGTTAATGCTTCGATGTCTGTTGAAAACCACCACACTGATGCTACTAGCATTGAGAGATGTCATCTTCATGATTTAGATGTGTATTTAGCCAAACTGTCCACCCGAACTTAAAAATCTTATTGATATCTATGAGTTGCAACAATGCATCGAAGCACAGTCTTCCTCCCAAGCATAGGAAATTTGTTGTAACTAATTCCAATTATGTTCCTTGTAGTTACTTCTCTTTAAGATCACTTGAAGTTGTTATTAGAATTTCTATCTTTATCTATTTGTAAGAAACTATAAATTCCCTCTCTCAGATAGAGATAGGGTTCTGAATTTTTGTAAGAGGAAGCTTAAGTTGCACTACTATAATTAAGGTTTTTCTTAATATCAAGCTGAACCATTTCCTTTCTATGATGAGAAGATCCATGGTGTATCAGGTACTATTATCCTTTATCTATTTATTTTCTTAAAGTAGAATGGAATTCTGTTTTTGTTCACAATATATGTGTTAAAGAAATCTCTCATTATCACTATTGATGTGTCCGATTGAAATTTCAAATTATATGTGAACAACAAGATATAATTAAATTAGTTTTCTTTCTTTGAGTTAACTTCACAATTACATGATGATCTATATTGTTATGATAATTTTGAAATCTTTATAATCACATATACCATCAGCTTACCCGGGATAAATAGTAGTATATTAGTCTCTATTTCAGTTTCTAGTCATATTAGAGCATTATATCTTTTTTTACTCCATTTCATATTGTTTTATAGAAATGGAAACTGGTCCCATAATTCCAGTCAAAGCCATCATCCCAAATGGAAAAGGATATGTTCTAAGGTCCCAACTGGGTGGTTTCCCATAATATTAATGCAGTCATTCAGGACCATCAACATGTACCTAATGACAGATGGTCTTCTTGTAGGTAGAGGTCTCCTTTGATTTCGTTATTGAGAATATTCTTTGTTTGTTGCACTTTTTGCTAATAATCCTTGGTTTGATTTATCTTATAGTCAACTACTACATGTCCAAGTTTATGGAAAAAAAAATGGTTAACATCCTACAATGGAACAATGGATCTCCTTTGAAACCTTGTAGATTTGTTCAACTTGACTCTAAGAACAAACAACCTTCTTGCAAAGGGAATTTTCTTTAACCCATCTTGTTGTTTCTACTGTAATTTCTTTTTTATTGCCTTACTAACCATGTTTTTGGTACCTTCTTCTAAAGGAATTTTTAGAGTTGTTTTATATTTTTTGTGGATGTGTTTGAATTATTGCTCTTATTAGACTTCTTTCTCATGGAAACAATCTTTTCTTCTAGTTTTTCAACTTGTTCCTCTCTTTCCTTTAATCGATTGCAGATCGCCTCTTCAACTTTCCTTGCTTCCTCTAGATGTGTCCTTGGGATAATTATTTATTCCTTGTACTTATGATATTTCTCATCAAATATGTGCAATAGTTTATTTTTATCTTTGTTTTCAATTGTCATTCCATCTATTTCAGCCAAGATGAGTGAAGCTTGGCTTGTTCTTCAGCTAACTTCTCCTCATAAAAATCAAGTACATTCACATTAGTAGAACATGCCTCATTGGACTGAAAACTTTCTTTCTAAGAGCCCATTTTCTTCTTCTTCTTTTTCTTCTCCTTTTCTACACTATTACTACTAGTATATCCTTCATGCATGAGCTGCAATCTATCCTAGATTTCTTTTGCAGATTTTAGATCTATTATTATCTCAAGATCCATATTGTGAAGGTTGTTGTAAATTGCAAAGTTTTCCTGAGAATTCTTGATCGAGGTGGATATTGGTGGCCACCCAACTATTCCACCTGGACCTCCAGTCACTTTCATCAGTTTCCTTGTTTATAGCAACATTTACTATTTTTAGCAATTTTTCGGGTCTTGAACTTATGGAGCAGTTTTGAGCCCCTAAATGGATTTTTTTTAAGGTCTGAATTTGGCCCATATCCATAGTAAGGGGCCCATGGAAAATATTGTAGTCATCGGAGAGATATTTTCAACGAGGTATCATACACACCAAACAGAGATAATATGAACAAGTTACGACCCCGGAACGTTGGTTGCCCAACTAACCCCAACTGGGCCCTCAAACTCTTAGGATTCCATCTTCTGGGGTTAGGGTTTTGGTTGTTGAGGGATTTCCCTTGTTTTTCAATAACAAGAAGTCCCTTGAGCCCCAATGTAACATAATTTAGAGGCATGTAGCTGCCACATCTCTTCTCAGAGATAATCTACCATCGCGTAAGCTATTTTATTTCCATTTTTGTATGAAATCATTCTTCAGTGCTTTGATATTAATGAAATGAAGTTTTATTTTTACCGCATCTCTATTTTTATGTGTATATCTATATTTTGTTGTGTTCTTGCATAAGTATGGATCAGTTGTATCAGAGAAGTCTGCTCTTTCTCTGTTTTTCTTTGCATGTCCCCAGTGAGGTCAAGGTATAAGGAGTTAGGGTTCGAATTGGTTGAAACTTTTCAAGACCAACCTCGCAAACCCCAACAACCACCCATGGTGGAAGAACATAAAGATAAGGGGACAGGATATCCTTTCAAAATATTTCTCAAGGAATCCCTCAAGCGACAAAGGAATGTGATGATGGATAACTTTGCCCATATCCTTTGGCAGCCACCCACAGGCTACACATCTTCATCCAACAGCTACTCTGGAGGCACCACACCTTTGAAGGTACAAGTTAACTTTGAAATTCCCATATTTGAAGGTGAGATAGATGCATACATCATAGATACATGGTTAAATCTATTAGAAGGATATTTTTCAATTCATGACTTTTCCAATCAGGAAAAGATTACTTTTACACTCCTCAAATATGCCCCACATGTCAAGGATTTTTGGGAAACCTACTGTGAACAAAAGGATGAGAGGGAATCCTCACTATTTTCAGCTGCACCCATTTGTAATTCTTTTTTAGACACCATCAAGGAATAATATTACCCTGTCGAAAGCTACGAAGATAAATACATAAAGTGGACCATACTGTGGCAGGGAAGGGACCAAGATGTGTCGAAGTTAACAAATGTTATCCATACCCTTCGCACGAAGCTGGGTATCAAAGATTCTAAGTGGGATTTGGTACTCAAGTACTACGGCTATCTACACAAGTACATTCAGGATGAGTTGGAATTCCTAGACATCTCCTCACTTGGCGTCGTCTATCGATACACTGTTAAGATCAAGTAGAAATTTAAACAGAAGATGCGAGAATTTAGATCTATTAATATGAAGCAAAGGAAAGGCACCCCCAAATGGTACAACAAAGGACAAGTCCAAGGCGGGGTAACTAAGGACAACCTACCGAAGTAGAAAGCAAAGAAAAACACCACGAAGAAAAATAAGTACACGGAGAAATGGTGTGGGTTCCATAAGAGCCCCACTCACAACACAGGTGAGCATCAAGCAAAGCAGTCACTGGTGGCCGAGATGAAGGCTTCTGAATTAGATTCATGTTCCAACTCTGAAATTACAAGGGGAATGAAAATGAGAAATAGATTATGCAGAGCCTAGTTTCAGTGCTGCTACCACCAAGATCCATAAGGATGAACCCAAAGATCCAAAGGAGGAGGGATGACTCTTCCACTCACAAATGTGGGTGAAGGGTTCTCTGGTGTAGTTTTTTTTAAATGACGAGAGCCAGTCGTACACCATTGGGTGGCTTCACTAAGGGTGAGATCTTCGTGTCAGCCAATAATGCCACCTTCCCTACAACATCAAGCCCTTCATAGATGAGGTACTATGTGATGTTTCTCCTCTTGAATTTTGTGATGTATTATTAGGCCAACCATACCTACGGAAGCAAAATGTTGTGTATGAGTCTAGGCCTCACACTGTTATTATTACTTTGGGAAATAAGTTGCATAGGATACCGAAGTAGCAGTGCTTACCTCCATTTCTTTGATCACTACGAAGAAAGGCAGTAAGATCATTTCCCAGACTGGGAAATTTGTTTCCCTTATGATTCACCTTCAGGTAAAGAAGAAGATTGTGGTCACAACCTCCACATAGGGCTCCTTTGCATGGAAGCAACAGATGGATAGGTTTTGTAGGAGTATAGGGACATCTTCACCTCACCCAAAAGGGTACCTCCACACTGTCAGGTCAAGCACTCCATCAATATGACCCTGGGCGCATTGCTACCCAATGGACTGATCTATCAATGCTCTATATTGGAGAACAATGAAATAAAGAGAAAATTTAGGAGTTGTTGTAGAAAGGGCACATCAGGGCAAGTTCATCACCCTGTGGGAGCCTGATTGTGTTGGTATAGAAGAAGGATGGGATCTCGAGACTCTATATTGACTATCAAACGTTGAACAATATCACTTTCTATAATAGATATTCAATCCCACAAATTGATGAACTTTTGCACTAGTTCAAGAGGGGAAAATATTTTAGCAAGATTGACTTGAACTTCGATTATCACCAAGTACCGACCGAACCCTCCGATGTGTGGAAGATTGCCTTCAAATCCAAGGAGGGCCTTCTGGAATGCTTGGTCATGCCTTTTAGGTTGACAAATTCCCCCACAACCTTCATGAGGTTGATGGATGACATATTACGACCCTTCACCAACTCATTTGTGGTGGTGTATTTGGATGACATTATGATATTTAGCCAAAGTTGGGAAGACCACCTCCACCATATTCGATAGGTCCTCCAAACCCTGCGGTAACACAAGTTGTGTGCCAATTTGGAGAAATGCACTTTTGGTATGACCCAGGTTTAATATCAGGTGTACATCATTGATGAGAGGGGTGTGCATGTGGTCCCATCCAAGATACAAGTCATTCTGGATTGGCCAGTCCCAACCGCTCTAACAGAGCTCCGCAACTTTCTGGGACTTGCCAACTTCTATTGCAGGTTTGTCTTGGGGTTCTCTCATATCACTTGGCCTTTGAGTCAAGTCACCAAGGGAGGAGAAAAAGAAAATTTCTTTTGGTATAAATCCCAATAGAAGGAATTTGTTGAGTTTAAGCATCACCTCTACTCTGCACCAATGCTCACATTACCAAACCTGAAACAACCATTTGAGATCGAGACAAATTCCTCTGACGATGCTATTGGTGCAATTCTTACTTAGCAGGGAAATCCAGTGGCATATCATAGTGAGACACTTTCAGACACAGACCAAAAGTATCCCAGCTATGACAAAGAGATGTATTCAATTGTGCAGGCCTTCTGATAATGGAATCATTACATTCTAGGGAAGGAAATGGTCATCCACAAAGACCACCGACCCCTGTAGTTCATATAGACACAGGGGAAGTTGTAGAACGATCACCATAAAAAATGGTCAACATACCTACAATAGTTCCATTTGAACATTAATTATAAGAAGGGAAACACCAAAAATGTTGCAAACTACCTCAACAAACCATTGGTCATGGCGCTGACCATCTTGCTCAAATATTGCTGGCATGAGACTATGGGGTGGCTGCATCTTTATAAGAGTGATTCAGAATTCGACAACTCATGCCAGACGCTCCTGGAAGGCAAACAAGTTCCAATTTTTAACCTCCAGGATGCACTGTTATGTGACCTGGGATACCCTTGTGTTACTTCAAGTGAGCATGCCAAGATGATTTAGGAGGTCCACTACAGTTGGGTCACTAGACATTTCAAGGTAGGGAAAACAGTGGCAGTGTAGCAAAATTATTTTTATTGGTCAAACCTTCAACACGATGTTGGGGAGTACACCAGATCTTGTATTGTTTGTGCCATTCCCAAACCGACCATCAAGAAGTAAGGCCTATATACTCCTTTACCTACTTCTAGTGGACCTTGGGAATGCATCTCCATGGATTAAATGTCAGTCCTTCCTTCTACTAAGCATGAAAATGACTGTGTTTTCGTGTCCGTCAATAGATTCTCTAAGATGGCCACTCTGGCTGCCTGCTAGAAGAGTATCACAGCAGAATCCAATGTTAAGCACTTCTTTGAACGAGTGTGGGTACACTTTGGGACAACACAGTCCATTAGCTTAGATTGGGACAACAGGTTCCTAAGTACATTTTGGTCAAGTATCTGGTTGATTTTGGATATCAAGCTCACTAAGTCCATGGATTTCCACCCCCATACTGACAGCCAAACAAAGGTCGTGAAAAAGATGATCGTAAAATTTTTGCGCATGTACAGCTCGAAGCATCCATGCACATGGTATGAAATCCTCCCTTATGTCTAGCACAACTTTAACAAATCTCTCCATATCTCAACTAGCCACAACCCCTTTCAGGTGGGATTGGGATTCCAACCACTATGTCCCATTGGTGTGGCCATATCATTTGCAGATATGCAAGAAGATTCGGCTCATGTCCAGTCTAAAGATGACAGGGCTAAAAACTTCATTGAGTACATTCATCACATCCTCTAGCAGGTCCATGACATATTTGAGAGAGCCAATGCTAAGTACAAGCATCAACATGATCAGCATCGGGTGCCACACCTCTTTATTTTTTAACAAGCTTAGGGAGGGTAACGTATGCTTGATCTATAAGTTCATCCTTCAAATGAATCATTCTGAGAATATTTAACGAACCCAAAGAAGGAGTGGTTCGCTCCCATCATGAATGATGAGTCCATCATTGTTTGATGTTTTAATGAGTACAACGAATGCATAACTTGACATCTTTTTCATGTTTAGAGATTTTGAAAAAGAGGCGAAAAGCAAAACTCCAAATGTTTATTTTTGTAGATAGTCCCTTAGGTCCGAAAAGAAATAAAATAATACCCAAGAGAACCTCTTAGCCATGTTTTACTAAGGTATTCCTTTTTCGTAGTTAGTATATCTTATCCCAAAAAAGGGTTAAACTTATACTGAGTAGATGTCTTTTCATTTACTTTAACGAGTTCGAAAAGACAAGTGCTCTATAATATTTTCATACTTTGGGAGTCTAAAAGGAGTTGAAAGAGAACTCTAGGGGGTTCCTTTTTTATAAGTTTACGGAGCCCAAGAAAGTGATAAAAGGTGTGCTCCTTGGTCAAAATAATCTGTTCAAAACATGACAAAATCTGTCAAACATCACAAAAAGGATTAAAAATACATGTTTCATGGTAAAAATGGGTTATAACTAGGTCAAAACATTAAATACAAATAAAATAATGGAAGACACAACCATAAATATCTAAAATTACTATTCATATTTACAATTTCACATTTAGCTTCATTAATGATATTTCTGAGTAGTTTTTTCCCTTGATCTTCTGCATCTAATTGCGCTCAATCCGGTGGATCATTTCAAGTGTCGTCACTTCGAGGTAGGAGCTAAGACTTTTCTCTTTCAATTCATGGTCCCATTTTGTGATTTCATGCAAGTTTTAGGTAGTTTTTAGGGCCCTGGTGTTCAAAAAACGCACCCTAGGGCCAACGCAAGCTGAGATAGTCGAAAAGTGCATTGCACCAAAGTAAGGGTACACTGCAGGGAGGGAGGCAATGCGTTGTCTCTCCTCTAGCAAGTGTGTTGGGCACAAATCCAAAATTGTTTTGTCAGCTTCCCTTAGACAAATTTGAGTTTTGTTGCATGCAAAGGATCCTAATGATTCTCCTCTTAATGTTTCAAGTCTTCATTAGCATAAAATGTCTTTTATCTGGAGATAAAGAGAACATGAAGAACAAGATTTAAATGTAGCTAATGATCCTACTACCATCCAGGCACTAAACGACCTTGGATTGTTGAAATTCTTTTGGCACCATCAACATAACCAGAATATGGTTCAAGGGATGTCAATATCTACAAACCAAACGTAAAAGAAATCAACAGAAACCTTAGGAAACTCTAAAGAGTCGCACATTGCAAACACACTCAACACACCTATAAACCGTATGTATATACTGTTACTACGCATGGGATCAAACATATTATTTCTTTAGGTACAACCCATTCCTAAGCTATGCCAGTGGAATTCCATCAAAATTAACTATCTCATAGGCCCCTTTTGCAAGGAAATGCTTGAAAATATATGGACCTCACCACATAGGTTGGAAATTTCTTGATCCTAACTTATCAGATTCTTCGTCATATAAAAGAACAAGGTTTCCTTATGAGAAGACACAAGGCTTACCACTTTTGTCGTATGCGCACAATATGTCTTTTATGAGCTTAATTAGCTATAGTGGCATTGTGTCGTGTCTCATCCAATCGATTCAAATGTAAAAGAAGTTCCTCTTCTACAAAAGTGGCACAAAGAAGTTCAACAGCTAGTTTCAGTGACAGAATCTCACATTCGATTGGAAGGATTGCTTCTAGACCATAAACCAACTGAAAGGGTGTAAATCTGGTAGAAATCCTCACTAAGGTTTGGTATTAGCACAAGACAGCATAAAGGAGAAAATGTTAGTCCAATTTATGGACCCATACCATACGTTGAAGCATAGTTTTGAGAACTTTATTGATATCCTCAACCTGTCCATTAGCCAGAGGACAGTAGGAGTGGAACTTTCATGGAAAATTCCTAGCTTAGCAATTAGTTTTGTCATCATATGATTCCACAAATGTTTTCCATGATCCGTAAATATGTCTTGTGGAACACCAAATCGTCCGATAATGTGATTGAAAAAGAAATATTCATCCTTTTCCCTAGTCTTGTTAAATGTAAGCATTGCCTCAAACCATTTAGTAAAATAATTTACTGTGACAATGATATAAACATATCCCCAAGCCGAGTGAGGGTTACATGTCATGAATTCAATATGATATTTCATAAAAGTTTTGACGATGATAACGAGATGCAAAGGAGCAGGCGGAGAAAGGGTCTTATGATCATAAATTTGGCATGCATGACACTTCTAGAGAGCGGGAATACAGTCTCAAAAAATGGTAGACCAAAAGTAACTAGCGCATAAGATCTTCTCTGTGGTAGCATAACCAGATAAATGAACACCACATGCCCTAGAGTGGCATTCATTAAGGAATTTCTTGGCCTCCTCATGCGTGAGGCACCTTAGTGAAATTGTATCAATACCGCATCAATACAGAGTGTCACCAATGATGATGTAATTCTTGGCTTGGTAAGCTAATACATTGTTTCTCGGAGTGAGATTTATCAGATATGAAAGTCTGGGTCTGGAGATAAATCAAAATGTCTCCATACCAAGGTCCGATGAAGAAATCAGAAATAACGACTCGTTAGGGATAAAATCGTTAGATGTTGATTCAGAATCATGGGAAGGAAGGTCGCACATAAGCTCAATGAAAACCAAGAATTTCTTTTACTTAGATTTGATGAATTCCAGGTCAAAGTTTTGTAGGATGATGATCCATTTAGATTATTTTCCCCCAGCAATTGACATGAAAAAATGTATGACATAGGGTTGCAATATGAAACAACCATAGTTTCCCGAAGCAAGATCTAATGGCAAAACCTTTGGACAGATTAAACGAATACCAAAGCCAACTTTTCTACATGGCTATACTTGATCTCGGTATAATTGAGATTCTGACTCATATAATACATGGGGTGTTTTGTCCCTAGATCATCTTCTTGGATGTTGGGTCCCTATAATACTAGTGATTACCCCATTACTATTGTAGTTATACCCCTTATTTATATTGTTGTGCCCCCATTGCGCCCATATTGTTATTAATGTGCCCATAGAATCCCTCTATTGTTATTTTTGTGGCTTTATATTATTATTGTTAGGTTGGCTGGATTATATTGTGACTCCTTACACTCCTATATATAGAAAGGAGGTTTTGTCATTTGAATCATCAAAGAATTGTTCATTTATGTAATGTAAAGGAGGTTGCCCCCTCGAAGAGGCTGAATTATAAGGCGTTGATCTATCTTTTCTATCTTTTCTTGAGCTGGTTTCATAACATTTGGTATCAGAGCTTTGGATTTAAGGGTTTCGCTGCTCCAAACAGGTCATCGTGGAATTTTCGCTATAACTTTGTTTCTGTGACGTTTCAGAAGTCGCAAAGAAAACCCATTTGAGAAGAAATTGCGTTGAACCTTGGGTGAGAATTTTAGAGCTTTTCGCGTGATATTTTTGGAGATATGATCTGAGGAAGTTGGTCTTTTTGCAGACTCCTGAATTACACTCAAAACAGGTGACCTGGGGAAAATCATCATAACTTTCTTTCTGAGTATCGGATTGAAATTTCGTAAGAAGGTGCAGAAAGAGGACGGCCTGTAGTTTTCGTTTATATATTTTTCACAGTCAAAGGTTGAAACAGTGACACGTGGCACTTCATACAAGTTAGCTCTACTGAACTAGTCTATAATTAGGTCACTGCGGGAGATTGTCCATAACTCTTTCTTGGAGAATCCAATTTGAATCAGACTAGTGGCATTGGAAAGAGGACATAGAAGGCTACTACAGGTCACAATTTTAGAACTGGATGATTCGAAATTACAGAGATACATCAGATTCAATATCAGGCTTCTACAAAGTAAAAAAAGGTGTGTAGTTCTTTTTTTTAATTTTTGCATAAGCTTGGTTTGAAGGAATTCAAAGGGCATAGTAAAGCATTATTATCGGTAACTGATGCCCCGAGGAAAGAAAATGCAAACACCTAGTAAGGAACCTGAAAGCTCTAGCATGACTCATGAAGAAGAGGAAGAAATGCTACATGATATATCAAAATTACAAGAACAAGTGCAACAAATGTCACGCTCACAAAAGCTAACAGATGCTAAGGTAAATGGCGTGGAATCTAAGATAAAGGGCATGGAAGCTAAGATGGATGATCTGAAGATAGATTTGAGGACAGATTTGAAGACAGACATGGCAGCTTTGAAGACAAATTTGACAAATTTTCTACAAGAAATACTTACTAATGGTGAAAAGGTTGTAAAGGAAACTCATGATGTGAACAAAAGAAATGTTAATCATGATTCCATAGACTCTAATGTTGGATTGAAGACCCACCATATTCCAAAAATCGATATGAGGAAGTTTGATGGCAAGGATCCCGCCACATGGATATCACAGATGGAGCAGTTCTTTGATCTCAATAATGTGAAAAACACACAAAAGGTACGTATGGCAACTTTATATTTGGAACCAAATCAGTTTGTATGGTATCAATGGCTTTGCTCTCATAAACAATTTATCACTTGGGAAATTTTTACGGAAGAATTGATAGCACATTATGAGGATACAAAAAGCAACACTTTTTTTAGCCAATTGATAAGTCTCAAACAAAAGGGTTCAATAATGGAGCACATTGAGGAGTTCCAAAAATTGAACATAAGGGTAAAAGATATTCCAGAGCAGCATAGGATTGATGTGTTCATAGGGTCTTTAAAGGATAATATCCAACATGATGTTCGACTTTGGGAACCTGATTCATTAGAGAAGGCATTCAGGTTAGCAAGAAAAATGGAAAGCAAAATTATGGCAACCAGGAAGCATACCACTCACAACTATAAAGACGGAAGTGTTGTTGCTCCTAGTCTTCCACAACCTATAAGGTTGACACCACAACAATTGGAAGAAAAAAGAGCAAAAGGCTTTGTTATAGTTGTGATAGCAAATACACTAAAGGTCATAAGTGTGCTGAGAAGAAATTATTCTACATGGATTTTAAAGAGGAAGAAGAAAAGGAGCAAGAAAGGTCAAAAGAAGAGGATATGCTCCAAGAACAAAGCCTAGATGAAGAACAAATAAATCCGACCATATCTTGTAATGCATTGGTGGGAATTACCACTCCTCAAACCATCAAGATAGAAGGACAAATCAAGAAGAAAAAGGTGATAGTGTTGATTGATTCAGGAAGCACCCACAATTTTATTCATTGTAGGGTAGCAAAAGAATTGAATTGCTTCCTATATCCAGCACCAGAGTGTCAAGTGATGATTGCAAATGGAGGAACAATAAATTGCTCTGGAAAGTGCCATAATATCAAGCTATCCATGGGAGAATATGTATTGACTAGCCCAATGCTTTCCATTCCAATGGGAGGTGTTGATGTTGTACTAGGAGTCCAATGGCTACAATCCTTGGGTACAATAGCTTTTAATTTTCAAGAACTTTTCATCAAATTTTCTACGGAAGGAAAGGAAGTTGAATTAAGGGGTATTGCAGGGAAACCAGGAAAGATAATCAGCTCTAATGGTATGACAAAGCTTCTAAAAAAGGAGCAAAGGGGTGTAATTGCACAATTATGTTCGCTAGATGTTTCCACATTAGAATCATCTATTTCTCCAGATCTCCAAAAAGTCCTGGACAATCATTCCAAGGTATTTGAGACTCCCAAAGGTCTCCCACCTATGCGTGATCATGATCATGCTATTCATCTGATTCCAGGAAGTGTTCCTCCAAACATCAGGCCGTACAGATATCCCTATGTCCAAAAAAGTGAAATTGAACGTATGGTTGCAGAAATGCTAGAGGCTGGTATAATTCAACCAAGTCAAAGTTCTTTCTCTGCTCCAGTAGTATTGGTGCACAAGAAGGATGGATCATGGCGCATGTGTCCGGATTATAGGGAGCTCAACAAGCTCACTATTAAAGATAAGTTCCCCATTCCTGTCATTGATGAATTAATGGATGAATTGCATGGATCAATTTACTTCACCAAGTTGGATCTTCGTTCAGGATATCATCAAATCAGAATGAAGATTGAAGACATTCCGAAAACGGCATTTAGAACTCATGAGGGTCATTATGAATTTTTGGTCATGCCTTTTGGCCTTACCAATGCACCTTCAACATTTCAAGGTTTGATGAATTCAATTTTCAAACCATTCCTTAGAAAATTTGTGTTAGTATTTTTTGATGATATACTTATCTACAGCAAGTCTTGGAAGGATCATGTTGAACATGTTGACAGGGTGCTACAACTATTGGAGGAGAAACAATTATATGCAAAAGATCCAAATGTTTCTTTGGAGTCCAGGAGGTGGAATATTTGGGTCATATTGTATCTCATGAAGGAGTTAAGGTAGACCCTAGCAAAATTAAAGCCATTAAGGAATGGAAAATCCCCACATCCATAAAGCATTTGCGAGGATTTCTTGGTTTGACAGGGTATTATCGCAAGTTTGTTAAGAATTATGGGAGAATAGCAGCACCTCTAACAACATTATTGAAGAAAGATGCATTTTCATGGACTCCGGAAGCAACAAAGGCCTTTGAACATCTTAAAGAGGCAATGTGCCAAGCACCGGTCTTAGCTACACCGGACTTCACAAAAACCTTTATTGTGGAATGTGATGCTTCAGGAAATGGAATTGGTGCTGTTCTAATGCAAGATGAAAGACCCATTGCTTTTGAAAGTCGTCCAATCAAGGGAAAGTTTCTAAGCAAAGCTATTTATGAGAAGGAAATGTTGGCAATACTCCATGCACTTAAGAAATGGCGACCCTACCTAATGGGAAGACACTTCAAGGTAAAAACAGATCATGATAGCCTTAAATACTTTTTAGAACAAAGATTATCCTCTGAAGAGCAACAAAAGTGGGTCACAAAGATGTTGGGTTATGACTTTGAAATCATCTACAAAAAAGGGAAGCAAAATGTGGTGGCAGATGCACTCTCAAGGAAGGATGAGGATGTGGAAGCATTATTGTGCGCTATTTCTATCATCCAACCAGATTGGATAAATGAAGCAAGGGAGGAATGGAAGAATGACGAAGAAGTGTGGGCACTTATTCGAAAGCTAAACCAAGATTCCAGTACGTCTGATACATTTAGCTGGAAAAATGATTCGTTATGGTACAAAGATCGCTTATACCTCTGTAAGAATTCCCAGCTAAAACAAAAGATTCTTATGGAATTGCACACTTCTCCCTTAGGAGGGCACTCAGGATTTTTAAAAACTTACCATAGGGTTAAGAAGGAATTTTTTTGGGATGGCCTTAAATCAGATATTCAAAAGTTTGTGGCAGAATGTTTGGTTTGCCAACAAAATAAATTTGAAACAATTAAGACACCGGGTCTATTACAACCTTTATCCATTCCAAGCCAACGTTGGGAGGAGGTATCAATGGATTTTATCACAGGTTTACCCAAGTCTGAGGGAAAGAGTGTCATCATGGTGGTAGTTGACAGACTTACCAAGTATGCACACTTTTGTGCATTATCACATCCACTTAAAGCCAGTACAGTTTCTACTGCATTTATGGAAACAATTCAAAAGCTACATGGAAACCGAAAGATTATTGTAAGTGACAGAGATCCCATTTTCACTGGAAATTTTTGGACAGAATTATTTTCTTGTCTTGGTACTCAGTTAGCTCATAGCTCATCTTATTATCCTCAATCTGATGGGCAAACTGAGATAGTAAACAAATGTTTGGAAGGATATCTTCGTTGCTTTGTATCTGATAAACAGACACAATGGGTCAAATGGTTGCCTCTGGGTGAATGGTGGTATAACACTTCCTTTCATACCGCAACAAAAATGACCCCATTTATGGCACTTTATGGGTATCAACCACCATCCATCACATCATATTTAAGAGAAAATTCTAAGGTTCAGGCAGTGGAACATCACATCGAACATCAACAACAAGTCCTCCAACTCTTAAAGGATAACCTCGTGTTGGCACAGAATAGAATGAAACAACAGGCAGATCAACATCGCAGTGAAAGAAGTTTTGATGTAGGTGATTGGGTATTCCTACGGCTACAACCATATAAGCAAATGTCCCTCAAGCAAGCTAAGAAGGATAATAAATTATCACCAAAGTATTATGGTCCGTACAAGGTGTTGCAAAAGATTGGTACTATGGCATACAAATTGGAGCTTCCTGCAGCTTCTCGATTGCACCCAGTTTTCCATGTTTCATGCTTAAAGAAGGTTATAGGCGACAAGCTCCCAGTTCAAACAATATTGCCAGAACTTGACGAGGAAGGAAAAATTATATTGGAACCAGAAGCAGTTATAGAAACAAGAACTCGACAACTATGGAATCGATCAATTTCAGAGTACCTTATCAAGTGGAAGAACTTATCCGCTGAAGATTCCACATGGGAGGATGAGAATTTTATGTAGAAGTATCCAGAACTACTCAAGCGTTGAGGACAACACTTTTTTGAAGGAGAGGGGCATGTTGGGTCCCTATAATATTGGTGATTACCCCATTACTATTGTAGTTATACCCTTATTTATATTGTTGTGCCCCCATTGTGCCCATATTGTTATTAATGTGCCCATAGAATCCCTCTATTGTTATTTTTGTGGCTTTATATTATTATTGTTAGGTCGGCTGGATTATATTGTGACTCCTTAGACTCCTATATATAGAAACGAGGTTTTGTCATTTGAATTATCAAAGAATTGTTCATTTATGTAATGTAAAGGAGGTTGCCCCCTCGAAGAGGTTGAATTCTAAGGCGTTGATCTATCTTTTCTATCTTTTCTTGAGCTGGTTTCATAACATTGGACCAATACCATAACTATAGTAGAAATGGCAACAACGAGATACAGGAAATAGCCGTGCTAGTATTCAGGGGGATATAATAGAGATGCTCAAACCAGTACATCTTTCAGGGCATCAATCTCTTTCTAAGTTACATTATCCCAATGGAAGGGAACCCATTTCCTAAGCACAACAGTGAATCCTTTGGTTAACTCAGTGTAATTAGGGACAAATCGTCACTTTCCCTTGAAGTTGTTGAAGATGAACGAACGAAGAAGGTGCATGAAAGTCGATGATTACCTGCACCTTCAGAGGATTGATATGAATTTTGATTTTTGAAATTAAAAAAAAAAACAATAAGTCAACCAGAACTAACGTAAAACACACATTTGTGTGGATTTAATAAAATATAAAGTGTCTACACCATAATAAAATGGCCCTAAGATGCATCAGGTGATCAGCCTGATACTTAGAATGAGCAGGGAAATCATCCAAATAAGGTTGCATGATGTGTTTAATACCATGAAAAGAATAATCCATTTCTTGTTGAAACGTGGCCCCAACATTCTTCAAACCAAATGGGAGTTTCCAGTAGGAAAATGTACCCCAGGGACAAATAAACTCAATGTTAGGTTGGTCTGCTGGGAGAATTTTTATTTGATTATATTTGGAGAAACTATCCATGAACTAATAGATTTCAAAACTTGGGCAGTCATCAACAATCTAGTTGATGAACGAGGTCAAGTAATTGTCCTTTGGACAAGCATGATTCACATCCCAATAATCGACACATAGATGGATTTTCCCCTGTTTCTTCATGACAGGGACAATATTTGACACCCAATCGGTAAGAGGAATGAGGTAGATGAAACCAACACAAAGGATTTTTTCAACATCACTCTTTATCATGACAACCTTCTTTGGATGGATCAGACGGAGGTGTTGCTGGATTGGTTTAGCATCAGGATACATTTTAATCTCATGCACTACTATATTTGGGTCGATACCTAGAATTTCATCATAGGTTCAAGAAAAGACATTACGAAACTCCTGAAAAAGGCCTTTATAACTCTCAATATTGGATGGAGAGCAAGATGCACCAATGTGTAGATTTTCAATAATATCTTATTTAACAGATATATCAAGAGGTATCGTCTCTTCGATATTCGAGAGATTCTTCTCAGAATCAATTTCATGGATATAAACAAAACTCGTAAAAGACTCAACGACATTGGGTAGATACACATAACTAAGATTATCCTCAATGGAATATGGTCAGGATAAAAGATGGTGATGATCATCCTATGGCACTTCATATGGCATCATGATCTCCATGATGCTCTCATTGGTAGAGAATACATGAGAAAATGGATCAGAATATGTGCCATAATCCAATGATTGATAAACCAAATTGATTGAAGAGAAGGTATAAGCCATACAAGTCGAATAGATAGCTTCATAATCAAGTAGAATGGTGATAAGCGGCATTTAATTGCCAAAACTATGGATGCTAGTTTCATTTGGTACAATCCATGAATCGGTCTAGATATTAGAAGATAATATCATATTGATATAAGAAACTGAAGATGAGTTATCAGGAAGATGAGGAGGAGGAAGCGAAAAGGTTTCCATGAGTGAGGAATCCTTACGCAGTCCAACCCTAACATGCTAATAAGAATGCATAGTTTCCCCTACAAGTGGGACACTTCCAGTAACATGAGAATCAGAGGCGAAACAGGTGAGTTGGTCAATGGCCACAATCCCACCCTTATGAGGAAAGTAAATCATACAAAAATAACTTGAAACGATCGCAGTCATGGCGTAAACCCACGTGTGACCCAATATAATATTATAATAAAGAGTTTCATCAATCCCATCAAAAGCTTTCAATGTGGTAGGTGATTGACTCAATTTAGGTGAACCAATCACTTTCCAGTAAGAGATAGACATGATGCAGGTTGAGACTCCTTCATCCACAATAGAACTATGAATGTTCTTACCATGGACAATGGCCTAAATGATAAAGGCCAATTGAGATGGAAGGTGAGGAGTATAGTTACCATGACTGAAAAAAACAAGGTTGGAATCTGAAGGATCTGGACATTCGATGTTATGCAACCAACTCACAAAATAGAAGAAAAGATAGATCAACACCTTCAAAATCAACCTCTTCGAGGGGGCAACCTCCTTTACATTACACAAATGAATAATTCATGGAAGATACAAATGACAAAACCTCCTTTCTTTATATATGAGTCTAAGGGGTCACAATATAATCAAAGTCGACATAACAATAATAATATAAGGGCAGAACAATAACAATAAGGGATACAATGACAATAGTAATGGGGGAATCACTAGTATTATAGGGCCATAACATCGCCCTCTCATTCAAAAAAGTGTTTTCCTTAATGCTTGAGCAGTTTTGGATGTTTCTGTATAAAATTGTCACCCTCCCGTGTGGAATCTTCAGTGGGTAAGTTCTTCCACTTGATGAGATACTCCGAAATTGACTGATTTTGTAGCTATCTAGTTCTTGTTTTTGTGACTTCTTCAGGTTCCAATATGATTTTTCCTTCCTCGTAAATTTCTGGAAGTATTTTTTGAACTAGGAGTTTGTCACCTGTAACCTTCTTTAAGCATGAAACATGGAAGACTAGGTGCTCTCGGGAAGTTGCATGAAGCTCCAATTAGTATGTCATAGCACCAATCTTTTGCAACACCTTGTACGGACCATAATACTTTGGTGATAATTTATTGAATTTCTTAGCTTGCTTGAGGGACATTTGTTTATATGGTTGTAGCCGTAGCAATACCCAGTCTCCTACATCAAAAATTATTTTGCTACAATGTGTATCTGCCTATTGTTTCATTCTATTCTGCGCTAGAGTGAGGTTATCCTTTAAGAGTTGGAGAACTTGTTGTTGATGCTCGATGTGATCTTCCACTGCTTATACCTTAGAATTTCCTCTTAAATATGATGTGATGGATGGTGGATGATATCCATAAAGTGCAATAAATAAGCTCATTTTTGCTAGAGTATGGAAGGAAGTGTTATACCACCATTCAGCCAGAGGCAACCATTTGACCCATTGTCTCTATTTATCAAATACAAAGCAATGAAAAATCGTTCCAAACATTTTTTTACTATCTCTGTTTGGCCATCAGATTGAGGATGATAAGAAGAGTTATGAGCTAACTAAGTACCAAGACAAGAAAATAATTTTGTTCGAAAATTTCCGGTGAAAATGGGATCTCTGTCGCTTACAATAATATTTGGGTTTCCATGTAGCTTTTGAATTGTTTCCGTAAATGAAGTAGAAACTATATTGGCTTTAAATGGATGTGATAATGCACAAAAGTGTGCATACTTGGTAAGTTTGTCAACTGCCACCATGATGACACTCTTTCCTTCGGACTTGGGTAAGCTTTTGATAAAATCCATTGAAACCTCCTCCCCACGTTTGCTTGGAATAGATAAAGGTTGTAATAGACCTGGGGTCTCAATTGTTTCAACTTTATTTTGTTGGCAAACCAAACATTTCGCCACAAAACTTTTGAATATCCGATTTAAGGCCATCCCAAAAGAAATCCTTCTTAACCCTGTGGTAAGTTTTTAAAAATATTGAGTGCCCTCCTAAGAGAGAGGTGTGCAATTCCATAAGAATCTTTTGTTTGAGTTGGGAATTCTTACATAGGTATAAGTGATCTTTGTACCATAACGAATCATTTTTCTAGCTAAATGTATCATATGTACTGGGATCTTGTGGTAAATTTTGAATGAGTGCCCACACTTCTTCATCATTATTCCATTCATCCCTTGCTTCATTTATCCAATCTGGTTGGATAATAGAAATGGTGCAAAGCAATGCTTCCACATCCTCATCCTTTCTTGAGAGTGCATCTGCCACAACATTTTTCTTCCCTTTTTTGTAGATGATTTCAAAGTCATAACACAACATATTTGTGACCCATTTTTGTTGCTCTTTTGAAGATCATCTTTGTTCTACAAATTTTTTAAGATTATCATGATCCGTTTTTACCTTGAAGCGTCTTCCCATTAGGTAGAACCACCATTTCTTAAGTGCATGTAGTATTTCCAACATTTTCTTCTCATAAATAGCTTTGTGTAAATACTTTCCTTTGATTGGATGACTTTTGAAAACAATGGGTCTTTCTTCTTGCATTAAAACAACACCAATTCCATTCCTTGGGGCATCACATTCCACAATAAAACTTTTTTGTGAAGTCCAGTGTAGCTAAGACTAGTGCTTGGCACATTTCCTCTTTAAGACGTTCAAATCCCTTCATTACTTTTGGAGTCCATGAAAATGTATCTTTCTTCAATAATGTTGTTAGAGGTGCTGCTATTCACCCAAAATTCTTAACAAAATTGCAATAATACCATGTCAACCCGAGAAATCCTCGTATATGCTTTATGGATGTGGAGATTTTACATTCCTTAATGGCTTTAATTTTGCTAGGGTCTATGTAGAGACCAATCCAGGGATCTAGATTAGACTAAATTTAATGTCAACCAAGGTAGGTAAACTTAGAGGCACATGTCTAAAGTTTATAGACCTAAAAGGATCTCATCTATCTAAATAAGTGTCTATTGTGACAGGCTACAACACTCTTTTACAAGAGATTGAAATATGTTTCCTTTCAAAATTTAAACACTTATATCATCTAATTTAATTAACTATTCTAAAAACAGAGTGTTACTCGTCTGAGTTCTCAATCCTCTTACAAGGACATAATTCACAAAAACTCTTTCAAGACAACACACTAAGCATACCAAAGATCAAATTCGTGAAAACAGAGTCCATAGAGATATCTTGAAATTCAATGTTCAATTAAACCTTTTACAAAGTCTGATTCAATAATTTTGCAATTGAATTTCCAAGGTACTACTATGAATCACAAAATAACGATCGCAAGAACTTCTAATCAAACTGATCAACTCACAAGCAATGAAATAACATCAAATGCTATTCAGATCTGAAGACTAAATCCTATGAAACAGAAATGAAAGTGTACCAATCTTCACGTAGGGCCCTTCCACATTTTGATGGCACACTTAGAAAACTTCAGATGATAAGAACGCTAAGTCATAAACACCATATGAAATTCTGCCTTTTGATTAAGTTCTGAGAATTGATTAAATTCAAAACAAAGTTCTGGAATACGCTTACAGTCTCAAGTCTGCTCTTGTCTAATCTCCTTTCCTTACCAGCGTTCCTCTTATTTATTAAAATTTACAACCAAACGTACATTCATTATCACTTCAAATGTTTCTGCTTTTACAATCAAAAAGGCTATTTTCGTTTTTCCTAATCCTAACTGATTTCTAAAACAAAACGAAATCAGTTTAGGTAACTTCAGATTTTTGCTGCTTTTACAACAAAAAAGGCTGGGTTTGACCAGCATTGACCATGTATTCAGGAGCTCCAAATTCGATGCTAAATAGATTTTCCACCATGTATGTACATCCTAGATCACATCCTTATCTTCTGTTCCGATTTTCCTGCCATGCCACGTGTCACAACATAAACCAATTACAGGAAGTCATGACATCCCGTAATTTTGTTGAAAATTTCCAATTTTTAACATAAAAATCCATAAATTAAATTTAATGTAAAATAACAATTATAATGCTTCATTAATCAATTCCAATGGACTATGAGGGGTTTATGGAAGAAAATGATAGATAAATGATGGATTTTTAGAAGAAAAGAATGGCAATAAAATAGTACCAACATCTCCCCCAAACTCAATGATTTAGCATGTCCTCATGCTAATCCTGATGTGCTCCCTTTATATTCTATTTCTGCTTGTGCCTCTGCTGCTTGTAGCAGTACATCTACATTCTTCTAAAATCGGGACTCATGTTTCATATTCTTATATTTTTCTTTGAGAACTTTTTTCTGAGTGTACCATTTTGTCGCCCATTTGCATATTTCAGTTTGATCAGTTTCAAGTTCGTTGACTTTGTTCTTCAGTTCCTCATTTTCCTGCTGAATCTTCTTGCTCTGAGCTCTCAACATTTCATTTTCCTTCTTTATGACCTTCTCTAGCATGTTTGCTTCCATCAATTCCTCTTTTAGCTCTTCAATCTGTTTCTCTAACCTTCTCTGTTTCTTGTTTGTAGGTGCTGGCTCTTTCCTTTCTTCCTTGTTACTCTCAGTTTCCATTTCTGCTTCCTGTCCTGGCTGTGAATTAGTACTGCTTTCAATTTCCATTGGTGCATTTGCATTCGGCTCTGGTTGATCATTTTGTGTTTGATTCCTTTTTATTCTCCTTGATCTTCTCTTATAAGTAGTGAAGATTTTATCTTTTTCAGTTTTCTTGGCAGTTTCCTGCCTCATCCTTCTTGTCGTTACACTACTTCTGGGTTGAGGGACATTGCTTGACTTAAGCTCAGGGATTTCCTCATTAATATCAATCATAAACTCTATGCATTCTTGTTGTTCCTGTTCATCTTCTCTAATTTTAATTTGATTGTCAATCAAAAATTATTTCCATGTTTTTCCTCTCCTCTGCAACTCAAATTCAATTAGAATTTGATCAAACCAAAATGACACAAACTCCTATCTTCATTACCTTTTTGTTTCTGAATGGTCTTCGACATTTTAGTCAAGCTTTGTAAGAGAAAATAGGGCAGACTAATGGTGCATGACCTTTTAAGTGCAACAGAATTTTTATGTGATATAGGTATACTATACTGTAACGTCCTTCACATGTAACAAATTTCTGAATAATGTATACCATTTCGTCGCATGGGTGAATTAGCCAACTTCTTGGAACACCCTTTTTCCAATTGACAGAGGAAACCCTTGACCTAGACATAAACTGAGTCCATGATTTTTCCCTAAATTGTTTGGTTTTGAAATACTTTTCCCCTTCTGGACTGATTCCCAATGTTTGTGCTATTGTATCCTCTGAAATTCTAAAATAGAAATTTCCTATTAAAGCTTTCTCTCCATTGAAGGAAAATGCAAATTGCTTCGTAACCTCTTCATTATTTCCATTAAATTTCTCTAGAAAAGGTAACCAGTGTTTTTCCCTTAAAATCTTGACACAGTCTTCATGATATTTTGAACTATCAAAGTTTTCGAGCTCTGCTCTATTGGTCATTTTAAAAATCTCTGTTCTAACCCTTTTTTTTATGCTCAAAAATTCAATCAGGGTTTTCAACTTGTTACCTCTTTTCCTGCGTTCCACTGAGCTGACCTGGTTAACGTCCTCAATTCTCTGAGCTTACTTCTTCAATGCCTGAGCTGACCTGGTTAATGTACTCAAATTCTGAGCTTACTTCTTCAATGCCTGAGCTGCTATATTTTCTCCCTTTACAGCACCTACTATCTCGGCCCTCTTTAAGAAACTCAGAGTTTTATAAAATAAAAACTCAACAGTCGACCTTCATTTTGCTTGACATCATAAAATTTGATTGCTATGATGATAACGTAGAGAACAGAGTCTTCAATCAGGGGCCGTAAGTTTGTTTGCAGAGTGAGAAAGCGCATTCAAATCATGAATACAGAGGAGCAGTACTGATTTGCAGAGGTATAATCATGATAACACAATATGCAAACCGTGTGATGATAATGGATACATTTCATAAGCATATTTGGGTCATAAGATTTTTTTTATAACTCCAGCAGTCGAAATGAGTGAAATCATTTGAGGACAAATGGTTTAACAAATGTCTTTCCATTGAACGGACTTCTCCATTGAGTATCCACTACTTGTTGGTACTTTATTGACAGAGGTCAAATGATGAGTTTATGAAAAGGTTTGAAAAGTGTAGTAGGAATAGAAAATGAAAATAGGCTAGGGTGTGATAGGGGAATGGAAATGATAAGCAAAGTGATAATGAGATAAGTATTTAGGAATATTACAAAGGTTATGGGTATAAGGATTTTTGAAATTGATAACAAGCAATAATAATCATCATTTTTAACACTAAAATAATTCAAGAATTTTAAATGTTAAAAATAAAAATTTCAACAATACATTACACTTGTTGGTTGACAAAGTGCTGATTTGGCTTGCACAGGTATGATTGCTCTGTTTTTATAGGTATGATTGATATGTTTGTATAGGTATGACTGATCTTCATTTTCTAAAACAGGTCCCTTTGAAATGAAATTGAATATAACAGGTCCCTTTAAAATCTGAAGAACTCTGAAGAACCATGCTTGTGAAGCTTCTTTTATCCTTGGTGTTGATGTAGCCTTGATTATAATTCTGATGATAAGCAACCTTTGAAAACTTTGTTGAAGTAGCCTGATGTATCTTGAATGCAGTCTTTAACAGGTCCCTCTGATATTGGTGATGTTGACATAGCCTTCTGAACAGGTCCCTCTGATATTGATAATGTTGACATAGTCTTCTGAACAGGTCCCACTGCATATCTCATTGCTTGAACAGGTCCCTCACTGTTTCTTCAATGTTGACATAGTCTTCTGAATAGGTCCCACTGCATATCTCATTGCTTGAACAGGTCCCTCTAATTAGAACAAAAACAGCTCTTTTATTGAAATACTGAATTACTGAAACAAATTCCTTGAAGATTTAAAAATGAGGAGATGAGATAGGGAAAAACCACTGTTTCTTCTCCCCCACTAAGTCTTTGACTTGTCCTCAAGTCATTATTGAATTGCTGAAAAATAGTAAACAAGTAAAACAAAGAATTCTTACCAGCCAAATGAATGGTTTTCTAGTAAGAATTCGGGTTTAGAGTGTGCCAGAGTCTGGTTTTCACATCTAAACCATTATTATTATTATTTTTAATTTTTTTATTGATTTATTTTTTATTGTTAAAGAAAAAATAAAATTGAATGAACTAAGGTAGAGATATCACAGCTGAAGGATGCAATATCTCAACCTCCCTTTGCTGAGATATAGTTTGAAGAAAATCTGCTTTGCTGATGGGCTTATGATAGAGTTTCAACCTATGTCCATTGACAATAAAGGTGTTGCCTTCTCCATCAATTATAGTAAGCTTGATTGATCCATTTTCATATACTTGAACTATTTCATATGGGCCCATCCAATGTGTTTTAAATTTGGCTTTATGATCTCTAAATTTAGAGTCAAAGAGTAAAGCCCAGTCTCCTTCTTTGAAGTGTTTCTTTTTGATGTGTGCATCATGCCACTGCTTCCTTTGTTGTTGTATTAGGATTTCTCTCTCCTCTTCTTGCTGCTTCATTTCATCTAACTGGTTCAATTGCATAATTCTCTCTTTTTGTGCTTCATTGAGATCAATTCCTAAATCTGCAGCCATCTTATAAGTATGTATTTGAAATTCAATAGGAAGCATTACCTCTTTTCCATACACCAGCTGATATGGTGTAAATCCTGTAGTGTTTTTCCACGTGATTCTGTAAGCCCAGAGTGCATCTTTGAGCTTCTCTTCCCAATTCTGTTTGTTCATTGCTACTGTCTTAGTGATGATTCCTTCCAATGTTTTATTTGTAGATTCCACCTGGTCATTGGCCTGTGGGTGGTAAGGTGTACTTTTCCTGTGCTTGATTTTATATTTTTCTGTGATGTCTTTGACCAGCTTTGAAGTAAACTGAGTACCTTGATCTGTCACTATATCCCTTCATACTCCATAAATTACAAAAATTTCTTCAAAAAGGAAGTTTACCACTGTTTGTTCAGTTGCCCAGACTAGTGCTTTTGCTTCAACCCATTTTGTCACGTAATCAGTACATACTATGATGTACTTTTTGCCTTTGGAAGTTGGATTGATGGGCCCTACAAAATATAGAGCCCATTTCTCAAATGGTTCTAAATGTGCTTGAGGCTGAAGTGGCATTTCATCTGTAACTATTGGTCTGCCCATTCTTTGACAGCTATCACAATTTTTCACATACTTCTTGGAATCCTTAAAAATAGATGGCCAATAATATCCAAGACTGAGAATCTTGAATGTTGTCCTTTTTGCTGCAAAATGCCCACCACACGGTTCATCATGACAAGATTTTAAAATATCAATTATTTCATCATTTCTTACACATCGTCTAATAATCATATCATAACCGGTGTAAAATAAATCTCCATTAACCCATGAATATCTAGCACTTTGTTTGATCAGCCTCTTCTTTTCCTTTGGAGTAAAATATGGAGGTGGTTTTCCTGTGGATAAATAATTAGCTAAGTCAACATACCAAGGATTCACTATTGAAATTGAAAATAAATTTTCATCTGGAAAAGAATCTTCAACCGGAACAACCTCACCTGAATTTTGCAGTCTAGAAAGAAAATCTGCCACATGATTCTCCTTACCTGTTCTGTCTAACACTGTAATATTAAATTCTTGTAATAATAACAACCATCTGGTAACTCTGCCATTAGTGATTGGTTTATTCATTAAATACTTAATGGCAGAGTGGTCAGTATGTACAAAAACCTCATAACCAGTTATATAATGTCGGAATTTATTCACAGCATGTATGATTGCAAGCATTTCTTTTTCAGTGACTGTGTAATTTAATTTTGCAGGTGTTATATTTTTACTAATGAAATAGATGGCATAATTGAAAGACTCTTCTTTTTGGCCTAACGAGGCACCTACTGCAGTATCAGATGCATCTGTAAAGATTTGAAATGGTAGGGTCCAGTTAGGTCCTTTTAAGACTGGTGTGGTTGATAGTTTTTCTTTTAGTATTTCAAAAGCTTGCTGAAAATTCTCATTCCAGTTGAAAGGTGTATCTTTTGATAGAAGCTTAAACAGAGGTAAAGCTATTTTACTAAAATTTTCAATAAACCTTCTGTAATAGCTTGCATACCCAAGAAAACTTCTTACCTCTTTTTGAGTCTTCGGCATTGGCAAATTGACAATGATCTGGATTTTTGATGGATCAACTTTAATGCCTTGAGAAGAAATATAGTGACCTAATACTATCCCTTCATTTAACATCATTAAACACTTTTCATTGCTCAGGGATAGATTAGCTTCAATACATCTCTTCAAAACTTTTTCAAGATTTTCTAATGAATGCTCAAATGAATTACCATACACTGAAAAATCATCCATGTAAACTTCAACACATTCATCAACTAAATCAGAAAAAATAGCTAATACAGCTCTCTGAAATGTAGCTAGAGCATTGCAAAGTCCAAATGGTAAAAAATTATAGGCATAAGTGCCCCAGGGACAAGTAAAAGTGGTTTTGTCCTGGTCCTCTAAGGCTATCCTGATCTGGTTATAGCCACTGAAACCATCAAGAAAAGAGAATGATGATTTCCCAGCTAATGTGTCTAGCACTTGGTCAATAAATGGTAGTGGGAAATAATCTTTGAGGGTTGCTTTGTTCAATTGTCTGTAATCAACACAAATTCTCCACTTACCATTTTTCTTGGGCACTACTACCAATGGGGATACCCACTGACTGTCAGAGATAGGATAAATAAAATTGACTTTTAATAGTTTTTGTAATTCATCTCTAACAATATCTTGAAGCATGGGATTCATTCTTCTCTGTGGTTGCCTCACTGGTTTGATATTACTATCCGTATAAATATGGTGAGTGCATGTTTCAGGGTGAATTTCGTGCATATCGGTGTAGTCCCAAGAAAATGCTTTTTGGTATTTTCTCAATAATTGAATCAATTTTTCCTCATGAGATGAGTCTAGGTGAGTGCTAATATTCAAATTTTTTCCTGGACTAATCTCTATGGTCTTGCTCTGTGTGTTTGTGATAGATTGAATGGGAAAAATGTTCTGAAATGTTGTTTGCAAAGAATGAATGGTGCATGTTTCCTAAAAATTCTGTGCCAAAATTTCATCTGCAGCATGGTATTGTTCATTTCTTAATTCTTCAGAAATATCAGGTTGAGAAAGGAACAATTCTACCAAATCATCAAATTATGATCTTGAAAATCATAGATTTGATTGATGCTGAAAACGGAATGAACTTCTTCCTTATCATTGTATTTATCATCAAGCCATAAATTGTGTGCTACTGCTGGTGATTGTGCTGATGGGTAAGGAGTGAGTTGTTTTCTTTCAGTTCCTCGTGAAATAATCATATTACCCGATCTACATCCTATGAATGCATCAGCAGTTTCTAACCATTGTCTAGCAAGGATGATAGGGTGTCCTCCTAAATTAGATTTTGGCTGAAGAACTAAAAATTCCACTGGATACTCCCAAGAGTCCAGTGAAACAATTATGTCCTCCAAAATCCCTTCAGGAATCACTTTAGACCTATCAGCTAGTTCTAGAACAATTGTTGTGTGCTGAAAGTTTGTGAGTTGCAGTGTTTTCATTGTTTCAAGAGTCATCACATTTATTGCGGCCCCAAGGTCAATTAAGGTGTTTGGAATATGTATGTTGTTAATGATTGTAGTGACTCTCGGAATACCAGGATCAACATACTTTTCCATTGAAATGGTGTTTGTCATAAGGCCAGCTAAATGTCCAATAACATGAATAGTTTGTGGATCAACTATTTTCCTGGTAGGCTTCTTGAGGCATAGTTCTTTGATTGGTTTAGTATATATCGAAATGTCTTTTATGGCTTGTAATAGTGGAATTTTTATATAGACATTCTTTAGCTCATCTAAAACATCAAATTGTGGTATAGACATGGGAAGTTTTGCTTGGACCAATCTTTCTGGAAAAGGTGGTGGATGCAACGGTTGCATTTGTTTATTTTTGATGTCATCATTTTGTTTCCTTGGAGTTGGTGTTTCATTTTCATTTTCTTCATTTTCTTCTTGTTTTTCAGCTATTGGAGGTTCTTTTTGAAGTACCTTACCAGACCTCAGCTCAATATTTTGTAAAGGTAATGTGGGATATGATGGTCCCTCATCTATATTGTAAACTAGTCTATCTTCTCTATTATTTGGATTTGGTACAGGTTGAGCAGGAATCTGAGTGGGTCTAGGAGGTTGGTTAGATGGAAGTTGTAATTGAGGTGGATTTATTGGTGGAGGATCAGGTAATGCATGTTGAGTGTTTTGGGGTTGATAAACAACTTGCTGGTAAGGATATGTTTGAGGATATTGCGAATATGGCTGATGATACTATTGATATGGCTGAGAATACTATTGGTATGGTTGAGGATATGGTTGATATTGTTGAGAGTATTGCTGAAATGGTTTCCATTGTTGTTGTGGGTAATTTTGGTGTTGCCATGGCATGGTACATTCCAAGAATTCTGAACATACATTTGATCTTGTGCAGGAAATTGCAAATTTTGGTTTGGAAACATACCTGGAGGTGGAGGTCTTGGTTGCCACGGTCTGTTAGCACCCATGAAATACACATTCTCCATATCTGTGTTAGCTTCCACATTACAATTCGGAAAAATATTGACTTTAGAGCAATGAAATATATCATGATTTTCAGTACAAAAGGCGCAAACTTGAATGTTTTCTAATGGGCAGTCTTTCAGAGCATGTTTCTCCCGGCATTTTGGACAAAAAACAGCCATTAATTGATCTTCCTCTTCTTGTCTTTTCTTTGCTTTCAGAATGTCAATTTGATTTCCTAAGGTACTTAATAGATCTATTTTGAATTCTTCTAACAAGTTTCCTATTTCAGCTTTAGATGATAGAGCTCTTTTTCCATTTCTGGCTTTTCTCCTTGAATACTTTTCACATAAATCAGCAATTTCTTCGGAAGGTAAAGTGGAAATATCACCTTTTCCCATCAAATTAAGATCATCTAAGTATTCCTATTGAATTCCCTTCAAAAATATTGTTCGAATCGGATCAAGAGACATGGTTCTATGTTTTGATTTTTGTAAATTGTAAACAAATCGTTCCAAATACTCCTCTAAAATTTCATCCTCTTGTTGATTCATTCTAAAGATATCATCTTTAGAATCTTTCAATCTACAATAAGGTTGATATTTCTTTAGGAATATTTTTCTCATGCCATCCCAATCAGTTATTGCATGTTCACCAAGTCCCATGAACCATCTTAATGCTGATGCTTTTAATGTTGCTGGGAAGAGTCTAAGCCTATGGGCATCATCTGTGTAACCATATGTTCGACATACTATGTCAAATTCAAACAAGAATGAATCTGGATCTTCTGAAGCCATGCCATAAAAGTTTGGTAACACAGATGGAGGTATGTTTTTCATTTTTATTTCCTCATCATAATTTTCTCCTGGTTCTTGAATAGGAAATTTAAAGGTTGACTCTTCCTCCTCTCTTCGATCTTGATTTTGTGGTCCTCTTGCTGATCCTCCTCTTGTGTTCAATTTTTCCTAAAGGGTCTGCTCCTAGTGGTGGATTAGTTTTTGGATGGGGGTTTTTATGAATCTACCTTTATCATCTTTAGATCTAGACATAAGTAAACATGACTTCTAAAATGATCAATTAAAATTAAATCTATGTTTTTGTTTATGTTTTTTTTTTTTTTTTTTAGAAATCCTCTAGTTGTGCCTCCCCGGCAATGGTGCCAAAATGTAGAGACCAATCCAGGGGTCTAGATTAGACTAAATTTAATGTCAACCAAGGTAGGTAAACTTAGAGGCACATGTCTAAAGTTTATAGACCTAAAAGGATCTCATCTATCTAAATAAGTGTCTATTGTGACAGGCTACAACACTCTTTTACAAGAGATTGAAATATGTTTCCTTTCACAATTTAAACACTTATATCATATAATTTAATTAATTGCTCTAAAAATAGAGTGTTACTCGTCTGAGTTCTCAATCCTCTTACAAGGACATAATTCACAAAAACTCTTTCAAGACAAAACACTAAGCATACCAAATATCAAATTCATACTAAGCATACCAAAGATCAAATTCGTGAAAACAGAGTCCATAGAGATATCTTGAAATTCAATGTTCAATTAAACCTTTTACAAAGTCTGATTCAATAATTTTGCAATTGAATTTCCAAGGTACTACTATGAATCATAAAATAACAATCGCAAGAACTTCTAATCAAACTGATCAACTCACAAGCAATGAAATAACATCAAATGCTATTCAGATCTGAAGACTAAATCCTATGAAACAGAAATGAAAGTGTACCAATCTTCACGTAGGGCCCTTCCACATTTTGATGGCACACTTAGAAAACTTCAGATGATAAGAATGCTAAGTCATAAACACCATATGAAATTCTGCCTTTTGATTAAGTTCTGAGAATCGATTAAATTCAAAACAGAGTTCTGGAATACGCTTACAGTCTCAAGTCTGCTCTTGTCTAATCTCCTTTCCTTACCAGTGTTCCTCTTATTTATTAAAATTTACAACCAAACGTACATTCATTATCAATTTAGATGTTTCTGCTTTTACAATCAAAAAGGCTATTTTCGTTTTTCCTAATCCTAACTGATTTCTAAAACAAAACGAAATCAGTTTAGGTAACTTCAGATTTTTGCTGCTTTTACAACCAAAAAGGTTGGGTTTGACCAGCATTGACCATGTATTCAAGAGCTCCAAATTCGATCCTAAATAGATTTTCCACCATGTATGTACATCCTAGATCACATCCTTATCTTCTATTCCGATTTTCCTGCCATGCCACATGTCACAACATAAACCAATTACAGGAAGTCATGAAATCCCATAATTTTGTTGAAAATTTCCAATTTTTAACATAAAAATCCATAAATTAAATTTAATGTAAAATAACAATTATAATGCTTCATTAATCAATTTCAATGAACTATGAGGGGTTTATGGAAGAAAATGATAGATAAATGATGGATTTTTAGAAGAAAAGAATGGAAATAAAATAGTACCAACAGTCTACCTTCACACCTTCTTGAGATACAATATGACCCAGATATTCCACCTCTTGTAATCCAAAGAAACATTTGGAGCTTTTTCCATTTAATTGTTTCTCCTCCAATAGTTTGAGCACCCTATCAACATGTTGAACATGACCCTTCCAAGACTTGCTGTAGATTAGTATATCATCAAAAAATACTAAAACAAATTTTCTAAGGAAGGGTTTGAAAATGGAATTCATCAAACCTTGAAATGTAGAAGGTGCATTGGTAAGGCCAAAAGGCATGACCGAAAATTCATAATGACCTTCAGGAGTTCTAAATTTTGTTTTTGGAATGTCTTCAGTCTTCATTCTGATTTGATTATATCCTGAACAAAGATCCAACTTGGTGAAGTAAATTGATCCATGCAATTCATCCAATAATTCATCAATGACAGGAATTCGAAATTTATCTTTAATAGTGAGATTGTTTGGCTCCCAATAATCCAGAAACATGCGCCATGACCCATCATTCTTGTGCACCAATACTACTGAAGTAGAGAAAGAACTTTGAAAAGGTTGAATTATACCAGCCTCTAACATTTCTGCAACCATATGCTCAAGTTCACTCTTTTGGGCATAGGGATATCTGTAAGGCTTGATGTTTGGAGGAACACTTCCTGGAATCAAATGAATACCATGATCATGATAACAAATAGGTGGTAGGCCTTTGGGAGCCTCAAATACCTTGGAATGATTTTCCAATACTTTTTGGAGATCTGGAGAAATAGATGATTTCAATGTGGGAACCTCTAGCGAACATAATTGTGAAATTACGCCTCGTTGTTCTTTCTTTAGAAGATTTTTCATTCCATTAGAGCTGATTATCTTTCCTAGTTTCCATGTGATACCCATTAATTCAACTTCCTTTCCTTCTAAAGAAAATTTCATGAAAAGTTCTTGAAAATTAAAAGCTATTATGCCCAAGGATTGTAGCCATTGGGATCCTAGTACAACATCAGCACCACCCATTGGAATGGAAAGAATTGGGATATTTAATACATATTCTCTCATGGATAGCTTGATATTATGACACTTTCCAGAGAAATTTATGGTTCCTTTACTTGCAACCATCACTTGACACTCTGGTCCTCGATATAGGAAGCGATTCAATTCTTTGGCTATCTTACAATGAATAAAATTATGGGTACTTCCCAAATCAATCAATAGTATTACGTTTTTCTTCTTGATATGTCCTTCTATCTTGACAGATTGAGGAGTGGTAATTCCAGGCAATGCATTACAAGATATGGTTGGATTCATTTCTTCTTTATCTAGGGTATTTTCCTGGTGTATATCCTCTTCTTTTGATTTTTCTTGTTCCTTTTCTTCCTCCCCTTCAAAACCTATGTAGAATAATTTCTTCTCAGCACACTTATGACCTTTAGTGGATTTGCTATCACAACTGTAACAAAGCCCTTTTCCTCTTTTTTCTTCCAATGTTTGTGGTGTCAACCTTGTAGGTTGTGGAAGGTTAGGGGCAATGGTGGGTGCAAGTATTGCAGCAAGAATGCTACAACTCCTAGGCTACCAACTTTACTTTTATCAACCCAGTAGTTCGTAACAAACTTGGAAGCGTCGATGCGATATGTACAAGTACTAGTTCTCACTGCAAGTTGTCACTTGGTCAGCTGGCACGAGATCACTAGTAGCTCAAGCCAACTTCTATAGATTTTAGAAGAAGCTCTATGTGTGATGAAAGGAAAGAAAGATTACTCTACAGATGCTATTATGACTGCAGAAAGGAGAAAGACTGGAATGTAAAGCAAAACCTAGTAAATCCTAATTAACAAGATAATTCTACTTTTGCCAAAAACACTATGAAAACCATGAAAGAAATGCCATTACCTACTCAAGGAAGTAAACAACATCTAACCATGCTATTTCTGGAAGTAAATAGGCAAAAAACATATTTTTGGATTTTTATGTGTTTTTATGTGAATTTAACATGCATCTAATTTATTGTGTGTGAGTGTGGCATCGAATAGGTGGCGTTAGAGGGTGGTTCTAGAGCTTAGGAGGATGTAGGATGGTGTGGATGGGTCAACACCTCTTTATTTTTTAACAAGCTTAGGGAGGATAACATGTGCTTGATCTATAAGTTCATCCTTCAGATGAATCATTCTGAGAATATTTAACGAACCCAGAGAAGGAGTGGTTCGCTCCCATCATGAATGATGAGTCCATCATTGTTTAATATTTTAACGAGTCCAACGAATGTATAACTTGACATCTTTTCAATGTTTAGAGATTTTAAAAAAGAGGCGAAAACCAAAACTCCAAATGTTCCTTTTTGTAGATAGTCCCTTGGGTGTGAAAAGGAATAAAATAATACCCAAGAGAACCTCTTAGCCATGTTCGACTAAGGTATTCCTTTTTCGTAGTTAGTATATCTTATCCCAAAAAGGGTTAAACTTATACTGAGTAGACGTCTTTACATTTACTTTAATGAGTTCGAAAAGACAAGTGCTTTATAATATTTTCATACTTTGGGAGTCTGAAAAGAGTTGAAAGAGAACTCTAGGGGGTTCCTTTTTCGTAAGTTTATGAAGCCAAAAAAAGTGGTAAAAAGTGTGCTCCTTGGTCAAAATAATATGTTCAAAACATGACAAAATCTGTCAAACAGTTGTAGACCTACTCATAACATCACAAAGAGGATTAAAAATACCTGTTTCATGGTAAAAATGGGTTGTAACTAGGTCAAAACATTAAATACAAATAAAATAATGGAAGAAACAACCATAAATATCTAAAATTACTATTCATATTTACAATTTCACATTTACCTTCAACAATGATATTTCCAAGTAGTTTTTTCCCTTGATCTTTTGCAGCTTATTGCGCTCAATATGGTGGATCATTTCAAGTGTCTGCACTTCGAGGTAGGAGTTAAGACTTTTCTCTTTTAATTCATGGTCCCATTTTGTGATTTCATGAAGGTTTTAGGCAGTTTTTAGGGCCTTGGTGTTCAAAAAACACACCCTAGGGTCAACGTAGTTCGAGATAGTTGAAAAGTGCATTGCACCAAAGTAAGGGTACACTGCAGGGAGGGGTGCAACGCACTATCTCTCCCCTAGAGGGTGCGTTGGGCACAAATACAAATTTGTTTTGTCAGCTTCCCTTAAAACAATTTGAGTTTTGTTGAATGGAAAGGATCCTAATGATTCTCCTCTTGATGTTTTAGGTCTTCATTAGCATAAAATGTCTTTTCTCTGGTGAGAAAGAGGACATGAAGAACAAGATTTAAATGTAGCTAATGATCCTACTACCATCCAAGCACTAAAATACCATGGATTGTTGAAATTCTTTTGGCACCATCAACATGACAAAAATATGGTTCAAGGGATGTCAATATCTACAAACCAAATGTAAAAGAAATCAATAGAAAATTTACGAAACTCTAAAGAGTTGCACTCTGCAAACACACTCAACACACCTATAAACTGTATGTATATAGTGTTACTATGCATGGGATCAAACATATTATTTCTTTAGGTACAACCCATTCCTAGGCTATGCCGGTGGAATTCCATGAAAATTGACTAACTCATAGGCCCTTTTTGCAAGGACATGCTTCAAAATATATGGACCTCACCACATAGGTTGGAAATTTCCTAATCCTAACTTATAAGATTCTTCGTCATATAAAAGAACAAGGTCTCCTTATGAGAAGACACAAGGCTTACCACTTTTGTTGTATCACGCATCGATATGTCTTATATGAGCTTAATTAGATATAGTGGAATTATGCCATGTCTCATCGAATTGATTCAAATGTAATAGACGTTCCTCTTCTACAAAAGTGGCACAAAGAAGTTCAACAGCTAGTTTCAGTGACGAAATCTCACATTCGATTGGAAGGATTGCTTCTAGACCATAAACCAACTGAAAGGGTGTAAATCTAATAGCAATCCTCATTGAGGTTTAGTATTCCCATAAGGCAACATAAAGGAGAAAATTTTAGTCCAATTTATGGAACCCTACCATACGTTTAAGCATAGTTTTGAGAACTTTATTGATAGCCTCAACCTGTCCATTAGCCCGAGGATAGTAGGAGTGGAACTTTCATGGACAATTCCTAGCTTAGCAATTAGTTTGGTCATCATATGATTCCACAAATATTTTCCATGATCCATAAATATGGCTTGTGGAACACCAAATCTTCCGATAACGTGATTGAAAAGGAAATATGCATCCTTTTCACTAGTGTTTTTAAATGTAAGCATTGCCTCAAACCATCTAGTAAAATAATTTACTGTGACAATGATATAAACATGTCCCCAAGCCGAGTGAGGGTTGCATGTCATGAAGTCGATACCACATTTCAGAAAGGTCTGACGGCGATAACGGGATGCAAAGGAGCAGGTGGAGCAAGGGTCTTACAATCATAAATTTGGCATTCATGACACTTCTGGAGAGCAGGAATACAGTCTCAAAAAATGGAAGACCAAAAGTAACCAGTGCATAAGATTTTCTCTATGGTAGCATAACCAAATAAATGAACGCCACATGCCCTCAAGTGGCATTCCTTAAGGACATTGTTGGCCTCCTCATGCGTGAGGCACCTTCATGAAATTGTATCAATACCGCATTGATTCAGATTGTCACCAACGATGATGTAATTCTTGGCTTGGTAAGCTAATACATTGTTTCTCGGAGTGAGATTTATCAGATCAGAAAGTCTGGGTCTGGAGATAAATCAAAATCTGTCCATACCATGGGACAGATGAAGAAATTCGAAATAACGACTCGTTAGGGTTAAAATCGTCATATGTTGATTCAGAATTAGGGGAAGGAAGGTCGCACATAAGCTCAATGAAAACCAAGAATTTTTTTTACTTAGATTTGATGAATTCCAGGTCAAAATTTTGTAGGATGACGATCCATTTAGATTATTTTCCCCCAAAAATTGACATGAAAAAATGTATGACATAGGGTTGCAATATGAAACAACCGTAGTTTTCCAGAGCAAGATGTAATGGTGAAACCTTTGGATAGATTAAACGACCACCAAAGCCAACTTTTCTACATGGGTATACCTGATCTCGATATAATTGAGATTCTGACTCAGATAATACATGGGGTGTTTTGTCCATAGATCATCTTCTTTGACCAATACCATTGCTATAGCAAAAATGGCAGCAACGAGATACAGGGAATAGTTGCGCTGGTATTCAGGGGGATATAATAAAGATGCTCAAACCAGTACATCTTTCAAGGCATCAATCTCTTTCTAAGTTACATTATCCCAATGGAAGGGAACCCATTTCCTAAGCACAAGAATGAATCCTTTGGTCAACTCAGCATAATTAGGGACAAACCGTTGCTTTCCCTTGATGCTTTTGAAGATGAATGAATGAACAAGGTGCAGGAAAGTCGATGATTACCTGCACTTTCAGAGGATCGATATGAGTTTTTAGTTTTGAAATAAAATAAAAAACCAATAAGTCAACCAGAACTAACACAAAACACACATTTGTGTGGATTTAATCAAATATAAAGTGTCTACGCCATAATAAAATGGCTCTAAGATGCATCAGGTGATCAACCTGATACTTAGAATGAGCAGGGAAATCATCTAAATAAGGCTACATGATGTGTTTAATATCATGAAAATAATAAACCATTTCTTGTTGAAATGTGGCCCCAACATTCTTCAAATCAAATGGGAGTTTCCAATAGGAAAATGTACCCTAGGGACAAATAAACTCAATCTTAGGTTGATCTGCTGGGAGAATTTTGATTTGATTATATTTGGAGAAACTATCCATGAACTAATAGATTTCAAAACCTGTGTAGTCATCAACAATCTAGTTGATGAACGGGGTCAGGTAATTGTCCTTTGGACAAGCACGATTCACATCCCGATAATTGACACATACATGGATTTTCCCTTGTTTCTTCATGACAGGGACAATATTGGACACCCAATCGGTAAGAGGAATGAGGTAGATGAAACCAACACAAAGGAATTTTTCAACTTCACTCTTTATCGTGACAAACTTCTTTGGATGGATCAGATGGAGGCGTTGCCAGACTGGTTTAGCATCAGGATACATTTTAATCTCATGCACTACTATATTTGGGTCAATACCTAGAATTTCATCATAGGTTCAAGAAAAAACATCACGAAACTCCTGAAAAAGGCCTTTATAGCTCTCAATCTTGGATTGAGAGAAAGATGCACCAATGTGTAGATTTTTGATAATATCTTATTTAACAGATATATCAAGAGGTATCATCTCTTCGACATTCGAGAGATTCTTCTCAGAATCGATTTCGTGGATATAAAAAAAACTCGTAAAAGACTCAACGACATTGGGTAGATACACATCACTGAGATTATCCTCAATGGAATATGGTAAGGATAAAAGATGGTGATGATCGTCCTACGGCGCATCGTATGGCATCATGATCTCCATGATGCTCTCATTGGTAAAGAATACATGAGAAAATGGATCAGAATATGTGCCATGATCCAATGATCGATCAACCCAATTGATCAAAGAGAAGGTATAAGCCATACAAGCCGAATAGATAGCTTCGTAATCAAGTTGAATGGGGCTAAGCGGCATTCAATCGCCAAAACTATGGATGCTAGTTTCATTTGGTACAATCCATGAATCGGTCTAGATAGTAGAGGATAATATCATATTGATATAAGAAACTGAAGATGAGTTATCAGGAAGATGAGGAGGAGGAAGTGAAAAGGTTTCCATGAGTGAGGAATCCTTACGCAATCCAACCCTAACATGCTAATAAGAATGCAGAGTTTCCCCTACAAGTGGGACACTTCCAATAACATGAGAATCATGGTGAAAAAGGTGAGTTGGTCAATGGCCACAATCCCTCCCTTACGAGGAAAGTAAATCATATGAAAATAACTTGAAACAACTGTGATCATGGCGTAAACCCACGTGTGACCCAATATAATATTATAATAAAGAGTTTCATCAATAAGTTCGACATCTATGGATACAATTTTTCCCCCTAATTCTACTTTTAAGGAATTTAGAATACCACAAGGCTTATATGTTCTCCCATTAAAAGCTTTCAATGTGGTAGGTGATTGACTCAATTGAGGTGAACCAATCACTTTCCAGTAAGAGATAGACATGATGCAGGTTGAGTCTCCTTCATCCACAATAGAACTATGAATGTTCTTACCATGGACAATGGCCTGAATGATAAAGGCCAATTGAGATGGAAGGCGAGGAGTATAGTTTCCATGACTGAAAACAACAAGGTTGGAATCTGAAGGATCTAGACATTCGATGTTATGCAACCAACTCACAAAATAGAAGAAAAGATAGATCAACGCCTTCAAAATCAGCCTCTTCGAGGGGGCAACCTCCTTTACATTACACAAATGAATAATTCATGGAGGATACAAACGACAAAACCTCCTTTCTATATATATGATTCTAAGGGGTCACAATATAATCAAAGTCGATATAACAATAATAATATAAGGGCACAATAATAACAATAAGGGATACAATGATAATAGTAATGGGGGAATCACTAGTATTATAGGGACCTAACATGCCCCTCTCCTTAAAAAAAGTGTTTTCCTTAACACTTGTGTAGTTATGGATGCTTCTATATAAAATTGTCACTCTCCCATGTGGAATCTTCAGCAGGTAAGTTCTTCCACTTGATGAGATACTCCGAAATTGATCAATTTTGTAGCTGTCGAGTTCTTGTTTCTGTGACTTCTTCAGGTTTCAATACGATTTTTCCTTCCTCGTAAATTTATGGAAGTGTTTTTTGAACTGGGAGTTTGTCACCTATAACCTTCTTTAAGCATGAAACATGGAAAAATAGGTGCACTCAGTAAGCTGCAAGAAGCTCCAATTTGTATGTCATAGTACCAATCTTTTGCAACACCTTGTACGGACCATAATACTTTGGTGATAATTTATTATATTTCTTATCTTGCTTGAGGGACATTTGTTTATATGGTTGTAGCCGTAGGAATACCCAGTCACCTACATCAAAAATTATTTTGTTGCGATGTTGATCTGCCTATTGTTTCATTCTTTTCTGCACTAGAGTGCAATTATCCTTTAAGAGTTGGAGAACTTGTTGTTGATGCTCGATGTGATCTTCCACTACTTATACCTTAGAATTTTCTCTTAAATATGATGTGATGGATGGTGGATTATATCCATAAAGTGCGATAAATAGGGTCATTTTTGCTATAGTATGGAAGGAAATGTTATACCACCATTCAGCTAGAGGCAACCATTTGACCCATTGTCTCTGTTTATCAGATATAAAGCAATGAAAAATCCTTCCAAACATTTGTTTACTATCTCTGCTTTCCCATCAGATTGAGGATGATAAGAAGAGCTATGAGCTAACTGAGTACCAAGACAAGAAAATAATTTTGTCTGAAAATTTCCAGTGAAAATGGGATCTCTGTCGCTTACAATAATATTTGGGTTTCCATGTAGCTTTTGAATTGTTTCCATAAATGAAGTAGAAACTATATTGGCTTTAAATGGATGTGATAATGCACAAAAGTGTGCATACTTGGTAAGTCTGTCAACTACCACCATGATGACACTCTTTCCTTCGGACTCGGGTAAGCTTTTGATAAAATCCATTGAAACCTCCTCCCAACGTTGGCTTGGAATAGATAAAGGTTGTAATAGACCTGGGGTCTTAATTGTTTCAACTTTATTTTGTTGGCAAACCAAACATTCCACCACAAAACTTTTGAATATCAAATTTAAGGCCATCCCAAAAGAAATCCTTCTTAACTCTATGGTAAGTTTTTAAAAATCTTGAGTGCCTCCTAAGAGAGAGGTGTGCAATTCCATAAGAATCTTTTGTTTGAGTTGGGAATTCTTACACAGGTATAAGTGATCTTTGTACCATAACGAATCATTTTTCCAGCTAAATGTATCATATGTACTAGGATCTTGTTGTAAATTTTGAATGAGTACCCACACTTCTTCGTCATTCTTCCATTCATCCTTGCTTCATTTATCCAATCTGGTTGGATAATAGAAATGGTGCAAAGCAATGTTTCCACATCCTCATCCTTTCTTGAGAGTGCAGCTGCCACAACATTTTTCTTCCCTTTTTTGTAGATGCTTTCAAAGTCATAACCCAACATATTTGTGACCCATTTTTGTTGCTCTTTTGAAGATCATCTTTGTTCTACAAGTTTTTTAAGACTATCATGATCCGTTTTTACCTTGAAGTTTCTTCCCATTAGGTAGGGCCACCATTTCTTAAGTGCATGTAGTATTTCCAACATTTTCTTCTCATAAATAGCTTTGTGTAAATAGTTTCCTTTGATTGGACGACTTTTGAAAACAATGGGTCTTTCTTCTTGCATTAAAACAACACCAATTCCATTCCTTGAGGCATCACATTCTACAATAAAAGTTTTTTGTGAAGTCCAATGTAGCTAAGACCAGTCCTTGGCACATTTCCTCTTTAAGATGTTCAAATCCCTTCGTTGCTTCTGGATTCCATGAAAATGCATCTTTCTTCAATAATGTTGTTAGAGGTGCTGCTATTCACCCATAATTCTTAACAAAATTGCAATAATACCATGTCAACCCAAGAAATCCTCGCATATGCTTTATGGATGTGGGGATTTTACATTCCTTAATGGCTTTAATTTTGCTAGGGTCTACATTCACACCTTCTTGAGATACAATATGACCCAGATATTCAACCTCTTGTAATCCAAGGAAACATTTGGAGCTTTTTGCATTTAATTGTTTCTCCTCCAATAGTTTGAGCACCTTGTCAACATGTTGAACATGACCCTTCCAAGACTTGTTGTATATTAGTATATCGTCAAAAAATACTAACACAAATTTTAGGAGGAAGGGTTTGAAAATGGAATTCATCAAACCTTGAAATGTAGAAGGTGCATTGGTAAGGCCAAAAGGCATGATCAAAAATTCATAATGACCTTCATGAGTTCTAAATGTTGCTTTTGGAATGTCTTCAGTCTTCATTCTGATTTGATTATATCCTGAACAAAGATCCAACTTGGTGAAGTAAATTGATCCATGCAATTCATCCAATAATTCATCAGTGATAGGAATGCAAAATTTATCTTTAATAGTGAAATTGTTTGGCTCCCTATAATCCAGACATGCACCATGACCCATCATTCTTGTGCACCAATACTACTGGAACAGATAAAGAACTTTGAAAAGGTTGAATTATACCAGCCTCTAGCATTTCTGCAACCATGTGTTCAAGTTCACTCTTTTGGACATAGGGATATCTATAAGGCTTGATTTTTGGAGGAACACTTCCTGGAATCAAATGAATACCATGATCATGATAATGAATAGGTGGGAGGCCTTTGAGAGCCTCAAATACCTTGGAATGATTGTCCAAGACTTTTTGGAGATCTAGAGAAATAGGTGATTTCAATGTGGGAACCTCTAGCGAACATAATTGTGAAATTATGCCTCGTTGTTCTTTCTTTAGAAGATTTTTCATTCCGTTAGAGTTGATTATCTTTCCTAGTTTCCATGTGATACCCCTTAATTCAACTTCCTTTCCTTCTGAAGAAAATTTCATGAAAATTTCTTGAAAATTAAAAGCTATTATGCCCAAGGATTGTAGCCATCGGGATCCTAGAACAACTTCAGCACCACCCATGGGAATGGAAAGCATTGGGATATTTAATACATATTCTCTCATGGATAGCTTGATATTATGAAACTTTCCAGAGAAATTTATGGTTCCTCCACTTGCAACCATCACTTGACACTCTGGTCCTCGATATAGGAAGCAATTCAATTCTTTGGTTATCTTACAATGAATAAAATTATGGGTACTTCCCAAATCAATCAACAGTATTACCTTATTCTTCTTGATATGTACTTCTATCTTAATAGTTTGAGGAGTGGTAATTCCGGCCAATGCATTACAAGATATAGTTGGATTCATTTCTTCTTTATCTAGGGTATTTTCCTAGTGTATATCCTCTTCTTTTGATTTTTCTTGTTCCTTTTCTTCCTCCTCTTTACAATCTATGTAAAATAATTTCTTCTCAGCACACTTATGACCTTTAGTGGATTTGCTATCACAACTGTAACAAAGCCCTTTTCCTCTTTTTTCTTCCAATTTTTGTGGTGTCAACCTTATAGGTTGTGGAAGGATAGGGGCAATGGTGGGCACCAATATTGCAGCAAGAATTTTGCAACTCTTGAGCTACCAACTTTACTTTTATCAACCTGGTAGTTCGTAACAAAATTGGAAGCATCGGTGCTATATGCACAAGTACTAGTTCTCACTACATGTTGTCACTTGGTCAGTCAGTGTGAGATCACTAGGAGATCAAGCCAACTTCTATAGATTTTAAAAGAATCTCTATTTGTGATGAAAGGAAAGAAATATTACTCTATAGATGCTATTCTAACTGTAGAAAGGAGAAAGACTGGAATGTAAAGCAAAACCTAGTAAACCCTAATTAACAAGCTAAGTATACTTTTGTCAAAAACACTATGAAAACCATGAAAGAAATTCCATTACCTACTCAAGGAATTAAAAAACATCTAACCATGCTATTTCTTGAAGTAAATAGGAAAAAAACATATTTTTGGATTTTTATGTGTTTTTATGTGAATTTAACATGCATCTAATTTATTGTGTTTGAGTGTGGCAGCGAACAGGTGGCATTAGAGGGTAGTTTTGGAGCTTAGGAGGATGTATGATGGTGTGGATGGGTCCTAGGAGGTCTTAGGTGGCCTTCTGGAGGCTTTTCCCACACCTGACCTTCAAAAGAAAGCCTACAGGAAAAACTACAGGAGGACACAGGAAAACCATAGGAGGAAAACAGGGAAACTACAGGAGGCCTACAAGAGGAAGCCGAGAGAAATTTTCCCTATTTTGAGGGTGTGAGAGTGGGTGGAAAAGGTGGATGAAGGTTGGAATGAGGTGTTAGGGCACCTAAGGTCTACCATGAATCACCAGGAGAGAGAAAGATGATTGGGTTTGCTCAAGGAGAGAGGAAGAAGTTCTATGAAAAATTAAGGAAACTAGGGCAGAATTGAGGTGAGGTTTGCGAGACCTATAAGGCATGGATCAGATGGAGGTTGTGATTTCTAGTAAGCTGGCCTACTACTGGAAGAGATCAGCTGCATAGAAACTGACAGTCAACCAAGAAAATCAAACAACCAATGAAATGAGTGCATCCTAGTAAAAACAGAGTTTTGCATTAAAATGGCCTAAACTATGATGTATAAAAGGAAATGCTGGGAAATGTTGTAAGAAAGGAAAACATGCAAAAGGAATATTTTAAATCAGGAAGTGAACATGATAAATAAGATCTAAAGCAAAGAAAAACTGGACTATCAACCTACTAGAGAGCTGCAAACACTAGAAGTCCTAAGAATGAGGAAAATTTGTGTTTTTGGGGCAGCAAGAGAGTCTTTGCCTCAAATCATGATCCCAGAGGGAGGAAGAGAGGCCAAGGCATTGTTGCTAGCCTTTTGAATCTTCTCTAATCACTGCTTAACCTACTACAGAAAGCACAAATGGAATCAAGCTACTAAATCATCAAAAGCAACCTATTCTTAACCATAAGAGAAATACATCTAACAGCAAACTAATCTACAAACTGAAGTAAAGCATACAAATACAAGTAAAGAGAAGCTTGGCTATTTGGATTGGGCCCTAAACCAAGAGCTTCAGGCCTCTGACGTAACTCAGTGCTAGCTCAAAAAGGATTCCATCTTCATTATCAAAAAATAGCAAGATTACATAAAACTGTCATAAAATAGTAAGCTCGAAATTTGAGCAGAGTTTACACAAGAAAAAAAAAAAGTCAACCCTAGTGAGGCCCTAAGCCTCTCTACTTTTACACTTGAAGCTACCAACAGCTTCCTTAAAATTAGGGAGGCTTGGCTCCCAAAACTCGAGATAACTATCAATCATCTTCCACTTGCTCGGCTGCCTTCTAGTGCATGATTCGGCTGCTTGTACTCCGAGCTGAATGAAGGGGACTTCAAAGTGAAGAGAAATAAATGAGGGGGATTCCCTCATATAATTCCTCTCCTCTGTCTACTTCGAGTTATTGCTTCAGTTTGACCACTAGATCCTTGATTTTGACCTTGAAATCCATCAATAATCTGCATTAAATACATGTTAGACCACATGGCATAATAACTAACTCAACTCACCCTATAAGCATAAATATAATCAGAAAGTCATACAATAAGCTAAGAGAATGGTGTATTTGACTAGGTTAGGAGGTAAAATGAGCCCATATAATTACCCATTTATGTGGCTCATCATCACACCCCTACTGAAGGTATTGCTCATCCTCTGAGAAACCTAGTCAATCTCTTGGTCTTTCATGGCCCTGGTGGCCTCCCTAGCATTCCAGGCTTCTGATGTGGTCTGCTCATGTTTTCCATAAAATCATACCTTTCTGTCTATGTCCTTCCACTGCTCCTTCTCTTCTTATTCTCTTCTGCCTTCCAACATACTTAATATGAGTGGAGGACTCAGTTTGAGGCCAATCCAGTTGACCTTCAACCTTTGCATGGAGCGCTTGTACATTAGCACTCTTTTCAATGCCTCCTTCAACCTCATGGGGGAATGGTATTCTCTGATATGCAAGCTGTGGGGTAGGGTGTTCCATATTCTCGTGCATGCATGCACACAGTCATCCCCAAGTAGCCTAAGCATATCTTCAAAGTGTGCAATGGCTTGTTCCTGATTGGCTAGATATTTAGGGGCAATCTAAGGGTCATTGGAAAGCAGGTTGTGTGTGTTGATGAGTGTCATAGGATCTGATGGCTCAAATCTTATCATCAATGGTTCATTCTACTCTTTTATTAACAATATTTTCATTTCTGCTACCCTCAATTCTTCATGGTTCATCCATGATTCCATGGCCATTAATTGTAGATCCCCTAGCTTGGCATTAGGGTCCCACACATTTAGGTCTGTGAGGGCCATGTTGTGTAGATAGAACTCTTCCATATTTTCTTTGTCCTCGGAGGTGCTTTGGTCACACAAATCCATGAACTGCCTATAGTCTTGGAAAGGCATTATGCCTCTTTGTGCCAAAGTTTTATTTGGAATTGAAGTGATTGATCCTTCAGATAGAGGCCATAAGATTTGGCTGGTGTTCTGCATTGTAATGCTTCTATGGATAAGCTGGCCATGTATGCCAAATGAGTCTCTTTCTCTTGTAGCTGCCTCATTAGTAATTCATTCTCAATCTCAAGGTGGCTTCTTGTAATGGCTTCTCTGTCTCTGAGAGCACTCACTTCCCTGCCCATTTCCCTGAGTTTGTCTTCCATGTGGCCAATATCCTCAACTCCTTTGGACTTGGTTATCTACATCCACCTATGCATTCTCACTCTCTCTTTTTCCAATTCGAAAAACAGTGGAATAGCAAATTTCTATGGGATTATCTTGCCTCCCTCAAGTAGTCTGTAATAGGAGTCAAGATTAGGCTGGGGGTCAGGTTCTTCTAGCTCTTGTGCTTCCTCTTTCACCTTTGGTTATCCTCCTATCTTTTCCTCAAGTTTTTGTGTCTCTTGTAGGACTGTTTTAGCCTCCTGTAGGTCTAGTTTGGGGTCATGTAGAATTGCCTTTCCCTTCCATGTAGAAGATCTTGTAGTCCTCCTTTCATAGGTTATGGGTGTATTTGAAGGATATTCTTTCACCTTGGCAGATGGTGAATCTTCAATGTTAATGGGAGTCTTTGATGAGGGCTGAGGTTTGCCTATTTAAATTTTGGTACTCTTCCTTGCCCTGAAATACATGGAGGTTTTTCTTTTCCTCTTCTACTTCTGCTTGAATGGTGTACTGAGGGAAATGAGAGCATTTGCTACTTCTCTTTCCAAAGTATCAGGGGACTCTTCTCTTTGCTCTGCCCTCTCTGCCTCCTTTTCTCCCTCTTCTGTCTCTGTTTCCTCCTCTTGCTCTATCTCCTTTTCTACCTCTTGTTCTGTCTCTTCAACTCTCCCCTCCTCTATTTCTTTTCTTTCCTCCTTCCTCTCTTGCTCCTTCCTAGATTGCTAAAGCACTTCTCTTTGATCAACTTATTATAGATAGACACATCTTTTGTGGCTTGGAGAAGTGGTATCTTCACACATAAATGTTTCAATTCTCCCAGGAGTTCAGTCTCTTCTAGGGTAGGCTAGATTGTCATGGATAGTCTCTCAGGAAAGGGTGGATTTGCTTTAGGTTCGCTTTCCTCTTTATCTTCCTCAACCTCCCTGGGTGGAGGCTGGCTATCTGGGAAAAATTTCCCGGATCGCAAGTTAATTTCTTGAATCTCCACAGTATAAGTTAGGCGTGATGGTTTCCCACTATACACTTGCTAATCCTGTCTATTGTTCATGTTCGGATTTGGCTGGGTAGGCATTTCGGGTTGCCTTGGTGGAGTAGAAGGTAACGGTTGTGGTTGGGCAAGTGGTGGAGGCAGAAGAGTGGGAAGAGAGTTGTATTGGGGCCTCCACCCCTAATCAGATGCATTCCACTGAGGTTACGGCTGAGCATAGGATTGAAATGAATGGGTGGCTAGTTGGGCATGAAATTGAGATGTGAAGGACCAAGGAGGAGGCATGGACCAGGAAGGATGAGCCAGGGGGCCCCAAGAAGGTATGGAGGTGACTTGGTTGGGGTTATAGTATGCTTGGGATGTCCCTTGCATCCCCTGTTGGTATGGTCTAGGTCCATGCGGCCTCATTTGGTTTATGTAATAGATCTGTTTAGTGACTCCTTCAGCCCCTTGGTATACAGCTTTAAGTTCGGGCACTTTGTTGGCATTATGATTCTGGTATGGCTCTATGTTACAGATGTTGTACTTGATGGCAACACCCCCAAGTGGCAATGCTCTGACCAGGCTATCAAAATGTTGAAAATTAAGAAGTACGCAAGAGAACAGTTCAGAAGATGCGTACATGCAAGTACACCGTGAAGGGACCGCGGCCAAACACGCAGGTCACCCGTTCAGAAGGTGCGTACCCCCAGATTCACTTACTTCAAGGCAGAGAAGCGCGTTCTCGTGGGGTTTCCTATGTTTGGCCCGTGGTATTTAGCCCGCCGCTCTTGATTCTATGGTTTTGGCCCGTGGTATTGTTTTATATTATTGAGCCCCATGTTTTTGGGCCCCTGGTATTGGTTATCTATGGTATTGATCCATGATTTTAGGAGGAGCTTGCCTATATAAAGCAAAGGAGATCACTTGGCTAAGCATCTTTTGCAAATTGAATATCTTAAGATCTGAAATATTGGGTTATTGTTTTAAAAGCTTGATCTATATGAAAGTGAAGTTGAAAGCGAATCTGTGAAGGGTGATCTCTCGAGCGCATGATCAGATCTGGGCATCCGACTAACTGTAGCACACTGGTGAACTGCCAATTCGGCCCTAATCAGAAGTACGCAGGTGATTAACGGTGCAAGTGCGTGGGTACGCAGAGCAGAAACAGGAGAGCTGCGTGGGTACGCAGAGCAGAAGAAGGGGCACTGCGTGGGTACGCAGATCAGAAGAAGGAGAACTGCGTGGGTACGCAGCGCGACAGAGGTTCAGGTGCGTACGCACAGTAAAAGTACGCGGCGCGATAGTATCTATGAATGCGTGGTTTCAGTAGCAGTACGCGGCGCGATAGTGTCTCTGGGTGCGTACCTACAGTAACAGTATGCAGCGCGATTGAAGAAGCAGTGCATGGGTATGCGGTGCAGCAGAAGGCTCTCTGCGGGTATACGCAGGGAAGCAGAAGGTGAAGTGCATAGCGACGCAGGCCAGAGAAAGAAAAACTGCATATCTGTCTTAAGATCTTCTGTTGACTGAATTTTTCTGTTGATAAGGTGTTCTGGGTTTAGTTCTGTTATTGTTGATCTGGTTACTGCAGTTGACTATGTAATTTACATGTACTTGATGATCATTTGATGTTTATGGATCCAGTTTGAAAATTTATGAAAAGTGGTCCTTGTAAGAAAAGAAGTAGGGGGTTGTAGCTCCCTTCCAGGAAAGACTGGAAAACGAGAGAGAGTTGTAGCTCTCTGCAGGTTGCAGCCTGTGTACTGGTAAAGGACTGCACCAGTACAAAATCATTGTAAAAGGAGTTTCTAATTTGAAAGAAGATAGAGACATATTGCAGCAGGTGGTTTTCACCCACATTGGGTTTCCACCTTATATCTGGTGTTCTTTAGTGTGACTATCCGATTTTCTTGTTCATGCTCATTATTTTATGGTACTGATATCCAAAAATAATTCAAAGTATAAATAAGGAAGATTTGTTAAAAGAACTTGATAATACTGATTCACCCCCCCTCTCAGTATTATTTCCAACAATTGGTATCAAAGCAGGTCCTTCGGAGAAACTTGATCGCTTGAAGGAAGATCATTCATCATGAGCAACTACGAGAGGGAAGCATCAATCAGGCCACCAATTTTTGATGGGACAAACTTCAATTATTGGAAGGTAAGAGTTACTTCCTATCTTCAATCTCTTGGTACAGAAGTTTGGGATATCATAGATACAGGCTACACTTTTCCTTCTGCTACTCCTACAGATACGGCCGAAAAGAAGAAATATGAAACAAATGCTAAAGCAGTCAATACTTTGCTGGGATGCTTATCTCAAACAAAATTCGTAAAGGTTATGCAATATAAATCTGCAAAAAGAAATATGGGACAAGATTGTCTTGAGCTACGAAGGATGATGAACACTGGTTATGGCATCGGAGGTTGGGGCATCTAAGCTTTTCACAAATAAGGAAAGCATGCAAATATCAGGCAGTTCGCGATCTTCCAGATATCAAAATTCCAAACAACACCATATGCAAATCATGTCAGTTTGGAAAGCAAATCAGAACTAACTTTCCAAAGAAGGAAGGATCAGCTAGCATGCCTCTTGAGCTAGTACATACAGATACATGTGGTCCATTCAGGAAAAGGACACCTCGAGGAGAAGAATACTTGATGTTATTCATTGACGATTTCTCCAGGTTTGTCTGGTTAGGACTTATGAAGCACAAAGATGAAGCATTCGAAAAATTCAAATCCTTCAAAGCCTTGGTTGAAAATGAATCAGGATACAAAATTAAGTGCCTCAGATCCGACAGAGGTGGGGAGTTTACCTCAAATGAATTTTTTGATTTCTGTGAAGAACATGGGATAAGAAGAGAATTCTCTACAGCTAGAACTCCTCAGCAAAATGGAGTTGTGGAAAGAATGAACAGAACAGTCCAACAAATGGTTCGTGCTATGCTTGATGAGTCGGGAACTCCCGCAACTTTCTGGGTGAAGCTGCACATGCTGCAGTTGTTATTCTCAACAAAACAAATGTCCGGGTGAACAGCACTCAAACCCCTCATGAGCTCTGGTGTGGTGAGACTCCTTCGGTAAAGCACTTCAAAATCTTTGGGAGCAAATGTTATATTAAGAATACTGATGAGCAACTTGGCAAACTTGAACCTAGAGCAGATGAAGGCATTCTTCTTGGTTATTCTCCACATAGCAAAGCATACAAGTGCTACAATAAAAGACTTGGCAGAATTGTTGACAGCATTGATGTAGTGGTTGATGAGAAGGGATACATTCCTAGGCAAGTACATCATGAAGACATCGAAGAAGATGAAGGCTACCCTCAAAGACAGAATGATGAAGAAGAAGAACCTCAAGAAGAACCAGAGGAGCAGACAGGAATAGAAGAGAAGACTCCATCCAGATATGTTCAGAAGAATCATCCAGAATCTCAGATTGTGGGGTAGAAAGAAGCAGGTGTACAAACAAGAAGAACAATTGCAGAAGCTTCAAGCTACTTGGCATTACTCTCTTCCACTGAACCACAAAATGTGAAAGAGGCATGCAAGGATGAATGTTGGGTCAAAGCAATGGACGAAGAACTTGAGCAGATCGAAAAGAACAACACTTGGGAGTTGGTTCCTAGACCAAAAGATAAGAATGTTATAGGGACAAAATGGGTCTTCAAAAATAAATTGAATGAAAATGGAGAAGTAATTAGAAACAAGGCCAGACTTGTTTGTAAAGGGTATGCGCAGCAAGAAGGAATAGATTTTGAAGAAACCTTTGCTCCTGTTGCAAGACTTGAGGCCATTTGAATGTTCCTTGCTCTCTCTAGCTTTCAAAACTTCAAAGTATTTCAAATGGATGTGAAATCAGCCTTTCTGAATGGAGACTTAGAAGAAGAAGTATACATTGAGCAGCCAGATGGTTTCATTCTTGGAAATGATCCAAATCTTGTATGCAGATTGAAAAAGGCTCTCTATGGTCTCAAACAAGCTCCAAGGGCTTGGTACTATCGTTTGGACAAATATCTTCATCAAAAAGGTTTTTCAAAAGGATCAGCAGATAGCAATCTTTATATAAAAGTTGAAAATGACAAATTGCTAATACTTGTTGTGTATGTAGATGACATTATCTTTGGCAGCAATGAAGAAGCTATGAGTCAAAGCTTTGCCTTGGTCATGCAGAAAGAATTTGAAATGTCCTTGCTGGGAGAACTGACATATTTCCTTAGTTTGCAAATCCAACAAAAAGAAGGAGGAATCTTTTTGTCTCAAACCAAGTATCTCAAACAGATTTTGAAGAAATATGGCATGGAAGATGCAAAACCAGTATGTACACCCATGGTCACAGGATGTAGCCTCAGTGCAAATGATGAATCTGCAGTAGTACATCAACCAACCTACAGATCTATGATTGGAAGTCTAATTTATTTGACAGGTACCCGACCGGACATCATGCATGCAGTGGGAATAGTTGGAAGATTTCAGGCAAATCCAAAGGAGACTCATCTTCAGGCAGTGAAGAGAATTTTCAAATATCTTCAAGGGACTCAAAATTATGGCTTATGGTATCCTAGAGATACAGATCTCACACTTCATGCTTATACAGATGCAGATTGGGCCGGAAGCGTGGATGACAGGAAGAGCACAAGTGGTGGTGCGTTCTTTATGGGTTCCAGATTAGTATCTTGGTTCAGCAAGAAACAGAGTTCGATTGCCTTGTCTACAGCTAAAGTGGAATATGTTGCTGCTGCATCTTGCTGCACTCAACTCCTTTGGATGATGCAGACCTTGCAGGATTTTCAAATCACTTGTACACCACCTATCTCCATCTTATGTGATAACACAAGTGCAATCAGCATCTCAAAGAACCTAGTCATGCATTCAAAAACCAAGCACATACCAATCAAGTATCATTTTCTCCAGGAACAAGTGCTTGAACAGAAGGTCAAGTTGGAGTATGTTCCCTCTAAGGAACAAGTTGCTGATATACTCACCAAACCATTGCCCAGGGAGACTTTTGAATACCTTAGGAAAACGCTGGGGGTTGTTGATGCATCATCTTATTGTTGAAACTCTTCTGATTGATGGTTGTACGCAAGGTTCAGGGGGAGCATATAATGCATTGTTGGCATTATGGAGGATGTACAGGAGGAGATCATGGATGCTGGTCTAAATATAGCTGCAATATGTCTCTATCTCTTTCATGGTCATTTATGATGTTTGGTGGATTATGGTTCTTCTTTGCAGATCTGGTTCATATTCAGGGGGAGCATGTTCTTAGGGGGAGCATAACCCTTTGCCCTTGATGTCAAAGGGGGAGAATGAAGCTAAAGATTTTGAGGTTGCCATCAAGTCCAAAGGGGGAGATTGTTGGCATTATGATTCTGGTATGGCTCTATGTTACAGATGTTGTACTTGATGGCAACACCCCCAAGTGGCAATGCTCTGATCAGGCTCTCAAAATGTTGAAAATTAAGAAGTACGCAGGAGAACAGTTCAGAAGATGCGTACACGTAGGTACACCGTGAAGGGACCACGGCCAGACACGCAGGTCACCCGTTCAGAAGGTGCGTACCCCTAGATTCACTTACTTCAAGGCAGAGAAGCGCGTTCTCGTGGGGTTTCCTATTTTTGGCTGTGGTATTTAGCCCGCCGCTCTTGATTCTATGGTTTTGGCCCGTGGCATTGTATTATATTATTGAGCCCCATGTTTTTGGGCCCCTAGTATTGGTTATCTATGGTATTGATCCATGATTTTAGGAAGAGCTTGCCTATATAAAGCAAAGGAGATCACTTGGCTAAGCATCTTTTGCAAATTGAATATCTTAAGATCTGAAATATTGGGTTATTGTTTTAAAAGCTTGATCTATATGAAAGTGAAGTTGAAAGCGAATCTGTGAAGGGTGATCTCTCGAGCACATGATCAGATCTGGGCATCCGACAAACTGTAGCACACTGGTGAACTACCAATTCGGCCCTAATCAGAAGTACGCAGGTGATTAACGGTGCAAGTGCATGGGTACGCAGAGCAGAAATAGGAGAGCTGCGTGGGTACGCAGAGCAGAAGAAGGGCATTGCGTGGGTACGCAGATCAGAAGAAGGAGAACTGCGTGGGTACGCAGCGCAACAGAGGTTCAGGTGCGTACGCACAGTAAAAGTACGCGGCGCGATAGTGTCTCTGGGTGCATACCTACAGTAACAGTACGCAGCACGATTGAAGAAGCAGTGTGTGGGTACGCGGTGCAGCAGAAGGCTCTCTGCGGGTATACGCAGGGAAGAAGAAGGTGAAGTGCATAGCGACGCAGGCCAGAGAAAGAAAAACTGCATATCTGTCTTAAGATCTTCTGTTGACTGAATTTTTTTTGTTGATAAGGTGTTCTAGGTTTAGTTCTGTTATTGTTGATCTGGTTACTACAGTTGACTGTGTAATTTACATGTACTTGATGATCATTTGATGTTTATGAATCCAATTTGAAAATTTATGAAAAGTGGTCCTTGTAAGAAAAGAAGTAGGGGGTTGTAGCTCCCTTCCAGGAAAGACTGGAAAACGAGAGAGAGTTGTAGCTCTCTGCAGGTTGCAGCCTGTGTACTGGTAAAGGACTGCACCAGTACAAAATCATTGTAAAAGGAGTTTCTAATTTGAAAGAAGATAGAGACATATTGCAGCAGGTGGTTTTCACCCACATTGGGTTTCCACCTTATATCTGGTGTTCTTTGGTGTGACTATCTGTTTTTCTTGTTCATGCTCATTATTTTATGGTACTGATATGCAAAAATAATTCAAAGTATAAATAAGGAAGATTTGTTAAAAGAACTTGATAATACTGATTCACCCCCCCTCTCAGTATTATTTCCAACAATGCACTTATCTGTAGAATGATCTTCTTCACAGACTAAACAAGCCTCTATATATTTCAATGGCCATTCATTCCTAGGATGCCTCCAGGTGCATCTAGGGCAAAAAATGGCCAAATCCCTCTCTGCTTCCTCTTGTTTTCTTTTGATATGTAATGTATCCATTTTCATGGTAAGAGTCTACAGCATCTCACTCTTGAAGTCTGCCAGCATGTTTCCAATTTCACCTTTAATGGATGAATTGGAAGAAGAGGTACTAGTTATGGGTTGACTCCCCCTACCTTTCTTTCTGGTTGCTCTAGAATGGTTTCTAAAAATAGTCTTTATGTCCTCATAGGATAGTTGGTATATGTCTCCCTCGACTAGTAGATTTAGGGTGTCTAAAAAGTCTTCCCAAATTCCCCTGAGCAGGACCAACTTCAGAGACTCAGGGTCAAGTGTACACCTAGCCCTTTTGTAATTGAGTTGGAACCTCTCTTCATAGTCTTCCAGGGACTCATCACTTCCTATGGTCATTCAAAAGATTTCTTATTTAGTATATTTTGACCTACAATGGTCTCGATACTTGTTGTTAGAGGCCTGCTGCATCTGAGCCCAAGTTGTGATGCTATTTCCAGGTAATCCCATGAACCAGCGCAGTGCTGCGTCCTTGAGAGTAGAAGGGAATAGTTTCAACTTTTTCTCGTCTTCTGCATAATCATAAGTTCAAGAGATGACAGCAAACTCGAACAAGAAGGTGTCAGGATCTTCTGTAGTCATACCATGAAAGTGAGGTAGGGCTGAAGTACTTATATTCTTCATTTTGGTGTCCCCATTGGTCTCCTGAATGGGGAAGGTACCCTCTATTCTCTCTCCATTTCCCCTAGCATTTATGTTTTCAACCATTGGCTCCAGAGGATTTTTTTCTTCTTCTTCTTCCCCCATAGGCTCTTCAAATATGTCTGGATATTCACCTAAGGGTTCTTCTTGATTGTAGCCACCGAAGACTAGAGAAGGTTGGCTGCGTGAAACAGTGGGAGTGTTGGGAAAAAATTTTCCTAAGTTATCTCTACTCCTACGAGGCATGAAAGGAAATATTTTTGGTTGGTCTTTTGTTTCTTTTTCCCCACACTGAAAGTACCTGCAAAAACTGAAATTGTGATTGAAAAAAAAAAATTGCAACTAGCTGAAATGAACTTGCTAAATGGAAATTTGCAGAATTGAAAAGGGAAGCAAGGAAATGCAGAACTGAAAGAAAAGAAATGACTAGTCTACTTTTCCTGAAATAAACTATTAGCAGAATGTTGCAATAGGAAATAGAAGAAAGCAGTAATCACATAATACTCTAACGCTTCCCCAGCAACGGTGCCAAAAAGTGGTGGGCACTAGTATTGCAACAAGAATGCTGCAACTCCTGGGCTACCAAATAGTTCGTAACAAACTTGGAAGCGTCGGTGCTATATGCACAAGTACTAGTTCTCATTGCAGGTTGTCACTTGGTCAGTCGGTACGAGATCACTAGGAGCTCAAGCCAACTTCTATATATTTCAAAAGAAGCTCTATGTGTGCTGAAAGGAAAGAAAGATTACTCTACAAATGCTATTCTGACTGCAGAAAGGAGAAAGACTGGAATGTAAAGCAAAACCTAGTAAACCCTAATTAACAAGCTAATTCTACTTTTGCCAAAAAAACTATGAAAACCATGAAAGAAATTCCATTATCTACTCAAGGAAGTAAACAACATCTAACCATGCTATTTCTGGAAGTAAATAGGCGAAAAACATATTTTTGGATTTTTATGTGTTTTTATGTGAATTTAACATGCATCTAATTTATTGTGTGTGAGTGTGGCAGCGAACAGGTGGCGTTAGAGGGCGGTTTTAGAGCTTAGGAGGATGTAGGATGGTGTGTATGGGTCCTAGGAGGTCTTAGGTGGCCTTCTATAGGCTTTTCCCACACTCGACCTTCAAAATAAAGCCTACAAGAAAAACTACAGGAGTACACAGGAAAACTACAGGAGGAAAACAAGGAAACTAGAGGAGGCCAAGAGAAATTTTTATTGTTTTGAGGGTGTGAGAGTGGGTGGAAAAGGTGGATGAAGGTTGGAATGAGCTTTTAGGATGCCTAAGGTCTACCACGAATCACCAAGAGAGAGAAAGATGATCAGGTTTTCTCAAGGAGAGAGGAAGAATTTCTATGAAAAATGAAGGAAACTAGGGCAGAATTGAGGTGAGGTTTGGGAGACCTATAGGGCATGGATCAGATGGAGGGTGTGATTTCTGCTAAGCTGGCATACTTCTGGAAGGGATTCGCTGCATAGAAACTAACATCCAACCAAGAAAATCAAGCAACCAATGAAATGACTGCATCCTAGGAAAAACAGAGTTTTGCATTAAAATGGCCTAAACTATGATGTATAGAAGGAAATGCTGTGAAATGATGTAAGAAAGGAAAGAATGAAAAAGGAATATTACAAATAAGGAATTGAGCATGATAAAGAAGATCTAAAGCAAAGAAAAACCAGACTATCAACCTACTAGAGAGCTGCAAACACTAGAAGTCCTAGGAATGAGGAAAATCTGTGTTTTTGGGGCAGCAAGAGAGTCTTTGCCTCAAATCATGGCCCCAAAGGGAGGAAGAGAGGCCAAGGCACTATTTTTAGCCTTTTGAATCTCCTCTGATCACTGCTTAACCTGCTACAGAAAGCACAAATGGAAGCAAGATACTAAATCATCAAAAGCAACCTATTCTTAACCATAAGAGAAATACATCTAATAGCAAACTAATCTAAAAACTGAAATAAAGCATAGAAATACAAGTAAAGAGAAGCTTGGCTGCTTGGTTTTGGCCTTAACCTAAGAGCTTCAACCCTCTGAGGTAACTCAGTGCTAGCTCAAAAAGGATTCCATCTTCATTATCAAAAAATAGCAAGATTACATAAAACTGTCATAAAATAGTAAGCTCGAAATTTGAGTAGAGTTTACACAAGCAAAAAAAAGTCGACCCTAGTGAGGCCCTAGGCCTCTCTAATTATACATCTGAAGCTACCAACAGCTTCCTTAAAATCAGGGAGGCTTGGCTCCCAAAACTCGAGATAACTATCAATCATCTTCCACTTGCTCGGTTGCCTTCTAGTGCATGATTCAGCTGCTTGTACTCCAAGCTGAATGAAGGGGAATTCGAAGTGAGGAGCAATAAATGAAGGGGATTCCCTCCTATAAGTCCTCTCCTTTGTCTACTTCGAGTTATTGTTGTATTTTTACCACTATATCCTTGACTTTGACCTCAAAATCCATCAATAATCTGCATTAAATACATGTTAGACCACATGGCATAATAACTAACTCAACTCACCCTATAAGCATAAATATAATAAGAAAATCACGAAATAAGCTAAGAGAATGGTTGATTTAACTAGGTTAGGAGGTAAAATGAGCCCATATAATTACCCATTTATGAGGCTCATCAGGCAATAACACTTCCATCTTTATAGTTGTGAGTGGTAGGCTTCCTTGTGGCCATAATTTTGTTTTCCATATTTCTTGCCAACCTGAATGCTTTCTCCAATGAATCAAGTTCCCAAAGGTGAACCTCATGTTGGATTTTATCCTTTAAAGTCTTTATGAACACATCAATCCTATGCTCCTCTGGAATATCTTTTACCCTTATATTCAATTTTTGGAAGTCGTCAATGTGCTCCATCATTGAACCCTTTTGTTTGAGATTTATCAATTGGCTAAAAAAAGTGTTGCTTTTTGTATCCTCAGAATGTGCTATCATTTCTTTCGTAAAAAATTCCCAAGTCGCAATTTGTTTACGAGACAAAAGCCATAGATACCATACAAATTTATTTGGTTCCAAATATAAAGTTGCAATGCATACCTTTTGTGTGTTTTTCACATTATGGAGATCGAAATATTGCTCCATTTGTAGTATCCATCTTATGGGACCCTTGCCATCAAACTTCCTCATATAAATATTTTGAACATGGTGGGTCTTTGATCCACTATTAGAGTCTATGAAATCATGATTAACATTTCCTTTGTTCTCCTCATGAGTTTCCTTACTACCCTTTCTCTATTAGTAAGCATTTCTTGTAGCAAAGTTGTCATTTTTTCTTTCAAATCTATCTTCAAATCTTCCATGTTTCCTTTAAGTTTTTCTTCTATACAATCCATCTTAGCTTCCACATCTGTCTTCAAATATTCCATGTTTCCTTTAAGCTTTTCTTCTATACCATCCATCTTAGCTTCCATGCCTTTCTTTAAACCATCCATCTTAGCTTCCATTACTTTTTGTGAGAGTGAATTTTTTTGCACTTGGTCTCGTAATTTTGATATATCATGTTGCATTTCGTCCTCTTCTTCATGAATCATGCTAGATATTTCGGGTTTCTTACTAGGTGTTTCCATTTTCTTTCTTGGGGGAATCAATTAATGATAATAATGCTTCACTATGCCCTTTGAATTCCTTCAAACTAATTTTTCAAACAAAACTTATGCAAAATTTTGACAAAACTACAAAACTTTTATTCACTTTGTAGGAGCATGATATTTAATATGTTGTATCTCTATAATTTCGGATATTCAAGGTCTAAAATAGCACCCTGCAGTCTCCCTTTGAGTCCTCTTTCCAACCCGGCAAGTCTGATCAATATTGGATTCTGCAAGAAAGATTTATTCCAAATATCCCTCGATGACCTGATTATAGATTGGTTCAGTAGAGAGAACTTGTACTAAGTTCCACCTGTCACTGTTTCGACCTTATGACCTGAAACCAATACACTGAAAACTATAGGCCATCCTCTTTCTGTAATGTCTTATGAAATTTCACTCTGATGCTTAGAAAGAAGGTTATGAATATTTTCCTCAGGTCACCTGTTTGAGATATAATTCGAGATCCTACAAAAACCCTAACTTCCTTGGATCATCTCTCCATACATATAATGACACAAGCTTAGAAATTCGGACCCTAGGTTCAGTGAGAGGTAGGCTCAATTGAGTTTTGTTTTTGGCTTCTCAAATGTCGCAGAAAACAAGTTATAGAAAAAATTTCATGATGACCTATTTGGAGCAACGAAACCCTAGAATCCAAAGCTTTGATAACAAATGTTATACAACCATCTCGCAAAATAGAAGAAAAGATAGATCAATGCCTTCAAAATAAGCCTCTTCGAGAAGGAAACCTCCTTTACATTACACAAATGAGCAATTCTTGGATGATAAAAATGACAAAACCTCATTTCTATATATAGGAGTCTAAGGGGTCACAATATAATCAAAGCCAACATAACAATAATAATATAAGGGCACAATAATAACAATAGTGGGCTTCTGTGGGGCACAATAATAGCAATATGGGGACAATAGGGGCACAAAAATAAAAATAAGGGCTACAATGACAATAGTAATGGGGGAATCACTAGTATTATAGGGGCCTAACATCCGATAGCTAAAAGCAAAGCCTTTTTCTCAGTGGGGCAATTTTACAACACTTCGAGGGTCGACATAGTTGATGGAGACTGAGCCAATTCCTCAACTAAGTTATAATTTTTAGCAACCCCAACACGAGGGTTGAAAGAAGAATTATGAATAACTCCTTTCTAAGGCTTAATAATCAACTCTGTAGCATTCGTGGGTGGTGGAGGATCAGATGGAGGTGATGCCAAACTAGCATGTTGATTAGTAGCCTAAATGTTTGGCGGATTCGCATTACCATAGTCCTTGTTTCCATAAGATCATATTTATCCTTTGTGGAGGAAAGCATTAAAATAATGTTAGAGGAAGATGGGTCTCGAGCAACCATATGGGTCTCCTGATTGGGAAACGGGCCAGTCAACGCAGCGAGAGAAGCAGAGGATTTCAAAAATGGATTCACTTCTGCGCAGTGAGGAAAGTGATGAGTAAAGTTCTCCTCATTGAAAATCAAGCATGGGTAGTGAGGATTTTGTTTCTCATTAGCAGATTGATTTTTTTGTTTATCCTACGGTGAATAATCTTTCTTCTTTTTACCTTTTCCTTTCTTCTTGCTTCTTGGTTTCTATCAAGATTTTCCTTTATCAGATGAAATGGCATTTATCTCGAAAGAAGAATCCATAAGAGGATTGGATGAAGAGTTTTGAGCAGAAGCAGTGATAACACCACTAGATGGTTTGCCCACTATGTGCAAACTATCAAAACCATTGATTCCATGAGCTGCATGAGATTCTTTACCAGGAGTGGGAGGAACAATGTTTGAAGGTCTAGAAGCATCCAATATCTTTTCATAGAGGGTGTCAGATTGGGTATAGATGAGGTCCAAATAATTAGCATGAGAAATTACTTGCTCTTCAGTCATGACTTTTCCTTTGGCTACATCCTCTGTGATAGATGGAAACAGGTACATAATGAACCATTCCACTAACAATTGATCTAGAACATAGGTATTAACCAACTAGTGATGACGCTACCACCCATTAATGTGATATGAAATGTAAGTGGCCTTAGTTTGTTTAAAGTTGGTCAAAAGTTTCGTTTCAGTTTCATACCAGATGGGTAGCTTGAAATGCATAAGGAAGGTGGTAGCTAAGGAGTTGAAATCATCGAACGAAGCTCTGGGTAACTCAACGCACCATTTAGCTACAGTACCTGTAAGAGTACATTGGAAAAGATGTAATCATATGGAGTCATCATTAAGGGAGTTCGAAGAACACCATATATGATACGTCATGACATGGGTTGACAGGTCTTCTCTAGGATTCCCATTGAACTTTGGGATATCTGAAGGCAATTTGGTGGGAATTTTAAGCCACCAAGGGGAATGAGCAATGGGATCATTGCTATGCCGAGTCAAATATGGAAATTAGAGAGTCGCCATAAAAGGTAACTCCCAGTTAAAATCCGCTAGAGGATAGCCTGGATAAGAAGGAATATCCTGAGCCACAGGTACCTGCATTCTTAGATAAGGAGGGTTCTGATAAAGAGGAACTTGGGCACTAGAATAAGGATGATTCTGGTAATAAGCATACGCATAACCTTGTTGACCAACTCTAGGATGACCCTGCAAAGGATGGAATGATTGGGTTTGAAAAGGAACTTGAAGAACACCCTGATAAGGTTTATACTGTTGTCCTGCAGGATTTTGCATCATCCCGACATAAGCAGGGAAAATTTTAAGGATGGAAAATTATCTTAATGTTTAAAAACATTGGTGAATCTCACTAGTCCCTAATATGAAAACTATATAATGTTTATTGATATTTTTATAAAATTATTCAAATTTATAATGATTTTATATATAGTTTCTATATAATTTTGGCAATTTGTAAGGTAAAATAATTTTGTATTGTAAAATTTTGGCGAATCATTTTTATAAAAATGGAAATTGGTGAATTTTTTTTGTGGAAAAATCATGGAAAATTAGCCCAGCTACGAATATTATCCCCTAAAATTTTCCATGGACATAAGATGGGTTCGATTGGGGCTATGGCATACTATACACATTCTCTCCTATCAGAATTTGTAGGGTACCTTTCCCAAGTGGTTGAGACTGTAAGGTACCTTGTAAAGGTTGGGTAATTTGAACCTAAGGGGTACCAGATGCTAAAAGAATAGGTTGAGATGCAAAAACAACCTGTAAAGGTTGAATTACATGTATTTGAACTTGTTGAGGTATAGATAGATGGGTAGGAGTTTTAGATGAAGACGACACAGGTTGAGGATTCAACAATTGGTCCCAAAATGAACTAGCTTGGATGGTAAAAGTAGGTTTTCAAAAACTTGTAGCCATCCTAGGATAATGATGATTATAATAAGGTTGATTACCAATTTTAGGTATACCAACAACAGGTTCCCCCCTTCCACACAAGGGGAGGAGTGGATGATGGAGGCAACTACAATCTAGATGGAGGGCACCCAACATAAGGAGTGTTGGGCTAGTGAAGATAACGTTGCCCACTAACATAAGGGCCAACATGTTGTTGAATTGTAGGTATAGGTGGAGGAGAAGGAGCACGCTAAGTGGCATTCATAAGAGAATTACCAGATGAAATTCCTGAAATGGATGACATGGGAGAGGTCCAAGCACTGGATGTTGCACCAGAGAAGGTAGCAAATAAAGAATGATAATGAGGTGGGATGGACAGGCCACCATACAGATGTTCCTTCGGTGCTGTTGCAAAATTATATGAGGAAGCAACATTTTATGTCTCAACCATAGTGGTGGACATGGGTTGGGAGGTCAAATCAGATCTAGTCATGGTTAACAATCCCATTGAAGGTTGCTGTGAGAAATCTACGGGTGAGTCCAAAGAATCAGGTAAAGGAGTTTGTGATGGAGTCTAAAGATGAGGAAGATGATCAGTCTAATAAAAATGGAGTCCACTCCAATGAACAGGAGTAGAGGGATGAGGCTTCTCTTGCTAGATCTCTTCAATACTCACAAGTCAATATGGAAGAGGTTCACTGTTGGGTCCAAGATATACAGTGGGAGGTTATGTCTGAGGCAAAGGAAGAGAAGGGGAAGGACCTAAAGTAACATGTGAAGATGGCTGAGGTTCCTCATGTTCAACAACCCCAGGAAGTAAAGTATCTGACTCAAGAAAGTTACGTTCAATAACCTTAGGAAATAAGGTTCAAGGGCTTCAGTTTCTATTTTGTCAAATTCACCAACAAGAATAGAGGTAATCTCGGGTTCTGTACTCAAAGGGGAAGATGATTCTGGTTTATTAGATTTAGGGGAGGACCAGAAGTAGTTCTTGAATTTCATCATTCGGTAGTTTGTATCTTCTAATGCTTCTGACGATGGCTAGGAGTAGCTTCTGGTGGAAGAGGAGGCTTATTTTGCATTATACACGAACGATAGAGTGGGGGATTTTTTTCTTCCATGTTGGATATTTTTTTTAGAAATTAATACAAAAATAAATAAAAAAGAGGGTAATCTAGGCATTAATTACCAAGCAACCGTAAAATATAATATAGACCTTGGCGAACCAAGGACTTAACATATGTGAAGTAAATCACCCTAAATTTTGTGTTCTTTGTATCATGGTACACAAGATGCTCAACTCAGTTACCTATGGTGAGTATTGAAACCTATAGGGGACTTCCAAAACATACTAACAGTACATGGAAGTGCAGTCCGTAGTAGTGTTTTCTAATGTGTAATTTTTCAATGATATCATTCCCATATACTTTATGTGCATGGAGCACCATCCAATATACCCAAAGGTAAGTGGAGAACAATCCTATACACTCACATACATGGAACAAGATTTCACCCCTGGGATACAATGCTGGGAAATAATGGCATCTCCTACATTTAACGAGCCAGAACACATCTCTATCCTATACCTATAAATTTTTGCATTAATGTTACAAAAGCTCATTAGGTTCATTCAATAAATTTTATTGTTTATCATCAATTAAGTTTTAGTTTTTGGGCTCACCACAAATGTCACCTGAATATCCCAAAATGAATACTAGCATGAGGAAATGAAATCTTTCTTATCCGAATGGAAGATGGAATCCACCCATGGTATTGTAAGTGGAATCCACCCATGGAATTTACCCATGGTATTATTAGCCCATGGTATTTTCCCATGGTATTGTAAGTGGAATCCACCCTTGGTATTCATCCTGCCATGGTATTTATCCACTCATGGAATTTACCCATGGTATTCATTATGTTAGAAAATTATATATTACAGAGAAATGGAACACATAAAATATTGCAGAAATATAAACACAAAAAAAAGCGAAAAACAAGAGAGACACATATATATGTGGTTCACCCAATTTGGGCTATGTCCATGGAAAAATAGCCAGTCCTTCCTTTATATTATCCAACAAAATGAAGAGATACAACCTACAGTAGATCCATTGTCATTCCCTCTTCGCTCTCACACAATCTCCTCTCCCTTTCTTGCTTAGAATACACACACCTATCCAGCCACAATACAATTCCCTCATATATAGAAAGGGGTTGCCTTCTAGGGAAAAAAAACCCAAAATTAAACATAACTTCTACCATCATATCATCCGCCTAATGAATAGATCAGATTGACTACAAAATCACAATATTTTACAAGGCAATTTTACATTTTTTTTAGCTTTGGGGGCGCTTCCCCTGAACCCCCGTCAAGGGGTGGCTCATAAAATCACCATATCCACCCCTAATGTCGATTAAACGATGGGCAGCATTATTGGCCCATTACGAACTGGGGTCCAATGCGGTGATACCTCTGAATAAAGAAGATAACTAGGCTCCACACCCAACAATCTCCCACTTAGAGACTAATGATAGCAACTCCACCGCTGCTTCATCTGCTGGACAATGACTCCACTTTGGACCTGGTTGTTTCTCATGTTCATCATCATACTTTAAGACCAATTGAAACTGAGAAAAATCTCAGTTTCTACTTGGTTACAACTTTTGTTAACATATCTGCAGGATTCTGGCTAGTGTGTATCTTTTCTAGCTTCAGTTGTCCATCTTCCAACACTAATAGTATGAAATGGTACTTGAGCTATATATGTTTAGTCTTAGAATGAAATTTTGAGTTCTTCGCAAGATGAATGACACTTTGGATGTCACTATATAGCCTTCCCAACTCTTGCTTCTTACCCAATTCATCCATAAACATTTGTAAACAAATTATTTCTTTACTAGCCTCTGTAGTAGCAACATACTCTGCTTCATCGTTGGGAGTGCGAAAACACTCCACAATTTTGAAACCCAACTAAAAGTTATTCCACCTACAGTAAACAAATACCCTATGGTGCTCCTCCTATTATCTCTATCACCTGCTGTATCTACATCAACATATCCCTTTAGAGAAATGTTTGAACCACCATAGCATACTGCTTCATTTGTGATACCTCTCAAATACCAGAATCCACTTCATTGTCATCCAATGTTCTTTTCCTATATTGTTCATGTACCTAATTACAACTCCCATTTCATGTGCAATATCAAGCCTTGTTTAGACCATTGCATACATTATGCTTCCAACTGCTGATGCATATGGAACTTTAGACATATAAGCCATCTCTTCCTGAGTCTTGGGACACATCTCATTACCTAGTTTGAAATGGTGAGCCAAAGGTGTAGTAACTAGTTTTTCATTCTAGATATTAAATATTTCTAACACCTTTTATATGTACTCACTCCGAGACAATGTTAATTTGTGATTTTTATTGTCTCTAGTTATTGTCACACCAAGGATTTGTTTTGCAGCACCCAAATCCTTCATTTCAAATGAATTTGCCAATTTTACTTTGAGCACATTTATTTCCTTCATGTTAGAACCTGCAACAATCATGTCATCTACATACAATAACAATATAATATAGTTGCAATAATTTTTCCTTTTGAGATAAACACAATGATAAGAGTGATATCTATTATAACCTTGTTCAGACTTAAACCTATCAAATTTTAGATACTGCCACCTTGTAGCCTATTTTAAGCCATACAACCTCTTCTTCAACCTGCACACTAGTTTCTCCTTCCCTTTGACATCATATCCTTGTGGCAGCTGCATATAGATCTCTTCCTCCAAATCCCCATGGAGAAAGGTCATCTTTACATCTAACTGCTCAAGATGCAAATCTTTTGCTACTACTAGACTTAAAATAGTTCTGATTGAAGTCATTTTAACAACAGGAGAAAATATCTCATCAAAGTCTATAACTTTTTTCTGTGCAAACCCCTTCACCACAAGTCTAGGTTTATACCTTTTTCTACCTCCATCTTATTCCTTCAACCTGTAAACCTATTTATTCTACAATGTTGTTTTACCTATAGGAAACCTGACTAAGTCCCAAGTCTGGTTATGTACCAAGGATTCCCTCTCTTCTTTCATAGCTAGCACCCACTTCTTCCTGGTTTCTACCTGCACTACTTCTTCATAACATTCTGGTTCACCAAAATCAGTCAACGATACATAATATAATAGAGGGTATCATTCAGGGGGTCTACTTATCCTGGTAGATCTTTTAACACCACTTTCAAGTGTTTGAGGTTCATGTTGCTGTGGTTGTTCTGGCTGTTGATCATTATAATTTTCAGGCACCTTTAATTTTTCTGTGATCTCATCAAGCACTGTGTATTCTCTATTTTATTTTTCCTATTTCTTTTGCTGCATATGATCCTTATACAAAACCTTTTCACTGAATATAACATCTCTACTCCTAATAATTTTGTGATTTTCATAATCATATAAGAGATAACCAAAATCATTAACACCATATCCAATAAGGGTACATTTCTTTGATTTTTCCTCAAGCTTTGTTCTATTTCATTTATTGATGTGGACAAAGGATTCAAACCCAAAAGTCCTTAAAAATGAGTAGTTTACCTTTTTACGTGTCCATGCCTCCTATGGAATACCTCTATCCAAGGAAATTGAAGTCCCTCTATTTATTAGATAAACAACAGTATCTACAACATCTGCCCAAAATTGTAAAGGCAATCTCATGCACCTTGCACGCTTCATGATTGTCATGTTCATCCTTTCTGATAGACCATTTTCTTGTGGTGTTCTTGTAACTGTCTTCTCTTTGGGAATTCCATGCTCTGAACAGTGGTTATCAACTATTTGCTGCAATATTCACCTCCATTGTCTGATCTGAGACACTTCAACCTTTTTCCTATCTCATTTTCAACCAAAGCTTTCCATTTCTTTAAAGTATCAAATACATTAGATTTATTTTGAATACAATAAATCCAAGTTTTTATGGTTGCATCATCAATAATAGTAGCATAATAATGGGAGCCACAAAGAGATCATGTTAGGTCCCTATACTACTAGTGTAACCCCTTATTGTTATTAGTACAAACCCCCTTATTATATTGGTGTGCCCATGTAGTTCCCATATTGTCATTATTGTGCCCCATAGAATTCCACTATTGTTATTATTGTGCCCTTACATTATTATTGTTATGTCGGCTCTGATTATATTATGACCCCTTAGACTCATATATATAGAAAGGATGTCTTGTCATTTGTATCATCCAAGAATTTTTCATTTGTGTAATGTAAAGGAGGTTTCCCCCTCGAAGAGGTCGAATTCTAAGGCGTTTATCTCCCTTTTCTATCTTTTTGTGAGTTGGTTTCATAACATTTGGTATTAGAGCTTTGGATTCTATGGTTTCGCTACTCCAAACACACCATTTTGGAATTTTCTCTATAACTTTTTCGCTACAAAGTTTCAGAATCGAAAAAAAACCATTTGAGCCAAAATCTTTATGAACCTCGAGTCTGAATTTTATATCTTTTCTCACTATATTTTTGGAGATATGATCTAAGGAATTTAGGGTTTGTGCAAGCTCCATAATTCCATCTCAAACAGGTCAACATGTAATTTTCACTATAATTTTGTTTCTACGAAGGTTCAAACTCTAAACTTAAAACCCATTTGAGCAAAAATAGTGGTGCAGCGTGGACCCGAATTTCAAATCTTTTTTTGCTATATTGTCGGAGATACAGTCCAAGACATTTAGGGTTTATACAGGCTCCCAAATTGCATACCAAACAGGTGACATGGGGAAAAGCATCATAACTTTCTCTTTGAGCATCAGATTGAAATTTCGTAAGAAGTTACAAAAAGAGGAAGAAATTTAGTTTGTTGTGTATTGGTTTTAGGTCCTAAGGTTGAAATAGTGACACATGGCACTTCGTACAAGTTTGCTCTACTAAACCAGTCTATAATCAGGTCATCGTGGGAGATTAGACATAACTCTTCCTTGAAAAATCCAATCTTGATCCGACTTATGGGGTTAGAAAGAAGACTCAGAGGGCTACCACAAGATGCAATTTCATAACTTGGAGATCTAAAATTACAGAGTAACAGTCGTTTCAAGATCTAGCTCCAAAAATCAAGAAAGCACGATATGAGGAAGTTTGATGGCAAGGATCCATTAAATTGGATACCACAGATGGAGCAATATTTTGATCTACATGAGGTGCAACTATTACAAAAGGTACGTATTGCATCTTTATATTTAGAACCGAATCAATTTTTATGGTATGAAGGGCTTTGTTCTTGTAAACCACTTGTCACATGGTCAATTTTCACAGATATAATGATAGCACATTATGAGGATACAAAGAGAAACACCTTCTTTAGCCAATTGATAAATCTCAAACAAAAGGGATCAATGGTAGAGCACATTGAGGACTTTCAAAAATTGAATATAAGGGTAAACGATATTCCAGTGAAGCAAAGGATTGATGTCTTCATAAGGACTATAAATGATAACATTCAACATGAAGTTTTGTCTCTTCCTTCTTCCGTTGCGTGGAGAACTTCTCTGCTTCCATCGCGGGGTCAGCTGGAGCATGCCACTCTGGTGGCCAAGACTCAAGGACTGTGAATATCACATCGTCAATGTTGGGTCCCTATAATACTAGTGATTACCCCATTAATATTGTAGTTATACCCCTTATTTATATTGTTGTGCCCCTATTACCCCCATATTGTTGTTTTTGTGCCCCATAGAATCCCTCTATTGTTATTTTTGTGGCTTTATATTATTATTATTAGGTCTGCTGGATTATATTGTGACTCTTTAGACTCCTATATATAGAAAGGAGGTTTTGTCATTTGTATCATCCAAGAATTGTTCATTTATGTAATGTAAAGGAGGTTGCCCCCTCGAAGAGGCTGAATTCTAAGGCGTTGATCTATCTTTTCTATCTTTTCTTGAGCTGGTTTCATAACATTTGGTATCAGAGCTTTGGATTCTAGGGTTTCGCTGCTCCAAACAGGTCATCGTGGAATTTTCGCTATAACTTTTTTTCTGTGACGTTTCAGAAGTCGCAAAAAAAACCCATTTGAGAAGAAATCACGCTGAACCTTGGGTCCGAATTTCAGATCGTTTCGCGTGATATTGGCGGAGATATGATCTAAGGAAGTTGGTCTTTTTGCAGACTCCTGAATTACATTCAAAACAGGTGACCTGGGGAAAATCGTCATAACTTTCTCTCTGGGGATCGGATTGAAATTTCATAAGAAGGTAAAGAAAGAGGACGGACTGTAGTTTCTTGTATGTGTGTTTTAGATTCAAAGGTTGAAACAGTGACTCGTGGCACGTCGTACAAGTTCGCTCTACTGAACCAGTATAAAAGCAAGTCACTGTGGGAGATTTCACATAACTCTTACTTGGAGAATCCAATTTGGCTCAGACTTGTGGCATTGGAAAGAGGACACAGAAGGCTACTACAGGTAGCAATTTCAGAACTGGATGATCCAAAATTACAGAGATACATCAGATTCAATATCAGGCTTCTATAAAGTAAAAAAAGGTGTGTAGTTTTTTTTTAAATTTTTATGTAAGCTTGGTTTAACAGAATTCAAAGGGCATAGTAAAGCATTATTATCGGTAACTGATGCCCCGAGGAAAGAAAATGCAAACACCTAGTAAGGAACCTGAAAGCTCTAGCATGACTCATGAAGAAGAGGAAGAAATGCTACATGATATATCAAAATTACAAGAACAAGTGCAACAAATGTCACGATCACAAAAGCTAACAGAAGCTAAGATAAGTGGCGTGGAATCTAAGATAAATGGTGTGGAATCTAAGATAAATGGCGTGGAATCTAAGATAAATGGCGTGGAATCTAAGATAAAGGACGTGGAATCTAAGATAAAGGGCATGGAAGCTAAGATGGAGGATTCGATGGTAAATTTGAAGATAGATTTGAAGACAGACATGGAAGAATTGAAGAACTTGCTACAAGAAAGGGTCACTAATGGTGAAAAGGTAGTAAAGGAAACTCATGATGAGAACAAAAGAAATGTTAATCATGATTCCATAGACTCTAATGTTGGATCGAAGACTCACCATGTTCCAAAAATCGATATGAGGAAGTTTGATGGCAAGGATCCCGCCACATGGATATTACAGATGGAGCAATTCTTCGATCTCAATAATGTGCAAAACACACAAAAGGTACGTATGGCAACTTTATATTTGGAACCAAATCAGTTTGTATGGTATCAATGGCTTTGTTCTCGTAAACAATTTATCACTTGGGCAATTTTTACGGAAGAATTGATAGCACATTATGAGGATACAAAAAGCAACACTTTTTTTAGCCAATTGATAAGTCTCAAACAAAAGGGTTCAATAATGGAGCACATTGAGGAGTTCCAAAAATTGAACATAAGGGTAAAAGATATTCCAGAGGAGCATAGGATTGATGTGTTCATAGGGTCTTTAAAGGATAATATCCAACATGATGTGCGCCTTTGGGAACCTGATTCATTAGAGAAGGCATTCAGGTTAGCAAGAAAAATGGAAAGCAAAATTATGGCAACTAGGAAGCATACCATTCACAACTATAAAGATGGAAGTGTTGTTGCCCATAGTCTTCCACAACCTACAAGGTTGACACCACAACAATTGGAAGAAAAAAGAGCAAAAGGGCTTTGTTACAATTGTGATAGCAAATACACAAAAGGTCATAAGTGTGCTGAGAAGAAATTATTCTACATAGATTGTGAAGAGGAAGAAGAAAAGGAGCAAGAAAGGTCAAAAGAAGAGGATATATTCCAGGAACAAAGCCTAGATGAAGAACAAATAAATCCGACCATATCTTGTAATGCATTGGTGGGAATTACCACTCCTCAAACCATCAAGATAGAAGGACAAATCAAGAAGAAAAAGGTAATAGTGTTGATTGATTCAGGAAGCACCCACAATTTTATTCATTGTAGGGTAGCAAAAGAATTGAATTGCTTCCTATATCCAGCACCAGAGTGTCAAGTGATGATTGCAAATGGAGGAACAATAAATTGTTCTGGAAAGTGCCATAATATCAAGCTATCCATGGGAGAATATGTATTGACTAGCCCAATGCTTTCCATTCCAATGGGAGGTGCTGATGTTGTACTAGGAGTCCAATGGCTACAATCCTTGGGTACAATAGCTTTTAATTTTCAAGAACTTTTCATGAAATTTTCTGTGGAAGGAAAGGAAGTTGAATTAAGGGGTATTGCAGGGAAACCAGGAAAGATAATCAGCTCTAATGGCATGACAAAGCTTCTAAAAAAGGAGCAAAGAGGTGTAATTGCACAATTATGTTCGCTAGATGTTTCCACATTGGAATCATCTATTTCTCCAGATCTCCAAAAAGTCCTGGACAATCATTCCAAGGTATTTGAGACTCCCAAAGGTCTCCCACCTATGCGTGATCATGATCATGCTATTCATCTGATTCCAGGAAGTGTTCCTCCAAACATCAGGCCGTACAGATATCCATATGTCCAAAAAAGTGAAATTGAACGTATGGTTGCAGAAATGCTAGAGGCTGGTATAATTCAACCGAGTCAAAGTTCTTTCTCAGCTCCAGTAGTATTGGTGCACAAGAAGGATGGATCATGGCGCATGTGTCCAGATTATAGGGAGCTCAACAAGCTCACTATTAAAGATAAGTTCCCCATTCCTGTCATTGATGAATTACTGGATGAATTGCATGGATCAATTTACTTCACCAAGTTGGATCTTCGTTCGGGATATCATCAAATCAGAATGAAGATTGAAGACATTCCGAAAACGGCATTTAGAACTCATGAGGGTCATTATGAATTTTTGGTCATGCCTTTTGGCCTTACCAATGCACCTTCAACATTTCAAGGTTTGATGAATTCAATTTTCAAACCATTCCTTAGAAAATTTGTGTTAGTATTTTTTGATGATATACTAATCTACAACAAGTCTTGGAAGGATCATGTTGAACATGTTGACAAGGTGCTACAACTATTGGAGGAGAAACAATTATATGCAAAAAGATCCAAATGTTTCTTTGGAGTCCAGGAGGTGGAATATTTGGGTCATATTGTATCTCATGAAGGAGTTAAGGTAGACCCTAGCAAAATTAAAGCCATTAAGGAATGGAAAATCCCCACATCCATAAAGCATCTGCGAGGATTTCTTGGGTTGACAGGGTATTATCGCAAGTTTGTTAAGAATTATGGGAGAATAGCAGCACCTCTAACAACATTATTGAAGAAAGATTCATTTTCATGGACTCCGGAAGCAACAAAGGCCTTTAAACATCTTAAAGAGGCAATGTGCCAAGCACCGGTCTTAGCTACACCGGACTTCACAAAAACCTTTATTGTGGAATGTGATGCTTCAGGAAATGGAATTGGTGTTGTTCTAATGCAAGATGAAAGACCCATTGCTTTTGAAAGTCGTCCAATCAAGGGAAAGTTTTTAAGCAAAGCTATTTATGAGAAGGAAATGTTGGCAATACTCCATGCACTTAAGAAATGGCGACCCTACCTAATGGGAAGACACTTCAAGGTAAAAACGGATCATGATAGCCTTAAATACTTTTTAGAACAAAGATTATCCTCTGAAGAGCAACAAAAGTGGGTCACAAAGATGTTGGGTTATGACTTTGAAATCATCTACAAAAAAGGGAAGCAAAATGTGGTGGCAGATGCACTCTCAAGAAAGGATGAGGATGTGGAAGCATTGTTGTGTGCCATTTCTATTATCCAACCAGATTGGATAAACGAAGCAAAGGAGGAATGGAAGAATGACGAAGAAGTGTGGGCACTTATTCGAAAGCTACAACAAGATTCCAGTACTTCTGATACATTTAGCTGGCAAAATGATTCGTTATGGTACAAAGATCGCTTATACCTCTGTAAGAATTCCCAGCTAAAACAAAAGATTCTTATGGAATTGCACACTTCTCCCTTAGGAGGGCACTCAGGATTTTTAAAAACTTACCACAGGGTTAAGAAGGAATTTTTTTGGGATGGCCTTAAATCAGATATTCAAAAGTTTGTGGCGGAATGTTTGGTTTGCCAACAAAATAAAGTTGAAACAATTAAGACACCGGGTCTATTACAACCTTTATCCATTCCAAGCCAACGTTGGGAGGAGGTTTCAATGGATTTTATCACAGGTTTACCCAAGTCTGAGGGAAAGAGTGTCATCATGGTGGTAGTTGACAGACTTACCAAGTATGCACACTTTTGTGCATTATCACATCCATTTAAAGCCAGTACAGTTTCTACTGCATTTATGGAAACAGTTCAAAAGCTACATGGAAACCCAAAGATTATTGTAAGTGACAGAGATCCCATTTTCACTGGAAATTTTTGGACAGAATTATTTTCTTGTCTTGGTACTCAGTTAGCTCATAGCTCATCTTATCATCCTCAATCTGATGGGCAAACTGAGATAGTAAACAAATGTTTGGAAGGATATCTTCGTTGCTTTGTATCTGATAAACAGACACAATGGGTCAAATGGTTGCCTCTGGCTGAATGGTGGTATAACACTTCCTTCCATACAGCAACAAAAATGACCCCATTTATGGCACTTTATGGGTACCAACCACCATCAATCACATCATATTTAAGAGAAAATTCTAAGGTTCAGGCAGTGGAACATCACATCGAACATCAACAACAAGTCCTCCAACTCTTAAAGGATAACCTCGTGTTGGCACAAAATAGAATGAAACAACAGGCAGATCAACATCGCAGTGAAAGAAGTTTTGATGTAGGTGATTGGGTATTCCTACGGCTACAACCATATAAGCAAATGTCCCTAAAGCAAGCTAAGAAGGATAATAAATTATCACCAAAGTATTATGGTCCGTACAAGGTGTTGGAAAAGATTGGTACTATGGCATACAAATTGGAGCTTCCTGCAGCTTCTCGATTGCACCCAGTTTTCCATGTTTCATGTTTAAAGAAGGTTATAGGCGACAAGCTCCCAGTTCAAACAATATTGCCAGAACTTGACGAAGAAGGAAAAATTATATTGGAACCGGAAGCAGTCACAGAAACAAGAACTCGACAGCTACGAAATCGATCAATTTCAGAGTATCTTATCAAGTGGAAGAACTTATCCGCTGAAGATTCCACATGGGAGGATGAGAATTTTATGCAGAAGTATCCAGAACTGCTCAAGCGTTGAGGACAACACTTTTTTGAAGGAGAGGGGCATGTTGGGTCCCTATAATACTAGTGATTACCCCATTACTATTGTAGTTATACCCCTTATTTATATTGTTGTGCCCCTATTACCCCCATATTGTTATTTCTGTGCCCCATAGAATCCCTCTATTGTTATTTTTGTGGCTTTATATTATTATTGTTAGGTCTGCTGGATTATATTGTGACTCTTTAGACTCCTATATATAGAAAGGAGGTTTTGTCATTTGTATCATCCAAGAATTGTTCATTTATGTAATGTAAAGGAGGTTGCCCCCTCGAAGAGGCTAAATTCTAAGGCGTTGATCTATCTTTTCTATCTTTTCTTGAGCTGGTTTCATAACAGTCAATCACCAAATACAGTAAATCATGCCACGTCTTCGTAGGGTCCTTCCGTGCCTTGATGAATACATGGTGGAAATCTGCTTTGAACTCTGCAAAGCTCTGCAAACTGTTGTATACAGTGGGTGATAACTGTGGCTTGCAATTGATCCCCATCCGGATGTTCATCTCCATTAGCACCCAAAATATCTTGCTTTCTTTTATCCACTGTGCGTCCTTGGTCGCCCACAAAGAAGTGTACTTCGCTGCCTCTGGGAGGTCTGGCGTGATCAAAGGGAATTGTCTATCTTCGGGCAGCTCCCATGCCACCAGTACTATCGACAACAAGAGCCATGCGTAATGAAACGTTTTTCTGTGCTCATGTGCCTCATGGTAGTTCGCAAGGAACTCACCACATAGATAGTTTGCCCAGTCGAATTGGACCCCTTCTACGCATTGCGTCGCTAGTGCAACGACTAGCGCGGGCACCTCATCCGCGTGGCACTTCTGCATCACCTTCCCTACCAATATATGTGTCGCGACCTTGACTACAAGGTTGTTGATGTTGGAGATGGCATACCCTCGCTTCTTCTTCTCCAACTTAAACTTCTTTTTCATGGCCTCTGCGAGGGCCAACTCGCCACCTTTTCCCTCTGAAATGTTTGTTGGATTCTCCCCTAAGCAAGGTAGCCATGTAATCTGGTGAATCAGATGGTCTGTGATGGGTATGGGCTCCTCTAGCCATAAGCACCCATCGGGCACCAAGCAAAGTAGCTACCTGATGACGAAAACGGTCACTAGGGTGCAGTTGTAATGCGGAACCCAGAGCAAGTTTAGTAACCCTGCTTTCTTGACACCTCTGAGCCATTTGCGTGGCTCCAATTCAATCATTCCAGCCGGCACGTCTATCTTCTAGCACATTAGCTTTTCTGTCACTAAATGTGGGAACTTCTCATGGTCTACGAGGTCCCAATCTTCAAATTTCAACGTAGGAACCCGCCCCAAGTGCAGTCCCTCAAAAATAATATCATTAGGGAGCAGCGAGGTTTGTAGAGAGCTCTTTCACTCATCTATACCCTTTGGAACCTTGGCTTTACCCTTGCGCAGAGGAACATATTCTGACAGCCTGGTGATAGGGTCTGCTCCCTCGGTTTCGACTTCCATCTCTACATCCTCCTCCTCCACCAGGATTTCTTCAAACTCTTCCTCCTCATCAGCCTCCAGATTAATGGCCTTTCCCTTTTCCTACAATGTGAGCTTGGTCCTCAGTGGATTTTGGGGCAAGACGGGCACCGAGATCATGGCCTATTCATCCTTCTTGGGTCTCGGTGTTCGCAGTGATTTAGGGACCTCAACGATTATTCGGGCGCTCTCTAGGGCTTCCACTTCCGAAATTTCCTGCGCAGCTTCCTTGGTTGTCACTACTCTTGTGTCCATTGCTTCTTTGGGTGCTAACGTAGTGCTATTCCACAGTTCTTTCAGTGTCTCTGGTAATCGATCAAACAACGAATTCGCTTTCGGAGTCTCGAATAAGTCTCGGTTCATGAATACTTGAGCACGAAACAAATCAGTTCTCAAAATGTCAAGTGTTGTTTGCTAGACAGCCACTTGTAATTTATAGCGACTTTTGAATTTGAGTTCGACCATTCCCCCCACATTCAGTCCATTAATGCTAGATTGGCGGTAGATTTTCAAGAATCTAGCCCATAAAGTTCACCTTAAATGCATGTCGCCCACTCCATTTGGCCTGAAACCAACCATCAAGTCATGAATAGTGACTTTAATGGTCACTTTCTGGCCAAATTGCGCGCCAGCATAACTATCTTCGTGCGGTCGCAGACCTTGTGATACTTCGCTACTGCGCGCAATCCTAACATCGCGTAGTTCCCAAGCAGAGTATTTTATAGTCCCGCACCTCCCTTCAACTCCCTGGAGTGCTAAGACTATGCCACTTTCATATAACCAAATCGTTGGATCACCAGTGTATGGCTTCAAGCGACTGCCATTCACCTTTCCTGGGAAGGGTTCTCCATTTAACTTTACCAACTGCACCGTGCCTCCATCAGTAATCTCCTTAATAATATATGGCTCTAACCAGTGCATCCTGAATTTTCCGAGGAATTTATCAAACTTACTATCATACAACAAAACCAGATCATTTACCTTGAATGTGCGCAACATAATATGTCGGTCATGCGATGCTTTTTCACGCTGCTTTTAAACCTGCTGGTGAAATCCAACCAAAAATCATTCTTCTTCGAGCTCATCTAGTTGCGCGAGCCTCTCCTCCAGGGCTCCGTGATCTGTCATACCTGTGAGTGTTGTTATGCGTAGACTAGGCACGATGTATTCCATAGGCATTACGACTTCCACTCCATAGACAAGCCTAAAAGGTGTATGTCCCGTTATCTTCTTACATGTCATCCGATAAGCCCATAATACTACAGGTATGCACAGATCCCAATTACTTCGCTGAGCATTGCATACCTTGGTCAGCACGTTTTCAAGAACTTGTTGAATGCCTCCACTGTACCGTTAGCCATTTGTGGATTCAAAGGCATTTCATCCCTATGTGATGGCCTGCTTGTTCTTTGACATACATCACATGCCTTATAATAAGCTTTTGAATCTTGATGAAGGGTTTGCCACCACAACCCTGCGTGGAGAATCTTCTGCGCAGTTTCTATTCCTACATAATGTCTTCCCAACATTAAGATCCATCTACAAATTCGCCCCCCCAACACATGCTTATTGAAAAGGTATTTTAGTGTGGAGTACATGTGCATCTGTGCAGGGTGGGGCTCTTCTCCATAGGCCTGAGTCCACTTGGCCAGATGCATGTGTGGATCATCCTACCCATTGTGCTTTTCTGTCAGTCGCATCTTAGGCTTCCCAAATCATACTCGCATCATTCTCCTACATTCATGCCAATCGTTAAAGCTTCCTTTGTGCATACCCCACCATCCTGCGGGCATAGCGCATAGTACCCAGTCCAAGGCCTGGAAACGTTGCTTTTCTGACACCTCCCTTTCAAACACATCCAAGAAGGTATCTACCTAATTTGGACCATCATAAGTAGGTAGATCTCTTACTTCTGTCGACACACAATGCAACGACTGGGTAATCATATTGCAATTCAACATAGTTACTTTGTGTAACCGATTCTTCCATCGTTCCACTTCTTCATCAGAATCCAAAGTGTAGGAGCTCTCGCGCTCCCACGTAATCTGCCCATCCACGGTGGGATTCACCCAGTCTTAGTCTCATGCTATTATCTTATAGATAAAGTCCAGATCATTATCACTTTCATAGTCGCAAACCGGTTCCATATTGTGTGATCCTTCAGCAGGGTCTAGGGGTATAACTACGCGTAGTGATTTATTTTCAAAGATCATCTTGCACTTCTTTAGATTAATTATCCCATTTATATCAGTAGCCCAGTGAATTCCCAGGAGCACGGGGTAGGGATTGTTGTCATCAACAATCATTATCAATTTGAAATATGCCAGCGCGCTTGCTCCCTCGATATCCATAGTTATTCCCTACAATAGCCCAATGGGTATTATTTTCTGCTGATTCGCCATCCTTAGCTGAGTTGGGAACCATTGTAGTGTAGGTCTCCCCATTCGCTCCAATGTCTGTTTTGGCAGAACATTCACATCTGATCCAAAATCTAGAATGACTTGATCCATTTCGTATTCTCCGATCTGCGTGGTGAGTCTCATTTCTCATCTCGTTCTTGTCTTATGTTTTTCAATCTTGTGGACTATGGGCAGTTCACCTGGAGTGGTCCCAGCACATCTTTTGATGAGCTCGTGTAACCCTTTCATAGCCTTACCGTCGCACAGTAACTTCATACAAGTTTCCAAGAAATTTGTGAGCATGGATGGGTCCATCTCCAGCTCAGGCTTATCTTTGCTTCCTGAAGTGGAGGCCTCAGCGAAGCTCCTCTTAGCTTCCATGCAGGTTTCCCAAGTGCACTCCAAATCAAACTTATCTACTTTCACTGGGGCTTTGTGAACCCATGTACTATCTTTCGGTTGTTCTCCTTTGTCATCTCCCATCTCAATTCCACTTCGGAGCACTATGTTGACGTTCGGATCTTCCTCGTGTGACTCAGACTTCATCATCTGCAGTTTCTGAGTCGAGGGAGGTGGTATGAAAATATTTTGTCTCATGATCAAACAACATGCAATACTTGCACGACAGGCATGTTGGATTAGTGAAATCACGGGCATAGTTTCTTGGTCCTTCGCAATTATAGCAAATCAATTGTCCGCCACCTTTACTAGGTCCTCCTCCACCTCGGCCTCATCCGCACCCCTGAAATCCTGTTCGTGCCATTCCGACATTCTGGTCAAGGGGCTGCATTTCAGCCTGAACTCTGTAGGTGGGAGTTCTATCCATCATCAACTCATAGCTCCTGCAAGTATGCTCGTCATGTCCCACTGACCTACAAAAGTTACAGAACAACTATTATGGAGTTTGCATATACTTCTATAACAAGTGGCAGTTATCCATGGCAATTTTTTATGCTATGTGACAGATATCCCCCCACAAAGCAAGTGTCACGATAGGTCCTGCTTGAGCTTCCAGTCTTAAAGGCATCGGTCCTCCTCCTGAAAGGTAATTTGTAAAAACCAAACAGTGGTCTTTGTCATGACCCTGACTTTTTCATTTTAAACACCACATTTCTTCATGTACCTCTGGCTGAACAATCCTAGCATGTTTTAGAATTTGCATCTCAAGGCACAGATTCTTCAGTTGCGCGTGGATCTGCTGAACTCCTAGGTTAGGATCTTACATCGGAGTCTCATGTAGCCTCATAGCAATCTCTAAGGCCTCTGCCTGACTTGTTATCTTCTGTTGCAATAACACACTCCTTAAATGTGGTAGTAGCGAAGCTACAAACCACTCGTGATATTGTCCATCCATTAGATTCATATTGGCTTCACAGATCGTACATTTCAGCCTCTAATCTAGTTCCCAAGGCATCTCACTTGGTAACATCATGATCTCTTTGAATCCCACAATCAACTATGCCTCAGATTTAGGCCTGCTAAATTCTCTATTTATCATTGTTTGGATATCCATGACTCTCCCATTTGGGTTATCGTTGGAGTACTTAATATACCAGGTCAGCACATGATCCTGCAGGGCACTAACCAGCATCGCTTTCTTTATATGGTCATCTATAACACCTTGTGCTTCCCATACAACCCTTACAATGAACCAGAATTGGTCTGGATCCTCATTTCCCAAACCTTTGAACATAGGCGACTTCATTGTGCTTGCCATACTGGATCGCGGTGATGGTGGAGTTGGTACGGGTGAAGTTGGAGGTGATGGTGATGAAGCTGGTGGTGGTGTGGGCAGTGGTGGTATTCGCGGAATTCTTTGTATTATCAGATGAATATCACTTTGCAGAGAGACCTTCACGAGCTCTTCCTCGTCCCCTCGTGGAGGTGAAATCAAGGGGCTATTTTCTATACCCTTATTTCCTTCGTTCCTATAAACCTTTCCGCTTCCTGTAGCCCCGAACATCAAGGTAACTGCATAACCTTCTTTTCGCACAACAACATTTTAATCTAAGTATTCAAAGATTTTATGTACTTACCTCGTGGTCCTTTGAGAAAGCATCACTCTGCCTCGCTATAGCTGACTGAGGTGTCGACCGCGAACTCAGTAAAAAATCCTCCTATAATGTGATTGAGCCAATGATCGACGGTGCGTGTGATCTTATCCTCTGATGCTTTCAACCTGCGCACTAGCTCTGGGGTCCACACAATAGGACCATCAAGTTTCCACCTTCCTTGGCTATCTGCTAGCTTCATGATCCACTTGTATAACTCAGTAGGGAAGGATGCGAAAAATATTTCATGGATTTCCATATACAAGTAGCTATCTAGCCACTATTCTTTTGATAGTCACAGGTTTCTGTTCTCATGCAACGCGAACTTGTGAATTCTTCTGTCCAACCAACCTTTAATTTCTTTCTTAGTTGGATTCTAGTGATACGACTTCACTCATCTCTCATGCAGATTACGGTCCTGGCAACGGAACCATTTGTTGGCTTATAGGGGCCTGACCCAGGTTTAGTGTTAGTTAGCCAAACAAATCCCTACACTACTGGCCCTTTCGGCATCAGCCCATGGAGCGCAGACTGAAGTCTCACCTGAAGCAGTATGGGGGGATGCTGGAACCAAGTTTCTACACCCTTGAGATGGTTGTGATGTCGGTTTATTTGAACTCTACCTACCTTCGCACAGGTTGCTTCGTGCTCTATTCCACCCTTCAGTACCTTCGTGAAGTGTTACAATCGGCTTTCACAAAACCCTGACCAGGGCTGAGATGCTTTTGTGCCTCTAGGGCAATGAACTGTGATATTTTCCCCAAAATACGCTAAGTATCATACTTATCTTATTAAAATATCTTAGTTAGCTTCGTGTAAACAGATGTTCTTACATGCTTTCACTTAACCAATACAATTATACTCATTCATGCATCATATAAGCATTAGAAGTGAAATTCCTACCCGATATAACAGATGCATAAACAAGAAATAAATACGCATAAATGATAGAAAACTTCTCTTTATTAATACTTTCATATGATTATAGACTCGACTCGCCCTGCACACTCAATTGCGGACTACTAGGCCTCTGCGCACTCAACTGCAGAGCCTCTACCTATGCTACGACCCAAAACATAGACTTTTACTTAGAGCTATCTCTCATACATCATATCTTCTTCATCTTGTGTCTCCTTGATTGATTTTTATCTACTTAGAGCTTAGCTGTATGTTCACAGACCATGGGTAGATCTTCTACAGCCAACATTACATTATCAGAATAAGGGCGGACAACCCTATGACTCTTTAACAACTATGCACTCCGTGCCCACAAAATGCAGAGTCTTTACATTGGAATTAAAACATTTGACCAAAATATGGGCTCTAAGCCCCAAAACTGCCCTTGGGGGATCCTGCGCCCAACACAAAATGAGGTTCATCTTTCAGAACCTGTTTCATTGGAGAAGGCATTCAGGTTGGCAAGAAAAATTGAAAGCAAAATTATGGAAACAAGGAATCCCACCACTCATGACTATAATTATGGAAGTGTTTTTTCTCCTAGCCTTCCACAACCTACAAGGTATACGCCACAACAATTGGAATAAAAAAGAGAAAAAAGGCTTTGTTACAATTGTGATAGAAAATACACTAAAGGTCATAAGTGTGCTGAGAAGAAATTATTTTACATAGATTATGAAGAGGAGGAAGAAAAGGATCAAGAAACATCAAAAGAAGAGGATATACACTAGGAACCAACCCCAGAGAAAGAAGAACTGAATCTGACCATATCTTGTAAACCATTGGCAAGAAATACCACTCCTCAAACTCTCAAGATAGAAGGACATATCAAGAAGAAAAAGGTTCAAGAAGTGAAAGATCACATCGAGAAAGAAGAAATGAATCCACCATATCTTGTAATGCATTGGTCGGAATTACCACTCCTCAAACTATCAATATAGGAGGACATATCAAGAAGAAAAATGTTCAAGAAGTGAAAGATCACATCGAGCATCAAGAAATGAATCCAACCATATCTTGTAATGCATTGGAAGAAATTAACACTCCTCAAACTCTCAAGATATAAGGAAATATCAAGAAGAAAAAGATTCAAGCAGTGAAATATCACATCAAGCATCAACAACAAGTTCTCTAACTTTTAAAGGATAATGCCACTTTGGTGCATAATCAAATGAAACAACACGCAGATCAACATCGTAGCAAAAGAAGTTTTGATGTAGGCGATTGGGTATTTTTATGGGTACATCTCAAGAAAGCTATTTATGAGAAGGAAATGTTAGGAATACTACATGCACTTAAGAAATGGCAACCTTACCTAATGGGAAAACACTTCAAGGTAAAAATGGATCATGATAGTCTTAAATACCTTTTAGAACAAAGATTATCTTTAGAAGAACAGAAACAATGGTTCACAAATATGTTGGGTTATGACTTTGAAATCATCTACAAAAAAGGGAAGAAAAATGTTGTTGCAAATGCACTCTCAAGAAAGGATGAGGATGTGGAAGAATTGTTTTGTGCTATTTCTATTATCCAACCAGATTGGATAAATGAAGAAAGTGATGAATGGAAGTCGGAAGAAGAAGTGTGGCCACTCATTCAAAAGTTGCAGAATATCCCAGTTCAAACAATATTGCCAGAACTTGACGAGGAAGGAAAAACCATATTGGAACCTAGAGCAGTCACAGAAACAAGAACCTAACAGCTATGAAATCGATCAATTTCATAGTATCTCATCAAGTGGAAGAAATTACCCACTGAAGATTCCACATGGGAGGACAAGAATTTTATACAGAAGCATCAAGAACTACTCAAGTGTTGAGGACAACACTTTTTGAAGGAGACGGGCATTTTAAGTCCCTTTACTACTAATGTAACCCCTTATTTTTATTAGTACAACCCCCTTATTATATTGTTGTGCCTATGTAGTCCCCATATTGTTATTATTGTGCCCCATAGAATCCCACTATTGTTATTATTGTGCCCTTACATTATTATTTTTATGTCAGCTCTGATTATATTATGACCCCTTAGACTCCTATATATAGAAAGGAGGTCTTGTCATTTGTATCATCCAAGAATTGTTCATTTGTGTAATGTAAAGGAGGTTTCCCCCTTGAAGAGGCTAAATTGTAAGGCGTTTATCTCTCTTTTCTATATTTTTGTGAGTTGGTTTCATAATAGATGATACCTAAGTATATCCCCATACATATGTATGCACAAGCTCTAATTTTTCTCTCTTCTTTTCTTTCAAAACTCTGAGGAATCTGACTCTCTTCTATTTTCCATAAACAAAATTCTCACGGAATTCCAAATCAACATGCTTCAAACCTAGCAACAAATTTCTTGAGTGAATAATGTGCATCCCCTTCTCACTCATGCACCTGAGCCTATGATGCCACAGTGTTGTATTTGCTCCTGTAGAGGTTAAAGCATTAACAAAACTACAAATACCATTGCATAAATACAATGTACCAACCTTTTCTCCTTTTGTTATTACTAGGAATCCTTTAGTGACCTTCCAAGATTTATATGTAAAAGTAGTTACACATCCTTCACCTCCCAACTACCCTCTTGAAATTGGATTTTTCTTCAGATCTGGAACATGACTTACCTCCTTTAGTAGCCATTGGTTTCCATTCTGTTGTTTAATGAAATCTTTACCCATTCCAATGAGTTTACAAGGTTTATCATCACCCAAACGAACCTATCCAAAATCTCCTTGAACATAATCATGCAAATCTTTCCTATCAGGTGTGGCATGGAATGAGGCCCCTGAATCTACCACACAAGCATCAATAATATTTTCTAAAGAAAGAATCAAAGCATCTTGCAACACATCACTTGTCACATTCACTTCATGATTTTTTAATTGTTGCGTGTCTCCTTATTTTCCCTTCTGAGACTTGTATTCTTTCTTCAGGTGTCCTTTCTTCCTGTATTTCCATCACACTATCCCCGATCTAGACTTGGATTTGCCTTTCCTTGACTTACTGCGATGTCCTGGGCTCTTTCTTCTTTCCATTTTTCTTCCCCTATTCTTTGCAGTCAAATCATTACCTGATGTCTCACCTGATATTTTCCATCGCATTTCATCGCTAAGGATTGCACTAACAACATCATCAAACTTTAAAGTACTAGATCCAGAGACAAAGGTACTAATGGCCATAACTAAACCATTCCAACTCTCTAGAAATGAGCATAGAAATAACAGGGCCCTCACTTCATCATCAAAATTTACCCCTATAGAACTTAACTGATTGGTAACCGTATTAAATTCATTTAAATGATCAACAATAGATCCACCTTCTGACATCTTCATATTAAATAAACACTTCGTAAGAAATACCTTATTTGAGGCTGAGGGTTTTTCATATAGTTTGGCCAATACTAACATTAAACCCTATGTTGTCATTTCCTTTGAAATATTAAAAGCTACCAATGCCGCCAGGAACATCCGTATTGTTCCAAGTACCGTCATGTCGAGAATATCCCATTCTATGTATGTCATACTCGTCGGCTTCTTTTTCTTTCCGCTCTATGGTAGGTACAAATATTTCTAATACAAATAATCTTCCATTTGCATCTTCCGCAGCTGGCAGTTTTGGACATTGAATTTTTTGACCCTAAACTTACCATCTTCCTCCATTTCTCCCACTCGAACTAGGGAACCCTTCTCTCTTGCGAGTTTATCAGCCAAATAGACCATCGGCTCTGATACCATTTGTTAGAAAATTATATATTACAGAGCAATGGAACACATAAAATATTGTAGACATATAAACACAAAAAACGCATAAAACAAGAGAGACATAGATATACGTGGTTCACCCAATTTGGGCTACATCGACGAAGAAATAACCCATCCTTACTTTATATTATCCAAAAAAATGAACAGATACAACCTACAACAGATCCATTGTAATTCCCTCTTCATTCTCACACAATCTCCTCTCCCTTTCTTGCTTAGAATACACACACCAATCAACCCGCAATACAACTCCCTCATATATAGCAAGGGGTTGCCTTCTAGGGAAAAAGAACCCTAAATTAAACATAACTTCTACCATCATATCATCCGCCTAATGAATAGATCAGATTGACTATGAAATTAGAATATTTTACAAGGAAATTTTACATTTATTTTTAGCTTTCGGGGCGGTGCCCCTGAACCCCCTCCAAGGTGTGGCTCATAAAATCGCCATAGCCCCCCCTAGACCCCCCTAATGGTGATTAAACGATGGGCAGTGTTTCCATCCCGTTACGAACTAGGGTCCAATGCGGTGATACCTCTGAATAAAGAAGATAATCAGGCTCCACACCCAACACATTCACCCATGGAATTTACCTGTGGCATTGTAACCAAAAAAGGCTATAAGTAACAAGTCACATTTTGTAAAAGGACAGATTGTCCATCACATTGTATATTTTACAAAAAAAAATTGTAATCTTGGTAGGGCTATATCTTCATTATGTCCAACTTCTCACCCCAATCGAGGGGATAGCACAAGATTTGAACCCAATACTTCCGTGTGGTGAGACTTCATTTCCGCGGACATTGCCAATTGATCTATCCCAAGAAGACAATGTAGCTTTCATAATTATTCTCTATTTTAATAAATAAATAAATACAATATTTGTGGTTTTATTTACTGTATGTTCTCTCCTCTTTTTTTTATATTTAAATTTTGGAAGGGGAGAGACAAAGAGTATGCATCAAACAATGTACAAAATGCATTTCCTTTTTCAATGCAACTATTCCAATTTCTATGAACACACAAAAACCTAAATGCCAATGCAAAGATTTGTCTTTTCAAGACAGTTAATTTTGAAAAATGAAGAAAACTAAGATGAAAAGTCTGATCACTGATTCAAACAAGTTTTTCAGAATGATGACTAAACACCAATTCATCTAAGCACCCAATGATCAAACAAAATCAGAGTGCAAACGACCTAATGATAAGAACAAAGGAAAAATATTTAAACAAATCCTTACTAAGAGTACTAAAACAAAAGAAAACAAAATGGAGGATTTAGAGAGACCAAACGACACCCAAAGACTCAAGGAAGAGTAGCTAGAACAAAGTTGATCAAAGAGAAAATCAAGGAAAATAAAAACTTGTGCATGAACAGGGGCCAATGCTAGTGCAAAGGAGGCACTAGTGTTATGAAACACGGGCACAAAGAAGGATTAGTTGGGGTACAACGCTTTGTCAGAAGACTAAAGGGTGCATTGGCCTAAGGATGCAAAGTTCTGACATAAGGATTTCAATTTAGACTCAATGAAAGGTCTTCTTAGGTATGTTCTTGACCAAATAAAATAGTAAAGGTCCAGAGAAGAAGTAATACAAGAACAATGGATAAAGAAGCCAACAAGGGAATACACCACTCCCCAGCGAAGTCGCCAATTTTTTATGTGAAATCTACGACTATAGTCAGAAGTATCCTCCCTAGGCCTGGTGGACTAACCTAGAACAACATAAAGACAAAGGGACTAATGTTTTCCTTAAAGTAAATAGATAACAGGATGAAGCCTACCTGGAATCTGTCGTATGCTTCGCTCCTTCCTTGGCTTGAATGCTCCAATCCTAGCTCTGATTGCTATTATTAGAACCTGCACAGTCAGATAACACAAGCCAATGATCCATGGAATCTATGTAGCATCATCTAATCACTTTATTCAATAGATCAACATGGTATTGAAATATATGAAACCATAACATCATATATAGGAAAATAAAGAACTCTTTGCATTAATAGAAATGGAGTGAGTTACAACCAAAAATAGGTGTTGATCCTGTAAAAGAGCTCCTCCAAGTTGACTTGTCCTTTCCTTGTCACAAAGTGCACCTCTAATCACCCTAATGCATGGAAATATATCTCTCACATCAACAACATAAGGGTAGAATCACTCTCCAAAAGCCAACCCCTTGCCTATGGATGGAAATAAATATATAGGTGAAGGAGGTAGTTCATGAATTCTTATCATTTTACCAATCTGGGCTTGGAATACACTCTCGATGGGAGGATGAGCTCAAGGGATAAGGGATGAAAACTCAAAGATAAGATAAGATAGGATTCAATACTTTTATTTGAGGTAAATGATTACTATAGATTTTGGAAGCTTGTTGAAGAATAGGCTTCAGGGTTCTCTCTCTTTTTCCTGAATTTCTATAATCAATGCACCCCCAACACTGAAAAACCTACTGGCAATCAACGCAGGTGAAAAGTAGGGAAACTTGGTAGTCAACATTGTCAAGTAAGAGTCCAAGGAGCGTTGGTCCTTAAAATGACTCAAAAAAGGTTCTTTCAGGCATAAACACATGGATTAGAATGAGTCATTCTTAGTGCTTTGCGCAATGATGATGAAAAGGAGGTCAAAGGATGTTGATTGATCTAGTTGAAGTCCTATTGACCAGATGTGAAAAAATGGCCTATAACAAAGTTTATTTTCATGAGGTGTGTTATGATGATTGTTGGGTCTAAAATACGGATGAAAATTAGAGTTTCATTTACTATCAATCTGAGTAAGTAAACTTCGAGGATCATCCAATATATATGGACTCAGAGACAAACTAAACTAAGCTAGGTGAAGAAATATTAAAGCTCCCTTACAGGTTACTGTTCATTAATATTTCTAATCAACTATTTAAACTAATGAAATCAAATCTCTTTAAACATAATTCTGATTGATTGCATGAAATATTAAAGCTCTCTTACAAGAGACTATTCATTTATATCTCAAGCATATAAATCATAAACTTAAACTAATGAAATCAAACATTAAATAACAAATCAGATTCATTGAAGGAAACACTAATACTCTCTTACAAAAGGTCATTCATTAATATTTCAAACATATGAACCTAATAATTTAATGTAATGAAATTCACAAACATAAAATAAAATCTTACCAAAACAAAAGTGTACTTGCTAGACAATGGGGGCCCTTCCAAGGATTCACAAGCACATCAAAAGAGAAATCAAATGTAGAAGATCAAAGAAGCTCCATTTTATTTATCTTCAATTGCAAATTCCAATTGCAAGTTCTACATTCCAAGAGGTTCTAAAATCTCCATTACAATGATTCCAAATTCTAACTTCTCATTACAAACTTATAAGATCCTAAGGTACTAAATTATAACTTCTCAATTCTAAATTCTAAATTCCAAAGATACAAATGAAGGAGATAACACTCCTATTTATACAAAAGTTATAATAACAAACTCATAAATGTGGATCCACTATTCCCTCTTCAAATCCACATATCTCTCAACCAATGGTGACACATAACCCTATCCTCCATGATCTTCTCCATGAGATGATCTTATCCATGAGGTCCATGATCTCCTCAAATTCGAATTTGAACTTAGAGTGCCACATAAGGGTGTCTTAGAAGCTTCCTCTATACCTACACATGTCAACAAACTCATTCTAATTGTTAGGTATAAGTAATGGATATTATTTTCTAAAGTTTAACCACAAATTCACTTAAAAATACTAAGAATTAATAATGTTTTGGAAAACACAATGGTAACCCATTTAATGATGAAAGTGAAGCTGATGTGTTGACATGGTGGTGGAAGAGAGGTGAGAAAATTTGTGAATGGAGTGAAAGTGGATGTATTTTAAGGATAATTCTTAGGCCCAACATACCCCCAAACTGAAGGTATTGCATGTCCTCATGCAATCTATTACATTACTTTTGATACTTGAGCTTTGGCTTAAACTTTGCATGATATTATTTACTTAACTTTTGCAAAGTGTTTTTGATGAATTGCAACTTGGTTGGTTCTTGTGTTTCAACCATATTTTGTTTGTTGCATTCAATTTTAATGTATGAACTTTGCATAATGATAATTTGATTTTTATTGCAAAGTATTTTGTTGGAATGCATCATGGTTGGTTCTTGTGTAACAACCATGATTGTGTTGCATCCAATTAGCTTTTAAGTACTTTTTACAAAGCCATTTATATGCTCATGTAATAGTGAATATATTTTGACGGTATGTGGGTTTTAGAATGTGATATATGAATGTGACAAAGTATGAATGTAAATGTATCCCCCTCCCCAAACTGATGGTTTTGGCAATTTTATGAAATGAGGAAAGGAAGTTTTTTTCCAAAAATTATCATTCTAGCTTTCAAGGAATTAAATGGTTAAAAGTTAGAAAATATCATACCTCAACTTACCCTTTCAAAAATGGATGAGAGTTGTGCATGTGTGGCTGCAAAATTCTGATCATAGTCTTCTTTACTTGGTTGTGAAAATGGTGGATGAAGTCGAAAAAGTGAATCTTTTATTGTTGTTGCATCTGCTGTTAAATCTGTTGCTGGATCTTCTGCTAAATGTTTGGAATATTCTGCTGAATGCAGCTGGAAATGTGTAAGGCTTGGAAGGTATACAAAATTTAGAATTTACACTCCCCCCCCCCCTTATTTATTGACTTTTCCTCAAGTCATTTACATCAAAAACTGAAAAGTAATGAATGTCATTTTGCTTCTTCTGCTACAAAATGCTTGGTCTTCAAGTCTTCAACACTCTTTGGCACAATTCTTGTCATGTGAATAAATGTTTCGGTGTCAAACATAACAATAAATTGTTAACTTAGTGGCCATTAATGGATGCCACTAGTCAACACGAGATCTCCCATCTTTGATGTGGATGAGCGTCAAGATGCCCTGAACACATATTTCTAAGTATGAATGAATTTGTTGTTGTCGAATACTTAGAAGATCCGATGAACAAGGGACATTGGTGTATTCCCTTTGTTTATCGGCATGATAGCTTGCCCTTAAGACATGCAAGCTTCAAGTTGTTTAAAAAATATATATATTTGGACTCAAGGACTATGGACTCAATGGTGTATGGAAGTAAGGTGTTATTTGCAAGGGTAGGAAAAAGGAAACTAAAAATGAATATGTAAAGTGGAACAAAAAGCTTTTAAATGAGCTTCATTGCTTTTATTGGTGGGTTAAGATTGATGAAAATGTAATGAAGTGTATGTGGATTGTGAGGAATGGATAATGACTCTTGCTGGGAAAAAGTGAATTATGGCATGAAAAATCTCAAAAATAGCAAATCTGCTCCTTAATTCTGGACTTTCTGCTAAAATAGCTGAGTTTGACCAGCGTTTACTAGCCACCTGTAGACGTCGAATTCATGTGTGGATAGGTATTTCACCATCCTTGTACAATTAGGAACAAACCCCAGCTCTTCAAATTTTCTTATCTGTCATGCAACATGTCAAACCATTAAGCTATTACAGGAAGTTGCAAGAACTTGTAATTTTCTGGAAATTTCATTTTATGATCATGGAATTGTTGTTTAGATTTTCTCATGAAATTAGTCTTTTGAAGACCAATCCCCAGCACAATTTAGTCTCCTTAATGATCAGTTGATCTCCCAAATCCTGCAAAAAAAGTTTGGCATAAAGAACATAAGTGTGTTCAAGAAGAAATGGTCATTCCCTTCCTGGTTCTTACGCATAAATTGTATGCCAAAATGAAACATCCTAAGGAAAATCAAAAGCGTAATTTTTATCTAATTCATGATGTTGATAACATTCCATTTTTAATAAATATCCATGAAAACAAACTTACCTATTGTTTTGATTTATATATATTATTTTTTTTGTTTTGGTGGTTTTTTTTAATTGTGTTTTTTTTTTTAATTATTATTGTTTTGTTTGGTTTTTAATTGTTTTGAAAAAAAAAATTAATTGTTTTGATGATTTATTTATTTATTTATTTAATTTTTAATTTTTATTTTTATTTTTTATATTTCATTGTTTTTTTTTAAACTAAAATTTTAAAATACAATTTATTTTGGACCCAAAAAAAAAAATATAATGGTTTTTCTTTTTCCCATTATTCAAGTAATACATAATTAATGTGTTCCTTTGTTCCTTCACTGTACTAGACGTGGAGCAAATTACGACAAAATCCAAAAAGAATGGATTAAGCCTACCTCCATAATTACCACCATCTCGCGCAAGTTTCCTTTCGTTTTTAATTCTCGACGGATTTTCTTGAACAATCTTCTAGGCAAATCACTTTCCTCACATTCCTTTTTGGAGATACCCCTTTGCTGTGTCAACCTCCTGGCATTGTTCATCACATTTTTTATTCTCTGCATAGCTTCCTTTCGAGATTGAATCTGGCTCCCCATTCCAACTCTTGAGATTGGGGCCTGCCGATCAGGGAATGCAATCAATATCTGCATGCAATCACTGAGAATCATCAAATTTATGAAATTGAGCCACAAAATCTGCATGCAACCATGATATCGCTAAGAATGGATCAACCGAAAGCAGATCAAATCAAGGCTTGATTCGTTGATTGGACCTATTTCTTTCTCTTGGAAAAGTCCTGGGATTCGTTGATTAAAAGACATTATGAACGCTCCATATTGTTCATAATAATAAAAGACATAAATGAACACTCCATATTGTTATGAAAGTTGTAAACAATATTATTGTTATGAACAATACAAATGAATATTGTGCAAACAATATGTTGCCTAGTGGTAAAAGCTATCTGAGGTTATGCAATCAATATGTTGTCCAAAACAATATGCTACCCATGATGTGCAAACAATTGTTGTTTAAAACAATAAACTGCCCAAAACAATACGTTTCCCATTTTGTGCAAACAATACACTATTGAAGCTCGAATCTCCACTATTATGTGAAAAACAATATGTTGCCCATGAACATTTCTCCAAGTAAACGATCCAACTTGTAGAAGTTGGCTTCACACGCAGATGAATCTCTAGGTTGCACGCTAGCGTTCCCATTGAATCCAACGTGATATTGGAATTCTTACTAAGCGTAGGAAACAAATAATCCTTTACAACTCAAGTTCGATAGTTGACTAGCTGGAACAAGTTTCACAGTTTACTCAAACACATTCACACCAAATGTTTACTCAAGCATGAATGAAAGGGTCCTGAAGAACCGTGATTTCCTCTCAAATCATTAGGAATCCAAGGAAACGATTTATGGGATATGTAACTCATTCCGTTCCGGAAAAAACCCATGTATTCATTTTTCCAGATTTTTTTTTGTTTGATCACAAAACATGTTTCAAAACGACGTGTTAAAACTGTTGTGTCTTCTACAAATGTGCTTCTAACGATCATATTGCAAGAATCGATGGCTTAGACTGCTTCAGGTTGAGAATTGGAGCTTCTCATTCATATGTTTACTCTACCAAGCCGTATGACATTTTTTGCAAAGTTCCACCATGGTCTTATGTAGCTCAACATGTTTGCAAGTCCCAATCTGATCTGATCTAGCTCAGATATCAATGTCGTTTTGCAAAAAATCAACAAAAGTGGTTGCACAAATATGGGAAATAACTATGCCCACATCGACTCCTTTTCAGGTGAGGTCTACATTCCACACGTGCTCCAAGTGCATGATACTTATAATATCGGATGTTCTATGATATATTTGATTCACTTTCTCAACCATATGCCAGATCCACACAAATCAACACAACAGATCTAGGTGAATCAACACTCCACATAGTTGATTGCAATCGGCACTCCTCTGATCTCTAGGTGAATCGATCCTCCAGGTGTGCAACCTTACTAATAGTGACCATAAAATGAGTATGCTTCATGTACTCATGCGATGACTCAAACTCGTTGCCTCCTTCTACAAGTCTGTATTACGAATCATCTGGCTAGCTAGGATCAAACACATTCTCTTCACCAATAGCAGAAAACTCCTGCTGTGATACTTGATTCTAAAAGTTTTTAGAATTTTTTTACAAACTACATTTATTTGCTGCTTGTCTGCTTCAATTTATTTATAATTGTTTTCAGTTTTAACTTGAAATTGCGAGATAGAGGATAGAGTAATCGTGTAAAACCTCCCTTGTCATGAAATAATTGGTTTCAAAAAAAATATTAAGAGCAAACAAGTCGAATGGATTTTTATTGTAGATTTCTTCCTTAAAGACTGACTTTGAATTGGTTATATGCAGATTTAGCTTGTTTGAAGAAATGATCCCAGCACATATGCAAAGAAAGAAATCATATGCCAAGAAGTTTTATTCAGAGAAGTTTTAACACAATTATCAAATCATTAAACTACAGATTTAATTTTTAAATTTGAAATCTAAAATAAATGAATTTTAAAAAAAAATGATTTTGATTCCTTATAATGTTGTAGTTTTAATGATTTGTGCAAATTCATAGCAAGAAATTTTTATTTAATTTCTAAAGTAAATCAATAGATTTTTTGCTCTTCCTGATCGCTCGAAGCGTAGGAAGAGAGCATAATAACCTATTTATTTATTTTTATTTTTGCAGGTTAGCGTGGATGAAATGACTCTTACCTAAGTCTATGTATGAGAAATGATGATGTTTTTTTATAAAAAAAAAACAAGACTAAAAACCCTAGCGAGATCTCATTTTATTTTTCTAATCTATTCTACCTTAACTTGAAAGTTTTTTTTTATTTCCTAGGTAAAAGCATGTTTCCAATGAAGCCACCTATGGACTAAGAATTCGAAAATCCTCACATCAAGATTAAAAATTTTTACCTTATGATTTGCAAGCATGTGAGTAACCTGTTTGATCCTTGGATTTGGCACAAGGTTCTTTTGAAACCAATCTTTGATATTGTTCTTGCTCTCTAAGAAGTACCTGTTTAACATCTTCAAATTTCTCATCTGTAGATGGATTAGTAAGAAATGGGGGGTTTAAAAAGACTGAATTTGAAACTAACTAAGAACGAAAATAAATAATAAAAAAATGCTCAAACTTGAACTCTGTTATGAAGATCCTATTGTCACCAGGTTTCACAAGTTAGTCCATAAAAAGAAATTGCAATAAAAATAACTTCCTAAGTCTATCTCCAAATCATCGTCCCCAGCAACGGCACCAAAATATTGGGTCTAAAATGCGGATGCAAATTAGAGTTTCATTTACTATCAATCCGAGTAAGTAAACTTCGAGGATCATCCAATATATATGGACTCAAAGACAAACCAAACTAAGCTAGGTGAAGAAATATTAAAGCTCCCTTACAAAAGATTGTTCATTAACATTTCTAATCAACTATTTAAACTAATGAAATCAAATCTCTTTAAACATAATTCTGATTGATTGCATGAAATATTAAAGCTCTCTTACAAGAGACTATTCATTTATATCTCAAGCATATAAATCATAAACTTAAACTAATGAAATCAAACATTAAATAACAAATCAGATTCATTGAAGGAAACATTAATACTTTCTTACGAAAGGTCATTCATTAATATTTCAAACATATGAACCTAATAATTTAATCTAATGAAATTCACAAACATAAAATAAAAGCTTACCAAAACAAAAGTGTACTTGCTAGACAATGGGGGCCCTTCCAAGGATTCACATGCACATCAAAAGAGAAGTCAAATGTAGAAGATCAAAGAAGCTCCATTTTATTTATCTTCAATTGCAAATTACAATTACAAGTTCTACATTCCAAGAGGTTCTAAAGTCTCCATTACAATGATTCCAAATTCTAACTTTTCCTTACAAACTTATAAGATCCTAAGGTACTAAATTATAACTTCTCAATTCTAAATTCTAAATTCCGAAGTTACAAATGAAGGAGATAACACTCCTATTTATACAAAAGTTATGATAACAAACTCATAAATTGTGGATCCATTATTCCCTCTTCAAATCCACATATCTCTCAACCAATGGTGACACATAACCCTTTCCTCCATGATCTTCTCCATAAGATCCATGATCTTATCCATGAGGTCCATGACCTCCTCAAATTCGAATTTGAACTTAGAGTGCCACATAAGGGTGCCTTAGAAGCTTCCTTTGTATCTACACATGTCAACAAACTCATTCTAATTGTTAGGTGTAAGTATATGGATATTATTTTCTAAAGTTTAACCACAAATTCACTTAAAAATACTAAGAATTAATAATGTTTTGGAAAACACAATGGTAACCCATTTAATGATGAAAGTGAAGCTGATGTGGTGACATGGTGGTGGAATAGAGGTGAGAAAATGTGTGAATGGAGTGAAAGTGGATGTATTTTAAGGATAATTCTTAGGCCCAACAATGATATATTCCACACCATATTTGGTGAGGTGATATTTATTTTCTTTCTTGAATAATTATGGATTTTTAATCATATAAGTAAGGACTATCTAATACCATTCCACAAATATCAAGAGGAACCACATCTAACTCAACCTCATCAACAAGTTTAGCAGTGACAGCATGTGGGTTTTTCTTCACTACTACATCCATTTTTACTTTCCCTTTTCATTTGAATTTGCTTCCCATGGACTTAAATGATTACTTCTTTGCAAATTCTCCTTTCACATTCTTACCCCTGGCCTTTAGATGGGTATAATGGACACATACTTCATCCAAATTAGTGGGGTTCAATAACAAAGTAGTGTGGAAAATAGAGCTATGCAATGCACCAATGTATTTTAGAAGGGTTCATTTTGAGTATAATGTAATATTTAAAGTCAATGACATTTTCGTAATTTCTTCAACAAAGTCTTGCACCACTCTTACACACATTTCCCCTTCCCTTTCCTTATATTTTTCCATTCCATGGTGGCATTTTTTGTATATCCGAAGGGATAAAACGACTTCTTCAAAGCTGAGGTAAATTCATAACAAGAAAGAAGAATCTTACCAGTCTTACGAATACCTTCCTAGAGTTTTCTTTTCCACCATAATAGTGCAATTCCATCTAATTGAAGAGAAGCAAACTAAATATTTACTTCATCTTCTTTAATTTGATGAACTTTGTAGTAGAATTCTAAATGTTGAATCCAATTATATAGTTTCTTAGTGTTAAGCTCACCATTATACATTGGTAGGTCTAATTTTACATCCAACTTTAACATTCATTCCTTTGAAGGAGGCATGGAGGGAGGAGGAGAAGATGAAGAAGAAGAAGGAGAAGAAGGCGGATCATTTACAACCCTTTTAGTCTTAATCATTTTTCTTCCTCCTTTTTACTACTTCCTCTCATTATATAATTCCTCCACCATTACCTTTATGGATTTGAATGCTTTGAAAAAATCAGTCTTCAAGTTAAAGGAATTTCCTCCTGTTGCTTTAGCCATCTCCTTTCCTTGATCAAATCTCCTTGTACCAATATATAGATTGAAATCCTCAAGAATTGTTTCTCCCTTCTTTGATTTGGACCTGATAATCATTCACTCAAAAACCAATAGAAAACTACTCACAAAATCTCTAACACCAAAACTTTATCTCATATTTTTTTGAGAGGTTTTGAAGATTCTTTTTAAGAGTGTGAATACTAGAACTTAAGGAATTCAGCAAGGGAAATAATAGTAGAAATACACAACAAAATAAAGAAGAATAGAACTCAACCAGGTTGTTAAGAAAGTTCACCTAATATGTGAGCTATGTATCTCGGTCCATTTCCCAGTGGGAAGGCCTCTTCTATTAATGATGCACAGGGAAAAAATTAAATTAGTCTCCAAAAGTACAAATTGTGTTTCTCTATTTTGTAACATAGTGACCTGTAAAACATCAAATTGAACCTCTCATATGTTTTCTCTCTAAAGGGATAAATAAGCTCGAATCTATAAAAATCACAATGGTATTTTAATCCTTGGCACACTGGCATTGTCAAACCTTTACTCCTCAGCACATTAGCACTCTCAAATATTTACTCCTTGGTAAACTTAATTCTCACTCTTGTTGTCGTTAATATGGTAAAACTATGTATACAAGGCTACCTTCGGGTCGATCGGTCAAAATAGTCTGCATAAAATTGTTACATATCAACCTTATCTCCTTGAATATATCTCATCTAGTGCATTAGAAAGGTTTTAAAAGTTCATGGTCCTGATAGACCCAGGGAAAGCCGACGGGATGTCGTTGATATCCTGTGACGATTTTCAACAACACAACTGATGTCGAGCTTTATCAAGCCTCAATAACCCATCCTTATGGAAAATGATAGTTTGGTAAGTACCCATGTTGTTTTGGTTAGCGTTCCCTGGGGAAGGTTGACTGTGGACCTCCCTTTATATGGTATAATAGTTATACTTCACATTAAATTCAAGTTGTTTGTTGTTAAAAACAACGTAACATCCCACAACCTATTGGTAAATTATTGCAATGCTAGTTGGGAGGTTTGGTGTTTGACTCCTGTTGAACCTGTTTTAACCTAACCATAACAATAACCAAATATAAGGGTCATTAACTCATCCATGTGGTCTATCGACCCATCCTATTTCTAGAACTTTTATTGGGCAGTTAGAGGTTGTCATGTGGCAGCCTTTGATTGGTCCACCTTGATGAAACTCATCATTGGGTAATTATATGGGCCTTAATTCACCTCCTAGCTTAGTCAAACCAACTATTCTCACAACTTATTACATACTTTTGATTATATTTTGTTTATGAGATGGGTTAGAGTTGGATATTTTGCTTTGTGATCTAATGTGCATTTAATGTAGGATTTAAGGATAAAAGAAAGGAATTTTGGCAAAGACCTTGGTCAAAACTTGAATGGAACAAGGGAGAGGAATTATAGGAGGTAAATCCTCCTCATTTACTACCCCTCCATTCGAATATTCCTCCATCATCTCGGAGTGCAAACAACCAAATCATGAGGACTAGAAGGCAACCAAGCAAGTGAAAGTCAAAGCACTAGTTTATCTCGAGTTTGGGAGGCGAGCATCCCTAATTTTAAGGAAGTCATTGGAGTCATCAGATGTATAAGTAGAGAGGCCTAGGACCTCAGTAGGATTCATATTTTTTATTGTAAAAATTTACTCTATTTTCGAGCTGCAAGACTTGTGACAGTTTTTGGATGTAATCCATTGTTTTGATAATAAGAATGAGGTTTGTTTTGATCCGGCACTAAGTTAACTCAGAGGGCTGAAGTTCTTGGGTTAGGGCTCAACCCTAGCAGCCAAGGCTCCTCTTTATTGTACATGTATGCTATCATAGATTCGTGGTTTAAACGTTCATTTTCTTAAGTAGCTGCATTTCCATTATAACAGTGTAGCATAGATTGGTTGTGCTTTAGTTTTCTTCCATTTGTGCCTTCTTTCAATTAGCAGGTTAGCAAGGAGAAAAACATCAGCATAAGGTTGTCAGAAGGTGTCTCGACCTCACCTCATCCCTCTGGGACCATGACTTGAGGAAGAGACCCCTCAGCAACCCCAAAACAATAGATTTCTAGTTCTTGCATAAGCTTTGGAGTTTGTCATCTTGATTTAGTACTTGGTTCATTTCATCGTCATCTTTTCCCATCACTCTCTTTTTATAATAAGATCTCACTCATATTCTCATTTCCTTCAGCACTTCCTTCATGCATAATATATGCAAAAGCTAATAAATCACGTCTTAATCAGATTATACCCGTAGATTTCCTTACCATCTGATCCACAACAAACCTGACCAATCGTCGTCGACCACGTGCCGCATATTCATTTCAACATTTGACTTTAGGTTCTCCAAATCTCCATCATCAATCTATTTTTATTGATCCAATGGCTATTGCGTCACCCGTTCACCAACTAGCTTGGCTGATCTCCACCGTCGATCTGTCTCGCTTGATCCAATGGCTATCATGCCACCCGCTCGCCAACTAGCTTGGCCAATCTCCACCGTTGATCAATCCCTTATGATCCAACGGCTATCGCATAGTCTCGCGTGAATTCTTTCACGATCGATATCCGACCAAGAGCATGCGAGAAAAGTGGTTTTCCCATGCTACGTGTCACTCACTTAGGCTAATCGCGTGAAATTTAGGAATACCGCTTATAGCTTTGAGGGTGCATGAGAAACTGCTTACCACCTACGAAGACCGCTCCATCATTCCACATGTTTTCCACCCTTCTACCAACACGTGACTTGATGTGATCCATCCATCTATTCACTTAATCTCCGCGATAAGATCTCCACCACTCATCTTCCATTAATCTTGTTCGTTGATCAATCCATCCATCTATTCACTTAATCTCCACGATAAGATCTCCACCGCTCATCTTCCGTTAATCATGTTCGTTGATCGATCCATCCATCTATTCACTTAATCTCCTGCAATAAGACATTTGTTGCTCATCTTCCATTAATCCTGTTCGTTGATCGATCCATCCATCTATTCACTTAATCTCCTGCGATAAGATCTTTGCCACTCATTTTCCATTAGTCTTGTTCGTTGATCACCTGATGCAATGGTTCCTATGCACTGCTTCTTCATTACATCTCCCTTTCACTGATTTCGATCTTCGATTGCTCTTCTGCTTGACTCCTTCCTGAACTTTGTTCTGTGTATTATTTAAACGCTACCACTCTTGAGCTTTGATTTGGTTATTCAATCAAACTCCTACACTGTACGATCATTACAAACACCAAAAAAACCAAAAAAAGTGAAAACAGATTTAGTTTAGTTTCCTTGCTTACACATTAGAATGGTTTGATTATCTTTACTTCTGTAACTTAGATAGCAGCATTAGGTTCACGTTGATTTAGCAATTCTGCTTAGCATATTTGTTTAAATGGTTAATTAGGATATGGTGTGATTTAGCATTACATGTTATTTTCTTTATTACTATAGTAGAGTAGCTCTCTTTGAATAGATTTTCTCTTCTTCCATCAAAGAATTAAGCTTCCTCTGACTCTATAGAAATCTGGCTTGGAACCCCTGGGGTCTCTCACCAGATGAACAGTGACAATAGGTAGGACCTTCACCTTTACTTGTGCATATAGCACTGTCACCTCCAAGTTTGTACGAACCCTGGGTTGATAAGTAAAGTTGGTAGCCCAGGATGATGTAATATTGGCACTCATCACTTTTTGGTGTCGTTGTCGGGGAGGTGTCTGAGTAGAATGTGATTATTGCTTTCTTTTCTTCTATTTCTAGTCTTCAATTTTCTGCCACTAGTTTATTTCTACAAAAGTAATCTAGTAGATTCCTTTCTTTTAGTTGTCATTATCTGCTTTCCTTTCCATTCTGCAAGTAGAATTTCAATTCAGCGAGTAAATTTTCTTTCTATAAGTAGTTTTCATTCAATCAACAATTTCATTTCCGTAAAGTACTTTCCAGCTAAAAAAAATATTACAAAAACCAACCGAAAAACATTTCCTTTCATGCCTCGTAGGAATAGAGACAGTTTAGGGAAATTCTTGCCAAATACCCTCACTGCATCCAACAACCAACCTTCTCTCTTCTTCGGTGGCTGTGAACTAGAGGAACCTTTAGGTGAGCAACCTGACATATTTGAAGAACCTACAAGGGAAGAAGAAGAAGAGGAACCCATTCCTACTAAACCAATGGCTGAAAACCAAAATGACAGAGGAAATAGAGAGAGAATTGAGGGTGCCTTCCCCATCATGGAAACCAATGGGGACACTAAGATGAAGAATATAAGCCCCTCTGCTCTACCTCATTTCCATGGCCTAACCACAGGGAACCCTGACACTTTCCTATTTGAGTTTGTTGTTATATGTTGAACCTATGACTATACAGATGATGAGAAAAAGTTAAAATTGTTTCCATCTACCCTCAAGGATGCAACATTGCGCTAGTTCATGGGTTTACCTGGAGATAGCATCACAACTTGGGCTCAGATGCAGCAGGCTTTTAACAACAAATATAGGGACTATTTTAGGTCAAAGGATACTAAATAAGATATTTTTAGGATGACCATGGGCTAGGATGAATCCTTAGAAGACTATGAAGAAAGATTCCAGCTCAGTTACAAAAGGGCCAGGTGCACACTTGACCCCGAGTCGCTAAAGTTGGTCTTCCTTAGAGGAGTAAGGGAAGATCTTCTGGATACCTTACACTTGTTAGTAGGAGGGTATATCTACCAATTACCCTATGAGGATATCAAGAATGTCTTTAGAAACCATTCTAGGGAAGCCATGAAAAAGGGTAGGAGTAGTCAACCTATGGCCAGTACATCATCTTCCAACTCATCCATCAAGGGTGAAATTGGAAATATGCTAGAATATTTCAAAAGTGAGATGTTACAAACCCTTGCCTTGCAATTGGACACCATGACTATCAAAAGGAAGCAAGAGGAAGCAGAGAGAACCTTCGCCATCTTTTGTCCTAGATGCACTAGGAGGCATCCCAGGAATGAATGTCCATTGAACTGCATTGAGATTTGCTTAGACTATGAAGAAAACCACTACACAGACAAGTGCCCTTCTTTACCCAGACTCAAAGTTTTATATCAAGGAGCTGAAGGGGTCACTGAGTAGCTTTGTTACATCAACCAAAGGAGACCTCCTGGGGCTAGACCATACTAGCAGGGTATGCAAGGGTCATCCCATGCATATTACAACCCCAACCAAACCACAGCTATACCTTCTTGGGGACCCCCTACTCATCCTTCCTGGTCTACACCCCCTCCTTGGTCCTATCCATCTCAATATCATTCCCAGCCATCCAGCCAGTCATTTCAACTTTGTGTTCCGCCACAACCTCAGTGGAATACCCCACTCCAGGGGTAGAGGCCCCAATACAACAATGCTCCAGCTCTATTGCCTCCACCACCTACCCAACCACAACTCCTACACTCTGCTCCAACCAAGTAACCCCAAATGCTTGGCCAGCCAAATATGAACCGAACATTAGGCAAGCTTAACAAGTATACAGTGGAGAGACATCATACCCAACTTATGTTGTAGAAATCCAGGAGATCAACCTAAGATCTGGGAGAATTCTCTTAGATAACCAATCTCCCTCTCCACATAGGGAGGTTGAGGAAGAAAGAGAGGAAAGTAGCCTTAAATTAAATCCACCCTTTCCTGAGAGATTAGCCTAAACACTCCAGCCTACCCCAGAAGAAACTGAGCTTCTGGGAGAATTGAAAAATCTATGTGTAAAGATACCCCTTCTCCGGGCAATAAAAGATGTTCCCATTTACAATAAGTTGATTAAGGAGAAATTCTTCAAGCATCCAAGAAGAAGAAGAAGGGATTCCCCTACCATTATTTTCATTGGGCAGTTGTCCGACTTAATACTGGGGTAGGTAATATGTCCAAAATATTTGGACCCTGGAAGCCCTGTAGTAGATTTGCATATCAATGGCACCATCATCCCACACACTTTAATTGGTCTTGGGGCTGCCATTAATGTGATGACCAAGGACACCATGCTCAAGCTCAACCTCCAAGTGTCATTGAGGAAGACCACAATAGTTCTACAGCTTGCAAACCGTTCCACAGTCACCCCTGAGGGAATTGTAGAGGACGTGATGGTCTCCATTGACTCCTGGGAGTACCCTACAGATTTTCTAGTTCTCCAGCCTAAAGCTGAGCTTACTGATTACCCTCTCATCCTTGGGAGGCCATGGTTGGCCATAGCCGATGCTCACATTAGTTGCAGAGCTAGCAATATGACCATCAAGAACGAGCATATGTGCAAAGAGTTAGTCCTATACCCTCCTACTCAACCTTCTCTAGAGCATGATTTACCTGTATGGTTGGAGGAGGAGAAAGAAGATGAGGTTTATTCAACCCAACTTTATGCTTTGGAAGCAACCATAGGAGGAGGACATCAAGATGAGGATGACCTAATTGAACACCTCCTCCAAAGTCCATCTCCTAGTTCGTTACCATTAGAAGAATAAGTAAGGGAAACCTAGAACAATCTGCCAATTGAGTTATGCTTGGCCGATTCCAACCCAATCCGTGTCACAACTATAGAGTTTGGCCCAAAGAAAACTTTGAAAATTAATCCATCTCTTTCTGCTCTTGAAGAGGAAAAACTATGAAACATGTTGAGAGAAAACCTAGAAGCCTTCACTTGGAGTTACAAGGAAATGAAGGGAGTACACCCCTCAGTGTGTACTCACCACATAGGGAAAAGAAGGAGGCAAACCCCTCTATATTTCAGAACAAGAAAGAGCACAAGAATCAAACAAGGGAAGCCACAAATATCAACAAAAATCCCTATTGAGATTGAACATTCCCCTACACCAAGAGATAAAATGCCTTCCCCTAAGTCACCAATCACCTATGTAAGGAGGCCTAGTACCATATCAACTTTCTTAAAGGGTAAGGCCATCCTACAGGATCCACAGAAAAAACTACAGGAAGCACAGAAATTGGAAAGCAAGATAGGGGAGTAGAAAGAAACAAAAGAGCAAGACATTGGGCACATGGATGAGAAGCTCAAGGAAATGGGCAAAGAGCTAAGTTGCTTGAGGGAAAGAGAAGCAATGATGAGAGATCAACTTGAGAGGGAAAATGCATGGCTAAGAGAACAGCTGCAGGAAAGGGAAAACCAACTAGCATGTATGACCAACCTCTCCTTGGAGGCCATCCAATGTAGGATGCTAGCTAAATCCTATGCTTTTTACCTCAGAGAACAATGGCTGCAATTTCAGATTAAAACCACTAGCACAAAGGGGCACCATGCCATTTCAAGACTACATGCAGTTTATTTATCTTTGTGATCAAAGTACACTAGAGGATAGGGCCAAAATGGCTGAGTTTTACTTGCACAACATGGCCCTCACAAACATGAATTTTTGGGATCCTAAGGCTGAGCTAGGAGATCTACAATTAATGGCTTTGGCATCATAGATGAACCATGAGGATTCAAGGGCTGCAGAGATGAAAAGAATATCAGCCAGAGAGAAAAATGAAACTTTTTTCATCAGAGCTAAACAATCAAATCCCAAGGCCCTAATCAGCACCCATAATCTAATTGCAAATGATCCTCAGCTGGCACCTAGATATCTTGCTGCCCAAGAGAAAGCAATTTCGCATTTTGAGGATATGTTTAGGCTGCTAGGAGATGATAGTATACATGTGTGCTTAAGAAGATGGAACACACTGCCACACAGCTTGACGATTAGAGAATATCACTCCCCTAAAAGGTTGAGAGAGGCACTCAACAGGACACCTATGTATAAGCAATCAATGCAAAGGTTGAAGGTCAATTGGATAGGCCTAAAACTCAGTCCACCACTACTCCTAGGGATGCTAGAAGGGAAAAAAGAAGAAGAGGAAAAGAGGCAGTGGGAAGAAGTAGAAAGGAAATTAGGCTTCTATGAACAAGAAGAAGAGACCACAGCAGAGGCATGGGATGTCAGAGAGGCTACTAGAGCCATGAAGGACATGGGCATTGACTAAGTTGCTCAGAGTATGAGAAACACTTTCAGTAGGGGGGTGATGATGAGCCTCATCATTGGGTAATTATATGGGCATTAATTCACCTCCTAGCTTAGTCAAACCAACTATTCTCACAACTTATTACATACTTTTGATTATATTTTGTTTATGATATGAGTTAGAGTTCGATATTTTTCTTTGTGGTCTAATGTGCATTTAATGCACGATTTAAGGATAAAAGCAAGGAATTTTGGCAAAGACCTTGGTCAAAAATCGAATGGGACAAGGGAGAGGAATTATAGGAGGTAAATCCTCCTCATTTACTACCCCTCCATTCAAATATTCCTCCATCATCTCGGAGTGCAAATAGCGAAATCATGAGGACTAGAAGGCAGTCGAGCAAGTGAAAATCAAAGCACCAGTTTATCTCGAGTTTGGGATCCGGGCCTCCTTAATTTTATGGAAGTCTCTTGAGACTTCAGATGTATAAGTAGAGGGTCCTAGGACCTCAGTAGGATTTGGATTTTTGATTGTAAAACTTTACTCTATTTTCGAGCTACAAGACTTGTGACAGTTTTTTGATGTAATCCATTGTTTTGATAATAAGAATGAGGTTTGTTTTGAGCCAACACTGAGTTAACTTAGAGGGCTGAAGCTTTTCAGTTAGGGCCCAACCCTAGTAGCCAAGGCTCCTCTTTGTTGTACATGTATGCTAGCATAGATTCGTGGTTTAATCATTCATTTTCTTAAGTAGCTGCATTTCCATTACATCAATGTAGCATAGATTGATTGTGTTTTAGTTTGCTTCCATTTGTGCCTTCCTTCAATTAGCAGGTTAGCAAAGAGAAAAATATCACCATAAGGTTGTCAGCAAGTGTCTTGGCCTCACCTCCTCCCTCTGGGACCATGACTTGAGGAAGATACCCTTCAACAACCCCAAAAAATAGATTTCTAGTTCTTGCATGAGCTTCGAAGTTTGTCATCTTGATTCAATACTTGGTTCATTTCATCGTCGTCTTTTCCCATCACTCTCTTTCTATAATAAGATCTCACTCATAATATCATTTCCTTCAACACTTCCTTCATGCATAATATATGCGGAAGCCAATAAATCACATCTTAATCAAATTATACCCCTAGATTTCCTTACCGTCCGATCCGCAAGAAACCTAACCAATTGTTGTCGACCACGTGCAGCATATTCATTTCAATGTTTGACTTTATGCTCTCCAAATCTCCACCATCGATCTGTTTTTCTTGATCCAATGGCTATCGCGCCACCCACTTGCCAACTAGCTTGGCCAATCACCACCGTTGATCTGTCTCGCTTGATCCAATGGCTATCGTGCCACTTGCTCACCAACTAGCTTGGCCGATCTCCACCGTTGATCAATCCCGCATGATCCAATGGCTATCGCGCAGTCCCACGTGAATTCTTGCACAACCGATATCCAACCGAGAGCATGCGAGAAAAGTGGTTTTCCCGTGCTACGTGTCACTCACTTAGGCCAATCGTGAGAAATTTAGGAATTCCACTTACAGGTTTGAGGGCGCGCGAGAAAGTGCTTACCACCTACGAAGACCACTCCATCATTCCACACGTTTTCCACCCTTCTTTCGACACGTGACTTGATGTGATCCATCCATCTATTCACTTAATCTCTGCGATAAGATCTCCATTGCTTATCTTCCATTAATCATGTTCATTGATCGATCCATCCATCTATTCACTTAATCTCCTGCGATAAGATCTTCGCCGCTTATCTTCCGTTAATCCTGTTCATTGATCGATCCATCCATATATTCACTTAATCTCCTTCGATAAGATCTCTTCCGCTCATCTTCCATTAATCTTGTTTGTTGATCGATGCATCCATCTATTCACTTAATCTCCTACGATAAGATCTCTATCACTCATCTTCCGTTAGTCTTGTTTGTTGATCCGCTCGATCCAACGGTTCCTATGCACTGCTACTTCATTACATCTCCCTTTCACTGATTTCGATATTCGATTGCTCTTCTACTTGACTCCTTCTTGAACTTTTTTCTGCGTATTATTTAAACTCTGCCACTCCTGAGCTTTGATTTGGTTATTCAATCAGACTTGAACACTGTCTGATCATCGCAAACACCAAAAAACCAAAAAAAGTGAAACAGATTTAGGTTAGTTTCCTTACTTACACATTTGTATGGTTTGATGCTCTTTACTTCTATAACTTAGATAGAAACATTAGGTTAGCATTGATTTAGTAATTCTACTTACCATAACTGTTTAAATGATTAATTAGAATATGGTGTGATTTAGCATTACATGTTGTTCTCTTTATTACTGCAGTAGAGTATCTCTCTTAGAATAGATTTTATCTTCTTCCATCAAAGAACTAAGCTTCTTCTGACTCTATAGAAGTCTAGCTTGGAACCCCTGGGGTCTCTCGCTAGATGAACAATGACAACAGGAAGGACCTTCACTTTTACTTGTGCATATAGCATTGTCACTGTTGAGTCTTGAAAATGTCATTCATTTGCATTATACTTTCACTATTATGTCCATTATATCACCTCCATTTCACCTCCATTTCACTACTATGTCACCACATTCATCCAACTTTCATTATCATTGGGCCACCTTTATGTTTTTCCAATCTTTATTATTTCTAAGCCTTTTAAGTGAATTTGTGGTTAAACATTAGAAAATAATGTGCATATGCTTATACCTAACAAATGGGTTGAGATTGTTGACATGTGTAGGTTGAAAGGAGACTTCTAGAAGACCCTTATGTGGCACTCTAAGGCCAAATTCGAATTTGGTTGGAAAGAATCATGGGATCATAAGGATATGTGTCACATCTCCTAATTGTATTGTAACTCTAAAAAGACATGTGTCTTATCAGTTCCTATTTTGATTAGGACTCTAGAGGTAGAGGGAGAGATTCATGGACTCTCATTAATGAGATGGCTCTCATCTTTTTGTATAAATAGGAGATCTCTCTCCTTCATTTGTTAGTCTTCCCTTTTAGTCTTTTCTTAGTCCTTTTAGCTTGTTAGTCCCATGGCTTTTGAAAGCTTTTGTACTTTGTACTTTTGAAGAAATTGAATAAAGCTTTGATGTTCTCAACATGGAAGGAGATGTGAAGTAGATGTCATGGAGCACATTAGGATGTAAGGTAGAGTAGATTTCATTTTGTAAATATTGCTTTGTAGGATGTAAGGTAGATTAGATTTTTCTTTCATGCAATTTTAATTCATGCAAGTGTGTTTAATTTTGCTTTGATTTCATGACTAGTGGCATGTGTGATCATCTTGTCTATGTTGCTGACCTTTATTTTTCTAGTTTGATTTTCATTAGTATCATTTCTTTAACTTGCACTTTACTTTCTGCTCTTAGATATCAAGTTGTTCATCTATTGATGGTTCTTTCTCCATAATCAAATAACTTTATTGGAGCCAAAATATCACTTAGTACAGCTTGGTTTAGTTTGCTTTAAGACTCACATTGCTGACTTGTTCATAACTAGCTGAAAGGCAAAAAGGTTAAGAAAAGGTTAAAGTAGTGTGATTTGTCTCCTTTATGTAGTGTCACTTAGATTTCACATTTCATTTTCATTTTAAATCAGGGCCGATGTCATTTAGTCCTTTATTTGATGTTTTTATTTTCCTTTAAGCATTTGATTTCATAGGTGGAAGGGGGCCCCTGCCTTGTATAGTTGTCACTTTAATTTCTTGCATTTCTTTTTCTGATTTTCATGTATATTAATGTACAGTTTGAATTACTGCATTTTATTTTCTTTTTAACATGTATATTATTGTACATAAATTGCTTTCAAGTTGATTGTAGATTAGTGATGCACATAGCCTTTTAATGAACTAATGACGTGATAGAATCATCTTGTCCTTTTGCTGAAGCAGCAAGGATACTGGGTCTCATAGTCATTCTCTCATTATTTGATTATTGCATTTTATTTTGATTGAACTAGTTGTATATTTACACTTTTGTTTAAATACTAACTCCATCAATAACATGTTTTAAGTTCTTTTGAAGTGCTAAGTTTTGGAAGTTACCATTAAGGACATAGGCCTTGTCTTGAAATCTTTATCCATACTTGTCCTTTAAAAGTATTCTTAAGACCTTAGAAAACCAACAAGAACAAAACCCCAAAAACAACATAAACTATAAAACAACGAAGTAAGAGAAAGGTTAACTAAGCACATATAGTGCACCACACTTCATCAGTTTACGATACCCGGATTGATAATTTATGTAGAGCAATTTAAGACGTTAAATTGACTAGACAGTCACCTCCAAGTTGTATGAACCCTAGGTTGATAAGTAAAGCTGGTAGCCCAGGAGTTGTAACATCCTTGCTGCAATACTGGCGCTCATCACACCTCACTGCCAACAAGATGTCATCATTCTGCCATGTATGTGGCCATGCCAGCACCAACTGTGTGCCATGTCATCATGCCACATAGGCTTCATGCCACATGTCCTTTATTGGGTTTCTCCATTTGTTTATACAAATTTCCACATGGCCTCTATATGATATCCCATGTGTCACCTTTTGGGGGTATTACATGTCACCTGTCCTTCCCTTCTTTTCTTGTTTTTCAAAAATTATGAACATAATAACTTTCACATATAGATTCCTTTTTCACCCATTCAAGTTGCATTGAATAGATCTCGTCGATCTCTTTTGTTGGAAATACTGAGAGGTGGCTGAATTATTATTTTAGCAATGCTATTATTAATTTTCACCAATTATAACTAGTACACCATTCATAATCAAATCGTGATGAGTAGCAACACAAAATAATATAGAAGCACCATGAAAATCATGCACATGTGATGGATATTTTAGGTGGAAACCCCTCCGGGAGAAATACCACCAAACATTTGTCTTCTTTTTCTTATTAATTCAATCTTCTTTTACAATGTACTAGCACCAATCAATATTCAAGCAACAACTTGTGAGGCACCAACCTCAAACATCAATGAGAACCCACTTGCTTTAGTCATCGACCTGATGGAAGCATCCACTTCCTAAAACCTTCATAGACATTGATCTGCTAGAGGAATCAACCCCCATGTTCTTCTTAGGAACCCACCTAAAGGAAGTCACTACTCCCTGACTATCAAGCCACCACTTTCCCTAAAGGCACTGACCTTCAAATCATTGCATGGACCTCATTTAATATATTGTTAGACTAGATCCACTGTCAACAATTGTATACATAAAACCTATTGTATTATAAACCATCTTTTTATCAAACCTTCTCTACTCACCAACACACACTCTTAGAAATATAAGAATTTTATCATCAACAATTATACTATGTCATCAAAAACCAATAACCAATCTAATCTTTGTAACGCAAACCATGCTTATCTCATTAGCGAAACTTCATATAACATCAACAGTCTCACCACCACATCATCATAAGTGTTTCATAAATATCAACAATACTTTGAGTTTGAGGCATAACCCTACCATATCTTATTAATAAAAAAATCATTCACACTCTCTTTTATCCTTTATAAATAAATATATATTATTGTACAAACACTTGCATATTCTGCAATGCATACTTCCCTGGCATACCCTACAATAAAAGTCCTCTAAGTTCTTATAAACTATGTTCATCATTCATCAACAATAATATCATCATTACTTTAGCATCTCAATACAATAGATAATTAGACATTTTTAGCTCAAGAAAAAGCTTCATTCAAAACCCTAAGTGAAATCATTGACTTCTAATATGCTTTGACATGTAGTGACATGAAAAGTCTCAACAACCAAAATAAATCCCAAGTAATGTCTTCATAACATATCCTTTTTCATCAATAAATAATTCAAGTTAAATTGTAGATACCTTAAACCCTATAAAATGGATAGCTCAACAACCATAACCCACATGATTTGTCACTACCATAAATCCCTAATGTGTATACTTTGCAGTAGACTCAGTTAATAACCATCTTATCAAATATATGACAACAATAGTGACCATGGAAAAAAACCTATATCATGTCTAGTAATCATTTTCCCAATGTTTCTAGTAGTAAATCTTTGGCTTAGAAAGCAAGAGTCAAATAAATTCAACATACATTATGGAAATTTGTATCAAGAAAGTTACTGGCAAGAAACTTTTCTCATATTGACCCTGCATAAATAACCTTTGGTGACATTAATCATCATACTTTAACAAAGTACATTTTTTGTCTAAATTAGGATTTAGTCGTACAAGAAACAAATAGTTTAACAATAGTTTGATCTCCCATCCAACACATTAGCACAACCCTACAACCTTCCTAACATACAGTGGCATCTCTACATTTATAGTTCTAGAGAGGGAGAGCCACAGAGCCAATTCATGTCCTAGCATACATGGGAAGCATCAACCTTAGAACCAATATGTTTAATAAAACACAAACATAATCACATCGTCTGCATCTACATGCATAGATTGACATTAGCTATACATCATAAATTCATCACATATGTTGTTTGATCCATAAATAAGTTAACGTTAATCAGTTCACAATCTCACCTCTGAGTGCGTGAAATTTAACTTGATTACTGACACCATCACATAGCTACTTTACTAACCAAATAACACCACCATAACTATTCTAGATCATACATAGATCACATAACCACTTACTTGGACCAAAGCAAGGGTGTGATTCAACCTTGCACGTTGATACACTCATCACACCCATCACTCCATTCAAGTTCATGCAGAAGAGAAATCAAGTCACATGTATGGAACCAAATGCATCACAGTTTTTCCCAGTCACCATTACACATGTATAGTCTATTCCTCATGCACTTTGTTTTCTAAGTAACAAAAAAAACAACCAACAACAAATTGTCCAGGAGAGGTTAACCACTATGAAAAAGACCCAAAATAGAGAAAGGGTAATCAATACATGAATTCAGAGCATGATTACTCTTTCACACATGAGAGCACTCCAAAAGATATTAACTAACATTATTTTAATTTGGGAATCATTAGATCCTTAAACAAATGAAAACACATGAAAAAATTTCATCCATCACACTAGATTTCTTTAGATATGGCCTCAAATCAAGCCTTATTTCTACCTCAATAAAATCTCAGATGGCCTTAGAAGCACAGAGAAACTCCCATGAATAAATTATGAGAAATTGATGATATAAGAGGGATCATGTATACCCTATTTATAGTTATGAAGGGCGGGGGGGGGAGGGGAATAGGAGGGCCGACCTACCCTGTAAGTTTAAATTTAATTTGAAAAATAACCCCTTAATGATATTGATCAAAGCATCCATGTTAAAATCATTTTAAAAAATATAAGTCCACCTTTTAAGGGTTGATTTAGTTGAGAGGGGGGATTTTTTAAAAACTTCCAGGACCCATAATATTTACCCAAGGTACTAATGAGGCTCATCAGTATGCACATTATAAGGGTCATGATGCCATCCTCCAGCTTTAGAACTATCTCTTTCTCACATTTATTTACATTTTTGGTTATATTATGCATAGTGAGAAGGGTAAAATATGTTTGTTATGTCATGTGGCCTAATATGGTTTAATTGAAGGAAATGGAGCAATTTTTGAGATGAACTCTATGCAGGGACTCGAAGTAGACAACAAGAAAAGAATCTAGGGGGTTGTCCACCTCTTTAACTCCCTCAATCAATCCAATATCACAACACTCTCTCTCATCATCTTGAGGTCATTGGCAGCCAAGAAAGACAAGGGTATTGGCAGCCAAGCAAGTGCAGTTAATGAGGAACACGATCCACTATTCTTGAGTTCTGGGAGACAAATATTCCTATTTTCAAGGGATCTACTAGTAGCTACCCTCTTGTATAAATAAATATGTAAAAGAGCTCATGAGGATTCGAGTTTTATTTTCAGCTAGGTATCTATTGAGCTCAAGTACTTGGCACTATTATTTTTTGCTGTTATGTGATGTATTAGACACTGATCAAATGATAATGAGAAGATTCTTATTGATTCATCACTGAGTTAGTTCCAGAGGGCTGAAGCTCTCGGGTTTGGGCCCAACCCTAGTGGCTTAGGTCCCTCTTGTGTATTTGTATCGATTTTTAGTTTAGAATGCTTATTAGTTTCTTGCATTGCCTTAGAGAATAATCCATCAAAAATATGTGATTTCAACCTCTACCTCATCTATCTAATGGGAGCATGAATAGAAGGATTTACAACCAAAGTCCAAAATTATTATGTTTGTGATTTCTTGGAAGAAGATTTATGTTAGTCATATTGATTTGCATGTGCTTACTATAGCTTAAGAGTTGGTTTATTGATTATATCAAATATTTAGCATAGATTAGATAGCATTTAAATTCAACTCATATTTTCCACTACTAGTTGTTTCATTTTGTCAATGATAAATGGGTATATGCATGTGATGATTGCAAGGTTGTTTGGATCTGCAAGCAAGGTCACCTTCACCACCTCCATCTTGGACTTCCTCACTTTCTCTTGTGAACCCAAAATTTTTTCCTAAAAATTATGTTCATAAGGTCATTTTCCTAGGATAGAGCATCCCTCCTAGTGCAAAACAAGCCTTCAAAAGGCTCTAAGATTGTCTAGGAGATTTTTCCACCCTTCACTCATCTACCTAAACCTCCATCCACCTTTCCATACCTTGAAACAACTACTTCCACCTCCTAAACATTCTTGGCAACCCTCCTGTAGCATTACAAGCCTTCCTGTAGCAATACAAGGCACCTGTAGCAGCCTCATGTATCACACCTCTAGCAGCCTGTTTCTTCATTATTTTTTATCCTTACTGCAATTTGAACTTAGTTTAGAAGGATTTTGACCCCCAACTATGACTCCATGATCAAGAAGAGCTCCTAGGCCAATTCAAACCCTCCTTTTCCTTCAATGCAAAAACATCATAGTGCTAGTTTCCTTATCACAGATTTGGCACAAATAGAACATTGACTTATATGCAAGTGTGAGCTAGTTAGATGATACATAGAATCTTGAGTTATGGTTTGGTAGGTTAGATTCTTGTCTACAAGCATATTTGATAACTAGATGGTTGATTTCAAGATAATGTAGTTTCCCTTCTACAAGTAGTGTAGCTCTTGCCTTTTCATGAATTGATTCAACACATTTGCAAGTTGAATCTAATAGCATTTTCATTTTCATAGTTAGAGGTAGCTTCTAAATTTCACCTTCATTAGCTAGTTGGTATTCTAATTCAGTAGGAGGAATGGTCTTGGAGCACTATTGAGAAAATGTCCTAGTTGAGGGTGGCATGAGTAGAATTCCATCTACTGTGCATATAGCATTGTCACCTCGAAGTTTGTATGAACCTCGGGTTGATAAATAGAGTTGAGGATCCCTTGGGAGTTGTAGCACTCTTGGTGCAATACCAAGGCTCACCACTTTCTAGCACCATTGCTAGGAGGAGGTGAAACTTGAATTTAAGGCTAATGGGATGGTGAAGAGAGGTGATCAGATGAGTGGAGATGATGGATAGGAAGTGGATGGATGGAAGAATGAAAGAAATATTGAGAATTTTGTCCCTGTATCCATGGAATCTGTCACTGTATATAATCCTGCAAAATGACAAAAAGGTCAACACACATGGTATAAATCCTTTTCTTGTGTTTTTTTTTGCCTTGAGACATACAAGTTGCCTCAAAGGATGTTTCCGACTTGTATGCCTTCCCTAGGTGCCTCAAGAGAGGTTTTCATCTAGGGATCTTTAATATTTTTTTTCTTCTCATTTTTTCTCCTCGGCTGCCTCAGAGAGGTTTTCAACCCAAGAGTTGGCCTAAGATGCCTCATAAAGCTTTTCATCCGAGCCTTTTTTTTTTCTTTTTTGTTTCTTTTAAAATATATATATATAAGAGTGTTGTGGACTCAAAGCTATCACACTCCCAATCACATTAACTTCTTTGTTGATAGTATTGATGAATTTTGCCTTAAACATAGGTTTCATGTATAACTTCAGCCTGTGACCATTGACAAGCAAGGGGATCCCTTCATCATCAATGGTCCTGATTTGAACAGATCTATTGTCATGACATTTGTCTATCCGATGTTGACCTAACCATCTTGTCATCATTTTTTATTTAAAATCTTTGAACCTAGAATCATATAATAATGCCCAATCCCCTTCTTGAAAAACCTTTTCCTTGATATGCTTATCATGCCAAACCTTCCTTTGCAATTGTATAACTTCAGTGTGGAGGAGGGCCTACATTTTGAACTCATCCAAGCCATTCAATTGGAGCAGCATTTCTTGTTGTGCTTTGGTGACATCTAAGTCCAATTGGGATGCCATTATCAAAGTGTTATATACATATTCAATAGAAATCATATATTTCTTCCCACAAACCAAATCATATGGAGCGAACCCAGTAGTTGTCATCCAAGTGGTGGTATAGGCCCAAGTGGCCTCCACTAATTTGTCTGCCTAATCTCTCCTGCTGCTACTCATAACCTTGGTGAGGATGCTCTCCAATGCCCTATTTTTAACCTCTACTTGACCATTTTCAATCAAATGTGATGTGAATTGATCCCCCTTATCAATGACTATCTCCCTTGGATACCTAAACTTGTAGAAAATATTTTCCAACAAGAAATCAACCACTTTCTCCTTTGTTTTTGCTTTAACAACCTTTGTCTCAACCCACTTTTTCAAGTAATCAATGCATGCAATGATGTATGTTTTATGCCCCAATGGCAGATCAATTGGCCTAATGAAATCCATGCCCCACTTGTCAAATGGATTAAAGGCCACTTGAGGTTGTAGAGGTATTTCATCCCTGGGTGTGGGCTTCCCCATCCTTTGGAACTAATCACATCTGCTAGTATACCTTCTTGAATATTGATGGAGAGTGGGCCAATAGTAGCCAACTTGTAAAGCTTTGAAAGTTGTTCTCTTGGTAGAAAATGACACCCACATGGCCCATCATGGTAGGCAAAGAGGATGTCAAAGACCTCCTCTTCCCTAACACATCTCCTTAAAATATGATCTAGTCCCAGTTTGAAAAGATTGCCCCAATCCAAGTGAAATGGGCACATTTCCTTACAATTATGCTCTTCTCCCTAGATGACAGATATGGAAGAAATCTCCCACCAACTAGGTAGTTGGCTATGCCAGCAAACCAGGGAGAGAGCACTGAGATAGAAAATAGGTGCTCATCTGGAAGTTGATCATCAACCATCCATTCATCACCTATAAGCAAAGTAAGTGTAGACAAAAAATACGCAACTACATTTTCTTTTCCTATCTTGTCAGTGATAGTCAAATCAAACTGTTGTAACAATAACAACCATATAATGATTCTAGCATTCACATCAGGCTTATTCATCAAATATTTCATAGCTACATGATCAATATGAAAAAAAAAATGGTATCCAGTGATGTAGTTCCTAAATTTGTTTGAATGTAGAACAGCTAAGAGCTCCTTTTCAGTGACAGTGTAGTTCAATTCAGTCTTAGACATATTTTTACTAATGAAATAAATGGCATAGGGTAACTTATCATCTATTTGCCCCAGGTCTGCCCTCACAATTTTTTCTGATGTATCAGTATGGATATGAAAAGGCAGAGCCTAATTATGACCCCTATGAATGGGTGCAGTGGTCATTTTCTCTTTTAATATCTCAAGGGCCTCTTGGAAGCTACCTATCCAATAGAATTTTGAGCCTTTGGCCAGTAATCCAAAAAATGGTGAAGCCACTTTACTAAAATCCTTAATAAACCTCCTATAGTAGACAGTTAAGCCCAAGAAACTCCAAACATCCCTTTGATTTTCATGTGTAGGGACCCTTTTGATGATGGTGATCTTGTTTGGGTCTACTTGTATCCCTTCCTGAGATATTGAATGGTGAAGGATAGTCCCTACATTCATTAATAATTCACATTTCTCAGGACTCAGTGAGAGGTTCATTTCAATGCATTTTCACGGGACTTTAACCAAATTAAATAGAGCCTCTAGGATGTCATATCACTCCCACAAGGACTTTCCACCAAAAACAACAACTTGAACATCAACAAGGTACCTGCACACACAGCAAACACAACAGTAAAGTATCATGAGGAAAAATGAAGAAAGACACAGGAAATAAGCCATCAAGTCATCTCAAATATGCCAATGATATGGTCTAGATCCAACATGAAAATCCCTGCAACAGTTCGATCATGAGGTAGGCACAAGTATGACAAAGTCTTACCTTCTTCCCTATGTGTGAATAACAAAAATGTGTAAATGTTGAGAGGGGATGTTTTAATAAGCTGGAGGTGGCCAGATAACTTGGCCACCCTTGGCTAGTAACTAAAAGTGATGGTAAGAACTCATGCAACATGGCAATGTCACATTAGTTGAGTTGGGATCACAAACAGTGGGTGGTGATTACGAGGAAAGGAGAAATAATTACTCAAAGTGCAGACAACGGTCCAAAAGAGGAAACCCCATGTGACTACTAGGTCACCACAGTGCTCCAACCGTCAACCCAAAAATGGCAGATTATGTACTTGGTCTCGGGTTCTTTTGCATCCTCTGTCATGTCAAAACCAATTAGGGAGAGGACAATCTCGGGGTGCTATCAAGGAGTTTTGAACCTCGTTCTGCAACTGCTATAGGAAGGAGCTACATGAAAGCTTGCAACTGCTACATAAGGGATGAGAGACTACTACGGGAAGGTTGATAAGGTGAAGAAGAGCCACAGAGGTTTGAATTGATCTCAAAATTACCACTTTCAACCCAGACTACTTGACAAGAAGTAAGTGCCACCATTTCCTTCATCCATCCATCAGATTGCATGCAAATTTTACTTCAATTCTACAGAAAGTGGCAGTCTAATTGTGAAATTAAAAGGTCTTCTTGATTAGTATAGTGATTGAAACATAGTCAATTGCCATTTACAAGGAGTTTTTGACTCACTACTGCCACTAAATTAAACATTGAACCTATAGAAGAAGCATCTCTCCCTCACTTAATTAAGAACATAAAGAAGAGATGGGGGGAGGATTTAACAGGAGGGAGCCCTCAGATACCAAGAGAATCCACCTACACCCTCATATGGTAGACATTTTTAGAAGACATCACTGGTTAGGATTCTTTGAGTTATTGAAGGGGTATGATGATGACCTTGCCTTTGAATTTTCCATAGCTCTGAATTCACAAATAGAGGATAGTACCACCACTGTGGCGAGGGGGTTGGCTATATCTCTCAACCCTAAAATAATTAGCAGAGTAAGAAACCTACCTCTAGGGATCAAGTGGAGCAGAGAAGACAAGGCCACCAGTGTCACTGCTAAAACTAATTTCTTCACTACCAATGAAAATCATGTTGAGGGAAAGAATGGAGTTAGGAGGGAAATCCTACCTTATCCTTGGGATGAGGTGGGCTACCATATTTTGAAGTACATATCCTGCAAGGGAGGAATAAGTGTGGTATATTCTTACCACTTTATATTACTTCAAGAACTCGGGTTCCAAGAAGAATTGCCTCTTGCTGAAAGATTGTGTGTGTCATACTTCCTCCTACAATCCATCAGGGAAAAGAGTCAAAAAGTAAGAGAGGGAAAACAATAACACGTATGCCACCATGGCCTCATTAAACTAATAGTGGTGGATTCCTTGAGGAATTTGAGCAGCCTTCTCCTTTGGTCCAAATGCATAGACATGGATAGAGAAACTTTCATAGAGACACAAATCATCACACCAGGTGAGACCCCAGCCTCTAGTGTTGGAGGAAGAGATGGAAAAGTAGAGGAAGAATAAGAAGGGGAAAGGACAGAAGAGGAAGAAGCAACAAGGTCATAAGAAAAGGAAAGAGAGACAAAATCAGAAGGGTAGTAGAAGAAGCAGAGATGAAAACGGAGGAAGAAGAAGAAACATAGGCAAAGGTAGGAGGAGCACAAGATGAAAAAGAAGAATGGGAAAACAAGAAAAAATAAGTCCTAAGAAGACTACTAAGCCTATAGTAATAGAGATACCCCCAAAGAAAATAAGTTTTTCTCCAAGAACCACTCAAGAGAAGGTAGTTGCAACTTTAGCTACCTTAAGCACCCTAGTCAAAACTAAAAGGAAGAGACAAAGACAAGCCCCCTTATATTTTAAGACCATGAAAAGCACCAAGATCAAGCAAGGGAGGCCACAAACTCCCACAAAGGTCCCCATCACAATTGAGGAGTCCCTAAGCAAGAAATAGGAGGTAGGACCAACTGAAGGAAAAATCGAAGAGGTCACCTCTCCAAAACCCACAACAAAGACTCCTATAGTATATGTAAGGAGGCCTACCACCAGTTCAACCTCCTTCAAACAACCCAGGACACCAACAAGCCTCCAACAAGAAGAAAAAGGGATGTTGTAGGAGGGGTAGAGTATGCTATAGCAGGCTCAAATCATGTTATAGGAGGGGCAAAGGATGCTATAGGAGAGGCAAAATGTGTTGCTAGAGGAACAAAGTGTGCCACTAGAAGGGCAGAATGTGACACAACAGCTACAGGAGGCAGCAGCCTCCCTAAAAAAATTTGATAAGGACTTCCTAGAGCTCCAAGAGCCTAGTCCACAACCTAGCCTAAGCTCCTACTACCAATTCATTAAAGGAGGGAGGATTATTCCCCAAGAAATTACAGTCCCACTTTTTTATGAGTTAGAAACAAAAAGAGGAATAACCGACAGGTGGATGCAAATTGATAAATCTAAGAAGGTGGAGGATGTGGGCCTCATGGAATAAAAGGTCCTTTAAATGAGAAAATAATTAAGTGAGCTGAGAATGAGGGAGTCTACAATGAAGGAGTAGCTGCAAGCATAAAATATGTGGTTGAGAGAGAAGCTATAGGAGAAAGAAACTCAACTTGCCACCATGGAAAGCCTTATCCATGGAGGCATTACAATGCATAAAACCATCAAAGCCTTATGCACTCTTTCTCAAAGAAAAATTGTCTCAATTCCAAATCAAAACCTTATCACAACATGGATCTATGCCCTTTCAGGATTACAAATAGTTCATTGAATTTTGAAACCAAGCTAGCATGGAGGACAAAGCAAAATTGGCTGAGTTTTACGTACAAAACCTCACTCTGATAGATATGAATTTTTGCGATCCCAAAGAAATATTCGGAGATACACAGGTGATGGCCTTAGCATATTGGATGACTCATGAGGAGGCAAGAGCTGAGGAGGAGAAAAAATGAATGGCCAAGGAGGAAAAAGAACCATTGTATATCAGGGAAGATCTAGTGAGCCCAATGGATATCATTATAAATGATAGCATCATCTCCAATGATGATGATTTAGCACCTAAGTACCTTGCCAACCAGGAACAAGCCATCCTACATTTTGAAAACACATTCAAGTTGTTGGGAATAGAAAGAATGCAATGTTGCCAAAGGAGATGACATTCCTTATCCCACAACCTCTATATCATAGAATATCACTCTCCTGAAAGGCTAAGGAATGCCTTGGAGAGAACACCCTTGTACAAGAGGAACATGTAGATATTGAAAGTTAAATGGATAGGACTCAAGCTCAGTCCGCCCTTTCTGTTAAGCCTACAAGAAGGAAGTGATGAAGCAAGAGAGTAGAAGGAGTGGATATAAATAGAGAAGAATGTAGGTTTCTATCCCCAAGAAGGAAAATCATCTGAGGAGCCCTGCGATGTCAGGGAGGCAACCAGGGACATGAGAGAGATACACATGGATGACTAAGTTTCTTAGAGGATGAGCAACAATTTTTGTAGTGGGGTGATGATGAGGCTCATCAAAAGGTACATTATAAGGGTCATGATACCATCCTCGAGCTTTAGAAGTATTTATTTCTCACCTTTATTTACATTTTTTGTTATATTTTGCTTAGTGAGAATGGTAAAATATGTTTGTTATGTCATGTGGCCTAATATGATTTAATTGCAGGAAATGGAGAAAATTTTGAGATGATTTCTATGCAAGGGCTCAGACTAGACAACAGGGTGATAATCTAGGGGGTTTCCCACCTCTTTAACTCCATCAATAAGACCAAGATCACAACACTCTCTCTCATCAGCTCTAGGTAATTGGAAGCCAAGCAAGACGATGTCTTTGGAATCCAAGCAAGTGCGGTTAATGAGGAACAAGATCCACCATTCTAGAGTTGTGGGGGACAAATAATCCTATTTTCTAGGGAGTTGCTAGTAGCTACCCTCTTGTATAAATAAACATGTAAAAGAGCTCATTAGGATTTGATTTTTGTTTTCATCTAGGTAGCTATTGAGCTCAAGTACTTGGAACTATTATTTTTTACTATTATGTGATGTATTAGACATTGATGCAATGATAATGAGAAGTTGCTTATTGATTCATCACTGAGTTAGTTCCAGAGGGTTGAGGCTCTTTGGTTTGGGCCCAACCCTAATGGATTAGGTCCCTCTTTGGTATTTATATCTCTTTTTAGTTCAAATTGCTTATTAGCTTCTTTCATTTCATTAGAGAATAATCCATCAAAAATTTTTGATTGCAACCTCTGCCTCATCTCTCTCATGGGAGCATGAATAGAAGGATTTACAACCACAATCCACAAGTATTATGTTTATGATTTCTTGGAATAAGATTTGTGTTAGTCATCTTGTTTTGCATGTGCTTACTATAGCTAAGGATTTGGTTTATTGATTAGATCATATTTTTGGCATAGATTAGATAGAATTTAAATTCAACTCACCTTTTCCACTACTATTTGTTTCATTTTGTCAATGATAAATGGGTAAATGCAGGTAATGATTGTGGGGTTGTTTAGATCTACAAGAAAGGGAATGTTTACCACCTCCATCTTGAACTTCCTCACTTTCTCTTGTGAACCCCAAATTATTTCCTAAAAATTATGTTCATGAGGTCATTTTCCTAGGATCACTGAGAAAATTCCTCCTAGTGCAAAAGAGACCTTCAAAATGCTTTAAGTTTGGTAGGGGATTTGGCCACCCTTCACTCATCTACCTCAACCTCCATTCACCTTTCCATACGTTGAAACCACCACTTCCACCTCTTAAACCTTCTCAGCAACCCTCCTATAGCATTACAGACCTTCCTGTAGCAATACAAGGCACTTGTAATAGCCTCCTATAGCACACCTATAGAAGCTTGTTTCTTCAGAAGTTTTGATCATTGCTGCAATTTGGACTTAGTTTAGAAGGATTTTGACCCCCAGTTGTGACTCTGTGATCAAGGAGAGCTCCTAGGCCACTCCAAATCCTCCTTTTCCTTCACTGCAAAAACATAATAGTGTTAGTTTCCTTATCACAGATTTGGCAAAAATATAACATTGATTTATATGCAAGTGTGAGCTAGTTATATGATACATAGAATATTGAGTAATGGTTTGGTAGGTTAGCTTCTTGTCTACAAGTAGATTTTATAGCTAGATCATTTATTTCAAGATAATGTAGTTTCGTTTCTGCAAGTAGTGTAGTGTAGGTACAACATAAGTAATATTTATTATCATGAATTTTTATGTGAAATTTATACCAAATCATAATGCTATCTTAACCATTCATTTTGGGGCACCTTGACTAGACTTCTAGGCTTCATCTTTGCGAGTAAATATCTCCTCAACTGTGATGAGATACATGACAAAACACCGATTGATGGAAAGGGCTTGAAAATATCTATCTAACCATCATACTATTAAGCACGATAACTCGATCCTCTACATTCATAATCCTCATTCAATGTTTTATATTGATGACAATTTTCATTGAACCTTTCAATAGTCAATTCTTCCTTGCTCTGATTGCAAGATACCTATGACAACCCTCACACTCTTGAGATCATTGACAACTCTCCTTTGACATCAATGAAAACATGTCCAACAATTTCCCTCTTTGTCATTAATGGAAACACTTATCCTCCCCCTATGATTATTTCTCCCCTTGTCTCCATGCTTTTGATCTTTCTCTCTTTATTTCTCTCCCCCTTTGACATCAATGGAAAGTAGTAACCCCCCCCTAATGAAGTATTGTTGGAAATAATACTGAGAAGGGGGGGTGAATCAGTATTAGCAAATCAATAGTTTTTTATTTCCATAATCAGATTAATATATTCTACTTCAATTAAGGGAACTCACATGTACATGCAACTGTGTTTAATGAAACTAGCATATATCTAGCAATCTTATGATTCAGTTAATTCATCATATGTTGATCTTTAATCATTGCATCAGAACTTCATTAACCATATAAACAATAACAGGTGCAGTAACAACATAACAGATCATCACACATAAGAAACACACATGAACACCAAGATATAAGGTGGAAACCCAATGCGGGACAAAAGCCACCTGCTGCTATTTTATTTAATATAAGAAAAACCTATTTACAACCTTGTACTGGCGTAGACTCATACCAGTATGCAAGCACCCACCTGCAGAATGCTACAACCTTCTCTCGTTCTCCAACTTCTACTAGAAGGGAGCTACAACCCCCTAGCTTTTGTACTAGCCGATATATTTACTAGTACATAGGCGTCGACCTACAGAAGGCTATGACCTTCTCTTTTCTTCCAGGGACCATGTTTCATAAATTTTCAGACTGGATCCATCAATAACATCAAAGCACAAAATCAATCACCACTGCAATACAACCATCAACTATATCTGCATCATCAATCTCTGAATCACCCAACAACTGAATCACTGAAACCCTGTTATCAAAACACAGTCACCAAAACACAAAGCAAAACCCAAAACTCTGCAACAACCACTTGAACCAACAGCAACCTCAAATATCAAATCTCATAATGTATATGCTACTTGGCTGTGTCAAACCAGTGTGTATACGCCCTTTCACCAAAGGGAACTAGTGTACAGATCTAAAAATAATTACTTATACCTTCGCTGCAATTTTCTACTTCAGATATACCCATATCATCAAATATAAAGGATAAGATATGCGTCAATATTCAAATCTGAACTAATCATGATCATACCATATAATGATAATGCATTTTAGTCTTCATGATCCCGGTCCATCAACCTTCATTCGCCACATAGGTGCATCCTTAGCAAAGCATCACATACCCATAACCTGCATACTAGATCTCACACTTCATCAGATATTCATCCCTTGCACCCTTGGCCTAATGATATTCTCCTCCTTTTATAGTCTTAGGCCTTTCTTAATACCATGGACCAAAACCACTTAGGACCCATACCTTGGACCAAATACCTAGGGTCAATACTTCGGACCAATTCCATGAACTAAGATACCATGGACCAAAACTTAGTTTTCCAACATGTACGCACTTTCCCTTCTGTGAACATGCGTGTGTACGTCATACATGCCTTTTGTTCTGTTAACCCACGTGTATACGCTTCTTTTCCAAGGTGAACCTACATATACCTCTTTTTCTTCATTCTTTGTCATTTGAACATTAATTCTTTTCTATTGACCTGCTGCACTGTGATCTGTCATCTGAGTGAGTTTCCATCGAGGACAACACCTGTATCATAATGCCAACAATCTCCCCCTTTGGACTTGATGGCAACAACAACACCAAGTCACTAACCCCCTTTGACATCAAGGGCAAAGGGCGAACCAACATATTCTCTCCCTTTGATATACATTGTGTTGTCCATACTCCCCCTGAGTACATGTTGAAATCTCTGATGCTAAGATGTACCAATCCATCCATGCTCCCCCTAAGCACATGCAAAGTCTACAAAAATATTTTTCAAAAGAATAACATGACTCTACAACTCAACTAAGTGAGTATGACCTTCCTATCACCAATGACTCATACATACATCAATCTCCCAACCAAGTGGGGATACACCATTTTGACTCATCCACCCAACCAAGTGGGGATATACCAAATGTTTATACATGACTGAGATAGAAATTATTACATCATATGACTCATGGGTCTTTTAAAAGATATATATGACATTTAGACCAAATACCTAAATAAGACCATGATAGTCATCAGCTACTATCATACACCATATATGATCTGCACCATAAGCATCTGTTACCAACATCCAGACTTGTAACCTGCAATACCATTCTCTTGACCAACCAACAATAAGTAGCAAGATGTATCATTCAGCCACATAACCATCATCACCAAAGACTTCTAACCATAATGCCAACAATGCATTATTCGAAGCATATGCTCCCCCTGAACCTATGCCATACCATCATCAAATAGAGCAGATAAGTGACTGAACCATATCAGACTCCTTTTCTGTAGTCTGAACCGCTGCTTTTTCCTTAGAACACCATATACGCGACTGTGCAGCGTCTAACTCGCGTATATACATGACTTATCTTCATAATAGGTGCGTATGTAAATTGGAATACTGAATTTTTACACTTTCAGCTTCCCTTGGGTTTGTTATGTCTACTAACTGAGTTATGCCACATCTTTCTGACAATAATTTTGTCTTCTTCAATACCTGGGATTGGGATGATGTATGCTCCTTTTCCTTTGGTGTCTGAATTTTGCTCCTGCATTCCTTTACTTTATGTCCAAACTTGTTACACGCATAACATCTTACATGTTTCATATTCCTTTTATTGCAATCAATAGCTTTGTGACCAAACATATTGCAAGAAAAACAGTATCCCTTAAAGTACCTGGAATTTGATGATTTTTCTGTGTGATGGTCTTGAACCATTCTACTTCTACACTTGGCTGCAACATGTCCAAAATTATGACATATAAAATATTCAACATCGTTCTTTGAAGAAAATAACCGACTATTACTTCCACAGTTAGGAGTAAAAGATTTTCTTTGAAGAATTTCTTTCCTTGGTAGTTAATGGGGTTGTTCTCTCATCTCCTTGTTGAGCATTTCAGATTTCTCATTAGAGTTCCTTGCCTCACCTTGTGAGCTAGATTCCCCTTCAACAGATTCATGAAAACCAAGACCAGTTTTGATGGTAGGAGACCTTTGACTACTAAGAATAATATCCAAAATCTTAGTACTGCCTTGTAATCGTAACGGTTTATCCTTTTCTTCTAACTTATCTTTTAAGATATTTACCTCAACCTGATGTTGTTATTCTTTTTCTAGATATTGCTTCTTTGTGTTTTCTTCAACTTTTCTTCCTTTTTCCACTTGTTGCCTTAATTCGAGAACTCCATGTTCTTGTTCTTCAAGAGTTTCTTCATTCTGCTTCTTTGATTCTTCAAGATCTTCCTTTAGAGAGAGGATCTTAGATTCAAGTCTCTGGATTGTTATGCTCTGATCATTTATTTCATTTCTTAATGATATCACTACATCCTGTAGCTGCTCCCTTACTCTGGTTACTGTCTCCAACTGAACTGTTAGGAAATTATATATTACGGAGCAATGGAACACATAAAATATTGCAGAAATATAAACACAGAAAATGCACAAAACAAGAAAGACACAGATATACGTGGTTCACCCAGTTTGGGCTACGTCCACCCCGAATAGCCAGTCCTTCCTTTCTATTATCCAGCAAAATGAAGAGATACAACCTACAGCAAAACTGCTGTAATATCCTCTGTTTTCTCTCACAGTCTCACCTCTATGTTTCTCGCTCACCGAATACACATCTATCTCTCACAGCCTCAAATACAATGCCCTCATATAAAGAGATGGGTTGCCTTCTAGGGAAAAAACCCTAAACTAAACATAAGTTCTACCGTCAGATCATCCGCCTAATGAATGGCCCAGATTGACTAGAAATTACTATACTTTTACAAGGCAATTTTACAGCTGTTTTTAGCTTCGGGGGCGCTGCCCCCGAAAGCCCCCGCCAGGGGGGGCGGCAGCAATTATTTTACGGGCAGCGTTGCCGCCCCATTTTGAACTGGGGTCCAATATGCCGGTACTATAGAAGATAATCAGGCTCCACACCCAACAATCTCCCACTTGGAGACTGATTGTAGCAACTCCACCGCTGCTCCATTTGCTGGACAATGACTCCTCTTTGGACCTGGTTGTTTCTCATCTTCATCGTCATCCTTGAAGACCAACTGAAACTGAGCATATTCTCAGTTTCTCCCTGGTTACAACTTTTGTTAGCATATCTGCAGGGTTCTGGCTAGTGTGTATCTTTTCCAGCTTCAACTCTCCATCTTCCAACACTGATCGTATGAAATGGTACTTGAGCTGTATGTGTTTTGTCCTGGAATGAAATGCTGAGTTCTTTGCAAGATGAATGGCACTTTCACTATCACTGTATAACGTGCCCATATCATGCTCCTTACCTAATTCACCCATAAACCTTTGTAACCAAATCATTTCTTTACTAGCCTCTATAGCAGCAACATACTCTGCTTCTGTTGTTGAGAGTGCAACAACACTTTGGATTTTTGAAACCCAACTGACAGCTGTTCCTCCGACAGTAAATACATATCCTGTAGTGCTCCTCCTATTATCTCTGTCACCTACCATATCTGCATCAACATATCCTTGTAGGGATATGTTTGAACCACCAAAGCATAATGCCTGATTTGTGGTACCTCTCAAATATCTGAGAATCCATTTCACTGCCATCCAATGTTCCTTTCCTGGATTGTTCATGTACCTGCTTACAACTCCCACTACATGTGCAATATCAGGCCTTGTGCAGACCATTGCATACATTAAACTTCCAACTACTGATGCATATGGAACTTTAGACATATAATCCATGTCTTCTTGGGTCTTTGGGCACATTTCTTTGCTAAGTTTGAAATGGCTAGCAAAAGGTGTACTAACTGGTTTTGCATTTTGCATGTTAAATCTTTTCAACACCTTTTGTATGTACTCATTCTGAGACAATGTTAATTTTCTATTTTTCCTGTCTCTAGTTATTCTCATACCAAGGATTTGTTTTGCAGCACCCAAATCCTTCATTGCAAATGAATTTGCCAATTTTCTTTTGAGCACATTTATTTCCTGCATGTTAGATCCTGCAACAAGCATGTCATCTACATACAATAACAATATAATATAGCTGCCATCATTTTGCTTTTTCAGATAAACACAATGATCAGAGTGACATCTAGTATAACCTTGTTCAGACATAAACTTGTCAAATTTTAGATACCACTGCCTTGGAGCCTGTTTTAAACCATACAAGCTCTTCTTCAACCTGCACACAAGTTTCTCCTTCCCTTTCACCTCATATCCTTGTGGCTGCTGCATATATATCTCTTCCTCCAAATCCCCATGGAGAAAGGTTGTCTTTACATCTAACTGCTCAAGATGCAAATCTTCAGCTGCTACAAGACTTAAAATAGTTCTGATTGAAGTCATTTTAACAACAGGAGAAAATATTTCATCAAAATCAATACCTTTCTTCTGTGCAAACCCCTTCACCACAAGTCTAGCTTTATACCTCTGTTTTCCTCCATCTTCTTCCTTCAGCCTGTAAACCCATTTATTCTTCAATGTAGTTTTTCCTGCAGGCAACCTGACTAAATCCCAAGTCTGGTTATGCATTAAGGAGTCCATCTCTTCTTCCATGGCTACCTCCCACTTCTTCTTGCTTTCAACCTGCATTGCTTCTTCATAACATTCAGGTTCACCGGAATCAGTCAACAATAAATAATATAATGAAGGAGAGTATCGTTCAGGAGGTCTACTTGTCCTGGTAGATCTTCTAACACCACTTTCAGGTGTTTGGGGTGCCTGTTGTTGTTGTGATGGTTGTTGTTGTTGTGGTTGTTGATTATTATTATTTTCAGGCACCTTTAATTTTTCAGTAATTTCATCAAGAACTGCGTATTCCTTGTTTTCTTTTTCTTGTTTCTTTTCCTGCAACTGATTCTTATACAAGACCTTTTCATTGAATATTACATCTCTGCTCCTAATGATTTTGTGATTTTCATAATCATATAAGCGATAACCAAAATCATTAACACCATATCCAATAAAGGTACATTTCTTTGACTTTGCCTCAAGCTTTGTTCTATTTTCTTTATCAATATGGACAAAGGCCTCACAACCAAAAGGTTTTAAAATAGAGTAGTTTACCTTTTTCCCTGTCCATGCTTCCTCTGGAACACCACCATCCAAGGAACTTGAAGGACCTCTGTTTATTAAATAAATAGCAGTATCTACAGCATCTGCCCAAAACTGTAAAGGCAATCCTGCATGCAATCTCATGCACCTTGCACGCTCCATGATTGTTCTGTTCATCCTTTCTGACACACCATTTTCTTGTGGTGTTCTTGGAACTGTCTTTTCTCTGCGAATTCCATGCTCTGAACAGTACCTATCAAACTCTTTGCTGCAATATTCACCTCCATTGTCTGATCGAAGACACTTCAATTTCTTTCTTGTCTCAATCTCAACCAAAGCTTTCCATTTCTTGAAAGTATCAAATACATCAGATTTATTCTTAATACAATAAATCCAAGTTTTTCTAGTTGCATCATCAATAAAAGTAACATAATAACGAGAGCCACCAAGAGATGATACCTGAGCAGGTCCCCATACATCTGTATGCACAAGCTCTAATTTTTCATTCTTCTTTTCTTTCCCAACTCTGAGAAATCTGACTCTCTTCTGTTTTCCATAAATGCAGTTCTCACAGAAATCCAAATCAACATTCTTCAAACCTGGCAACAAATTCCTTGAGTGAAGAATCTTCATCCCTTTTTCACTCATGTGTCCGAGCCTATGATGCCATAATGCTGCATCTGCTCCTCTGGAAGTTAAAGCATTAACAGAGTTAGAAATACCATTGCATAAATACAATGTACCAACCTTTTCACCTTTTGCTATTACCAGGGCTCCTTTAGTGACCTTCCAAGCTTTATCTATGAAATTTGTCACACAACCTTCACTGCCTAACTGCCCTATTGAAATCAGATTTTTCTTTAGATCTGGAACATGCCTTACCTCCTTTAATAGCCATTGGTTTCCATTCTGCTGTTTTACAAGAACCTTACCCATTCCAATGATTTTACAGGGTTTATCATCACCCAGACGAACTTGTCCAAAATCTCCTTGAACATAGTCATGAAAGTATTTCTTATCAGGTGTGGCATGGAATGAAGCCCCTGAATCTACCACCCAGGAATCAGTAACATTTTCAAAAGAAAGAATCAAACCATCTTGTAACACCTCACCTGTCACATTTGCTTCATGATTCTTTTCTTGCTGTGCCTCTCCTTCTTTTCCCTTCCGAGATCTACAGTCTTTCTTTAGGTGTCCTTTCTTTCCACATTTCCAGCACACTATCCCCGATCTGGACTTGGATCTGCCTTTCCTTGATTTACTGCGATATCCTGAGCTCTTTCCTCTTTCCATTTTTCTTCCTCTAGACTCTGCACTCAAAGCATTTCCCGATGTCTCACCGGAGCTTTTCCGTCGCATTTCCTCGCTAAGGATAGCACCGACAACATCATCAAACTTTAAAGTACTAGATCCAGAAACAGAGTTACTGATGGCCATTACCAAACCATTCCAGCTTTCTGGTAACGAGCATAAGAATAACAGAGCTCTAATTTCATCATCAAAGTTTACCCCTATAGAACTTAACTGACTTGTAACTGTATTAAAATCATTTAAATGGTCTGCAACAGATCCACCTTCCGACATCTTCATATTAAATAACTGTTTCATAAGAAATACCTTGTTCGAGGCCGAGGGTTTTTCATATAGTTTCGACAACGCCTCCATCAAACCTGCTGTCGTGGTTTCCTTCGAAATGTTGAAAGCGACTGACGCAGCAAGGCACAGCCGTATTGTTCCGAGTGCCTTTCTATCGAGAAGGTTCCATTCTTCGTCTTTCATACCCGTCGGCATCTTTGTTTTTCCGCCCAATGGTAGGTATAGATCTTTCTGATACAGATAATCTTCCATCTGCATCTTCCACAGCGAGAAGTTTTGGCCGTTAAAATTCTCGACCCTAAACTTACCATCTTCCGCCATTGCTCCCACTCGAACCAGGAACCCTTCTTTCCTGCGAGTTTATCAGCCAAATAGACCTTCGGCTCTGATACCAGTTGTTAGGAAATTATATATTACGGAGCAATGGAACACTTAAAATATTGCAGAAATATAAACACAGAAAACGCACAAAACAAGAAAGACACAGATATACGTGGTTCACCCAGTTTGGGCTACGTCCACCCCGAACAGCCAGTCCTTCCTTTCTATTATCCAGCAAAATGAAGAGATACAACCTACAGCAAAACCGCTGTAATATCCTCTGTTTTCTCTCACAGTCTCACCTCTATGTTTCTCGCTCACCGAATACACATCTATCTCTCACAGCCTCAAATACAATGCCCTCATATAAAGAGAGGGGTTGCCTTCTAGGGAAAAAAACCCTAAACTAAACATAAGTTCTACCGTCAGATCATCCGCCTAATGAACGGCCCAGATTGACTAGAAATTACTATACTTTTACAAGGCAATTTTACAGCTGTTTTTAGCTTCGGGGGCGCTGCCCCCGAAACCCCCCGCCAGGGGGGGGCGGCAGCGATTATTTTACGGGCGGCGTTGCCGCCCCATTTTGAACTGGGGTCCAATATGCCGGTACTATAGAAGATAATCAGGCTCCACACCCAACACGAACTTTTAATTTGGTAACTTCTTCTTTTTCTACATCATTATTTTCATATGCCATGAGAAGTTTAATTTCCTTATTATCTTCATCACTATTGGACAAGCCATCACTATTATCATGAGTATAATAACTTCTATTACCTTCTTCAGACATCTTTCCTTTGTTATGAGGGCATCTAGTAGCGTAATGACCAACTCTACCACAAGAAAAACATTTGAAAGGTAGCTTACCTTTGAACCTTCCAGATCCCCGTTGAAGCTTCTTGACAAAATTTACCTCATATTCTTCTTCTAAAATGTATCCTGATTCATTGAGTTTTTATTTTTCCTTTGTTGATACTTTAAATGTGGCTTCTCTCATATCTGATGGTCCTCCTTTTCTCATTTCAAAAGCAGTTAAGATTCCGTGAAGCTGCGTCATAGTGATATTCTATAGATCCTGCTTTTCTTCTATGGCAGACACTTTGGGTTCAAATTTAGCAGACAAGGATCTCAAAACTTTCTCAACTAAGGCAACTTCCTTAATTTCTTCACCCAGATTCTTCATGCAATTGACAACCTCATCTATACGTAAGAAGTAACTAGCTATGCTTTCATCACTATGCATCTTAAGAGTTTCATACTATATTCTGAGAGTTTGAAGCTTAGCACGTTTTACTTGAGAGTCTCCTTCGTAGCTCAGAATGATTTTGTCCCATATTTCTTTGGCTGATTTGAGCTGCATGACCTTGACAAACTCTGATTTTGACAAACTTCCCAATAAAATAGTAATAGCTTTGGCATTGGTTTCATATTGCTTTCTACCTACCATATCTGTAGGAATTGTTGATGGAAATGTATATCCTCCTTCCACTATTTCCCAAATATCCCTTCCAAGCGATTGTAGATAGGTTGTGGTTCTTATGTTCCAGTAAACAAAATTGCTCACATTGAAGATTGGTGGTCTAATGGATCCCTATCTTTCTTGATTACTCATGATGATGGATCTTCCTTCAAGAGATCAAGCTTCTTCTGAGGACCTTCTCTGATACCAATTGTTGGAAATAATACTGAGAGGGGGGGTGGGGGGTGAATTAGCATTATCAAATCAATAACTTTTTATTTCCATAATCAGATTAATATACGCTACTTCAGTTAAGGGAAATCACATGTACACGCAACTGTGTTTAATGAAACTAGCATATATCCAACAATCTTATGATTCAGTTAATTCATCATATGTTGATCTTTAATCAGTGCATCAAAACTTCATTAACCATATAATCAGTAACCAAGTGCAGTAACAACATAATAGATCATCACACATAAGAAACACACATGAACACCAAGATATAAGGTGGAAACCTAATGCTAGACAAAAACCACCTGCTATTGTTTTCTTTAATATAATAAAAACCTATTTACAATCTTGTACTGGTGCAGACTCATACCAGTACACAGGCACCCACCTGCAGAAGGCTACAACCTTCTCTCGTTCTCCAGCTTCTACTAGAAGGGAGCTACAACCCCCCTAGCTTTTGTACTAGCCAATATATTTACTAGTACATAGGCGCCGACCTACAGAAGGCTATGACCTTCTCTTTTCTTCCAGGGACCACGTTTCATAAATTTTCAGACTGGATCCATCAATAAAATCAAAGCACAAAATCAATCACCACTACAATAAAAAAATCAACTATATCCACATCATCAATGTCTGAATCACGCAACAACTGAATCACTGAAACCTTGTTATCAAAACACAGTCACCAGAACACAGCGCAGAACCCAGAACTCTGCAACAACCAGTTGAACCAATGACAAACTCAAATATCAAATCTCATAATGTATACGCTACTTGGCTGTGTCAAACCAGTGTGTATACGCCCTTTCACCAAAGGGAACTAGTGTATAGATCTGAAAATAATTACTTATACCTTCGCTGCAATTTTCTACTTCAGATATACCCAGATCATCAGATATAAAGGATAAGATATGCATCAGTATTCAGATCTGAGCTAATCATTATCATACCATATAATGATAATTCATTTTAGTCTTCAAGATCCCGATCCATCAACCTTCATTCGCCACATAGGTGCATCCTTAGCAAAGCATCACATACCCATAACCTGCATACTAGATCTCACACTTCATCAGATATTCATCCCTTGCACTCTTGGCCTAATGATCTTCTCCTCCTTTTATAGTCTTAGGCCTTTCTTAATACCATGGACCAAAACCACTTAGGACCAATATCTTGTACCAAATACCTAGGGTCAATACCTCGGACCAATTCCATGAACCAAAATACCACAGACCAAAACTTAGTTTTCCAACATGTATGCGCTTTCCCTTCTGTGAACATGCGTGTGTATGTAATACGTGCATTTTGTTCTGTTAACCCGTGTGTATATGCTTCTTTACCAAGGTGAACCTGTGTATACCTCTTTTTCTTAATTCTTTGTAGTCTGAACATTAATTCTTTTCTATTGACCTACTGCACTATGATCTGTCATCTGAGTGAATTGCCATCAAGGACAACATCTATATCATAATTCCAACAAGTATATCCCTTTGTCTTTCTATAGTTTACCTTTCTCCCCCTCATAATTTCTTTACCCATATCTTGTTGTTCCTCTCATGCATTGTCAATTTGTAATTAGATGATTCCACCTATCAATACGATTTACTGAAAATTCACCTATGTCATGATGGCAATGATTCAATCTATAGTGCTACTAAAACTTCCATGAATCTTCTTTTAAAATTTGATTCTCAATGTGCATAATGTTGACTAATCTGAATCTTTACTGTTCTATAAACTTCTTCAAGTTTATTGTAATACATATTCCTATTGTTACTTATATTCCCACTCTTCAACATACATAGTACTAGGAATCTCCAAGTTGGATTGTTTAAAATGATATATGAACCTACTCTGCTAAAAGATCACCATCTTCCTTTTCATCTGTGGATTCATCATGGTCTTATGAGAATGATCTTTGGGATTTCTTCATTCACTTGTTCTTCAAGAATTTTTTTTTTCCAAACCTTCTTGTACCTAATATCAATGTTTTTGTTTATGGAAGACTCCATCATGCTTCTACAATAATGAGCTATGTGCCCATAGTTGTGGCAATTGAAGCATTTTATATGATATTTGAATGACATAGAAACTGACATATATTTTTTTTTGATGATGTCATTTGAATATTTGTCGTTTGTTCCTGCAAACTTGCTTCTTGTGTTTTTATAATGAACTTGATAATCATCCCTATCATAATATTTGCAGTCCCTAGCCTTATGCCTAAAATTTGTACATGAAAATCAATAACTAGGAAATATACTAGGGTAACTAGATGAGATTGATGTTCATTCTTTCTTAGTGGAGGTTCAGTTCTTTATTAATCCTCGTACTTGATTTCATTAGCACAACTTCTTGGAGAAGAAACACTTTCCATCTTCTTTTGTCTTTCAATTTGATTTTCCCTTTGAAGAATTATGACTTTACTTTCAGTATTATCTTCAACCCTGCTTTTTGGGGACTTGGTGTTGGGTGTGGAGGCTTATTATCTTCTTGATTATGAGGTTCATTTTCAGTTGTGTTTGTATCCCAGTCCTTGACGTGAGGTGTGGGGGAGCTTGCAACCCCACTATTACATCCAGGGGGGTCAGCTCCCCTAAAGAAAAATTTAGATAAATAATTTCCTTGTAAAATATTGTAATTTTGTAGTCAATATAGGTCATGTTAGTTTCCTATAAATAGGTAATTATAATATGTGTCGAGTTATTTATTTTGCGAATCTTCTTTTCAAGTTTAGCCTATGAGTCACTGGGTGTCATAGCCTAAAGTTTTACATGTCTAAGAAACCATTCAGTCCTTGAAGTCTTGTGTTCAAAACCATTCTAATATTGGGAAGATTTTTTTTCTTTTCAAGCTTCTGTAAAATCATCTTGAAATTGTTTCCATGATTAAGTGCTCGGAAATAGCTTTTCAACAATCTTTAGAACTCCTCAAATGGACCTTGTAATCAACATTTATGAGAAAAAGAAGATCCTTGTTCAAAACCCAAAAACCAAAGGAAAAGCCTAAATGATTGATCCTAGACCCCACATATTGGAGGTGTCTAAAGGAGTGTAGTGGAAATTGGAGAAGAAACAGTGATCAACAATCATCGGGATCGCAATCAGAAATAAGAGGCCCCGAGTACCCTACATACCACATCCCAGAGATTCATCGCAATCAGGAGACAAGCAATGTCCAGAGCTCATTCGCACATCAGGGATCAATGATTCATAATGGAGGCAGGGTGGTCACGTATTAAAATCACAAGATTGCGGGAAGAATTATTCAGTGTTAAAATGTAGGGGAAGGCCAAAACAAATTTACAAAGGATTTTCTTGCAAAACAAAGAAGGTAGGGCTTTTTTCTCTCTCCTCCAAAAGGGACGCATGTCAGCAAGAGATTGGATCTAATAAGGGATGTGTGGCAGTCAACAATTGGTTCTGATATGGCCCACATGGCAACTAACATCACCATGATGTGACCATACAGTGGACACATGGTAGGCAGATTTAGAATTTTAATGGTCGAAAAAGGGTGACACATGTCACCACTCATAGGGTGACATGTGGCAAGGATGACGTCATGAATCAGAGGTTAAGGTGTGTTGTGCATTATAATGGAATCACCGATTGGCATTCTCCGATTGAAGGGCTTCGATAAAGGGGCTAGAACGTGGTCACGTGAAGCGTCAGAGGACTAGGGGCTTAGTAGAAAGGTGATCGACGTTCAGTGATTAGCGAAGGCGTATTGTACATCACATTAAAAAATGTCGATTGGAAATCACCGGGAGAGGAGCTCTGATACAGGGGCTGGCCCATGGTTGTGAGGAACACAAGGAACCAAAGGCCGAGGCTAACTAGCGGGGGTTATCGTATATCAGCATTCACAATTTTTGGAGTGTGCAACCAAATGCAACACTATAAGATCACCAATTGTGATGTTCCGGTACCCTAAAGGGCCCAGGCGCATGTGTTATGGTTTTATGAGTGTTTTAAAGTATAATGCCATACTTCAAAGAATCGGCCCCCTTATTAGCCAAAGAGTTTTAACACACAAAAAAGCTTTGGCCTTGAGTTTTCACTTGAGCCCCAAGGGCTAGGGACATAAGAGATTTCACACCTTGCATAATATAAAGTGTCACACAATGAAAACATCCAATTGAAAGTTTTGATATCGGGTTTGGCACACATTTTTTCTAGTTTTAAGAGCTTAGGTGCCAAGACAATTTATAAAGGAGAAAAACAATCCCAATAGTAAATAAAAGCCTTAGCTCCTTAAGGCATAGCACTAGGTCACAACCCTTTTTCCTATGTGAAGGAATATAAGAAAGAGATAAACACAAAAGGGCTAAGGGAAAATCAAATTTCTTCGTCATTTTAGTGTTAGATAATTAAATTTCCGATGAGGCAAAAGCTCTGAAATATCATAACAGTGATATTATAGGGTTTAAAGGTTCCCATAATGAAATAATTTGAATTGTTAGAGAACGAATGGTTTGGAAACTATTGAATCATGAGAAAGGAGAAACAAAATGATTTGTATGGACAGTGATGCGAAAACAACTACAGCCACTCAGATTTAGAGAAAGAGGATCAGTATTGAAAAACCATTTTCCTATTGTTAAGGTTCAAAGTTTTTCAGCATAAATGAATGAGAAAGAAGAAGAAGTTGCAGAGGGACCTATTTTGATAAGCAAAAATGCTTAATTCGCAGAGGGACCTATTCTACTTTCAAGGAAGCAGTTCACTAGTTTTTTGTTGCCTGAATAAAAGCATATTTCTTATAGCTATTCTAGGACATACAGAATCTCTTAGTTCATATTTACATTCATGAATTTGAGAGATGTTTAATTTATCTTTGTTTCTATAATTACGTCATAGTTATTATTTTGTAAAACTGTTATGTCAAGCATTATTTAAACAATTTCTGAATTTGTAATAAGGGTTGGAACTTGTATGAAGAAAGGAGCTATATTTTGATGTAAGTTGTGCATAATACCGAAGCGATCAATTTTCAATAATACAAAGAGTTTTTATTCCAGGATTCCCATGTCAAGCAATTGGTGATGTACTTTCTCATTTGAAATTGTTATTTTCTTATTTTTCTGTATGTTTTCAGTCTCTATTGTTTCAATAAGATAAAGGGATGAATTTTCTTAAGTGTACTCTTCTTTTGCTTGTAAACAATATCAATGTTTTCATTCTGATGTTAAGTATAGAATTCATCGCAGCATGCTCTATATTTAATTGAACGTAAATCATATTCATCTTATACACTCCACAAAAACTTTAAAAGATCCAAAAGTTTACCTATCCTACCCTGTTATAGCTGCTCTATCATTTTTGTGTTTTGATCACCCAAAGACTCATTAATCCATGCCAAATGGACTTTCCCTACAATTTTCAACCAAATATTTGAAAACCCAACCTCAAAACTCAATAACTAGCCTAATATCTTAAAACATAAGTTTAAATCAGAAAGAGAGATCCCTCTCTAAAGCTGGAAGGGCTAGATCCTAGCTTTGCAAGTGGTTTTGTGGTTACCTCTGGGTTTCTCTCCAAAACCTAGGGAAATTATAGAGTGATAACATGTCGTTCATTAGGCGAAGTATCTGACGATAGAAGTTATGTTAATTAAGGGTTTTTCACCCTAGAAGGCAACCCTTAGTTTATATGAGGGAATTGTATTGTGGTTGTGTATTATTCTATGTGAGAAAAACAAAGGAGATTGTGTGGGAGTGAAGAGGAAGTTATAATGAATTTGTTGTAGGTTGTATCCCTTCATTTTGTTTAATAATATAAAATGAAGGATTCATTGTTTCTCTGTGGACATAGCCCAAATTGGGTGAACCATGTAATCTGTGCCTCTCTTATTTTATGCTTTTTTGTATTTGTTTATCTGCAATATTTTATGTGTTCCATTGATCTGTTATTTAATTTCTAACACTTGGAAATTTTGCCTTCATTGAATGGATCTTCACCTACTTATTTTTCCTTCATCTTTGAGAAATAAAATTCTTGCTCCTTTTCATCAATGACATGATTCCTCTTTTCAACATCCTAGAATTGATCCTTCTACCATTCCTTGAGAATATTAATTTTAGGTAGAGAAACATCAAGTTCTTCTTATTTTTTAATAGCTCCTGCCTCATAGTCCTGAACTTGGCTTTTCAATATTTCTTCTCTCTTTTCTACATCCTCTAATTGACATCTTAGGAGGGAAACTCCTTCGTCGAGTATATGATTTTTCCTTTGTTTTTCTAAGATCACTCAAGGAACTAATCAATTTTCTCTCCATGTCACTTCTATTTATTCTTCATTTTCATTAGGTTATTTATTTTGAGTATCTGATATGATAAAGAGCATTATATCTGAATCATGATCATTATCACCATATTCATTTTGATATGCATGCTTGTTTAAGTAGATATTTTGAAGCTTCTCCAAAATCATTATGGCTGATGAGCACTGACCAATATTGATTTTCATAGAATCTGGAAAAGCACTTAGAGTGACATTCATTACTTTCATAATATGCCTTCTAGATTCATCTATCGATGTGTTTATAAAAATAATTAAGTTTCGTACGTCATATCCAAGAGCTCCCAAATAGGCTTTCATTATGGATTCCCATATTTCAAAACTTCTTCCATCGAACGGAGGAACTAGACCAACCTATTTCTCTTCATAAGCTATAATAGATTATGAAACGAGTGCAATGTCAGAGACTTCCTTTAATCATTTAGAGGTGTGATTCCTTGACTTTCCCATCTAATATCTTCCTTCTAGTTGTTAGGTTGCAACTGGATGAACCCGCTTTGATACCAATTGTTGAAACACTTAGAGGGAGGTGAATTAGTATTTCAACAATGATATTAATTATTTTTACCGATTATAACCATTACACCATTCATAATCAAATCATGAAGAGTATAAACATAAAATAATATAGAAGTAGCATGAAAATCATGCACATGTGACACAAATATTCTAGGTGGAAACCTTCTGGGAGAAAAACCATTGAAAATTTTCCTTCTTTTCATTCTTAATTCAATATTCTTTTACAATATATTAGAACCAACCAGTATGCAAGAACCAAATTGTGAAGCACCAACCTCAAACATCAGTGAGCGCCTACTAAATTCAAGCATTGACCTAATGGAAACACCCACTTCCTACAACGTTTGCAAACATTGATCTGCTAGAGGAACCAACCCCAAATTTGTTCTTAGGAACCAACCTAAAACAAGCCACTACTCCCTGACTAGAAATCCACTACATTCCTTGAAGACGACAACCTTCAAATCACTGCATGGACCTCATTTCATATATTTTTAGACTGGATACACTATCAACAATTGTAGACAAAAAACCAATTGTATTATAAGTTACCATCTTTGCATCAAATCTTCTCTACTCAACAACACACATTGTTAACAATATAAGAACTATCTCATCAACAATTATACTTTGTCATCAACAACCAATAACCAATATGATCTTAGTAACACAAACCTACTCAACTCATTAGCAACACATCATATAACATCAACAATCTCACAACCACGTGATCATAAGCCTTGCATACATATCACCCATATTTTTGAGTTTGAAGCATAACACTGACATATCTTCATGTTCACACTATCTTGTATCCTTGATAAATAAATATATATTGCTTGTACAAACCCTAGCACATTATGCAATTCATACTTCTCTAGAATACCTTGCAATACAATTCCTCTAACTTATTATAAAATCTCTTCATCATTCATCATAAATAATCTTGTAATTACTTTAGCATCTCAGTACAACAACTAATTAGCAATTGTTATCTCAAGAAAAATCTTCATTCAAAACCCTAAGGAAAACACTAACTTCTATTATGCTTTAACATATGAAAAGTATCAACAACCAAATAAATCCAAAACCAAGGTATTCATGACCTATCCTTTGTCATAAGTGAAACAGTCAAGTTATATTATAGAGACCTCAAACCTTAGACAATGGAGAGCTCATTAATCATAACCCAAATGAGCTGCCAATGCCACAAACCCCTAATGTGTATACTCTGCGGAAAGTTAAGTCAATAACCATCTTATTAGATATCTGAAAATAGTAATAAGCATGGCAATCAACCTATGTCATGTTCAATAATCATTTTATTCAAAGTTTCTAGAAGTAAATCTATGGCTTAGTAACTAAGAGTGAAATCAATTCAACATACATTACGACAATTCATAGAAAGAAAGTTATTGTAAATAAGCTCTACTAAGATTCACCTTACATAAATGGACTTTGGTAGCATTGATCATCATACTTTAACAAATTACAGGTTTTTTCCACATTAGGATTTGGTCCTACAAGAAACAATAGGTGTAACAATATTTTGATATCTCGTTCAACACATCAGCACAACCCTACAATCTTCCTAACATACACCGCATCTCTGCATTCAAATTTCTAGAGAGACAAAGCAATTCAAGTCACAACATACATAGGAAGCATCAACCTTGAACCAATATGTTTTAATCAAACATGTTTCTCTATTATCAAACAAAATCACAGCTTCTACATCTACAAGCATAGATCAACATTAGCTAGTTGTCATATATTCATCACATATTTTGTTTGATCCTCAAATAAATTCAGGTCAATTAGTTCATGATATCACCTCTAAGTTCATGAAATATACCTTGAATATTGCCACCATCACATAACTACTCTACTTTCTAAATCACACCACCAAATCTATTCTATATCATACATAGATCACATAACTGCTTACCTAGACTATAACAAGGGTATGATTTCATCCTTGCGCATCGATACAATCATCACACATCACTCCATATAAGATCACACACAAGATAAATCGAGTTGCACGTATGGAACCAAACACATCACAAATTTGGCCACTCACCATTGCACACGTGCAGTCTAATTCTCACGAACTAGCATTTTCTTAGTAACAAAAAAAAAAATCAACCCATATCACATTGTCGAGGAGAGGTTAACCATTATGAAAAACACTCAAAATGGAGAGAGGGTAATCAACATATGAACTTAGAGCTTGATTAGTCCTTCACATACCGAAGCACTTGAGAAGACATTGGATAATGTTAGTTTAATTTGGGAATCGCCAACTCATAAAAATGAAAAAATACAAACAAAATGCCATCCATCGAACTAGATTGCTTCACATATGGCCTCATATTAGGCCTAATTGTTGCCTCAAAAAAACCCTGTACGTTCTCAAAAATGCAGAGCAACTCCCATGAATAGTGTATGGTAAATTTATGACATAAGAGGGCTCACTATACCATATTTGTACTTGTGCAAGGGGGTCAAATAGGATGGTTGGTCTGCCCTAAAAATTTTAATTTAATTTTAAAAACAACCCCTTAATGAGGTCGATTTAAGCATCTATGTTAAAATCAGTTTCAAAAATAGAAATCCAACTTTTAAGGGTTGAATTAGTTGAGAGGAAGGATCTTTTAATAACTTCTAATACCCATAACATTTACCCAAGGTCCAACATAATCAATATTTATTATCATGAATTTTATGCCAAATTTTGAACCAAATCATGGTATTTTCTTAACCATTCTTTTTGGAGCACCTTGACCAAACTTCAGGGCTTCATATTTAGGAGGAAATATCTGCTCAACCATTATGAGTTACGTGATAAATCACATATGGATAGAAATTGATTGATAAGAGTTATCCAAACCATCATACCGTTAATCACCATAACTTGTTCCACTACATCTATAATCCTTGTTCAATGCTGGATATTGATGACGATATTCATCAAACCTTTCATCAATTGATCCTTTTGTGTTCCAATAGAAAAATACTTGTGAAAACCTTCACACTCTTGACATCAATGTCAACCTATCGAATACACTTCGACTGTGCACAACATATATCAAATTTTGAAACTTTTAAAATTTTAGGCATCTACTAATTCCATAAATAAATAAGAAATAATAATTTAGGCGAGTTTATTTTGGGAAAAAAAAAATGTTGACATTTCCCTTCAATTCTATCGATCTAAATATCAACTAGTAGAAATCTTCATCAAACCGTTAGGAATGAATTTTTTTTTTAGTTTTAGAGATAGCACTTGTGTGCTTCCAATGCTAAAGAATGTAATAGCTCAGGTCAAAGGGGAGTGTTAGAATGTAATATCGCTTGTTTAACCAAGTCTGGGTGATTAATATTTTAAGTGATTAGATAACAATCTATTATAAATTAGTTAGATTGTTGTTATTGTTTGACAACACCAAACCTTTGTTGTTGTTATCTACTAAATGATGAGAATTCTAACCCAACCCTAATAGTTTCCAACTATTTTCCTTTATTTTTCTTCCTATAAAATTGACAATTCAAGAAAAAAATAATAATAAAATCAATTGTGCATGAGAAGATACGACTACAACATTAATAAAGGTGGAGTTCTTTGGGGTTTACATTTACTACACAAGCATAGTTAAGGCATATGGGTAACCATTTTTTCATTGTACTCATGAATGGGTTGAATGAAAATAGACAATGGTCCCTCATGTTTGTCTTATCCTTTGTCCCTTTTCTTCTTATTTTTTTAAATAATTTAATATAGGTTATTCATTACAATGGATCACGTTATTTCTTTTAAGAATTTCTTGCAACATTTTTATAGAAGATATAAAAGAGGTGGTAAGGAGGTGTGTATTTCCAATAATAATTTATGTCAATCCTTTTGAGAAATTAATTGAAGATTTATGTGGTATCATACAAAATAATATTTATGCATTTACAATTTTTTCTATTTATTACTAATAATTGTTGGCATAATAACTTTGTTTTAAAAATAAAAAGTAAATCATAATCATATACATGTTCTTCAATGGATCATAGTATATGATATTAAATTTGCACTTGGGTTCTCTCATATTCCTACCCATCAGGAGCAACATAGCATGGTCCACTTCTATGTCATATTCATAAGTGACCACCTCAATGATGTTATGATACCTCTCAACCACTACTTTAATGTGATGGGTAATATTCTTGGATTCCCCCTCATGTTTCCCTATACACGGGACCTCCCTCGGATGTTTAACGCTTGAGTGGGTTCCTTAAATCCTTCTTCCCTCTTGTTATTTAACATTTGATCATCAATTCAATTCATTTGGGCCCTTGGCATACCCATTTGTTGCACTCCCTAATTTCATGGATCTAATTGGAAGGATCAACCCTCCAATTGGGTCCATCATCACTAGAATGCCTTATTTAAGGTCCATGGTCACTTGATTTGGTGTTTCTCTTTATAAATAATAAATGGTTCATTTTTTATCCATTAATGAAAAAGGTATTACAGACTTTATGTGAATTCGCTTATGTTACTTAATGTAACGGATTGAAAAGATTGCAAATAACATAAACACATAAACAAGTTGAAAACACATTCAAACACATCAACATAAAAAGAAGTTCACCAGACTTCCTGGCTATGTCTCCTGGTCCTTTCGCTTCTAGCGCTGACCTCTTTATTTTTTCTTCAAAATGTTGTTACAGGTATGAGCTCGAAAGCAGAGTCTCAAATAAGAAAATGGACCTCACCACTGTGTTCAGCTCGAAATTTTGAGTCAAACGAGTATAAACTTGACCATATTTGGCCACTATGACCTCCAAACCCCCTGGAATGGTCCACAACCACCTCTATCCCTCAAAAACCACTCTTTGTTTGGTAAAAACCACCTCAGTCTACGCGCCAATGGTATGGCGGGTTTGACACCTGCAAACATGTTAATAAAAATTAGTTCGGCTGTGTTTCAAGCCCAAACTTGTGACATGTTGGTTAGTGGAGGTGTGTTAAAGCGTTGCATATATATATTTTTGGAAGGTCGAGAGTTTGAAACCCCCGCCCAACCATTCCGTCGTTGGTTATGTTGTTACAACGTATATGCAATATGATATGGTTGTTCTTTTGGTTGATACCTTAGTTGTATGGTATGATATACCATGATTTGTCTGGACTTGCGGTGAATGTGGGATATATATGATAATGATAAATCAAAGGTTCGACGGTCGTGGGGTTGACCCTGACCGTCCAGCCTTTTTCCGATGAATAGCCCGACACACAATAAATAAAACCTGATCGCTTCTATTACCAATTCCTGTGGTAGCCCATCCACTGAGTTGGTTCCAACGAAAACATTGCCATTCTAGAAGGTCAGGGGTTCAATCCTCCCTAATCCCCAAAATTTTGGAAATAAGGCCAAATTGGCCAAAATTCAGGCTGCCACGTGTCAGCACCAGATTGGCCCGTATGAACCAATCACAATCTGCCACGTCACCTCCTCTACTGACATCATCTAGGACCCATCGCTCATTCTCGGGTTGACACGTGTCCCTACTGACGTAGGCATTGACCAAGTTGACTGTTGACCGTTGACCGTTGACTATTGATTATTGACCTTTGACTTTTGACCTTTTTGTCTTAATTTTCCATAAACTTTCACTAGCTCTAACTTCTTCATCTAGACTCGGATTTACGCGTTGTTCACACCATTGGAATCATATCGATGAGCACTTCGACTTGATCCCACTTTCATCCGATTTGAATACTTTTATTTGGAGGCAAAATTGGATCCATTTTGGATCACTCCTCCCCACTAGAAGCTTTTGGACCATCAAAAGTTGGTTTTAGTTGTTGAGTAAGTGAGGATAAACTTCCTTCACTTTTCCAATCTCTATCCATCGTGATTTACTTGGATTTGTACCTTTGAGTCCAAATCGAAGATACTCAACATTTCCCTGTCGCTAAGTCCTTATCCTCCTGTTAAGAACTATGTCCTCTTATAGCTCATTTAGATACTCGGGCAAAAGATCTTCAATGGAAGGTAGCTGACCTTGTTCTTTAGGATCTTCAATCAATGAAGGCTCATACAATTGCAAGTTTTCAATATTAACGACAAAATAGATCTACATATAAGCTAGTAAATCTAGGCGGAAATCATTTTCACCAATTTTGTCAAGTATTTTGAAAGGACCATATCTAATTGGTTTCAACTTCTTACCTTCCCCTTGTAGTCTTTCTTTGTTGATGTACAACCAGACTTGATCACCAACTTGAAAATTATGCTCAACTCAATGCTTGTCATGCCGTGCCTTATACTTTGCTTGGCTTCTTTCCAGATGTTCCTGTACTACCTGGTGAATTTCCTAGATTTGTTCAATGAACTTGGTTGCTTTGTCCACATCACTATGTCCATCAACTACTATGTATTTACCAAAGACAAAATCCAAGGGAGACTTTGGTATAAAACCAAAACAAGTCTCAAAAGGAGATCTTTGAGTAGAAGAATGTTTTGCACGGTTGTAAGCATGTTGCACATAACACAACTGCCCATCCCAATGTTTGGGATGCTTGCTGCAATATCCTCGAAGCAACTGTATCACTATCCTGTTGACCACTTCTGTCTGACCATCTGTTTGCAGATGAAATGCCATGCTCTTCTTTAAATTTGTGTCCATTAACTCCCATATACTTGACCAAAATTTCCCGACAAATCGGAAATCTCGATCTGATACAATAGAAGTGGGTAACCCAAAATGAACCCATACATTTTGAAAGAACAACTTTGCAATTTGTTCAGTTGTGACCTATTTATTACATGGTGTCAAAATACACATCTTAATGAACCTATCCACAACTACATACAAATAATCATGACTCTTTCTAGACTTTGGCAATCCCCCAACAAAATCCATGGATACACTTTCCCAAGGATGAGAAGGAATTGGAAGTGGAATATACAAGCCTAATTTTCTATTACTTGACTTGCTTGTAGCACACGTAGTACAACCTTTAATATATCTAGAAATTGTCTCATTCATTCTTGGCCAATAGCAGAATCTTTGTAATTGTGAAACTGTTTTACCTACACCAAAATGACCTGATATGAGAGAAGTATGTGCTTCTCGAATTATATTAACTCTTTCAATTTGTGGAATCCATAATTTTCCCAAATGATATAAGAGTTTGTCCTTTATGAAATAATCCAATTCTTCTACCTTCTTGCCATGACTTAAAGTTGCATATACATCCTTAAAATCTATGTCTTGAGCATATTGTTCAATGTAACTTTCTTGAATTACTCAATTACGCTTAAGTATTGTGGATGCATTTATAATTGGTCTTGATAACATGTCTGCAACCTTATTATGTATGCCCTTCTTATATCTGATAACAAGATGAAATTTTTGTAGAAAACCCATCCACCAAGAGTGTCTTGATTGTTGCAATTTAGTTTGTGAGTGTAAATATTTAAGGGGTTGATGATCTGTATGTATGATTGTTTCTTTACCCATTATGTAATGTTTCTCCATTATGTAATGTTTCTCCATTATGTAATGTTTCTTTACCCATTATGTAATGTTTCCCCAGCGGAGTCGCCAATTTGTCAGGCAGAAAGAGTCGATAGTGCGGACACAAATCAACCTCCCTAGGAGCCTAAGACTCTCTAGTGACAAACAAGACAAACAAGAGCAATCCTTCTCTAAACATGCATTTACTATATGGGAAATCAAGTGTTTAGATCCTACCTGTAATCCAACGCTGTTGTAGCAGTCTAGCTCCGCTGATCCGGATGAGCTCCTCCTTCACTTTGAAACCTGCATACACTAACAATCAAATGATTAAATAGCACTTGATAATCTCATAGAATAAAACATATTTAACACATAGACCAAGGAGTACATGAAACAACTCATAAATAACAAGTTATTGAGAAGAATGGACTCATTTGCATTAATAGGTAACAAAAGGAACAAATACAACCTGAGCCTTGGTGTTGTGCAAGTCCCTCCCAGGGTCCATCAAGAGTTCTCCTTTACTTTGACAAAGCTCACCCACTTCCAAATAGAACAAGCAAAGATGGCAATCTCTCCTCACAAGCTTCTAAATGGGAGTCCTAATTCCTGCAGCATTTACCCTTAGAAATGTATAGCTTCCAACCTCCCCTCCTTCTGGCCCAATGCCTGTATTTATAGTGCTCAAGAGGAGGTTAATCAGGTCCACCATCAATGGGATAATCCCCTCTTTGGATGGGATAGCTCCCTTATTGATGGGATAAGTTCCTCTTTGGTAGGAGTGCATGAACCATCTGGAGGCGCTCAATACACGTCGAACAACCTTCTAGAATGCTCTAGAAATGACCACAAGTAACTTTTTAAAGATGAAACTTGCACATTTTAACCTTTACAGGGGGACGCACCTGCCCCTTTACATACAGAGTGTCCAAAGACACAGCTTTTGTGAACATTGGATGCGTCCCCGCAGGTAAGGTTGAGAGAACCTGCGTACCCAGAGATAAATACATTTATAAAGACTTTCTCTCTTTTTGGAGTTTGACATGGAGAGCAGAGGCTTAAGACTTGCCCAAGAGGATAGCATGACTGTTGATAGAGCCATACTAACTATAAATAGCCATGGTGACATTTTTTAGTGTAACAGATTGCCCCCTAAAGTGCGAACCCTGTAATAGATTAGGGTTTTGTATTATCTAGGAAGGGTGAAGCACTTTATCATTTCAAGGATTATCTCGTGGAGAGCCTGGTCAGAACCTGCAATTTTCAACACAAAATACATGTATAAGATTATATCATCACTGAGGTAGGCATTCCCATACTCAGATTAAAACTTTAACTAACAGACTAACTACTCTGATACAGGAATGATCTTGCAGTTCATCATAATCATAGACTTTTGTAGACACAGTATGGGCGCAGCCATCTGTTTATGATTAGTCTACTTAGATAATGAATACAAAACTCCTCGCAGCCTGGATGGTGGAAACCAGATCCAGGGTCTTCATTTCTACTTCCCGAATTGGTACGATTCTAGCTATGCGAATAAATGAGTTGATGTCGAACATGGTAGAAACCACTTGATTACCAGTCGATGATGTAAACTGTTAACAAGCGTGAGAGAGACCACCAGTAATGTCAATGGTTCTCAAAGTACCCAGTACAATCCATGAGATGTGAATGAATGAGTTGATGTCGAACATTTCACGGAATCCTTCGATCGAAAGTCAATGATGTAAACTGACGTCAAAGGCGAGAAACCTGCCATTGATGAATGCAGACTTCAAGGTACTGACGATTTCTAAGTCATCTCTCTAGATAATGTGCTGATGTCGATAGAAAGCGACTCGTTGCAGGCAAGCCCGCAACACGAAATCATTGTTCAAGTTGAAGAAATGTTGCTGTAAGGACTGACTTAGGGATGGATGATAAGTATTTTGCAGATGAAAGTTTGTTTGCAGACCTATTGAACACATAACGACACAACAGATGGCTTGATGATAAACGACTCAAAGTTAATCCCCGGAACCCGGCTGAAGACTTTCAAAGTGGTTTGATCAACTGTGAGGTAAAGGATTTCCCAACCCAGGTGAATGAAAAGTGTCGTGTTCAAGAGTGGTAATAAAGTTTCTTCTGAGACAAAAGGTAACAAATAGGCTCATTCTTCTCTCTTTTCCCCCACCATTTCTGGCAAGTACCTCTTTATTTTTAACAAGCTTGAGGAGGATAACATATGCTTGATTATAAGCTCATCCTTCGGATGAGTCCAACCTAGTTTTGATTTGAACCCTAGGAAGGAGTGGTTCGTTCCTGTTTGTAATTGAACAGGTCCTTTACTGTGAAATTTTAACGAGCCCAGTATAGGAGAAACTCGGCGTTTTTCAATTTTAGAGAGTCTGAAAAACTTAAGAAGACTCCAAGTTGAACTTTTTTGTATATTTGTGTCCCTCAAGCCCGAAAAAGTATAAAATAATACCTGGGGGAACCGCTTGATCTTGCGACCAAGGAGTACTTTCATAATTAGTGCCACTGACCTGAAAAGTAAAAAGCGATCAAGGACACGTCGTTTTATTTCCAGTATCGAGTTTGAAACGACAAAAACCCGGCAATCTTTTCCTGTTTTTACGGTCAGAAAAGGGCTATAAGGGGACCGTCTTTTAATTTCGTTTTAACGAGTGTAAAAGAAATACTCGGCAATCTTTTCATGTTTTAGGAGTCTGAAAAGGGCTTAAAAGAGAACTCCAAGGTTTCACTTTTTCGTAAGTTTTAACGAGTTCGAAAAAATGATAAAAATGTACTCATATGACCGACTTTCAATTTAATTTACGAGCAAGAAAAGACGAAAAGAACTCGGCATTTTCATTTGTTTTACGAGAATGAAAAATAGCAAAATAATCTCGGGATTTTCATGAGTTTAACGAGTCTTGAAAATAACCGAAATTGACTCGAAATAGGTTTCATTTTTACAAAAGCTTGAAACAGAGAAAAACTATGCTTCAAAGTAGTTTCATTTTTTCACAAGCTTGAAACAGAGAGAAAACTGTGCTTGATGCCCCCTAAGCATAACTGCTAGAGCGCATGCCCCCCGGCTTCATTTCATTCAACCAGTTGGATGAAATGAAGGTTTGAGTTACGAGATCGTTTGAAAGACTCGACCTAAAACTGTAAGAAAATTATGCAAAAAACTGAAACAACCTAACCTAAATATACCACTTAACATTTATGAGGTCTAGCCAAACTCTCGACTCAATTAGAGGAGGATTTGTTTCATTTTTTAACGAGCTTGACACAGGAAAAGAACTATGCTCGGATTCGTTTTCATGTTTACGCAAGCTTGAAACGAAAAACTATGCTTGTTATAAGTTCACATGCCCCCAGCATAATGACGCAAAACGAGGTACATGCCCCCCAAACTTCATTGCATTCAATGAGGTGGATGGAATGAAGCTTTACTTTCAAGATCGTGGAAAGACTTGTGGGAGTTGTTTCATTTTTTAGTGAGGTTGACACAGGAAAAGAACTATCCTCAAAACCCTTGTTTCATTTTTTAAACGAGCTTGACACAAGATAAGGAACTATGCTCATAACTACTCTCTACAATCTACCTAACAAAAACTTTACTCTAAAAACCTTGATTCATTTTTTAACGAGCTTGACACAAGACAAGGAACTATGCTCTAAAATCTTTGATTCATTTTTTAATGAGCTTGACACAAGACAAGGAACTATGCTCATGACTACTCTCTACAATCTACCTACTTAACCTACCCTTGTTTCATTTTTTAACGAGCTTGACACAAGACAAGGAACTATGCTCAAGTCTCCTTGTTTCATTTTTTAACGAGCTTGACACAAGACAAGGAACTATGCTCCAGAAGTTCGCATGCCCCCTAGCATAACGATGCAAAGCGAGGTACATGCCCCCCAGGCTTCATTGCATTCAACCAGATGGATGGAATGAAGGTTTACTTTCAATATTTAACTTGAAAAGGGAGTTGTTTCATTTTTAAGGAGGTTGACACAAGAAAAGAACTATCCTCATACCTGATTCATTTTTTAACGAGGTTGACTCAGTAACAGGAACTATCCTCATACCTGATTCATTTTTTAACGAGGTTGACTCAGTAACAGGAACTATCCTCAAATTCCTACTTTCTACAATCTACCTACATATCCTAAAATCTACCTGATTCATTTTTTAATGAGGTTGACTCAGTAAAAGAACTGTCCTCATACCAACTGATTCATTTTTTAATGAGGTTGACACAGGAAAAGAACTGTCCTCATACTAGCCTGTTTCATTTTTTAACGAGGTTGATACAGGAAAAAAAACTATCCTCGTACACACTGATTCATTTTTTAACGAGGTTGACACAGTAAAAGGAACTTTCCTCACGCTAACCTGTTTCATTTTTTAACGAGGTTGATACAGGAAAAGAAAACTATCCTCGTCTAACTGATTCATTTTTTAGCGAGGTTGACACAGTAAAAGGAACTTTCCTCGACTAACTGATTCATTTTTTAGCGAGGTTGACACAGTAAAAGGAACTTTCCTCGAAATTCCTTGTTTCATTTTTTAATGAGCTTGACACAAGACAAGGAACTATGCTCATGACTTCCAGTTTCATTTTTTAATGAGGTTGAGACTAGAATAAACTATCCTCACACACACTGATCATGGCTTCCAACTGGAAGAAAGACATGTCAATGGACACACCCTGATCATGGCTTCCAAAAGGTCTTCATCAGAAGGAAGAACACTTCTTTGGAAGGAACACATGTCAAGGGACTCAAAAGGGATAAGAACATCGTGTTCAAGTAATCCCATAGAGTTTTCCATGTCAATTACCGAATCGAAATCAAAAGAAGATGAGCAAACAGTGGGAGGCTCACTTACATCGGTAACTGAAAACATGGGACCGGTTGCCACATAATTTACCCGTGGCGGGGTAGATACCACTTGAGAATCAGGAACATTTGGGGCTGTCATATTATTGGCAGTTGAGACAAGACTAGGGAACGAAAGCTGGTCTACAGTCACAATATTTCCATTGTGAGGGAAAGACATCACGCAAAAGAGTGTCGATACGACAGCTTTCATTGCATAAACATAGTCTCGCCCAAGGAGTAAATTGAAATCCAAGGGACCTCGAACTACCATAAGATCAATACAGACAGTTTTACCTTCCAAGGTAATAGAAAACTTAGGAAGGATCCCTAAAGGTTCACTAATGGTTATGTTAAAAGCTTTCAGATTCTGCGTAATAGGCGCAAGCTGAGGGGAACCCAAAGCTTTCCAAACAGTTGAGGATAAAATACTAACAGAAGCACCTTCATCTACCTGAGTACGATGTATGTCCCTACCACCAGCCTTGACAATGATTTGGAAAGGGATGGAGGAAGGAAGACGAGGTTCTGTCAGTCTATTCCAATCAAAGGAAAAGACCTCAGTACTTGGAGGGGGTTCTGTAGAAACAGGTGAAATGCCCCCCGGCATAGAAGAATCTGATGTAACAAGAAGAACCTCAGCGGTATGAAGTTCACTCTCTAAATGGAAAGTGGGATCGACCGAATGTGAAATTGAATCGACCACTTGATCAACTAATTGATCATCAACCTGAGTGACATGAGTTTCACTCTCCAATGGAAGAGTGTGATCGACTGTACTTGAAATTGAATCGACCACTCCGTCAGTTGACGGTAGGTTGGGAGAAAGTTTACGGTAACCAGTTGGAAATTCTTGCTGTGCAATAGTAAATTTTTCCAACAATGTTGAGGCTTCATCCATGTGAGGGCAAATGTGAGTTTGATGACTCCCTTTGCATAACTTACAAGGAAACCTAACTTTACCCTTTTTCCCAGGAACTTGACTATCACTGGTTGATGGATCAACGGAAAGTTGATGAGATTTTTCTGACCATACTTCCAAGACCTTTGGAATACTAGGAAAATTGACAAGGAAGTGGTCACCCTTACAAAGCCTGCAAGGGTATTTGGGTTTACGGTGCATGTCGGAATTTTCCTCAACACAACTAACACTTACAGCCATGGTTGGTTGGTTGACTTCTTTCTTATCTTGCTTCTTCTTCTTCTTCCCTTTCTTCTTCTTCTTAGCCTCCTGGTTACTAGCATCAAGGCTTTTACCAGGCGAAGAGGAAGAAATGGAGGAAGAAAAATTAGGCGAAGAAGGTAAAGGGTCAACAGAAGGTTGGTGATGTTGAGATGGTGAACTCTGTTGAGGTGAAGCATCCGGTTGAGATGGAACAATTGGAGTATTTTGGGCCAACGAAGTTGAAAATAACCATATCGGTAAACCTATTGTAAATCCAGGTAATGACAAAGTAGCCATATAAGGAGGACCAACATTTCCAAAGTAAGGAAAAGTACTAGGATTCTCATTGGGAGGGGTTCCTAGGTTGGTAAATTCCGGAAAGTTTGCCATTATATTCAACTTCAGTGAATTTTATTAACAATTTTATAACTAAAATTAACAATTCACAATTCACACCTAACAATTAAAATTCACAATTCACACCTATGGTCTCTATAACTAAAAACAAACAAATTAACACGCGCTATCAAATCTAGAAGTCAAACCATACACAAACAGTAGCCTTCCGGACCGAAAACACTAGTTGGTGATGAAGCCCAACATCGCCGAATTCAGTACAGAAGTGGTGGGTGGAACAGTTACCCCGGCAACCTACTTAATGAATAGACTGGACCAAGTTCCTCCACTTTAACCGTCTCGAGTGAAGTGAACCCCCCAGAAAATCCAAGTGAGTCTAGCCGACGTCTGCTCCAGGTACAGTGGGATCTTCCCTCCACCGTCACCTTGGGTAGAACCCTAAAGATAATGGTCACTAAGGTTACCAACAGCAACAAATGCACCTGGGGGAACAGTCTACACTCCGACAACACGCAAGGGCAGAGTATCAAGCTCAATCCCCTTGTCGGCTCCTTGACAATAATCCAAGGTTTACCGACAAGTGACCCCTGGCTCCTCAACAATGGTTAATCCGAGGTTTACCGTTTGTAATACGTGCGTGTCTGGCGTCATTCCCAACGAGGGAGGATTGATCCCCTCACTGGTTCGGACACGAGCTCGTGCTTCTCCTTTAAGAGGAGCTTTCCCAGAGTACAAATGAAACAATTGGATTTATCCTACCACAAGATGAGCTACTTGTTTGGTTTTTCTGTCTTAGAGAGTTAATTACTCTCCTACTCCAAGACACTAGCCTAAGCTATGTTGGTGTATCAGAGCCCTAGAAACGTAAAAATTACTAGATGAATTTTAATTAAGCGCTGTGTTATTAAGGCTGTTATTACTCAAATGGGTAAATGGAGATGAAACCAATGGTGTTATGACCTGACTCAACTGAACGCAATCGAATATGATAATGTAATCTTTTCAATTCGATGAATCCTAACTAAAGTAAGGAGAGAGTTTCCATTCACTTCCAACAATGCAAGAAATTGATCACTAAGAGAAAATTCAACAAATTCTCTAATGCACTAATTTTATCAAGAAAAACTAATGCAAATCAATTCCAAACCTTTTTTTTTAGTTTTATTTTTATGTAAATTCAAATCAAAGAAAATTGATCTAAATCTACGATTGATTTTTCAGAATGTAAACTATGCAATTGTAATCTATGCACAATTCACTTGAAAAGTATGCAAATGTAATCTATGCACATTTTTCATTCATATTCTGAAAATGAGAATTCTAATTATACAAATGTGATCTATGCAAGAGAATTCTCAAACACAAGACGATTCTAATGTGATCTAAGAACCAATCAAGTGCAAGTTGAGAAAATTGGGTGAGAGTTCCAAAGATCAAAAAATAAAAACACTCAGAGGCGATTAACACTCATACACAATTTAGCCCCCCCCCGGCGAATGAGGGGGAATTTTTTTTTGCAAAAACAGAAGCAAAAAGATGCAAAATTGTGAAAAGACTGAGAGAAACCTCCAAGTAATGACCAAAGGAAAATAAATCAAGAATTTCTCAAGAAAGAGACTCAAAACACCCAATTGATGAAAGCTTAGAGCAGGAATGCAAATGAAACAAGCTTAGGTGAAGATCTTTGACAGGAGACTAATGGATCTGGGCAGTAAAAACTAAGAAAAAGCAAAATCTAAGAGAAAAAATGCAAAAAATGGAATTTTCTTAAAGTTTAGCAGGGGACGCAGGCAACTGGTTAAGCCAGGTGCGGGCCCGCTCTGTGCACACAGCGACAGTGCGTACAGGGACGCACTGTGCAATACTCAGAGGGTGCGTCCTACTGGAAAATTCAAGAAAAACTAAATTGAATCTAACCCTAAGCTAACCCACCCAAAAACAAAGTCACAGAGCCAAAAACCAGAAAATAAATGACTTTTCTCAGATCAAAGTTGCATACAAAGGAAAAGACTTTCACATCAATGGAATCCCCAGCGGAGTCACCAATTTGTCAGGCGGAAAGAGTCGATAGTGCGGACACAAATCAACCTCCCTAGGAGCCTAAGACTCTCTAGTGACAAACAAGACAAACAAGAGCAATCCTTCTCTAAACATGCATTTACTATATGGGAAATCAAGTGTTTAGATCCTACCTGTAATCCAACGCTGTTGTAGCAGTCTAGCTCCGCTGATCTGGATGAGCTCCTTCTTCACTTTGAAACCTGCATACACTAACAATCAAACGATTAAATAGCACTTGATAATCTCATAGAATAAAACATATTTAACACATAGACCAAGGAGTACATGAAACAACTCATAAATAACAAGTTATTGAGAAGAATGGACTCATTTGCATTAATAGGTAACAAAAGGAACAAATACAACCTGAGCCTTGGTGTTGTGCAAGTCCCTCCCAGGGTCCATCAAGAGTTCTCCTTTACTTTGACAAAGCTCACCCACTTCCAAATAGAACAAGCAAAGATGGCAATCTCTCCTCACAAGCTTCTAAATGGGAGTCCTAATTCCTGCAGCATTTACCCTTAGAAATGTATAGCTTCCAACCTCCCCTCCTTCTGGCCCAATGCCTGTATTTATAGTGCTCAAGAGGAGGTTAATCAGGTCCACCATCAATGGGATAATCCCCTCTTTGGATGGGATAGCTCCCTTATTGATGGGATAAGTTCCTCTTTGGTAGGAGTGCATGAACCATCTGGAGGCGCTCAATACACGTCGAACAACCTTCTAGAATGCTCTAGAAATGACCACAAGTAACTTTTTAAAGATGAAACTTGCGCATTTTAACCTTTACAGGGGGACGCACCTGCCCCTTTACATACAGAGCGTCCAAAGACGCAGCTTTTGTGAACATTGGATGCGTCCCCGCAGGTAAGGTTGAGAGAACCTGCGTACCCAGAGATAAATACATTTATAAAGACTTTCTCTCTTTTTGGAGTTTGACATGGAGAGCAGAGGCTTAAGACTTGCCCAAGAGGATAGCATGACTGTTGATAGAGCCATACTAACTGTAAATAGCCATGGTGACATTTTTTAGTGTAACACATATACATCCTTAAAATCTATGTCTTGAGCATATTGTTCAATGTAACTTTCTTGAATTACTCAATTACGCTTAAGTATTGTGGATGCATTTATAATTGGTCTTGATAACATGTCTACAACCTTATTATGTATGCCCTTCTTATATCTGATAACAAGATGAAATTTTTGTAGAAAACCCATCCACCAAGAGTGTCTTGATTGTTGCAATTTAGTTTGTGAGTGTAAATATTGAATGGGTTGATGATCTGTATGTATGATTGTTTCTTTACCCATTATGTAATGTTTCCACTTTTTAACACTCCGAACTAATGCATACAATTCTTTATCATATGTAGGATAGTTAACTATTGCTGATGTGAATGTCTCAGAATGAAAGCATATAGAATTTTTGTGTTGCATCAACACTGACCCCATGGCATATTCACTTGCATTTGTCTCGATCTCAAATGGATGTTGAAGATTTGGCAGTGCTAGTACCGGCGTTGTACTGATCCTTTCTTTCAATGTGTTGAAGGCTTTTGTTGTTTGCCTCCGCACTAAAACACCTGTTTCACACTTTTCAAAGCATGTAAAGGAGCTTCAATCAAAGAAAAGTAAGCAATAAACTTTCTCCAATATTGTGTTGCCCCTAAGAAACTTCTAACTTCTGTAGTAGTATTAGGCTTAGGCCAATTTACAATGACTTCGACCTTAGAGTGATCTATCTTCAATACACCACCCCCTACAATACAACCCAAATAATTCAAATATGTTCTGCGAAATTCACATTTTGACAATTTTACATAGAGATTTTCTCTTCTCAAAACATGTAAAATCTGCTTTACATGCTTTACATGTTCATCCCATGTTCTACTGAAAACAAGAATATCATCTAAATAGAATATTACAAAATCATTAATGAATGGTCTAAATACATCATTCATGACTCGCATAAATGTAGCTAGAGCATTAGTTAGGCCAAAAGGCATAACCATCCATTCATAGATTCCTTGCTTTGTTTTGAAAGCAGTCTTCCATACATCCTGTTCTGCAACTCTGATCTGATGGTAGCCGCTTCGCAAGTCCAATTTAGAGAGGTAAACTGCATCTTTTAACTGATCTAACAAATCATCAATATGAGGAAGAGGATAACAATTCTTTATTGTGATTTTATTTAATGCTCTAAAATCAATTCACATTCTCCACGAACTGTCTTTCTTTCAAACTAACACAATAGGTGATCCGCACGATGATGTGCTTGGTCGAATAAACCCTTAATCGAGCAACTCCTATACTTGCTTCTTTATCTCTGCATTCTCTAGAGCTGATAACCTATACATTCCTATGTAAGGTAGTGGAGCATCTTTCTGCAAATAAATCTCATGTTCTATCTCTCGCTTGGGTGGAAGCCCTTTAGGCTCTTGAAACAAAATATCATAATCGCAAACAACTTTAACTAGATTTGCTTTCTGTTTAGGATTATAGCCTTGGAAAGAATCAGATTTATCAATATCCTTTTCTTTTAAAATCATAAGTAAAAATTGTTTACTTGAATTTACAATTCTTTTCATCTGTCCTGAATTTATGAGAGAGAAATTATATTTGAGTTTATGAGCCCTTACAATATATTCAATTCCATCCTTAGTGAGTTGATACTTATTGTCAGTTCGATAGAAGATAGCATTTCTATCGTACAAGTATGGACTACCTAATACAATTCCACATATGTCTAATGGGACTATGTCTAACTCAACCTCATCTACAAACTTTGACCCATTAGCAAAATGAAGTTTACATTGTTCTGTAACTTGTAGCTTAGTTTTATCACACACCCAACCTAATGGATATGGCTTTTTATGAGGTTTTGTTTCTAGACCCAACTTCTAAATTGCTTCAGAAATCAAATTAACTTGTGATCCACTGTCAAATAAAGTATCAATTTTAGTATGCTTGAAATAGATCATTTATTTTGCTCTCATCATTATCATTATCAATAAAACGTGAAGAAGTACTTGTCGATGCTTTAAAATCTTTACCTTTTATACCTATAGCTATAACCATTGTCTCATCACCTGAATCTGATCCCAAGTCCTTTTGAATAGTAGCAACATTCTTTTGCTCTTTACTCCCAAACTTCTTAGGCTTCAATTTTGGATGCAATGATGAGCAGTGTGCCTCATCGTGTCCTTCCTTCTTACAATGAGTGCATGAAGGTTTATCTTTCTTCACAGTGTTTGTTTTCTTCTCCTTCCATTTAAGTTTCTTCTTGCCTTTATTCTTGCTTTCAATAGGTGTGAATGATTTCCCAACATCTTGGGTTACATTTTTGCCTCTAGCTTCTAGATGAGTTGCTTGAACCAATACATCATCTAAGCTACTTGGATTAAACATAAGTATGGTATGCCTCAAATAATTATGAAGACCGCCTATGTATTTCAACAATGTCTCTGGTGAGTCCAATGATATTCCTAATGTTAAAGCCCTCTTATGAAATTCCTGAGTATAACTTTGAACACTTTGACCTTTTAATTGACGTAGTGCTTTCCAACTCATCATTGCTTGTTGCATATAAGCCAAAGGATAAAATTTCTTTTTAATGGCAGAAACAAATTCATTATAAGTTGAGATGATTTTACCATGCTTTTAGAGATCTTCTTGTGTCTTTCCTTCCCACCATACAAGTGCAGTTCCTCCAAGTCGAAGGCTAGCAAGCTGGATATTCTTCCTTTCTGAAACAACTTTCTGCACCCTGCAATACACTTCAATTTGTCTTATCCAATAATCAAGCTTTTCAGCATTAAGTTCTCCATCATAAATTTGCAAATCAAATTTTACATCTAATTTGATCAAAGAGGATTTCTTCTTTTTCTTCTTAGAAGGACTAGATTTATGAGAAGAAGAGGATGATGGTGACAACGATGGTGATGATGGAGGAGATGGTGGAGGAAGCATTCCTCCCTTTCCCTTATCTTCTTGATCTTTAGGTGATGAAGTGCCTTCATCTTTGTTCTTCTTAAAATCGCAATACATCTCTTCCACCATTGCACGTAGTGTCATGAAACTATCCAAGAATTGAGATTCTGACCCAAGTGGAGTTTCATCTGCCATCCTTCTTTGTGAAAAGACCCTTCCAATCTCTGGATTCACCTGAATAAACTCACCTTCACCTCGTCTGAGCCTCAACCTAGTAAGCATTCAAATCTTCACACGAACTTGTCAAACCTTAAAAACCTTGTTGCTCTGATACCACTTGATCTGTTAATGAACAAGGTATTACCGACTTTATGTGAATTCCCTTATGTTACTTAGTGCAACGGATCGAAAAGATTTCAAATAACATAAACACATAAACAAGTTGAAAACACATTCAAACACATCAACATAGAAAAATTTAATAAAGGTGTTCACCAGACTTCCTGGCTACGTCTCCTGGTCCTTTCGCTTCCAGTGCTGACCTCTTTATTTTGTCTTCAAAATTTTGTTACATGTATGAGCTCAAAAACAGAGTCTCAAATAAGGAAATGGACCTCACCACTGCGTTTAGCTCGAAATTTCAAGTCAAACGAATATAAACTTGACCATATTTGGCCATTGTGACCTCCAGACCCCCTGGAATGGTCCAAAACTGCCTCTGTCCCTGCAAAACCACTCTCTGTTTGGCAAAAACCACCTCTACCTGCATAAAACCACCTCAGTCTACGTGCTGGTGGTATGGCGGGTTCGGCACCTACAAATGTTTTAATTAAAATTGGTTCGGCTTTGTTTCAAGCCCGAACTTGCAACATGTTGGTTAGTGGAGGTGTTTTAAAGTGTTGCATATATATGGTTTGGAAGGTTGAGGGTTCGAAACCCTCGCCCAACCATTCCGCCATTGGTTATGTTGTTACAACGTATATGCGATATGATATGGTTGTTCCGTTGGTTGATACCTTAGTTGTATGGTATGATATACCATGTGTTGTTTGGACTTGCGGTGAATGTGCGATATATATGATAACGATAAATCAAATGTTTGATGGTTGTGGGGTTGACCCCGACCATTCGGCCTTTTTCTGGAAAATATCCCGACACACAATAAATAAAACTTAATCGCTTTCGTTACCAAGGCCTGTGGTAGCTCATCCGGTGAGTTGGTTCTGGCAAAAACATTGCCATTCCGGAAGGTCAGGGGTTTGATCCTCCCTGGCCCCCAAAATTTTGCAAATAAGGCCAAATTGGGCAAAATCTGGGCTACCATGTGTCAACACCGGATTGGCCCGTATGAACCAATCACAATTCGCCACGTCACCTCCTCTGCTGACATCATCCAGGACTTGTGGCTCATTCCTGGGTTGACACATGTCCCTGCTGATGTAGGCATTGACTAGGTTGACTGTTGATCATTGACTATTGACCTTTGACTTTTGAATTTTTTGCCCTAATTTTCCATAAATTTTGATTGGCTCTTACTTCTTCATCCAGACTCGGCTTTATGCATCGTTCACATCGTCGGAATCGTATCGACGAGCACTTCAACTTGATCCCACTTTCATCTGCATTTTAATACTTTGATCTGGAGGCAAAACTTGATCCATTTTGGATCAATTTTAGATCCATATTTAGCAAAAAAAAATGTAATTTCTTTTCATAGACTCAATTCATTGTTAGAGCCATCAAATATTCCCTTATTTTTTAGCATTGATCATACTGTGGGTTTCCTGAGGTACTATGATTATGAATTCATAAGTCACATATTACAGATTCCATATGGGCCTTAAAACCTATGGCATCATTATAACAAATGTGTAGCATGAAGTCAACATAGATGGTATGATAGATCTAAATGACCCAAGTCTTGTCTGATTAATGATGCATAATCTACTAACAATCACTCATTTATTATTGTATTTCATCTTTGTTCTCACATTCTATACATTACCATATGTTGCATGGGACTCACATTGTCTGTGTCTTTTACTAGTGTACAATTCCTCCATGATTATGATATTCCAAATTATCATATCTCATCTCCTTTGCTTGCATCATTCCTTGATATAGGGATGTCACCTTTCATGCTAATGTTGGATCCTTACCATATTCGAATTTGGATCTTTGTTATGGCACCATACCATTGCCACCCATTTTTTATTCTTCCCTTTGCTACAATTTTCCTAGTATTGTCACTTGTATTTCCCATTTCATTGATTCCTTATCCTTCCCCTAGAAATTAGTGTCACTACACCCCCGTCCCCAACCATCCTCTCCCCCCTGCCAACCATTACATGGGACTATCGACTAACCTTTGTGATGCAAGTACCTATTTCATCTCAACATATCCCTACACCACCAAATCTCACCTATAGGTAAGTGTTGATATCACTCTTTTACCTTCATTTTCTTACTAATAGTTTTAACATTGCATTTATTCATGCACTAGTACATGGTTTAGTTGTTATTCTCACTGACATAGTATAAAGACTTGTTTATTTATAATATATTATTGGCTCTTCTTTGGGCATATTTTGGCACCAAAAACTTAATATAAGTACTCAAAACAATGCAACAAACTTTCTATTCGAAAATGGTATCTCTCTGCTCATGAAATCACTACTTTAGGCACCTATGTGTCTTTGATATTTGTGGGTGTATTTTGAATGACCTCATATATGTTCGATCCACATGTTTTCCCCCATTAGCCAACAACATTCTTGGGTCAACCTTTGAATTTCAGGATGGGTACTTACCCATGCTTCCTAACAAATTAAAAAAGTACTCCCCAACCACAACTCAACTCCCATAAGTATAGTGTGTGGTTGATTTAACTAGCCATTTCTTCATTCAATGAATTATGGTTTGGTGGGAAAATAGGGTAATAAAAATTTGAATACAAATTTTGGCATAGATCATTGGGTGAGGTATTTTTTGCAAATAGCATAAATGGTTAATTTTCCATAACCCCCTCGCCAACTACCCACTCATGGTATCATTATCTGTATTGGTTCTTGTATTCCTAGTTAGTTGTTAAACATTTTTAATTGTCAAGGAAAATATTTAAATATGTATTGTTGTTAAATTGTTTAATTAAAAGGTCGCTACAAGTGAATATGAAATAATTAGTTATAATAATCCTAGGGCTCAGAACAGGGTTGTAATATCATATCAAAAAGGTAAAATTCATATAGTTTTCTTTATGTTTCTAATATGATATAAACTACCCGGATGCGGGTGATAATCAAGCCATTAATAGCGATTAGACAGACGGGCGGTGGGAGGACTGGCCACATGGCTGCTTGCATCTTCTCCCATGCCAACCTGAAGGGCATTCATGGCACCTTGCAGGTGCCATTAAATCAGTGCTCTGGTCGAGACCTCACCAAATTGCTCATAGCCATGGCCTCCATAGACCATAGCACTATTCCTCCTCCCCTGCTCCACTGCGTTTGTCCTCCTCAGGCTGCGGAGCCTTGCTCACGCATAGTAACGGGAAGCCGCTGCTGGATGCTCAGCTGTATTGACCTTAGAAACAGGTTTCACTTCTCCCACACCAAGCTCTATAATTTAGCTCCCACTCAGACTTCCCTCGCTCACTCTCTGCTCAATCATTCCACTAATCACCCCACTAATAGCTTTTCTTTGAATCCCGCCATGGCTCGCATCCACCACCGAATGCAGAGGAAGAGAGGAGGCACTCGTGGTGGGGGCATCCATCCTCCTGCAACGCCCAGCCCAGATTCGGTCTCCTCCTCCTCTTATGCGGACATCCCAAATCTTTATGGCTCCTTCTCTGGCTGGTATCCTGATACTCGCAGCGACAGGGGATGAGATCAATTCCAAGGTGCTGGAAGGAGGGATGTCACTGTCTATACAGCCAATTTTCCCCTTCCCCCTCACCTAGCTCCCCACACAACGCAATTCCAATTCCATAGTACCCTGCATCGACCCGTTATCACCGCCATCATCACCGTCTCTTTCTCTGAGGAACTCGACCCGCTGGTTGCTCCACCAAAGAACAGTGGTGAGTAGCAGAGGGCCGCACAAAGAAACAGAGGCAACCGTAACCCAAGTAAATAGCAGCTCGATGAAGATGTTTCCACCCTGCATGGAAAAGAGATGGTTGGCAGTCATCAAGCTGCTGAAGGCAGAATTGGTGACACGCAGGCTTTAGGAAGCAGACCAGGAGACATGTCAGGAGTGCATGCAGCTGTGGGCAGCTATGCGGGCGCTCATCTAGCTCAAGGAAGTGGCATGTTAGTGGAGGAGGACGATTGGTACCAGTACGCATGTCTGATCGAGGAGGAACCTACCCCAAACAATCTCTAGAATCGACACTTGGCAGCCAGGTGTCACCCTTCTACCAGTTAGTTGCTTTTCTGATGTCTAGACAATTTCGGTTATTTTCTTGTTCTGTCCAAAATTTCCCGGTTAAGTTTATGCAATGTTTGACATGTTGTTGGTCAAAACTGATAACCCCTGTGTGGTTTTTTTTACTTTCATGGACTGGTTTCCCCATTCTTGGGGCAGTCAAAGTTAAACAGTCATTTTTTTATGAACGATGCTCAGCACTACTGAGGCCCGGGCCTCGCCGTAATTATATTTTGTTCCATATTAATAGAATAGCTTTACTTAGAAAAAAAAATATGATATAAACTAGAGATATGATGTCTAATTATTTCAAACCTACCATGAAAAGATATTTTGAGATGACAAATCTTGGGCTCATGAAGTACTCTTTTGGGAATTGAATTTAAGTAATCTACTCAAGGAATTTTCATGTGTCAATAAAACTATGCTACATGTATCTTAAATATGTTAAATATGGACAAATTCAACCTAACAAAAGCACCTATTATAATAGGAAAAAAATTGAGAAAGCAAGATGAAGAATTGCAACATGTGATTCAACATTCTATAAGAGACCTGTAGGGAGCCTCATGTACCTTACTACAAATAAACCTAATGTTATGCATTCAGTTAGTTTCATTTATACATTTATAGAGTCTCCCAAGGATTCTCATTGGAAAGTTGGAAAATTAAATTTAAGATATATTACAGGTACAACTACTTATGGATTGTGGTACACAACTTTTGAAGACAACAAACTTATAGGATACATAGGTAATGAAATTGTTGGTAACAATGATGATAGGAAAAGAACCTCAAGATAAGATTTTCATTTAGGCACAAATTTGATATAATGAGATTCTAAGAAGCAAACCATTGTATTAAGATCTTCCATAGAAGCAGAATTGGAAATAGTTACTGTAAAGTCATGCTATGCAATATGACCAAGAATACTCTTGAAAGATATTGCATGTTTGGAGAAGGAGACAACTTCGAATTTGTGTGACAACAATTTAGTAATTACATCCTCTAAACCATATGTTTAACTGAAAAGGAAACACATTAACACTCGCTATCACTTCATTCGTCATCTTCTCAAAAATGGCGACATTTCCCTTCAATTCTATGGAACTAGAGATCTACTTGCATACATCTTCACCAAACCACTATGAAGGTTTGTTTTTTATTTTTAGAGATAGCACTTCGGCATTGTCAATGTTGAAGAATGTAATAGTTGAGATTAAAGGGAATTGTTAAAATGGAATCTCAACTATTTGACCAAGTATGAGTGATTATTTAGTTGGTTAATATGATTAATGGTTAGATAGAAATATGTTACAAATTAGTTAGAGTGTTCTTAGTGTTTGAAAAAATAAAACCTTTGTTGTTGTTATCTATTAAATGATGAGAAGGAAAACCCAACCCTAGTGGTTTCCAACTAATGGAATATTTCCTATGCCTATAAAATTGACAGTTTTAGAAATAATTAATAACAAACTTATTGGTGCATGAGAAGAGTCAAGTACAATATCAATGGAGGTGAGAGATTTTTTGGATTTACATTTATTAGACAAGCATAGTTAAGGAATATGGCTACTCTTTTTTTCATTGCACTTATGAATGAATTGAAATAAAATAGACAATGGTACCTATTGTAGGGAAAACCCAACACCCCCCATTATTTGAAGTAATGGGGACCCTTCCCATTAATTTTTGGCTAAGCATATTTTATGATTTCCATTTAAGTTAATTGTCTTATAATTTTGTCATTTTTTCATTTTCGACAGATTTTTGTTTTGATTGTTTCATTGAATCCGAATTTTCACAAGATTTCCATTGATACTAATTTGACTCATTTGGTCAATTGGTTTGTAAATGGTACTCCTTTAAAGTTTGATCGATTTCTTGCCTTCACTAAAAATTGTAAATAAATGTATAATATTTCGATTTTTGTAACTAATTAAATTCAATAGCAATTTATTGTAAATATTAACTCTTAGTTAATTTTTACTAATTCTTTCATTTTTCACTAACGGTCCTACAAAATGACCTAGCTAAATTGTACAATAGATGAAAACACGTTTCAGGATCTTGGTAATTTACTCCAATTTGTTATTTTAAAATAAATTGCCAAACCCAAAACCCCAAAATTGCAAAGTGGCTATAGTCCAATTTGTAGGATTATTAATTTATATGGGCCCCACTTCACATACCTTCTCTTCCATCCAAAAAAAATGTGTTCTAAAAAAAATTTGCAATAAAAATTTGTGATGCGATAAAATTTGCGATATCACATATCGCATAATTTTAAAGCACCTCAATTAATCATTTGAGATTTGTGATTTCAGAAAATGCTATGAGATTAGAAAATTTTGATATAAAGTTTTTGGTCAAACTCCTTATGACTCCCGAACTCCATGACCTCACCATCACCCTCCACTCACCACATTATCCCTCCATCTCATCATTCCACTCACCCGCCTTATCCCTCCATCCTCTCTTCATTAACTCTTCGATGCTCACACTCCAAAACTCTTCACATAAGATTTGTTTTAATGAATAGTTTGTTTTTGATGGATGGATTCTAATGGTTTGTTTTTTATGAGATTTGAATTATTATATTAAAATATAATATTTATATTATAATATAATTATATTGTAATTTTAATTTTAATATAATTTAAATTATAATATTTTAATTAATTATTAAATTTTGTTTATTTTTGTTTAATTAAATTTGTAACTAATTAAAATTAATAACATAATTAAAATTAATTAGTATTAATTAATTAGTAACTGTAATTAATTTAGACTTAGCTTTTAATTAAAAAATTCTGATTTTTAGCCTAAGCAACAAGAAATTCCAGAATTCTGGCTATTTTAATATACCAACGCTGGAAGATCATAAATGGAGTTTTACTTGGCCAAATGAAGTCCAGGATGGCTCATTGGAAAGATAAAATTATGGAAAATATTTATGAAGTAGTTTAATTTTCAAATTTTATCATTTATTGTGTCTAAAATCCAGTAGAAGATCAAACTCCGAATTTTTTAGCAAAACTAATTTCTGAGTTTAATTTTTTGCATTTTCATTTGCCCACAACTTCTTCTGAGTGCAAATAGATTCACCTATGTTCTCGTTGGCCAATTAAATCTTCACAAGCATCAATAGAAATCTCATATTTCTTTTATTTTAATGATGTAATTAATTTTTTATTGAAATTGTTTTAATTCTAGATTTTGCATTTTGATTTTTTTTTTTTGCATTTTAATTTAATGTTGATTTGTTTTTATAGTAAAACAGTTGAAGGGATGAGGAGAAGAAGGTCTCAATCAATGATAATGCTCCAGCAATAGAAGAATGTAGTTTTGGGCCAATGAAAATTAATGGAGAAGATTTCTTCTTCAACAAACTTTCTTTTTGAGAATTCTTTTGTAAATATTATAAATAACAAATTGTAGAATGTATTAGAGGCTTCTCTCATCTACAATTCTGGAATTCTAAAAGCACTACTATAATAGGGATTTAGAGTTGTAGGTGAGAGGAAAGAAAATCTCAGATCTTGGGACTATTGAAGACTTTTGTTTTGCATTCTGAATTATGTATGATGGACAAAGCTTTCATTACTACAGCTCTTGTTGTAACAACAAAAGTTCAAAGATTGTAGAGTTGTTGGAGACGAGAGCCAGAGAAATGGATTCAATAAATTGGATTTCTAATACAATTGTTTTAAATACTAGTTTCATTTTATGATGGCAGGAATGTATCATTTTATTCATATTTGTGCACTATTGTCGATATGAGTTTGTCTCAATCATGTGTTATTATTTATCTCTGCTCGTATGGGTTGAATTATGATTTATGAGTAACTATTTACTCATAAATATATCTTTTAATATTGATTTAAAAATAATGATGTGTTGTGAACTATTTCCTCATATTATTGTTTAATTATTCAAATTATTGATTTAACAATCAATATCATTTTATGAACTACTTCCTAAATGTTGTTGGTTGATTATTTCAGTTAAGAGGTCTTTTAATAGAATGTGTTTTGGTATTCATAATGTCAGTTAATTAAACTAGTTTGTTAGCTTGATATTCATTATACTCCAGACATATTGAAATCTCAATCATTTAAATATGTTTCTCTCAGTTGGGTTAGATCTATATCTGCCTAATTGAGATAGGATTAGGATTTAGTTCATTTTTCTTAGATTTTAGAACAATTTTGCATTTAGATTAATTCTACATTCCTAAAAGTCCTCTTCACAAAGAGGCAAACTTAGTTGTGGCTTGGCTGAGGCCCAAATCAGCTTAAAGATCACTTTCTTGCCTAATCAACAAGAGGGATGATTTGATGTCTCTTCTGCATTGGTGGATGAAAGTCATATTTTGAGCCATTGGAGATTTAGAGAAGGTAACTAGACCTAGTTAAACTAGTCGGAACCACCATTCCAAAAGGAGAAGGAGATGCTTTAAGGTTCAAACCAGGCGGTCATTCCTAATGTTGTTGTAGCGAATTTCGAGGATTCAACATTCTTACACTAGAAGGAAGGCCTGAAACTTGTTGTCTATCGGAGTCTTTGTATTCTAAAATTTTATTTTTCACAATGGCTCCTCTTAAACTTCCAATTTGGAGTTGTATCCACGAACGTGCATCTTCCAATACTCCACCTGAAGTGGTAAGACTTGTAGGAATTTACAGGGTAAGTTCCTCAGAAAGAACACCAAAAGGACACCCCTCACAACCAGATCACAGATCAATACACCAGTATTTTGACGTGGTTAAAACCCTCAAAGAGGGAAACAGTCCACGGCCTGAGCCAACGCGGCCACTTCAGGCAATTTATTAATCAAAGAATAAAAATTTACATAAGCTTCTCTCATGCACGGATTACCCTACAAATGACCCTCCATGCGCTTTAAATAGAATTCATGGACCAATCGGGTGTCAAGCCACGGATCAAGTGTCGGTAATACCGAGGAGAGAATGAACCATCGGATCACTACATATCGTGACCGTCGGATTGTAAGTTACAAAATGTACAACGGTAAAGAAACACACTTTACCTAACTCTATACTAGACCAAGTTGTACTTAACTATTTCCTATGTGTCGGGATATCCTAACAAGACTCTTGTCTCAGGTAAAGTTTAATGGTAAGAGGAATTCTTTTGATTTTGATCATGCCTTTCAATTTATTCAAAAGTTTTCAAATTTTCATTTTCATGATATTGATGAAGGTATTTTATGCAGCATTTTTACTCTTACATTCTTGGCAAAAGCTAGAAGTTGGTGTCAATCACTTCCAGTTGTCTCAATTCATAGCTGGGATCAATTTGTAACAATGTTCCTTTGTAAATTTGACTGTTATAGCTACGAACATGTATGTGACAAAATTGAATTTTTATGAAGGTTTGATAATGGGTCTTTGATTGATTTTACCATTCGATTTCATTTAAATTGTTGGAGATTTAAAATTAAAGAAAAACCTTCAGAAGAGGAATTATTAGATTAGTTTTAATATATTTGCTCTCTTCCTTCCATTCATAATCTATATGAAATTATTTCAAGCTTTACTTAATCTCCTTCCAATTTCATTAACATAATTGAGAATTCCAATATGGAGGTGCAAACAAATGCTGATGAAGTGGCATCTATTATGTACGATCAATATCTTCATTTAGTGCACACCTCCTACAATATTAATAGTGATTGGGATGCACTTTCACATGTCAGCGAATCTCAATCACAAATCTTGAAGAATTTTACTATTCAAATGCAAGAATATATTAGCAACAATCTTGAAGAAAATACCACTTTGAAATCTGAAAATTAGTATGCATTAAATTTAAAAAACCAGAACATAAACTAGCAAGTACAAGTAACAATCAAAGTTTCCAATAACACGCAACCTGTTGTACAAATTTATGAATTCTTTTACGATGAGCAAATGCCAAATTCAGAACAACAAAGCAACATTCTTCAAGAAAGCACAAGTACAAAAATGAATGATCTCAAATCTGAAATTTACAATGAACAGAATGCACAAGAGTTCTCAAATAGAGACACTTTTAAATCCATTGCTTCTGATTCTCATTTTTCCCTTTATCCTGATATTTTTGTTGATAGCAATTTATCCCCTCTTAACATTAATGATATTTCAGAAAACAGAGAGGTTGATCTTAATGAATTGCCAATTAGTTTTTATCAAGATAGAGAATTAATTATTGATCATTCTTCTAACATTAATGAACATGTGCTTCATATTCCTTCTTGTTTTGATACATTGGATGAGATCGAAGGGAATTCTAATGAATGTCGTGAGGTCATTTATGATAGTTACTTTGACATTGAGGATATTGATTTGTATTCTTCACAACTGAATCCTCATCATCAAAGTCGAATCAAATGTGACAATGAAGAACACTCTATTCAGAAATTATTTCAAATAGTTGTCATTTTCAAATAATTAATCATAATCATGATTTCAGCATTCAAGAAACCATTCTAATTCATGATTTATATGATGATCAAGCTCTCATTCCTATTCATAGTCATGATTCTCTTTCTAATTCACAAGTTGGTATTGGCAATCATTCTAATTCCATTATTATGGCCAATTCTTGTGAAAAGGAAATTGTTTTAAATCAATCCCAATTGTGTTGTAACAATAATTGTAACACTAGTGTAAACTATGATTCGATTTTGTTATCTGTCCTTCACTCATTTTGTTTAAATTCATATTTGTTTTCTGTTTTTAGTTTTTAATTTTTAGATACTTTGTGCTGGCATATTGAGCAGCTCAGTATTAAACACTCAATTGATGTGTTGCCTGAATGGGAAAATGAAGTTTCACATCATAATCATGAACATCAAGAACTATTAATCTTCCAATTTCAATTAATGTTCATTTCTTATTGATTACTTCTATCTTCTCAAAGGCAGTGTCAACAAGAGAGTGTATTTTCACAATATGACCAGCAATCTAATTCAATTAATAATCTTCCATTGTATCTAACAGATTTTCATCCATTTTTTGACCCATTTGAAAAACATTTGGAAAGTTTTCCTTCACGGAAGATTGTTAATAATTTAACACTTGCACATAACACTAACATATTCATGCAGACCATTGTATCTAAAATTTCTTATCCACAATCTGGCATGTTATCCCCTCTTTTGAACCTCTTCCAATCATCAATAGAAATTCATCCAGATTTCTATGATCCAATTGAAATTCAACTAGAAATGACATTTCAAGAGAAGGTAATTGTAAATAATATATTAGCAATAACTGTACATTCCTTATTCAGATTTAGTTTTCTTAGTTTAATTATATTTGTATTTTTGTTACTAATGTTTGACATGTACATACATGCAGGAATTAAAATTCTTACATGGTTACATTGGAAGTATGACTATACCTAGTCATGTTTCCTTCATTAAGTTAGAAATAGGAATAGATTAATTTAGATTAGATTTATTTTCTATTTGCACTTATTTCATTATTTCATATTTTCAATAAAGCAAGTAATGAATTTGATTTCTTTTAGGCATCCCCTTTCATTTTCAGAAAGCGGCTTAAAAAATTTTAGAAGCTCTTATATCATACATATTTCTAAAGCCCTTAATTGTCTTGTTTTGCAAAAAATTCATCATATTGATCATACATGAAGAAATTCCAAGAATTTACTACAGCTTGACAATTTTTTGATTCACAAGTATGTCTGAAAAAGAGCTCATTTTCACCACTCTTGTCTTCCGATGTAAATTTGAGGTGGATAAAAAATGAAAACTCATTATTTATCATTTTTAGATCAAATAAGTAGATGATACTAAACATGGGAGAAATTGAAGATTCATAAAGTAAAATTTACAATCAATTTTCTTCCAGGTATGCGTTTACATGTTTATCGTCATCTATTGTTAGTTTTAATTTTTCGTAGGTTATTTCTTATTTATTTTTGTTTTGTTTCTTTTACAAGTCTTGATCGACTTGATTATGGAGACTTAAGATAAGCAAACAGTTAGACCTTTTCAAATCCACAACATGTTCATGGAAGCATTTATGATTTCGTCTAAATTTGAGGATTATCTAATTTTGCTTCTATTCATTGAAATCATGATAAGTTTTAATAAATTCTTGGAAAAATCATATTGGATCATTATATTTCATAACTCTCTTCATAAAAAAGTTCTGATAAAATTACTTTCCGATCAAATATTCTGACAGTTAATTAAATTATTATAGGGTTATTTATTTGAAAGAAAAGTTAAATTAGTCGCTTTCTTTTTTAATACTTTAGGAAATTGTCGAACCCATATATGGCATGTCATATATCACAATTCGCATATCAGAGGTTCTTAAATGAGCATACTCCAAATATCTTTGATCCTTCGATATTCCCATCTGCTCATTCTTCGGTAAACCTTCCACCCAATATCGCATCATCCATATCGCAAAACCTTTGTATCACAAACATTTTATCGGAAGCAGCTCTTAACATTTCCCGATAAGAAACCACCGATGCAAGACCTCTGATATTCCTTTTCGCTCATTTTCCGATAAAATGACTTTGTCAATATTGCGATGTCTACACAACCCCAGACCCAATATGACATTTAAACCCAGTTCTGAAAGATATCGCGTCTGTGCATAAATCACAATTTTGGTTGAGGCACATGTTAAAAATTTCGATGTCTCGGATCCGATATGAAATTAAATCCATATAATAAAACTATCGGGTTCATTCTTCATCGCACATCGGCGTATCAATGAGGTTACATCTTGTATTGAAATCTACCAATCGTCGATCTCTTACAAAATCTAAAGCTGGTCTCACTAATGAGCCACATCATCTATCACATTCAAGTTATCGCAAGAATAGTATGGGCGTTTCCTTCTCCTAACAGCTCTGATTTGAAATATGACTATTCACCAATACGTAATCGCTTCATCGCAATTTACCATTGCATATGCTCATATCGCAATCCTACTATCACAACACTTCTATCGCATTGCAAAACTCAAATGGTGCCTTTATCTTTTAACTGTTATATTCAATCACATATCGGAAAAGGTGAATCTTGTAGTTTGAAAATTATGCATGGTAGAAAATCTTGTGATGTGAAACATCCGATGAGGCGTTGTCCTGTATAAAATAATTTAAGGCACTTTTAGGCAACCATTGTGGTAATATAGAAATTCATAAGAAATTTGGAACATGGCTAAGCCATTTTTTATTTCTCTTATATTTGGGTTTTAATATATCACTCTATATTTAATATACAAAATTCAAGACCTCTCCATCTATACTTACGTTTTACATTGTCTTGAATTTGGTCTTGATTCTGAACAATTTATGAAAATTATAGAATCGATATAAAACTTATAATATTATGAGAATTGATCTTAAATTGATCATAAACTAAATTGAAGTAGAATTGATTATTTGCCAACAGTGAATTGATCGTTAACTTTGAGTGTTGAATGTGGAATACTGAAGGAAAGAGATTGATTTAAGACTTAATAAAGAACTTAAGAAACATAATTAAACATGAATTTTTAGCAAAAACAAAGATAGGAGACAACAAAAATTGATTACGGAGTTTTTCCCTGATGGAATACATCTCCAGGTCCACTTTCAAGATGGGCATCCGATTTATTAAGGATTGATCCAAGGAAGTCTTTACACAGCAAAACCACCAGACTGAATGTGCACACAAATACTTCTAGTCTCTGTCAACAGAAATATCTCTCTCCTAGCTTTCCAATGCCTATTTTGGTTCCCAATTCCGCCTCTGGATAGCCAAGATACACTGAAAATAAGAACTGCCTCTGTAGCTCAACATATGCATACAAGTCTCAAAATCACTCTAATTCCCTTCTACATGATAAAAAGGTTGATTTTATAGCTCCTTAGGTTCATTCGAACTCTCTCATGCTAAGATAGGCATGAATGTGTTCCATTGAAGGTTTGTTAGCCTCGGTCTTGTCACATTGTGACATTTAGACATGGTGGTTACATTAAAAATAAACAAATCTTCAACAAAACCCATAAATAAACTTTAGGATAAAATAATCCACTGACAGTCAGGGAACTGTGCAGAAAAGGTTGAACTACCAGCACGTGACTATTGCTGTCTAACCGCAGGCTGCCACCCAAACGGCTATCCCCTGTGGTTCCGGTCTATGAGCGGTGACTGTGCATGTGACAACACACAACTTCCGATGGTTGCGATTCCACCTGGCGGTTTACCCCTGCAAATCCGTCAACTCCCAACCATGTCATCTTACCACCTGCTCACATGTACCTGTAACCTCAATGGTTCTGGGATGCAGTTTTCTAGTGCGGTCCACTTTGGCAGTAAGCTAACCTATGCTCATATGTTCACATGTTTCCAACTCTCTGCTACGGTTCTGACGCGGTGAAGACTGGTGGGAAGGTAGCACACGGTTAGTTGAGCTATGTTCACATGTCAACTCCGATGCTACGGTTGCAGTCATCCTTCGCACAGTTAGACTGTGCAACGTATTTTCATTGTTTTTAATATATGTCCGAAATGGGTTTGTATGTATGGTTTTATACATTAGGTTTATTACATAGATTTTACACCTTTTGCATTTTTGTGCTAGGGCTTAGAACTTAGGATTAGGACTTTAGTCTTGAACCCATTACATATAATTTTGTCACAATGTCATGACATGCAATTTGGACCGCATTTCCACCATGAAGAACCGATGACAAACCGGCGAAGCTGACGAAGCTAAAGATGAACTAAACTTCCCTGCCAAACTGATATGACATAAGATCCTCCTGGATCAATCCTATCCACTTGAAAGCTTTTAGATCACAAAAGTTTGATTTAAGTAGATATTAGGTGAGGGTAAAGTTCCCTCACTCTTCCGATCTCCATCCACCTTGCCTTGCTCAAATTCATGCCCTTGAGTCCCACTCAAAGATATCCAACATCTCCATGCCTTGAAGATCAAACCTTCCAGTCCAAGATGGAATCTTCCTACAACTCATTCATATACGCAAATGCCAAATCATCAATAGTCAGAATCTATGTATCTTCCTCGATATCCATGATCATTGGAGGTTCATACAACTTCAGATTTTCTACATTTACAACTGAGTAAATATGCATGTAAGGAGGTAAATCTAATCAAGATTCATTATTTCCAATCTTCTCAACAATCTCGAAAGGACCATACCTGATGGGTTTCAGTTTCTTACCTTCTCCTTTCAACCTGTCTTTACTAATATACAACTATACCTGATTGTCGATCTGAAAATGATGATCAACTCGATGCTTGTCATGGCACATTTTGTACTTGGCCTAAATCTTCTCTAATTGATCCTGCACTTCCTCATGTATCTTCTATATCCGTTGAATGAACTTAACTGCTTTGTTTGCATCATCATGTTCACCCACTTTATCCTCTTCACCAAACATGAAATCCATCGCTGACTTTGGTAGATACCCAAAACACGTTTCAAATGGTAATCAATTAGTTGAAGAATGTAAGGCTTCATTGTAAGCATGTCGCAGATAAGGTAAAGATTCATCCCACAACTTAGGATGTTTACTACAGTAACCTTGAAGAATATGTATGACTGTCCTGTTCACCACTTCTATCTATCTATCGGTCTGTGGATGAAAAGATGTGCTCTTCTTCAGCTTTGTGTCCATGAGTCCCCACAAAGTGGACCAAAACTCTCCTACAAAATGAGTCTCTTGTTCAAAAATAATGGAAGTAGGTAACCCAAAATGAACACATACCTGTTTGAAGAACATATTTGCGGTTTGTTCAGCTACCACTTGCTTTTTTCACAAAACAAGAATGTACATCTTGCTGAATCTATCAACCACAACATACATGTAATCATGTCCTCTCCTAGACATCAGAAGTCTACCAACAAAGTCCATGGAAATTTTGTCCCATGGTTGCAAAGGAACTAGAAGTGGCATGTACAAACTGATCTTTCGATTGCTTAGCTTGCTCGTCGAACACATCACACATCCTGTAATGTACTTAAAGATTGTTTCATACATACGAGGCCAGTAAAAATACCTTTGAATTTGTGCCATTGTTTTTCTTACTCCAAAATGTCCTAAATGCGAGAAGAATGTGCTTCCTGAATGACATGTGCTCTTTTTGTCTGTGGTATGCACAAATTACCCAGATGATATAACAACCTATCATGAATATGATAATTGACTTCCTCCACCTGAGAACAATGAGTTAGTGATTCATAAATATCTTTGAAATCGGCATTTGTTCTATATTGTTCTATATAACTTTCATGTTTTAAAGAACTATTATGTAGCACTATTGAAGCATTCAAAGATGGTCTAGACAACATATCAACTACTTTGTTTGTGACACCTTTCTTGTACTTAATTACTAAGTGAAATTGCTGAATAAATCCCATCCATCTGTAATGACGAGATTGTTGCAAATTAGTTTGATACTGAAGGTACTAAAGTGGCTGATGATCTGTGCGAATCACTGTCTCCTTACCTATTAAATAATGTTTCCATTTCTTAACACTTTCAACCAAAGCAAATAGTTCTTTATCATATGTTAGATAATTCATTACTGCCTTAGAAAAAGTTTCAGAATGAAAACAAATAGGTTTCCCTTTTTGAAGACTGCACCCATTGCATAACCACTAGCATCTGTTTCAATTTTGAATGGCTATTGAAGATCTGGTAAAGCTAAGATTGGTGTTGTGACAATTTTCTGTTTAAGTGTATCAGAAGATTTTTGTTATTTTCCTCCCCACTGAAAGGGAACTTTAGAACTTGTTAAAGCATGTAACATTGATGCAATCAAAGAAAAATAAGCAATAAATTTCCTCCAATACTGAATTGCACCTATAAAACTTCTAACTTCAGTCACATTCTATAGTCTTGGCCACTTAACAATAACATTGAGTTTAGCTAGATCTATTTTCAAACTTCGACCTCCAACTATGTAACCAAAATAATTCAGTGAAGTTTTCCCAAACTCACATTTGGAAAGTTTAAGGTACAATTTTTTCTTGTGCAACACTTCAAAAACATGTTTAACATGTTTAACATGCTCTTCCATACTTGAACTGAAAATAAAAATATCATCTAAGTATATTATGAAACATTTATCAATGTATGGGCGGAAAACATCATTCATAACCCGCATGAAAGTTGTTGGTACATTACACAAACCAAATGGCATTACTAACCATTAAAATAGTTGATCCGGATTTACACAGGAACGCAACAAATTACAGATATAACCATAAATATAGAGATGCAATAACCATAAATACAGAGATGCAGCAGAAATAATACTTCATTTGATTACTGTAAAATATTGAAATATGTTTACAAACAGAGTTGGAAATAAACCAGCTAGGGCGATGGTAGTTTATCTCTAAGAAGAGATGTGGCGGATACATGCCTCTGAACTGTTAAAAATTGTGTTACAATGAGGCTCGAAGGCCTATTTATTGTTGAGAAACAATGGAAAACCTTTCACATCCCGAAACCTAACCCTAGAAGATAAAACGCAAATTGTGGGCCCCGTTTGGGTAAATTGGTACATCAATTTCCCGAGGTCGTAACTTTGGCATACGATCTCTGTTTGATGCATACAATAGCTCGTTAGAAAGATCTATCTGAGCCCTATCACTTTGGGAGGCAACACTAATCCATGGACCCATGTTGCCCCAAATTTCCCATAGAAATGTTGTTTAGGGCCTCAAAACGGCTCCGGAAGTTCAGGACCCGAAAAACTGCTAAAAATAGTAAACTATGCTACAATTTAGGAAACTGAAAAACTGAAAGAGACAGTTGTGGGGGTCCAAATGGGATAGGTGGGTGGCCACCAACATCCACTTGGATCAATAGTCCCTGCCTAGTTTTGAATGCAGTTTTCCAGATGTCATTTTCTGCAATGCGGATTTGATGATATCCACTTCGCAAATCTAACTTAGTGAAATAAACATCATTGTTCAGTTGATCAAGTAAAGCATCTATCCTGGGAAGAGGATACCTGTTTTTTATTGTGATTTTGTTTAAGGCCCTAAAGTCAACACGCATTATCCATGTCATGTCTTTCTTGGGAACCGAAATTATGGGTGAGCCACATGGAGATGAACTAGGTCAAATAAAACCTTTTTCAATGAATTCTTGGATTTTTTTCTTTATTTCTTTGTTCTCTATAACTAACATGCGATACATTCCGATATTAGGAAGAGGGGCATCAAACATCAATTGTATTTCATGTTGTATTTCTCACTTAGGAAGAAGATGTTTTGGTTCTTTAAATAGATTTTGAAAAAAATCTACCACTTTAACCAATCTATATTTAAACTGAGATTCACAACCTAAAAAAGAAGCATGTTGATCCTTATATTGTCCTTTTACAAACATGAGTACATATCTCTTACTTGAACTTATTAATTGCTTCATTTGATTAACTGAAACTAAATCCAAGTGTGATTTGAGTTTATGTTCCCTGAAAATATATTCAATCCCATCTTCCTTGAGGTGATATTTATGCTCTTTCCTATGAAACATTGCATCACTATCATAGAGATAAGGAATTCCTAGCACTACTCCAAATATGTCTGTTGGAATCACATCTAAATCCACTTCATCAATGTAATTAGTTGTGATGGAAAATTTTAACTGACACTGCTTTGTGACATTAACTTGAGTTTCTTTATAAAGCCAACCTAATGGGTATGGTCTTGGATGATTCTGTGTCTCCAAACCCAATTTCTTAACTAAATCTTTAGATATTAAATTTGCATGTGATCCATTGTCAAATAATGTATCTATTTTCTTGTGCTTAGAAGTTATCCTTATATGAAATAATTCGACCCTTTTATCCTCATTCAGATGATTTATGTTTGAAGAAGATGTAGAAGTACTAGAACTTGAACAAGTTTCATAAGTTTTACCTGTCGAAACCATTGCGATTATTTTACCTTCATCACCTAAGTCAGAGCCCAAATCTTGTTGGATTGTTGTATTATCCTTCTTTTCACCTTTCTTCTTCTGGAACTTCGTTGTTCCAAGTTCTAGGTGAAGTTTCCAACATTTTGATTCATCATGTCCAATCCTCTGGTAATGAGTACACATAGGTCTTTCACTTTCCTTCCAAGCTATCATTGATCTCTTTCCCTTCAAATTTCTCTTCCTCTTTCTATCTTTGGAATCCTTGATTTCCAACTCTCTTGATGTTTTTGGTGAAAACTTGAACAATCTGCCACCTAATACAATATGTATGGTTTGAATACACACTTCATCAAAGTCATCAGGATTAAACATCAATAATATATCTTGTAAATATGAATGTAAACTACCAATGTACTTTAATAAAGTTTCACGTGTATCCAATGGAATACCAAGCACCAAAGTTTTCTTCCTGAACTCCCGAGTAAACTCCTGAACATTCTTCCCTTTACCTTGCCTCAAACGCTACTAATCAATAACAACTTGATGCATATATCCAAAAGGATATAATTGTTTCTTGAGAGCTTTTAAAAGCTTAGACCATGAAGAGATGACTTTATGTTTCCACTTTACATCTATTTTAGTTTTACATTCCCACCAGATTAAATTTGTTCCCCCCATTCTAAGTGCAGCTAACTGAATTAATATCTTTTCATCATAAATGTTCTGAATTCTACAATACACTTCTAACTGCTTAATCCAATTATCTAGCTTTTCAAGATTCATTTTGCCATCATAAATAGCTAGTTCAAATTTTACATCAAGTTCCAAAAGAGATAATTTATTAGGTTTCTTTTATGTTTCGAAATTAGAACTGGAAGAAGAAGAAGAAGAATATGATGATGGAGATGGAGGAGAAGGAGGTTTATCAGCCTTACATTTTCCTTTGTCCTTCTTTGACGTCTTTGAAGAAGAAGCTGCATCTCTCACCTTCTTATCTTCGAAGAGTTCTCCCAACATCTGTTGCATGCTCAAAAACACTTGCTGAAACTGTTCCTAACTCATCTTCACTTCAGGAGTTTCAGCTGCATCAGATCCTATCATTGTCAATTTATGAGCGACTTTTCGCTTTCCAATTTCTGGATCGAACTCCTCAAGTGTTCCTTCTCCACGTTGTGACTTAGACCTGGTTAACATTCATTGGCAAAAATTCTACAAAACACAGCCTACTCTAATACCAAACTATATGATCTAAAATTTCTCATAAACAGAAATGAAGCAGAATTGATTATTTTCCAACAATGAATTGATCGTTAACTTTAAGTGTTGAATGTGGAAGACTGAAGGAAAGAATTTGATTTAAGACTTAATCAAGAACTTAAGAAACATAATTAAACATGAATTTGTAGCAAAGACAAAGATAGAAGACAAAAAACATTGATTACGGAGTTTGTCCCTGATGGACTACATCTCCGAGTTTGCTTTCGAGATGGGCATCCGATTTATTAAGGATTGATCCAAGGAAGTCTTTACACAGCAAAAACACCAAAATTAATGTGCACACAGGAACTTCTAGTCTCTGTCAACAAAAATCTCTCTCTCTTATCTTTCCAACGCCGGTCTCGATTCCCAATTCCGCCTTCAGACAACCAAGATACACTGAAAACAAGACCTGTCTCTCTAGCTCAACGTCTGCATACAAGTCTCAAAATCACTCTAATTCCCTTCTACATGATCAAAAGGTTGACTTTATATCTCATTAGGTTCATTGGAACTCTCTAAGGTGAAGATAGGCATGATTTGTTTCATTTAAGGTTTTTTAGCCTCAATCTTGTCACATTGTGACATTTAGACATGGTGGTTACATTAAAAATAAACAAATCTTCAACAAAATCCATAAATAAACTTTAGGATAAAATAATCTGTTGACGGTCAGGAAACTGTGTTGAAAAGGTTGAACTGCCAGCATGTGACTGTCGCGGTCTAACCTTAGGCTGCCACCCAAATGGATTGTCCCCAGCGGTTCCAGTCTACTGGCGGTGACTGTGCATGTGACAATGCACAACTTCCAACGGTTGCGGTTCCACCTGGCGGCTTACCCCTGCGGTTTCATCAACTCCCAACCACGCAGTATTACCACCTGCTCACATGTACCTATAACCTCAATGGTTTCGAGATGCGTTCTTCTGATGCGGTCCACTTTGGCGGTAACCTAACCTATGCTCATATGTTCACATGTTTCCAACTCTCTGTTGTGGTTCTGATGCAGTGAAGACTGGCAAGAAGGTAGCAAACTTTTAGCTGAACTGTGTTCACATGTCAACTCTGATGCTACGGTTGCAGTGATCCTCCACATGGTTAGATTGTGCAATGTATTTTCATTGTTTTTAATATATGTCCAAAATGGGTTTATATGTATCGTTTATTACATAGATTTTACACCTTTTCCATTTTTGTGCTAGGGCTTAGAAATTAGGATTAGGACTTTAGTCTTGAACCCATTACATACAATTTTCTCACAATGTCATGACATGCAATTTAGACCACATTTCCACCATGAAGAACTGATGAGAAACTCGCAAAGATGATGAAGCTAAATATGAATTGAACTTCCTTGTCGAACAAATCTGACATATGATCCTCCTAGATCAGGAACATTCATCACAACGATTATTTAAGAAGCATATCTTCATTTTTATTACTCATGGATTTTTTTTATTTTCATATTCCTTGGACATAAAGCATTGCATGATTCTAGGCTACTTCTCACTTTAGATTAAATTTCATACATGATGATTTTGGGTCAATAAAATTTCTTCATCCTTTGTCTAATTAAAGGAATAAGTTATCTTTGGTTGGAGAAAATCATATCTTTCAGGTAAGATTAAATGCAATTCTCCAATGGTAAGTTTCATGTACCCATTTTCATTACTTCACTTTTGTTTTTAGTTTCATTTTTTAATTTTTACTGATCCTGAACTCTATTTTTACAGGTCTTCATCAACCTTTTTCACCTCTACCAGATCAATTTTGAAGTTCATTCTCTTTTGCTTAGATTTCTTTAAGATTCTTGAGATAAGCAATAATCATCTTCATCAAATCAGCTAAACTGAGGAGTTTCTGAACCTCTAGTCTGTTTTCTTAAGCATTACTTTTATTAGAAAATGGTTAAGATATTTTTTGCAAGTTTTACTTTGAAAAAAAAAAAATGCAGCAGACAGAGACTTCTCATTTATCATATTATCCATCATCACTGTTATTTCATCCTCTCCATTTTAAGAGCCTCATTTCTTATAACTCTACAAAATAAAAACATTTAAATCTCAACATTAGAAAGAACGTACATATGCTTATTTTCTTTTTTGTTGAGATATTTGTATAAGTAGTTTATTGGAGTTTATCTTTTAAATTTGGATTTTTCTTTCACCTTTTTATTTCTTCAATTTTATTTTTGTTTGCTCATTTCTTTTCTTACTTTAGTCTAAGAATTATATTCCTTTTGCTTTCGGTTTTGATTTCTGACATGATTTATGTGAAAGGTCTTTTTCCTCACCTGACAGCGATTGTCATACATAGGAAATATCTTAACTCTATCCATTTCAATGAATTTCATTTATCATTAAAGGCATATCCTTATGGAACCATAAGATCATCTGGCTTTAAATCTTTTTCATGGAGGAGCACACATCCTTACTAAGTTATATAGTTTATTTTTTCAAGGAGAGAACTGATTTAAGTTTAACACAATGAATCCCTCCCAACCTCCACATAAAAGCATCTAATTTATAGTTCTATGGAAATAATTTGGAAAAAAATTTAAGAAAGTATTATGTCCATTAAACATAAATCTCTATTACCATCCCACATCTTTCACTCAAATACATCATAAACTAAAAGCTTGCAAATGCGCTTATCAAAAGAGTGATTAAAGAGGAAGCATGGGAAATACAAGTAAACCCGTCGGGGCTATGGACGCTCGCTGGCAGTGGGACTAGGCTTGTATGGCATAAAAGACAACTTCACCGGGGTACTATTCATGCTCACTAGCAGCGAAGCAATGTCAGAGACAATCATAAAATGTATATATGCTTTATCAAAAACTCTTATCTATACCTTCTTTTATTTTTATATGAGGTAGTTTTAAAACAAATTTTCCTAAATTTGGATTCATGATTTTTACTCGAATCTTTTTTGAGTACTTATCTTTACAAACTCATATTGCTTAATCTATTTATGTGGGACCTATGGAAATTTTGTATTGTTAGATGATTTCAGGATTTCCATTATCTTAACCTTTGGATAAATTAAAGTTCATTATATTTAACCAAACATAACTATGTCTTCCCAATGTGTCACCATTGTAGTAGGAAAAACCCAACACCCCCATTATTTGAAGTAATGGGGACCCTTCCCATTAATTTTTGGCTAAGCATATTTTATGATTTTAATTTAAGTTAATTGTCTTACAATTTTGTCATTTTTTCATTTTCGTCAGATTTCTGTTTTGATTGTTTCATTGAATCTGGTTTTTCACAAGCTTTCCATCGATACTTGTTTCGACTCATTTGGTCAACCGGTTTGTAAATAGTACTCCTTTGAAGTTTGATCGCTTTCTCGCATGGACTAAAAAATAAAAGTAAATGTATAATATTTCGATTTTTGTAACTAATTAAGTTCAATAATCATTTATTGTAAATAATAACTCTTAGTTAATTTTTACTAATTTTTTCATTTTCACTAACGGTCCTACAAAATGACCCAGCTAAATTGTACAATAGATGAAAAGACATTTCAGGATCTTGGTAATTTACTCTAATTTGTTATTTTAAAAAAAATTGCCAAACCCAAAACCCCAAAATTGCAGAGTGACTATAGTCCAATTTTTAGGACTGTTAATTCATATGGGAGTTGTCTATAATGCGACTTTTTGGAGATTCCGGTGACGGAATCCGGCCGAAGAAATTGAGGTTAAATCTTGATTTGTTGCAGTTAAAATGGTTTTTTAACTGCATATCTGGATTCAGCACCCTCGAAAACCCCTGGGACGCTTTCAATGTGCAGAAACTAGCTATCAAACTTGCGATTCCAATAAATTCCTGCCGGATTTCAACCGAAAATCCCGCCGGAAAGGTTTTCAAAAAGTCGCGTTATAGACAACTGCATTCATATGGCCCCACTTCACATACATTATCTTCCATCCAAAAAAAATGTGATCTAAAAAAATTGCGATAAAAATTTGTGATGTGATAAAATTTGTGATATCACATATCAAATAATTTTAAAGCTCCTCAATTAATCATTTGAGATTTGCGATTTCGAAAAATGCAATGAGATTAGAAAATTTTGGTATAAAGTTTTTGCTCAAACTCCTTATGGCTCCCGACCTCCATGACCTCACCAACACCCTCCACTCACCACCTTATCCCTCCATCCTCTCTTCATTAACTCTTTTACGCTCACACTCCATAACTCTCCACATAAGATTTGTTTTAATGAATGGTTTGTTTTTTTATGAGATTTGAATTATTATATTAAAATATAATATTTATATTATAATTTTAATTTTAATATAATATAATAATATTTTAATTAATTATTAAATTTTGTTTAATGTTGTTTAATTAAATTTGTAATTAATTAAAACTAATAACATAATTAAAATTAATTAGTAACTATAATTTAATTTAGACTTTAGCTTTTACTTAAAAAAAAATTGATTTTTAGCCTAAGCAACAGAAATTTCAGAATTCTCGCAATTTTAATATACCAACTTCGGAAGCTCATAAATGGAGTTTTACTTAGCCAAATGAAGCCCAGGATGGCTCATTGGAAAGATAAAATTATGGAGAATATTTATGACATATTTTTATTTCGAGATTTAATCATTTACTACATCTAAAATCCAGCAGAAGATCAAGCTCCAAAATGTTTTAACAAAACTAATTTCTGAGTTTAATTTCTACATTTTCATTTGCTCACAACTTCTTTTGAGTGCAGATACATTCACCTATGTTCTCCTTGGCCAATTAAATCTTCATAGGCATCAATAGAAATCTCATATTTATTTTATTTTAATTATATAATTAAGTTTTGATTGGATTTATTTTAATTTCATATTTGGCATTTTGATTTTATTTTTGCATTTTAATTTATTTTTTATTTGTTTTTACACACAAATAGTTGAGGAGATGAATAGAAGAAGATCTCAATCAATGAGAATACTCCAGCAATAGAAGAATGGAATTTTGTGACAATGAAAATTAATGGAGCAGATATCTTCTTCAACAAACTTTCTTGTTGAGAATTATAAGTTTTGTAAATATTATAAATAACATATTGCAGAATGTATTAGAGGCTTCTGTCCTCTGCAATTCTAGAATTCTAAAAACAGTACTGCAATAGGGATTTAGAGTTGTAGGTGAGAGGAAAGAAATATCAGATCTGGGGACTATTGAGGATTTTTCTTTTGCATTCTGAATTATGTATGATGGACAAAAATTGCACTACTGCAGCTCTTGTTGTAACAATAAAAGTTCAAAGATTGTAGAGGGCTGTTGAAGACCAGAGCCAGAGAAATGGATTCAATAAATTGATATTTCTAATACTATTGTTTTAAATACTAGTTTCATTTTATGATGGCAGGAATGTGTCATTTTATTCATATTTGTGCACTATTGTCGATATGAGTAATTTGTCTCAATCATATGTTATTATTTATCTCTACTCTTATGGGTTGAATTTTGATTTTTGAGTAACTATTTACTTAGAAATCTATCTTTTAATATTGATTTAATAAATAATGATATGTTGTGAACTATTTCCTCATATTATTGTTTAATTATTTGAATTACTGATTTAACAATCAATATCATTTTGTGAACTACTTCCTAAATGTTGTTGGTTGATTATTTTAGTTAAGAGGTCTCTGAATAGAATGTGTTTTGATATTCATAATGTCAGTTAATTGAACTACTTTGTTAGCTTGATATTGATTATATACCAGACATATTTAAATCTCAATCATTTAAATATCTTCCTCTCGATTGGATTAGATCTATTCTGCCTAATTGAGATAGGATTAGGATTTAGTTCATTTTGCTTTCATTTTAGAATAATTTTTCATTTAGATTAATTCTACATTCCTAAAAGTCCTCTTCACAAACAGGAAAACTTTAGTTGTGACTTGGCTGAGCCCCAAATCAGCTTAAGGATCACTTTCTTGCCTGATCAGCAAGAGGTCTGATCTGATGTCTCATCTCCATTGGTGGATGAAAGTCATATTTTGAGCCATTGGAGACTGAGAGAAGGTAATTGGTCCTAGTTAAACCACTCGGAACCACCATTCCAAACGGAAAAGGAGCCACTTTAAGGTCCGAACTGGGTGGTCATCCCCAATGTTGTTGCAACGAATTTCGAGGCTTCAACAGTACCTCACGTTTTTCTTCTCATTTATCCCTTTTATTCTTATAATTTTAAATAATTTTAAGTAGGTTATTCATTACAATGGGTTGCAATAGTTTATTTAAGAAGTTTTTGTAACTATTTTTTAGAAGGTTTAAAATATGTATTAAAGTGAAGTGTGTTGCAAATAATAAATTTTATCGTTTATCTATTTATACATTTGCATTTTTTTCTTCAAATTCCTCATTAATCATTGTTGGCATAATTAATTGTTTAAAAATACAAAATAAATCATTATTATATATATGTTCTCTAATGGATCATACTATTGCGTATTAAATTTGCACTTGGCTACTCACACATGCCTACCCATTAGGAGGTACATAGAGTAGTACACCCATTTTCCATATTCATAAGTTACCACCTTAATGATGTTATGATACTCCTCAACCATTATTTTAATGTCATGAATATGTTTCCTAGAGTCCCCCTCACCCTGGCCTATACATGGAACCTCCCTTGGATGTTTAGTGCTCAAGTTGGCTCCTTAAATATCTTCATCCCACTCAGTCTATAACCTTTGATCATCAATTCAACTCATTTGGACCCTTGGGGTATGAATTGTTGGGACTCCCTAATTACATGGATACAATAAACCCTCTAATGAGATCCATGGTCATTGGGATGCCTCATTTCAGGTCCACAGTGATTTTCTTTTGACTTTCTCTTTATAGACTCATTAAATGGAACATTTTAGGTCCATAATCATCAAAAATTACTTTTGAATTTCTCTTTATAGACTTAATTCAAGTCAAAGCCATCGAATCTTTCCTTATATTTTAGAATTTAACATACCATGGGTTTCATGGGGTACTAAGATTATGAATTAACAAGCCATGTAAAAAAGATTTTATATGGGCCTTAAAAGCTATGGCACTATTATATCAAATTTGCAGCATGAAGTCAACATAGATGATATGACAATTTTAAATGACCCAAGTCTTGTCTAATTTATGATGCATAATATACTAACAACACTCATGTCCTTTAGTAGTGTATAATGTTTCCATGAATATCATAATTCCAAATTAGCATATATCATCTCCTTTGCTAGAGTCACACCCCAGATTTATTTATGTCACCTTTCATTGTCGTTTTGGCTCTTTAACATATTCCATCTTGGATCTTTGTTAACACCATATTAGTGACATCCTCTATCTCTTCTTCCTTTTTTTATAATTTCCCTATCATTTTCACCTTTATTTCTAATTTCATTGATCCTTTATTTGTTCCCCAAGAATCAATGTCACTACACCCACCCCCGCACCCTCAACCCTCCTCTCCCACCCTCCCCAAAACCAACCAACACATGGGACTATCCACTTATATTTGTGATGTAAGTACCTATTTCATCTTAGCATATGCCTACACCACCAAGTATCACCCATAAGTATTTGTAGGTATTTCCCTTTTACTTCATTTTCTCACTAATATTTTTAATAGTGCATTTATTCATGCTCGGGTACATGGTTTAATTATTAATTTAAGTACTTGATTATTTATAATCACATGGTATAACTAATATATTACTCACATGTCGAGATTATTTTCTTTCATTTGCATATTCATAATTTACCTACTATAAATCCTACATAGTACTTAAGCTTACTTTCTCCCCTATATCAATATTTTTGCTTAACATGCACATATTGCTAGTTGATATTTCTTTCTCTTTTCTTTGTTGCTTGATTAACATCATAATGATCCATGGGGCACCATTGTGGCTCCACCATGAGTGAATGCATAAGGTCTTTGGGCATAAATATACACTACAAGGTACAAAAGATGTAGGCATTGGAGGATTTCCTTAAAACAATGAGGTATTGGCTCATGTTACAAAGACCCTCAAAGTACACAAGTGTACCTACTTGATTCTTTCTTTCCTTGTAACTTTATATTATTTTCATATCATGGATAAAAACTCCTATAGGGGGAGAAAATGTAGTGTATGACATTTTCACTTAGGTATTCACATATGCCTACCTACTAGGAGGTGCATTATGTTATCCTCTCTTATGTTGTATTCATACAAACCCACTCATACAAGTTTTGATGCCTTTCAACCACTACTTAATATGATGAATCACCTTCACTAGATTCTCCTCACCTTGACTTAGAGTCAGAGCTTTGTAGGATGTATAGTGCTTAGGTGGGTTTTGTTGTAGCTCCCAAAGACAACCTTGGATTGCTAACAAGACCAGTGCCTGGGCACATCTAAATTTTGTATGTATCATATGGTTTTCTAGAAAAGAGAACATCACATACAATTTATATATATATATATATATATATATATATATATATATATATATATATATATATATATATATATAAAGGGTTGGTTCATTCACTTAAAGGAGTTAAACATGGATTTCTGGTATTTCTTCACAGGTTTAGATCTCATAAATAAGCATAAAAGTAGTGGAGGCCAAGAGCTTCAACGTCTTATAGCTTAATATTTTTTTGCAGAGTGGGTGAGGGAGGATAAGAGAGAAGAGTAACTCATCACATAGAGCATAGGGCTTCGAGACTTCTATATTTAACACACAGAGCTTGAGGCATTAGGGATTTCTATGCTTATTTGGGTTACAAGCATAAATAATGACTTAAGGAAGAGCTGAAAGCTATGATTCATGTGCTACAGATTTAAATCTCTGATCTCAATAGTCCTCATAGGCATATACATAAGCAATGTTCAGAAAAATGAATCTGTGAAACAGTTATAGGCATTTTCATTAACATGTAGATACTAATGAATCTGTGAGGGAGCTTGAAACGCATCTAGAAAAAATAATTACATGAATTCAGGGAAGAAGTATGAACATAAAAATGAGTTAGACAAGGGGAACACATATTGTAATCCTTTGAAGAGGCAACCACCACTGTTTCCTTGATATTCTGAAAAGATCTTTGTTACAATGAGATACAACATGAAAATAGCATGTAGTCTTTCTTTAGAAGTTCTTAACTTTTCTTAAGTCTTGCTTTCCCTTATTTATCTGGAGAGGGGAGCAAGAATATTCATTACAACAAAATATCTCTAGTCTAGACTCAATTGTTGAGTCGACTAGATGTCTCAGTCATAAATGGCTCTATGGCCCAAAAGTATTACAGAATTAAATGCCTCATGAAAGGAGGCACATTTCAGTACAATAAATAAGTAACAATGAGATGAAAAATACACAAAATCTTTCCTTTCCCATCTGTTGTACTATGTAAAAACCCCCCCATTTATAGGGATGAATAGTTAGTATTTGACATATAAATGGGGACCCTTCTAATTTTTTAGCTTTTTGAAAATAAGCGCTAACTCTAAAAATTTTCCTTAAACCTTTAGAATGCAACCCATACTTGAAGCTTTTATCGCAAATCGCATCTCGCAGTTTTCCATGTGACAATTATAAACATCCTAAAGAAAATCTCAAAATGCAATATGCGATAAAGTCTCCACTTCGATTTTCCAATCGCAACACTTTAAGGATATGTGATCGCACTTCGCAAGTCGCAATTTAATAAAGCATGCCATTGGGTTATCCCTAAAAAATTGCGAAATGCAATATTGCGATGTTTCACATTATCTCCGAGAAACTCTATATTGCAACGTTTGAAAGTCATGATGCAGCAAATTAGGCGTGAAGTGTGGGAAGTTACTGAGTTTTAATGAAATATTAAGTGGGTTGAAAGAGAAATTATAGTTTAGCAGCTCGAGGAGAGAAGTTAATGTTTTCAAGTCATGGCTAGTTAACATAGAGATTGCATCCAAATATTCCCACGATTCAAGTCATTTAAAAGAGCTCTTCAGCCTTAATTTCCCTCTATTGTTTACATTGATACATCTCTCTTTAATTCCAAGGAAGCTTCAAAAGGGATGTCCTTGTGAAAAGTAACGCAAAAACACAAGAAATAGAGTGTTTCAGAGTCTAAGGTTAAAGAGATGTCACCCATATTTGCTGATACGATTTGCAGTGTTGATGGAGAAGCAATGGCATGGAGTCATCTATAATGGACTTGAAGATGAACGGCCTAAATTTACTGTTACCAAGGCAACAACAAATTCAATAAAACCCTCGGGAGTTCAATTCAAAGACGTTGCTTGCTCTTTTCTTCACAGAATAGGAGCAAGAGCCAAGATACTACCATACACAGATATGGTTAGATGGGTGGTGGAGAATGTCAATATTGAAGACAGACAATTCAAGAATTCAAAGATGGAGCTAATTGGATCATTTAAAGCCAAAGATTTGAAACAAATGTATCATCTTCCCGATCCTCAGGATATATATGATAAATCATTCCTGGCCAAGTTTGCAAAGAAAAATGAAGAACCCTTCAAGATGATTCAGGGGTGGAGATTCCTAGAAAAAAAATTCAAATATTATAATACGGGTATGTATCCCATAGCTTCTTTAGCAAATCCCCATAACTATGCAACCTCTATGTTATGTAGATTGTATGGAATGCCTAATAATACCAAGTTCTCTATAGAATGGGTCCCTTTAATTGATGCATGTGTCAATTCTCATATAATGAATTGGGCTACTATCATATCCGATAACTTAGCTCCTGTTATTTCTGAATATCATCAAAAGAGATCCACCTCCATAGAACACATTCCTCCATTTTATATGAGTGCTTATATCATGAACTCTATCTATTTCTGTACTAAGTTTCCAATTACGGGTTGGAAATGGACCTTACAAAACCCATACCCCATCCATCTCAGTCACAAACAGATGTGGGAATCCCATTTTATACCCCATTTTTACAAGATATGCCATGGTGTTATTCTACCACTACATCAAATTATTTTTTGATAAAAAGGTCATGAGGTTTACTAAGGAAGCTGCTACAGACCTTCTCATAGTAGGCAAGTACTTTGTTGAACAATGGTTCACATATATCAGAGTTTACGGCAGTACAAAAAAACCACATGTACTTCCTTTGTATGTCTCTGACAAGTTGTTAGCCAAAGAAATAGCTCACCAAAATGTTGGAAAGGGCTTAACCAAGACTTTGAAAGATAGAAAAAAATCACTATGGCCACCCTTTCCCATCCAGTGTGGTTATTTCTCATTGGCAAAATTTAACCATGCAAACAAAGAATTACTAAACATAGAGAGCCTCAGGCTAGCTACTCTACCACAGAGGCAATTTGACCGAGAGAAAGTAGCACAAAATGTTACTATGACACTAAAGGTCAAACCCTTTATCCATGAAGCTCATGAATTTGAAGATTTTTTACAATCAGTTGAATCATTCGAACAAGGATTCGATTGGGTGAAGGTGAATTTGAATCCTGACAACTTCGAAAGGTTTCAGGAATTTAGAAATCAGAGGCTTGAAACAATCCCATTGCATTTGTTAAGAGTTGATGACAAACCTACACCGAGTGTGACTATTAACAACGAGGGACCAAATTCTCGCACAGAATCTCAGGTGAATGCAGCCCAAAAAATAAGAAATACACAGGAAACAGAGGCTACAATGGAATCCAACAAAAGGTTAGCTAAGAAACAGGTCAAAAGTGACCTAACTAAGGATACAGTTCCTAAAGGCAAAAGCAGCAATATGGAGCAGGAATGGGACCAGTTTAATAAAAAAATCCAAGATACTGCTAAAACAATTGATGTCCAAGAAACCACAGGATATCATACTCCACAACAAACTCAGAAAGTTTCAGAGTCTGAGCCAATGGACGAACAAGGGACAAGTTCACAAAAGGCGGAAATTATACCTACATTTCCGACATCTGAGATTATCCTAAATGTTACAGAAATACCTCCTTTAGATGTATTCTACAGCCCACTGCATAAGACTGTAGTAAGAAGATAGATGAAGAGAAGGAGAGTGGAAACACCTGAAATCCCACCAGGGAATGAACCAATGGATATAGTCTGGAAGGATATTCCTTCAAATCCAACTGAAAATTTAACCAAGTTGTCACAATTTGCAGGGGAATATGCTACTACCACCATGGATAAATCCACTAAAGTATCTGTCTTGTTAAGCGAAAGGGAAGAAAGGATAACGTAGCTTGAGAAACAGCTGGAAATCGAGAAAACAAATGTTAACAAGTAAGCCACAGAATAAATAGTCCAATTGCAGCAAAGTATGGAAGTACTTAGGATAAGCCACAAAGTAGACATCTCTACAAAGAATATGCAAATCCAAGAGTTGCAAGAGGCTATGGAAAAATATAAATATGTCCCCACTATTGATGAGTTCATCAAAGAGGCATTGGAGATAAACTCCATTCTGTCAAAACAGCAACATCTATTCTTCCAGAAAATGTCCCATATCACCCCTTATGTGAATACCAGTGATCAATTAATAGATAAGACAATTGATCAGAGAATTGAGTTTAATGACTTAAATACTAAGATCTCTGACTACATTGAATGGAAAGAATCTGAAGAAGGAATAAGCACTAATCTGCCAGAGATAGAATAAACACACAAAGACATATTATTCATAGATTGGGATGCACAGATCAAGCAGGCAGAATTGGCAGTAGCAAGAGAAGCAAGAGTGGAAAAGAATATAATAAAAGCAGTTAATCACACTTTTCACACCACCAACTTGATAGAAGAAGGTAATCCAAATTCACTGCCAAATTTGAAATACTTGGATAAAATCTAGAAAGCAAAGATGAAAATCCAAAGAGAGGCAATCACGAAATTATAAAAGACTTACTAGGAGTCATATTGGCAATTTCCTTTCAAACCTTACAGCCAAATTATGACACTGAATTTCTCACTCAATTCAACGCAAAGGATGTTGCCACCTCTTACAGATGTCATCTTCGTAGGACAAGTCAGAATGCAATTCAGGGCACCTCCTCAAGTAAAACCAATGTCCAACATATGCGACCTCAAGGAAAAGCTAGCAGACAGCAAGACATCTTCATAACCTCTAGTCATCAAATCGCTTTTATTTTTAGAGTTAGTTGTTAGTTAAGAGGAAGGTTGTTTGAAACCTCCTCAGATATTTTGTATAATCTATTTTTGAACTTTAGTTAGATAGTATTTATACCCTTCTCATGCATTTAGAGAAGGGTCTACAATTTTATCAAAAAACATTTGAAAAGAATGCACTTTTGTAAGTTTGTAGATTCTTTGATGAAATTATGGAACATGGCCATTACTTTTGAATATCAAACTACTTTCCTTTGTTGATGCACTACTGTCTCCTTGGAGAATAATTTCATTGAAAAAAGGATCTGATCTATGTCATTAGTCAAATGAGAAGAACCTCACACATATGATACTTTTATCTTGTATGATCAATTCTGTTTTATTAAATTAGTGATAGCATTTCATTTCATGAATTATATATGGAATATGTTCTTTCTGTTATGTGTTAATTGCGCTATTATATGATACTTAGCTTAAAGCGTTTATTTTCGTATATGATCATTAAATATATGCGATATAATTTTCACATTTCTTTGACTAACTATTTAGTCAAAGAAATTATCTTTACACGTTATCATCTCTGTTTAACACGTGAATGATCTTTGTTACCACGTACCAAATAGATATCTTCTTAGATCGTATATCACACAGAATACCCCCGATTTATATTAGATTAAGTTAATTACATATTTACATGTTAGAATAGGTCATTTAGTTATCATTATTCTTATTGCAATCACTTGAAAACAAACCATCATCATTTTGAAACCCACACTGGGAAACATGTCCCATCATCCCCAGTGGAAGCCACCACATCAAATGGAAAAGGAGTTGCTTTCAAGGTCCGGACCGGGTGGTTATCCCCCATGTTGGAGCAATAGAATTATGATGCTTCAACATTTTGGCGCGAAAAGGAGGGCCATCTGACTATGAATGGCATATAAATCTAAATATCAATTGAAAAATGTTCATAAGAGTCAAAACCCCTCCACAACTTCTACTTCTTCTAAATCTCATTCAAAATCTCCGGATCAGAAATCTGAAGTTGTAGAAACCTCTCCCTCGTCTCTTGAAGTATTAAGACAACCACCTTCTTCAAATTACACTCCTGAGTCTCCTAAATTTCACTCCTTAATACAAAAATTGGAACAGATATCCATTTATGCTAAGAAACCTAAAAAGCTCGAAGCTTCTGAAGAAAGTGTCACTTCCCAATTACAAGATACTGATGTATTAACTCGACTACAAAGTGAAAAGCTTGGAGTAACCCCTTTTGAGTTTCCCATTCATTCACAATGTAAGAAATATGCCACATCAAAATCTGAATTAGATACCAGTGAGATCACATCACCTTTCCCTCCATTTACTTCCCCATTCACTTCTACTCAATCTGCCTCTTCTCAAAAATCTATTTTTTCTATTCAAACAATTAGTGTTGCTACCAGTAGTACTAGTCCAGTAGTAAGTTCTTCACCATCCCTATCTACTTTTGGTTCTGCCTCCTCATCTTTTCAACCTTCAACACAAGTTATGGCCAATCAACCTATTGAACCTTGGACAAACCCTGGTGTTGTACTGGTTGCTAATCCAAATGCTCTCCTAGCAAACCCAAAAAAATGGTTACCTAAGTATAATCCTGATGATGGTCTTCCTACTAAAGAACATCTAAATAACTTTATGTTAGCCATGAACCTTAATGGATTTGCACATGAAGATGTTGTTATCAAATTGTTTCCTTATAATTTCCAGGGATCTGCAAGATCTTGGTAATTTTCCTTTCCAGTAGGCTCAATACAAAACTGGGACAGTTTTGAAGAAATATTTCTTGCAAAATTTGGTGATGATAGAACTGTGGCATCTTTAATCAATGATCTTTCCAACCTAAAAGCAAGTTCAGATGAAAGGATCAAAGACTTCAAATACAAATTTAACAAGTTGCTTAACAAAATCCCAGCTACCTCTAGACCTGTAATAGATGTACAAATAGAGTGGTACATATCCTCCCTTCCCTCTAATATCAAATGAAATGGTCAAAATCAAAAAACAGGTTACAGGATCATCTTCTCCCAAGAAAGATTTTTTCTCATTCAAAAGAAATCCTTCTTCTACATCCGAGCCACCAAGTACTATTTCAAATACTGAATCCGATTAAGAACCAGAAGAAGACTCAACAACCGAAGAAGAAGCAGAAACTGAGGAAGAATTTGAGCTAAATGGGATGTGGGATATTATTCTACCAACTAAAGACAAAGCAGAAGATATGCCAGTAACTACAAGAAGTAAAAGCTTTACTGATACGTCAACAACAAATCAGAAACAGAAAGCTCCTACTCCTGTAAAGGTGAAAATAGTAAGTAAGAAATCTAAGACTACTCAAATTGATTCTATCCCATTAGATCCTCCAACTGCTTCTAAAACTTTAGTAATCTCGAATACAGTGGAATATAATATAGTCGAAGATATGAAAAATACGAGAGAAAACATTTCATTACATAAATTGACTAAACTCAAACAACAACATAAAATCTTACTTAGAGAGTTAAAAGTAGTTCATATATCTCCTTTACCATCCGTTGTAGTTACTCAAGCTGCTAAAGATATGGGAAAGCCTCCTTCATCTTCAAACAAAGTAAATCCCACAAAACTAGTTCTAATAGGTGATATATCTATCTCTCATACTCCTCCCTTTCTTCTTACTTATGAGATTTTCAACAAAAACGTCCATAATTGCCTTGTTGATTCGAGAGCCTCTTCAAACATCATGCCAAGAACTGTGTGCACTAAATTAAATATCACACCTCAAAACTCTGTTGTACACATAGTTCAATTGGACAAGACAAAAGTAGAGGTACTTGAAGAAATGATATCATTTTTAATCAGGACTTCCTCCAACCCAAAAGTTTCACAAGTAATCGATATTCTAGTGGCTGATATCCCTAAATTTTATGGTTTAATTTTGATTAGGGATTGGTCTGAAACGTTACACAGATACTTTGCAACTGATTGGTCTCATATGTGGTTGCCATACAATGGTAAACATAACCAAATCAGAGTAGACCGTGAGAAATTCATGAAGTACATAGTCACTGATCTCGAGGGAAGCAATGAACCATTAGCTTTCACCAATAATATCGTTGGGAATTACTCAGCTGAGTCATTCTTGGGATCCTTTAACGCACAAAGATCTCCCTTTCTGGATAATGTTGTAGTATCTCGGATAGAAAATTTTTCATATAAATGTATTTGATAAACTTGTAGATAATTCATTATTCTAGACTCTTTATTTTGATGGTTCCAAGTCTAAAGATGGTGCAGGTGCTAGATGTATCTTAATCAGCCCGCAAGGAGAGAACACCACGTTACCCTGTAGGCTTGAATTTTAATGCACTAACAATACTGCAGAATATGAAGCATTAATTCAAGGGCTATACAAAGCCATTGGCCTTGATGTCAAGTATTTGCAGGTATATGGAGACTCTAAAATAGTTATTAAAGGGGTAAGAAACACAATCGATTGTGTGTCTGGGCATCTCAAACATTATCAATCCCTAGCCCATAATCTTACTTCTCACTTCACTGCTTTTAACATTTCTTCAGTCCCCAGATTACAAAATGCAAGTGGTGATTTACTTGCCAATGTAGCATCTAAGCTTATACCTTCAGAAGAACTTAGTCCAGATAGATTTTTTATAGAGTTAATTTTTAGACTATCCATCCCTGATAATGTAACAAATTGGAGAGTGTTTAATAATGATGCTGATATAATTGATTTTCTTACATCAGAAGGATATTATGAGGAACAAATCATAGATGAACATGAACATGACTTGCAAATCAACCATAAACAAGATCAAAATCCAATTCCAAAGTCTATAGTCAAAATGGAAGATCTCTATGATTTGAAAGACAGATTTAAAAAGATTACCAACTCCAAGACTTAGAGTTCTACTTTGAGATTTGAAGTGGTAAACCTAGGCACATCTGAAAAGCCTCAAAACGTCAACCTAGGTCTTGGTTTATCATCCGAAGAAAGGATATCATTCATCAAATTGTTGAAAACATATAAAGGTGTCTTTGCTTGGGATTATTCAGATCTCAAGACCTATGATACCTCTGTAATTCAACACACTATACCGATGACCTCTAATGAGAAACCAGTTCAACAAAAGCTTGGAAAGATTGATCCAAATCTTGAAAGCCAAATCAAATATGAATTAAACAAACTTCTGAAAGAAAATATAATTTTTCCCATTAGACACTCAAAATGGGTATCAAATATGGTTCCTATTAGGAAAAAGAATGGAGATATTAGGATTTGTATTGATTTTAGAAAGTTAAATAGAGCTTGTCAAAAGGATAACTTTCCTTTGCCTACCATGGAGCAAATATTGCAATCTGTTGCAGGCTCTGAGTTAATGTCTTTTCTAGATGGATTTTCGGATATAATCGGATTCTTGCACATCCAGACAACATACTAAAGACAACATTTAGGACCAAGTGAGGGACATACGCTTATCAGAAGATTCCTTTTGGACTTATCAATGCAGGGGCTACATTTCAACGTGCCATGGATATTTCTTTTAAAGATCTGATTAATAAATCAATTTTTATTTACCTAGATGACATCACAGTCTACTCTAGGAATAGAAACAATCATTTGAATGATCTAAAGCATATTTTTGAAAGATGCAAGAAATATGGCATTTCTCTAAATCCAAAAAAGTCATACTTTGCCTTAGCAGAAGGCAAACTCCTCAGATTCATAATATCCAAGAAATCAATTTATATTGATCCTGATAGAATCCAAGAAATTGAAAATATTCCTCTCCCACATAAAAAAAATACCATGCAATCATTCCTAGGCCAGATTAATTTTGTAAAAAGATTTGTTCCCAATTTTTCACAGATTGTTCTAGCCCCTCAATCAATGATAAGAAAGAATGCAGTATTCAAATGGAGTAAAGATGAAAGAGCATCATTTGAGTTGATCAAAAAAGCCATTATCAATGTTCCTTCTTTAACAACTCCAGACTTTCTCAAACCTTTTGTATTGTACACATTTTCATTTGATACATCATATGCAGAGTTTTAACACAGTTGAATGATCAAAACATTGAGGCACCTATCTCTTTTTTCACTTCCAATTTACAAGGTGTCGAGATAAACTTCTCAGCTATTGAGAAACAAGTTTTTTCTGTCTTTAAAACCTTGAAACATTTCAGACATTTTCTCCTCAAAACTCATACAAAAATGGTAGTACCTTACCCTGCAGTAAGGCAATTATTGATTCAAAAAGAAGTGGGGGATAAAAGAGCTAATTGGGTCACTGCACTTCAAGAGTACGATGTAGAAATCCGACTAGCTAAAATTGTTATGGGCTAAGTTTTTTGCAGAATGCTAACCGGAGCTTCCCATTTATCAACAGAAGGAGACCAAGGTAATGAAGTGCAAATATCAGAGGTAAGACTCAACGATTCACAATCACAGTATTCTGATTTGAAGTTTTATTTAAATAATGGATATGCTCTTATGCATCTCAATTACATAACAAAGCATTCTTTAAGGTTGAAATCAAATCAGTATGAATTAATTGATGATGTATTATTTAGAAAAAATTATAATTCAGTATTATTAAGATGCCTAGAAAAACCTGAAGCTAAAAAGGTTATGCAGGACTTACATGATGGACCAACTGGAGGTCATTTCGGAGGAAACACCATAGCTCACAAAATCTTGCATGCAGGTTATTATTGGCCAACACTATTCAAGGATGCACATGACTATGCAAGAAAATGAGAAACTTGTCAAACTGCATCTGGAAGAGAAAAGAAACCAGCATTCCCTTTATAGCCAATGAATATCCAATAACCATTTGAACAATGGGGATTATATATAATTGGTGAGATTGTTCCTAACTCTTCGAGGCAAAACAAGTACATCCTTACAGCTACTGATTATTTCACGAAATGGGTAGAAGCTATCACACAAAAGGTAGCTAACACAGAAAGTATTACAAACTTTATTGATCAGTACATAATCACTAGGTTTGGATTATCTAAAGCTTTGATGTTTGATAATGCATCTTATTTTTATAGAAATACTATGGTAGAGTTTGCCTTAAAAAGAGGTTTCAAATTGAAATATTTGGCCAACTATTATCCACAAGGTAATGAATTAGCTGAATCAACAAACAAAAACCTTATCAGAATCATCAAACAGACTATAGACCAAAATCATAGGAATTGGCACAAAGCATTGACATTTTCTCTTTGGGCAGATAGAATAACACAGAAGGCCTCAATCAGTTCTTCTCCTTTTGCTTTAGTTTATCGAAAAGAAGCAGTTCTCCCCACAAACATAACAATCCCATCTCTCGCCCTAGTGCAATTTATTAATGAAAATCCTTCCTCTTCTCTTTAAGCAAGACAATTTCTAATTCTTAAGCTTGAAGAAGAAAGAGAAAAATCTAAAGCCACCCATTCCCATCATCAGCAGTTAGTCAAAGATTGTTTTGATACAACCTCTGCCAATCATAAACCTTTGAAGTAGCTGATCTATTTTTGAAATTGGACAAAGCACACAAGGAAAAGGTAAAACACACCAAATTCCAAAGAATTTGGCTTGGACCATTCCAAATCATTGAGAAAATTGATCCATCAACATTTCTTTTACAACATTTGTCAGGTAGAATAGATTCTTTGCCCGTTAATGGGCAAATTTTAAAAAAATATTTTTCCTAGAAAACAACCTCTTCTAATTTTGTATCATATTGTCTTTAAGATTCTTAGGAAAATAAAAGTTAAGTAGTATTTTCATTTGGCTTCACAAAATAAAGTCTCTAACAATATTTCGATTTTTCGCTTCTATAAAGAGGATAATTTAAAGAAATAATTAGAGCATTTGAGTATCAAAATGAACCCTATTTCTTTGGAAAAACTTGACCTTTCTAAAAACACTTATTCTATGAACAAGCTCTTATCTTTATAAAGTATAGATGTTTTACTATTAGTTAAGAAAAGAATATTTAACCGAGTAAGGACTTTCTACAGATCAGTATCTCAAAACTCTATTATTATCATTCAAAACTCTTAAAAAGGGCCAATGATTCACAGCATATGATAAAATTTTCTTTTTTCAGAGTGTAATTATAAAATATGAAAACCTTAAAAGATAATAATTCTCATTATGAGCTTGTTTACCATGATCATAGGGGAATAATTAAACCGATATTACCAATACTGCATATCAAACAAGGTAATAGCCAATGATCTAATCAATCAAAGGACAAGGGGTCTCATCAAGAGCCAACTTGTTCAGTTTAGTTACAACCAGTGAATGGCATTGTCATTATTGGGTTACCAAGCCTAGACAATGTCTTTTAAGAAACTTAAAAAGAAAAATTACATAAAAGGGAAAAAAAAAAAGATCCAAATGAGAAAGAAAGAAAAAGAATATCATTTTGAATTCTGAAAATTGCTTCAAATGGGACAATGAATCATTGTCGATTAAAAGATAACCCTACCAAGGCTATGAACGCCTACTGGTAGCAGAGTCTCTATCTATGATAAATGAGTAAACAAAAAAAAAAACTAATATGTAGAAGACACCTACCATATCTCTTTAAATCTTAGTACAGACTGATGCAAACATTTGTATTTTTATCATTACAAGAGTAAAGTAGTTGAATAAATAAATTGAGTGAGTGATTATGATTTCAGAGAAATGTTGTTTAGTTTGTAACTCATGTAATTATTATTCCTATAACTCTTCTAATTTTGAAATTTTTAGAGATTTCAAAAGACCAATCAAAGATAATTGGTTCTCCCAAGTGAATCGCCAATTGTTGTACTATGTAACAGCCCCCCAATATATAGGGATGAATAGTTAGTATTTGACATATAAATGGGTACCCTTCTAAATTTTTAGCTTTTGCAAATAAGCGCTAACTCTAAAAATTTGCCTTAAACCTTTAGAACACAACCCATACTTGAAACTTTTATCGTAAATCACATCTCACAGTTTTCCATGTGACAATTATAAACATCCTAAAGAAAATCGTGAAATGTGATATGTGATAAAGTCTCCATTGTGAATTTCCAATCGTGATACTTTAAGGATATGCGATCTCACTTCACAAGTCACAATTTAATAAAGCATGCCATTGGTTTATCCCTAAAAAATTGCGAAATGTGATATTGCGATGTTTCGCAATCGAATTTTGCATTATCTCCGAGTAGCACTATATTGCAACGTTTAAACGTTGCGATGTGAAAAATTAGGTGTGAAGTGTGAGAAGTTACTGAATTTTAATGAAATATTAAGTGGGTTGCAGAGAAATTATTGTTTAGCAACTCGAGGAGAGAAGTTAACATTTTCAAGTCATGGTAGTTAACATAGAGATTGCGTCCAAATCTTCCCACATTTCAAGTCATTGCAAGTCATTTCAAAGAGATCTTTAGCCTTAATTTCCCTCTACTGTTTACGCTGATACATCTATCTTTCATTTTAGGGAAGCTTCAAAAGGGATGTCCTTGCGAAAAGTAATGCAAAAACAGAAGCAGAAGAGTGTTTCAGATTCCGAGGTTACAGAGATGTCGCCCATATTTTCTGATACGGTTTGCAGTGTTGATGGAGGATCAACGGTGTGGGAAGTCATCTATAATAGACTTGAATATGAGAGGCCTAAAGTTACTATTACCAAGGCAACAATAGATTCAATAAAACCCTCGGGAGTTCAGTTCCAAGACACTACTTGATCTTTTCTTCACAGAATAGGAGCAAGAGCCAAGATACTACCATACATGGATATGGTTAGATGGGTAGTGGAGAATGTCAATATTGAAGACAGACAATTCAAGAATTCAAAGATGGAGCTGATGGGATCATTTAAAGCCGAAGATTTGAAACAAATGTATCATCTTCCTGACCCTCAGGATATATATGATAAATCATTCTTGTCTAAGTTCGCAAAGCAGAATGAAGAACCCTTCAAGATGATTCAGGGGTGGAGAGTCCTAGAAAACAAATTCAAATATGATAAGACGGGTATGTACCCCATAGCTTCTTTAGCAAATCCCCATAACTATGCAGCCTCTATGTTATGTAGATTGTATGGAATGCCTAATAATACCAAGTTCTCTATAGAATGGGTCCCTTTAATCGATGTATGTGTCAATTCTCATATAATGAATTGGGCTACTATCCTATCTGATAACTTAGCTACTGTTATTTCTGAATATCATCAAAAGGGACCCACCTCCACAGAAAACCTTCCTCCATTTTATATGAGTGCTTATATCATGGACTCTATCTTTTTTTGTACTAAGTTTCCAATTATGGGTTGGAAATGGACCTTACAAGACCCATATCCCATTCATCTCAGCCACAAATAGATGTGGGAATCCCATTTTATACCCCATTTTTACAAGATATGCCATGGTGTTATTCTACCATTACATCAAATGATTTTTGATAAAAGGGCCCCGAGGTTTTCTAAGGAAGCTGCTACAGACCTTCTCGTAGTAGGAAAGTACTTTGCTGAATAATGGTTCACATTTATCAAAGTTTATGGCAGTACAACAGAACCACATGTACTTCCTTTGTATGTCTCCGATAAGTTGTTAGCAAGAGAAATAGCTCACCAAACTGTTGGAAAAGGCTTAACCAAGACTTTGAAAGATAGCAAAAAATCACTATGGCCACCCTTTCCCATCTGGTGTGGTTCTTTCTCATTAGCGAACTTTAACCATGCAAACAAAAAATTACTAAACATAGAGAGCCTTAGGTTGGCTACTCTTCCAAAGATGCAATTTGACCTAGAGAAAGTAGCACAAAATGTTACTATGGCACTAAAGGTCAAACCCTTTATCCATGAAGCTCATGAATTTGAAGATTTTTTACAATCAGCTGAATCATTCGATTGGGTGAAGGTGAATTTGAATCCTGACAACTTCGAAACTTTTCAAGAATTCAGAAATCAGAGGCTTGAAACAATCCCATTGCATTTGTTAAGAGTCGATGACAAACCTACACCTAGTGTGACTATTAACAACAAGGGACCAAATTCTCGCACAAAATCTCAGGTGAATGCAGCCCAGAACACATGGAAGGCACAGGAAATAGAGGCTACAATAGAATCCAACAGAAGATCAGCTGAGAAACAAGTCAAAGTCACCTAACTCAGGAATTCAGAAATCAGAGGCTTGAAACAATCCCATTGCATTTGTTAAGAGCCGATGATAAACCTACACCTAGTGTGACTATTAACAACAAGGGACCAAATTCTCGCACAAAATCTCAGGTGAATGCAGCCCAGAACACATGGAAGACACAGGAAATAGAGGCTACAATAGAATCCAACATAAGGTCAGCTGAGAAACAAGTCAAAAGTGACCTAACTCAGGATATAGGTCCCAAAGGAAAAAGCAGTGATATGGAGCAGGGATTGGACCAGTTTAATAAAAAACTCCAAGATACAGCTAAAAAAATTGGTGTCCAATAACCCACGGGATATCATACTCCACAACAAACTCATAAAGTTTCAATGTCTAAGCCAATGGATGAATAAGGGACAAGTTCACAAAAGGCGGAAATTATACCTACCTTTCTGACATCTAAGATTATACTAAAGGTTATAGAAATACCTCCTTTATATGTATTCTACAACCCACAGCATAATACCGTAGTAAGAAGATAGAGGAAGAGAAGGAGAGTGGAAACACCTAAAATCCCACCAAGGAATGAGCCAATGGATATAGTCTAGAAGGATATTCCTTCAAATCCAACTGAAAATTTAACCAGGTTGTCACAATTTGCAGGGGCATATGCTACTACCACCATGGATAATTCCACTAAAGTATATATCTTGTTAAGGGAAAGGGAAGAAAGGATAACGCATCTTGAGAAACAGCTGGAAATCGAGAAAACAAATGTGAACAAGTAAGCCACAGAATAAATAGTCCAATTGCAGCAAAGTATGTAAGTACTTAGGATAAGCCACGAAGTAGACATCTCTGCAAAGAATATGCAAATCCAAGAGTTACAAGAGGCTATGGAAAAATATAAAGATGTCCCCACTATTGATGAGTTCATCAAAGAGGCATTGGAGCTAAAATCCATTCCGTCAAAATAGCAAGATCTATTCTGCCAGAAAATGTCCCATATCACTCCTTATCTGAATACCAGTGATCAATTAATAGATAAGGCAATTGATCAGAGAACTGAGTTTAATGACTTAAATACTAAGATCTCTGACTACATTGAATGTCAAGAATCTAAAGAAGGAAGAAGCGCTAATCTACCAGAGATAGAAGAAACACACAAAGACATATTATTCACAGATTTGGATGCGTGGATCAAACAGGTAGAATTGGCAGTAGCAAGAGCAGCAGGGGTGGCAAAGAATATAATAAAAGCAGTCAATCACACTTTGCACACCACCAACTTGATAAAAGAAGGTAATCCAAAGTCACTGCCAGATTTGAATTACTTGGATAAAACTGGAAAGCGAAGTTGAAAGTCCAAAGAGAGGAAATCACGAAATTATCAAAGACTGACTTCGAGGCATATTGGCAATTTCTTGTCAAACCTCACAGCCAAATTATGACACTGAATTTCTCACTCAATTCAACGCAAATCATGTTGCCACCTCTTACAGATGACATCTTCGCAGGACAGGTTAGAATGCAATTCGAGGCACCTCCTCAATTAAAACCAATGTCTGATATATGCAACCTCAAGGAAAAGCTGGCAGAAAGGAAGACATTTTCATAACCTCTCGTAATCAAATCGCTTTTATTTTTAGAGTTAGTTTCTAGTTAAGAGGAAGGTTGTTTGAAACCTCCTCAGATATTTTGTATAATCTATTTTTGAACTTTAGCTAGATAGTATTTATACCCTTCTCATGCATTTAGAGAAGGGTCCACAATTTTATCAAAAAAAATTTGCAAAGAATGCACTTTTGTAAGTTGGTAGATGCTTTGATGAAATTATGGAACATGGTCATTAATTTTGAATATCAAACTACTTTCCTTTGTTGATGCACTATTGTCTGCTTGGAGAATAATTTGATTGAAGAAAGGAGCTTATCTATGTCATTAGTCAAACGAGAAGAACCTCACACATATGGTAATTTTATCTTGTATGATCAGTTCTATTTTATTAAATTAGTGATAAAATTTTGTTTCATGAATGATATATGGAATATTTTCTTTTTGTTATGTGTTAACTGAACTATTGTATGATACTTAGCTGAAAGCGTTTATTTTCGTATATGATCATTAAATATATGCGATATAATTTTTACATTTCTTTGACTAACTATTTAGTCAAAGAAATTATATTTACATGTTATCATCTCTATTTAACATGTCAATGAGCCTTATTACCACGTACGTAATAGATATCTTCTTAGATCACATATCAAATAGAATACCTCGGGTTTATATTAGATTAAGTAAATTACATATTTGCATGTTAGAATAGGTCATTTAGTTATCATTATTCTTATTGCAATCACTTGAAAACCAGCCATCATAATTTTGAAGCCCACGCTGGGAAACTGGTCCCATCATCCCCAGTCGAAGCCACCACATCAAACGGAAAAGGAGTTGATTTCAAGGTCCGGACCTAGTGGTTATCCCCCATGTTCGAGCAGTAAAATTTTTAGGCTTAAACATTTTGGCACTAGAAGGACGACCATCTGACTATGAATGGAATGTAAATCTAAAGATCAATTGAAAAATGGTCATAAGAGTCAAAACCACTCCACAACTTCTACTTCTTCTAGATCTCGTTCAAAATCTCTGGATCAGAAATCTGAAGTTGTAGAAACCTCTCCCTCATCTCCTAAAGTATTAAGACAACCACCTTCTTCAGATTACACTCCTGATTCTCCTCCAGTTCACTCCTAAATATAGAAATTGGAACAGATATCCATTTCTGCTAAGAAACCTGAAAATCCTAAAGCTTATGAAGAAAGTGTCACTTCCCTATTACGAGATACTGGTGTATTAACTTGACTACAAAGTGAAAAGCTTGGAGTAACCCCTTTTGAGTTTCCCATTCATTCATGACGTAAGAAAGCTGCCACATCAAAATCTAAATCAGATACCAGCAAGATAACATCACCTTTCCCTCCATTTACTTCCCCATTCACTTCTACTCAATCTACCTCTTCTCAACAATCCATTTTTTCGACTCAAACAATTAGTGTTGCTACCAATAATAAGTTCTTCACCATCCCTATCTACTTCTAGATCTGCCTCCTCATCTTCGCAACCTTCAACACAAGTTATGGCCAATCAACCTGCTCAACCTTGGACAAACCCTGGTGTTGTACTGGTTTCTAATCCAAATTCTCTCCCAGAAAACCCAGAACAATGGTTACCTAAGTATAATCCTGATGATGGTCTTCCTGCTGAAGAACATCCAAATAACTTTATGTTAACCATGAACCTTAATGGAGTTGCACATGAATATGTTGTTATCATATTGTTTCTTTATAATTTCCAGGGATCTGTAGGATCCTGGTATTTTTCCCTTCCATCAAGCTCAATAAGAAATTGGGACACTTTTGAAGAAATATTTCTTGCAAAATTTGGTGATGATAGAACTGTGGCATCTTTAATCAATGATCTTTCCAACCTAAAGGAAACTTCAGATGAAAGGATCAAAAACTTCAACTCCAGATTTAACAAGTTGTTGAACAAAATCCCAGCTTCCTCTAGACTTGCAGTAGATATACAAATAGAGTGGTACATATCCTCCCTTCCCTCTAATATTGCAATTTTTGTAGATAGAGCCAATAAGGCTACCCTTGTAGAAAACATGAAAGAAGCGTTGTCTATAGAAAGGAGAATTATTGCCTTAGAAAAGAGGTCATAGATAGATGAAAGGAAATCAAAGAAAGTGAAATTCAAGGAAGATTCAAAAAATAAATCTCCAGAGGACCCTTTCGACCATGAGGGCCTTCAAAAGGTGTTAAAGACCATGTTAAATTAAATGTTTGAAATCAAAAGACAGGTTGCAGAATCATCTGCTCCCAAGAAATCTTTTCACCCATTCAAAAGAAATCCTTCTTCTACATTCGAGCCACCAAATACTATTTCAAATGATGAATCTGATCAAGAACTAGAAGAAGACTCAGCAACCGGAGAAGAAGCAAAAACTGAAGAAGAAGTTGAGTTAAATGGGATGTGGTATTTTATTCTGCCAATTGAAGACGAAGCAGAATTTATGCTAGTAACTACAAGAAGTAAAAGCTCTACTGATATGTCAACAACAAATCAGAAACAGAAATCTGCTACTCTTGTAAAGGAGAAAACAAATAGTAAGAAATATAAGACTACTCAAACTGATTCTATTCCATTAGATCCTCCAACTTCTTATAAAACTTTGGTAATCTCAGATACAGTGGAATATAATATAGTCGAAGATATGAAAATGATGAGAGAAAACATCTCATTCCATGAATTGCCTAAACTCAAACAACAACATAAAATCTTACTTAGAGAGTTAAAAGCAGTTTCTGTAGCTCCTTTACCATCCATTAGAGTTACTCAAGCTGCTAAAGATATGGGAAAGCCTCCATCTTCAAACAAAGTAAATCCCACAGACCTAGTTCTAATAGTTGATAGACCTATCTCTCATACTCCTCCATTTCTTCTTACTTATGAGATTTTCAACAAAAACATCCATAATTGACTTGTTGATTTGGGAGCCTCTTCAAACATCATGCCAAGAACTATGTGCACTAAATTAAATATCACACCTCAAAAATCTGTTGTACACATAGTTCATCTAGACAGGACAAAAGTAGAGGTACTTGGAGAAATGATACCAGTTTCAATCAGGTTTTCCTCCAACCCAAAAGTTTCACAGGTAATCAATATTCTAGTGGCTAATATCCCTAAATTTTATGGTTTAATTTTGAGTATGGATTGGTCTAAAAAGTTACACAGATACTTTGTGACTAATTGGTCTCATAAGTGGTTGCCATACAATGGTAAACCGAACAAAATCATAGCAGACCGTGAGAAATTCATGAAGTACACACCCATTGATCTCAAGGGAAGTAATGAACCAGTAGCTTTCACCAATAATATCATCAAGAATTACTCAGCTAAGTCATTCTTGGGATCCTTTAACGCACAAAGATCTCCCTTTCCAGATAATGTTGTAGTATCTCAGATAGAAAAATTTTTGCAAATAGATGCTTCCAAGTGTATCAATGTAGTTGATAAAATTGTAATTAATCCATTATTCTAGACTTTTTATTTGGACGGTTTTAAGTCTGAAGATGGTGCAGGTGTTGGATGTATCTTAATCATCCCACAAGTAGAGAAAACCATGTTAGCCTGCAGGCTTGAATTTCAATGCACTAACAATACTGCAGAATATGAAGCATTAATTCAAGGGCTATACAAAGCCATTGGCCTTCATGTCAAGTATTTGCAGATATATGGAGACTCTGAAATAGTTATTAAACAGGTAAGAAACACAATCCATTGTGTGTCTGGGCATCTCAAACATTATCAATCCCTAGCCTAGAATCTTACTTCTCACTTCACTGCTTTTAACATTTCTTCAGTCCCCAGATTTCAAAATTCAAGTGCTAATTTACTTGCCATTTTAGCATTTAAGATTATACCTTCAGAGGAATTTAGTCCAAATATATTTTCTATAGAGTTAATTTTTAGACCATCCATCCCTCATAATGTAACAAATTGGAGAGTGTTTAATAATGATGCTGATATAATTGATTTTCTTACATCAAAAGGATCTTATGTGGAACAAATCATAGATGAACATGAACATGACTTGCAAATCAACCATAAACAAGATCAAAATCCAATTCCAAATTCTGTAATCAAAATGGAAGATCTCTACGATTTGAAAGACATATTTAAAAATATTACCAGCTCCAAGACTTAGAGTTCTACTTTGAGATTTGAAGTGGTAAACCTAGGCACGTCTAAAAAGCCTCAAAACGTCAACCTAGGTCTTGGTTTATCATCTGAAGAAAGGATGGCATTCATAAAATTGTTGAAAACATATAAAGGTGTCTTTGCTTGGTATTATTCATATCTGAAGACCTATGATACCTCTGTAATTCAACACACTATACCAATGACCTCTAATGAGAAACCAATTCAACAAAGCTTAGAAAGATTCATCCAAATATTGAAAGCCATATAAAATCTAAATTAAACAAACTTCTGAAAGTAAAGATAATATTTCTCGTTAGACACTCAAAATGGGTATCAAATATGGATCCTATCAGGAAAAAGAATGGATATATTAGGATTTGTATTGATTTTAGAAAGTTAAATAAAGCTTGTCAAAAGGACAACTTTCCTTTGCCTACCATGGAGCAAATATTGCAATCAGTTGCAGGCTCTGAGTTAATGTCTTTTCTAGATGGATTTTTAGGATATAATTATATTCTTGTACATCCAAATGACAGACTAAAGACAACATTCAGGACCAAGTGGGGGACATCCGCTTATCAGAAGATGCCTTTTGGACTTATCAATGGAGGTGCTACATTTCAACGCGGCATGGATATTGCTTTTAAAGGTCTAATTAATAAATCAGTTGTTATTTACCTAGATGACATCACAGTCTACTCTAGGAACAGAAACAATCATTTGAATGACCTAAATCATATTTTTGAAAGATGCAAGAAATATGGCATTTCTCTAAATCCCAAAAATTCATACTTTGCCTTAGGAGAAGGAAAACTCCTTGGATTCATAGTATCCAAGAAAGGAATTTATATTAATCCTGATAGAATCTAAGAAAATGAAAAGATTTCTCTCCCACATAATAAAAATACCATGCAATCATTCCTAGGCCATATTAATTTTGTAAAAAGATTTGTTCCCGATTGTTCACAGATTGTTCTACCCCTTCAATCAATGATAAGAAAGAATGCAGTCTTCAAATGGGGTAAAGATGAAAGAGAATAATTTGAGTTGATCAAAAAATCCATTATCAACCCTCCTTCTTTAAAAACTCCAGGCTTTCTCAAACCTTTTGTATTGTACACATTTTCATCTAATACATCATATGCATCAGTTTAACACAACTGAATGATCAAAACATCGAAGCACCTATCTCTTTTTTCAGTTCCAATTTACAGGGTGTTGATCTAAACTAATCAGCTGGTTAGAAACAAGCTTTTGTTGTCTTTAAAACCTTGAAACATTTCAGATCTTTTCTCCTCAAAACTCATACAAAAATAGCAGTACCTTACCCTGCAGTAAGGCAATTATTATTCAAAAAGAAGTGGGGGAGAAAAGAGCAAATTGGGTCACTGCACTTCAAGAGTACAATGTAGAAATCCGACCAGCTAAAATTGTTAGAGGCCAAGGTTTTTGCAGAATGCTAACTAGAGCTTCCCATTTATCAATAGAAGAAGACCAAGGTAATGAAGTGAAAATATCAGAGGTAAGCCTCAACAATGCACAATCAAAGTATGTTGATTTGAAATTTTATTTAAAGAATGGATATGCTCTTATGCATCTCAATTACATAACAAAGCATGTGTTAAGGTTGAAATCAAACCAGTATGAATTAATTGATGATGTATTATTTAGAAAAAATTATGATTCAGTGTTATTAAGATGCCAGGAAAAACCTGAAGTTAAAAAGGTTATGCAGGAGTTACATGATGGACCAGCTGGAGGTCATTTCGGAAGAAACACCACAGCTCACAAAATCCTGCATGCAGGTTATTATTGGCCAACACTATTCAAGGATGCACATGACCATGCAAGAAAATGCAAAACTTGTCAAACTGTAGCTGGAAGAGAAAGGAAACCAGCATTCTCTTTACATCCAGTGAATATCCAACAACCATTTGAACAATGGAGATTAGATATAATTGGTGAGATTGTTCCTAACTCTTCCAAGCAACACGAGTACATCCTTACAACTACTAATTATTTCACGAAATGGGTAGAAGCTATCCCACTAAAGGTAGCTAACACAGAAATTATTACAGACTTTATTGATCAGTGGTACATAATCACTAGGTTTGGCTTACCTACAGCTTTGATGTTTGATAATTCATCTTATTTTTCTGGAAATACTATGGTAGAATTTTCCTTAAAAAGAGATTTCAAATTCAAATATTCAGCCAACTATTATCCACAAGGTAATGGATTAGCTGAATCAACAAACAAAAACCTTATCACAATCATCAAACGGACTATAGACCAAAATCATAGGAATTTTCACAAAGCATTGACATTTTCTCTTTGGGCGGATAGAATAACACAGAAGTCCTCAATCAGTTCTTCTCCTTTTGCTTTAGTTTATGGAAAAGCAGCAGTTCTCCCCACAAACATAGCAATCTCATCTCTCGCCGTAGTGCAATTTATTAATGAAAATCCTTCCTCTTCTCTTCAAACAAGACAATTTCAAATTCTTAAGCTTGAAGAAGAAAGAAAAAAAGCTAAGGCCACCCATTCCCATCATCAACAATTAGTCAAAGCTTCTTTTGATACAACCTCTGCCAGGCATAAAACCTTTGAAGTAGGTGATCTGGTTTCGAAATGGGACAAAGCACACGAGGAAAAGGGCAAACACACCAAATTCCAAAGATTGTGGCTTGGACCATTCCAAATAATTGAGAAAATTGGTCCATCAACATTTCTTTTACAAGATTTGTCAGGTAGAATAGATTCTTTGCCTGTTAATGGGCGAATTTTGAAAAAATATTTTTCCTAGAAGACAAACTCTTCCAATTTTGTATCATATTATCTTTAAGATTCTTAGGAAAATAAAAGTTAAGTAGTATTTTCTTTTGGCTTCTCAAAATAAAGTCTCTAGCAATATTTCGATTTTTGCTTCTATAGATAGGAAAAGTTAAAGAAATAATTAGAGCATTTGAGTATCAAAATGAACCCTATTTCTTTGGAAAAACTTGACCTTTCTAAAAACACTTATTCTATGAACAAGCTTTTATCTTTATAAAGTATAAATGTTTTGTTATGAGTCAAGAAAAGAATCTTTAATCTAGTAAGGAATTTCTACATATGAGTATCTCAAAACTCTATTATTATCATCCAAAACTCTTAAAAAGGGCCAATGATTCACCCCATCTGATAAAATTTTCTTTTTTTTTTCAAAGTGTGATTCTAAAATATGCAAAACTTAAAAGATAATAAGTCTCATTACGAGCTTGTTTACCATGATCATAGGGGAATAATTAAATTGATATTACCAATATTTCATATCAAACAGGGTAATACTCAATGATCTAATCAATCAAAGGAAAAGGGGTCTCATCAAGAGCCAGCTTGTTCAATTTAGTTACAACCAATGAATGGCATTGTCATTATTGGGTTACAAAGCCTAAACAATGTCTTTTAAGAAACTTAAAAAGAAAAATTACATAAAAGGGAAAAACAAGAACCAAATGAGAAAGAAAGCAAAAGAATATAATTTTTAATTCTAAAAATTGTTTCGGATGGGACAATGAATCATTGTTGGTTACAAGATAACCCTGTCAAGGCTATGAACACCTGCTGGTAGCAGAGGCTCTATCTATGATAAATGAGTAAACAAAAAAAAAACTAATTTGTAGAAGACACCTATTATATCTCTTTAAATCTTAATACGTAACTCATGTAATTATTATTCCTATAACTCTTCTAATTTTGAAAGTTTTATAGATTTCAAGAGACCAATTAGAGATAGCTGGTTCTCCCAAGTGAATCACCAATTGTTGTACTTGTACTATAGTTAGTATTTGACATATAAATGGGGACCCTTCTAAATTTTTATCTTTTGAAAATAAGCACTAACTCTAAAAATTTGCCTTAAACCTTTACAATGCAACCCATACTTGAAAATTGTATCGCATCTAGCAGTTTTCCATGTGACAATTATAAACATCCAAAAGAAAATCCTGAAATGTGATATGCTATAAAGTCTCCAGTGCAATTTTCTGATCGCGACACTTTAAGGATATATGATTGCACTTTGCAAGTCGCAATTTAATAAAGCATGCCATTGGGTTATCCCTAAAAATTTGCAAAATGAGATATTACGATGTTTTGTAATCGCATTTTGCATAATCTCCGAGCAGCGCTATATTGCAACATTTGAAAGTCGCAATGCGGAAAATTAGGTGTGAAGTGTGGGAAGTTCCTAAGTTTTAATGAAATATTAAGTGGGTTGACAGAGCAATTATTGTTTAGCAGATTGAGGAGAGAAATTAATATTTTCAAGTCATGGCTAGTTAACATAGAGATTGCGTCCAAATCTTCCCATGATTCAAGTCATTTCAAAGAGATCTCCAGCCTTAATTCCCCTCTACTTTTTACGTTGATACATCTCTCTTTCATTTTAGGGAAGCTTCAAAAGAGATGTCCTTGCAAAAAGTAATGCAAAAACAGAAGCAACAGAGTGTTTCAGAGGCTGAGGTTACAAAGATGTTGCCCATAATTGTTGATACGGTTTGCAGTGCTGATGGAGGAGCAACGGCATGGGAATTCATCTATAATAGACTTGAAGATGAGCGGCCTAAAGTTACTATTACCAAGGCAACAACAGATTCAATAAAACCCTCAAGAGTTCAATTCAAATACGTTGCTTGCTCTTTTCTTCACAGAATATGAGAAAGAGCCAAAATACTACCATACACGGATATGGTTATATGGGTGGTGGAGAATGTCAATATTGAAGACAGACGATTCAAGAATTCAAAGATGGAGCTGATGGGATCATTTAAAGCCGAAGATTTGAAACAAATGCATCATCTTCCCGACCCTCTGGACATATATGATAAATCATTCCTCGCCAAGTTCATGAATCAGAATGAAGAACCCTTCAAGATGATTCAGGGGTGGAGAGTCCTATAAAACAAATTCAAATATGATAAGACGAGTATGTACCCGCATCTTTAGCAAATCCCCATAACTATGAAGCCTCTATGTTATGTAGATTGTATGGAATTCCTAATAATACTAAGTTCTCTATAGAATGGGTCCCTTTAATTGATGCATGTGTCAATTCTCATATAATGAATTGGGCTACTATCCTATCCGATAACTTAGCTATTACTATTTCTAAATATCGTCAAAAGAGATCCACCTCCACAAAAAACCTTCCTCCATTTTATATGAGTGCTTATATCATGGACTCTATCTGTTTCTGTACTAAGTTTCCAATTATGGGTTGGAAATGGACCTTGCAAGACCCATACCCCATCCATCTCAGTCACAAACAGATGTGGGAATCCCATTTTATACCCCATTTTTACAAGATATGCCATGGTGTTATTCTACCATTACATCAAATGATTTTTGATAAAAAGGCCCCGAAGTTTTCTAAGGAAGCCACTACAGACCTTCTCGTAGTAGGAAAGTGCTTTGCTGAACAATGGTTCACATATATCAGAGTTGATGGCAGTACAACAAACCAAATGTACTTCCTTTGTATGTCTCCAATGAGCTATTAGCCAGAGAAATAGGTCACCAAACTGTTGGAAAGGGCTTAACCAAGACTTCGAAAGATAGAAAAAAATCGTTATGGCCACCCTTTCCCATCAGGTGTGGTTCTTTCTCATTGGTGAAATTTCACCATGCAAACAATGAATTACTAAACATAGAGAGCCTTAAGCTGGCTACTCTGTCAAAGAGGCAAATTGACCCAGAGAAAGTAGCACAAAATGTTACTACGACACTAAAGGTCAAACCCTTTATCCATGAAGCTCATGAATTTGAAGATTTTTTACAATCAACTGAATCATTCGAACAAGCATTCGATTGGGCGAAGGTGAATTTGAATCTTAACGACTTCAAAAGGTTTCAAGAATTTAGAAATCAGAGGCTTGAAACAATCCCATTGCATTTGTTAAGAGCTAATGACAAACCTACGCCCAGTCTGACTATTAATAGTGAGGGACCGAATTCTTACACAGAATATCAGGTGAATGCAACCCAGAACACATGGAAGACATAGGAAACAGAGGCTATAGTGGAATCTAGCAAAAGGTTAGTTGAGAAACAGGTCAAAAGTGACCTAACTCAGGATACCAGTCCCAAAGGCAAAAGCAACGATATGGAGCAGGAATGGGACCGGTTTAATAAAAAACTCCAAGATACTGCTAAAACAACTGGTGTCCAAGAAACCATGGGATATCATACTCCACAACAAACTCAGAAAGTTTCAGAGTTAAAACCAATGGACGAACAAGGGACAAGTTCACAAAAGGCAGAAATTATACCTACATTTCTGACATCTAAAATTATCCTAAAGGTTGCAAAAATACCTCCTTTAGATGTATTTTACAACCCAGTGCGTAAGGCTGTAGTAAGAAGATAGAGGAAGAGAAGGAGAGTGGAAACACCTGAAATCCCTCTAGGGAATGAACCAATGGATATAGTCTGGAAGGATATTCCTTCAAATCCAACTGAAAATTTAACCAGGCTGTCACAATTTATAGGGGCATATGCTACTGGCACAATGGATAAAGCCACTGAAGTATCTGTTTTGTTAAGGGAAAGGGAAGAAAGGATAGCACAGCTTGAGAAATAGCTGGAAATCAAGAAAACAAATGTGAACAAGCAAGCCACAGAACAAATAGTCCAATTGCAGCAAAGTATGGAAGCACTTAGGATAAGCCACGAAGAAGACATCTCTGCAAAGAATACGAAAATCCAATAGTTGCAAGAGGCTATGGAAAAATATAAAGATGTCCCCACTATTGATGAGTTCATCAAAGAGGCATTGGAGCTAAACTCCATTCCGTCAAAACAGCAAGATCTATTCTACCAGAAAATGTCCCATATCACCCCTTATCTGAATACTAGTGATCAATTAACAGATAAGGAAATTGATCAGAGAACTGAGTTTAATGACTTAAATACTAAGATCTTTGACTACATTGAATGGCAAGAATTTGAAAAAGGAAGAAGCGCTAATCTACCAGAGATAGAAGAAACACACAAAGACATTAATCACAGATTGGGATGCGTGGATTAAGCAGGAAGAATTGGGAGTAGCAAGAGCAGTAGGAGTGGCAAAGAATATAATAAAAGTAGTCAATCACACTTTGCACACCACCAACTTGATAAAAGAGGGTAATCCAAAGTCACTGCCAGATTTGAAATACTTGGATAAAAACTGGTAAGCAAAGTTGAAAGTCCAAAGAGAGGCAATCACGAAATTATCAAAGACTGACTTGGAGGCATATTGGCAATTTCTTGTCAAACCTCACAGCCAAATTATGACACTGAATTTCTCACTCAATTCAACTCAAATGATGTTGCCACCTCTTACAGATGACATCTTCGCAGGACAGGTTAGAACACAACTCGGGGCACCTCCTCAATTAAACCCAATGTCCGATATATGCGACCTTAAGGAAAAGTTGGCAGACAAGAAGACATCTTCATAACCTCTGGTCATCAAATCACTTTTATTTTTAGAGTTAGTTTCTAGTTAAGAGGAAGGTTGTTTGAAACCTCCTCAGATATTTTGTATAATCTATTTTTGAACTTTAGTTAGATAGTATTTATACCCTTCTCATGCATTTAGAGAAGGGTCCATGATTTTATCAAAAAACATTTGCAAAGAATGCACTTTTGTAAGTTTGTAGATGCTTTGATGAAATTATGGAACATGGTCATTACTTTTGAATATCAAACTACTTTCCTTTGTTGATGCACTACTGTATACTTGGAGAATAATTTGATTGAAGAAAGGAGTTGATCTATGTCACTAGTCAAATGAGCAGAACCTCACACATATGGTACTTTTATCTTGTATGATCAGTTCTGTTTTATTAAATTAGTGATAACATTTCGTTTCATGAATTATATATGGAGTATGTTCTTTTTGTTATGTGTTAACTGCACTATTGTATGATACTTAGCTAAAAGCGTTTATTTTCATATATGATCATTAAATATATGCGATATAATTTTCACATTTCTTTGACTAACTATTTATTCAAAGAAATTATATTTACATGTTATCATCTATGTTTAACACGTGAATGATCTTTATTACCACGTACCAAACAAATATCTTCTTAGATCACATATCACACAGAATACCCCGAGTTTATATTAGATTAAGTTAATTATAGATTTGCATGTTAGAATAGGTCATTTAGTTATCATTATTCTTATTGCAATCACTTGAAAACCAACCATCATCATTTTGAAACCCATAATGGGAAATTGGTCCCATCATCCCCAGTCGGAACCACCACATCAAATCGAAAAGGAGTTGCTTTCAAGGTCCGGACTAGGTGGTTATCCCCTATGTTGGAGTAGCATAATTCTGAGGCTTCAAGACCATCCTGTGATTGTCTTTATTGCAAGAGTTGTTCTTCTTACGGTATGAATTTTTGTACTGCTTCGGCGACCTCTGTCCTTTCTGCCTTTATTTCATTCGGTGCTGAATTCTAGATCCATGTCACAAAAGGCCCCCGTTTTGGTCTACCTTTGCTGGGTTTTGAAAGCTCCATCTCCCTCATTGAAAGTCATGGCTACTTTCGGCGTCAACCAAGTCATTTCCGTGTCATAGTAAGCTTCTTCTAGTCAACCCATCCAGTGCTTTGAATGGACCACCTGTTATTCTTAAAACTACAGCTGTCAACCCATTACGACCTTCAATCCATGTCCTGCACTATCGGCTCCTTGATGTATTGGGTGAAGCTCTCTTTATGGCAATATGGGGGGACTTTCTCATTCTGGCCTCTGGCTATACAAAATGTTGCAAAACAGATGGAACCCGACCTCCCTTAGCTCCTTTCACCTTAGCCCCCCTTTTGTAACTTTCTTCGTATGACCGGGGGATAGAACCAGGGGCTTAGCCTTTGGGTGCTAGAGTCCTTTAAACCTATGACCGGGGGCCTTTTCCCTTTGTTACTCAAAATTCCGCATCCTAGCGTTGAATGCACTTTTCATTAAGCTTCTTCCCTGGAAAACTGCGATCGCCAGTATGTGGGATTGGGCCCACCCAAGACATTGAAATCACAACACGGGGAGGGTGGCTCTTTACCCTTTTTTCATAGCACAAGTCGACTGGTCCAAACACGAACCCCTTATAAAATTAAGCGTATGGAATATTGCATCCAGGAGGATCCCCCGCATATCACAATCGTAGGCTGATTGAGACTAAGGTGCATGAAAAGCTTTAACCTATGCAATCATTGATTATTGATCAGCAGGGGTGACGTCATCCCTGCCATGTGTCACCCTGTGAGTGGTGACACGTGCCACCTGGAATTGCCCTTATAGGACCCCTAAAAACGTTGAAACTGCTTGACACATGTCCTTTGTACTGCCATGTCATTGATAACGTCAACTACCATGTCAGCTATAAGGGCCAATCATATTCCACCACGTGGCCCCCTAGAGGAGAGAGAAAATGGCCTGCCTGACCCTGTTTTTCCATGTATTTCCTTTGTTAATCAGATTCAACCCTCCTGGAATTTTAACACTAAAGCCCAGATTTCGACGATTTGATGTGTTATCAGCATCGGCGACCTTGTGACTCTGTGTTTATATTGCACCCTCTTTTTCCTGTGATCGTTGATATGTGATATTGGTGATCCATGTCACAGACCTCCAATCTGTTATGTGCCACAGGCCCCCCGACCGCCGATATGTGATATTTGCACCACTGGGAACCACCGATAGCCAATCTTTAGACCCCACCAATACTTCCTACTTGCGAGACTCAACCTTACGCCTATTTGCGATTATGATAAGCCCCCGGGTCACGATATGTGATTTTCCTTTATACTTGATCATTTTCCTAGTTTTCAGGACTATCCAAGAGTAACTTCAACATGCTCTAACTTCTAATCAAGAAGTCCATTTTTAGACTTCCATATACCATTGGAAATCTCTTTCTGAGCACTGTGGAATGGAGAGGGTCCTATTAAGATCTAATATATTCTATGGCCTGGTAAGGTGGCTTCAAACTTCACTGCTCTTGAGAAACCTTGACCAACTGAAACCCACAATGCAGTGACTGACAATAGGTAAATTAAATTATTTCATGTCCCTTGGTCTCTAACAATTGGTTACCAACTTAACTTGATTTGATTCATGGAACACCCATTTATGGTATTCCCTAACTCCATGGGTCCAGTTGAGGGTGAAAACCCCATGATTTTGTCAATTAATTTTATGATGCCTTATTTCTAGTCTGTAGCTAAAAAAAGTTACCAACTTAATGAGAACTTGACCAAGTTTCTATTTTTTTTAGAAGTCACATTTAGTGTTGATTTGTATGCTCATTTTAGAAAGTGTTGATGCAACATCACACTTTTTTCATTTTAGTGCTTAAATTCAAACATTTTTCAATTATGGCATTAAAAACCAAATATCAAGACTATAAAAGACACGAAAAAACACATTGAAACATAGAAGTGGTGAACATAAAATTTTTTCATTTTATGGTTAAATTCCATAATTTTTCAACCATGGCATTAAAAAACCATATACCATGACTACGAAAGACATGGAAAAACATGTTCAAATGAAAAAGTGGTGATGTAAGATCACCCCTTTTATGGTTAATATTCTATCATTTTTCAACCATGACATTATAGACCAAATATGATCACTACCAAAAATAATAAAATTCAACACCTGAAGTTTGTTTTCTTTTGTTTTTAAAATTTTTTTTCAAATGTTTATTTTTTAAGTGTTTTCTAAATTTGTTTAATTTTTATTGTATTTTATTTTATTTTTGAGATTAAAATTATGAATTACTTGACATTATGGTCTTAATCATTGGTACCTTGAAAACAAAAGCATAAAATAAACTCTAATTTTAAAAATTAGCATTACATTATTTTTTTAATTACATTGATAATGACTTTATATAATTATATTGCAATTTAATGCCTCATTTAAAAGGGATCGAGTTGTTTTATGCAAAGATTTCAAATGAGTTATAATGTAGATATCAGTCTTTCGGATGAAATTGAGGAGAATGGTCGCCTTCCCTTTCTCGACATTCTCCTCTCTAGGAAGGATGATGGTTCCATCTATCCCCAAGTCTTTCAGAAGAAGACTCACACGGAACAGTGTCTCCATGCCAGTTCTCATCACTTCCCAGCCCAGAAATTTGGGGTTCTTATCACTCTTGCTACTCGTGCTATAAGAATCTCTAATGAGAGCCACCTTGATAAGGAGAAATCTCATATTCTAGAAGTTTTTAAAAATAATGGGTATACCAGATCCCAGAGCCTCAAGGCATTTCACAAAGCCAGCAAGCCTAGAGTTAAACCCGCTCGAGATGATCCTATCTCTATGGTTCATCTCCAATATACCTAAGGAACCACAGATAGGATTGCCCATATTCTCAAGAAGATGAATGTCTCTTCCTCTTTCAAACCTCTCTAAACCATTAAAAATTCCCTTAGATCTGTTAAGGACCCTATTGACCCTAAACACACGAAAAGGGTCTACCTTGTTCCCTGTTCCTATGGTATCCCCTACATCAAGGAAACATGAAGGTTTATTAACCAAAGAATCACCGAACATGTTGCTGACATTAGACACGATCGATCCCGCACATCATCCCTTGCCGAACATGTAGAGAAATAAAAGCATCATGTCTGCATTGAAGAATCCAAAGTCATTGCCAGGGTTGATCGTTTCCACCACAGGAAACTCAGGGAAGCCATTGAAATTAAGAGGAATGCAAGAAACCTTAATAGAGATGATGGCTGGAAATTAAGTAAAAGTTGGATTCCAACTCTCTACTCTTGACTCTTCCCTCCCTCTCCTTTCTCCTGTTCGTTTTTTCCGCGTCTCCCTTTTCATCTTTTGGCTTTCCCGCCCCCACCCCCTTGTTTCGTTTCTTTATCTTCCTTTGCTTAACATGGGAATTCTTCTAATCTGATTGGTTAACCTAAAATTTTAATCTTGTAAATCTTTATAATTATCTCAGCCATCCTCCTTTTTAAAAAAATTATGATCATACTAATATTAATCTTATTAATCGAAATCTATAAGATTAACTTACAATGAATCTAAAAACAAATTATGGTCATTCTAACAATAGTATTATTAATCAAAATCAATAATATTAACTTATAATGAATCTAAATACCTAATCTGAATTATTCCTAGGCCTAATTTACCTCGGATTAGTCAAACCCTAACTGCTACATTATATAAATTAAATGATTTTAAATGTTAATATTATTAAATTAAATAATTATCCATTATTACATAATGCCTAACTAAATATTAGACAATTTAACAAATGAAATTCTTATTATATAAAGTAATAATATTTTAATCTAAATTATTTTCAAATTTATCTTAAATAAGTCAAACCCTAACAAATTATAATTAATTATCTTTAGTTAAAATTATTATTATAAAATAAAATAATTATTCATTATTACATAACAGCTAATACCTAACTAAATATAAAACAATTTGACAAACAAAATTCTTATTACAAAAAGTAATAATATTTTAATCTTAAATATTTTCAATTTCATCTTAAGTCAAACCCTAACAAATTATAATTAATTATTTTTAGATAAAATTATTATCCTAAATTTTGATATTATTAAATAATCTATTGATCGGAATAAAATATTTTATTATAACATAATGGCTAGTTTTGGATTCAATAACAAATTAACCAACGACTATTTTTGGACTCAATAACAAATTAACCAATGGCTAGTTCTCAATGGATAACTCTGGGCAATGATGCATCCATGCTATTTATTCCTACGGATCTAGTGATTTCTCACCTTGTCATGAGGATGAACCACATTAGCTAGTTTGAAACGTCAACCCAATCCTAACAATGTGATTAATCCGAAAGACTGATATCTACATTATGGATCACAAAAGTCTTAGATCTAACATGAGTTATAATTTTAAAGATCAGTGTAACCATTGTCAGCTCAATTTACTAAGTAAACTAACACAGGTGTTTTACTTGTCAATTCAAGTTTGTAGACTTGGAAGCACGTCCAAAGTATATGGATTTCAGGTAAATTCAATTTCGGAAGGCAAGGCTCAAAGGTTAAAAGAAATGCATATTACAAATAAGTTCTAAGTTTAAAGAAACTAAAAAGTCTCTGATTCAAGATGTAGTGAGCGAAGGAAGATGCTCCTAACTTAGGAGGTCCTAGTTGTCCTTCCCCACAATGTTGTCCTCAAGAAGAGAAAATAAAGAGCAACAGTTTGTGATGTGTAGAAAGAAAGAGAAGAGACTACTAACTGAGGAGGTCTTTGTTGTCCTTCCTTACAGTTCTACTCCAACAACATTACCATTGCATCAAATCATAAAGTGGAATTCAAGAAACAATTCAAGAAATGAAAAATGATGATTTTTAGTTGTGATTCATAATTTGATAGAAAGAGAAGTTAACTTAAATCTTTGTTTGTCCTTTCGTATGAAAATTAGATTTTAAAACAAAATCATACAGAAATCATAACACATCTAAGTAACTGAATCATAAAACTAAAACAAGAAATATTGAATCAAAACTATGATAATTTATACAAAATTTAACCAAAGTGTACTTAGCTTGGTATGGGGGCCCTCCAACCTTCCCTTGTACACCTGAAGAACTCTTCAACTACAGTGAACTTTTTTTCTCAATCTGTCTACTTCTATTATTATACAAAAAGATCCAAAAAGTTACAGCAAGGCCTTGGCCTTGAAAATCTTGCCATAAGGTTGACAATTAGCCCAGATGAACACATTCCAAAAATTGGTGGACTTCCTTATGCTGTGTCTTCTCCTAAGACCCGAAACATTGCTAAACAGGGACAAGCTGAGACATACAACCATTGCGCAGCTGTGCAACGCTAAGCAAGGACTTCCAAACATACAGACACATACAGTCGACACAGAGACATATAGACACATACTATGACCTGACACAGGCAAAATTGCAAGTTTCAAAAACAGAGTAATGCGCCTACTTCTTAGGCTGCCAAGAGCAGAATTCCATACAAGATCAATCATCATCTGTAGTATAGGGTTCCTCCACTACCATGCACCCGTATTGCAAAGAGTCTTCCGAGTCTGAGCGAAGGACCACCGAGCCGGTTGGGTCTCCCTGAGCTGGTTCACTTGGACCTGCAGGGGCAGCTTGAGTCGCCAAGGAGGAGCTTCCCATGACTGGGCGTTGAGTATCAATTGGAAGCACCATCCCTTGTTCTGGTGGAATTGTCGGATGTGCTGCTGCCTGGCCGCTGAGATTTTCACAATTTTCTATAGTAACAGAAACTAAGAAAGTGGAATTGGCAAGAGTACAGGGAATACGATAACGAACTGTTGGATGTGCCGCATGCTCACACTCAGCCATCCTACCACACCCGTGTCCTCTGCCTCTTCTGGCTCTGGTGACATGAGGACGGCTTTGCTCAGGTGCCAACTCGACCGAGGAAGAGGGGGAGATGGGGGCAGACCTCTAAGAGGTGGCACGTCCACGGGAGCCTCCACATCTGCTTCCCATCCTAGGTCGCTCTCTTGGCATTGTAATGTACAGAGGATTAACAAGTGAGCAGATACACGGAGGGGAGTGACTAACCAATAGGTGAGCCCTTTGAGCTTGAGCCCAATGCCTGTGAAACACTCTCGTGCCTGAAACAAAGACGGAATTGGGCACTGTAATTGATTGACCCTGAGTTACCAACAGCACCGCAGAGGAGTGCGAAGAGGCTACAGAGGAATGCGAGGAGGCCACAGAGGAATGCCAAGAGACCGCAGAGGAGTGCAAGGAGGCCGCGGGAGCACATAGTTTTTGAAGCGCCATTGCACAATTAACCAAGAGGTAGATGGAGGAGTTAAATACCAACATTAAAAACCTTGCGTGAGACCAGCTCACCAGTTCTGCAAGGTACCTCGTGGCGTGCATGGGCTGACACCTGCCCATGTGAAGCGCCACCTTTGTACCATCGAAGCATTCAAACACCCGCATCCGGGATAGCTACAGTGAACTTAATAAAGCATCCACAACATGAATAGCAAATAGAACAGTAGAAATGATTCTTCAAATTATCTCAAAAGTCTCCAATAATCTTAATACGAAATTACACTCACACCCATTTGAATGGTCCATAAACTGTGTTTAAATAAGAAAATCATAAACAAACTTTTCTATAATGTTTCTAACAGCCTTATCAATCCTAATCCATCCATGCAGGTCGAACTCATCAAGTCTGGTTCACAAAATCGGGAAAAATCCCACAAAATAATAAATCTAATCCTTTTTACTAGGAATTCCTGAATGACAGGTCAAGTTTGACCAGCGTTGACCGGGTCTGGTTTTACTCAGTTTGAATGAACCAATAGGTGTTTCTTCATCTGTGGTTCCCGAGCTTTCCAAATATATGCTCAGATCTTGCCCAAGTGTCATGCACATATGACTTTAATGGAGCTATTACGGGAATTTTTAATGCAGTCCAAATTTACTCTTAAAACCCAATTTTTACAAAAATTTCCAAAAATTGAAAAACTTAATTTAGTTACTTGAATATGAAAAATAGGACTAAAATGAGACATATATAGGTGAAATAAGATGGAATATGGTGGTAAATAAATGGATTTATAATAGGAAAAAATGGCCAAAATTGAGGGCCAACATCTCCCCCTTGCTGATGTTCAAGTGTGTCCTCATGCTTGCCTCTGCTTGGATCTCCTGAGTGATGATGCCCCTGTTGTTCCTAATCCTGTAGCTTCTTCCTGTGCAGCCTGAAGGAGAATGTCAATACCCTCATGTTTCCATTCTTTGTAGATGGTAGTCTTCACTTTTTGTTTCTCATATTTGTATTGCCATAAATTTTTCTCCTTTAGTAATCTGTAGGCTTGTTTGGAGATGAGGATGAGTCTCGAGCTTTTTAATCTGCTTGCTCAATTTATTTTTCTCCTTTGTTATGTTTTTTTATTTTATTTATACATTTTTTTTTTCCTTTTTCAAATCTCTCCATGATCTTGTTGTCTTCCAGCTCACTTGTCAGCTCTGTTATTTTCTTAGGATATACTTCACTGTGTAGTTCTTTAGATTCTTCCCTGGTCTCTTTGGCATATGAGTGATATGAGGTGGCTCTGACACAAGCATCTTAAAAATAGGAGTCCCTCTCTATGGGCACTTCCTGGACTTCCTCCTCCAATCTTTGTATAATCTCATCAATCTGCTTTGATGTTTGGGGAGGCTCAATTCCAATAATTTCAATTTCTGAATCTTTTCCTTTGCTCCTTGGTTCCTCTTATGATTTTTTTCTAGACTTCCTAGGAATGGACAGAAAGGATTTCTCTTTTTCAATCATAATATCATCTTGCGTCTTCTTCAATCTTGATTTAGGATATAAAGGAGAATGCATGATAATTCGTGTTACATGCAACTGCTCAAACTTCTCCTCATTTCTTGTTGTTTTTTCTTCAAAATGATATTTAGCCAAAAAATCCTTCCAAAGAAACCCCTTATTCCTTACCTGATACTCAACAAGTATCTTAATTAGCCCATGATGATATATATTGGCTTCCTTGGCTTCTGTTTTGTTCTTGACATTCTCTATCATTTTGGTTAGGATTTTTGCAAAGAAATAGGGTAAATTGATTTTACAATCTCCCTTCATATGTTGAAGCATTTTGATATGATAGAGGTATACCACATTGTACCGATTATCACTAGTGAAGTACTTCTGTATAATCAAAACCAATTCTAACCATGGCTCTCTAAACCAATCTCTTGGAATCCCTTTTGTCCTATCAAAGGACCCCTTCCTTTGTTTCTCCAGGAAAAAGGTCCATCCCTTCTCCTTAAAATGCAGACCCTTGTGATACTCTTCTCCTATCAAAGGAAGGTCCAATGCTTGAGAAAGAAAGGTTGGTTTCAATGGTATAGAAAGTTCACCAACTCTAGTTTGTCCATGTTCAAAATTATCTATGAACTCCTATGTGATTTTATCATTGTGACCGTTTAACTTTTTAAGAAACTCCAATAGCCCTACTTGGTATAGTTTCAGTACTATATCCTTACTCCAATTTTCTATCTTGAAGTTTTTAGGTTCAATTTTGGTTGCCATTTGCATTTGCTCTGTGTACCAATTAATATGGCCTTGTCTAGTAAATAACCTCATCATGAATATAACAAGCAAAATATATATATTTGACCTTCTCATTCATGCAATCTTTGGATAAAAATCATGGTGAATGTACTTACCAGACCTCTGTAGCTTTGAAAAAAATGATATTACTTCTTCTGCCTTTAGGTCTTCAATTTCTCTATCTCCTACTGCAAATGGTATTCAAAAAAAATCCTCTGTTTGTAAAACTGGGTAAAAAAACTCTCACTACGTGAAAAACCATGTAAAAACATCTCCATTGCATTCAAAATCTCTCACTATTTGCGAAATTGTGTCTAAAAATCCTCTTTGTTTGCAAAATTTCCCATAAAAATCGATGAAACCCTTCTATGTTTGCAAAATTTCATATAAAACTGCTCACTATGTAAACAAAAGGATGCTCACTATGTTTTTTTATGTGCAAAATTTGGCAAATTGTGTTTAAAAATGAGGAAATCGTTTTTGGAACGATACCTAAGCTACAAATGACTGTCGAAACCTTACAGATATTATCTTGTTAAGGTTTGTTTGCTCCTATGTAAACATACAATGCTAGTTAAACTCTTTGTCTCCACCAATTGGTAAAATCTTTGGTCTACAGGAGGCAGAGCCTTTTTAGGGTGACAGAGCATTGCTAATCTAAGAATGAAGTCGTGTCTCTCCCATAGTATGAAACATTTAAACAACAACTTAAGTATAACCCTTTTCAAGATAATAACACAATCTTAGAAATCTTTTAACTATTGAGAAGACCCTGATATCTACTCTTACCTGATCACACCATAATTTATGGGATTTGATGGAGAATATGTATGCTCAGTGTAGAGGAAATCTCAGTTTGGCGCTCTCCTATCTCTCATCCCTTTAAACACAATGATCCTCCTTATTTCTCCACGCAATTCCTCGTGCTATCTCTACTGCATAGGGTTCTCCTCTTTGCACGTATTTCTCTTCCAATCTCTGTGTATTTCTCAGTCAAACAGGGTTTTCTTTGTGGTTGTGGATAAACAATGAATACGCAGTGCCCTTGATTCTGAGTTGGGTTATGATGAAACTTAGTTGTGATGATGAAGAAAAATGCGCAGACAATGTTCAACTGTGCGTTCAACCCTTTGAAATAAATTTTGATCGTTTGTTGTTGTGTTTTTCAAATTGACTAGTTGTTCATCCTGTCCCTTGTACCTTTGGTTGCCACTTGTTTTATTTGATGCATCATGGTTTTATGCGCATGATAAAACTCTATTCCATTTTTACATAGCTTACCATTTGTTTAAACTTTGTACATAACTTGCATCGTGATTTTGCACTCTTATCACCGCTTTGAAACACAAGTGTTGTCCATTGTACATGTCTCGACACTTGCCTTTTTTTTGTTAATGTTGCATCATAGCTCATAACTACTTGTAGTTTAGAGCTTTCAATACTCATCATTATTAGGACTAGTCTATGACTTTTGCATTGCATGCTTTCTTGATTATGCATTATGCTTGTTCATTGTGCATTTTTAGATCCATTGTACTTGCATTTCATGTTTCATATCCATTATTATGCCTTTATCATTGCACACTTGCCCTTTTTTTTCATCATTTACATATACTTATGTATTGATTTGTTTTGAAATGACCATAATCTTGGGTCATTTCAAATAAAATTCTTTTTGAAATAATATGTTAAGTATATTTTTAATGATACTAACTCTCTTTGTTCTTGTTTTGTAGGCATATGAGACTAATCCTTCTTATTTTGTAGGAAATTTTCCATGAGGCAAAAAAAAATTGGCCCAAAAAGGACATATGGCCAAAAAGTTTGGTAAAAAATGCAAATTAATGTGGTTGAGTGAATGATGAATTGATGAATGTAATGTTATAATAAGGTTAATGAATGTAATAAGGTGAATGAATAATGTAAGAGGTAAATGTATATAATGTAGGGTGATGTAGGATATAGGGTAATGTAGGATAATGTAGGATGATATATACATGGATAGGGGTATTGCATATTCAAGTTTAAACTAGTTTATTAATCTTAGAAAAAAATTTCAAAATCGAAGGCATTAAGAATACTTTAAACTTGCAGTACTTTCCTTTCACTTGATAGCTCATTGTCAGTTCTTTTCTTCTGTTGATGATGACCTTAGATCTTTTGTCTACACTTGACCTTTTGCTAATGATGATGATACTTTTACCTCAAAATGAATTCTGCTAAATGATTTTTCTAGATTGTAGATGCTTGTAGTTGCTTCTCAGGTCCCTTCGATGTTGATTTTATCAGGTCTCTTATGCAATAACATATGACATTGATATTGTTCATGTCCCTTACTGATAAATGTTGATTATGATGTCTCAGGTTCCTTCTACAATAAAGTCTGCTTGACATTAAACCAATTGCATACTTTTTTGGTTTATTATGAATCTTCCCCTTGCTGATCTTGAGACTTGTCCTCAAGTCTTTGCATTTTGGAGGATGATTCTACAAAATGAAATTGAAAAACATAAAAAATAATTCATATTGGCCAAACAAGTTGGTTTTTCAATATGAATTCGAGTTTGTATTGCGCCAGTATCCTGGATTTTCACAACCAAACTCCTTTATTATTTTTTAACTTCCTTTTTTTTTTTTTTGGAAGTAGGGAAGGCATATCAATATGTTGTTCCAGTAATTCCATATTGTTTTATGCTAAGACTCTCTTCAGAAATTCTTCTTTATTGATAGGATTATTATAAATTTTGAGTCTATGACCATTAACTAGAAATGAAATGGCGGCTTCGTCAATTGTCTTGATCTTGACTTCTCCATTGTCAAAGATTTCTTCTATCCCATATGGCCCAAGCCAATGAGTAGTAAACTTAGCTTTAAAATATTTGTACTTGGAGTCGAAAAGAAGTGCCCAGTCTCCCTTATGAAAAAAAATTATTTTGATAAATTTTCATGCCATTTGATTCTCTACTATTGTACTAGTGATTATGCTCAACTGCTTGTTGTCTAATCTCATCTAGTTCATTCAGCCTACACAATTCTCTATTGTTGGGCTTCTAACAGGTCCAATTCCAATTCCGCTACAAGTTTAAATGTATGAATTTGAAATTTGATTGGTAACAGAACTTCTTTACCATATACCAGTTGATATGGGCTGAATCCAATAGTATTTCTCCATGTAATTATGTATGCCCATAATGCATCTTTTAATTTTTCTAACCAATATTTTTTGTTCGATTTCACTGTCTTTGTTATGATGTTTTCTGGAACCTTATTAGTATATTCCACTTGTCCATTTGCTTGAGGATGATATGGAGTAGACTTTCTATGCTTGATTTTGTATTTTTCCATAAGATCTCAGACAAGTTTAGAAGTGAACTATGATCCCTGGTCTGTAACAATCTATCTTGGAACTCCAAATCTTACAAATATTTCTTCAAAGATGAATGAAACCATTGTTTCTTCTGTTGCTCATGCCACTGCTTTTTCTTCTACCCATTTTGTAACATAGTCTGTACACACTAAGATGTACTTCTTTCCATTTGAAGGTGGGTTAATAGGTCCCACAAAGTCAAGAGCCCATTGTTCAAATGGTTCTATAAGTACTTGTGGTTTGAATGGCATCTCATCTGATACTATAGGTCTTTCATCTCTTTGACAACTATCACATCTTTTGACATAGTTCTTTGAGTTCTTGAAAATTGTTGGCCAGTAGTAGCCAAGCTTGAGCACCTTGTATGTTGTTCATTTATCTGCAAAATGACCACCACATGGTTCATCATGACATGCTTTTAGAATATCAAGAATTTCATCTTCTCTTACACATTTTCTTATCAAAATATCAAGATCAGATAGAAGATGTCACCGTTGACCCAATTATATGTTAGGATATTCCGACACATAGGAAATAGTTAAGTACAACTTGGTCTAGTATAGAGTTAGGTAAAGTGTGTTTCTTTACTATGTACATTTTGTAACTTACAATCCGACGGTCACGATATGTAGTGATCTGACGGTTCATTCTGTTATGAAACTAGCTCACAAAAAGATAGAAAAGAGAGATCCACGCCTTAGAATTCAGCCTCTTCGAGGGGGCAACCTCCTTTACATTACATAAATGAACAATTCTTCGATGATACAAATGACAAAACCTCCTTTCTATATATAGGAGTCTATGGAGTCACAATATAATCCAGCCGACCTAACAATAATAATATAAAGCCACAAAAATAACAATAGAGGGATTCTATGGGCACATTAATAACAATATGGGGTTAATGGGGGCACAACAATATAAATAAGCGGTATAACTACAATAGTAATGGGGTAATCACTATTATTATAGGGACCCAACATGCCCCTCTCCTTCAAAAAAGTGTTTTCCTCAACGCTTGAGTAGTTATGGATACTTCTGCATAAAATTCTCATCCTCCCATGTGGAATCTTCAGCGGATAAGTTCTTCCACTTGATAAGGTACTCTGAAATTGATCGATTTCGTAGCTGTCGAGTTCTTGTTTCTATAACTGCTTCCGGTTCCAATATAATTTTTCCTTCCTCGTCAAGTTCTGGCAATATTGTTTGAACTGGGAGCTTGTCGCCTATAACCTTCTTTAAGCATGAAACATGGAAAACTGGGTGCAATCGAGAAGCTGCAGGAAGCTCCAATTTGTATGCCATAGTACCAATCTTTTGCAACACCTTGTACGGACCATAATACTTTGGTGATAATTTATTATCCTTCTTAGCTTGCTTGAGGGACATTTGTTTATATGGTTGTAGCCGTAGGAATACCCAATCACCTACATCAAAACTTCTTTCACTGCGATGTTGATCTGCCTGTTGTTTCATTCTATTATGTGCCAACATGAGGTTATCCTTTAAGAGTTGGAGGACTTGTTGTTGATGTTCGATGTGATGTTCCACTGCCTGAACCTTAGAATTTTCTCTTAAATATGATGTGATGGATGGTGGATGATACCCATAAAGTGCCATAAATGGGGTCATTTTTGTTGCTGTATGAAAGGAAGTGTTATACCACCATTCAGCCAGAGGCAACCATTTGACCCATTGTGTCTGTTTATCAGATACAAAGCAACGAAGATATCCTTCCAAACATTTGTTTACTATCTCAGTTTGCCCATCAGATTGAGGATGATAAGATGAGCTATGAGCTAACTGAGTACCAAGACAAGAAAATAATTGTGTCCAAAAATTTCCAGTGAAAATGGGATCTCTGTCACTTACAATAATCTTTGGGTTTCCATGTAGCTTTTGAATTGTTTCCATAAATGCAGTAGAAACTGTACTGGCTTTAAATGGATGTGATAATGCACAAAAGTGTGCATACTTGGTAAGTCTGTCAACTACCACCATGATGACACTCTTTCCCTCAGACTTGGGTAAACCTGTGATAAAATCCATTGATACCTCCTCCCAACGTTGGCTTGGAATGGATAAAGGTTGTAATAGACCAGGTGTCTTAATTGTTTCAACTTTATTTTGTTGGCAAACCAAACATTCTGCCACAAACTTTTGAATATCTGATTTAAGGCCATCCCAAAAAAATTCCTTCTTAACCCTGTGGTAAGTTTTTAAAAATCCTGAGTGCCCTCCTAAGGGAGAAGTGTGCAATTCCATAAGAATCTTTTGTTTTAGCTGGGAATTCTTACAAGGTATAAGTGATCTTTGTACCATAACGAATCATTTTTCCAGCTAAATGTATTAGACGTACTGGAATCTTGTTGTAGCTTTCGAATAAGTGCCCACACTTCTTCGTCATTCTTCCATTCCTCCCTTGCTTCATTTATCCAATCTGGTTGGATGATAGAAATAGCACACAAAAATGCTTCCACATCCTCATCCTTCCTTGAGAGTGCATCTGCCACCACATTTTGCTTCCCTTTTTTGTAGATGATTTCAAAGTCATAACCCAACATCTTTGTGACCCACTTTTGTTGCTCTTCAGAGGATAATCTTTGTTCTAAAAAGTATTTAAGGCTATCATGATCCGTTTTTACCTTGAAGTGTCTTCCCATTAGGTAGGGTCACCATTTCTTAAGTGCATGGAGTATTGCCAACATTTCCTTCTCATAAATAGCTTTGCTTAAAAACTTTCCCTTGATTGGACGACTTTCAAAAGCAATGGGTCTTTCATCTTGCATTAGAACAGCACCAATTCCATTTCCTGAAGCATCACATTCCACAATAAAGGTTTTTGTGAAGTCCGGTGTAGCTAAGACCGGTGCTTGGCACATTGCCTCTTTAAGATGTTCAAAGGCCTTTGTTGCTTCCGGAGTCCATGAAAATGCATCTTTCTTCAATAATGTTGTTAGAGGTGCTGCTATTCTCCCATAATTCTTAACAAACTTGCGATAATACCCTGTCAACCCAAGAAATCCGCGCAAATGCTTTATGGATGTGGGGATTTTCCATTCCTTAATGGCTTTAATTTTGCTAGGGTCTACCTTAACTCCTTCATGAGATACAATATGACCCAAATATTCCACCTCCTGGACTCCAAAGAAACATTTGGATCTTTTGGCATATAATTGTTTCTCTTCCAATAGTTGTAGCACCCTGTCAACATGTTCAACATGATCCTTCCAAGACTTGCTGTAGATAAGTATATCATCAAAAAATACTAACACAAATTTTCTAAGGAATGGTTTGAAAATTGAATTCATCAAACCTTGAAATGTTGAAGGTGCATTGGTAAGGCCAAAATGCATGACCAAAAATTCATAATGACCCTCATGAGTTCTAAATGCCGTTTTCGGAATGTCTTCAATCTTCATTCTGATTTGATGATATCCTGAACCAACTTGGTGAAGTAAATTGATCCATGCAATTCATCCAGTAATTCATCAATGACAGGAATGGGGAACTTATCTTTAATAGTGAGCTTGTTGAGCTCCCTATAATCCGGACACATGCGCCATGATCCATCCTTCTTGTGCACCAATACTACTGGAGCAGAGAAAGAACTTTGACTCGGTTGAATTATACCAGCCTCTAGCATTTCTGCAACCATACGTTCAATTTCACTTTTTTGGACATAGGGATATCTGTACGGCCTGATGTTTGGAGGAACACTTCCTGGAATCAGATGAATAGCATGATCATGATCACGCATAGGTGGGAGACCTTTGGGAGTCTCAAATACCTTTGAATGATTGTCCAGGACTTTTTGGAGATCTGGAGAAATAGATGATTCTAATGTGGAAACATCTAGCGAACATAATTGTGCAATTACACCCCTTTGCTCCTTTTTTAGAAGCTTTGTCATACCATTAGAGCTGATTATCTTTCCTGGTTTCCCTGCAATACCCCTTAATTCAACTTCCTTTCCTTCCACAGAAAATTTCATGAAAAGTTCTTGAAAATTAAAAGCTATTGTACCCAAGGATTGTAGCCATTGGACTCCTAGTACAACATCAGCACCTCCCATTGGAATGGAAAGCATTGGGCTAGTCAATACATATTCTCCCATGGATAGCTTGATATTATGGCACTTTCCAGAACAATTTATTGTTCCTCCATTTGCAATCATCACTTGACACTCTGGTGCTGGATATAGGAAGCAATTCAATTCTTTTGCTACCCTACAATGAATAAAATTGTGGGTGCTTCCTGAATCAATCAACACTATTACCTTTTTCTTCTTGATTTGTCCTTCTATCTTGATGGTTTGAGGAGTGGTAATTCCCGCCAATGCATTACAAGATATGGTCGGATTTATTTGTTCTTCATCTAGGCTTTGTTCCTGGAACATATCCTCTTCTTTTGACCTTTCTTGCTCCTTTTCTTCTTCCTCTTCACAATCTATGTAGAATAATTTCTTCTCAGCACACTTATGACCTTTAGTGTATTTGCTATCACAACTATAACAAAGCCCTTTTGCTCTTTTTTCTTCCAATTGTTGTGGTGTCAACCTTATAGGTTGTGGAAGACTAGGGGCAACTGCACTTCCGTCTTTATAGTTGTGAGTGGTATGCTTCCTGGTTGCCATAATTTTGCTTTCCATTTTTCTTGCTAACCTGAATGCCTTCTCTAATGAATCAGGTTCCCAAAGTCGAACATCATGTTGGATATTATCCTTTAAAGACCCTATGAACACATCAATCCTATGCTCCTCTGGAATATCTTTTACCCTTATGTTCAATTTTTGGAACTCCTCAATGTGCTCCATTATTGAACCCTTTTGTTTGAGACTTATCAATTGGCTAAAAAAAAGTGTTGCTTTTTGTATCCTCATAATGTGCTATCAATTCTTCCGTAAAAATTGCCCAAGTGATAAATTGTTTACGAGAGCAAAGCCATTGATACCATACAAATTGATTTGGTTCCAAATATAAAGTTGCCATACGTACCTTTTGTGTGTTTTGCACATTATTGAGATCGAAGAACTGCTCCATCTGTAATATCCATGTGGCGGGATCCTTGCCATCAAACTTCCTCATATCGATTTTTGGAATATGGTGATTCTTCAATCCAACATTAGCATCTATGGAATCATGATTAACATTTATTTTGTTCTCATCATGAGTTTCCTTTAGTACCCTTTCACCCTTAGGGACGATTTCTTGTAGCAACTTATTCATATTTATCTTCAATTCGTCCATGTCTGTCTTCAAATCTATCTTCAAATCATCCATCTTAGCTTCCACGTCAATCATCTTAGCTTCTACACCTTTCTTTAAACAGTCCATCTTAGCTTCTACACCTTTCTTTAAACCATCCATCTTAGATTCTGTTCCCTTTTGTGCAAGGGACAGTTGTTGCACTTGGTCTTGTAATTTTGATATATCATGTTGCATTTCTTCCTCTTCTTCATGAGTCATGCTAGAGCTTTCAGGTTCCTTACTAGGTGTTTGCATTTTCTTTCCTCGGGGCATCAGTTACCAATAATAATTCTTTACTATGCCCTTTGAATTCCTTCAAACCAAGCTTATGCAAAAATAAAAAATAAAAACTACGCACCTTTTTTTTTCTTTGTAGAAGCCTGATATTGAATCTGATGTATCTCTGTAATTTCGAATCATCCAGTTCTGAAATTGTGACCTGTAGTAGCCTTCTATGTCCTCTTTCCAATTCCACTAGTCTGAACCAAATTGGATTCTCCAAGAAAGAGTTATGCCCAATCTCCCGCAGTGACATGATTATGGACTAGTTCAGTAGAGCGAACTTGTATGAAGTGCCACGTGTCACTGTTTCAACCTTTGACTCTGAAAAATATATAAACGAAAACTATAGTCCGTCCTCTTTCTGTACCTTCTTACAAAATTTCAATCCAATGCTCAGAAAGAAAGTTATGACGATTTTCCCCAGGTCACCTGTTTTGAGTGTAATTCAGGAGTCTGCAAAAAGACCAACTTCCTGAGATCATATCTCCGAAAATATCGCGCTAAAATCTCGGAAATTCGGACCCAAGGTTCAGCACGATTTCTTCTCAAATGGGTTTTTTTTGCAACTTCTGAAAAGTCACATAAAAAAAGTTATAGCGAAAATGCCACGATGACCTGTTTGGAGCAGCGAAACCCTAGAATCCAAAGCTCTGATACCAAATGTTATGAAACCAGCTCACAAAAAGATAGAAAAGAGAGATCCATGCCTTAGAATTCAGCCTCTTCGAGGGGGAAACCTCCTTTACATTACATAAATGAACAATTCTTCGATGATACAAATGACAAAACCTCCTTTCTATATATAGGAGTCTATGGAGTCACAATATAATCCAGCCGACCTAACAATAATAATATAAAGCCACAAAAATAACAATAGAGGGATTCTATGGGCACATTAATAACAATATGGGGTTAATGGGGGCACAACAATATAAATAAGGGGTATAACTACAATAGTAATGGGGTAATCACTATTATTATAGGGACCCAACACATTCTCTCCTCAGTATTACCGACACTTGATCTGTGGCTCAACACTCGATTGGTCCATTGTGGAGCACTTGGAAGGTATGCTTTTGACAAGCAATCTAGTGGTTTTTCAATAATAATTCTAACCTTTTCTGCATTATGAGTTCAAAGAAGATAAAGGGTTTTGATAAAATGTGCAACAATAGATAAAGGAAGCTCAAGTGCTAATAATTGACGTTTTCTATGCAGGAAGACGTGGGAACAAAGGATCGGCGATTGAAAGCAAGAAGCAAAGGGAAAATAACTACTGTCCCTCCAACGAGGAACCGGATGCGGACAAGATCAAGTAAAATTAGAGCCGAATAGCCCAGAGAAAGAATGCAGGATACTGAGTCAGAGAACGCAAGAAGGGAAAGAGAAGAATCGAACGATTAGCGAATCCCTCAGGATCTTTGATCCTGAGGGATCGCTGCTTTGACTTATCTTTTGATTATCTAGATACCTCCGTCATTTCTGTTATATAAAGGCACCACGCCATTGAGCGGGAGGAGGACTGTGTTTTTGTAATTCTAAGTTTCAGAACCAACTGTGATCATTGAGTCTCGCTGAGACCTGACTTTGTTATACTTTTGTTGATGCAATTAATATAGAAGACTTGGTGTTCATTTCGTCTCTGCATCTGGAGTAACTTAAGGCAGTGTTCCATTGGCAGCCAAGGGCCCAGCTCCGAAGAACACTTGCTTTTGTATTATTATACTGTGATTTGTGTGTGGTTTGTTTATTTCCATTATTTAAGTAATCTGATACATCTTTTATGTGATATACTATGCTTCATTATAATTGATATCTGAATGAGTTCTTTATCTCATGTCTCTGCATTGTATAAGTGGATCTATTCGAATTGCATCTCTCAGCTATTTCTGTAGCGGAATGTTGGTATGAATGTTATTGTTATTAGATCCATGTGAAATAGTATTTGTAAGACTTGAAAGCAATATTACTTCGTTCAGAAACATAGTCATATCATCCATTACTCTCAGATTGCTATAGTAGTATAGAACATGTACATACGGTTGAGGATTGCTGTTCCATTTTATTATTGCTGTTCCATTTCATTACTGCTGTTCCATTTCGAGACTGCTGTTCCATTTTACTTCCCGCTGTTTGATTTACCTGCCTTTGTTGTTCTTAGTGTGAGAGCAGGCCTAAGGCTGTAGTGAGCCTCAGCAAGACGCTGCTTAGCCCCAGACCTATAAGTCCATGCTCTGATTTCCTTTCTTTATCAGTTTCTAAAGGGATGGGTTATTGCTTCCGTACCCTTGACTGATCAACCGCCTTGTGTGATTCTATCTTTTGGGTTAGTTTAGTTACAGCTTAGCATCTGTTTCCTTTCAAATCATTAGAACACTATACTACCGAGCATTACTCGGACAAATAGCCTCGGATTGAGCTACTCCTTGCAATAACAAAACGTTCCCGGATTGACTTATTAATGTGGGATAATTAGTGGTGTGAGAGACCCTAGTTACAGCTCTACATTTTGGCGCCGTTGCCGGGGAGGAGTAATAGCCATTTGCCCTTTACAGAGTAGTGCGCAAATCTGCTAGGGGGGAGTTGGATTTTAAAAACGGAAGGTAAGAACCTACGTACGGAGCATGTAAAAGCCCTGCTCCACCGTCCGCTCTCTTAGTAGAATTGCTGGTTGATAGGATTTAGTAGTTTTTAGAGTGCATGACTAAGCAGAAAAAGCTAGAAAAGAATATCAAACCCCCAGCCAAACCTGAAAAAGCCAAAGGACCGGTGACCCTTGGCCAAACAACCTTCATAGACGAAATCTATAAGAAAACTGAATCTCAGCCGTCAGTAGGCCTCAGAAAGATTCATTCTAAGCAGCCTACTAGTTCCCTTCAGGCTACAGCATCACCATCTGGAGCCTACGCTGAGGTGCATAGTCAGACTGATGAACAGGACTTCCAAGAAATTGAAAATCCTGTGTCAGAACGGCTGCAAGAAGGGAACTTAAGCAACCTTTGTGAAGGAGAAGGGGAAACAGGGGAAATAGAGGAACCAAAATCTCCTTCTAGGATAATCCAGCTGTTAAACAGCCCAGATAAGGGGAGCGCGGCTAGAATTAATACTGAAGGCACCCCATTCCTTCAGATAGAAATCCCAGATAAGGGAAGTGTCATTAAAACAGCCCCTGCCAAGGCCGCCCCTTCTCAACCTAGGAACACCCTCCTAGAAATTCCGGAAGGTTATTGGCACATATTCGATCCCATGGCGCAGAATCAGCCAAATACCCAAACTTCTACATTGCAATATCCTATAGTAGATTCTGCTGCAAATGCCCCCATGAAGGCGATTCCTCTTCAACACATCCCAACGTTTCACGGACTCACATCAGAAGACCCTGATGCATTCTTATTTGAATTCGATGTGTTATGTAGAGGGTATGATTACACCACTGACCCCCAGAAATTAAAGTTGTTCCCCTCTACTTTGAAGGGAGCAGCTCTGAGATGGTTTATGGGTCTAGGTGGTGGAGTCATAAACAATTGGGAGCAAATGAAAGAGTCCTTTCTCAAGAAATATCAGGATTACTGTAGGTCAAGAGAACTGAAAGATGAAATTTTCCAAATGACGGCCAGACCAAATGAAACTCTAGAGGAATATGTAGAACGCTTCCAGTATAATTTACAGAGATCCCCCTATGAATCATTACCTCTGCCTGATAATGTGTTGAAAACTGCATTAATTAGAGGTATGAAAGAACAGTGGATTGAAACATTGAATATCATGGGAAAAGGGGATATTTACCAAGAGAATTTTGCTGATATCATTAATTTATGCATTAGGAGTTCAAGAGGTAGCACAAGGACAAAACCAACAGAATATGATAGGTTTGTTAGAGATAACAAAATATCAACAGAAGGAGTAACACGTGTAGAACTTGGGAATTTATTAGAAAATTTTAAAACTGATATTCTAGGGACATTAACTACACAGCTTGATATTGTGCAGGCTAAACAAAAGCAAATGGAGGCGGAGCAAAATCTGGCAATTTTCTGCCCCCGATGCAGAAGAAAACATAGCCACAAGGAATGTCCGCTAGATACAGTTCAAGCATGTGCTATCTGTACGAAAGACCACCTTACTGAGAGCTGCCCCTCACTTCCTGGATTGAAGGCAGTATACAAGGAAGCAGAAGAAGAATCAGAACCAGCATACTTTGTTAACCAACGTCGCCAATGGCAACCTAGGCAATCAGGTATGTTTTCGGACCCAGCTTCTTCTTTTCAACCTCCACAATATAATGCTCAGCAATATGGTATGTGGCAAAACCAATCTACACCCCCAGTCCCGAATTGGTCATCACAGCCGTTTCCTTCTTCGAATCCATGGATGAATCAGACAGGCCAATTCGATTGGCCAAATTTTCCTTATACCCCACCATATTGGCAGAATAATTCATATCCTCTGCAATGGATTCCCCCTACTTCACAAGGTTCACCCTGGCAGACCAATTGGCCAAGATCGACATATCAGTCAACAGGAACTATTCCACTCCCTCAACCAACTCTGCCAGCCTTACAACAAAACCCCCAGTCTAATCTGAGATCGCAACTCCCAGCCCAACCCAATCCCAATCCTAATAATAGACCAGTCCAATCCATCCAAATCATAGACACATCAGAAATCGGACCTGACCTAAGGGAGTGCAATGATCTTCAGTTACGATCTGGACGTATAATAGAAACAGAGGGAGACAAAATAGTTCACATTGAAGATCAGTTACCAATAGAACAACCGCTACAACAAAAGGATGAAAATAAAGAGCAGACCCATCAACAAGCAAGTACATCCTCTCCTCCTTTCCTGGAACGATTAGTCATACCACGACCAGTACAAACTCCAGACTTTGACATTCTGGGAGAGTTACAAAATCTGTACATAAAGATTCCATTCCTCCAAGCCATTCAAGATATTCCTATATACGCAAAAACTATAAAAGAACTGTGCATAAAAAAATCAAGGAGGAATATAACTACTAACCCTAGAGTCCAAGTAGTTGGTACTTTATCCGACCTGTTATCAGGAAAAGAGACACCTATCAAATACGAAGATCCCGGGAACCCAATTGTAACTGTCCAAATCTATGGTCAAACCCTGACTAACGCTTTAGTCGACTTGGGAGCTGCAATCAATATTTTGACAACTTCCACCTGCCAAAAGCTTGGCATCACATCAGTAGAACCTACTTCTACTTTGTTAGAATTGGCAGATCGATCTGTAGTTCGACCCGAAGGTACTCTATATGATGTCATGGTTTCCGTAGATTCCTGGGAATATCCAACTGATTTCCTGGTAATTAATCCAAAAACCCGACTAGATGGACATCCGCTAATACTGGGAAGACCTTGGCTTGCTACTGCCGATGCCTACATTGGTTGCCGGCAGGGAAACATGACCATAACTAAAGGACCAGACGTTAAAAATCTAGTTCTATATCCTCCAGCACAGCCAAGCCTGCCGATGATTAAAACTAGTCACTATCCCGTGTCATATCTTACTAACAATATCAGATCTCCATTGACTGTACAGAAGGCTTTAGATTTTAAAGATCAAACAGAAGATGACGCCATCAACAACTTCATTAGTCAAACTGAATCTAGAATGCATATGCAATGTTTCATGATAGAAGCAGCGTTTGATAGCGAGCTAGAAGAAGACCCTTTAAAAGATCCACATGACCAAACAATACCAGTAACTGTTGTTGCCAATAGTAAAGTAGTGGAAATTGAACCTGGTAAGACTCTAAATATTAACGCCAACCTTACACCAGATCAAGAAATGAAGCTTGTTAATCTGTTACAAAAATATAAGGGGGCATTTGCGTGGGATTACCCTGACATGAAGGGGATTGATCCTCAATTATGCACCCACCACATTTATATAGAGAAGGATGCAAGACCTGTTCGTCAGCCACAAAGAAGACTCAACCCCCATATAAAAGAAATAGTAAAAGCCGAACTTCAGAAACTTTTAGATGTTAATTTTATTTACCCCATCTCTGACAGTAAATGGGTCTCTCCCCTAGTGGTGGTACCCAAGAAAAATGGGAAATGGAGGATTTGCGTGGATTACAGGGAGTTAAATAAGGCCACACAGAAGGATCACTTTCCCCTCCCATTTATAGATCAAGTATTGGACACTTTGGCAGGGAAGAAATTTTTTTCTTTCCTAGATGGCTTCAGCGGATATAACCAAATCCAAATTGCCCCTGAAGACCAGGATAAAACTACCTTTACTTGCCCCTAGGGAACGTTTGCCTATCGAGTACTACCCTTCGGCCTATGCAATGCCCCTGCTACATTCCAAAGGGCTGTTCTCAGCATCTTTGCAGACCTAATAAACGATGGACTTGAGGTGTACATGGATGACTTTACACCATATGGAGATGATTTTGACCCAGCTCTGGATACCCTGGAAAAAGTTCTACAACGTTGTATCGCTACCAGACTTTGCCTGAGCCACGAAAAATGTTACATGATGATGACGGAAGGGCTCATTCTAGGGCACTATATTTCAGCAGCTGGCATCCAGGTAGACCTTGCCAAAATTTAGATTCTTTTGCTCATCCCTACTCCCACTACTCAAACAGAGGTACGCAGTTTCCTTGGATTTTCTGGATATTACAGACGATTTATAGAACATTATTCACGCATTGCTGCACCTCTATATGCTCTAACTGGTAATGTTGATTTCTTGTGGACAGAGCAATGTGATCAGGCTTTTAAGGAATTGAAAAAGCTGGTATCAACAGCCCCAGTCCTTCGAGGACCAAACTGGAATTTGCCATTTCAAATCTCATCTGATGCCTCGGATACAGCAATTGGTGCAGTCCTGGGGCAAGAAGAGGATAAGAAGCCATATGCTATTTACTATATCAGCAAAAATTTATCCTCTGCCGAACTCAATTATACTGTTACTGAAAAGGAATTCCTGGCTGTAATACATGCTGTTAACAAATTTAGACATTATATTACAGGCTATCCTGTTGTGTTATATACAGATCATTCTGCTATCAAATATTTGGAAAATAAACCTGTTACGAATGCTAGAATAACCAGGTGGTTGATCTTATTGCAGGAGTTCGACATCACAATCAAGGATCGACCTGGCAAGGAGAACCCTGTAGCTGATTTCCTCTCACGAATACCGAAAGCAATTGAAACAGCAGCAGTGGAGGATCAATTTCCTGACGAGCACCTGTTTGTTGTTGCTGTTCGAACACCCTGGTATGCTGATGTCGCCAATTACCTCGCAGTCGGTAAGCTACCAAAACACTTAACCCCTCAGGAGCGCAAGCAGATTGTTCAGAAGAGCACTCGGTTTTCATGGATTGGAGGCCATTTGTTCCATACAGGGGCAGACATGCAAATCAGAAGGTGTATTCGAGAAGACGAAATCTTCGACATTCTAAAAGCTTGCCATGACAGGCCATGCGGGGGACATTTCGCTGAAAAACGAACAGCACATAAAGTATTGCAGACGGGATACTATTGGCCTACAATTTTCAAGGATGCGAAAAAATTTGCACAAGCCTGTGACAGCTGCCAGCGAGCAGGAAAACCTGGCCAAGCCGATGAAATGCCTCTGAGACCACAATTGGTCATTGAGCCATTTGAACGATGGGCTCTGGACTTCGTTGGGCCCATCAATCCATCATCAAATCAGAGGACATACATTCTGGTGGCGACAGACTATGTTACTAAATGGGTCGAGGCCGAATCATTACCTAGGGCTACAGAAGACTCTGTGATACAATTCTTGTTCCATTTGTTTGTACGTTATGGACTTCCGAGAGAATTAATCACCGATGGTGGACCACAATTTGTTGGAAATAAATTAGCTGCAACACTTAACAATTATCATGTCCAACATAAGATCACTACCCCATACCATCCGCAGGCAAATGGGCACGTAGAAAGTAGTAATAAGGTAATAGAATCAATTTTAACAAAGACCATTGCATCGCATAGGCGTGATTGGGCTACTCGACTACCCGAGGCACTGTGGGCCTACAGAACCACATGGAGAAGTACTATAGGCTATTCACCTTATCAATTAGTGTTTGGAAAGCAGCCAATTTTCCCCATAGAATTCGAAATCCGAACGCTACGAACTGCACAGGAAGTCGGCCTAGACCTGAGTGAGGCACAAATCAATCGATTACAGCAGATTAATGAATTGGACGAAATCAGGCTCTCTGCATTACAAAATATAGCATTGATTCAACAGCAGCGAGCTAAATGGCACGATGCACTTATCAAGAATAAAGTCTTTCATGAAGGAGACTGGGCTCTGTTATACGACTCTTGGTTTCAGGATTTCCCGGGGAAACTCCAGACTCGATGGTTAGGACCATACGAAATCCAGAAGGTACATGATAATGGGACCCTTACCCTGATCACAATTGACGGTTCTGGATATGCATTCAAAGTAAATGGCCACCGAGTTAGCCTTTATCGAAAGCCACTCACTCGGGAATCCTTCTGTCAACAGCTGCGACAAGATACTGATATGGAAATCTTAGGAGAGGAAGCGAAATCTTCCTCACCTATAATTTAAGAAATTCATTTTTATAATTTGTACATAACATCTTGTATATATGTTTCCTTGATTTTTTTTTTTTTTTTACTTGTATTCCAAGTGTTTTTGCTGTTCCTTTGTGAAAAGGAACAGCACTTGGGTGTTTTTGCTGTTCCTTTGTGAAAAGGAACAACACTTGTGCTTTTTGTTGTTCCTTTGCGAAAAGGAACAGCACTTGTGTGATTTTGCTGTTCCTTTTCAAAAGGAACAGCCTTTGAGTGTTTTTGCTATTCCTTTGCGAAAAGGAACAGCACTTGTGTGTTTTTGTTGTTCCTTTGTGAAAAGGAACAGCACTTGTGTGTTTTTGTTGTTCCTTTGTGAAAAGGAACAGCACTTGTGTGTTTTTGTCGAAAAGGAACAGCACTTGTGTGTTTTTGTTGTTCCTTTGCGAAAAGGAATAGCACTTGTGTGTTTTTGCTGTTCCTTTGCGAAAAGGAACAGCACTTGTGTGTTTTTGCTGTTCCTTTGCGAAAAGGAACAGCACTTGTGTGTTTTTGCTGTTCCTTTGCGAAAAGGAACAGCACTTGTGTGTCTTTGCTATTCCTTTGCGAAAAGGAACAGCACTTGAGTGTGTCTGCTGTTCCTTTTCAAAAGGAACAGCATTTGAGTGTCTTTGCTGTTCCCTTCTCAAAAGGAACACCATTTGCGATTTTCCGTTGTTCCTCTCAAAGAAATGGTATCCTATGAATGAATTCTTCTCTCAGGAATGCCATTGACATGTTTTCGCCCTTATGGAGGATGCTTTGCGACCATGGTCTCCTCAATCTTTTAGATACAGCAATGAACTTATGCGGTGAACATAAACCATGATATACCAAAATCAGCACATCATAAATCGCTATCACTATGAAGCCAGTATGTATAAAAGGACAAGAGGAGGGACGTGAACTTTTCATCTTCGCTGTCATTATCATTTACCGGTGCCATTGTCATTGGTGATCTTTATCATGACGATTCCCCTAAAAATCTTTTTTGATCATTACTTGGGAGTAAGAACGAACGATTTATATCTATCTGTTGGGATCGTAAGACTTCTTCCACCATTCCCCGCTCTTAAGGAGTGCGGAACCACCCTTATGTGAAAATAAACAAGAGAGGTGCTCTCCAAAAGAAAACAAAAACAAAATATGAAAGTTGTCAAATGCAGGATAGGGGGTCTCATTAAGAGCCGGCCTACCATGATCATAAGGATGGAAGCGAAGTGGCATTCCCATAATGGCCACCACACCAGGGATATGGTCCGAAGGTAAATTAACAAGCAAACCTTGGAACAGGGGGTCTCATCGCGAGCCGGCCTGACCACGTTTCGCGCCTACCTTGTGAATGGCATTATGGCTATCTGGTCACCAAGCCAGCATAATGGCCTGCATTTTGACAAAGCACTCTTTCAAATATACACAAAGGATCATGGTTCCGGAGGGTGAAATAAACAACTCTGCCAAGGTTATGAACACCTGTTGGTAGCAGAGCTCTGTTAATGGCATAGAAGTCGTAATATTTACACCAACAGGTATGATATTAAATCTTTCTATCTCTTATATCCTTTGCATGTATCATATGTCACACCCCGATATATCTATCGCATGAATATTACCACCGATCATGGCAACGGAACTGACAATGACTACTGGAGACTTCGTACAGTTGACAGACGTCCAATCCCCCGGTTCCTCATTATATCACGCAGGCTTATATAAAACGCGATCCACCTTTTTGCCTCGGTTTCGGCATTTCGTTGTTTTTTACAACATGGCATAATTTCATATGCTGTACTTCATGATTGCACTCCCAACTGGCTGCTGCTCCTCTCTTTGACGGCTGTGGGCAGCCTATCAGATCGCGGGGGGGGAAGTAACCTCATTACTCCATGGATTACGTGGCTGCATACCATTCGGGCAAAATAATGTACGAAGGAATGGCATGGTTTAACGGTATGATGATTCCATCCCACGAAGACTGCCGTCCACGATCTTTTCTTTTTGTTGCATGCTCTGTGTGATCCTTTCCAAAATTGGCATCGATCATCCTCTCTGCGTCGCAAATACCGCAAACAGTTGTTGTTCCATTTCTGAGTTCCATTTCTGAGTTGAATCATGGGCGGAAAGACGGTCCGAAGCGAACCTCACAAGCTGACAGTTTCCGCTGCTGCTCGCAAAATCCTGGAAAACGCAGGATGGTTGAATTACTTCAACCGCCTGCAAGAATCAAACGAAGCAGTAGCGTTGGAATTCCTGCAGAATTTGCAGGAAAACTACTCCGTAGTAGGAGGAAAGCGGATAGAGGTTACAGAGGATATCATCGCAGAAGTCTCAGGATTACCAGCTGCTGGACCCATATGGACGCCGAAGAAGGAAAGATTACAAAAAGCTATGGAAATTTTCCAGGACGAAGGCCAAAGCTTGACAGTCAAAGGGAAAGGAGTTCTGCCGGCAACACTAGGGGAACCCTGGACCGAGCTAGCGAAGACAGTACAAAGCTATATCACCTGCGAAGGGAGAAAAGACGTGGTAAGACCTCGTCACCTGAAACTTTTAGCTATTTTAAAAGGAAAATGTTCTGTAAATCTCCCTGCACTTTTAAATTCGCTACTACATGACGCGGCCCAAAGCCTGAAAAAGGCCCAGCACATAGATACAGTCGTTAGCCACCATGGGCTGATTCGGTTGATAGTGAGCCACGGTCTCACTCAACAGCAAAGCACTTGGGAGGAACTAGTCGCAATAGTCGAAGGAGGATCGGCTGCACCACCCCCAAAGCCTGAACAGTCCTCTAGCACGCCGGAACGATTAGAGAAACGCAAGAAGTCAGCAGCAGAGAGACATGTCGCTTCAAAACGAAAACAACCTCCCGATACGCCAGAACAACCAGAGGAACCCATAGAACCTGCTGGTACACCCGACCAACCTGAGAGGCCAAGGAAGTCAGCTCAGCTGGCCCGGATACGAGGAAGGTTGGAAAGAATTCAGGGAACAACGGCCCAGCCAATTGAAATTGCGGATGAACCTCCAGAATCAGAGGGAGGACCCTCCGAAGGAAATGCTGAGCAATCGGAGGCCGAGACTGACCAGCCGGAAGGAGAAATTGAAAAAGGACATGAGCACTCTGAGGAAGAAATGGCCACCGGACAAAGCAACCAAGGAGATGAACACTCTGAGGGAGAAGAGGCCACCAAGCAGGGCAATCAGGAAGAAGAAATTGCACAGCCAGGGGGTAGCCCGTTGCAAGACCCTCCAGGTGAGGAGGAATTGGCAGCAGTTCTGGCCAATATGGGAGAATATGGCCAGGCCTCCAGCACAGGAGGTGTCCCTGACGGTCCCACAGAAGAAGAATTACCCGAGGAAATGCATGCAGAAGAGGCAGGGGAAGAAAACCTGCCTGGTTATGATAATGAAATGGAAGATAACAATCTGGGACAATCTGTCCCCAGGATGCCGGAAGATATCCCAGATAAAGAAGAAGCAAGCTTGAGAACCAAACCCTCTGCCGAGACAAGGGAAATTGAGAAATTAAGAAAGAAGCAGCAGAGGTTGCTGGGCACTATAGCCAGACTCCGGCAGCAAATTCGAATGTTGAAAGCCAGTCTGAGAATACAAAAGACTGCAGGGAAAAGGAGGAGGACCACGGTAGCAAGAACCCCGAGGACAAGAATTCGTTTTGATGGTCGAAACCCCATCGGGAGACCTACTGCCGAGGAACAGTCTACTGTTCCAAATAATAATGAGGAACAGGGTGTTGTTCCAAATGACATGGAGGAACAAACTGCTGTTCCAAATAGCGCGGAGGGACAGACTGTTGTTCCATCTGGCCTTGAAGAACGAATGGATATTCCAATGGAACAGCAAGAGGCTCCGATGGCAGGAAGACCACAGCAACCCTTCGTTCGCATTAAGAAGGAAACAGAAAGCAAAGAAGTCCAAACAGAAGCACCACCCTCGGGCGTAATTCGGGTCCTAAACTCCAAGCAACGTAATAGGAAGGTCCAGGTTAAACTTCCAGCCTCTACGGCTGTGTGGAAGAAGGACCCAAAAACCAGAACCTTGCATAAAATGATGAAGGAAGCCCAGCAGGAAGCCGAGCAGTTGCGAGAACAGACAGTCCCCAAGGAAAGATACGAAGAGCTCCAACAGCAACTTCGAGACATCAGTCAGTCTGAAAGCCAGGCCTTTGAAGGATGGCAGAAGGAGTAGGAAAAGGTTGCTAAGGTAACTCGTCGATTAGATAGTGTTGTTAAGCAGATGGACACCGTGTGTTCCTTATATAATGACGTTTTGACTTGTAGGGCCCCTGCTAAAAATTATGCTTTATTTTTGCTTGAACGATATCTGAGATTAAAAATAAAAGCCGTTAGGGCAGGAGCACCTATCCATATCAACACTGTTAATAATTTTATAGACTGTTGCAAGCACTATGGAGTTAAAGTTCAAAGGTTATTATGCGAGTTTTACCTGCACAATCTTGTGCTAGACTAGGAAACTGATTTAAATCCTGGCCCTTTTGTTGGCGATATACAATTCCAAGCCTTTATCTCATTTGGGGTTAATCAGCTGAAGTGGCTCAAAGCTTACAACACCTTCCAGAGGCAAGAGAATAGCTTAGATTTATGGGTACGAGCTGAACCTAGAGACCCAGTGACGCTATGGAGAGAGCATAGGAGTCTGATGAGGATCCCAGGTGTCAAGGAGATATTAGGTCCCATGCATGAAGACTTGATCCGAAATAGTCTGGAATATTTCCTGACTATTAAAGATCTTGCCCTCTATGCTGCAAAATTTCGATATCGGACCTCTAACCCAAATATCCAGCTCAGGGAACCCTTTAGATATGAGAATTTTGAGCTGGCTGCCAGCCGATTGAGTCTCTATGGGGAACGGATTCTGCGAGCAGGGCCATCCTGGTTGGGATATCGATTTCGCAGTCCAATTATTTGGCACCCTGCACCCGGATATCAGGCCTTATATGAGATGCCTGCAGATCAAATAGATCAGTTCTTTGACCATCTAGTTGCTCATCACGGTTGCCGGCCTCCTCGCGAGATCCCTTCTCCAGCCTATTCTCTCACCGCCTTGCATGTCAACTATAACGTTTTCATGAGGCCATGAAACAGGGTAAGCAGGGGGGTGTGTGGAGCACTTGGAAGGTATGCTTTTGACAAGCAATCTAGTGGTTTTTCAATAATAATTCTAACCTTTTCTGCATTATGAGTTCAAAGAAGATAAAGGGTTTTGATAAAATGTGCAACAATAGATAAAGGAAGCTCAAGTGCTAATAATTGATGTTTTCTATGCAGGAAGACGTGGTAACAAAGGATCGGCGATTGAAAGCAAGAAGCAAAGGGAAAATAACTACTGTCCCTCCAACGGGGAACCAGATGCGGACAAGATCAAGTAAAATTAGAGCCGAATAGCCCAGAGAAAGAATGCAGGATACTGAGTCGGAGAACGCAAGAAGGGAAAGAGAAGAATCGAACGATTAGCGAATCCCTCGGGATCTTTGATCCTGAGGGATCACTGCTTTGACTTATCTTTTGATTATCTAGATACCTCCGTCATTTCTGTTATATAAAGGCACCACGCCATTGAGCGGGAGGAGGACTGTGTTTTTGTAATTCTAAGTTTCAGAACCAACTGTGATCATTGAGTCTCGCTGAGACCTGACTTTGTTATACTTTTGTTGATGCAATTAATATAGAAGACTTGGTGTTCATTTCGTCTCTGCATCTGGAGTAACTTAAGGCAGTGTTCCATTGGCAGCCAAGGGCCCAGCTCCGAAGGACACTTGCTTTTGTATTATTATACTGTGATTTGTGTGTGGTTTGTTTATTTCCATTATTTAAGTAATCTGATACATCTTTTATGTGATATACTATGCTTCATTATAATTGATATCTGAATGAGTTCTTTATCTCATGTCTCTGCATTGTATAAGTGGATCTATTCGAATTGCATCTCTCAGCTATTTCTGTAGCGGAATGTTGGTATGAATGTTATTGTTATTAGATCCATGTGAAATAGTATTTGTAAGACTTGAAAGCAATATTACTTCGTTCAGAAACATAGTCATATCATCCATTACTCTCAGATTGCTATAGTAGTATAGAACGTGTACATAGGGTTGAGGATTGCTGTTCCATTTTATTATTGCTGTTCCATTTCATTACTGTTGTTCCATTTTGAGACTGTTGTTCCATTTTACTTCCCACTGTTTGATTTACCTGCCTTTGTTGTTCTTAGTGTGAGAGCAGGCCTAAGGCTGTAGTGAGCCTCAGCAAGACGCTGCTTAGCCCCAGACCTATAAGTCCATGCTCTGATTTCCTTTCTTTATCAGTTTCTAAAGGGATGGGTTATTGCTTCCGTACCCTTGACTGATCAACCGCCTTGTGTGATTCTATCTTTTGGGTTAGTTTAGTTACAGCTTAGCATCTGTTTCCTTTCAAATCATTAGAACACTATACTACCGAGCATTACTCAGACAAATAGCCTCGGATTGAGCTACTCCTTGCAATAACAAAACGTTCCCGGATTGACTTATTAATGTGGGATAATTAGTGGTGTGAGAGACCCTAGTTACAGCAGCGATGACCTGTTTGGAGCAGCGAAACCCTAGAATCCAAAGCTCTGATACCAAATGTTATGAAACCAGCTCACAAAAAGATAGAAAAGAGAGATCCATGCCTTAGAATTCAGCCTCTTCGAGGGGGAAACCTCCTTTACATTACATAAATGAACAATTCTTCGATGATACAAATGACAAAACCTCCTTTCTATATATAGGAGTCTATGGAGTCATAATATAATCCAGCCGACCTAACAATAATAATATAAAGCCACAAAAATAACAATAGAGGGATTCTATGGGCACATTAATAACAATATGGGGTTAATGGGGGCACAACAATATAAATAAGGGGTATAACTACAATAGTAATGGGGTAATCACTATTATTATAGGGACCCAACACATTCTCTCCTCAGTATTACCGACACTTGATCTGTGGCTTAACACTCGATTGGTCCATGATCTCTATTTAAAGAGCATGGAGGGTCATTTGTAGGGAAATCCGTCTATGAGAGAAGCATATGTAAATTTTCATTCTTTTATTAATAAATTGCCTGAAGTGGCCGCGTTGGCTCTGGCCGTGGACTGTTTCCCTCTTTGAGGGTTTTAACCACGTCAAAATATTGGTGTATTGATCTGTGATCTGTTTGTGAGCGGTGTCCTTTGGTGTTCAGTCTAAGGAACTTACCTTGTAAATTCCTACATGGTATCAGAGCTATTTGAGGGCCGCATCCGTTGGTGATCCAAATCTGAAGCCGGTAGAACTGCATTCGACAACCATTTCCTAGATCTATTATTTCTGACTGCTTTCGGGCCAAGAGGACTGCTCTGTTGTGTTGGGAGCATATGTTCCAATGAGGAACCCCTTTCGTTTCACGCGAAAAGGTTTTCGGTAGCCCTAGCTGCGTCATTTTTAAGATCTGGAGGTATACAGTGTTTATTTGCAGTTTACAGTTATTTTCTCTCTGTTTATTTCGGTTTTCGGTTTATTTAGATTTTTTTTTATTACCGGATCTATACCTTTCATTTCTGCATATGCTCTTTGCCCTGCGACTTTGTGCGATCTGGGCAAATCAGAAACATAAATGAAGGATTTTTCTCATGCGTATGCTCTTTTCCGTTGCGCCTTAGTGTGATCTCGGAAAATCAGAAACATTGAGGAAAATATTTAGTTTCCGGCTAAAGCTAACTTTGAGCCGCAAGGTTCGTTTTTGAAAATATCTAGTTTCTGGCTAAAGCTAACTTCGAGCCGCAAGGTTCATTTTTTTTTGTATGTCCGTGTTGGGTTTTGTGTTTTTTGTTTTGTAGGGAAAAAGAGCTTTCTCAAAGCAAGCACGCAACCCAAAGCATCAACCCCCCCCCCCCTCTCTCTCTCTCTCTCTCTCTCTCGCTAACTTTTTGTATAGCTCACTTGGTGCAAAGCTAATTTATGAGAGTAGAGGTCTTGGGTTCAAATGTCCATTTTGTGGGGGCGGATTTTTTCATTTCCGCACATTCCCTCACTTCGTCGGCGACTTCATCAAATTTTCTTCAAAAAGCCATAACTTCTTCATCCGGAAGACGTTTTCAGAACCGTTTTTTTTTAAACAACCTAATTTTTTGAGATCTTTCCATTGCAACACTTAGTTTCAGCATCTATAGCTTCATTTTTTTTTAAATGGAAAGTCCATGCCAAGTTATTCTTGACAGCACCAACTACTTCCAATGGTGGTCCTACATTGTGGATTTACTTAGAAGTAAAGGTCTTTACAGAATAGCCACATGCCAAGAGACCAAACCGAAAGATGAAGACAAGGCAGCTAAATGGGAAAATAGGCAAGATCAAGCACGTGGGTTGATAGGGATGTCTATTTCTCCAGATCTTAGATTCCATATTGCAGAACTTGATATTCCTGATGAAGCAATGAAACAGATTACTAAAGTCTTTGGAATTAAAAATGAACTTAAAGCCCATCAACTTGAAAATGAATTGCTTACATTGGACCCCAATAATTTTTCTTGCATTGAAGATTTTTTGTCCAAGTTCAAGACCCTTAGACTTCTCTTGGAAGGTGTTAAGGTTAAGAAAGAAGATAGTAGCCTTATCTACTCCATTCTTACTAAGTTGGGACCAGCCTATTCTGTGTTTGTTTCCACCTTCCATTCTACAAGAGAAGCCTTCATTTCTCAAGGACAAACCTACAAGTCCCCTTCCTTTGATTCCTTTTGTGATTCTTTAATAAGAGAACAAGAAAAACTCTTACACCTTGGTCTTCTTCATCTTGGAAACTCTTCTAAGAAAGCGTTAGCCGCCCAGCAGCAACCAAATCCAAAGAATCCTAAGAAGTTGTATCCTAAAAAGAATGGTCCTAAACCAAACAAGGGTCCTAAGAAATTTCAGCCTCAAAATGAAAAATCATTTCAACAAAATGATAAGACAAATAAAAACAAAGGGAAGAAGACTGATAGACATTGCAACTTTTGTAATCGAGATGGCCACTTAGAATCCAAATGCTTTAAGAAGATGGAAGCCTTGGAAGCAGAAATGAAGAAGCATAACATCCATTTGGAGCACTCTTCAACTTCAACTTCATCTTCAGGAATGGCACTTTCTGCATGTGGTTGTCAAGCATCTCGGTCTGGCTATGCACTAAATGTATCTTCTTCTTCTCATTCTCATGAGTGGCTCATTGATTCTGGAGCTTCTTATCACATGGCCAAAAACAAAGCCATGTTTTCTTCTTTAAATGATTGTAACACCAAAAATATATATGTTGGTGATGATAGATCTCTTAGTGTTGTAGGGACTGGAACTGTTCATATAGACAATGGTCAGTTTAATGATGTATTATGTGTTCCAACCTTATCCTGCAACCTTCTATCTGTATATCAGATAACTCATTCAAGTGAAGGTAAAATCGTTGAATTTTCACCTCACGATGTTGTAATTAAGGACCTAAGAGATCCTAGACAGATTTTAGCTACTGGCATTGCTGATGATTGTACAAGGTTGTATAAGTTTCACAACTTTGGGTCATCAAATCTTCCCTCAGTATTTGTTGCTCATAATGATGAAGTGAGCAAACTTTGGCATGAGCGATTTGGTCACTTAAACTATCGCTCTCTTCAGAATCTATGTAAAGAAAATATGGTGACAGGTCTTCCAATGGTATCTTGCAGAGATGGTGTTTGTTCCGGATGTGTACTCGGACAACATCATCAGGACAGTTTTGAAAAACGTGCCTCTTGGCACGCCTCAGCCCCTTTACAGCTCGTGCATAGTGATTTATGTGGTCCACTTCTAGTTGCTTCATTCTCTGGCTACAAGTATTTCTTAACTTTCATTGATGATTTCTCTAGACGCGCTTGGGTATACTTCTTAAAACTCAAGAGTGAATTATTTAACATGTTCTTGGCCTTTAAGGCCTTTGTTGAAAAACAATCTGGACATCAAAATCTTAAGCTAAGATCTGATAATGGCGGAGAATATGTTAAAAACACATTCATCAACTTTTTCACTGAGAATGGAATTCAAATGCAACATACTGTTCCATATACTCCACAACAAAATGGTGTAGCTGAAAGGAAGAATCGCACCTTAAAGGAAATGGCTAACTGTATGCTTCAATCTAAAGGACTTAGTCTTAATTATTGGGCAGAAGCAATTAACTGTGCAAATTACATAATAAATCGCACTCCTACTAAGGTTTTAAAGAATATCACTCCAGAAGAAGCATGGAGCTCAATCAAACCAGATGTAAGTCACTTTCATATTTTTGGAAGTGAAGCATGGGCCCATATTCCAGATGAGAAACATAAAGCTTTAGAACCTAAGAGTGAAAAATGTATTTTTGTTGGATATTCTGAAGATGTCAAAGGATATAGACTTATTCCACTTAAGTCCAAAAATGTTATCATTAGAAGAGATGTAAAGTTTGCTGAAAATATATCGGCCTGCGAGCCTAGTTCGGCGGATGTGCCACCTCTCCCTATCTCTTCTACTTTTGAAAATATTTCTTCTTCAGATGATGAAAGCGAGGATGAAAATCCTCCCCCACCTTCTCAGGATCCTCCTTCAGCTCCTCAGCTTCCAAAATGGGTCCGTGCTACTTGGGATGCAGCAGGTGATCTTGTCGGTGATCCTACAAATCAGCGACGTACACGTTCTCAGTTCGAGAGAGCCTCTTCTTTACTGGCTCAAGATTTAGTGAATTATGATCCTGACACCTTTGTAGAAGCTTCAGGCCATCCAGATTGGGAAGAAGCTATGAATGAAGAATATCATTCATTATTGGCAAATGATACATGGGATCTTTTTCCTCTACCAAAGCGACGAAAACTTGTTAGATGCAAATGGGTTTACAAAACCAAGTATGGACCAGATGGGAAAGTTGATAAACATAAAGCTCGTCTTGTTGCTAAGGGTTTTTCACAAGTTGAAGGCATTGACTATACTGAAACCTTCTCCCCTGTTGCCAAAATGAAATCCATCCGCCTTGTTCTTTCCCTTGCTGCCTCTTTCAAATGGGAAGTCCATCAGATGGATGTTAAATCTGCCTTCTTGCATGGGGACTTGCATGAAGAAATCTATATGGAACAACCTATTGGCTTTATACAAACAGACTCCAGCCTTGTATGTCGGCTTAAGAAATCCCTTTATGGTCTCAAGCAAGCTCCTCGAGCTTGGTATGCCAAAATGGATAACTTTCTTTTAGAATCTGGCTTCTCTAGGTGTCATTTTGACAATACTGTCTACACCAAGAAAGTGGGCAAGTCTCTTATCATTCTTGTTCTTTATGTTGATGATCTTATCCTGACTGGTAGTGATCCCAACCTTATAAACCATGTGAAGTCTAGCGTTAAAAGGAAGTTTGAAATGACAGACATAGGACACTTACATTATTTTCTCGATCTTCAAGTCTTGCAATCCAAGGAAGGTATTTCCCTTTCCCAATCCAAGTATGCCTGTGATATTCTACGCCATTTTCACATGGAAGACTGTAAGCCAGCCCCTTCTCCCTTTCAGTCTAGAGTCAAACTTTCAGTCACTTGTACTTCTCCTCAAGTTGATGCTACCTTATACCGTCAACTTGTAGGAAAACTTTTGTATCTAACCCATACTCGTCCTGACCTTTCCTTTGCTGTTGGCCTTGTTGCTCGGTTTATGCAAAACCCACGTGAAAGTCATTGGAAAGCAGCGAAAAGAATACTTCGTTATTTTCGAGGTATAGTTCAGTTTGGGATTCATTACAGTGCCGAAGCAGCTCCTCTATTGGTTGGTTTCACTGGTTCCGATTGGGCTGGTGACCCTGATGATCGGAAGTCTACTGCAGGTTATGTGTTCACTCTTGGTTCAGGACCTATTACATGGGCTTGCAAGAAACAAGGTGCCATTTCTCTTTCTTCAGCAGAAGCAGAGTATCGTGGTGTCGTAGAAGCTATTAAGGAAGCCTTGTGGCTTCGTCAGATCCTCTCAGAGTTTGGCTTTCAGCAGCAGCATCCGACTACACTTTGGTGTGATAATAAAAGTGCCATTCAGCTATGCAAAGATCCAGTCCAACATCAGCGCAGCAAACACATTGAACTGCACATGCACTTCATCAGAAAGCTCATTCACGACCGTGTTCTTGAAGTGCAATATTTTTCAACAGATGATCAAGTTGCAGACATCTTTACAAAGGCTCTCACAGAGGCAAAGTTCACTAAACTTTGATTTATGGTTGGAGTTCAGGAAGTTGTCACTAAGGGGGGATAGGCTCTAGTGCCTCCTTCCTTCTCCTATTGTGTCATATTTGTAAATCCTTCAATCCTATCCCAAGTTTTCTTAAGGGGGGATGTTAGGATATTCCGACACATAGGAAATAGTTAAGTACAACTTGGTCTAGTATAGAGTTAGGTATAGAGTTAGGTAAAGTGTGTTTCTTTACTATGTACATTTTGTAACTTACAATCTGACGGTCACGATATGTAGTGATCCGACGGTTCATTCTCTCCTCGGTATTACCGACACTTGATTCGTGGCTTAACACCCGATTGGTCCATGATCTCTATTTAAAGAGCATGGAGGGTTATTTGTAGGGAAACCCGTCTATGAGAGAAGCATATGTAAATTTTCATTCTTTTATTAATAAATTGCCTGAAGTGGCCGCGTTGGCTCACGCCGTGGACTATTTCCCTCTTTGAGGGTTTTAACCACGTCAAAATACTAGTGTATTGATCCGTGATCTGTTTGTGAGCGGTGTCCTTTGGTGTTCTGTCTGAGGAACTTACCCTGTAAATTCCTACATTATATCTAGCACTCTCTCAATTTATTTTCCTTTTCTGCTTGCTAGTGAAATGAGATAGTAATATTCTAGATGATAAATAATTAGCTACATCTACAAACCATGGGGTAGCTGTTATAGCAAATAGTTGTTCATCGGGAAATTTGTTTGAAATAGGAATAAGATCACCGGGAGAATGAAGTCTTGACAGAAAATCAGCCACTTGATTATCTTTTCCTGGTTGATTTAGAACAATGAGATTGAATTCTTGCATTAGTAACAACCATCTAGTAATTCTACCATTGGTAATTGTTTTGTTAACTAAATATTTAATGGATGAATGATTTGTATGAATAAACACTTTATAGATTTTTATATAATGCCTAAATTTATTGATTGCATGCACAACAGCTAGCATTTCTTTTTCAGTTACTGTATAGTTTAATTATGCCGGAGTTAGATTTTTGCTAATGAAATAAATGGCATAGTTAAATTGATTTTCTTTTTGTCCTAGAGATGCTCCTATAGTTGTATATGATGCATCAGTAGATATGTGGAATGGAAATGACCAATTTGGTCCTCTAATAATGGGTGCTATAGACAATTATTTCAGTTTTTCAAATGCATTTTGACAATTTGTAGTCCATTGAAACTCAATGTCTTTTGCAAGTAATTTGAACAAGGGTAAAGCTATTTTGCTGAAGTTTTCAATGAATCTTCTGTAATAGCCTACATATCCCAAGAAACTTCTTACTTCTTTTTGTGTTGATGGTGGCATTAAGTTTAGAATGACTTGTATCTTTGTTGGGTCTACCTTTATTCCAGAAGAAGAAATGTGTTGTCCCAACACTATCCCTTCAATTAACATCATAAAACATTTCTCATTGTTGAGGGATAACTTTGTCTCTATGCATCTCTTTAGAACTTTTTCAATATTATTTAAACAATCATCAAATGTACCTCTATCGACAGTAAAATCATCCATGTAGACTTCAAAACATTCATGTATAAGATCTGCCAAGATAGCTAGGACTGCTCTTTGAAATTTAGCAGGTGCATTACATAATCCAAAAGGTAAAACATTGTAAGCATATGTACCTCATGGAAACGTAAATGTAGTTTTATCCTGATCCTCTAATACTATCTTGATTTGATTATAACCACTAAATCCATCAAAAAAGGAAAATATTTTTTCCCTGCCAATGAGTCTAGCACTTGATCAATGAATGGTAGTGGGAAATGATCCGTAGGTGTTGCCTTATTCAGTTCCCTATAGTCTACACAAATTCTCCATTTTCCATTTTTCATAGGAACCACAACTAAGGGAGACACACATTGATTATCAGAGATGGGATAGATAAATCCTACCTGTAATAGTTTCTGCAATTCCTCTTTCACTATCTCCTTCATCATTGGATTCATTCTTCTTTGTCGTTGTCTTACTAGTTTGCTTGTTTCATTTGTGTAAATGTGACGGATACATGTTTTTGAATGTATTCCCTGCATATCTGTATAATCCTAGGCAAAATATTTTGAATATTTCTGTAACAATTAAATTAGTTGTTATTCTTGTGATGATTGTAGATTATTACCAATATTTAGATTCTTTCAAGGATTGATTTCAATGGTTTTGCTTTGAGAATTGGTAATTGAGCTGACAAGAAAAATGCTTTCAAATGAATTCTGCAATGATTGAATAGTGCAATTTTCCTGAAACCATTGATTTAAAAGATGATTTGCAGCTTCATATTGCATTGTTCGTAGCTGCTCAGAAATATCAGGTTCTTAGATAAAAATGTCTATTGAATCCTCATTTTCTTCTTCTTCTCTAAAATTAAAGGCTTGATTAATAATTAAAATAGGTTGAGTTTCCTTTTGTTGGTCATCAGGCCATGATAGTAAAGGAGGAGATTGAGCAAGAGGATAGAGCGTAATATGTTTCCTTTCATCTTCATGTGTTATGATCATGCTTCCTGATCTGCATCCAATGAAGGCATTTGTTGTGGCTAACCATGGTCTGCCAAGAATTAAAGGATGGTCTCCTAGATTTGTTTTTGGTTGCAAGATTAGAAAGTCTATAGGGTACTCCCATGAATCCAAAGAAACAATGATGTCCTCAATTATTCCTTCCGGTACAACTTTAGATCTATCTTCTAGTTCTAAAATTGTAGTAGTAGGTCGGATATTTAGCAATTTTAAATACTTCATAGTTTCTGTTGTCATGACATTTATAACAGCTCCTAGATCAGTTAAAGTTTTAGGAACTAAAAAATTATTGATTTAAATGGTAACCATAGGTATCCCAAGATCAATATACTTTTCAATTGTTTTTTTTATAGACATGAGACTAGCTAATTGCCAATGACTTGGATTGTGGGTGGATCTCTTTTCTTTCTACCAGTTTTCTTAATACATAATTCATTTATTGTTTTTGTATAGATTGGAATATCTTTGATAGCTTGCAACAAAGGAATTTTGACATAAGGATTCTTTAATTCATCTAAGATATCAAATTCAGGAAGAAAAATTGAAGTTCTCTTCTCTACTAACCTTTCCGGGAAAGGTGGTGTTTGAGTCATAATAGTTTTACTTTTCTGAATTTGATTCCTTGTATTATATTTTTCAGATTGTTCTCCTTCTTCAACTTGTTCTTCTATGATTGGTGGAGAATCCTACTGTACAACTTTTCCAGACCTCAAGTGGATGTCTTGAATGGGAAGAATAGAATATGTAGGAAATAATGTTGTTTCTTCCACATTATATGCTGGCCTTTCCACTCTATTACTCGGATTTGATACTGGTTGAGCTGGTAATTGAGTTGGTCTGGGTGGTGGTTGGTTAGAAGGAAGCTAAAGCTACTAAGGTTGAGTTAATTCATGCATTGATTGTTGTGTAAATCGATTTGATTGAGGAGATTGTTGGAATTGCTGATATGGAAATGGTTGTTGAGGATATGGCTGTTGATATGAATGTTGAGGATAAGATTGATATTGTTGTTTATACGGTTGTTGAGGGTAAAATTGTTGGGGAGTTTGGGCTCCATAAGCATATCCTTAGCAACTTTGTGAAGGTTGGTTTTGGTTTTGCTGAGGAGGCCAAACCTGCCATGGCATAGGAGCATTCCATGAATTTTGATACTGAAAATTCTAGGGAATTTGTTGAGGAAACTATTAAAATATACCTGCAAAATGTGGTTGCCAAGCTCTTTTTGGTGCCATATAATAAAATCCTTGAGTTTCTTCTAGTTTGCATGCTTGCAACTCTTTTAATGTTGGACACTCATATGTGACATGATTTTTTGGACAAAGTCCACAAACGTGTATATTATCCAAAGGACATTCTCATAAAGGATGCTTCTTCCTACACTTAGGACAAAATATTGATAGTATTTGTTCTTCTTCTTCTTGTTTCTTCTTTTCTTTCAATACAACAACCTATGTTCCTAAGGTGCTCAAAAGATTAGTTTTAAAGTTTTCTAACAAACTCCCTATTTTTGCTCTTGTTACTCCTCCTATTGCTTATTTAGAAGCTCTTGAAGTTATATCTCTTTTTCCTATTTTGGCTCTACCTCTAGAATACTTTTGACATAATTCAGCGATTTCATCTAATGGTAAGTATGAAATATCTCCTTTAACCATCACATTGAGAATATCAATATACTCATCTCGTATTCCTTTGAGAAAAATTGTTTGAATGGTATCAGGATTTAGAGAATCTTTTTGGATTTTTGTAAGTTGTAAAGAAATTGTTCAAAGTATTCTTCCAAACTCTCATCTTCTTGTTGAGACATCCTAAAAATATATTCTTTTGAATCTCTAGGCCTACAATAGGCTTGACACTTCTTAAGAAAAAATTTCCTCATGTCTTCCCAAGAAGTTATAGTGTGTTCTCCTAATCTCATAAACCATTTTAATGCAACTTCTTTAAGAGTAGCAGGAAAAAGATGAAGCTTATGTGTATCATCAGTATAACCATAAATACGACTTAATATATCAAATTTAAACATGAATGAATCAGGATTTTCAGAAGACATTCCATAGACCTTTGGTAAAACCAAAGGTGGAATATTCTTCATTTTTACCTCTTCTCCAAGAATTTCCCTAGTATCTAAAATTGATAATCCAAAAGTAGCTTCTTCATCATTTTCTATTCCCGCATCTTGTCTTTTCTTATGATCATATTCTCTTTTGGCATCTTCTTCTCTTTTCCTTTCTCCTTCTCTTCTTGTCTCTTCCTCCCTTTTTATTTGTCATTCTTTTTGTTGCTTTTCATATTGTAACATTTTTTCTGGAGTGAGTATTGGGATGTTAGATCCTTGCCCTTCTTCTGCCATATCTTTTTCAGCAGTTTCAAATGTTTCAGTAACGAATTGAGATTGTATATATTTAACTTGTTTTGTTTGTTCATAAATAGTTTCAAAGATAGGTTGATCTATTTGTTCAAGAATACGCTGATCAATTGGTTTTCTTGTCTCTCTTTATTTTCCTGTGGAAGATGTTTCTGTTTGTTTTTGTTTTCTCTTTACTTCATAAGCTAACAATGTTTTTCTTTCAACAAGGGTTAACCTTTGTCCTGAATGTTGTTTTTCCTCTAACTCTTCCATTGTTGGTTTTCCAACAATTGGTGTAGTTAATTCAAATGGAGGTAGTCCTGCTTCTACCAATGGTTTAGTAGTTGGGGGGTCTTGTTTTGTGTATCTACCATTTTCATCTCTTTGTCTAGGCATAAATGACCATAATTAAAAATCCTAATTTTTTTTATGTTTTTGTTTAAAGCTTCCTATTTTGATTAAATATGAATGTGCTTCCCCAGCAACGGCACCAAAAATGTCAGGTCAGTTTACTAAGTAAACTAATGCAAGTGTTTTACTTGTCAATCTGGGTTTGTAGACTTGGAAGCACGTCCAATGTATATGGATTTCAGGTAAAATCAATTTCGGAAGGCAAGGCTCAAAGGTTCAAGGAAACGCATATTACAAATAAGTTCTAATTTTAAAGAAAATAAAAAGTCTCTGACTCAAGATGCTGTAAGCGAAGGAAGAGGCTCCTAACTTAGGAGGTCTTGGTTTTCCTTCCCCACAGTATTGTCCTCAAGAAGAAAAACTAAAGAGCAGTAGTTTGTGATGTGTATAAAGCAAGAGAAGGGGCTCCTAACTAAGGAGGTCCTATTTTTCCTTCCTCACAGTTCTATTCCAGCAACATTACTATTGCATCAAATCATAAACTGGAATTCAAGAAACAATTCAAGAAATGCAAAAGGATGATTTTTAGTTGTGATTCATAATTTGATAGAAAGAGAATTTAACTTAAATCCTTGGTTTTCCTTTCGTATACAAATTAGACTTTAAACCAAAATCATCCAAAAATCATACAGAAATCATAACACATCTAAGCAACTAAATCATAAAACTGAAACAAGAAATAGTGAATCAAAACTATGCTAATTTCTACAAAATTTAACCAAAGTGTACTTAGCTTGGTATGGAGGCCCTCCAACCTTGCCTTGTACACCTAAAGAACTCTTCAGCTACAGCTAAACTTAATAAATCATTTACATCATGAACACAAATAGAACAGTAGAAATGATTCTTCAAATTATCTCAAAAGTCTCCAATAATCGTAATACATAATTACACTCACACCCCTTTGAATGGTCCATAAACTATGTTTAAATAAGCAAATCATAAACAAACTTTGCTATAATGGCTCTAACAGCCTTATCAATCGTAATCCATCCATACAGGTCGAACTCATCAAGTCCGGTTCACAAAATCAGGAAAAATCCCACAAACTAATAAATCTGCTCCTTTTTACTAGGAATTCCTGAATGACAGGTCAAGTTTGACCAACGTTAACCAGGCCTGTTTTTGCTCAGTTTGACTGAACCAATAAGTGTTTCTTCATCCATGGTTCCCAAGCTTTCCAAATATGCACTCAGATCTTTCCCAGGTGTCCTGCACGTATGACTTTAATGAAGCTACTACAGGGACTTTTAATGCAGTCCAAATTTACTCTTAAAACCCAATTTTTACAAAAATTTCCAAAAATTGAAAAAATTAATTTAGTTACCTGAATATGCAAAATAGGACTAAAATGAGGCATATATAGGTGAAATCAGATGGAATATGGTGGTAAATAAATGGATCTAGAGTAGGCAAAAATGACCAAAATTGAGGGCCAACAACCATCATATTTTTTTACCTTTTTGATCAAAATCTGGAAATGAAAATTTTCGTGAGATCATGGATTTTTACTATTTAAGATGTATTTTTGAATGCATAAATAGGTTTAATTCCTTCAAAATCCTTCGGGAACTCATATTGTGCAAGATACAAAACTCAAAATTACCATTTCAAAAAATCCTCACTAGATTTTAGACAAAATTGATCAGAAAAAATCACAATATAAGATAAAAATCTATGATAGTTAGAGTACACATAATTTTAACCTTAAAAAGAAAAGGAACACTATTTCTCTTCATAAAACCACTCTCTAATTTAGGTGTTGATTTTTAGGGTTTCTCGTAGTCATGATATTTGGTCTTTAATACAATATTGCAATTTAATGCCTCATTAAAAAGGGGTTGAGTTGTTTTATGAAAAGATTTCAAATGAGTTATAATTTTAAAGGTCAATGTAGCCATCATATTGTTTTACCCTTTTGGTCAAATCTGGAAATGAAAATTTTCATGAGATCATGGATTTTCACTATTTAAGATGTCTTTTCAAATGCATAAATAGGTTTAATTCCTTCAAAATCCTTTGGGAACTCATATTATGCACGATAAAAAACTCAAAATTACCATTCCAAAAAATCCTCACTAGATTTTAGACAAAATTGATAGGAAAAAATAACTGTAAAAGATAAAAATGTATGATAGTTAGAGTACACATAATTTTAACCTTAAAATGAAAAGGAAAACAATTTCTCTTCATAAAACCACTCTCTAATTTAGGTATTGATTTTTAGGGTTTTTCGTAGTCATGATATTTGATCTTTAATACCATGGTTGAAAAATGTTTGAATTTTCACCCTAAAGAATGTGAGGTGAAACTACATCACCAATTTTACATTGTGAGGTGTTTTTACAGGTCTTTCCTAGTCATGATATTTGGTATTTAATGCCACTGTTGCAACATAATTGAATTTTCACCCTTAAAAAAATGGGTGATTCTACGTCACCATTATTTTCTTTTCAAGGTATTTTTTCATGTCTTCCATAGTCTTGATATTTGTTTTTTAATACTATGGCTCAAAAATGGTGGAATTTTAACCCCAAAAGGAAAGAAGGGTGATGTTGCATCACCACTTTTGTATTCCAGAGTGTTTCTTCATATTATGCAATACTATGGGTTTTTAGAGACAAGGTTCTCATTTTAGGGCACAGTTCTCATTGAGTTAGTAACATCGTTGCTACCCAAACCAACTTTGGAAATGTTGTTTATGAATTAAATTTGAGTCAAACCCCTTCATCCCCACTTTATCTCTTAGTCTTGAGAGTATTGTGGGTTTCCTCTAGGCAACTCAACCATGATTATACAAGTTGCATAATAGAGGATTTGTTTGTGCCTAAAGCCCTTAATATCTTTATACCAAATATATGACATGAAGTCAACGTAAGCATTATGAAAATTTTGCATGACTCAGGACCTCTAATGGCTAATCTAATGTTTTCTTACATCTTAAGGTATCTCATTTTCCCATATATATCATTCAAGAAATGAATTGGATTCTGCTATCTTTGAAAACCCTAATTTGTACATACACAATAGGATTAGGAACTAAAATCCTTCCAACTCTCTCAACGCCCCAGAGGTTTGCAATAGTCATCTCCAATACTTCAATAATTTTACCTCCTTTGACTAACTTGGTTCCAACCTTGCAAGTTTGAGTGATTCATCCTAAGGAAATTTCTTTGGTGTAGTTCCACTCATACTTGGTACAATTACACTCATACCTTAGAGTCTTATCCCTACAATGTCAAAGGAGGGTCCATTACAATTAGCACAAGAGAGATACCATCTCATTGAGGGCACCGTGGTCTCTCTACTCTACACTTTTATTTTCTTATCATTATGGAAATATATGTAATGTTTATTTGGTTGCAATGCATGCATGTGCACACACGCCCACATAAATATATCTTCGCATTGAAGATTGGGTTAAGTCTTACCTTATAAAAAATTGGGATTGAGTGTGCAGGCTATGAAGGGATGCAAATTACTCTTGGATATTTGTCACAACTCTACACTTCAATTCAGGGAGCTTCATCATCTACAACAATGAATTTCATGTGATTTTCTTTCTTTCTTTTTTTCCATTTCATCATTAAAATTTCTAGTTCATCAAAGAAATTATTAATTAATTAAACATAACTAGTTAACTCTGTTTCCTTATTTAATTTAATGATAAAACTTTGTTTAAAATCTAATTAAATTATATTAATAGCTTATAATTTCACATTATAATTATTTGAAAATATTAATGATAAAATTTATTTAAAATCTAATTAAATTATACTAATCTCTTATAACTTCATTTTTTTTAGTTTGATAAGGTGTGTAGGTCCTTAGATGACCACATGCTTAACATTTGGCTTGAGAATCCACGACCCAAAGGCATCTAAGCCGTCAAAATCCCTTGGGAAATTTTGAGGTCTATAATGGGCCTCCTAAGGAATATTATAAAATAATAGTGGAAATAATAAAATAAGATTAGATTACATCATCAAATTCTAGAGGGAAAAAAGAAAAACCATTTTTTCAACTCATATTTTCAACTGAGCTCCCTATGGTTTTATTGAAATTTCGAGCAGGAGAAATCATTGGATGCAAAATTTAATTCTTCATCCAAAGAGTACCCATGTTGCATACTTTCGATGGACTTTGCTATGCAAAAAATGAGAAATACATGAGAAAACGTGATTGCAATCACGTTTTTCAAGTATTTCTCATTTTTCGTGTAGCAAAGTCCATCAAAAGAATGCAACATGGGTATTCCTTGGATGAAGAATTAAATTATGCATCCAATGACTGCTCCCGCTTGAAATTTGAGTAAAATTGTAAGGAGATAAGTTGAAAATATGAGTTGAAAAAAGTAGTTTTTTATTTTTTTTATTTTTTATTTTTTTACCTTTTTACTCCAAAAATGGTGAATCATTCCCCGTGGTTGACATCGTGATCTTGAATCCTATTGGTTCTTATACAGTTGATTTTGGTTGTACATTTTTGTTTTGAGACCCATTTTAGACCTCAAAATTTCTCTAAAAATAGGTCACACCAACTCTTAACTTAAATGGATTTTTTCCCACGAGTGACTTCACATCACAAAGTGCCTAAACAAAACATCCTATCATCATCTATTCTACACCCATGAACTTAAATGATAAATAATTTAGTTTTACATTTAACTACCCCATAACCCATACTTATAACTCCATATTATAATTATTTTAAAATAATAATTAATTTATTGTAATTCCATCTCGTTTTCAACATTTTCCTCTTATCTTAAAAATTTAGATTCGACCCTACCAACAAAGGGGACTCCATTATCATTATAATATACATAACATTATTTAATTAATTCTTTTGATTAGCCATAAGTATAGCATGTGCAAGCCGATGTAATCATTCTTCTTTTTATTGAAAGATTCTCTTTGATATTTTAAGTTACAATTTATTTATGTTTTTGCCTGTGAGGACGTGGTTATGTTTTTCATCGTTGTAAGATGAAGTGTTCACTTTCAACGGTAAAATTCTCATCACTGTTATGTTATTTATTTATTGGGATGGATTTAGTAAAATTAAATTATCGTTTCCTTTTGAGTTTCTGAAGTGGTTATATGTCTATATATATATATATATTTTAAAAAAATGCTTTAAAAAAAAGCATGCACAAAACTATACAATTTTATTTCAATTTGTTCGAACGAAAACGAACTTTAAAAATGTAGGTTTACCCTTAGTTTTTAAGTTTAGAAAATAAATATAGTATTATTAAATGCCTTTTCCTCTATTGCACGTCCTAGAATAAATCCATAAGAAAGATATGATAATTATAAAGTCAGTGAACAAATAAAATAGTTGATAACAATGAATTAAATTTCAGGAACGTGAGGAATATGCAGGGGATATATCAAACATGAGATAATCCTTTGTTAATTGCAGATTGTGGTATGTTTAAAAAATGAATGGATGTGGCTAAAGTCTCCTTTGTTTTGATTCCTATCTATTCAATTTTCCAAATTTTTCAAAATCTAAAATCAAAATAAACTCAGAATTAAACTTTTCTTCCAGATTGCATTTTCATTTCAAACAACTATCTAACACACTCGATAAAGAAGGTAGGAATTTCAAATTTAAAACACTTTTCAAATATGACTATTTTTACAATAGTATCTATTTTAATTATTTTAACAAAAAAATATTGATAAACAAAAAAAATTAATATTTAAAAGACACCAGTGATCAATAATTTATCCATCAAATTCTATCTCTTCACTAGACTGACAACTCAACTAAATTTGTTGAGGTACTTAAACAGTTAGCGATCAAACCTTGAGGAACCGGGAAAAAGTCCTCGAGGCACTACCCCAACCCTCTGTTCTCCTCTATGATTTTGTGAGTTGATACATTTAAGATTAGATTGTGAGTTGATACATTTAAGATTAGAAAATGGCATTATTTAAAGAGGCCACAACTTTATTTAGGCAACGAATGTTACAACTTTATTTAGACAACGAATGTTTCGCGGGAATCCAATGAGAAATTCTTCAAGAAATCATGTGAGATTGGTTACATTATTGTTTTGCGAAAATAAATTCAACACCATACATTATTGTTTTGCGAAAATAAATTCAACACCATTGAAAATTTTTGAGCCAACCAAAATTTTAAAACTTAATAAATATAATTTAAATTTTCAAAAAATTCCATTATATTTTCTCAAAATCACACTGGAATTTCTATGATTTTCCAGGGAGTTTTTAGAATACGAATTAGAAAACTCTTTATGCTTGACATATTGATAATCCTCAGCGCATAACTCAACTCAAACAGTCATAGCATGTCAAGTTAGATAAATTCGAATTTCTTAGATAAACATAGACGGCCTGAACAATTGATTCTCGACATTGTTTAACTAGGCTACAATTTGGGGGAGGGTGAAATTTTCACTAAATTTGATGAGACAATTTTCAAGAAATCTAATTTGTTTTTTTAAATGGTGTAAAAAAATTTAGGCAAAAACACCAATAATCCTGAAATTTGATAATTGTAATTCAAATTTCCAAAAAATTTTATTAGATTTTCTCAAAAACCAACTAAAATTTTTATTATTTTCCAAACCAAATTGTTACCCATTACACTACATCATTGATTCTCTGTGTGACCAATTAGACTACAGCATTTGATTCTCTGTCACGCGTTAGTCGTTTACTTTCAGCTCAATGTGGTGGCGACTACGCGTTCACACGTCTGGTTGATTTCATAGCTGCATCCAATGAATAGAGGTTACGGGATGAAAACTCACCACGTGGAGACGAGATTGCTCCTCCACTTTGTCAACGCCTCCCAACAGTCCAGACTGTTGTTGATCGATCTCCTCATCCGAAGGTATGGACTCATGGGAGGCGTTGACACCTATTTTGGCCCCTGGTAGCACGAACTACTAATATTATTTTTAAATATAAAAACATGGAGTCAATGAATTTTAGAGACGTGTGAGATGTCCTTACACATTATTTATTAAAATAAGAATAAAAAACTGAAATAAACGTGTAAACATCAAGATTCGGTTGGACTAAGACATGCTTATAATCACAATTACGTACGTAGGTGACATATTTGTATTCACGTATCAAATAAAAAATGGCTTTATGTCTATTAATGGAGATTCCAGCATCAAGTTTTGATATTCCATGGGAAATTAATGGCGTGGTTGGTGGAACATTGTAAAATGTGCTTGTTCTAAGATCGCTGAGATCTATCACCTCTATCAACCCAAACCATTAAAATAACAAAAGTCAATGCCCAAAATAGAAACCATTAAAATAACAAGAGTCAATGCCCAAAATATATATCTTTGATAGGTGAGCAATACTAAATATTTGCATACATAACATACAATTTATGGTTCTTCTTCAGTGCAGGTAACATCATGAGTTTTTTCAGCGACCCGCCAAGATGAGAAAACCATTAGAGTTTTTGTTGTTGAAAGTATGTGTCCATCACAACACAAGATACTTTTAAGAAGTTCAAATAAAAGGGAATTGATGTGATTGTCATAAAATCGAATTTGATTTCATAGGTGTGTTTAAAGTTAAAAAATAGGTTAAAAAGGTTAAATAAATTATTATGAATAATAATTGATTCGACATTATGGAAAGAAAATTTAATTAAACAATGAAAAATAATTGATTGAAAATTATAAAAATAAAATTTAGTTAAACCATGAAAAGTTTATTGATAAAAATGATTGTTAATAAAAAACAGAAATAGGAAAAGATTTTATAATTATAAAAAAAACTCAAAATATTAAATTTTTTTATAAATGTATTTTAATACTATTTTATATATACATACTATATAAGAAATTTTATATAATACATTTTATATAAAAAAGGAAATCTAAAAAAAGCATATTCACCGGTTTGTAATTAATAATCTATTATAATAGTTCCCTAATGGGTTGGACGAGCATTGTAAGAGGGTTCTCAGGGAGGTAGGACGAGGTTCCGACTACCCCATAGACTCATACAATGATTAAGGTGGGATGTGGCGTAGCACACCTTACCCATGCACAAATATGTGTCGATTTACTATTATTAATGTATCAATTTATCAAGTTTCTTTATTTGCTTTTACTGGAGGGAATGTAGCGGAGAGAGGTGCAAAGGTTTCGATGATTCCAGGGACACTGGCTCTATCTTCTTGTGCTTTGAAGTGGTCTTTTCTATTATGGTCTCTAGTTGTATGAGAGGTAATTTCCTGTGGAGTTTGATGGTTGGGCGATTTCTGGGTGGCGACACCATGTAACTCCTATTATTGAGGGAAGATTGTATTAGGGCCTATCACCTTGTGGCCTCAGTTAGAGGGGGGAGACGGTATGAATTTTTGGAACAATTGTTGGGAAGCGCCTGAATCTAGGCTTCGGTTTGCCTAGAGGATATTGGACTTTCAACCGCACATCTTTGGCAAAGGACTCAAGGCGACTTATTTTTTTCCTTAAGTCGGCGTGCCACATTTACCCTTCGTTCATTCAAGGGGGGTTTCTCTGCTAGGGGTTCAACCTTAGTTGCATCTTCCCCTCTAATTTGTCGGCCTCCAGGTCAGATTATTCATATAGGAGTCTCAGTGGTTGGTTGTTGTTATGAGTCTATTGGATGTGTTAGCTACTCGGTTTCTCTAGCGATACCTGTAGGGAATTTAACTCAAAAATTGAATTCTCTGCACCCTATACCAAGTTCAAAGGTTATTTAGAGTGTTGTTTAATATGCCACGTTCTTAAGGACACGGTCATTGGGGAAGGGGGGAACATGGGAAATCCAGTTGTGGCCAACCTAGTCTTTCATGGGTTGATTTCAAGCTTAAAAGGAAGTTGTTGCCTTCCAAACTACAACCTCTATTGGCAACCAATCTGATATATGGAGACTGGAGAAAATTGTACCTACAAAGAGGCAATCTCACTCTGGCTTAGACCTTATTAGAGAAGTCTCCCACTAGTTATCGAACCCTGGCCACACTAGGAGGAGACATCACAATACATCCATCCAGTCACCTTACTGTAGAGTCTGAAAGAAGGTATGTTTTGATGGTTATTTCAGTATCTTTTTCATTAGGATATACAAACCTTTCTGCATTTTAAACATAGATAATGACGAAACACGTGAGGTTAATAGGCAAAACTGATAATTGTCGTTCTTACGTGCAGGAAGGAGGAAAAGCAGAAATTAGCCATCTCAAAGGGAAAGACAAAGAGGAGCTAACTGCTGTCCCTTTGACGGGGAACCGCAAACAGACCAGATCAAAATGGACCAACCCAGAAAAGGAAGCGGAGATACCAGTTCAGAGCAGAAAAGGAAAGAAGTGACTCAGGGTTAATGATTCTGCGAATCCCTCAGGATCTTAGATCCTGAGGGATCGCTATTTTATCTATTTTTTGTATCTAGATATCTCCGTCATCATCCTTATATAAGAGATAGCATTGTTGGCTATAGGAGAGGTTCTGTTGTAATTCCTTTTTAACAGATCAAGACTATGATCTTTATATCCTGTTAAGACTTGCTCTGCTGTAAGTTTATTTCATGCATTAATACAGACTTGGTTACTCTTTTATCTTTGATCCTGGATCAACTTTAAGCGGTGTACCCTTGGAGGCTAAGGGCCCAGCCCTGGAGGACACTTGCTCTTGTACCATTACGCGTGGTTTCTGTGTGGTTTGATAATAGGCATGATTTGGTAGTCTGTTGTGTTTTATGAACATTATATTACATGCTCTGATTAACTTGTTTAATGTTCCTGCAAATTGAAGTCTTATATTGACACTGCATTATGTTACCAATTTATTAAAGTGTTGATTAATCTCTACAGGATCGTATCACTCCAGTACAGAGTTCATGGTGATTGTGTTTTAGCATTATGACAAGTTATCTTGAGAAATCTGATTTCAGATGATTATTGAATGTTACTGTTTGTATCTTGAAATGCAATCGCATGCGTTTATTCAGATCAATAACAGAAGCAAATTGAGCACGTTGTGTTTCTAGGGTTGTAATTCCTTTGAGACTGCAGGATTGATGTTTTGATTAGAGTAGTTAGATAGAAGCACAGCTTGATGAACTTGGTTATTGTTTATTCCAGTTGTTGTTCCATTTAGTTGCTGTTCCATTTCTGAATTGCTATTCCATTTAGTTGTTGTTCCATTTTTTAATTGTTGTTCCATTTCAGTCACTGGTCTATTTCAAGATTGCTGATTTGTTGTTTCATTTACTTGCCATTTCTTAAGGACAGACTCAGGCTGTAGTGAGTGTCAGCTTCTGCTATTTGGCTCCCAGACCTCTGATCTGCTCCCATCAGTTATGAAAGGGATAGGTTATTGCCACCAAACCCTTGGCTGATGTGCTGTTCCATTTCATCGTTATTTCCTTTACTTGTCGTTTCATTTATATTCATCAAGGACGCTCTCAGGCTGTAGTGAGCCCCAACATCTGCTACCTAGCTCCCAGACCTCGGATTTGTTCTCGTCAGTTATGAAAAGGATGGGTTATTGCTACCGAACCTTCGACTGATGCAATGCTTGGTGTGATTTAGCCTTTTGAAGTAGTTAAGTTGTAGACATGCAGCCATTTACTTTTGTAGCCTTTAAGTAGCTGTACTACGAGCATTACTCTGACAAGTGCTAAGCCTCAAACTGAGACACTCTTTTGAAATAGCAAGATGTTCCTGGATTGACATTCTAATGTGAGGTAACTAGAGGTGAAAGAGACCCTTTTTATAGCTCTACATTTTGGCGCCGTTGCCGGGGAAAGAGTGTAGCCATTTGTCTTTTTCAGGGTAGTGTACGAACCTGCTAGGGAAGAATTGGGTTTTGAAAACGGAAGGTAAGAACCTACGTACGGAGCATGTAAAATCCCTGCTCCTTTGCTCGCTTTCCTACAGAATTGCTGCTATCTGCTTAAGAAAGATTTAGTAGTTAAATTGAGTGCATGACTAAGCAGAAAAAGCCGGAGAAAAATCCCAAACCTTTGTCGAAGCCAGAAAAAGCTAAGGGGTCGGTGACCCTTGGTCAAACAACATTCATAGACGAAATCTATAAGAAAGCCGAATCTCAGCCTTCAGTAGGACCTAGGAAAGTTATTTCCAGACAGCCTACTAGCTCCCTTCAGGCCACAGGTTCACCATCTGTAGCCTTTGCTGAAGTGCATAGTCAAACTGACGAACAAGACTTTCAAGAAATTGAAAATTCTATTCCAGAGCGATTGCAAGAAGGGAATTTTAGTAATCTTTGTGAAGGAGAAGGGGAAACAGGGGAAGAGCCAAGATCTCCTCCTAGGATAACTCAGCCATTGAATAGCCCAGACAAAGGAAGTGCGGTAAAAATTATTATTGAAAAGATCCAATCCCCTCAGATAGGAATTCCAGATAGAGGAAGTGCTATTAAAACTAATCCTGTCAAAACCATTCCCGCTCAACCAAGGAACACTCTTCTAGATATTCCAGAAGGTTATTGGCATATATTTGACCCAATGGCTCAAAATCCACCAAACACCCAAACCTCTACATTACAATACCCCATAGTGGATTCTACAGCAAATGCCCCCATGAAAGCAATTCCCCTTCAACATATCCCTACATTTCACGAACTTACATCAGAAGACCCGGATGCATTTTTATTTGAATTTGATGTACTATGCAGGGGATATGACTACACCACTGACCCCCAGAAACTAAAATTGTTTCCCTCGACCCTGAAAGGGGCTGCTTTAAGATGGTTTATGGGATTAGGTGGTGGGGTTATAAATAATTGGAATCAAATGAAGGAATCTTTTCTAAGAAAATATCAAGATTACTGCAGGTCTAGAGAACTAAAAGATGAAATATTCCAGATGGTGGCTAGACCAAGCGAAACATTAGAAGAATATGTGGAGCGTTTTCAGTATAATTTGCAAAGATCGCCCTATGCATCATCACCCTTACCCGATAATGTGTTGAAAACAGCATTAATAAGAGGCATGAAAGAACAATGGATTGAAACATTAAACATTATGGGAAAAGGGGATATTTATCAGGAAAATTTTGCTGACATAATTGATCTATGCATCAGGAGTTCGAGAGGCAGTACATGGATCAAACCAGCAGAACATGATCGGTTTGCAAGAGAAAACAAAATTTCATCAGAAGGAGTAACGCGGGTTGAAATCGGAAATTTATTGGAAAACTTTAAAACTGATATACTAGGAACACTGACTACACAATTGGACGTTTTGCAGGCCAAGCAAAAGAAAATGGAGGCAGAACAGAATTTAGCTATCTTCTGCCCCAGATGTAGGAAGAAGCATAGCCATAAGGAATGCCCACTAGATGCAGTCCAAGCATGCGCCATTTGTGCAAAGGATCATTCGACAGAAAGTTGTCCCTCACTACCTGGACTAAAAGCAGTATATAAGGAGGCAAAAGAAGAACTAGAAACGGTGTACATGCTCAACCAGTGTCGTCAGTGGCAGCCACGACAAACTGGTATGTTTTCAGATCCAACTTCTTCTTTTTAGTATCCCCAGTATAATGCTCAACAGTATAATACATGGCAAAGCCAATTTCAACCCCCATTTCCAAACTGGTCACCACAGTCATATCCTTCTGTTAATCCATGGCTAAATCAGACGAGCCAATCCGGTTGGTCGAATCCTCCTTATCCCCCACCATATTGGAAAAACAGCCCATATCCTCCACAATGGACTCCCCCTACTTCACAAAGTTCAGCTTGGCAGAATAACTGGCAGAGACCAACAAATCAGCCAGTAGGAAATGTCCCTCTCCCTCAACCTACACTGCCAGCTTTACAGCAGAATCCCCAGGCTAATCTGAGACAGCAACTCCCAGCCCAGCCCAATCCCAATCCAAATAACAGACCGGTCCAAGTACTCCAAATTTTAGAAACACCAGAAGAAGGACTCGATCTGAGGGAGTGCAATTATCTTCAACTAAGATCTGGGCGTATTATCCAAACAGAGGGAAATAAAACAGTTCAGATTGAAGAACAGTTACCTAGAGAACATCTATCACAAGAAGAGGATATGAATAGACAGCAAACTCATAATCAAGCAACCTCATCCTCTCCCCCGTTCCCAGAATGTTTAGTCATACCTCGACCAATACAACAATCTAATTTTGACATTCTAGGAGAATTACAAAAATTGTACATAAAAATTCCATTCCTTCAGGCCATTCAAGACATCCCAATATACGCAAAAACTATTAAAGAATTGTGCATAAAAATGCCAAGGAGGAATATAATGGATAACCCAAGAGTTCAAGTAGTCGGTACTTTATCTGACCTATTGTCAGGAAAGGAAACACCTATTAAGTATGAGGACCTAGGAAACCCAATAGTAACTGTTCAAATTTATGGTCAAACCCTAACCTATGCCTTAGTTGATCTTGGAGCTGCAATCAATATATTGACAACTGCTACTTGCCAAAAGCTAGGCATTACATCTGCAGAACCTACCTCAACTCTGCTAGAATTGGCTGATCGGTTTGTGGTTAGACCGGAAGGCATACTGCATGATGTCATGGTCTCAGTTGACTCCTGGGAATACCCAACTGATTTTCTGATAATAAACCCTAAAACCCGACTTGATGGGCATCCACTGATCTTAGGAAGACCTTGGCTCGCTACCGCTGATGCCTACATCGGCTGTCGGCAAGGGAACATGATTATAACCAAGGGGGCGGATATCAAGAATTTAGTACTATATCCCCCAGCGCAGCCAAGTATCACTATAGTTAAAACTAATAGGCACCCTGTATCATACCTGACTGACAACATCAGATCTCCATTGACTATACAAGAAGCACTAGAGTTCAAAGACCGAACAGAAGATGATGCCATCAGTGATTTCATTAGTCAAACTGAACTCACATCTCGTACCCAGTGTCATATGATAAAAACAGCATTTGATAACGAAGTAGAAGAGGAACCTCTGAAAGATGCACACCATCACACAATCCCTATCACTTCAGTTGCACATAGTAAAATTGTGGAAATCGAACCTGGAAAGACCTTAAACATTAACGCTAACCTTACACCCGAACAAGAAACAAAACTCATCTATATTTTAAGAAAATATAAAGAAGCATTTGCATGGGATTACCCTGATATGAAAGGAATTGACCCACAGTTATGTACACACCACATCTATATAGAAAATGATGCAAGACCTGTTAGGCAGCCTCAGAGAAGACTAAACCCTCATCTAAAAGAAGTAGTAAAAGCTGAGCTTCAAAAACTTTTAGATGTTAACTTCATCTACCATATCTCTGATAGTAAATGGGTCTCCCCGCTTGTGGTGGTACTAAAAAAGAATGGGAAGTGGAGGATCTGCGTGGACTACAGGGAGTTGAATAAGGCAACACAAAAAGATCACTTTCCTCTCCCGTTCATCGATCAAGTATTGGAAACTTTGGCAAGGAAGAAATTCTTTTCTTTTCTCGACGGATTCAGTGGGTATAACCAAATACAGATTGCCCCTGAAGATCAGGACAAAACTACTTTTACTTGTCCTTGGGGAACATTCACCTACCGAGTTTTACCTTTTGGTTTATGTAATGCCCCTGCCACATTCCAAAGGGCTATCCTTAGCATTTTTGCAGATCTAATAAATGAAGGACTGGAAGTATATATGGACGACTTTACTCCATACAGAGATGAGTTTGATCCAGCATTGGAGACACTAGAAAAAGTCCTACAACGTTGCATAGCTACCAGGCTTTGTTTAAGCCATGAAAAATGTTACATGATGATGACAGAAGGACTTATTTTAGGACATTACATTTCAGCAGCTGGCATTCAGGTAGACCCAACCAAAATCCAAATACTTTTGCTTATTCCTACTCCTACTACTCAAACAGAGGTACGTAGCTTTCTTGGATTCTCTGGTTATTACAGAAGATTTATAGAACATTATTCACGTATTGTTGCACCATTGTATGCATTAACTGGTAATATTGATTTCTGTTGGACAGAAAAATGCGAACGTGCCTTCAACGATCTGAAGAAGCTCGTATCTATAGCCCCAGTTCTTCGGGGACCAAATTGGGATTTGCCATTCCAGATATCATCTGATGCCTCAGATATAGCCATTGGAGCGGTCCTTGGACAGGAGGAGGATAGAAAACCATATGCAATTTATTACATTAGCAAAAATCTATCCCCTGCTAAATTGAATTATACTGTCACTGAAAAAGAATTTTTAGTTGTTATACATGCTATCAATAAATTCAGACATTACATTATTGGATATCCTGTTATTCTGTACACAGATCATTCTGCTATAAAATATTTAGCAAATAAGCCTGTCACAAATGGCAGAATAACTAGATGGCTGATTTTATTGCAGGAATTCGATATTACAATCAAGGATCGACCCAGGAAAGAAAACCCGGTAGCTGATTTCCTCTCAAGAGTGCCAAAACCAGTCGATGCAGCAGCAGTTGAAGATCAGTTTCCAGATGAGCATCTCTTTGCTGTTGCTGTTCAAACACCCTGGTATGCGGATGTCGCCAATTACCTAGCAGTAGATAAGTTACCAAAGCATCTAACCCCTAATGAGCGAAAACAGATTGTCCAACGAAGTACCAGATTTTCCTGGATTGGGGGTTATTTGTTTCATACAGGGGCATACATACAAATCAGAAGATGCGTTAGACAAGATGAAATTTTTGATATATTGAAAGCATGCCATGACCAACCATGTGGTGGACATTTCGCTGATCGTAGGACTGCACATAAAGTATTACAAACAGGGTATTATTGGCCCACAATTTTTAAAGATGCAAAGAAATTCGTCCAAGCATGTGACAGTTGCCAGAGAGCGGGACGCCCTAGTCACTCAGATGAGATGCCTTTGAAACCACAGTTAGTCATCGAACCATTTGAGCGTTGGGATCTTGATTTCGTGGGACCAATCAACCCGCCATCAAACCAAAAAACATACATTTTGGTGGCAACAGAGTACGTCACCAAGTGGGTTGAAGCAGAGGCCTTGCCCAGAGCTACAGAAGAATCTGTTATATAGTTCCTGCTCCATCTATTTGTGCGTTATGGCCTCCCTAGAGAGATAATTACAGATGGAGGGCCACAGTTTGCTGGGAACAGAATAGCGGCAACACTCAATAATTATCATGTTCAACATAAAGTTACCACCCCATATCACCCGCAGGCAAATGGGCAAGTAGAAAGCAGTAACAAAATAATAGAGACGATTCTAACAAAAACAATTGCATCACATAGACGCGACTGGGCAGCCAAACTACCAGAAGCACTGTGGGCTTATAGAACAACATGGAGAAGCACTACTGGTCACTCACCTTATCAGCTAATGTTTGGAAAACAACCTATCTTTCCTATAGAATTTGAAATCCAGACATTACGAACAGCACTGTTGATTTCTGCTATTCCTTTTCCAAAAGGAACAACACTTTTGATTTCTGTTGTTCCTTTTCCAAAAGGAACAACACTTTTGATTTCTGTTGTTCCTTTTCCAAAAGGAACAACACTTTTGATTTCTGTTGTTCCTTTTCCAAAAGGAACAACACTTTTGATTTCTGTTGTTCATTTTCCAAAAGGAACAACACTTTTGATTTCTGTTGTTCCTTTTCCAAAAGGAACAACACTTTTTATTTCTGTTGTTCCTTTTCCAAAAGGAACAAGCACTTTTGATTTTTGCTGTCCCTTTTCCAAAAGGAACAGCACTTGCAACTTACGATTTTTGCGGTTCCTTTTTCAAAAGGAACAACACTTGTGTGTTTTTGCTGCTTCCAAAAGGAACAGCACTTTTGATTTCTGCCGATCTTTTTTTAAAAAAAGGGGAACGACATTTCCTTGAAACTACTGTTCCTTTCTCCAAACGAACAGCATCTGTGAACTATTGTTATGACCTTCCTTGAAAGGAACATTACTCATACGATTTTGAAACAGCTTGCTCCCTCTACCCCAAATTAAGGATGTTTTTTGCTGATGTTCTTTCAAGTCTTTTGGAATACAGCTATACATTTATGAGATTAAAGCGAAAACGCAACATACCGAAATCACTAAATCATAAATCGCTATCTTTATAAGAAACTGCCCTGACTTGGTGAAACGATACGGAGAAAGACATGCTTACTTATCAGCGTTTGCTGCCATTGTTCTACTAACTTCGTTTTGATTGGTTATCTATATTATGATGGTTCTTTTTCTTTAATTATCATATGGCAATAGGATCAAAAGATCTATACCTTTCTATTGGGATATTAAGACTTCTTCCACCATTCCTACTCTTAAGGAGTGTTGAACCACCCTTTGTGCATAAACAGGAAAGGCTCTCTATTAAAAAGAAGCAAAACAGAATTTCTAAAGACTGTCAAATTGCAGGATAGGAAGTCTCATTACGAGCTTACCTACCATGATCATCAGGATGGAAGCGAAGTGGCATTCCCATTAGGGCCACCACACCTGGGAAATGGTCCAAAAGGTATATCAAATAAATAATCCTTGGAACAGGAGGTCTCACCACGAGCTAGCCTGCCCACTATTCGCTCCTTCCTCATGAATGGCATTATGACTAACTAGTCACCAAGCCAGCATAGTGGCCTACATTTTGACATTGCTCAAATGCTTCCTCGCATACACAAAGGACTATGGTTCCAGGGGTGAAACAAACAACTCTGCCAAGGTTATGGACACCTGTCAGTAGCAGAGCACTGTTAATGGTATTGAAGTCGTATGTTTACACCAATAGGTAAGAAGATTACATCCTTTTGCTTCCTATGCCGTGATAATTAAATTATATAATATTACCCAACCATATAGCGCATGACTATATATCATCGCCAATCATTACGAAGCTACTGACAGTGACCGCATGAGACCTTCTATTTATGGCAAATGTCTTATCCCCGAACTTCCATCAAATCACCGCAGCCCCATAATATTAAAAGCGATCTAACTTTTTACCTCGATTTCAGTATTACGCTGTTTTTGGCGAACATGTCATATATCCATAAGCTGTTCCATAAAGACCTCGCGGCAGAACAGACGCTGCTCCTTTATTTGATGGCTAGGACAGCCTATCACTTTGCGGGGGGGAGGTAACCTCATCATTCCCCATAGTACGTGTCAGTCCGTTATTTGAAAAAAATTTGTACTGAAGCACGACATGGCTCAACGGTATGATCTTTTGCTATTTTTGTTTTCCTCTGCATGAGCTGACGTTCGAAGCTATTTCCATTGCATACGCTGTTGCATTTAAATTTGAACGAGGAATACGCTACCAGCTTCTCTGCGCTTCAACAAACAGCTGCTGTTCCTTTAAAAATTGGCAGTGAAACTATGGGAAGAAGGTCAATCCGCCGAGAACCACAAACATTAACTGTTTTGGCTGCAGCCCGAAGAATCCTGAAAAGAGCAGGATGGTTGACCTATTTCAACCGCCTGAAGGAGTCTAATGAAATAGTAGCAAGAGAATTTTTACAGAACTTACAGGAAGAATACTCCACAGTAAGAGGAAGGCGAATTGAAGTCACCAATGACATAATAGCAAGAGTCACGGGACTACCGACCATGAGACCAGTATGGACAATAAAGAAGGAAAGGTTGCAAAAGATTTTGGAAATCTTTCAGGACGAGGGTCAGAAGTTGACAATCCGAGGAAAGGGGGTGCTACCAGCAACGCTAGGAGAGCCATGGGCGGAATTGGCAAAAATCATCCAAAGCTACATCACTTGCGAAGGCAGAAAAGACGTGGTAAGACCACGACATCTTAAACTCCTAGCTGTCTTAAAACAAAAATGTTCTGTGAATTTGCCTGCATTGTTGAATTTTCTATTGCATGATATCGCACGAAGTATGAAGAAGGCACAACACGTAGAATTAGTTATTAGCCACCACGGATTAATTCTCTTGATAGTAAATTACAGTCTCACCCAGCAGCAGAGCAGCTGGGAAGAACTAATTGTTGTTATCAATAAAGGGACGGCCACATCTGGACGTCCGAAAAAACAAAAACGAGTTGATAACACACCCCAATGTCTAGAGAAACGAAAACAGGACACTTGCACAGAGGTGCAACCTGAAAAACAATCTGAAAAACGACCCGAAAAGCGGAAACATGACGCTAGTACACCCGAACAACCAGAAAAGCGTAGAAAGTCAGCAAGGCTCACAGGGTTGCAAGGAGGGCTGAAGAAGCCCCAGGCAAGCACAAGCCAAGCAATAGAAATCGAAGATGAGCAGTCTGCAGAAACAGAAGCAGAAGAAGAAAGCAGTAAGGAAACAGAACAGTCCGCAGAAACAGAAACAGAGGAAGAAGGCAGCGAGGAAACAGAGCAGTCCGCAGAAACAGAAACAGAGGAAGAAAGCAATGAGGAAACAGAACAGTCCGCAGAAACAGAAACAGAGGAAGAAGGCAGCGAGGAAACAGAGCAGTCCGCAGAAACAGAAACAGAGGAAGAAGGCAGTGAGGAAACAGAGCAGTCTGCAGAGACAGAAACGGAAGGAGAAGATGCCGAGGAAGAAGAACAGTCTGCAGAAACAGAAACGGAAGAAGAAGACGTCGAAGGAGAAGAGCAGTCTGCAGAGGCAGAAACAGAAGAAGGAAAGGAGGATCCAGAGCAATCTGCAGGGAGAGAAGAAGAACAAGATGAGCAGACTGAAGAAAAAGGAGACGAAAAGGAAGAAGTTGAGCAGTTCGAGCAGGAGGAAGGAATGGAACAGCAGGAAGGGAGCCCATTACAAGACCCGTTAAGGGAAGATGAATTGGCCGACATTTTGGCCAATATGGGCGAATATGGCCAACCCCTGAGTCCATCAAACCTCCATGCCGAAGAGAAAACATAGGAGAAAGATGCACCCGAGGAATTGCATGAAGAAGAGGTAGAAATATAAAACTTGCCCGTTCATAATAAGAAGATATTAGAAAATGCTGAGCACAAACAACTCGTTCCTAGTCAGAAGCCACCAGAAGAAAGTCCGGAGGAATTAAGGGCAAAAGAGGGATCAGCCCAAGAAATAACGGAGCCAAGTAAGGTTCTTACCCCGGAACAGTTACCTCAGGAAGAAAATCAGGAAGCCAGCCATAATCCAAACCGCAGCGAACAGCCTGCTGTTCCTTCGGAAGAGATGATGGAAATAAGGGAATTACAAAGGGAAAAGCGGACATTGTTGAACATAATAGCCCAGCTTCACCAGCAGATTAGGATTCTAAAAGCAAGGTAAAGGGTGAAGGGGACTTCAAGAAGAAAAGGTCTAACTACACCAGTAAGGCCCCTTAAGGGCAGGAGGCGAAGGACCAAAAGCCGTCCCACTGCTCAAAACCCTGACAGAAGCCAAACTGATGTTCCAAATGAAGCTGAAAAACAAACTGTTGTTCCATTTGAAAAGGAATAGTAGTGGGCTGGAGTTCGTGTTAAAATTGAAAAGGATGATAAGATGGTTCAGACGGAAGCACCACCATTGGGAGTAATAAGGGCTCTGAACTCAAAACAGTGTAATAAGAAAGTTCAAGTAAAGCTCCCGGCCTCCACGGATGCATGGAAGAGAGACCCGAAAACAAGAACCCTCCACCAACATTTGAAGCAGGCCCAGCAAGAAGCAGAAAAGCTCAGGGAGCAAATGGTCCCCCGAGAAAAATATGAAGAATTACAGCAGCAGCTAAGGAACGTCAACTTATCTGAAAGCCAAGCTTTCGAAGGATGGCAAAGGGAACAGGAGAAAGCTGCCAAGGTAACCCGTAGATTAGATGTAGTTATCAAACAAATGGATACCTTGTGTTCTTTATATAATGACGTTCTAGCATGTAGAGCCCCTGCCAAAAATTATGCCCTATTTTTAATGGAGAGGTATTTACAATTGAAAATAAAGGCTGTCAAAGTAGGCGCTCCTATACAGATTAATACTATGGATGATTTCATAAACTACTGTAAACATTACGGGGTGAAAGTGCAGAGATTATTATGTGAATTTTACTTGCATAACCTTATACTAGAACAAGAGACTGAATTGAACCCAGGCCCTTTTGTTGGGGACATTCAATTGCAAGCATTTATCTCATTTGCAGTTAATCAAATTAAATGGCTCAAAGCTTATAACGCTTTTCAAAAACAAGAGAACGGATTAGATCTTTGGGTAAGAGCCAAGCCTAGGGATCCAGCGCAGTTATGGAGGAGTCATAGAAACCTTATGAGGGCTCCAGGAGTGATTGAAGCGCTAGGACCCATACATGAGGCAATCATTCGGCAGGGACTTGAATACTTTTCCTCTATTAAGGACCCTGCCATTAATGCAGCTAAATTTCGATATCAAGTATCTAATCCGAATATTCAGTTCAGAGAACCATTTAAATACGAGAACTTTAGACTTGCTGCTAGCCATTTTCCCCTCTATGGTGAAATTGTTTTGAGAGCCGGGCCATCCTGGTTAGGATATAGGTTCTGGAGTCCAATCATTTGGCATCCAGCACCCGGATACCAAGCCCTATATGAGATGCCTGAGGGTCAGACAAGCCACTTCTTTGATTATTTAGTTTCGCATCACGACTGTAGACCCTCACATGAGATTCCATCTCCAGCTTACTCACTCACTGCATTGCATATCAACTACAATGTTTTCATGAGGTCATGAAAAAGGGTAAGTTGGAGGGTGTGTAGAGTCTCAAAGAAGGTATGTTTTGATGGTTATTTCAGTCTCTTTTTCATTAGGATATACAAACTTTTCTGCATTTTAAACTTAGATAATGACGAAACACGTGAGGTTAATACGCAAAACTGATAATTGTCGTTCTTACGTGCAGGAAGGATGAAAAGCATAAATTAGCCATCTCAAAGGGAAAGACAAAGAGGAGCTAACTGCTGTCCCTTTGACGGGGAACCACAAACAGACCAGATCAAAACGGACCAACCCAGAAAAGGAAGCGGAGATACCAGTTCGGAGCAGAAAAGGAAAGAAGTGACTCAGGGTTAATGATTCTGCGAATCCCTCAGGATCTTAGATCCTGAGGGATCGCTATTTTATCTAATTTTTGTATCTAGATATCTTCGTCATCATCCTTATATAAGAGATAGCATTGTTGGCTATAGGAGAGGTTCTGTTGTAATTCCTTTTTAACAGATCAAGACTATGATCTTTATATCCTGTTAAGACTTGCTCTGCTGTAAGTTTATTTCATGCATTAATACAGACTTGGTTACTCTTTTATCTTTGATCCTGGATCAACTTTAAGTGGTGTACCCCTGGAGGCTAAGGGCCCGGCCCTGGAGGACACTTTCTCTTGTACCATTACGCATGGTTTCTGTGTGGTTTGATAATAGGCGTGATCTGGTAATCTGTTGTGTTTTATGAACATTATATTACATGCTCTGATTAACTTGTTTAATGTTCCTGCAAATTGAAGTCTTATATTGACACTGCATTATGTTACCAATTTATTAAAGTGTTGATTAATCTCTACAGGATCGTATCACTCCAGTACAGAGTTCATGGTGATTGTGTTTTAGCATTATGACAAGTTATCTTGAGAAATCTGATTTCAGATGATTATTGAATGTTACTGTTTATATCTTGAAATGCAATTGCATGCGTTTATTCAGATCAATAACAGAAGCAGATTGAGCACGTTGTGTTTCTAGGGTTGTAATTCCTTTGAGACTGCAGGATTGATGTTTTGATTGGAGTAGTTAGATAGAATCACAGCTTGATGAACTTGGTTATTGTTTATTCCAGTTGCTGTTCCATTTAGTTGTTGTTCCATTTCTGAATTGCTGTTCCATTTTTGAATTGCTGTTCCATTTCAATCGCTGGTCTATTTCAAGATTGCTGATTTGTTGTTTCATTTACTTGCCATTTCTTAAGGACAGACTCAGGCTGTAGTGAGTGTCAGCTTCTGCTATTTGGCTCCCAGACCTCTGATCTGCTCCCATCAGTTATGAAAGGGATAGGTTATTGCCACCAAACCCTTGGCTGATGTGTTGTTCCATTTCATCATTATTTCCTTTACTTGTCATTTCATTTATATTCATCAAGGACGCTCTCAGGCTATAGTGAGCCCCAGCATCTGCTACCTAGCTCCCAGACCTCAGATTTGTTCTCGTCAGTTATGAAAAGGATGGGTTATTGCTACCGAACCTTCGACTGATGCAATGCTTGGTGTGATTTAGCCTTTTGAAGTAGTTAAGTTGTAGACATGCAGCCATTTACTTTTGTAGCCTTTAAGTAGTTGTACTACGAGCATTACTCTGACAAGTGCTAAGCCTCAGACTGAGACACTCTTTTGAAATAGCAAGACGTTCCCGGATTGACATTCTAATGTGAGGTAACTAGAGGTGAAAGAGACCCTTTTTATAGCTCTACACTTACACTAGTAGCTAAAGAATTTTCTAGTTCAGGTCCTCAAGGAGAAACATGATGATCGTAATGAGATTATATCCTTCCTCAATGATCTACATCGAACCCAGTGGAAGGTGCAAGACAATTTTGCGTGTTTGGAGGCTCTTCTGAGTTGTCTGGACACTTGTCTAGAACATATGGAATAGCACATTTAGTGCAATTTTTCGTAGCCACCACCTTCGAGTTCTAGCCCAACAAATCCTACATGGATAACTTCTTCTAATACTTGATGACTACAGGATGTGTGATGATTTTGTTGGCTTTTTGGTTTACGACTTCTCTCTTATTCTAGATTTCTTAGTCCTTTTTGGTGAATATAAAACTTCTAGTGAATCATTTGTCAACCAATATATTTAGTAAGAATGAGGCTAGCATATTTTTGAAAAATTGTAGAAAGTTATGTAACTTTTTTACTTAATGAAATTTCTTGACTTACAAAAAAAAAATCTATTATAGTATTGTTGGAGATTTTTGGAATAGATATGTTTGATGGTATTTGAGCCATCCAATGTTTTAGATGGTTATTCCATCCATCATCAGGGACCAAAGAGCTTTTTGAGCTCTCGAAAATCTCTACCCCTTTCTTCCTTTCACCTAAAAAATCTCATTTGTTCCAAGCTTTCAAAGCTAATGACTATTCCAACGCTCTGATCATTAATGCCTTTCAAGTTGTCTCACACCCTAGACTCACCAATCTTGATCCTTCTCTTTCTTGTGGCCAAGTTATGCTCTCGTACATTAAAGGAACCACATATGATCTTGGCCAAGAAGAACATAAAAACCATATTCAAGCCCCATAAAATCCTCAAGCAATTATCTCGATTGACCAAAAGAAAATTAGAGCACATGCAAGGATGAGGAGTTTATCAGATTCCCTGTTCATGCAAGAAATCCTATATTGACCAAACAAGTTGTCCTTTCAAAGCTCGCTTCAAAGAACACATAGTTGATACCAACCACAAGCATATATCAAAATTTTCCATCATTGAACACTCATTTAAGTCCAAACATTTGAATTTTTTTTATAAATATAAAATCCTACCCTCTGTTTTTTTTTATAACCCTTGTGTTATTTGCGAAGCCACTGAAATCAAGAAAAACCCTAATAATTTTAATAAAGAGGATGGATACAAGCTTAGCCAATCCTAGAAGCCCGTCACCATCTCTCCCATTGAATCCCGCCCTTCCTCCTCCCCTTTAATGCCCTATAATGTTTTATTTTTCATCGGATCCAATTAGACCCTCGTCATTTCTTTATTAGTGTTTTACCTTAATTATTCATTATCATTCCTTTTTTTCTTCTAATAATTTCTAATTAAGTTTCATCTTTATTTTTACCTTGTTCTATACTCTCTTTCGTTTCATCTTTAGTTTTCCCTTGGTCTATATTCTCTTTCGTTTCATCTTGGTTTGTATTCTCTTTCAATTTCAGATTAACCTTTTTACACCTTCTTTGTTGCAGTCTCGTCATATAATTTTAAAAGTCTAATTATTTCCAAATATCATCTTTTTTTTTTTTGATCAAGTAAGAGTGGGACCTTCCATTAATCTAGAAAAATACATAATGTACAAAGAGCAGCACCAGCTCTGTGAAAATTCAACAGGCCACTGGGCTAGCAAAACCTGAACCTAACTCCAAAAACTGTGAAACGCCCGTACAAGACTACAAAGGAGCTGTAAACAAAACATCCGCCCACCTAGTGTGCAGAGAAACTAAGAAATACCCATTAACAGTCTGCCTGTGGGTTATGGCCCACAAAACCTATCGGACGCATTCAATTGAGGCTTTAAGCCTTAACACCCGACCACAACACTATAACAGGTTTTCCTTTTAAAAATCAGGACCATTCATTATATTGGAATACAAAAGAAAACAAGGGAAATCCCGCTCAACACCCATAAGGCCGGAATTCAAATATTTTACACCTGCGATTATAAATATCGACGGGTTCACACTCCTGGTCCATCGGCGTTCCGCTGCGCTCTCCATTCACCGATCTCCGATTGACCCAATCTTCGCCGTCGATTCCAATTTCCGATCCAATGGCTATCGGCACGTCGCTTAATCGCCCATCAGTGTATCGCAATTCTATCTTCACCATCCCTTAACCTCTTTCTAATTCGATTTGCGATTAGATCTTGGTCGTTGATCTAGCACTCGATCTGACAGTTTTCGTTGGCCTAATCAACCAACTTGCACGACAAACCTCAACCGTTGATCTACTCGTACTAGATCTGATGACTATTAGGGATTTCGAGTGGACAAGTAGCACAAGGATTAACCACCCGAAAAGCGGTTTCCTCTCTCCTCCTTGCTGCTGCGTGTTGCTTGATGAGTGGCATCGGGTGCTCACCTTTCAATACCGCTTAAGGGTTTGAGGTTGCCTAAAATACCACTTTTACTGTTGCGAAACCATTTTCCCTACAAATTAACTCCCCGCTCTTTCACCATTATTGTCCGTCAATCTGAAAGATCCAATGGTTCCTGTTCCTTTCTGTCTACACCGTTGATCTTCTGCTTATCGATGGATTTACGCTTAAACCCCAGTTTCTCTACCATACTCTGTCTTTACTCAGAACACTAGTCATCTCTCTGCTTATTTCTCATGCTTTGAAAGTACTCCCTGTCTTTGGTAGCCTGTCTATGACAGTCTTCGCGCAATTTCCCTGGGGGAGTCGACATCCAGTCATATCTTCTATTACTTTTTGAATAGAGTACTCCTTCATTCACCAAACGATCCGCTAACCTATTGGCTGTTCTGCGCACATGAACAAAATTGAGGGTTCTCAGGGCTCTCAGGTGGGATTGTATATGTTGATAGACCTGCAATAACCTCCAGTGTTTCGACACTCTTTCTGGTGTTGTGCCATTGCATATTTTCTTGACCAAATTAATTATCAATTCAAAGTCAGCTTCAATGATAGTATTATGTAAATTTGATTCAATCAAGATTTCTAGGTATTTCTCTAGGGCCATGAGTTCCACCATATTATTAGTGGCCTTCCCCAAATGACTATGAAAGATGACTTTTATGTATCCCTGCTCATCTCTTATGACTTTGCCATAACAAGCCACCCGAGGGTTTCCTTAAGAGGCTCCGTCTATATTGAATTTCAAAAAACCATGAGGAGGAGGTTGCCAGAAGTCCTTATCTACTGTTATATAACTTACAGCCTTGCTTATGCCCTAGGGGAAAGGCACCTGTATACCCAAATGTAATAGTATTTATGCATCCTGGTCTTGAGGTGGGTTCTCGGGGGTTTCTTTAGAAGGATTCCTACAGTCTCTTTGAGCTGTCTAATAATCTGAGCTATGATGCTTTGGGATGAGCCAATTCTATTCTTGAAAATCCTATTGTTGCGTTCTTTCTAGACATCCTAGATTAAAAAGCCTGGAACCAGAGTCCAAGCTTTGTTGATTATTTCATTTTCAGAGAAGTTTCTCCTCCAATTCTTCAAAGTGCCAGTAATGCTGAAATTGTCCCTATCCATTTGTCTGAATATTGAAGCCACCCAATTCCACAAGGTGGAGGTGAATGGGCAGAGGTTGAGTAGATGTTTCATTTTTTCTTCTTGTAATTCGCATAATTGGCATCTAGATGGACCGGCTACACCTCTTTTCCGAAGGTTTTCCCAAGTCAGAATTTTTTTATGTTGCACCAACCACATGAACAGTTTGATTTTCATCCAGTGTTGGTTCTGCCATAGGTCCTTCCATACCTTATCAGGGTTTGGAAAGTCAAGCCCTAGGGCCATTCTCTTGGCTTCTTTGAGGTTGAAGTTGCCTTCATTGTTTCTTCCCCATCTCAATTGGTCTGACAAAGTTGATGTCAAAATCTTTCTCTATTCCAAGATCACTACAAGAGCTTCTGCTTGGGCCTTCAAAGGGGTTTCTTCACTATATACCAGGTCCTTCCATATTCTCCATTTTCCCTTGCTCCTAGCCTGATCCCAGAAGTCATTTACCCTGAGTAAACCTTTGTTGTCAGTGTCATTCTTGAGTTTGGCTAGTTCTTCACTTAACAAGTTAGGTTCCTATTGCCAGTTGTCCTCCCAAAACCAAGATAGGTTTCCATCTCTGATCTCCTAGAAACTGTGTTTCTGAACAATGGCTCTATTCTCCCATGCTTTGTTCCAAATGTGGGAGCCTTTGATGCACCCAGACATTCGAATGTGATCCCTTTCTTGCCAATTATTTGCATACTTCTGTTTCCAGACCTTGGCCCAAGGGGTTACTGATTCCTTTAGCCATCTCCACCATAGTTTTGCCCCCAAAACTTTGCTTAGGGTTTCAAGGTCATGGATTCCCAAACCTCCATGTGTCTTAGGTTTACAGATCTTATCCCATGCTACCAAAGCCCATTTCTTTTTCTCTTCCCCTTTGCCCCAAAGAAAGTCTCTTTGGATATCTAATGTGTTGCACAACTCCTTTAGGACCAGGAAGGGTTGAAAACATGAAGATGGGAATAGTTTGTAGGACAGCTTTTGTTAGCACTAGCCATCCTGCTAAATTCAAAGACCTACTTGTCCATTTCCGGACTTTGTCCTGGAGTTTATTAGTGACTGGCTCCCAAACTGCCTTGTTTAGAGATTTGTCCGTTAGAGGTATTCTCAGATATTTGGCAGGTAGTTGTTCTCTTTGAAAGTCGAGAATTCTGGTGAGGTTTCTCTAAATAGCAATGTCAGTATTAAAAAAGAAAATCTTTGATTTGGTAAGGCTTACCTCTGTACCAGCAACCATAACAGGATTTGCTTGAAGGCTTTAGCTTCCTTGACCATGGGTGTACCCTGCAGCATAGTGTCATCCACAAATTGTTGATGAGTCAAGGCATCCCCATTCAAGGTGAGTTTGAGACCCTGGATTTTTTTTCCTTCTTTGGTTGATTTGATCACATTGCCTAAACCTTCCATCATGAGAATAAAGAGGAAGGGGGAGAGCGGATCTCCTTGTTTGAGGCCTCTCGAAGGCCTAAAGGTTCTAGATGGTGAGCCATTAAGCAGGATTGAAAAACTAGCTGTGGTGACAAGGGCCATTACCCATCTTATCTAGTTATGGTCAAAGCCATACGCTTTTAGTACTTCCCTGATGTATGCCCAGCTTAGTTTATCATAAGCTTTCGCTAGGTCAAGTTGTATGATCATACCTGCTTGCTTATTGCTCTTGAGAGAATGAACCACCTTGTGAGCTTGAATGATGTTATTTAGAATTTTCCTTCCTTCCACATATCCAGTTTGCTCCTTAGACACAAGAGTTGGAAGAAGGGGCTTGAGCCTGTTTGCAATTACTTTGGATATAATTTTGTACACCACATTGCATAAAGCTATGGGTCTAAATCTATCTGGTGTCATAGATTTTTCCTACTTTGGAATCAAAGTTATGAAAGAGGCATTAAGCGCCCTAAAAACAGTTTTGTTTTTCCTCGAGTCCTCCACCACATCAAGAATATCTTGTTTGACTATTTCCCAACATGATTTGAAGAAGTCTACATTGAACCCATCCGGGCCTGGAGCTTTCCCGTTTTTCATCTCTTTGATGACTTCACTAACCTCCTCTTCAATCACTGGCCTGTTAAGATTGTAATTGTCTTCTCTTGTTACAAGCCTAGGAATGTGCTTTGTGAAGTTGTTGATATATTGTGATCTGTCTACGAGAGGCTCCTCTACTATGCTTTGGAAATGTTGTAACATAGCAGATTCTATTTCTTTGTGGGTGCTGAGATATTTTCCTTGAGTATCTCTGAGTTTTGAAATCCTGTTATGAGACCTGTGATCCATGGTTGACTTGTGAAAAAAAATTGTGTTTCTTTCTCCTTCCTTTATCCTTTGCACTCTCAATTTCTATCTCCTGAAGATCTCTTCTTTCTTGCATTTGTCTTCCCATTCCTGTTGAAGAGAGACCACTTGTATTTTCCTTTCCTTGATAAAGCCATCTGTGATGAGGACCTGGTTAATTCCCTATAGTTTCTGTTCAAATTTTTTTTTGGCTTTGAAGATATTTCCAAACTCATTTTTGTTCCACTCTTTGAGCCTGAGTTTGATGTGTTTTAGTCTCTGATGCAGAAGGAACATATTAGTTCCTTGAATGGGCATATCTTCTGCCCACCATTTTCCAATATTGTTGATGAAGTCAGGGTGGGTGAGCCAAATATTTTCAAACCTAAAAGGTTTGTTTCTCGGAGTGCCTATAAAAGAAGCTTCAAGTTGGACAGGCTAGTGATCTGAGCCTCCAAAAGGGAGGATTAAAGCAGACAAGTCAAGGCCTGTGAGAATGAGGTCCTCAGAGATTATGAATCTATCTAGTTTAGAGGCAACTTGAGAAGTCCCTCCCCGCTTATTATTCCAGGTGAAGGTACCATTTTTTGTCTCCGTATCCACTAGCCTCATGTCGTTTAGGATATGGAGTCTCTGCCTAGTGTTCTGGTCCCACCTTTTTTTTCTAAAAGAGATCTAATCATATTAAAGTCCCCTCCTAGAATCCAGGGCATAACAGGATATCTTTCTCTTAGCTCCTCCAGTGAGCTAAGAAGCCTGAGTTTGTCTTCAAGTTTTTGAGGACCATAGACATTTGTGATCAAATAGACTTCCTTATCACCCAAAGGTTGGATCACCATTGATAGGTAGTTCCTGGATGCTTCAGCATCTAAGATTCCAAGTTTCAGGGGGTTCCAAAGTGTGAGAATCCCTGTTGTTTGCTTTAACTTCTAGATATTCATACTTGATGAGCCATTTGCTATGTATCTCTCTTATTTTATCTATTGAACATTTTGTTTCCTGGATAAACACCATATCTAGTTTTTCTTCTTTTATTCTATTACTAAGATTTCTTTGTTTCCTTTTGCTTCCTAGACCCCTAATATTCTAGGTTGTAAGCTTCATTAAGAAAGGTTTGTAAATGAGTAACTAGTAAGGTCTTTCATCTTACCTGAGTTGATCATGAGTTTCCCACACTCTATCAGCAGCTCATTCTGTCTTTTTCTTCCTCTTTTCCTGCCTGGGTTCTTGGGAGCGTGTCCCGATGTTGCCTCCATCATTTTTACCCCTCCTTTTTCCTGGCTATCATGGTTTATTTTGACTCCAGAACCCTTTGCTTGAGATCTCCAAAGGAAGAGTTGTTGTACTCTATCAAACTCCTCTTGTGGTAGAGAATCAACCCCTTTGGTGGTTCCCTACTCTAGGAAATTTTCTAGATCGAGATTCTCCCTTTCAAGAATTTCCTGCAAATCATGGTCCTCTGTTCCAACCTCGCTTGGGGTCATCTCATGGTCCCTGTCAAGTTCCATAGTGCTTGGAAGACCCTTCTTTAGTTTTTTGTTTTCAGGTATATCCTCCATGCTGTCATATTTTTCCTTCTCTACAGGACTATCCTCCAGTACCTGGTTCGTTCCATTGTTCCCATCTTCTTCTTCTAATATCTTGAATCTATTATGACTTGGTTGCTTCTCCTCGTTGATTTTCTTTTGGTTCTTTTTCCCTCCTTTCCCTCTGCCTCCCACCTTGGTAAAGCCTTCAGTATCTTTGCCTGTGTTGGTTTTAATATTGCTCTCCATTTTGTTTAATGGGCAGTCTCTGAAGAGGTGCCCGTGTTCATGACATTTGCGACATCTGAATGGGACATGTTCATAGTCCACCACCTGCACCCATTCTTCATCATATACTTCTAGAATGATTTCGTTTGGAAGTGCTCCATATAGGTCCATTTCTACGCATATTCGAGCAAAGGAGGTGTATTTTCCTCGCAGAGTCACATCTGATTTTTTTTAAAAATGACCTAGTTTATTGCCTGTGGCTTTTAAGGATTCTGGCAGCCAATAATCTAAAGGTAGGGAGTAGAGTCTTATCCATACCGGCACTGATGTGAATGTCTCTCATTTCGGGATAAAATTCATCACCCATGGTCGCATGTAGAGTCTTGCAGCAGCATAAAAATATGGTCCTCCTTCAAACAATCTATCTTTATCCTCTAAGTTTGTGAACACTACTGTGAAGAGACCTTTGGACCCAAGGTGAAGATTTATTTCTCTCTTAGGTTTCTAGTGGTTCTTTATCCATGCATGCAAAGCCTTCTCTGTTGGCCATATCCCCATAAATTTGCATATTATTACATACGCCGCCATGTGATCCCTATGCACCTGTAGCGTTGGATCACTTAAAACAACCCGGGGTGTGATGGTTGACCTAGGTTTACAGAGTCCTGTCATATTCTTGTGCTCAGTTTTCTAACTGCCTCCTCTTGTTCTCTTCTCTCTTCTAACTTCCTCATGATTCTCTTCTTGTTCCTGTGATCTGATGTTTTTCTATTTTTCTATGTTGATACTCCCAATTTCTGCCTCCATTGGTTTCTTGAAGCTGTTCGAAACTGCACGACTGTAGGAGGGAGTGGAACTCCCCCCTCCTCGCCCCTCCATGGTAACTAGCATTGATGCCCTATTGCAAATCCTAGTTCAACTCACTTCCCTTGTTGCCGTCTTCTTGGTCCCTTTGACTACTTTCATTTAGTATCCTCCAAATATCATCTTTCAAAAATTACTCTATTTTTCAATTAATTTTATAAGTCTAATTATTTCCAAATATCAATTTTTTTGTAAACTTGGCAGGACTACATCTTCATCATATCCAATATATCACCCCAATTGGGGCGAGAAATTAGTGCCTTAATAGAACACCCAATCACCATTTATCCAAAACCCCATAAACTCCCACTATCAATTTTCAACTTTACTCTGATTTTCAATTATTTTATTTTCAAATTATCAATTTTTCAATATGCTCTCGTTAGAATTTGTATCATTTTCTTTAGTTCTTATTTTTATATTTTTAAATTATTTAATTTTTAATTAATTCTAATTCAATTTTATTTTAAATTATTTATTCTTCAAATTGGAATTTTATTGAACGTTAACACGTTCTTGTTTTTGTTAATTAACTATTAACTTTTTAACTAATTCTAATTTTATTATTACTTATTATTTTTATTTTTAATTCTTATTTGAATTTTCATTTCCGATTCGTATTTTAATCCTTATTTTAAATAACTCTTTCTTTCATTCTTAATTCTCATTATTTTATTATGAATTCTTATATTTTCCTTCCTATTAAGTTTTAATCGATTCTTATTTTAATTTATTTTAAATTTTTTATTTTAATTTGGAATTTGGTTAAATTACCTAATTTTTATTGTTATTTTAAATTGCTTAATCCTTAATTCTAAATTTTCAGTTAATCATTTTTTATTATTAATTATTTTTCTTAATTAATTCTTATTTGAATTCTTATTTTCAGTTAATAAATATTATTAATTTTAATTTTAATTTTAAATTATTCAATTATTAATTTTTAATCGTTAACTTTTAACTAATTCTTATTTTATGTTTTTTAATTAAAAAAAATGTTATTATTATCTCTAGTTAATTAAGTTAAACGTATTAATTAATTGTAATAATTTTTTTTAGAAAATTAACCTTTAACTCATCGGATACTTAGTTTCTTTTTTCCTATAAAAAGGCTCTTAAGCACTTGTTTACTCACAAAGTTTTCTTGTCCTTGATGATGGATGGAGTAACCATCTAAAACGTTGGACGGATCAAAAACCATCACATGGTTCTCTTCCAGAAATCTCTAACATTATGAATAACTATGGAATTCTTCGATCATCTATTATAATAGTTAATGAAACAATCCTCAATATAAGTTTGATTGTCAAAGCATATTAGCAATAAAAGGTTTGCAAGGTAAAGTCAATAATAAAAGAATTTTTGACAACCATTGCACAAACTAATAATATATATCTAAAGATACCTCAATAATAAGATATTAAACAAACTTATCGACACACACATGGTTAATAGAGATTGGAAAAAGGGTAGTGGATAAATTTTGTTTATATGTTAATTTTGCATGTATTTTATTTTAAAAAAATACCTAAATTTCAGTTTTTTTTTAATTATTCACCCAAAATGGAAAAAATATTTTACTTTAAACTATATAAAATCCTTAAAATTTGGAATCTTTAGTAGTTGAAATGTAGATAATTAGTCATATTACCAAATATTTCTACGCTTTAAGATAAGTATGGATCCTTAAAACAAAAAGTATCATCAACATAGAGTCATAGTCAACATATAAGTTATGAATAAGATGGTGATCAACAAGTCAATAATGAATTCATTAAAGTGTGTTTACAACTATCATTTAGTTTCATTGTAACTATAAGTTAATCATGGACAACTACTTATGTAGGAAGTTGCAATAGCAACTAAGCAATTGAAATAGATTATAAACAAACCTTGAAAAAAAAATTCTAAGCAAATGGAAGATATATGTGGAATTCTAATTTTGATTAGAGGAGAAACAATAAATTGTCAACATATTAGGTCCCTATAATACTAGTGTATTCCCTCATTGTTATTGTCAGTGTAGCCCCATTATTATTATTGTTGTGCCTATGTAGTCCCCATATTGTTATTATTGTGCCCTATAGAAGCTCACTATTGTTATTGTTGTGCGCTTACATTATTATTGTTATGTCGGCTCTGATTATATTGTGACCCTCTTAGACTTCTATATATAGAAAGGAGGTTTTGTCATTTGAATCATCCAAGAATTGTTCATTTGTGTAATGTAAAAGAGATTTCCCCCTCGAAGAGGCTAATTTTGAAGTCGTTGATCTATCTCTTCTTCTATTTTGTGTGTTGGTTGCATAGCATTTGGTATCAGAGCTTGGGATTCTAGGGTTTTGCTTCTTCAAACAGGTCATCTTGGCATTTTCGATATAACATTTGTTATACGAGGCTTTAGAAGCTAAATTTTTTATCATGTGGAACTGAAATCTTAGTGAATTTTGTGTAAAAAATTCAGATCTTGGTTTGCTATAGTTTCAGAGATATGATCAGGGGAAGTTAGGGTTTTTGTAGGCTCCAAAATTTCATCTCAAACAAGTGACCTAGGGAAAATCATCATAAATTTCGTTTCCGGAATCGGATTTGAATTATGTGAAAAGTGGTTGAAATTGCACAGACTTTAGTTTTTGTGTAGAAATTTCAGGGTCGAAACAGTGACACGTGGCACTCCATACAAGTTCGCTCTACTAAACCAGTCTATAATCAGGTCATCGTGGGATATTGGGCATAAATCTTTCCTGAAGACTCCAATCTTGGTATAATTTGCGGGGTTGGAAAGAAGACTCATAGTGCTACCACAAGATGAAATTTCGGACCTTGGAGATCCGCAATTACAGAGATACAATAGATTCAATATCAAGCTCCTACAAAGCGAAAAAAAGGCATGTAGTTTTTAAAATTTTCATAAGTTTTGTTTGAAGATCAGTTTGAAGTGATTCAAAGGGCATAGTGAAGCGTAATTATCATTAATTGATTCCCCGAAGAAAGAAAATGGAAACACCTAGTAAGAAACCTGAAATCTCTACTATGACACATGAAGAAGAGGAAGAAATGCAACATGATATATCAGAATTACGAGACCAAGTGCGATAAATTTCTCTCTCACAAAAAGTAACAGAAGCTAAGATGGATGGTTTGAAGAATGTCATGGAAGTTAAGATCGATGGTATAGAATAAAAGCTGGAAGGTTTGACAAAGTTGCTACAATAAATGCTTCCTAATGGTGAAAAGGTAGTAGAGAAAACTCATGATGAGAACAAAATAATTGTTTATCATGATTCCATAGAATCTAAGATTGGATTGGAGAACCACCATACTCCAAAGATTGATATGAGGAAGTTTGATGGAAAATATCTCGTAACATGGATACTACAGATGGAGCAATATTTTGATCTCCATAATGTGCAAAACACACAAAAGGTATGCATTTCAACTTTATATTTAGAACCCAATCAGTTTGGATGGTACCAATGGCTTTGATCTCGTAAAAAAATTGTTACCTAGTCAATTTTTATAGAGGAAATGATAGCACAATATGCAAATGCAAATCTAAAACAAAAGGGTTCAATGGTGGAGCACATTGAGGAATTCCCAAAATTGAATATAAGGGTAGATAATATTCTAGAGGAGCATAGGATCGATGTCTTCATAGGGACTTTAAAGGATAAAATCCAACATGAGGTTCGCCTTTGGGAACCTGTTTCATTAGAGAAGGCATTCGGGTTGGAAAGAAAAACTGAAATAAAAATTATGGCAATAAAGAAGCCTACCACTCACAACTATAAAAATGGAAGTGTTGTTGCTCCTAGCCTTCCATAACCTACAAGGTTGACACCACAACAATTGGAAGAAAAAAGAGCAAAAGGAATTTGTTACAGTTGTGATAGAAAATACACTAAAGGTTATAAGTGTGCTGAGAAGAGATTATTTTACATAGATTGTGAAGAGGAGGAAGAAAAATAACAAGAAACGTCAAAAGAAGAGGATATACACCAAGAACCAACCCCAGAGAAAGAAAAAATGAATTCGACCATATCTTGTAATGCATTGGCAGGAATTACTACTCCTCAAACCCTCAAGATAGAAGGACATATCAATAAGAAGAAGGTAATAATGTTGTTTGATTAGAGTATTACCCATAATTTTATTCATAGTAAGATAGCCAATGAATTGAATTTCTTCCTATATCCAGCACCAGAGTGCAAGTGATCGTTGCAAATGGAGGAACCATAAATTTCTATGGAAATTGCCATAATATCAAGCTATCCATGAGAGAAAATGTATTAAATAGTCCAATGTTTTCCATTCCAATGGGTGGTGCTGATGTTGTACTAGGAGTCCAATGGTTACAATATTTAGGTACGATAGCTTTTAACTTTCAAGACTTTTCTTGAATTTTTTTTAGGAAGGAAAGGAAGTTGAATTAAGGGGTATCACAGGGAAACCAGGAAAGATAATAAACTCTAATGGCATGACAAAGCTTCTAAATAAATAACAATGGGGTGTAATTGCACAATTATGTTCGCTAGAGTTTCAAACATCGAAATCGTCTACTTCTCCAGATCTCCAAAAAGCCTTAGACAATCATTCCAAGATATTTGAGACTCCCAAAGGTCTCCCACCTATTCGTGATCATGATCATGCTATTCATTTGATTCCAGGAAGTGTTCCTCCAAACATCACGCCTTATAGATATCCCTATTCCCAAAGAGTGATATTGAACGTATGGTTGTAGAAATGCTAGAGGCTCGTATAATTCAACCTAGTCAAAGTTCTTTCTCTACTCCAGTAGTATTGGTGCAAACAAAGGATGGATCATGGTACATGTGCCCAGATTATAGGGAGATCAACAAGCTCACTATTAAAGACAAATTTCCCATTCCGGTCATTGATTAATTACTGGGTGAATTACATGGATCAATTTACTTCACCAAGTTGGATCTTCGTTCAGGATATAATCAAATAATAATGAATATTGAAGACATTCTGAAAAAAAACATTTAGAACTCATGAGGTTCATTATGAATTTTTGTTCATGCCTTTTGGCCTTACCAATGCAACTTCTACATTTCCAGGTTTGATGAATTCCATTTTCAAACCCTTCCTTAGAATATTTGTGTTAGCATTTTTTTATGATATACTAATATAGAGAAACTCTTTGAAGGATCATGTTCAACATGTTGGCAGGATGCTTAAACTATTGGAGAAGAAGCAATTATATTTAAAAAATTCCAAATGTTTCTTTGGAGTACATCAGGTGGAATATCTAGGTCATATTGTATCTCATGAGGGTCTTAAGGTAGACCCTAACAAAATTAAATCCATTAAGGAATGGAAGATCCCTACATCCATAAATCATTTGCAAGGATTTCTCAGCTTGATAGGGTATTATCGCAAGTTTGTTAAGAATTATGGGAGAATAGTAGCAACTCTAACATCATTACTGAAGAAAGATGCATTTCCTTGGACTCCTAAAGAAGCTAAGTCCTTTGAACATCTTAAAGAGGAAATGTGCCAAGCACTAGTCTCAGCTATGCCAGACTTCACAAAAACCTTTATTGTGGAATGTGATGCCTCAGGAAATGGATTTGGTGTTGATTTAGTGCAAGAGAGAAGACCCATTGCTTTTGAAAGTCATCCAATCAAAGGAAAGTATTTGCACAAAGCTATTTATGAGAAATAAATGTTGGTAATACTACGTGCACTTAAAAAATGGCGACCTTACCTAATGGGAAGACAATTCAAGGTAAAAACATATCATGATAGTCTTAAATAATTTTTAGAGCAAAGATTATCTTCCGAAGAGTAGCAAATAAGTGTCACAAAGATGTTGAGTTAATACTTTGAAATCATCTACAAAAAGGGAAGCAAAATTTTGTTGGAGATGCACTCTCAAGAAAGGATGAGGATGTGGAAGCATTGATTTGTGCCATTTCTATTATCCAACCAGATTGGATAACCAAAGCAAGGGATGAACAAAAGAATGACGAAGAAGTGTGGGCACCCATTCAAGATTTGCAGCAAGTTCCCAGTACATATGAAACATTTAGATGCAAAAATGATTCATTATGGTACAAAGATTTATTATACCTTTGTAAGAATTCCAAACTCAAACAAAATATTCTTCTGGAATTGCACACATCTCCCTTAGGAGGGAACTCAGGATTTTTAAAAACTTACCACAGGGTTAAGAAGGAATTTTTTTGGGATGACCTTAAATTTGATATTCAAAATTTTGTGGTGGAATGTTTGGTTTGCCAACAAAATAAAGTTGAGATAATTAAGACCTCGGGTCTGTTACAACCTTTATCCATTCCAAGTCAACATTGGGAGGAGGTTTCAATGGATTTTATCACAGGTTTACCCAAGTCCGAAGGAAAGAGTGTCATCATGGTGGTAATTGATAGACTTACCAAGTATGCACACTTTTGTCACGCATTATCTCATTCATTTAAAGCCAATAGCTACCATATTTATGGAAACAATTCAAAAACTACATGGAAACCCAAAGATTATTGTAAGCAACAAAGATCCCATTTTCACTGGAGAGTTTTGGACGAAATTATTTTCTTGTCTAGGTATTCAATTAGATCATATCTCATCTTATCATCCTCAATTTGATGGGAAAACTAAGATAGTGAAAAAATGTTTGGAAGGATATCTTTTTTGCCTTGTATCAGATAAACAGACACAATGGGCCAAGTGGTTACCTCTGGCTGAATGGTGGTATAACACTTCCTTCCATACTGTAGCAAAAATGACCCCATTTATGGCATTTTGTGGATATCATCCACCATCCATCACATCATCTTTAATATAAAATTCTAAGATTCAAGTAGTGGAAGGTCACATCGAGCATCAACAAAAAGTTCTCCAACTCTTAAAGGATAACTTCGCTTTGGCGTAGAATAGAATGAAACAACAAGCAGATCAACATCACAATGAAAGAAGTTTTGATGTAGGTGACTAGGTATTTTTATAGCTACAACCATACAAACAAATGTCCCTCAAGCAAGCTAAGAAGGATAATAAATTATCACCAAAGTATTATGGTCCTTACAAGGTGTTGCAAAAGATTTGTACTATGGCATACAAATTGGAGCTTCCCGCATCTTCCTGAGTGCACCTAGTTTTCCATGTTTCATGCTTAAAGAAGGTTATAGGTGACAAGATCCCAATTCAAACAATATTTCCAAAACTTGACAAGGAAGGAAAAATCATATTGGAACCTGAAGTAGTCACGGAAACAAGAACTTGACATCTACGAAATCGATCAATTTCAGAGTATCTCATCAAGTGGAAGAACTTCACCGCTAATAATTCCACATGGGAGGATGAGAATTTTATATAGAAGCATCTAGAACTACTCAAGCATTGAGGACAACACTTTTTTGAAGGAGAGGGGCATGTTAGGTCCATATAATACTAGTGTATTCCCTCATTGTTATTGCTAGTGTAGCTCCCTTATTGTTATTGTTGTGCCCATGTAGTCCCCATATATTTATTATTGTTCCCCATAAAAGCCCACGATTGATTATATTGTGACCCCTTAGACTCCTATATATAGAAAGGAGGTTTTGTCATTTGAATGATCCAAGAATTGTTCATTTGTGTAATGTAAAGGAGGTTTCCCCCTCAAAAAGGCTAATTTTGAAGTCGTTGATCTATCTTTTCTTCTATTTCTTGAGCTAGTTGCATAACACAACATGGAAAACCAAACAATATTCAAATTAAAACAATATTGTCTCAAAACTATACTAAACATACAATAATCCAATGACTTATTCAATGTCTCTTTTACTTGCAAATGGATCTAACTAATATTTTCAACAAATTTTTCCACTTTTAATGCCCAGTGATGTCTTCCGTCACTCCCCCTTGTTGTCAATATATAACAACTAAGGGTGAACCTAGAAAATACCTTTGAAGTAAGTTTAAAAGAGAACATATAGAAAGAAGTATGTTCTACTCTATTATAAGAGTGTTGAATATGTTCGTTATGTGGTATATTAATTTCACGACCTCCCCCACATGCGCAATTTGTTGCATTGGGTTCAACAAGGTGGGGGGCAAGGGGATCACAAGTGGGTAAAATATCCCCTTGTATAGGTGTCAAAAAGGGGTAGGGGAAGTGATCTGTAAGTTGTTGTGGATATTTCACTAGAAAGTTGATCACAACATATCTGATAATAAAAATTACTGAACTCTAAAATCTATACTAAGGGTTAATTTTTCCTTTGATTTCTAGAATTTTAAGTTATTATTTACTGATATGCATGCAAAATATAAATATGCGGAAAACAAAGAAAAAAATTATGATCTTTAAACCGTCATGGATATTCCACTAGACAGTTCATCACAAGAAGTCTGATAGAATTATGCTTCAAATCCAAAATGTATACTATGAGGGTTAATTTCTCCTTAGATTTCTAGATTCATTAATTATTATGTTATGCTTATTCATGTAATAGATCAAATATAAAGAAAATATATAACAATGAAAATGAAACTCACAATCCACAAATTAACACAAGATATAACCTAAGAAACCCTTTGGGGAGAAAACCCAACTAAAAGGTGAGGTTACTCTACTCTTTTTCTCTAAATGAGAAATGGATGCAAGTACAAAAATGTGAGGACTGTGGCCCATGGGATACTATAGTGCAAAAACCTTCTTTGTTTTCTCTCTCCTTATCCACTATTGGCTACCCTACTCATCTATGGAACAAAATGAATTTAGATGGAATGGAACGCCTTTTCCTCCTTATGGCCTAGTTATAACATAATTTGATAACATACTAGTAGTTAATTTGGACTCCTTCATTTTTTAACTAGAATTATAATATCAACTCTCATAGAGTCTTCTTCATTATGATCACATGGCTAACCCATTTTACAAGAATAATGGGGGATAACATGGAATCCTCCTGAAGTATGGTGGTAAAAACAATATGGTCAACTTCTAAGTGGCATAAATTTTGTACAATGACTTTGATTGAAGCAATTCTTGTGTCATTGGAAAGGTACCTACATGTAGAATAGTGAGAAAAGGTGTTTTAATTGAGAGGTAAATTTTTTTCCCTAAAATTTTTCATTTAATTCCTCAAACTACTTCTGGAAAAACAATTAACGTAATTTTCCAAATAGGGTCCCACCGATAAAAATGGTCATGTGACCTAATTCCTCCACCTTATCCAGATTGAAAGCATCAACATGGATGAAAAATAATATAATGTTCCATTCGAGCTCACACCTCCCCATTTTGGGAGGTGTTTGGTCCTTAAATGCTTCTATTGAATGAGGTGAGGAAAATTTTTCCCCACCTTCTCTTAGGTGTACCATTTAACCTTTCCTTGAAGCTACCCTTTCAACCCAATTTTCCCAAGGTCATGTTGCCTTGTGTTGTAGTTCTAGACCTCTTTTGCAAAATTGTATCTTTTGTTAACTCTACTTGAGCATTTGGTGCCAAATCCTCTATAGAAGAAAGGACATGTTCCTCTTATCAATCTAGCAAGGAAAACTTAGAGAGTTTCATGTTCTTTGCATTCAATGTTGAGTAAATGCACATGTATGGGGGGGGGGGGGGGGGAGATTGAGTCCATAGGAATTATCTCCCACATTTTCCGGTATCTCAAATGGACTTCTTGGTGCTCAAGACGAAAATAGGGGTTGAACGTGAATTAGACAACATAACCCCTTCAGACACTAGCACTTTTGGCAACACCTACAAGCAAGTGAAGTCTCACCCAAGGCATCTTTGGAGGACTGTAGGAACCTGGACAATTCTGCGGTGATGAGGGAGGTGGAGACCTTACACTGTCATATATTAAACATATTATTTAATTCTATTATTTAGAAAAATAAAATGAGGTGTACCATTATTCTATGTAGTAAACCCATCATTAATACATTTAAAATAATTATAATGTAAAAAAAACAAGTCATCACATAATGCATACAACACAATTACCTAAAACAAATCTATCAATTAATACTGAAACTTGTCCATTATAATTTCTTTCATCATGGCTCACCAACCTATGTCAATTACCATTACAGTGTGAGACTATCATAAACATATATGGGAAGAATAACACATAAAAATCCTATGTAAGTGTGTCTTTCATTTTGAAGCCTTTATCTATTTACAGATTTACATTCAGGCGTAAACCGACCAAAAACCCTTTAGTAGTAAAATATTACTACAGGAAGTAAACATTAATATGGGAAAAAACATACAAAATAATCTTAATGGATTTCCTTATTCTCCATATTTCCACAGGCTGACCCTCAGTTGATCTTCCTGTGTGGTGCTAATTTGTGTAGTTCCCAAAAATTGTACCCAAGTTATGTTTTTAAAATATTTTATTTTATTTATTTTAGATTTCATTGGTTGTCGGGTTATTTCTCTTATTATGTAATCATTACTGATTTGATTTGTATTCCTCCTCCCAATGCTTGTATTTAGCTGGTGCTTTTAATCATCTACCTACAATATTATTTTGAGTAAGTAATAGACGTATATAATATTTAAAGATACACTAATTGGAATGTGTAACTGTCATTATAGCTTAATACTCACCAATTGAATTGTAAGTCACATGGTTTCAGGCGGTGGAGTGGGGATTAACTCAGGAAGACAAAAACCATCAATTTCACATCTGGGAAAGATAAGAGGTGCCTCTTCTACTCTCAAAAACTCATCGGTACACATATATTTCTGCAAATAAAGAATAGACTATGTAAATCATTTCAAAGCTCATGGTAAATCAAATCTTCAATATAATTTATCATCCAAGCAACAAGTTCTTATCTGTCAAAACAACTGTGTCTCTTCTCTAATGTGTCCATTTCCAATGAACAATGAACTAGAGAAGGTATGGCGGGGAATTGAACCAGTGACTTAACATCTTAACATCTAGGAGTGCCTTAACAACCCACCCCATTTCTAATGAATATTAAATTATCAGTAATTTCATCACCGCTCATTTAATATAACAAATTAACATTGCAAGTAGAGTTGCAACATCGTTTTGAATATGGTAGTCGTCAAAATTGTTTAAATCTCCGAGGAAATTTTTAAAATTTGGTATCCTTCACTATCATATTTATTATTATAAATATTCTGCTAAATCTTCACCAAATTTGTACTCGTTGGGCTAACTATGTTTAAATTCATTTAACCAATAACTATTATATTTATTTGTCAACTTAGCACGCCAATTAATTCTTGACATAGTCCAACTATACATTTTATTAATACGTTATGAACTAAAATATTTAAAAAAAATCGATCTAAATATATTATATTATATTATAAAATTATCTTATATTATATTATAAGATTATATCTTTATTATTTTATTTTAAATATTTTATTCGTTTATTATGTTTCTATTTTTTTTTAACTTTGTTTTGAATTATAAGTTTCATTTAAGTGTGTTAATCATTATATAGTTTCACTTAAGTTTATTAACCTATTATATATTTTAATTATTAATTTAATAAAATTTAAAGAAGAATTAAAACTTCATCACATGCTATAATATTAATATCAATTTAAATATTGTTATTATATAATTTAATGTTAATTAAACTTTAATTAACGAAGAAAGTAGAATAATTATTATTTTATAATTAAAATTTCAAATTACAAACATATCTTTATAATTAAAAACTATAAACTAAAATCAAATTTAATATAATTATATTTAATAAAAAAATAAACTAAAATCAAATTTATTATAATTATGATGATGATGATGATGATGGTTAACGTCCGCTGAGACCAAATAATGATCTATCGGACCTAAAAAGACAAATTATTTATTTTGATTTAAGATTTTATTCCTATGCTCAAAAAGCTTGGAGAGAAGCCTCCCGAGTTCACTATAATTTTGGCATTGTAAAAGGCTAGGAAGGTCAGTATTGTAACAAAGGTTGTGAAATTGAGATCTAATGTGGTTGTATGCAGGACACTCTAAGAGAAAGTGGTTTTCATCCTCGATGCTCCTATTCTCACAAATATGGTAGATCCTTTCCATCCATGGCGTTTTAGGAACTGCCCAGCGGCCAATTTCACTATGGAGCTCATGAGAATTCGTTCTAATCTTTGCTATATTAATTTTCTTCTTTGAGCTAGTTAGAATAGAGAGATACTTTTGATCTTCAAGGGTGGGGTTGATGACCTTCATATAATAACTTAATTTTCTTTTAGACGCGAAATCTTTCTCACACCACAATTTTTCTTTGAACTTAGAAGTAACAATATCTTTAATGTTATTTATGTTTTGCAAAGCATCATTCTCATTGATCTCCCAATAGTTTAGCTAGGCCCTTGTGTCCTTATGCCATCCTCAGTTAAGCCTTAGGTGGTTTTGGCTGGAATTTAAAGCTAGCTTAGGAAGTCTATGATTGTCTATGTTATTGAGCTTGTGCTTGTACAACAAAAACCTGCGCATAGCTAGGCTCTCAATAGGAGAAAGACCTGCTTCTATAAGGAGAATAGGATAGGGTGTATTACTTTTAATTTTCAGGTTATAAGTTATAAAACGCTTCTGGATTTGCTCAATCTTCCTCCATGATTCTCTGGAGATGCTGCAGCCCCAAACTTCACAGCCATATAAGATAACAGGAGTGACTAAAGTTTCAAAGAGGAACTTCTTTTTATCCCACATTACGAGGTTTGTTGTTTTACAATTATTTTCAAGACCAAAATAAGCTTTCCATCCCCCATTGATCCTTTTCTCAATGCTATGGTTCCAGTTGAGCTTGTGATGGATATCAATTCCTAGGTACTTGTAAGAATACACTTCCTCCAAGTTATTATTGTCATACATAAAATTAGCACAAGTGTCCTTCTTGGATTTGATAATCATAACTTTTATTTTGTCTGTGTTAACAGTCATACCCATGGTAGAGCAGAAATCCTTAAGAAGCTTGAGTTGCTTATCAAGATCAGAAGGGCATCTTGCCAAAAGAACAATATCGTCAGCATAGAGAAGAAGGATAATAACTATCCCAGCTAAGATTGTGCCACCACATCCTGCTTCTTCTAAATAACCTTCGAGCTTATCGATGTAAATGCCAAATAGAGTAGGGGAGAGGGGGCAACCTTGTTTAACTCCGATGTTACACTTAATATCTTTTGACCACCCCTCATTGTTCTTTAGCTTGGCAATTACATTCTCGTATAGCCTTATAGCAGCAGCTCTTAACTCAAGAGGAACCTTTAGCTCTTCTAACCTATTCCAAAGGTTGTATCTAGGAACCGTATCAAAAGCCTTTCTAAAGTCTACAAAGCAGCAAAATAAATTGGATTTATCATTACGACATTCCTCCGCAATGATCCTTAGCGTAACAAGGTGGTCCGTTGTTGAGTGATGCCTTCTGAAACCTGCTTGGCCTTTAGCCCGCTTACCTTCACTTTCAAGCCATATGCTTAACTTTCTTTCCAGAATACTACCATATAATTTAATAAAAAATATTTCAACAATATTATATTTGTTTAAAACTATTTATTTTAATTAAAAATTAAATTACAAATCAAATCAAGTGATTAAACTTTGTCAAATAATAATGCCCAAACACACATTCATTCTATGTGTACCATGAATCAAGCAAAATAAATGAGAATAATAATATTGGTTGTCCTATTACTTTCCTCCGCAAATAATAAATGAGCTCTTCTTCCTATGTTTCCTTCAAGGGTTAACTAGTCTGTCATAGGGTATTAAATGTCTGTTTAGCTGCAAGTTTGTTAGCCATATTTAGCACGGGCGTGCACACTTTCCAAACACTCTGTCTTCACCTCGTGTTATATAACTAATGAGCTTGCAGTTCAGCGAGCATTTAATGCCCTATGACAGGCTCAGCCCTTGCCTCAAATCCAAGCCATCGTTACACTGAACTACTCATTTTCCAAGGTAAAACCATCGTACTAGTGGCCTCAATAAATTTATCATTCCAACACTCTTGTTGTAAATAAGCTATAATATTCTTATCAATTATGCCAACACCATACGCAAAATTTCTACTATTTTAGCATGGGCGAGAAATCCTACACTGCCTCTCTCCAAGTCTAATCACAAACCTGCCACCTCGGTATCACAAAGAAACTTTCAGCGACCAGTGTCGTTGAGACATTGCCACGTGGTCATACTAGCAAACAATAATTACAGAGTTGACCCTGTTATTGTGACACCCTATGAGGTATTGAATCCATGTGAGCTTCTTGTGCACGCATCATGCAAATAGAATAGGTAATCATTTAATTTTATTCTTTAATATTTTAAAAGAAACATGAATTAACAAATGTTTTGTTTGGATGAAAGCGCTGGCCTCTATGTATATATGAACATTTACGTTGCTTAATACAAGAATTGATTTCTTTATTAAATAAATATCTATGGGTTATAAAGGATATCAATATATAAAGGGATATACATGTTTTAAATTTAATTTACCTATTATTTTACTTAGTATTTAAAATATTGTGAATGTATATTATTTATTATTATCTTTTATTAACATTTACTTTATGTGAACTAATAACTATATGCTTATATGCTTCATTTGCTCCTTTCCAACCAAATACCTCTTGCTGGAAGTGATTGACATTGCGAACTAATGACTCTAGGTTTCGTTTACTCTTTTCCTTGACACTTCAAAATGGATCCTAATTTTGCTATTATAAATTTATCTTAAGTTCTTTGTATATAGATTTTATTATAAACTAAATTATACACTGAATTATTCTAATATATAAAAAATATAAATACATAATATTTTAGTCAATGTTCGAGTTAAACTTCTCACTTGATGCTTTATTTTAACTAACTAATTTATTTTGGTTGTGTAAAGTCAAATTAAAATATTTATTAATTATTTATAACATTTTAATACTAGTGATTCATTTTATTTAACTAATTTATATAAGTTTTTAGAAACTCAAACATAGTGTTTTATGTATGTTTTAACCCCGTATAGAAATTACCTGCATACGAATTCTAAAAACAGAAAATAAACAATGGCGAGAGCATAAAACATAAAATATATATACAAAGAGATTTTCCCCTAGATCTCAAAACCGAGATTACCAGATTGATTTTTTATTATATTCCTTTCAATGTTACAATACATATATATACATGCCGAAGCATCCATAAACCCCAATCCATTAACCATGGATTATAACATAATTGTAGTTCCCTTTACCAGATCTACAAAATACCATGGGCAGAAAACTATCATGCCCAAAACCATGTGCGAAATCCATACAAAAAACCATAGGTAGATTCACCCACCTAATATAGGGTCCAAAAAAAAATCCTGGGACACTACACCTTACGTAACGTTCAAGGGGATATACGACCCCCGGCGCGCGGGGTAGTCGTGGAAAGAATATAACACACACCCAAGATTCTCCCACTTGTTGTTTTCTTTCCACAAGGGGGCACAGGAGAGCTTAATCATTGGTCTAGCCCTGCAACTCCCTTTGTTTCTCTACACCAAGAGAACTTCTCAGTACTCACAGACTTTGTCAATGCATCTGTATTATTCTTCAAAGTGTCCACCTTTACTAACAACATCTTTTTATCCTCAACCATATCCTTCACAAAGTGATACTGAACATCAATGTGCTTTGTCTTTGAATGATAAGCAAGGTTCTTTGCCAAGAAAATTGCACTTAGGTTGTCACAACCTATCCTTATAGCTCGTTTTACTAACCCCATACTTGAACACAATCTTTGCAACCAAACTACTTCCTTGCTTGCATGAGTGGATGTCATGCATTCTGCCTTTATAGTTAAAAGTTCCACTACAGACTGTCTCTTACTCATCCAACTCACTGCACCTCCAAATAGGTTAAACACATACCCACTTGTAGATCTTCTCTGATCCAGATCTCCAGTCTAGTCTGCATCAGCAAAGCCATAGAGGTCCAAAACTCTGTTCAATCCTGGTCTTCCTTGGTAGCATACAAATCACTAGTGCCACGCAAACACCTGAAAACCCACTTCATTGTTGTCCAATGCACCTTCCCTGGTTTTGACATAAACTTGCTCAATACTCCCAATGCATGTGCAGAGTATGGTCTAGCACAGACCATTGCATACATCAGGCTACCGATTGCATTTGCATATGGAACATGGGACATGTCCTCTTCCTCTTTTTGTGTCTTGGGACACTGTTCAATAGATAACTTTACATCTACAAGAATAGGAACCTTCACCGGTTTACTCTCCTGCATATTAAAACTATGTAGTATTGTCTTGACATACTTCCTCTGGTTTAACCAGAGCTTCCTCTTTGCCCGATCTCATTTAATTTCTATGCCCAAAATATAGTTTGTAGCACCAAGATCTTTCATGTCGAATTTGGAGGACAATTGGGTCTTCAAATCCTGGATAATTTCTTTGTCATTTCCAATCAGCAACATATCATCCACACACAAGACCTGATAAATAACATGGTCACCAATTAATTTAAAATACACACAGTGATCTGCTTTGCTTCTGGTGAATCCAAGTCTTCGTATAAATGTATCAAATTTCTAATACCACATCTTTGGTGATTGTTTAACCCATACAAAGACTTTTTTAACTTATATACCAGTTATTTCTTACCCTTCACCACAAAGTCTTCAGGTTTCTTCATGTAGATCTCTTCTTCTAGATCCCCATGAAGAAATGGTGTCTTCACATCCGCTTGTTCTACCTCAAAATCAAAAGCAGCACCAACAGATAAAAGTAATCTAATAGAAGCTGCCTTGGCAACAGGACAAAAAATATCACCAAAATCAATTCCCAACACTTGGGAATAACCTTTTTCTACCAACTGAGTTTTGTATTTCTCCACCTTGCATTATGCATTCTTAAACAGTCATTTGTTGCTTCCCTCACAGTTCTGGGATCATCATCAGTAATAGATTAAGCAAAATTTCAACAGAAAGCAGATGGACTATACCTTTCTGGCTACCTTCTTTCTCGAACTGATCTTCTCATAGCTAGATTTTGTGGATGTTCATCTTTTGATTCCTCTTCTATTGTAGAGTTTGATTCTTCCTCCTTTAGCTCAAAATATATCTTCTCAGGTTCCTTTAGTAGGACTTAATTTTTAATAACATATTTCACCTCTCTAAACACCACATCTCGGTTGTACACAACCTTCCTTATTTCTGGGTTCCAAAGCCCATAACCTTTTAAACCATCCTTATACCCAATAAAGATGCACCTTTTAGATTTACTATCCAACTTTGTTATTTTCTCCTTTGGAACATGTACATATGCATCACATCCAAATACTCCCAGATGTGAAAGAGAAGGTTTCTTTGTATTCCATACCTCTTGTGGAGTCTTATCTTCCAACACTGATGAAACTGACCTGTTGACCAGGTAACATGCAGTCTCCACCGCCTCTGCCCAGAATTCCTGTCCTAACCCGGCACCACTAAGCATGCTTCTTGCCTTTTCCATTAATTTCCTAGTCATTCTTTCTGCAACTCCATTTTGCTGAGGTGTGTGTGGAGTAGTCTTAGGTCATGTTATACCACACTTCTTACATAACTCTTCAAATTCCTTCTTGCAAAACTCTCCACCGTTATCTGTCCTCGACACCTTTATCTTCTTCTCTTTCTGGTTTCCACGAGAGCCTCAAATTCTTTAAACCTGTCAAAGACTTCAGATTTCTTCCTGAGGAAATATATCCATGTATTTCTTGAGAAGTTATCTATAAATGATACATATTACACAGACTTACCCAGTGATGGAACCAACATAGGTCCAAACACATCACTGTGCACAAGCTCTAATATATGTTTCACCCTCTTAGCACCAGAGGGGAAACTCACCCGATTCTGCTTCCCATATACACAATTTTCACATAAATCAAAATCCAGAGAGAAATTAGACATACCTTCTACCATACCATTACCATGAAGTATTCAAAGGCCCTTCTCTCCAATATGTCCAAGCCTTTGATGCCATAGCATGGTCTTTTCTCTAGAGACCACTAGATTTTCTGCTCCACTTTCAGGAACCACAAAATTGTTGCACCCATCAATAATAGTGCTACCCTGAAGCTTGTACAGATTTCCAATCCGAACTCCTCGCATCAATACCAGTGCTCCCCAAACCATCTTGCATGTATCTTTCTCGAACACTGTTTTTACACCTGCATCATCCAGCTTGCTTACAGAAATCAAATTTATGGCCAATGCAGGAATATGCAAAACGCCTGGAAGTGTTCTAATCCTTCCACCTTGCAACTTCAACTTGACTTTTCCACGACCAACGATTCTAGCCTTCCTATCATCCCTTAAGAAGTCATCACCACCATCATATTTATCATACTCGCATAACCACTCTCTATGGGGAGTGAAGTGAAATGATGCACCTGATTCAATCAACCATGCCTCATGATCTACATGTGTACTTGAAGAAGAAGCCAAGTACACATCCCATCCTTCATCTGAGATGGTTTTCACCTCCGTAGAAGGAGCGTCATCAGATCCCTTTCCTTTCTTAGGAGATTTAGATTTACAGTCCCTTTTGAAGTGCCCTTCCTATCAACATTTCCATCATACCTTTACAGGTTTTCCTAGAGATTTAGATCTCCCTCTAGATTTAGATCTCCCACTCGAGGACTTATTTTTGTTTCTGTTTTGGGACCTTCCTCGTACAGACAAGGAAGCACCAGTCTGGCCCTCCATATTTTTCCATCTCATCTCCTTTGATAGCAAGGATGAGACTATTTCATCAAACTGCAAGGTAGTTGCATTGCTACCTATTGCAACAACTAGACTATCCCACGCATCTAGTAGAAAACACAACAAACTGATGCACTTATCTTCATCTAAAATTTTAATATCATTAGATAATATCTGGCTTACAATAGTCTTAAAGGCGTTCAGATGCTCTGTCAACGAGTCTCCATCTTTCATCCTCAGGTTATACAACTTTTTACATAGGAACTGTTTATTCACCAAAGACTTAGATTGGTACAAAGTCCCTAACTTGTCCCACAAAGCCTTCGTCGAAGCTTCCCTTGATACATTCAACAATACTGAATCTGAGACACACAATCATATTGTGCTCTTTGCCTTTTGATCCAACTTCGCCCAGTCTTCAGCTGACATTATCGATGGTCTAGTACCCAGATCTACCACGATCCACTGATCTTTATCCATGAGAAGATCCTCCATATTGCATTTCCACAACTCAAAACTCTGACCATTAAATTTCTTGATTTGTATCTTTCCACTGTTCGCCATCTTCTTTCACGACAAGAATCGACTTTGTAGATCTCCCACTGAACAGGGTCTACCACAGGCTCGAGCAAAACGCCTCAGCAGCAAAGGTGCCCCCTTGAAACCGAAACAACTCTGATACCAAATGTAGGTTTTAACTCGTACAAAAATTACTTGCATTTGAATTCTAAAAAAACTGAAAATAAACAATGACGAGAGCATAAAATATAAAACAGATATACAAAGAGATTTTCCCTTGGATCTCAAAACCAGGACTACTAGATTGATTTTTCATTATATTCCTTTCAATGTTACAATACATATATATACATGTCAAAGCATCCATAAACCCCAATCCATTAACCTTGGATTAGAACATAACTGTAGTTCCCTTTACCAGATCTACAAAATACCATGGACAGAAAACCATCATGCCCAAAACCATGTGCGAAATCCATACACAAAACCATAGGTAGGTCTGCCCACCTAATATAGGGTCCAAAAAAAATTTCCCGACCCACTGCCTTAGACCCGTGTAGGGGGGCTACCACTCCCTTGCTACGCCTGGTGCAACGTACAAGGGGATCTACTTCCCCCTGTGACCCCCGCGCGTGAGATAGTCGTGAAAAGAAGATAACACACACCCAACATTTTACATATTATAAAACTACAAGATTCTAAAATTTAACACAAAGAATATAAAATAAAACTCAACTTTTGAGATTACTATAGTATCATTTGTGTAGTCCCAATGTTTACTTTAAATAAAACTTATACTCATCATCAAGTAAGAAATAAATTTATGACTTATAGTCAATCTTAAAAACATATACTTAATGTTAAACAAATATGCTAAAATTATGTAGAGAAAATAAAATTGATGCCTTCCGTTTTGAAAATTTAATATTATTAATTTAATCATAATTTTAATTTTAAATCTACCAAAAATAAATTTTAATTTACATATATTTAAACTAAATAAAAAAACTCGCAACCAAATTTTAATTTACCTATATTTAAACTAAATAAATAACTTGCTGCTATGTAGCACTCGTTCATTATCAAATTCATTATTGAGCAGTACCTGATGTTTATCCTTAGAATTTGATGATATTTCCATAGATGAACTAACGTTAATGGTGTGGTCGGTAAAGATAACATCTCTCACACGAGGTCGTTCATTATCAAATTCATTATTGAGCACTACCTGATGTTTATCCTTGTAGTGTTTCATCAAAAAGTTCATTTGAATCTAATTGATAAACACGTGTTGTTGAGTCGATTTGGCTAAGGAACCGCGTTAACGGTGTTGCAGTGACAACAAACAGTATATGTTACCATATATGTTGTTCCATAAACGTGAGTGTTTTTTTTATTAATTTGGATAAGGAAACTTGACCTTTTAGGCATGAGTATTTCCTTGATATTATGATTACACGTGATTAATTATAAAGAGTGTTTGAATCAAAATTAAAACGTGGTGACAATAGAGATGTGGAGTGGTCATTGGGTCTATTGTTCCGTCTAGGCATCTATCTTTGGTTAATCTAGAGTGGAGAAAAAATTGAGAAAACATTAAATGTATTTTAACCATTTTTCATCGTTACTCATTATTCATTTTAAAAACATAATTTTGAAAATGCATTGTAAACTTGCATCATTATCAAAGAATAATTCTGGCATTTCAAGAAGACTTGTTTTCAGGAAATCATTCACTAAAAATTATATATTCTTGAGTAATAATTATACTCAATAATTATATGTGAGTAATAATTATATATTTGTGAAATGGCGTTTATTTTTACAAATATATATTTATATATATATATATATATATATATATATATATATATATATTCATAATTTTTTTTATAAATAATTTATAATTTAAAATATCTAATAACATAGAATATTAATTTAATTATATTTAAATTATATATATTAGCAATTAATATATTAACATTAGTATTAATATTAATATTAATTATTATAAATAAAAAAATTAAATCAATTATTTATATATAATAAATCATTTTATAATTATCATAATTAAATTATATTAAATAGTAACTAAATATCAATATATTTTAATTTAATATTTAAATCAAAATATTTTAATTTATTGAAATATTATTAATACATTGATAGCTTAATTTAAATATTTAATAATAATAAACATTAATTAAAAATGTTTAAATTAATATACTAATATTAATGGATATTAATATTAATTAATTAGTATTATTTTTATTATTATTAATAATAATTAGTATTATTATTATTATAATTGTTTATCTTTTTATATTAATTAATTCCTTGAGTTCATTAATCCCTTGGGTTTATGTTGAAAAATGCAGCAAGAAATTCTTAATTTGATTTTTCCTTGATTAAATTGAGAAAATTTGAATTTCCACATAAGTAGATAGCTTGGATGCAGTGAACTTGTGTGACATGGCTTGTGTCACCCAATTTACTCAATGAATTTGAGTTGGAGGAGTTAGAGTTCAGTTAAGCATGTGTGAATGCTAATTTGTAGCAATCAAGGTCAATTATTTCAAGTTATTTTCAGTTAAACTAGTTCTTACTATTGGAAGAACTTGTGGAAGGTCAATTGTGCAGTGGGACCTCAATCTAACTTAGTGATCATCCAGTTAACTAATCAATCAACCCAAAATAGCTAGTGCATACAGAGAATTCAAGTTCCCCAACTATGGTAGAGATTCCAAGGAAATGTAACATCAATTGTAGACTAGTCTTGAGTGTACAGGTGTTGCATGCAGTCAGATGATCAACTTTGGGAATTGCGCAATCAATTTGAGGAATTTCCTAAATAATAGGGGCCTAATTTCTCAAGGAATTGTGCAAGGAAATAGGGGCTCAAACATAGGCAGAAATTGACTAAGTCTTGGTCAGAGCTTCTCAGTGAGTAGAAAGATACTTTATTCACTTACAAGTTGAGATTAGTTTAGCAAAGCAATTATAATACATCTCTATTCATTAGATTAATGCAAGCAGGCATAGGGGTTTTTAACAGATTTCTTTCCCCTGGGAAAAAATATTATATGCATGTGTGTTATTTCTCATTGCATGTTTGTGATTGATGTTCTAAATTATGAATTGAATTCCGGAGAGTAGTAGAGTAGGTTTGTGTCTTATGATTTTGATTAAAACTTCATGAGAAACTGCAAATCTACACCATAATTTATTCATGGTATTAGAGTAAGATTCACATTACAACAAGAATTTCGAAGTTGTTTCTCAGGAGGTTCGATTTTGCAGTTCAGTGTAGCAGGATCTCTTCAGAGTTCGGAATATGACATTCAATGGGTTGAGACTAGAGTATGCCTTGGAAGGAATCTCTAATTTCATTGCATGGAAGGATCACATGGAGGCAGTGTTGGATGACAACGGTTTCCTAGAATACATCAAGAGAGATGTTGCAAAACCATAGGCATCTGATGAAACAAACCTATCCCAATGGAAGAAAGATGTAGCCAAGGTGAGTAGAATAATCTTGGGGGGAGTGCAAGACCACATTGTCACAAATATCCATGGGAAAGAAAATCCTTATGCAATGTGCTAGGTGTTGATAGATATATTACAGAATAGAAGTGACCATATGAAATTGGTGCTCAAAGATAAACTTTGGAATATCAAGATGCATAAGAATGACACTATTTAGTAGTATCTGAGTAGGTTCACACAAGTTCGTGATGATCTTGCAGGAGTTGGTGTTACTATTTCAGACGATGACTTGGTAAGCCTAGCCCTTCTAGGCCTTCCCAAGAGTTGGCATAGTTACCAAGATTCAGTGAACAAGAGGGAGAAATTACCGAATTGGGAAAACTTATGGTCTGATTTGGTAAAGGAGGAAAAAATGCTGAATACCAGAGATGGAACTTCATCCAAGGGCGAGGATGAAGAAAAATTTGCATTGGTTGGAAAGGGAAAGAAGGGAAAAGGGAAGAAATCTCAAACTAAACCAAAATCTAGCCAAGGGGACAAGAAGAAAGATTTTTGTTATACGGATTAATGCACGAGTGTTTGGATGATGTAGAAACCCTTAAGGATCTTCCCGGGATCGTTGATAGACTATAAGATTCGCTACAACTATCACAAAGATGCATGCATATCTATGTTCAACAAATGAGAATCAAAGCAGGAAAGACTTATTACCTCGAGTCTTAGTGTGGTGTTGATGGAGAGCGCAATGCAGCTAGGTGGAAGACCCCTGAGCCGACTCGAGATCAAAACCTGCACATAGATAAGACAAGCGTAATATCACAACATAAAACCTTGATAAATAATGCATGAACATATAAAGATATCTATTTGCATGTAATTAAGCCACTCATAATAACGACATTGCATAAACATATAAACAAGTTATACTACCAACTTCGCAGAGTGGACAACATAATTGCAGTTCTATATTAATGTAGAAAGAGTGGTTACAACCATCAGTTGTATCAGCCTTACCTTACCCCTCTAGCTCCTCTCACTCTCCCTTCTTAACCTCTTCTGATGCCTTAGTCTGAGACTATGCTCGACAGCCAAATAGGCAATCCTTTCAAATGGTTCGACTGCTTTCACAATGGCCCTAGCCTTGCATATATAACATGTGAGGATAGGGTTGCCAAGTCCTTCATGAGTTCCATTAGGCAAAAGCAATGATGTTTCCATGCCTTTATTCTCTTTCCTATTTGTAGACTCCATTAGGAATTAGTAATTCCTCCAAATAGGTCGAGTTTTGATGTTTCCCCACTTTTGTGAACTGACATAGGAGAGAATATTGGGATATTTCTCAGTCAACTTGTTCCTTTGACCCATAGAAACTCATTAAGGTTCACTAACTCTCTTCTCGAGGTAGCAGACAGAGTTACCCTAAGCACTAACGCACCCTTAGCCTTGCTAGGAAGCTTTATAAAGCAGGTTGCTAGTGCCTAGACAACATTAGCTTGACAACTGGGCCTGTGAACTTGGTCAGTCCTTCAGTCATCATGTCTTTCTCCTCTGAGCTGGTGAGGAGGTCATTTTCCTGTATAACAGATGCCCCCTAAAGTGTGAGATCAGAGGCTGCGACGATGGCCGAAATACTTTATATTTAACTATCCTTTTCTTTGGAAAAAAGAGAGAGAGGATCAGAGCTTCGGGTGGTACGAGAAACCTGATACAACACATATATATAAAACAACTAAAATCATGTCCTGAGTCGAGAATTCCCACGCTTAGTAGCTATGTCAGAGTGATTTTCTCACTAAAGAGATATGACAATGCTCACCGCCGATAAGCACAATGCGGAATCTGTGTCATAATAGAATCATCCTGATGAGTTGTCTCCAAAAAATAATAAATGCAACTTGGGAGAGGAAACAAGGCTGAGTGATGTAAGCCTCTACCCAAGGTCTTGATTTCCACTTCATCGCAACAACATAGATCAATACATGTGAATATAGGCGTTAAGGTCGAACATGCACAAAATCATCTGATTACTAGTCAATAATGGAGACCGTTAACAGACGTGAGGATGGCCACCGATAATGGTGATGGTCTCCAAGATGCACAGTAAAATCCAGCGAGTATGAATGATGTTTTTGTCGTCGAACACTCGTAGAAGCGTTTAACCAGGAGCCAATAATGAAAAACCCTGACCAAACACAAGGTGACCTGTCATTGATGTCTACAAGTATCAAGGCACTGAAGTGTTTCTAGGTCTTCTTCCTAGATAGAGTGTTGAAGTTGATAAGAAGAGACCTATTGAAAGGTGGGCAATAAGGTATCCTACATCAGTAAACACGAAACAAGACAAGAATGATTGTTTTTTGAGGAATATTTTGAGAATTGGGTCAAAGAGACAAAGGGCATGATGATAGGATATGCTTGATGGTTTGATGGAGGAGATAGAAGATAAAGGTTTTCCCTTGAACAATATAAGGAATGACAATGGTTTTAACCATGCAACACTAGACTCATGAACACAAAAAGTCTTAGGATACAAAGATGCAAGAACGTTGAGGTATATATGTTAAACTCATAGGATGGTAAGGTTCATATCGAGAGGTCATCACAAGGAAGGTTTATCTGAGGGACTGCCATGTTCAAGGGAACAACTGCTCCCAAAAAACGCTTTTCAAAATACCAAACATAAAGCAATTGTATTGTCCACTTTCCCCATCTGATTAGTTTAGTGAGTCCAGATGGGTAAACTCATCGGTATTTTCATGTTTTAAGAGTCTGAAAAGGATCGTAAAACTGAGAATCTATGCCCTATTTGATTAGTTTAATGAGTCCAGACAAGAAAACTCATTGGTCTTTTCATGTTTCAAGAGTCTGAAAAGATCGTAAAGAGCGACTCCATTCCTCATCTGTTTAATTTAATGAGTCCAAACAGGAAAACTCGGTGGTCTTTTCATATTTCGAGAGTCTGAAAAGATCATAAAGAACGACTCCAGGGTGGTCCCTTTGTCATAGTTGTTAACCGAGTGCGACAAAGGTTTAATAGTATACTTGAAAAGGTTCCTTTTCTGTAAGTTAATCTACTGAGTTTGGATAAAGAGAAACCTATGCTCAATAGATGTTTGCCTCATTTTGTTACGAGTATGAGGAGATGGAGTAAACTTGATATTCGTCGTGAAATTTTAATGAGTCATGCGACGACAAACTCAATATACCTTCATCAAATTTTAACGAGTCAAATGAAGAAAACTAGAGGTATCTTTTTCAGTTTAATGAGTGAGGAAAAAGAGGTAAAAGAACTACTCATTCCTTCTGCGTAGATTTAATGAGCTCGAACAAGGGAAAAACTTGGGGATTTTTAAATTTAAGAGCAAGAAAGAGTCCCAAAAAAGAAAGCGCTCATATCATCGTCGTAAGTGTTTAACGAGCCTAATGACGAAAACTCGCGTTTTTTTCGATTTAACGAGCGAGAAAAGTTCCTAAAAAGAATGCTCAGAGCTTCTTCATAAGTTTTTAATGAGCCTGAAGAAGGAACTCGAGGTTTTTTCAATTTTATGAGCAAGAAAAAAGTCCCAAAAAGAATGTTGAGTCGATCTTTTTCAATTTAGTGAGCTAGAAAAAGAGAGAAAAAGAGTTGCTCAGACTGTCGTCGTAAGTGTTCAACGAGCCCGACGATGAAAAACTCGGGGATTTTTCAGTTTAAGAGCGAGAAAATATCCCATAAAAGAAAGCGCTCATTGAGAATCGAACATGGTCATTTCTGTCATTCAACCCTGAAAGTTATTTCATCACATCATGAGTAATTTCTGCCAATATGGGGTAATGGCGCCTAATAAATATCATAAAAAATGGACTAATTCTACTTTAATGACTTCAAGTAAGATAATTCAGGTCTCCAAAGTGACTATAAGGGAGTTATTGATCCTCCATTTTCACCATTTGCATCATTTGAGAGTTGTGAGATTGTTTTGGAGCTAAAGAGGAGCAGATTTTCCTCGGACGAATGCAGCCGATCCGGGTGACCATTCGACATGCCGTCAGTCCCAGGTAGATGCAAAAACCATTATCTTTCATTATAAACCTTTTTTATTTGTTTTTGGGATGGAGTTTTAGAGATCTGGGGAGCCCTAGATCATTTATTGCGCCTAATGCCCCCTTCCAGGCCTGTAGGGAGCGTTAAACGCCCTTTATGGCTCGGGGGAGGGTGTTAATCCTCCTTTTTTTCCACAAGGGGGGGCGTTAGTGCATGAGAGTGTACCCCAAAACCCCAGGAAATGATTTCTTGAGCTTTGTTACGCCATTTACACTAATGTTTTGGCTGATTTGGGCAGATTTTTAGCCATTATGACTAGTCTATGGAGAGAACGGGCCCATGATCGACAAGAATTTCTTATATGAAATGATCCAGCTTGCATACTTACATTGCGCAGATGTGTTTTGATGATATGACATTGCTCACCGCCGATAAGCACAATGCAGAATCTGTGTCATAATAGAATCATTTTGATGAGCTGTCTCCAAAAAATAATAAATGCAACTTGGGAGAGGAAACAAGGCTGAGTGATGTAAGCCTCTACCCAAGGTCTTGATTTCCGCTTCATCGCAACAACATAGATCAATACATGTGAATATAGGTGTTAAGGTCGAACATGCATGAAATCATTTGATTACCAGTCAATAATGGAGACCGTTAACAGACATGAGGATGGCCACCGATAATGGTGATGGTCTCCAAGATGCACAGTAAAATCTAGCGAGTATGAATGATGTTTTTGTCGTCGAACACTCGTAGAATCGTTTAACCAGGAGCCAATAATGAAAACCCCTGACCAAACACAAGGTGACCTGTCATTGATGTCTACAAGTACCAAGGCACTGAAGTGTTTCTGGGTCTTCTTCCTAGATAGAGTGTTGAAGTTGATAAGGAGAGACCTGTTTAAAGGTGGGCAATAAGGTATCCTACATCAGTAGACACGAAACAGGACAAGAATGATTGTTTTTTGAGGAATATTTTGAGAATTAGTTCAAAGAGACAGAGGGCATGATGATAGGATATGCTTGATGGTTTGATGGAGGAAATGGAAGATAAAGGTTTTCCCTTGAACAATATAAGGAATGACAACAGTTTTAACCATGCAACACTAGACTCATGAACACCAAAGAGTGTTAGGATACAGAGATGCAAGAACGTTGAGGTATATAGGTTAAACTCATAGGATGGTAAGGTTCATATTGAGAGGTCGTCATAAGGAAGTTTTATCTGAGGGAGTGCCATGTTCAAGGGAACAACTGCTGCCAAAAAACTCTTTTCAAAATACTGAACATAAAGCAATTGTTTTGTCCACTTTCCCCATCTGATTAGTTTAGTGAGTCCAGATGGGTAAACTCATCGGTATTTTCATGTTTTAAGAGTTTGAAAAGGATCGTAAAAAGAGACTCTATACCCTATTTGATTAGTTTAATGGGTCCAGACAAGAAAACTCATTGGTCTTTTCATGTTTCAAGAGTCTGGAAAGATCGTAAAGAGTGCCTCCATTCCTCATCTGTTTAATTTAATGAGTCCAAACGGGAAAACTCGGTGGTATTTTCATATTTCAAGAGTCTGAAAAGATCATAAAGAACGACTCCAGGGTGGTCCCTTTGTCATAGTTGGTAACCGAGTGCGACAAATGTTTAATAGTATACTTGAAAAGGTTCCTTTTCTATAAGTTAATCTACTAAGTTCGGATAAAGAGAAACCTATGCTCAATAGATGTTTGCCTCATTTTGTTACGAGTATGAGGAGATGGAGTAAACTCGATATTCATCATGAAATTTTAATGAGTCATGTGACGACAAACTCAATATACCTTCATCAAATTTTAACGAGTCAAATGAAGAAAACTCGAGGTATCTTTTTCAGTTTAATGAGTGAGGAAAAAGAGGTAAAAGAACTGCTCATTCCTTCTTCGTAGATTTAATGAGCCCGAACAAGGGAAAAACTTGGGGATTTTTCAATTTAAGAGCAAGAAAGAGTCCCAAAAAAGAAAGCACTCATATCATCGTCGTAAGTGTTTAACAAGCCCAATGACGAAAACTCGGGTTTTTTTCGATTTAACGAGCGAGAAAAGTTCCTAAAAAGAATGCTCAGAGCTTCTTCATAAGTTTTTAACGAGCTTGAAGAAGGAACTCGGGGTTTTTTCAATTTTATGAGCAAGAAAAAAGTCCCAAAAAGAATGCTCAGTCGATCTTTTTCAGTTTAGTGAGCTAGAAAAAGAGAGAAAAAGAGTTGCTTAGATTGTCGTCGTAAGTGTTTAACGAGCCCGACGATGAAAAAATCGGGGATTTTTCAGTTTAAGAGCGAGAAAACATCCCATAAAAGAAAGCGCTCATTGAGAATCGAACATGGTCATTTCTGTCATTCAACCCTGAAAGTTCTTTCATCAAAACATGAGTAATTTCTGCCAATATGGGGTCATGGCGCATAATAAATATCATAAAAAATGGACTAATTCTACTTTAATGACTTCAATTAAGATAATTCATGTCTCCAAAGTGACTATAAGGGAGTTATTGAGCCTCCACTTTCACCATTTGCATCATTTGAGAGTTGTGAGAGTGTTTTGGAGCTAAAGAGGAGCAGATTTTCCACGGACGAATGCGACCGGTCCGGGTGACCATTCGACATGCTATCAGTCCCAGGTAGATGCAAAAACCATTATCTTGCATTATTAAACCCTTTTTAGTTGTTTTTGGGATGGAGTTTTAGAGATCTGGGGAGCCCTAGATCATTTATTGCGCCTAATGCCCCCTTCCAAGCCTGTAGGGAGCATTAAACGCCCTTTATGGCTCGGGGGAGGGCGTTAATCCTCCTTGTTTTCCACAAGGGGGGGCGTTAGTGCATGAGAGTGTACCCCAAAACCCCAGGCAGTGATTTCTTGAGCTTTGTTACCCCATTTTCACTATTTTTTGGGCTGATTTGGGCAGGTTTTAGCCATTATGACTAATCTATGGAGAGAATGAGCCCATGATCGACAAGAATTTCTTATATGAAATGATCCAGCTTGCATACTTACATTGCGCAAATGTGGTTTGATGAAGTATGCAAAGTTGGACTTGATGAAGGGTCAGGAGGACCTTTTGAGCTGGATTATTTAGTGTTGGGATGAACACAAACAGGTGTTCAGGATCAGGGACCATAATCTTGCTATTGACCGAGATGATATATATTTCTTAATAGGTTTTTCGTGTAGAGGAGCACATGAAAACTTGACCGGTGGTAGGCCTAATCCCTGATCCACTTTAGAGCTGGTCCGAGCTTATTGTATCCCTAAGAGCAGACTTGTCAGCGACAGAGTCCCTATAGATAGGATCAGATCCAGATCTATGAGGGCCATTTTATGGATGATTGTGCACTTGGCAGGGTCTAAAATTCCCCATGTTGTGACAAAGGCCCAACTATTGCTTGCAGTTGACTGTGTCTAGCCACAGATCTTCAATTGGTGTGAGGCAGTGCTTCGTTAGTTGAAGGCAGAGTTGACTGCATGTAAGACCCAGACCCAACAAAGTTTTGGGTACTACCTTCTCATTGTCTCCTTCATACTTGAGAGGGTGCTAGTTATGCACCTGTGAATGACCTTAGGTCCCCTTGATCGGAGCGAGCCTAGGCAGAGGTGATGGGCATCGCTCGATCCTCGCACAGGAGGAGGACCCATTCAGAATTTTTTCGAAGAGGGTTTCTTTGAATGGATTAGTGGTTAGATTGTGATGATAAACGACTATGCCTATGAGGCCATGGACTTCACAAGTGTGCTTGACTTGATTTTTCCACCTGGTACAAACTGGGGGCCTGAAGGTAAGAAGGTTTATTTGAGAGTACTTAAAGTATTTTTAAGCTTTTGAATGTTGATGTTATGTTTTTGTTGATTTTATGGGTGAAAAAGTACTGACATGAATCTTTTTACTTGACATAGATGTGGCACCGGTGTGACTTGCAGGCAAGCCTCACCAAGTGAGGAAAGGAGGCCAACTACCTGAAGGCGGGGCTAATGCTGAGATTCTTCGCGAGGTTCCTGGAGGGCTTGAGAATGGGTGTGACAAGTGAGGCAAGGAAGCCAACTACCCGAAGGCGGGGCTGATGCTGAGATTCTTCGCGAGGTTTTAAGGAACCTGGAGGGCTTGAGAATGGGTGTGCCCCCCCTTCCTATGAGGGAGATCCCCGCTCACATGCACCGACACACAGTTGGTGTGCCTGAGCAGTTTTTGGTTCCTCTTCAGAGGATAGCTAGAGCAGTATTGTATTTTCATGAGTAGTAGGCTCTATTCGCAGACGCGTGGTATAGCCAATGGGTGTTTATAGCTAGGCTTAGTAGCCATTTTGTACTTAAAACACCCAAGTTTTGGGAAATTTTCTAATGTAAAAGACTGGATTATATATATATATATATATATATATATATATATATATATATATCTACAGATATTTTGGTATTTTATGATGTAAATGTTTAACTGTGTAAATATTTACTTTCGTACATGTATCTATAATGAATGAGAAAAATGCCAATCTAACACATAGTTTGCCAATAAATCAGCAACTGCATTAAATTCTCGAGGAATGTGTTCATATGTAATAAACTCAAACTGATGTTCCAAGAGTCGTACTTTTAAATAATGTTGCAACAAGATTGGATTACGAACATGATAATGATTTGTCATTGCATAACCACAAGCTAAGAGTCTACCCTGACCACTAGATTGGAGATGTCCCTTAATGACGCTTCAGTGAGAAGTGAAATTACGGACATGTACTCAGCAATATTGTTGGTGGCAGTGCCAAGAAAGACTCCCCCGGAACAAAATAGTTCTGACTCGGGTTTGTAAATTACTGAAGTAGCTGATGCAATGTGCCGTGTGTGACGACTGGCACCATCCGCGTATCCTACATATGCTAAGGGTAATGAAGACGTCTACACAAAAAGAAATATGTATGAGACAAATACTTCAAGAAATACCAAAAATTCAGTCACATAATAAAGAAGCAAAACTTATAAATACATAAAATTACAAAGCACATGCCTAGTGCAATATTATGCATAATACTTTTTCAGATAGAGCCCGTTACGAGGCTCAACAAGCAGGACTCCTTCCCAGTCCTGAAGTTCATATGCCCCTTTTGAGAGGGCTTTCATGACGACACATGGACCGAGACATAAGGGTTGAAGCGTTCCTTCCCCCAAGAGCTCATTTTTTTTTATCGTACAGTAAAACAAGATCTCCCTCTCAGTAAGAAAGAGGCTTGACCTTTTTGTCATACTGGGCTTTGTCCTGGCGCTTGTGGGCTTCAACTACCAATTCGGTATCTTGACGGGTTTCATCTAGTTGATTTAGGTATAGCAGGCACTCTTCTTTGGCTGTGGTGTCGGGCAATTGTTCAACAACGATTTGTAAGGAAGGAACTTGACACTCGATTGGTAAAACTGCTTCCAGGCCATAAGCTAGTTGAAAAGGTGTAAAGCCTGTAGCAGTTTTTATTGAAGTTTGGCATGCCCACAGTGTAGGATATAACATTCGATGCCAGTGGGTTTTGTGATTTCCTACTAACCTGCGGATCATGGTCTTTAAGATGCCATTTATGACTTCTACTTGGCCATTAGCTTGGGGGTAGTAGGAGGATGATTGATCCTGGAAAAAATCGAGCAAAGATGTTAAGTCAGACATCATGTGATTCTAAAAATGAGACCCATGGTCTGTAATGATCGTACGGGGCACACCAAAGCGATAGATGACCTGATTGAATAGGAATAGTGCCACGGTTTCTCCATCAGCCCAGAAAGTGGGAAGGGTTTCATCCCATTTCGTGAAATAGTCCACAACTACAATAATGTAGTTGTGTCCGGTAGAGGAAGTGGGGTTGCAAGTTCCGAAGTCTATCCCCCATTTGGAAAAGGGGCTGACAGAGATAACCGGGTGCAGTAGGGTCGGAGGAGCGCTCATTTTCTTTGTAAACACCTGACAAGGGTGGCACTGCCGATAGCCTTGATATAATCTTCGAACAAGGTTGGCCAGTAGTAGCTTGCACGCAAAATTTTCTGAGCAGTAGATATGCCAGAAATATGACTGCCACATGCCCCAGCATGGCAGTGATTTGAAACATGTTCCACCTCTTCATGAGTGAGGCAACGTCGAAGAACTATATCAGCACCACGGCAATATAACGTATCGTTAAGAACTAAATAGTGTCGCGCTTGGTGGTAGATGCAACGACAATCACTTAACGATAGTTTAGGGCGGAAACGTTTCGCTTGGAGGTAGACAAGAATGTCACCATACCAAGGGTCAGTAAAGTCGATAAGATAGACAGCTTCATCCCAGAGAGGATCGTGGGCTATCTTGTTAGGATCGACAATGGGAAGATTTGAGAAAAGTTTGGTGAAGACTAGGGAATTTTTCGCCTTGGCAGTAGTGAAAACCAAATCAAATTGTTGGAGGATCACTATCCATTTCGAATATTTTCCTCCAATGACTTCACGGGACAAAATGTGTCTCATGGGATTCTCCAAGGAAATGAGAGTAGTCTATCGCAACAATATATAATGTCGGAAGAGGTTGACAACAAAGAAAACTGCGAAGGACAACTTTTCCACGTGTGAATATCTGAGTTTGGGCCTAGCCAGGGCTTTCAACAGATGATATATCACATGCTCACTTAGGTCATCATGAGTTTTAAGCAAGACCATTCCTAGAGCGGATGGTGAGGCTCCCAAGTATAGAAGAAAGTCGCACCCATAGTTGGGAGCGCTAAGGAGTGGGGCTGATATAAACACCTTTTTCAAGGCATCAAATGATCGTTGAGCTTGATCATCCCATAGGTACGACACTCCCTTCTTAAGTAGGTGCATAAAGCCTTTAGTAACTCAACATAATTTACGATGAACTGTCGTAAGAAGTTTACCTTCCCATGCAAACGTTGGAGCTACAAAATGGATTGTGGTTCGGGCAATTGAGTAATTGCCTTTACCTTATCGGGATCAACCCTAATCCTGTACTTGGAGACAATGAAACCAAGTAAGCGTCTAGACTCGACAAAGAAAACACATTTATACGGATTCAGATGTATGTTATAGAATCGACACCTAAGAAAAATCGCTCGTAAATGATCTAGGTGTTGCGCTCGCTTCTTTGAATGGGCTGGAAGGTCATCCAAGTAAGCTTGAATGATATGACTAATATGATGAAATGCGTAGTCCATGGCACTTTGAAATGTTGTTCCAGATTTATTTAAACCGAATGGGAGTTTTCGATAGCTAAAGATTCCCCAAGGGAAAATGACGGTTGTTTTGTGTTGGTCTGTCGGTTCTATGGAAATCTGGTTGTAACCTGAGAAACCATCTAGGAATGGGAATGATTCACAACTAGTACAGTCGTCGATGATTTGGTTGATAAACGATGTTGGATAATTATCCTTCGGACACATGGCATTCAAGTCCCGATAGTCGAAACATATGCGGATGATACCTTATTTCTTATCAACAGGAACTAGATTGGAAACCCATTCTGTTAAGGGAACGGGGTAGACGAAACCAACATGTAACAATTTTTCCACCTCAGTCTTGATGGCTGCAGTTTTGCGGGGGTGGACTGGTCGAAGCCTTTGGCGGATAGGTTTGGCATTGTCATATATCTTGATCTCATGCTCGAAAATAGATGGATCTATGTCGGGCATTTCCTCGTAAGACCAAGCGAATACATCATGGAATTCCTTAAAAAGGTAGGTGAAGCTTGCAATTTCCTCAGGAGTGCAATCGGCTCCAACCTGGATGTTTTCTACGATGCCTGTCTTGACAGAAATATTGATGAGCAATGTCTTTGAAATATTGCCCATGTTTCCCTCCGAGTCCAAAGTTTGGATAGTCGTATAAGGTGAGGAAATGATTTCAGGTGCGTCAAATGACAGGATTTGAAGAGGCATCATGTCCGAATCAGATATCAAAACATGATGGTGAGAGTCCTCCCAAGGTCGCTCTTCTAAACACATGATCTCTCTAATAGCTTCGTCCGAAGGTAGGACTTGATTGAGGAGATTGAAAGAAGGAGCAGTTATGGGAGGGGAGGTGGTACCGTTGGCCGTGACCAAAGTGACTAGAGATTCAGATGTAGATTGAATGGCTTGGTAGGCCAATTCAGCTGGTGACAGTGGAATTTGTTCTCCGTAAGTGTCAATGTCTGAAGGGGCCAAGAGGATCCAAGGATCGATCGGTTCATGAGGAATGGATGAAACCATAGAGACTGTCTATGGAACCGTGGGCGGCAGAAGAGGGAAACAACCCATCAGATATACAAAGAGATTTTCCCCTGGATCCCAAAACTGAGACTACCAGATTGATTTTTCATTATATTCCTTTCAATGTTACAATACATATATATACATGTCGAAGCATTCATAAACCCTAATCCATTAACCTTGGATTAGAACATAATCGTAGTTTCCTTTACCAGATCTACACAATACCATGGACATAAAACCATCATGCCCAAAACCATGTGCGAAATCCATACACAAAACCATAGGTAGGTTCGCCCACCTAATATAGGGTCCAAAAAAAATTTCTCGACCTGCTGCCTCAGACCCCGTGTAGGGGGGCTACCACTCCCTTGCTACGCTTGACGCAATGTACAAGGGGATTTACTTCCCCCCTGTGACCCCCCGCGCGTGAGATAGTCGTGGAAAGAAGATAACACACACCCAACATTTTACATATTATAAAACTACAAGATTCTAAAATTTAACACAAAGAATATAAAATAAAACTCAACTTTTGAGATTACTATAGTATCATTTGTGTAGTCCCAATGTATACTTTAAATAAAACTTATACTCATCATCAAGTAAGAAATAAATTTATGACTTATAGTCAATCTTAAAAATATATACTTAATGTTAAACAAATATGCTAAAATTGTGTAGAGAAAATAAAATTGATACCTTAAGTTTTGAAAATTTAATATTATTAATTTAATCATAATTTTAATTTGTAAATTTTAAATCTAACACACACAAATTTTAATTTACATATATTTAAACTAAATAAAAAACTCGCAACCAAATTTTAATTTACCTATATTTAAACTAAATGGTTTACATATATTTAAACTAAATAAAAGACTCGCAACCAAATTTTAATTTACGTATATTTAAACTAAATGAAAAACTTGATGCTATGTAGCACTCGTTCATTATCAAATTCATTATTGAGCAGTACCTGATGTTTATCCTTAGAATTTGATGATATTTCCATAGATGAACTAACGTTAATGGTGTGGTCGGTAAAGATAACACCTCTCACACGAGGTCGTTCATTATCAAATTCATTATTGAGCACTACCTGATGTTTATCCTTGTAGTGTTTCATCAAAAACTTCATTTGAATTTAATTGATAAACACGTGTTGTTGAATCGATTTGGCTAAGGAACCGCGTTAACGGTGTTGCAGTGACAATGACGACAAACAGTATATATATTGTTCCATCTAAACACTTTATTTGAGTTAATCAATAAACGTGAGTGTTTTTTTCATTAATTTGGATAAGGAAACTTGACCTTTTAGCCATGAGTATTTCCTCGATATTATTTCCTTGATATTATGATTACACGTGATTAATTATAAAGAGTGTTTGAATCAAAATTAAAACGTGGTGACAATAGACATGTGGAGTAAATCTATCTTTGGTTAATCTAGAGTGGAGAAAAAATTGAGAAAACATTAAATGTATTTTAACCATTTTTCCTCGTTACTCATTATTCATTTTAAAAACATAATTTTGAAAATGCATTTTAAACTTGCATCATTATCAAAGAATAATTCTGGCATTTCAAGAAGACTTGTTTTCAGGAAATCATTCACTAAAAATTATATATTCTTGAGTAATAATTATACTCAATAATTATATGTGAGTAATAATTATATATTTGTGAAATGGCGTTTATTTTTACAAATATATATATATATATATATATATATATATATATATATATATATATATATATATATATATATATATATTCATATTTTTTCTTTATAAATAATTTATAATTAAAAATATCTAATAACATAGAATATTAATTTAATTATATCTAAATTATGAGGATGGAGTACGCGGAAGCTAGGGTTTGCAAGGAGTTCGGTTAGCGAGGGTTTCCGTTCACTGCAGCACAGAGGACCGTGCTGGAACCTGCCTACCCGCCTCCGTAACATCGCTGGTTTACTGTTTTACTTTCCTTTGCCGTTTTACTCCAGGTGACTTATTTGGTAACTTGAGCCGCTCACTGCTAACGGCGTTCTGCGACGGTTTCTTCACTGCTGCGAGGGGTTAGTCGGTGCGAGTCGTTTTCGCCGTTTCACTCCGTTCCGAGGTGTCTGCGGATCTGAGGTGCAGCTGGCAATGGATGAATTGGATGCCGTCGATTACACAGCGGACCCATTGGAAGGGGTATCCATATGGCGTACGCCCTTTGATGCTTCTGGAGGTTTGTACAGCTCGGATTTTACCGCCCCTATTCAGCCGGTCCCGTTCACAGACTCGCTCTCGCACCCCCCTGTCATACTGCCGGATGACCCGCCGTCTTGGCCGGCCCTCACCACCCCTCCTCATTCCCCGGCTACTCTCGGTTTCGTATCGGACTGCCTCATCTCCAATCCCTGTACACACCCCCTGGTCACGGGATCCGCTCCCCCTCTGCTCCATGGCCTCTCTATCCCGGGTGCTTCGATTGGGATTCCGTTTACCTTAGGGTTTTCATCTGGCTGTTTCACAAGCGTCCCGCCCCTGTCCGGCTCTTCCACCTCATTTATTCCCTCCGGACCCTCACTCCCGGATCCCCCTCCCTTTACAAACCCTCATCCGTCGGTTCCCCCTCACAGTCATTCCCCTCCCCGGGGCCCTAAACGGCGGTATAAGTGCTTCAAATCCAGGGCAGAAGACGTTTTCCTTCGGTTAGAAGAAGATATTCGCTGGGGAGAGACCATGGATTTCGCGGATCGAGTCTTGGTCGGACGCATTCGAGGACGCAGTTATTCGGCAGCACGTTTGAAACAGTGGGCAGCTGAGGTCTGGGGTCACCATCTGGTTGACATCCCCTTTGTACAGACCTTCGTGCGGGGATGGTTCGCTCTCCGTTTCGCGCGTGCCGACCATACCAACTGGGTACTTTCTTCATTTTGGCATTTTGAACACGCGCCGGTCCTTCTGAAGAGATGGACTCCTCTTTTCGACCCGGAAACTGAACGCATTGGCACTGGACCGGTATGGATTAGGCTGCCTGGACTTCCGCTTCAATACTGGTCCGAGGATATCTTTAAGAGAATTGGTAATGCTATTGGTGTCTATATGGGCTATGATAAATCCTACCAACAGACTGGAATGATGGCTTACGCCAGGATCCTTATCAATCTGGATACGACTGGCGGACTGCTCGAGCATATCACGATTCAATGGAGGGACACGGAGCGCAAGCAGATTATTGACTACGAAGGCGTACCCTATAGATGCCGCCGATGCCACAAGGTTGGCCATCTCTATAGAGACTGCCCCCTCCTCAAGAAATCTGGTACTCATGGTGTCGAGGAAGTAGTACCCCCATCCCAGGTTCCCCAACCTGAGAATCAGCCGGCTCAAGATCCATTGGAACCTCCCCCTCCTGCTCATGTGACAACAGCAGAGGTAGCCGCATCAGATGACTTCGCTGGGACATCTGCGGGGATGCAGCCGAACCTGAAGGATGGGCAGCCGAACATTGCACCTGAGGATCTGGAGGGATCGGGTAAGTCTCCTCTCCATTCTCTGTCTGAACCTCATGCATGTGTGACTGTGGGCATATCTACTATTAGTGCATCTGCATCATCATTTACTTTTACTCCCTCAGTGGCACTCTCGTCCTCCCCCTGTTCTCCTCCCTCTCATCACTCACTTGCATGTTCCATCCCTCAGCCCGCCCCGTCGGCACCTCCATCTAGATTATCATCCTCGCTTGCCCCTCATGTTTCTGATCCTTCCCCTCCCGGCTACTTCCTCCGGTCTCGGCACAGAGATAGAGGACCGGATGCTGTCGGTCTCATTCTCTCACACTCTCCTCATCTCAAATCCTCCAGGGGCAGACCTTCTGGTATCTCCAAGGCCAGACTCACTGCCGATACTGAGATTGCCCTAGGACGGCAGCAAACGATTCTTCGGGCCCTTAGAGCAAGGAATGGCCCAGCCCTCGTTCCTCCATGAAATTTATCTCTTTTAACTGTCGGGGGTTTGCTAGCTCAGCCAAAAAACTAGCACTTAGGAGACTTCTCCTATCTTCTCAGATGGACTTCATTTTTCTTCAAGAAACTCTTTGCCCGGCTGAATCCCTTATCCGCACCCTGAATGGATGGCTACCTACTTGGACCTTTCTTGCCTTGGACGCATCTGGAAGGTCAGGGGGCTTAGCCATTGGTGTCAATAACAAAAGGGTGGAGATCAACAACTCATTTGGAGGTAGGGGATTTATTGGACTGGACATTTGCACTCATTCAGCACCGAACGACATCAGGATTATCAATGTGTATGGCCCTTGTTCTGATAGAGCCTCTTTCTGGAACAACCTCCTCGCATCAGATTTATTTCAAGGAGATAATGTTATTCTGGGAGGGGATCTTAACTTCTCCATTGGCTTCAGTGAATCATGGGGTCACTCAGCACAAATCGACCCTCTCACCGAACATATATCTAATTTACTGGAGGAGCATCTCTGGGTCGACATCCCATCCACAAAACTCCAGTACACCTGGACCAACAACAGAAGCGGGGAACAGAGCCTAGCTAGAAGATTGGACAGGTTCCTCATTAAGGAACCTCTGGTTAATAATCTCCCCAGAGTACGTCAATGGGTAGGCACAGGAGGCATCTCAGACCACCGCCCGATCTTCTTAGAAGTCGATGATATTATTCATAAAATCAAGAGCCCTTTTAAATTCAATGCTGCATGGTTACAGGATCCTTCATTCACTCAACTAGTACACACCTATTGGCTATCCAATGCTATTGGGGAAAACGAGGATCACTCAGCTGGATTTGTAAGGAAACTCAGGGAACTAAAACAGATCACCAAGAACTGGGCTCATCAGAAACGCATCCGGGATAACCTTATACTACAGGAGGCAGAGAAGATCATTTCAGAATTTGAGGAATCTTCAGATGGGACATTTCCATCCTTGATAAGCAAAGAGCATTATCAGGCCCTGATTGCCAAACGCTCTCAAATCCTTAAAGAAAGGGAAGAAGGTTGGCGACTCCGAAGTCGAGCCATTTGGCTCACAGAGGGAGATGCTAACACCAAGTTCTACCACAAATTTGCTAATGGGCGAAAGAACATCAACACCATTTGGGAACTCAGGACAGCTCAAGGGGACACCGTCTCCTCCCAAAGGAATCTGTCCAGACTAGCTGTGGAGCATTTTAGGAGCATCTACAAGGCACCAGCACAAGCTAACATCCTGGAGATTATGCGGGTAGCTGAACTATTTCCTAGATTTATTGAACAAGATGATGCGGAGGAACTTCAGAAGGAAGTATCGATGGCAGAACTGGAAGCTACTTTGAAGTGGTTCAAGAAAGATAAAAGTCCTGGACCTGACGGTTGGACCATTGAATTCTATCTAGCCTTTTTTGAATTATTGGGCCAAGATCTTCTGAATGTTGTCGAAGATAGCAGGAGAAGAGGGCGCATCTCATCTGCAATTAAGTCCACCTTCATTGCTCTTATCCCAAAATCCAATGCCCCCTGCACCTTTGATGACTTCCGTCCGATTTCTCTCTGCAACTGCCTTTATAAGATCATTGCCAAGATCATCGCCAACCGTCTCAAGCCTATTCTATCACTGCATATATCAGCGGAACAATTTGCCTTCTTACATCAGCGCCAAATCCACGAGGCCATCGCCACTGCACAAGAACTAATGCATACTCTGCAAACCAAGAGACAAAAAGGTATGATTCTCAAGGTTGATCTTTCGAAGGCCTTTGACCGCACTTGCTGGTTATACCTTCGGTTGCTGCTCACACACTTGGGGTTTCCTTATGAGTTTATCAAATGGATCATGAGCTGCATATCGGATGTCTCTTACAGTGTTCTCCTCAATGGGGAAGCATCCTCTTTCTTCACTTCGGAAAGAGGACTACGTCAGGGGTGTCCCCTCTCACCTCTTTTGTTTTTGCTTATCATGGAAGGACTGAGTAGAATCTTAATTTCCGCACACAACAGACATCATCTATCTGGTATTAAGATCACAGATCATCTCATTCTTACTCACCTTCTATTCGTCGATGACATTCTCATTTTTCTTAATGGAAGTATTGGAGACTCCACTTCACTCCAAAACTCTTTCCTACTCTTTCAGCATGCTACGGGGATGTTGATAAATGTACAGAAATCCTCCATCACAGCCACTGGATGCTCGGAGTATGAAATTGCATTTGCAAATCAGCGTTTTCCTTATAGTAATTTATCGTTGGATGATGGCATCAAGTATCTCGGATTCCGTCTGAAGCCCCTTGGATACAGGATTGCCGACTGGATCTGGTTGATTACTAAGATTGAGAAAAGATTACAAGTATGGTATCATCGCTACCTTACCCGAGCAGGAAGACTAACCCTTATTAAGGCGGTGATCGAGGCCACCCCAGTTTATTGGATGGCTCTCACTTGGATCCCTAAGGGTATTCTCAACAGAATTCAGCATATCTGCAGCAGGTTCCTCTGGATGGGTCATCAACCTGGAAGAATCTTTGCATGGGTGAAATGGGATACACTTGCAAGGCCCAAGCGATGGGGGGGATGGGGTATCAAGAGACTTGACCTGTTCTCTAGAGCTCTGGCAGCTAAGCTCGGGTGGCACCTCCTCACCTCAGAAAGTCTCTGGACCAGGGTTGCATATGCTAAATATATTTGGCCTCTGAATATTATGGATTGGTTATGCAGGGAGCGGAGAACACAGAACCACATCTCATCCATTTGGAAGGCAGTCATCAGCACCATCCCATTAATCAGAGACAGCCTTACTTGGCGCATAAAGTCTGGCGACGCTGTTCGCATTGGCCTGGATCCCTGGGTTGGCTGTGGTAATTCACACAGACTCTCAGAAGGTATTATTCAACACCTTCATGGCAGGGGCATTACACATATCATGCATATTGGGGACCGAGACAACTCATCCTTTCTACATCAGGCATGGAGGAATGCACTAGCACTGGATATACCTGAACATTGGCATGATGAATGGTCCGCATACACGGATGCTCTCTCCCAGGCACATATTAGACTCACTGAAGGTCCAGATGAAATAATATGGGCATCATCCAAACATGGACTTTACGCTCCAAAACTTGGCTACTTAAAGCTCATGGAACCCCACTTGCCTCCTATTATTCATCCTACCTGGAGGACTCTTTGGAAACTCAAAGCTGCCCCACGCACAAGATTACTTATGTGGAATATTATCTTCGACAAGATCCCTACAGGTACTAATCTTATGAAGCGCTCATTCAATGGTCCATTCCGATGCCATTTGTGTCAACAGGCTGAAGAAAGCACAGCTCATTTATTTTTAACCTGCAATGTCTCTTCTCTATTCTGGAATGGCATCAAAACTCATCTCCCCCAGATAAACCAGTGGCACGGTCAAAATATACTGGAGGCCTGGGAGAATTGGCACACAGAGCATACGGGGAAAGCCCTTAATTTACCGCTTCTAGCCTGCTGGGCTATTTGGATAGCACGCAATCAGGCTATATTCAACCTAAGGGTACCCCACTGGCCGTCCATCACTCTACATATGTTAGCTGACTATAACCTGATACCTGATGAAGACCACACTGGACCTGCCCGTGTTCTCAGACAGCTGGACATAGATCATTCAAAACCGTGGGGATTCTTCGACGGCTCAGCACAGGAGGTGGGGTGTGGGGGAGGAGCCACACTACACCTCAATGACACACACAAATTCAAACTACAAATTCCCCTTGGTCGAGGAACCAATAATTTTGCTGAACTCAGTACAGCCATGCATCTCATCCAATTCGCCATTCATAAAAATTGTAGACATCTACAATTATTCGGTGATTCAAAAATCGTATGCAATTGGTTGTCGAATGCATCTCATTGTCATGCATTTACATTGAGACACATTCTTGAGGAGGCAAAGAGGCTAATTACTTCATTTGACTCATTTGCTTGTCAACACATTTACAGGGAGCAAAATACTGAAGCTGACCATCTCTCCAAAGCGGCTGCGCTCAGGCAAGGAGAAGATTGGATGATACAGGAGGAGAACGAAGGGTCTTTCTATCAGTATTACCACAGACCTTTCGATGATCAGATGTTTCTAGGGCGATAAGGCCCTTACAGTTTTTTATTTTTGTATATTCTGACTGTATATATTTTAGTTACTACACGGCTCTTGCTAGAGCAGACAGACACTAAATTTTGTAATGTTAACAGTATCATTTTTGACAGCTCCCTGCGTGGAGACTGAAGAGACACTAATTTTGGTTTTTCACAGTATTATGACTGAACTCGATAGGCATATCAGCCTCTACTTTGAATGCTTCGGCATATACAAAATGTAATTTCTTACTATTAATAGAAATTACGACTTTTTCCCAGGGGAAAAAAAAAAAAAATTATATCTAAATTATATATATTAGCAATTAGTATATTAACATTAGTATTAATATTAATATTAATTATTATAAATAAAAAAATTAAATCAATTATTTATATATAATAAATTAAAATTAAATAAATTAATATACTAATATTAATGGATATTAATATTAATTAATTCAATTAATTAATATTATTTTTACTATTAATAATAATAATTAGTATTATTATTATTATAATTATTTATCTTTTTATATTAATTAATTCCTTGAGTTCATTAATCCCTTGGGTTTATGTTGAAAAACGCAGCAAGAAATTCTTAATTTGATTTTTCCTTGATTAAATTGAGAAAATTTGAATTTCCACATAAGTAGATAGCTTGGATGCAGTGAACTTGTGTGACATGGCTTGTGTCACCCAATTTACTCAATGAATTTGAGTTGGAGGAGTTAGAGTTCAGTTAAGCATGTGTGAATGCTAATTTGTAGCAATCAAGGTCAATTATTTCAAGTTATTTTCAGTTAAACTAGTTCTTACTATTGGAGGAACTTGTGGAAGGTCAATTGTGCAGTGGGACTTCAATCTAACTTAGTGATCATCCAGTTAACTAATCAATCAACCCAAAATAGCTAGTGCATACAGAGAAGTCAAGTTCCCCAACTGTGGTAGAGATGCCAAGGCAATGTAACATCAATTGTAGACTAGTCTTGAGTGTACAAGTGTTGCATGAAGTCAGATGATCAACTTTGGGAATCGCGCAATCAATTTGAGGAATTTCCTAAATGGGGCCTAATTTCTCAAGGAATTGCGCAAGGAAATAGGGGCTCAAGCATAGGCAGAAATTGACTAAGTCTTGGTCAGAGCTTCTCAGTGAGTAGAAAGATACTTTATTCACTTACAAGTTGAGATTAGTTGAGCAAAGCAATTGTAATACATCTCTATTCATCAGATTAATGCAAGCAGACATAGGGGTTTTTAACAGATTTCTTTCCCCTAGGAAAAATACTATATGCATGTGTGTTATTTCTCATTGCATGTTTGTGATTGATGTTCTAAATTACGAATTGAATTCCAGAGAGCAGTAGAGTAGGTTTGTGTCTTATGATTTTGATTAAAACTTCATGAGACACTGCAAATCTACACCATAATTTATACATGGTATTAGAGCAAGATTCACATTACAACAGGAATTTTGAAGTTGTTTCTCAGGAGGTTCAATTTTGCAGTTCAGTGTAGCAAGATCTCTTTTGAGTTGGGAATATGACATTCAATGGGTTGAGACTAGAGTATGCCTTGGAAGGAATCCCTAATTTCATTGCATGGAAGGATCACATGGAGGCGGTGTTGGATGACAACGGTTTCCTAGAATACATCAAGAGAGATGTTGCAAAACCATAGGCATCTGATGAAACAAACCTATCCCAATGGAAGAAAGATTTAGCCAAGGTGAGGAGAATAATCTTGGGGGGAGTGCGAGACCACATTGTCACAAATATCCATGGGAAAGAAAATCCTTATGCAATGTGGTAGGTGCTGATAGATCTATTCCAGAATAGAAGTGACCATATGAAATTGGTGCTCAAAGATAAACTTTGGAATAACAAGATGCATAAGAATGACACTATTTAGTAGTATCTGAGTAGGTTCACACAAGTTCGTGATGATCTTGCAGGAGTTGGTGTTACTATTTCAGACGATGACTTGGTAAGCCTAACCCTTCTAGGCCTTCCCAAGAGTTGGCATAGCTACCAAGATTCGGTGAACAAGAGGGAGAAATTACCGAATTGGGAAAACTTATGGTCTGATTTGGTAAAGGAGGAAAAAATGCTGAATACCAAAGATGGAACTTCATACAAGGGCGAGGATGAAGAAAAATGTGCATTGGTTGGAAAGGGAAAGAAGGGAAAAGGGAAGAAATTTCAAACTAAACCAAAATCTAGCCAAGGGGGCAAGAAGAAAGATTTGTGTTATAGGGATTAATGAACAAGTGTTTGGATGATGTAGAAACCCTCAAGGATCTTCCCGGGATCCTTGACAGATTGTAAGATTCGCTGCAACTATCACAAAGATGCATGCATATCTATGTTCAACAAATGAGAATCAAAGCAGGAAGGACTTATTACCTCGAGTCTTAGTGTGGTGTTGATGGAGAGCGCAATGCAGCTAGGTGGAAGACCCCTGAGCTGACTCGAGATCAAAACCTGCACATAGATAAGACAAGCGTAATATCACAACATAAAACCTTGATAAATAATGCATGGACATATAAAGATATCTAGTTGCATGTAATTAAGCCACTCATAATAACAACATTGCATAAACATATAAAAAAGTTATATTACCAACATCGCAGAGTGGACAACACAATTTCAGTTCTATATTAATGTAGAAAGAGTGGTTACAACCATCGGTTGTATCAGCCTTACCTTACCCCTCTAGCTCCTCTCTCTCTCCCTTCTTAACCTCTTCTGATGCCTTAGTCTGAGACTATGCTCGACAGTCAAATAGGCAATCCTTTCAAATGGTTCGACTGCTTTCACAATGGCCCTAGCCTTGCATATATAACATGTGAGGATAGGGTTGCCAAGTCCTTCATGAGTTCCATTAGGCAAAAGCAATGATGTTTCCATGCCTTTATTCTCTTTCCTATTTGTAGACTCCATTAGGAATTAGTAATTCCTCCAAATAGGTCGAGTTTTGATGTTTCCCTACTTTTGTGAACTGACATAGGAGAGAATATTGGGATATTTCTCAGTCAACTTGTTCCTTTGACCCATAGAAACTCATTATGGTTCACTAACTCTCTTCCCGAGGTAGCAGACAGAGTTACCCTAAGCACTAACGCACCCTTAGCCTTGCTAGGAAGCTTTATAAAGTAGGTTGCTAGTGCCTAAACATCATTAGCTTGACAAATGGGCCTGTGTACTTGGTCAGTCCTTTAGTCATCATGTCTTTCTCCTCTGAGCTGGTGAGGAGGCCATTTTCCTTTACAACAGATGCCCCCTAAAGTGTGAGATCAGAGGCTGTGACGATGGCCGAAATACTTTATATTTAACTATCCTTTTCTTTGGAAAAAAGAGAGAGAGGATCAGAGCTTCGGGTGGTACGAGAAACCTAATACAACACATATATATAAAACAACTAAAATCATGTCTTGAGTTGGGAATTCCCACGCTTAATAGCTATGTCAGAGTTAATTTCTCACTAAAGAGATATGACAGTGCTCACCGCCGATAAGCACAATGCGGAATCTGTGTCATAATAGAATCATTCTGATGAGCTGTCTCCAAAAAATAATAAATGCAACTTGGGAGAGGAAACAAGGCTGAGTGATGTAAGCCTCTACCCAAGTTCTTGATTTCCACTTCATCGCAACGACATAGATCAATACATGTGAATATAGGCGTTAAGGTCAAACATGCACGAAATCATCTGATTACTAGTCAATAATGGAGACCGTTAACAGATGTGAGGATGGCCACCGATAATGGTGATGGTCTCCAAGATGCAAAATAAAATCTAGCGAGTATGAATGATGTTTTTGTCGTTGAACACTCGTAGAATCGTTTAACTAGGAGCCAATAATGAAAACCCCTGACCAAACACAAGGTGACCTGTCATTGATGTCTACAAGTACCAAGGCACTGAAGTGTTTCTGGGTCTTCTTCCTAGATAGAGTGTTGAAGTTGATAAGAAGAGACCTGTTGAAAGGTGGGCAATAAGGTATCCTACATCAGTAGACACGAAACAGGACAAGAATGGTTGTTTTTTGAGGAATATTTTGAGAATTGGGTCAAAGAGACAGAGGGCATGATGATAGGATATGCTTGATGGTTTGATGGAGGAAATAGAAGATAAAGGTTTTCCCTTGAACAATATAAGGAATGACAACGGTTTTAACCATGCAACACTAGACTCATGAACACCAAAGAGTGTTAGGATACAGAGATGCAAGAAGGTTGAGGTACATAGGTTAAACTCATAGGATGGTAAGGTTCATATTGAGAGGTCGTCACAAGGAAGGTTTATCTGAGGGAGTGCCATGTTCAAGGGAGCAACTGCTGCCAAAAAACTCTTTTCAAAATACTGAACATAAAGCAATTGTATTGTCCACTTTCCCCATCTGATTAGTTTAGTGAGTCCAGATGGGTAAACTCATTGGTATTTTCATGTTTTAAGAGTCTGAAAAGGATCGTAAAAGAGAGACTCTATGCCCTATTTGATTAGTTTAATGAGTCCAGACAAGAAAAATCATTGGTCTTTTCATGTTTCAAGAGTCTAAAAAGATCGTAAAGAGTGACTCCATTCCTCATCTGTTTAATTTAATGAGTCCAAACGGGAAAACTCGGTGGTATTTTCATATTTCAAGAGTCTGAAAAGATCATAAAGAACGACTCTAGGGTGGTCCCTTTGTCATAGTTGGTAACCGAGTGTGAAAAATGTTTTATAGTATACTCGAAAAGGTTCCTTTTCTGTAAGTTAATCTACTGAGTTCGGATAAAGTGAAACCTATGCTCAATAGATGTTTTCCTCATTTTGTTACGAGTACGAGGAGATGGAGTAAACTCGATATTCGTCGTGAAATTTTAATGAGTCATGTGACGACAAACTCAATATACCTTAATCAAATTTTAATAAGTCAAATGAAGAAAACTAGAGGTATATTTTTCAGTTTAATGAGTGAGGAAAAAGAGGTAAAAGAACTGCTCATTCCTTCTGCGTAGATTTAATGAGCCCGAACAAGGGAAAAACTTGGGGATTTTTCAATTTAAGAGCAAGAAAGAGTCCCAAAAAAGAAAGCGCTCATATCATCGTCGTAAGTGTTTAACGAGCCCAATGACGAAAACTCGGGTTATTTTTCGATTTAACGAGCGAGAAAAGTTCCTAAAAAGAATTCTCAGAGATTCTTCATAAGTTTTTAACGAGCATGAAGAAGGAACTCGGGGTTTTTTCAATTTTATGAGCAAGAAAAAAGTCCCAAAAAGAATGCTGAGTCGATCTTTTTAAGTTTAGTGAGCTAGAAAAAGAGAGAAAAAGAGTTGCTCAGACTGTCATCGTAAGTGTTTAACGATCCAGACGATGAAAAAATCGGGGATTTTTCAGTTTAAGAGCGAGAAAACATCCCATAAAAGAAAGCGCTCATTGAGAATCGAACATGGTCATTTCTGTCATTCAACCCTGAAATTTATTTCATCAAATCATGAGTAATTTCTGCCAATATGGGGTCATGGCGCCTAATAAATATCATAAAAAATGGACTAATTCTACTTTAATAAATTCAAGTAAGATAATTCATGTCTCCAAAGTGACTATAAGGGAGTTATTGAGCCTCCACTTTCACCATTTGCATCATTTGAGAGTTGTGAGAGTGTTTTGGAGCTAAAGAGGAGTAGATTTTCCACGGACGAATGCGGCTGATCCGGGTGACCATTCGACATGCTGTTAGTCCCAGGTAGATGCAAAAACCATTATCTTGCATTATTAAACCTTTTTTAGTTGTTTTTGGGATGGAGTTTTAAAGATCTGGGGAGCCCTAGATCATTTATTGCGCCTAATGCCCCCTTCCAGGCTTGTAGGGAGTGTTAAACGCCCTTTATGGCTCGGGGGAGGGCATTAATCCTCCTTTTTTTCCATAAGGGGGGGCGTTAGTGCATGAGAGTGTACCCCAAAACCCCAGGCAGTGATTTCCTGAGCTTTGTTACCCCATTTGCACTAATTTTTGGGCTGATTTGGGCAGGTTTTTAGCCATTATGACTAGTCTATGGAGAGAACGAGCCCATGATCGACAAGAATTTCTTATATGAAATGATCCAGCTTGCATACTTACATTGCGCAAATGTGGTTTGATGAAGTATGCAAAGTTGGACTTGATGAAGGGTCAGGAGGACCTTTTGAGCTGGATTATTTAGTGTTGGAATGAACACAAACAGGTGTTTAGGATTAGGGACCATAATCTTGCTATTGACCGAGATGATATATATTTCTTAATAGTTTTTTCGTGTAGAGGAGCACGTGAAAACTTGACCGGTGGTAGGCATAATCCCTGATCCACTTTAGAGCTGGTCCGAGCTTATTGTATCCCTAAGAGTGGACTTGTCAGCGACAGAGTCCCTATAGATAGGATCAGATCCAGATCTATGAGGGCCATTTTATGGATGATTATGCACTTGGCAGGGTCTAAAAGTCCCCATGTTGCGACAAAGGCCCAACTGTTGCTTGCAGTTGACTGTGTCTAGCCACAGATCTTCAATTGGTGTGAGGCAATGCTTCGTTAGTTGAAGGCAGAGTTGACTGCATGTAAGACCCAGACCCAACAGAGTTTTGGGTACTACCTTCTCATTGTCTCCTTCATACTTAAGAGGGTTCCAGTTATGCACCCGTGAATGACCTTAGGTCCCCTCGATCAGAGGTATCCTAGGCAGAGGTGATGGGCATCGCTCGATCCTCGCACAGGAGGAGGACCCATTCAGAATTTTTTCGAAGAGGGTTTCTTTGAATGGCTTAGTGGTTAGATTGTGATGATAGACGACTATGCCTAAGAGGCCATGGACTTCAAAAGTGTGCCTGACTTGATTTTTCCGCTTGGTACAAACTGGGGGCCTCAAGGTAAGAAGGTTTATTTGAGAGTACTTAAAGTATTTTTAAGCTTTTGAATGTTTATGTTATGTTTTTGTTTATTTTATGGGTGAAAAATTAATGACATGAATCTTTTTACTTGACACAGATGTGGCATCGGTGCAACCTGCAGGCAAGCCTCGCCAAGTGAGGAAAGGAGGCCAACTACCTGAAGGCGGGGCTAATGCTGAGATTCTTCGCGAGGTTCTAAGGAACCTGGAGGGCTTGAGAATGGGTGTGACAAGTGAGGCAAGGAAGCCAACTACTCGAAGGCGGGGCCGATGCTGAGATTCTTCGCGAGGTTCTAAGGAACCTGGAGGGCTTGAGAATGGGTGTGCCCCCCCTTCCTATGAGGGAGATCCCCGCTCGCATGCAGCGACACACAGTTGGTATGCCTGAGAAGTTTTTGGTTCCTCTTCAGAGGATAGCTAGAGCAGTATTGTATTTTCATGAGTAGTAGGCTCTATTCGCAGACGCGTGGTATAGCCAATGGGTGTTTATAGCTAGGCTTAGTAGCCATTTTGTACTTAAAACACCCAAGTTTTGGGAAATTTTCTGATGTAAAACACTGGATATATATATATATATATATATATATATATATATCTATATATATATCTATATATATATATATATATCTACAGATATTTTGGTATTTTATGATGTAAATGTTTAATTGTGTAAATATTTACTTTCATACATGTATCTATAATGAATGAGAAAAATGCCAATCTAACACATAGTTTGCCAATAAATCAGCAACTGTATTAAATTCTCGAGGAATGTGTTCATATGTAATAAACTCAAACTGACGTTCCAAGATTCGTACTTTTAAATAATGCTACAACAAGAATGGATTACGAACATGATAATGATTTGTCAATTTCATAACAACAAGCTGAGATTCTAACCTGACCACTAGATTGGAGATGTCCCTTAATGACGCTTCAGTGAGAAGTGAAATTATGGACATGTACTCAGCGATATTGTTGGTGGCAGTGCCAAGAAAGACTCCCTCGGAACAAAATAGTTCTGACTCAGGTTTGTAAATGACTGAAGTAGCTGATGCAATGTGCCATGTGTGACGACTGGCACCATCCGTGTATCCTACGTATGCTAAGGGTAATGAAGACATCTACACAAAAAGAAATATGTATGAGACAAATACTTCAAGAAATACCAAAAATTCAGTCACATAATAAGGAAGCAAAACTTATAAATACATAAAACTACAAAGCACATGCCTAGTGCAATATTATGCATAATACTTTTTCAGATAGAGCCCGATATGAGGCTCAACAAGTAGGACTCCTTCCCAGTCTTGAAGTTCATATGCCCCTTTTGAAAGGGCTTTCATGACAACATATGGACCGAGACATAAGGGTTGAAGCGTTCCTTCCCCCAGGAGCTCATTTTTTTTTATCGTAGAGTAAAACAAGATCTCCCTCTTAGTAAGAAAGAGGCTTGACCTTTTTGTCATACTGGGCTTTGTCCCGGCGCTTGTGGGCTTCAACTACCAATTCAGTATCTTGACGGGTTTCATCTAGTTGATTTAGGTATAGCAGGCACTCTTCTTTGGTAGTGGTGTCGGGAAATTGTTCAACAACGATTTGTAAGGAAGGAACTTGACACTCGATTGGTAAAACTGCTTCCAGGCCATAAGCTAGTTGAAAAGGTGTAAAGCCTGTAGCAGTTTTTATTGAAGTTTGGCATGCCCACAGTGTAGAATATAACATTCGATGCCAGTGGGTATTATGATTTCCTACTAACCTGCAGATCATGGTCTTTAAGATGCCATTTACGACTTCTACTTGGCCATTAGCTTGGGGGTAGTAGGAGGATGATTGATCCTGGAAAAAATCAAGCAAAGATGTTAAGTCAGACATCATGTGATTCTGAAAATGAGACCCATGGTCTATAACGATCATGCGGGGCACACCGAAGCGATAGATGACCTGATTGAATAGGAATAGTGCCACGGTTTCTCCATCAGCCCAGAAAGTGGGAAGGGTTTCAGCCCATTTCGTGAAATAGTCCACAACTACAATAATGTAGTTGTGTCCGGTAGAGGAAGTGGGGTTGCAAGTTCCGAAGTCTATCCCCCATTTGGAAAAGGGGCCGACAGAGATAATCAAGTGTAGTAGGGTCGGAGGAGCGCTCATTTTCTTTGTAAACAATTGACAAGGGTGGCACTGCCGATAGCCTTGATACAATCTTCGAACAAGGTTGGCCAGTAGTAGCCTGCACGCAAAATTTTCTGAGCAGTAGATATGCCAGAAATATGACCGCCACATGCCCCAGCATGGCAGTGATTTGAAACATGTTCCACCTCTTCATGAGTGAGGCAACGTCGAAGAACTGTATCAGCACCACGGTAATATAACGTATCGTTAGGAACTAAATAGTGTCATGCTTGGTGGCAGATGCAACGACGATCACTTAACGATAGTTTAGGGCGAAAATGTTGCGCTTGGAGGTAGACAAGAATGTCACCATACCAAGGGTCAGTGAAGTCGATAAGATAGACAGCTTCATCCCGGAGAGGATCGTGGGCTATCTTGTTAGGATCGACAATGGGAAGATTTGAGAAAAGTTTGGGGAAGACTAGGGAATTTTTCGCCTTGGCAGTAGTGAAAACCAAATCAAATTGTTGGAGGATCACTATCCATTTCGAATATTTTCCTCCAATGAATTCACGAGACAAAATTTGTCTCATGGGATTCTCCAAGGAAATGACAGTAGTTTATCGCAACAGTATATAATGTCAGAAGAGGTTGACAACAAAGACAACTGCCAAGGACAACTTTTCCACGTGTGAATATCTGAGTTTGGGCCTAGCCAGGCCTTTCAACAGATGATATATCACATGCTCACTTAGGTCATCATGAGTTTGAAGCAAGACCATTCCTAGAGAGGATGGTGAGGCTGCCAAGTACAGAAGAAAGTCGCGCCCATAGTTGGGAGCACTAAGGAGTGGGGCTGATATAAGCACCTTTTTCAAGGCATCAAATGATCGTTGAGCTTGATCATCCCACAGGTACGACACTCCCTTCTTAAGTAGGTGCATAAAGCCTTTAGTCAACTCAACATAATTTACGATGAACTGTCGTAAGAAGTTTACCTTCCCATGCAAACGTTGGAGTTGCAAAATGGATTGTGGTTCGGGAAATTGAGTAATTTCCTTTACCTTATTGGGATCAACCCTAATCCTATACTTGGAGACAATGAAACCAAGTAAGCGTCTAGACTCGACAAAGAAAATGCATTTATACGGATTCAGATGTATGTTATAGAATAGACACCTAAGAAAAATCGCTCGTAAATGATCTAGGTGTTGCGCTCGCTTCTTCGAATGGGTTGGAAGGTCATCCAAGTAAGCTTGAACGATATGACTAATATCATGAAATGCGTAGTCCATGGCACTTTGAAATGTTGTTCCAGATTTATTTAAACCAAATGGGAGTTTTCGATAGGTAAAGATTCCCCAAGGGAAAATGACAGCTGTTTTGTGTTGGTCTGCTGGTTTTATGGAAATCTGGTTGTAACTTGAGAAACCATCTAGGAATGAGAATGATTCACAAATAGTGCAGTCGTCGATGATTTGGTTGATAAACGATGTTGGATAATTATCCTTCAGACACATGGCGTTCAAGTCCCGATAGTCGACACATATGCAGATGATACCTTGTTTCTTATCAACAGGAATTAGATTAGAAATCCATTCCATTAAGGGAACGGGGTAGACGAAACCAACACGTAACAATTTTTCCACCTCAGTCTTGATGGCTTCAGTTTTGCGGTGGTGGACTGGTCGAAGCCTTTGGCGGACAGGTGTGGCATTGTCATATATCTTGATCTCATGCTTGAAAATAGATGGATCTATGCCAGGAATTTCCTCGTAAGACTAAGTGAATACATCATGGAATTCCTTAAAAAGGTAGGTGAAGCTTGCAATTTCCTCAAGAGTGCAATCGGCTCCAACCTGGACGTTTTCTACGATGTCTGTCTTGACAGAAATATCGATGAGCAATGTCTTTGAAATATTGCCCATGTTTCCCTCCGAGTCCAAAGTTTGGATAGTCGTATAAGGTGAGGAAATGATTTCAGGTGCATCAAATGACAGGATTTGAAGAGGCATCATGTCCAAATCAGATATCAAAACATGATGGTGAGAGTCCTCCCAAGGTCGCTCTTCTAAACACATGATCCCTCTAATAGCTTCGTCTGAAGGTAGGAATTGATTGAGGAGATTGAAAGAAGGAGAAGTTATGGGAGGGGAGGTGGTACTGTTGGCTGTGACCAAAGTGAGCAGAGATTCAGATGTAGATTGAATGGCTTGGTAGGTCAATTCAGCTGGTGACAGTGGAATTTGTTCTCCGTAAGTGTCAATGTCTGAAGGAGCCAAGAGGATCCAAGGATCGGTCGGTTCATGACGAATGGATGAAACCATAGAGATTGTCTATGGAACCGTGGGCGGCGGAAGAGGGAAACAACCCATCAGGGAAGAGCCCTTCAATAGACCGGTATTGATACTAACGTAAGAGTAAGGTACACCACCCACTAAGGGTACAGAGCTGATGGGTAATGGGGAATAATCAGGGGTGCGAAAGGATAGTTGGTCCACTGTGATTATCTTTCCATCCAATGGAAATAGGATGATGCAAAAGATAGTAGACACAATGACAGTCATGGAGTAACTCCAACTGTGACTCAATAATAGATTATAGTCAAGCTTTCTATCTATGACTTCGGTGTCCACCATTACCGTTTTCCCACCCAAAGTGATGGGGTAGCTAGCTAGGTAACCTTTTGGGATGAAAGTGTGGCTGTCGAAAGCTTTAAGGGAATTAGACAGTGGGGATAGGGTTGGAGAACCCAAAGCAAGCCAACATGAAGCCGACGTGACGTAGGTTGAAGCACCTTCGTCAATGACAGTTCTATGTACTCCTCGCCCTTTTGAAAGTATTTGCACCTGAAATGCAAGCTGGTGTGAAAGGGGAGGTTACATTTGTCTATGTCTAAAATTGCAAGCATGGAATCCTGAGGGTCGATACCACCAATTGCCGAAAACAAAGCTTTCCTTTATGCTAGACAGGTTTGTAATACTTCGAGTGTTAACATAGCTGATGGTGACTGCGCCAAATCTTCTACAATATTGTAGTTATGGGTAGCATGTGCAGATGTATTATATGTTGTGCAAAGAAGTGCCCCTTTTGGGGGGTGAATCACAAGATCAGAAACCATCCTTTTGATATGTAGATCGTTATGCGGCAGTGGGTTTTGACTTGAGGAGGTTTCCTCTGCATTAGCAATTGGAGCTCCATAAGACTTGGCTCTGGTTTTTAGATCTACTGTTTCAAAGGTGTAAATGGTAGATGGTACTTCACCAACTAAAGGATGATGTGAATCGACATTTCCCCCTTGCGAGGGTTGGGGTTGGTTTGCAATAAGGTGGTGCTATTGCTGAGTAAGGAAAGGATTATTTAGGACTACGGGGGTCCTGCCAGTGTCCTTTTTACTGATGAAATTTGTGCATTCCTGAAGATGCGGAAAACGATATGTCATGTGGTCTTCCGCACAGATTTTGCAAGGGAATTAGGTGGGTTTGTCCTTTCCATCGTCAGAAGGTGTAGCAGCCTTCTGATTTGGGTTATACTGCTTTGTTGACTGCTCTTCAGAAGGAGTGGTCTTTTTCTTATTCTTCTTGTTCTTACCACCAGTTTTTTGTGTAGACTACATAGATTTTATCACGGTGGTAGGAAGAGCAGTCAATTTGGTAGAGGGGTCAACTGACAACTGGGCAATGTGACCGCTAAGTTGTTTTACAGTAGCCCCTGAGGTAGCACTGATAATAAAATCGGCGTGCACTCCAGGTTGCTGAGTAGCGGGAGCATTGGAGTTGCGAGGGGCATTGGGAATGACATTGTATAAAGTGCCAGACTGCAAATATATCAAATATAAGTATTGAGCACAATGGATGGATTGGTCTTCTGTGATCGCAACACCTAAGGCGACATCTTTAGCGATTTGGGGGAGTAGAGACTTGCAGAACCAATCCGCTTATATATAGTCTGGGAGGGGAGCTTTGACTAGCCTCCGCCTACATCTCCATTCATGGATATGATCGGAGATGTGGGTGGCAGTGTCCTGATGTAATGAAGTGAGGATTTGCATCCCAGTTTCATAGCAGATGGGTAGCTAGAAGTGCTTTAAGAATTCCATCGCTAAAGCGCCAAAGGTATTGACTGATGCACATGGTAACTCGATGTACCACTTCACTGCATTGTTAGTAAGGGTGCGGGGAAAGATCCGTAGCTAGATACTGTCAGCCACCATGGAGTTAGAAACACACCATAAATGACAGGTGGTGATGTGCGTACTTGGATCCTCCTCTTGTTTCCCTTCAAACTTAGGGATGTCTGTCACGATTTTATGCGGGTTTGGTAGCCAAAGTAAGTTGTGATAGATGGGGTCATTTGTGAGTTTGTATAAGTTGGGGATATCAAGTGTTGCCAAGAAAGGCAAGGTGTTTGATGCCCGTGAATCTGACCAAGGTGATGACATATGACTTGAGGATCCTTGTGGTCCTCCCATCATGTTGTTCCCAATATTATACATAGGATGCGTGGAATAGTAATTTCCTTGAGGTACAGTCGTGTACTATGGGTTTCCATAGGGATTGTTAGACTGGGGGTTGTAAGTGCCCCTAGGTAAGGAATTCCCCCTTGAATCATTTTAGGTTGAGAATGGGGTGCCCATATGGATTGATTGGGACCTTGTTGAGGGATCCCGCTCACCACGTAATTAACAATAGGTCCTTGACTGACATAAGGAGGGTTCATGTCAATGAATGACTGTTCCTGTAGTCCTGTAAACAGAGGGGGAACTGTTACGTTCCCGACCGGTATATGCATATTTGGAATTGTGCCTCTAGGAATTTGAACCTAGGGGTTAGAACTAAACAATGGATGCCAACCATAAGGAGGGTTGACGTGACCCTTTCTAACTGTTCTATATTGAGCATTATAAGGAGCGCTATATGTAGCACTTTTCAAAGGTCCGGGAGCTGACACAAAAGGGGTGGAACCCAGTATGTACTGGGTTCCACTTGTGTTGGGTGTCATGATAGGGTTTGAACCTAGGACAAATGGAATAGTAGAGTTTTTCATCAGGGGTGTGGTACTGACTGTCAACTAGGAAGTTGGTGGTGGAACAAAAGTGTCCAAAAAAGCCCACGCCCCATTAGTCATCGATGGGATGGGTGGTGCAGGTCCAACAGAAGACATAGGAGGTACAAATGCAATGGGAATCAAGAGTGGTCCCAATGGATTCGTGATCGGAGGATTGTATGGAGGAATGAAACCTTCAGTAAAGAAATCTTCCGGTAAGCTTGAATCGTGGGATGTCCAAACTGATTTTATGTTAGATCTCGGAGACTGATTGCCCGAAGACGGGGAATCCGGTTCATTGGGGCTCAACGGATCCTCGATAATGAGTGGGGGAAGACCTAACAACTGTGTGTGTTGATGATGAGGGCCAGATGTAGCCACAGTGACCGATAAATTTTATCAATAGATTTTACAGTGATATTTGTTAAAGTCTCAATGATAACAATCTGGAACTAAAAAAAATTAAAAAATACACTAAGGAAATCAATCAACAAGCAGAGGGAAATGATCCTGTCTGATAAGCACCTATCACTAGAAATGAAACCCAGTATCACAATGAATAACATAGAGAGCTGGCCAAATGTACAGTTACAATTACTCTTGAGCTTCGCCCGAACCTCAGATTAAGGGGCCAAGTACTTTCGTGAAGACGAGCACCCTCCCAAAAACCAAAGACAAAGTAGGTTTGTCTGTTTTAGGTACCAGCGTAGCCCACCCCACTCAGCTTGTGTTCATCCCTAAAAGTATGGCCACTAAGGATAATCAAATCACAGACACTACTGGGGGGGACATAGTCGCAAACAATACGTTGTGTGGGCAGGATACCTAAGTCCTCGACTTAGCTCTGATATCCTCGAAGTGATCCCTGATACACAGAATACCCAAAGGACATGTAAGAAAAGGCACGCTACCTTCACTTAGAGTTCGATGTTGTGTCGTATTTAGCTCCGCTTTCACTGGAGTGGTCCCGGATAGTATGAGTGCATAAGGATCTCTCTTTAGTGACACTAGTTTCGGTGTATGATTTTGGGAAGTTAATTCACATTGCCTACCCAAGATCCTAGCCTAAACTAATGTGTGTTTACTCTAAAAAGAGTTGCTGATTGATTTTATTAGGTATATTTTAAATGCACTTCATTAGAGTCTTCGGTAGGGGTGTTGACGTATGAAGTTATATGGGACTCTGACTCAAATCATGCAAAAAAAATTCTTGTAAATTTTCACTTTCGATAAATAAGATGATTCTAAAAAGGGAGAGTCATTCATACATCAATATATATACCATGCATCATGTTTAGTCAAACACTAGCATAACCGACAGAACTTTCAATGCTCACTAACAACTTTTGAAACCAAATAATGCAGATCTAACCAAGTAGAAAATAGTAAAAAAAATTGTATTATTTCTTTTATGAAAACAAAAACTTTAAGAACTAAAGCTATTTTCTTAAAGAAAAATTATCCAGAACATAGATCAGTCAAACAGGCACAGCTGCAGATCCTTGATCAATCTACAAGCAGATTTCCCAACCCATGAGGTCACAGAGTAGTTTATTTATCAAGAAATGGCTAACTAACACTTTGTACTATAGGCTACAGAGAATTACTTGCAACACTAACGCATTGTTTGCGAGGCCACAGTGCTTTAGAAAGCACTGCTTACACTGGGCTCAAAAAATAGGTTGTGGGGATCAGATGTAGGACTGAGCACTAAGAGAAGGGTGTTGTATAGTCCGAAGTGGTCAGAAAGGGAATGAAGAAGTACAGGAAGGCCTAGAAGAAGGAGAGATCTAGGAACTTTCTGGAAAAACCGGGAACTAAGTGTAGTCCCTAGTTGAGTTTCCAATTCTGCTATAGGGATTAATGCACGGTTGTTTGGATGATGTAGAAACACTCAAGGATCTTCCTGGGATCCTTGGCAGACTCTAAGATTAGCTACAACTATCACAAATATGCATGCATATCTATGTTCAAAAAATGAGAATCAAAGCAGGAAGGACTTATTACCTCAAGTCTTTGTGTGGTGTTGCTGGAGAGCACAATGCCACTAGGTGGAAGACCCCTAAGCCGACTCCACATCAAAACCTTCACATAGATAAGACAAGCGTAATATCACAACATAAAACCTTGATAAACAATGCATGAACATATAAAGATATCTAGTTGCATGTAACTAAGCCACTCATGATAACGACATTGCATAAACATATAAACAAGTTATACTACCAACATTGCAGAGTGGACAACACAATTGCAATTCTATATTAATGTAGAAAGAGTGATTACAACCATTAGTTGTATTAGCCTTCCCTTACCCCTCTAGCTCCTCTCTCTCTCTTCCTTCTTAACCTCTTCTAATGCCTTAGTCTGAGACTATGCTCGACAACCAAATAGGCAATCCTTTCAAATGGTTCGAGCACTTTCACAATGGCCCTTGCCTTGCATATATATAACATGTGAGGATAGGGTTACCAAGTCCTTCATGAGTTCCATTAGGAAAAAATAGTGATGTTTCCATGCCTTTATGCTCTTTCCCATTTGTAGACTCCATTAGGAATTAGTAATTCCTCCAAATAGGTCGAGTTCTGATGTTTCCTTGCTTTTGTGAGTTGACAGAGGAGAGAATCTTGGGATATTTCTCAGTCAACTTGTTCCTTTGACCCATAGAAACTCATTAAGGTTCACTAATGCTCTTCCTGAGGTAACAGACAGAGTTACCCTAGGCACTAACGCACCCTTAGCCTTGCTAGGAAGCTTTATAAAGTAGGTTGCTAGTGCCTAGACAACATTAGCTTGACAACTGGGCCTGTGAACTTGGTCAGTCCTTTAGTCATCATGTCTTTCTCCTATGAACTGGTGAGGAGGTCATTTTCCTTTATAACAATTTGTCCAAAATTAAATGCTTCAATTTTCATGAATTCAGGCACTGTGCCACGAAGTATCCAAACAGAAAGTCCAGCAAGAAGAGCTCAGTAGGAGCAGTAGGTGAAACCTTGGCTTCACATTTCAGGCTTGACTTCACCCCTATCACATGCATGGCCAACATAGTGATGGGGAGTGTGTGGTACTTTGAATTTGATGCATTGTTCCACATGACAGGGTATAGATAATTTTTCATTAACCTAGAGGAGAAATATCTCTAGATGCACATCGATCTAGGGGACAATCGAAGGTGTAGCACAACCAGGATTGGCACGGTCACCTTTCAGAGGGAGTCGAGATCCCCTCTCATACATAAGGATGTCATGTTTGCTCTGGCCTAAATAAAAATATCATCTCCATTGCAGTTTTGGAAGACCATGCTTATGATGTGGTCTTTAGCAAAGGGAAAGCATTCCTAAGACACATAGCCATGAGACAAGTGAAGTATATCAGGGTTCGTGTGAATAACTTGTATAAGCTATATGTGGAATATTATGTTGCATTAAGCACTAAGGCACAGAAAGTGCAAAGACGTGATGTCGGTGAACTTTGGCACAAAAGACTTGTCCATTTTCCTCACGACGCCTTGAATATTATGTAACAAATAACCACTAGACTCCCTAAAGGAGCACTTGAGTAGCAGGATGTATGAAAAGGATGTACCTTAGGAAAATACACAAAATCCACATTCCATGACCAGGACAAAAAAGCACATGTAGTCTTGGAAAGGATCCACTTGTATGTTCGTGGACCTTTCTCGGCAACCTACACTAATAGACACAGATATTTTTTCATTTTTATTGATGACTTATCAAGGAAGTGTTAGATCTTATTCATGCGGAAGAAAGATGAGACAGTCTCCAAGTTTGTAGAATTCAAGGCACTAGTTGAGTAATAATCTATCAAGAAGGTGAAGGATTTTAGGAGTGATAAGGAAGGTGAGTATGTTTCTAATGAATTAAAAAAAATTGTGCGAAAGAAGGCATTCGAAGAGAGCTAACAATATCCTACAACCCATAGTAGAATGGGGTGGCTGAGAGAAAGAACTGTAGCATTGTGGGAGACGCAAGGGATATGTTGCATGACCAAGGCCTACCTCTACATTTGTGGGTTGAGGAATGCAACATAGAAGTCTACTTGCATAACGAGAGTCCTCATCGGATTCTTGGTATGATTACATCAGAGGAGGCTTTCTCACAGAGGAAGTTGGATGTGTCACACTTCAGGATTTTTGGAGTCTCTTTTTACTACCTTGTCTCCAAATAATAAAGGAATAATCTTGAGCCAACATCATAGTTGGGGGTATTTGTGGGTTACAGAGAAGCTCTACAGAAATACCGTGTGTACTTTCCTTCCCTCATAATGGAAGTTGTACGAATGGATGTAAAGTTTGATTGGGAGAAAGACATGGGGTGCTCTCTTGAGAGGGAGCTTCAGATCCCACCAGAAGAGGCGCTTTTAGCTCCAAAGGAGGAGCCTCAGGAAGTTGTGGAGCACCCACAAATTGAGGAGGACAGAGTGGAAACATCCACTCAAGCAGAACCATCTAGAGAAGGCATAAAAGGAACCAGGTAAGATGATAAACTTGTGTAAGATGCGAGGGAGAATGTGGGATCTCCTTCAAATCTTCATAGGTAGAGAAGTTCACCTGAACAATACACTAGCTACATGGCTCTAATCAATGAGCTTGTAGAGACGAAACCATACTCTTTCGAGGAAGTAGTAGAGAAACCTGTATGGGTTGATGCAATGGTGGAGGAATATGAATCCATTGTAAAGAACAATGTTTGGGAATTGGTCCCAAGACCAACAGATAAATCAGTTGTAGGTTCAAAATGGATCTTCAATTTTAAACATGTAGCAAAAAGAAGCATAGAGAAGTATAAGGCTAAATTTGTGGCCAATGTATACTCTCAAGTTGATGGAATTGACTATGAGGGGATATTTTCTCCTATAGAAAGGTAGTCATCCATTAAATTAATTCTTGCACTAGCTATGCAAATGGGGTGGAATATCCACCAGATGGATGTGAAAATGGCATTTCTCAATGGAGTTATTGAGGAGGAGGTGTACATTGAGAAACCAAAAGGTTTTGAGACATTTGATCGGGAGTCTCATGTGTGTAGACTCAAGCGAGCATTGTACGGTCTCAAACAAGAACCTCGTGCTTGGTACACCAATATCAACAGTTATCACACCAGTTTGGGCTTCAATAAAAGTGAATCAGATGAAAACCTCTATCACATCTTAGTAGAATGTAAATTTCTTATTATTTTCCTATATGTTGATGATTTAATTTTTACTAGTGATGAGAAATTGATCATATCTTGCAAGGTGGACCTTGCAAGGTAATTTGAAATGAAGGACATGGGTCTCATGCACTACTTCCTCGTGTTGGAAGTATGTCAAGGTTATGGGGAACTATTTATGTCTCAAGGAAAGTATGCAAGTGAGATACTACAAATATTTTGCATGGAAAGTTATAAACCCATGGAGACACCTCTAGGGACGAATTGGAGGAAGGAGGATGCCACTTCAGGTGAAGGGAATGCTACCATTTATCAGGAGTTAGTGGGTTCACTAATGTATCTTGTGAACACATGAACAGATATGTGTTATGCAGTGAACCAGTTGAACCAAGCTATGGTTAGGCCAACCAAATCATTTTGGAAGAAATCTAAGCATGATTTATAGTACCTCAGAGGCACTACCTAGTTTGGACTATGGTACAGGCAGACATAGGGAGCGAAGTTGTGTGGCTTCAAACATGTAGATTGGGCAAGGATTCCATCTGACCTAAAGAGTACATCAGGTGGAATTTTCAGTGCTGGGTCTACAACGGTTTCTTGGTACAACATGAAGCCAAGATTTGTAGCGCTCAACTCGGCAAAAGAAGAATACATGGCTGCAAGTCAACAACATGTGAGGTGATCTAGATGAGAGATACTTGTGGGACTGCTTGGTTAGATGGTGATTCAAATTTGATAATCAAAGTTGTATCAATCTCTCTGAGAATCCTTTATTTCACGATCAATCCAAGCATATATATATCCGATATCACCATTTACAAGATTGTGTGTAGAGGCGGATAACATTGCTACATTTCATTATGATAGAGGAATAAGATGCTGCATTTCGAAAAATGCTTTGTCAAGAGGGAAGTTTGAGTTCCACAGGTGCAGGATAGGGGTGGTTGATAATCCTTTCTTCTTGAGAGGGAGTGTTAAAAAATGCAGCAAGAAATTCTTAATTTGATTTTGCCTTGATTAATTTGAGAAAATTTGAATTTCCACATCAGTAGACAACTTGGATGTAGTTAAATTGTGTGACATGGCTTTTGTAACCCGGTTTACTCAGTAAATTTGTTTTGGAGGAGCTATACATTATTTAAGCATGTGCGATTGCTAATTTGTAGCAATCAAGGTTGGTTATTTCAAGTTGTTTTTAGTTAAACTAGTTCTGACTGTTCGAGCAACTAGTGGAAGGTCAGTTGTGTAGTGGGACTTCAGTCTAACTCAGTGATCATCTAGTTAACTCATAAATCATCTCAAAATAGGTAGCGTATCTAGAGAATTCAAGTTCCTCGGTTGTGGTGGAGATTCTAAGGTATCAGTTGTAGACTAGTCTTGAGTGTACAGGTGTTGCATGCAGCCAGATGATTGACCTTGGGAGTTGCGCAATCAATTTAAGGAATTTACTAAATAATAGGGGCCTAATTTGTCAAGGAATTTCACAAGGAAATAGGGGCTCACATAGAGTTAGAAATTGACTAAGTCTGGGTCAGATATTCTTAGTGAGTAGAGAGATAGGTTATTCACTTGCAAGTTGAGCTCAGGTGAGCAAAGAAATTGTAATACATCTCTATTCATTAGATTAATGAAAGAAGACATAAGGGTTTTTAGAAGATTTCTTTCCCCTAGGAAAAAATACTATGTGCATGTGTGCTATTTCTCATTACATGTTTGTGATTGATGTTCTCAATTGTGAATTGAATTTCAGAGAGCAGTAGAGTAGGTCCGTGTCTTGTGGTTTTGATTAAAACTTCATGAGTAGTTGCAGATATACACCATAATTTATACAGTTTATAATATCAATCACGGTCAACCATGGTCCAACATCACATTCTAACAAAGATTGTCTCAATATGAAAATCAACCATGTTCAACCATGGTCCAACGTGACATTCTAACAAAGATTGTCTAAATATGGAAATTAACCATGGCCAACCATGGTCCAATGTCGCATTTTGAAAAGATTGTCTCGATATGAAAATCAATAATGTTGAAACATGGTCAAACACGGTCCAATGTCACATTCTGATAATCATTGTCTCAATATGGAAATTAACCATGGTCAACCATGGTCCAATGTCGCATTCAGACAAAGATTGTCTCAATATGAAAATCAATAATGGTCAAACATAGTCAACCATGGCCCAACACCACATTGTAACAAAAATTCTCAATATGTAAATTAACCATGGTTAATCATTGTCAACCATGTTCATTTTAGAGTTTATATATTTATCTTAGGGTTTATATACCATGGGTTTATAACCCCTTGGTTTTAATATTATTCCCTTGGGTTTCTAATCCCTTGGGGTTTTAATATTAATTTATTTGGTTTATTACTCCCTTGGGTTTATAATATCAATCCCTTGGATTTATTAATCTAAGGGTTCATATTCCTAGGGTATAATATTATTCATAGGGTTTATAATATTAATCCTAGGGTTTAATATAAATCACTTCGGTTTATAATCATGGTCAACGATGGTCCAACATCGTAGTGTGACACAGATTGTCTCAATATGAAAATCAACCATGCTCAACCATTGTCAACAATCATCAATCATGGTTAATCATGGTCAATCATGGTCAACCATGGTCCAATGTAACACTGTGACAAATATTGTCTCAATATGAAAATGAACCATGGTTAAGCATGGTCTACCATGGTCCAACATTGTATTCTGACAAAAATTGTTTCAATATGAAAATCAATCATGGTCAACCATGGTCCAACATCACATTGTGACAAAGATTGTCTCAATATCAAAATCAACCATGGTCGACCAATCATGGTGATGAGCCTCGGTATTGCAACAAGAGTGTTGCAATTCCCAAGGCTACCGACTTTAATTATCAACCCGGGGTTCGTACAAATAAAAACTAGAGATGCATGTGAATAAGCACTAAAAATAAGGAAAGAAATGTGGAAATAATACTGAGAGGGGGGGTGAAACAGTATTAGCAATTTAAAAATATTTCATTTCCAGAAACAGATTTATATACGCTACTTCTGTTAGTGAAACCTGCGTGTATACGCAACTGTGTTTAAAGCAACCAGCGTATACCTTGCAAACTTATAATTTAGTTAGTTGATCTTTAATCTATGTATTAGAACCATATAACCAGTAATCAGATGCAGTACACACATGAACACAAGATATAAGGTGGAAACCCAATGTGGGTGGAAACCACCTGCTGCAATTGTCTCTATCTTTCTTTAATAAGAAACTTCTTTTACAAATTTTGTACTGGTGCAGCCTTATACCAGTACGCAGGCTTCTACCTGAAAAAGGCTACAACCTTCTCTCGTTCTCCAGCTTTTTCTGAAAGGGAGCTACAACCCCCTTAGCTCTTGTACTAGCTGATGTGTTTACTAGTACGTAGGTGCCGACCTACAGAAGGCTACAACCTTCTATTTTCTTCCAGGGACCACGTTTCATAAATTTTCAGACTGCATCCATCAATAACATCAATCAAACATCAAATATATTTGCATCAACCAATCTCCTTTGCATCAACCAAAACTGAATCAAACAATCACTTTTCTAAATGCTGTAACTAGAACACAGTAACAGTAACCAAAACCCAATCCAAAACCCAGAACATTACAACAGTAAACGGAAGTAGCTAAAACATATTTTATGAGGTGTATGCTACTTCAATGTGTTGAACCTGCGTACATACACACTTTTCTCAAGGCAGACCTGCGTATACGCAGTTTTGAAATGCCTAACCAGCGTGTATACGCGCCTTTGCTATACTGAACCTACGTATAGATCTGTAAAAGATGATTTAACCTTTACCACAATTCAGACATCAGTTATACCAAGATCCTTAGATTTATAGATTACGACATGCGCCAATTATTCAGATAAAAGGTCAAAAGCCACACAAAGATACTTCTCTTCAAGCCTTAAGATCTTGACCCATCAATAGAACTTATCCTTCTTCAAGCACTCAGGTTCCTCCTTGATTCAGATCCAGCTATGCATCATAATCCAATGACCAGTATTCTAGATCTTTCTCTTCATTAGATATTCAATACTTGAGTGCCCGTGCCTAATGATCTCCTCCTCCTTTTATAGTCTTAGGCCTTACTCAATACCATGGTCCAAAATACTTTGGACAAGATACCTTGGATCAATACCATGGGTCAAAATGCCAAGGACCAAATACCACGTACCAAAACAAAATTTTCCACCATATATGCGCTTTTCCTTGTGTGAAAGTGCGTGTATATGCATACGCGCCTTTTGGTCTGAGAACCTGCGTGTATACGCGGTTTGGTCAAGGGGAACCTGTGTATACCTCTTTTTCCTTCATTCTGTGATCCCAAACTATGATTTTTCATTTGAGTGAGTTTCCATCAAGGACAACACCTGTGTCATAGCACCAAAACTGTGTCATAATGCCAACAATCTCCCCCTTTGGACTTGATGGCAACCCCAAGTCACTCTCCCCCTTTGTCATCAAGTGCAAAGGGCTATGCTCCCCCTGAGTACATGCTGAATACTCTGAAATGCTGAAGTGTGCTGTTCATGCTCCCCCTGACTGTAAGCAAGGTCTACAAAAAGATGTTCTACAAGAAGAACATGACTCTATACATCATAAATGACCTTCCTATCACCAAAGACTCATACATACATCCATCTCCCAACCAAGTGGGGATATACCAATAGTTTATACATGATAAAACAAGAACATTACATCATCCATCCCAGGCATAGTGGGGAAACAAAATGGGTCATTACATGACCTTGATAATAAAAGATATACATGACATAGAGACAAAAGTTCTAAAACAAGACTATGATAGTCATCAGCAGCATCTGTCCAGACAAATAACCATGATCTCCCTCTGCACTTGTTCCACCTGAATCGAAAGCAACTGTGAAATTGATCCGGATTTAAGCAGGAACGCAATAGATTACAGAGATAACCATAAATACAGAGATGCGATAACCATAAAAACAGAGATGCAGCGGAAATAATACTTCATTTCACTAATGGAGAATACTGAAATATGCTTACAAATAGAAATGACCCAGCTAGGGCGATGGTAGCTTATCTCTGAGAAGAGATGTGTCGGCTACATGCCTCTGAACTGTTCCGAACTGTCTTTACAATGAGGCTCGAAGGCCTATTTATTATTGAGAAACAATGGAAAACCCTTAACATTCCAAAACCTAACCCTAGAAGATGAAAACGCCAAACTATGGGCCCCGTTTGGGTAAATTGGTACATCAACTTCCCGGGGTCGTAACTTTGGCATACGATCTCCGTTTTACGCGCATGATAGCCCATTGAAAAGATCTTTCTGAGGACTATAACGCAAACAACGATTTTTTATCTAAAAAATCGCAGGAGCGGGATTTCCCAAAAAACATCGTTTAGGGCCTCAAAACGGCTCCGGAAGTTCAGGACCCGAAAACTGCTAAAAATAGTAAATTGTGCTATAATTAAGGAAACTGAAAATGTCAAGAGGGACAATGGTGGGGGTCTAGGTGGACTTGGCAGGTGGCCACCAATATCCACCTGGATCATTCCTCCCCCCTTAGGAAGCAATGGTCCCCATTGCGTTGAGTTCCTCCATGAGATGGGGAAACTTTTGCTGAACTTGGTCCCTGGTGAGCCACTTGCCATTGTGAAGGAGTTGGCCTGCTTTGACAACTCGATACAGTTGAATATTCTGTTGGCGAGTATTCTTGATCTGTGTGTCCATGATTCGATCAGTTGCAGCTTGTTCCATGCAATCTGGATTTAATTCTGTGGGGGTGAGCTGTTCTGCAATGTCGGATGTATCTAGCAATGGTGGAAAGTATGGCCGAAGGCGGTCCACATTGAACACTGGGTGCAGGCCAAGGAATGGGGGAATGCTGAGTTCAAATGCATTGTTTCCCACAGCCTTAGTAATGGTGTAGGGACCATATCGGAGTGGTCTCAGTTTCCGATAGGCTCCAGTAAGGCGTTCCTTTGTAAATGCAACCAGACTTTGTCACCCACCTGGAACTTGTGTGGCACTCGATGTTGATCATGTCGCTGCTTGAACTTGGCATTTGATTTCTCCAGAATGTCATGGACCTGCTGGCGAATATGTTGGATGTGCTCAATGAAGCTGGTCGCCTTGTTTGTTTCAGACTGGACATGAGCAGAATCTGCGTGAGTAGCTGCAAATGGCATGGCCACATCAATGGGGCATAATGGCTGGAATCCCAAGCCCACCTGAAAAGGGCTATGGCCAGTGGAGCTGTGAAGAGCTCGGTTGTAGCTGTGTTGAACATAGGGGAGGCTCTCGTCCCATGTGCGTGGATGCTTTGAGTTGTACATGCGCAGAATGTGTACAATCATCCTATTGACAACCTCTGTCTGGCCATCAGTTTGAGGATGGAAGGCGGTGGACTTAGTGAGTTTGGTGTCCAGCATTGACCAGAGACTGGACCAAAATGTACTGAGGAACCGACTGTCCCGATCTGAGATGATAGACTGTGGGATCCCAAAGTGCACCCCAACTCGTTCAAAGAAGAGTTTAGCAGTGGCTTCTGCTGTGATGTTCTTCTTGCAGGCCGCCATGATGGCCATCTTCGAGAACCTGTCGACGACTACAAAAACACAGTCATTTCCATGCTTAGTGGAAGGAAAGTCGGACATGTAATCCATGGAGATGGATTCCCAAGGTTGGCTAGGGGTAGGTAGTGGGTATAGAGGCCTTGCTTCTTGATGGTCAGTTTGGCAATGGCACAGGCAGTACATGATCTGATGTACTTCCCAACATCCTGTCGAAGATTCGGCCAATAGAAATACTTTTGCAGCACTGCCACTGTTTTCTCGACCCCGAAATGACCAGCAACTCGACTATAGTGTGCTTCCCAAATCATCTTGGCACGCTCGCTTGAAGGAACACAAAGGTGACCCAAGTGGCATAACAGGTCGTCCTGGAGGTGAAAATCTGGAACATGCTGACCCTCCAAGAGGTTCTGGTATGTGTGGCCGAATTCCGGGTCGCTTTTGTAGAGCAGTGGCCAATCAGAAGTCTCGTGCCCACAAGAGTTGAGGACGGTGGTTAACGCCATGATTGGTGGTCGACTGAGGCAATCTGCAACATTATTGGTGCTGCCCTTCTTATACTTGATATTCAAATGGAACTGTTGCAGGTATGTGGACCACTTCTGATGGCGATCATTCTGCAATTTCCCTTGGGTCTGTATGAACTGTAGGGGTCGGTGGTCTGTGTGGATGACCGTTTCCTTCCCCAAAATATAGTGCTTCCATTGCCGACAAGCCTGTACAATGGAATACATCTCTTTATCATAAGTGGGATACTTCCGGACCGTGTCTGAAAGTGTTTCACTGTGATATGCCACAGGATGCCCGTGTTGAGTAAGGACTGCCCCAATGGCATAGTCAGAGGCATCTGTCTCGACCTCAAATGGTTGTTGTAAATCTGGTAAAGCGAGCACTGGTGCTGTGCAGAGGCGATCTTTCAACTCTATGAATGCCTTCTGTTGAGATTCAGACCAAAAGAATTTTGCCTTCGCCCCGCCCTGGTGACTTGACTCAAAGGCCAAGTGATATGAGAAAAACCCAACACGAACCTGCGGTAGAAGTTGGCAAGACCTAGAAAGCTGCGGAGCTCTGTCAAAGTGGTCGGAGGTGGCCAATCCCGAATGACTTTGATCTTGGCTGGATCCACATGCACCCCCTGTTCATCAATAATGTATCCCAGATACTGAACCTGGGTCATGCCAAAAGTGCATTTCTCCAAATTGGCACATAGCTTGTGTTGCCGCAGTGTTTGGAGAACCTGTCGGATGTGGTGGAGGTGCTCTTCCCAACTCTGGCTGAAGATCAGAATGTCATCCAAGTATACCACTACAAATGAGTTGGTGTAAGGCCGCAAGATGTCATCCATTAGCCTCATGAAGGTTGCAGGAGCATTTGTCAACCCGAAAGGCATAACCAACCATTCGAAAAGGCCCTCTTTGGCTTTGAAGGCAGTCTTCCACACATCAGAGGGTTCGATTGGTACCTGGTGATATCCTGACTTCAGATCAATCTTGCTGAAATATTTTGCCCCCTTTAGTTGGTCTAGGAGGTCATCAATCCGCGGGATCGGGTACCTATTACGGACAGTGATCTTGTTCAGCGCTCGATAGTCAATACAGAGTCTCCAAGTCCCATCCTTCTTCTGTACCAACACAATTGGGCTCCCGCAAGGCGATGAACTCGGACGGATGTGGCCTTTTTGCAGAAGCTCCTGAATCTGCCTCTTGATTTCATCGTTCTCCAAAACGGAGCGCCGATAAATTGGTCCATTGGGTAAGGGTGCACCTGGGGTCAGATCGATGGAGTGCTTGACCTGACAGTGCAGAGGAACCCCTACGGGGGAGGTGAAGATGTCCTCGTACTCCTCCACGACCTTGTCCATCTGTAGTTGTCGTGCAGAGGGGCCCTGTCTGGAGGTTGTGGCCACCGTCTTCTTCTTTCCTTGAGGGCGTATCATCAGGAAAACAAATTTTCCAGTTTTTGAAATGAGCTTACTGCATTGTTTTGCAGTAATCAAAGAGATGGCAGTAGGCGGTGCTACCTCTGGTATCCTGTACAACTGATTTCCCAAAGTAATAATAACAGCACGGGGCCTTGATTCATACACAGCATGTCGCTTCCACAAGTATGGTTGTCCTAATAATACATCACAAACTTCAAGTGGAGCAATGTCACACAATACCTCATCTGTGAAGGGCTTGATGTTATATGGAAGGCGACACTGTTGGCTCACGCGAAGATCCCGTCCTTGGTGCAGCCACCCGATAGTGTACGGTTGTGGATGTGCTGTGGTCGATAAGCCCAACCGCTTCACGACCTCTGCCGAAATGAGGTTCTTTTGGCTCCCGCTATCAACAATGAACTGTAGTGGGGAGCCCCTTACCCACATCTGGGAGTGGAAGAGACACTCCTCCTCCTCTGGATCTTCGGGTTCATTTTTCTGGATCTTGGCAGTAGCAACAGTGGCGTTGGGATCCGCATCAATGATCTGCTTCCCTTGTCATTCCCCTTGTCGGGTTCTGACTCAGAGTCGGAACATGCATCTGATTCTGAAACCTTTAGTTCAGCCACCAGTGACTGCTTGGCCCGACACTCACTTGTGTTGTGAGTGGAGCTCTTATGGAACTCACACCATTTTCCCGTGTCCTTTTTCGGCTTTGCGGCACTGTTCTTTGCTTGTAGCTTTGGCGGGTTGTCTTGGGCTGCCCCGCCTTGGCTTTGTCCCTTGTTCTGTGGTTTAGGGGCACCTTTCCCTTGCTTTGGATTTGTAGATCCAAAGTCTCGCTTCTTTTGTTTAAACTTCTGCTCGATCTTGACGGCATATCGGTATGCTATGCCGAGCGATGAGATGTTCAGGAATTCCATTTCTTCCTGGATGTACTTGTGCAGGCAGCCGCGGTATTTGAGTATCAAATGCTGCTCCGAATCCTTGATACCCAACTTCGTGCGAAGGGTATGGAAAAGATTGGTGAACTCTGGCACATCTTGATCCCTTCCCTGCCGCAGCGTGGTCCACTTTATGTATTCATCCTCATAGCTTCCAACAGGGTAGTATTGCTCCTTGATGGCATCTCGGAATGAATTCCAGGTGGGTGCGGCTGAGAATAGCGAGCCTGTAGTTTCATCCTTCTGCTCGCAGTAGGTCTCCCACCAGTCCTTGACGTGGGGGGCTGCTTTGAGAAGAGCGAAAACAATCTTTTCCCGACTTGAAAATTCATGAACAGAAAAATACCCATCTAGCAGATTTAACCATTTATCTACGGCATCTGCATCTATTTGACCCTCGAAGATGGGGATGTCAAAATTAACTTGTACCTTAAACGGTGTGGCGTTTCCAGAGTAGCTGCTGGAAGCTGATGCGTCACCTTTGGGTAGCCGCTGAAGGATTTGGGCAAAGTTGTCCATCATCGCGTTCCGTTGTCGCTCGAGGGCTTCTTCGAGCAAGATTTTGATGGGATCTCCTACTCCCTCGTCTTTCTTATCCGCCATGGGAGGCCGTCGAGATTTGCGAGGCTGGTCTTGCAAGGGTTCGACCAGCTCAAGCCCTAACTCCTTATATCCCGACCTCGTCGGGGACATGCAAAGAAAAACAGAGAAAAAGCAGACCGCTCTGATACCACTGATCCGGATTTAAGCAGGAACGCAATAGATTACAGAGATAACCATAAATACAGAGATGCGATAACCATAAAAACAGAGATGCAGCGGAAATAATACTTCATTTCACTAATGGAGAATACTGAAATATGCTTACAAATAGAAATGACCCAGCTAGGGCGATGGTAGCTTATCTCTGAGAAGAGATGTGTCGGCTACATGCCTCTGAACTGTTCCGAACTGTCTTTACAATGAGGCTCGAAGGCCTATTTATTATTGAGAAACAATGGAAAACCCTTAACATTCCAAAACCTAACCCTAGAAGATGAAAACGCCAAACTATGGGCCCCGTTTGGGTAAATTGGTACATCAACTTCCCGGGGTCGTAACTTTGGCATACGATCTCCGTTTTACGCGCATGATAGCCCATTGAAAAGATCTTTCTGAGGACTATAACGCAAAAAATCGCAGGAGCGGGATTTCCCAAAAAACATCGTTTAGGGCCTCAAAACGGCTCCGGAAGTTCAGGACCCGAAAACTGCTAAAAATAGTAAATTGTGCTATAATTAAGGAAACTGAAAATGTCAAGAGGGACAATGGTGGGGGTCTAGGTGGACTTGGCAGGTGGCCACCAATATCCACCTGGATCAGAAATTGTACCAAGATCTTCTAAGGTAATGCCAACAATGCATTATTAGAAGTATATGCTCCCCCTGAACCTGTTCTAGATGATCACTATCAGACCCATATCAAACTCTTTTCATCCTGAGTCTGTCCCACTGATATTATTCAAACCAACATATACACATATGTATCCACAGAAACCAACGTATGTACGCGGATATGCTTCATGAAACTCACGTACAACCACTTTTCTCTGAAACAGATAAGTGTCAACAGTAAGATGATGCATCAACTACTCCCAGCTTCTTTCTGAGGTATTCAAATGTATCTCTGGGCAGTGGTTTGGTGAATATATCAGCAACATGTTCCTTGGAGGGAATATACTCCAATTTGACCTTTTGTTCAAGCACTTGTTCCCGGAGAAAATGATATTTGATAGGTATGTGATTTGTCTTGGAATGCATGACTGAATTATTTGAAATACTAATTTCACTTGTATTATCACATAGAATGGAGATGGGTGGAGTACATGTGATCTGAATGTCTTGCAATGTTTGTATCATCCAAAGGAGTTGTGTGCAACAAGATGCAACAACCACATATTTTGCTTCAGCTGTAGATAATGCAATTGAACTTTGTTTCTTGCTGAACGAAGACACTAATCTGGAACCCATATAGAATGCACCACCACTAGTGCTTTTTCTATCATCCACGCTTCCTGCCCAATTTGCATTTGTGTATGCATGAAGTGTAAGATTTGCGTCCCTAGGATACCATAAGCCAAAATTCTGAGTTCCTTGAAGATATTTGAAGATCCTTTTGACTACCTGCAGGTGTGATTCCTTTGGATTTGCTTGGAATCTTCCAACTATTCCCACTGCATGCATGATGTCTGGTCAGGTACCTGTTAGATAGAGCAGACTACCAATCATGGATATGTAGGTTGGTTGATGGAATGTTGCTGATTCATCATTTGCGCTGAGGCTGCATCCTGTTACCATAGGGCTACACACTGGTTTAGAATATTCCATGCCATATTTCTTCAAGATTTGCTTGAGGTACTTGGTTTGTGATAAAAAAATACCATCTTTATTTTGTTGAACTTGTAAACCAAGAAAATATGTGAGCTCACCAAGCAGGGACATTTGAAATTCTTTTTGCATTACCAAGGCAAAGTTTTGACTCATGGCTTCTTCATTGCTACTAAAAATGATATCATCAACATACACAACAAGTATTAGCAATTTATCATTGTCAATTTTTATGTATAAATTGCTATCAGCTGATCCTTTTGAAAAACCTTGTTGATGAAGGTATTTGTCAAGACGATAATACCAGGCCCTTGGAGCATGCTTTAGACCATAGAGATCCTTTCTAAGTCTGCATACAAGTTTTGGATCATTTCCAAGGATGAATCCGTTTGGTTGCTCAATATACACTTCTTCTTCTAGGTCTCCATTAAGAAAGGCAGATTTCACATCCATTTGATATACTTTGAACTTTTGAAAACTAGAAAGAGCAAGGAACATTCTTATGGCTTCAAGTATCGCAACAGGTGCAAAAGTTTCTTCAAAGTCTATACCTTCTTGTTGAGCATACCCTTTACAAACAAGTTTGGCCTTGTTTCTAATAACTTCTCCATTTTCATTCAGCTTGTTTTTGAATATCCATTTGGTTCCTATGACATTCTTATCATTAGGTCTAGGAACCAATTCCCAAGTATTATTCTTTTTAATCTGATCAAGTTCTTCATTCATGGCTTTGACCCAACATTCATCTTTGCATGCTTCATTTATATTTTGTGGTTCAATGGAGGAAAGCAATGCTAGATAGCTTGAAGCTTCTGTAATAGTTCTTCTTGTCTGCACTCTTGCCTCTTTCTGCCCCAAAATTTGAGTCTCTGGATGATTCTTCTGAACATACCTGGATGGAGTATTTTATTCTACCCTTATCTGTTCTTCTGGTGCCTCATTGGTTTCTTCTTCAGAATTTGTCTGATTTGATGTGGAAGAATAGTTCTCATCTTCTTCATAATCTTCAGTTTTTACCTGCTTTGGATTTTTGCCTACTTCATCAACCACAACATCAATACTTTAAAATTTTTTCCCAAGTCATTTATTATAACACTTGTATCCTTTACTTCAAGAAGAGTAACCAAGGAGAATGCCTTCATCTGCTCTAGGTTCAAAATTGCCAAGTTTTTCATCAGTCCTTTTGATGTAACATTTGCTTCCAAAAACTTTGAAGTATTTTATAGTAGGAGTCTTACCATACCAAAGTTCATGTGGAGTTTGAGTGCTATTTACCTAGACGTTTTTTTGTTGAGAATAGTGACAGTAGCAAATGTAGCTTCTCCCCAGAAGGTTGCAGGAGTTACAGACTCATCTAGCATAGCACGAGCCATTTGTTGAACAATTCTATTCATCCTTTCTACCACTCCATTTTGCTGAGGAGTTCTTGCTGTAGAGAATTCCCTTCTTATTCCATGTTCTTCATAGAAGTCGAAGAATTCATCCAAGGTAAATTCCCCTCCTCGATCAGACCTGAGGCATTTGATTTTGCGATCTAATTCATTTTCAACCAAAGCTTTGAAGGCTTTGAAATTTTCGAAAGCTTCGTCTTTATTCTTTAGAAGTCCTATCCAACACATTTTGGAAAAGTAGTCAATGAACAATATGAAGTATTCTTCTCCACGAGGTGACTTTTTCCTAGATGGACCACATAAATCAGTGTGAACAAGTTCAAGAGGCTTACTAGCTAATCCTTCCTTCTCACGGAAATGTGCTCTGGTTTGCTTACCAAATTGACATGATTTGCATATTGTATTTTCTGGAATGTTGATATCTGGAAGATCATGAACAACCTTGTATCTGCATGCTTTTCTTATTTGAAGGAAGATTAGATGCCCCAATCTTCTATGCCATAGCCAGTGTTCATCGTTTTTGCTTAGGTAGCACTGTTGTTGTCCCCCCTTGAGTATGTATAGGTTGTTTGGAGTTCTTACACCTTTGATTACTGTTTCTCCTATATCAAGCTCATGAAAAACACATCCATTTGATCGAAATACTAGCTCATTTCCTTGATCACACATTTGACTGACACTCAATAGATTATGCTTTAGACCATCTACATACATAACATTCCTAGCTTTAACTTTTTCTTTTAAGAGAACGGAGTCTTTACCTTTTATGACTGCAGGAGTGTCATTACCAAATGAGACCTTCTTTTCCTTTTCTAAGGCATTATATGACTGAAGTTTTTCTTTATCACCTGTCATGTGTTTCGAGCATCCACTGTCAATGTACCACTGATTTTCTTGTCCTTTTGCATATAAGGCTATACCACATCTTTCTGTTTGTGATTCTTTCTTTCTCCATGTTTTGGAACCCAATGAAGTTTACTCCTTCTGAGATGTTTGCTGAAATTTACTCTTGCATTCAGAATCTTCATGACCAAAGTTGTTATAGATAGAGCATTCTATTTCATTTTCAAGAGCAGAAAATTTATGTAGGTCCTTTTCATGATCCCAGTCACATTCCTTTGATTTTGTGCTTCTCTAGTCATGAAGGTCTTGTAAGCAACACATTGAGCAACTTTGTGTCCAAAGTTATGACATGAAAAACATTGGCCATTAAAGAAATTATTGCAATTATTGAATCTACTGACCTGATGATTGTAGTTTCCATTGACATTCATTCTTGAAGCAAAATTATTTACCTGAGGTAGGTTGTAGCTTCTGTTCATCCTTGAAGTAGATTGAACCCGATTTACCTGGTGATCTGCTTTATGCTTTTGCTAACAATTGTCAACCTGCTCACTTCTCCTTGCTGCATCAAGATAGCTTTTGGAGGTTGATGGCTTTTATGCTTGAGATGCTTCTTCTGTATACCCAAGACTTGTCTTTATCAGAGGAGAACGCTGCACTTTGATAATTTCATCTAAAGTTTCTGATCCTTTAGCAAATCTAAGATTGAGAGCTTTTATTTTCTCAATATCTTTTCTTAGACCCACAATTTCACATTCTAACTTTTCATTGTGTTTTTCCCTTTCAGTAAGTTGGAATGTTAGAGTATCTATAATCATACTCCTTTCTTATAAACATATTTTAAGTTTAGAAATTTCTTCATAGAGATCATCCTCATCTAAAGCATCTAAGAAATCATCTTCAAAATCCATCAAAAGTTTGTAATCATTACCATGTTCATCTTCATCACTATTTGATAAACCAAAGGTATCTTCATGTGTATAGTAGCTCTTCTTACTTACATTCTATTTTCTATTCCATTTTTCCATTTCCTTACCTTTATCTAGCTTATCTTTATGAGGACATTTGGCTATATAATGACTGACTCTTCCACAAGCAAAGCATTTGAAAGGTAGTTTACCTTTGAATCTTCTAGAACCCCATTGGATGTTCTTGACAAAGTTTGCTTCTTACTCTCCTTCTAAAATGTGTCCCGATTCATTGAGCTCTTCTCTTCCTTAAGCCTTGAATGCAGCTTCTCTCATATCTGATGGACCCCCTTTTCTCATTTCGAAAGCAGTTAAGATTCTGTGCAGCTGTGTCATAGCAATACTATGAAGATTCTGCTTTTCTTCTATGGTAGAAACTTTTGATTCAAACTTAGAAGACGGGGATCTCAAAACCTTTTCAACTACAATAAATTCTTTTATCTCTTCACCCAAGTTTTTCATGCTATTAACAATCTCATCTATACGTAAGAAGTAATTAGCTATACTTTCATCATTGTGCATTTTGAGAGTTTCATATTGAATTCTGAGAGATAGTAGTTTTGCACGTTTTACCTGATCGTCTCCTTCATAGCTTAGAATGATCTTGTCCCATATTTCTTTGGCAGTTTTGAGCTGCATAACCTTGACAAATTTTGATAGTGACAAACTCCCCAATAATGTGTTGACAGCCTTGGCATTTGTTTCATACTGCTTTTTACCTACAGTATATATAAGAATTGTTGATGGAAATGTGTATCCTCCTTCCATGATTTCCCAAAATTCTATTCCAAGAGATTGAAGATAGGCTGTGGTTCTTACCTTCCAATAGATGAAATTTCTCCCATCGAATATTGGTGGTCTAATGGATCCCTCTCTTTTGTAGGTACTCATGATAGATCTTCCTTCAAGTGATCAAGCTTTTTCTGAAGGACCTGCTCTGATCCCAATTGTTGGAAATAATACTGAGAGGGGTGGTGAATCAGTGTTAGCAATTTAACAATATTTCATTTCCATAAATGGATTTATATACACTACTTCTGTTAGTGAAACCTGTGTGTATACGCAACTGTGTTTAAAGCAACCAGCATATACCTTGAAAGCTTATAATTTAGTTAGTTGATCTTTAATATGTGTATCAGAACCATATAACCAGTAATAAGATGAAGTACACACATGAACACAAGATATAAGGTGGAAACCCAATGTGGGTGAAAACCAACTGCTGCAATTGTCTCTATCTTTCTTTAATAAGAAACTTCTTTTGCAAATTTTGTACTGGTGCAGACTTATGCCAGTACGCAGGCTTCTACTTGCAGAAGGCTACAACCTTCTCTCGTTCTCCAGCTTTTCCTGGAAGGGAGCTACAACCCCCTTAGCTCTTGTACTAGCTTATGTGTTTACTAGTATGTAGGTGTTAACATACAGAAGGCTACAACCTTCTCTTTTCTTCCAGGGACCACGTTTCATAAATTTTCAGACTGCATCCATCAATAACATCAATCAAACATCAAATATATTTGCATCAACCAATCTCCTTTGCATCAACCAAAACTGAATCAAACAATCACTTTTCTGAATGTTGTAACTAGAACACAGTAACAGTAACCAGAACCCAATCCAAAACCCAGAACATTACAATAGTAAACAAAAGTAGCTAAAACATATTTTATGAGGTGTACGCTACTTCAATGTGTCGAACCTGCATGCATATGCACTTTTCTCAAGGTGGACCTGTGTATACGCAATTTTGAGATTCCTAACCAGCGTGTATACGCGCCTTTGCTATACTGAACCTGCGTACAAATCTATAAAAGATGATTTAACCTTTACCACAATTCAGACATCAGTTATACCTAGATCCTCTGATTTACAGATTACGACATGCGCCAATTATTCAGATAGAAGATCAAAAACCACACAAAGATACTTCTCTTTGAGCCTTAATATCTTGACCCATCAATAGAACTTATCCTTCTTCAAGCGCTCAGGTTCCTCCTTGATTCAGATCCAGCTATGCATCATAACCCAATGACCAGTATTCTAGATATTTCTCTTCATTAGATATTCAATAATTGAGTGCCCTTGCCTAATGATCTCCTCCTCCTTTTATAGTCTTAGGCCTTACTCAATACCATGGTAGAAAACCACTTAGAATCAATACCTTGGACCAAATACCTGGGGTCAACACTTCGGACAAGATACCTTGGATCAATACCATGATTCAAAATACCAAGGACCAAAACAAAGTTTTCCACCATGTGCGCGCTTCTCCTTGCGTGAAAGTGCATGTATACGCATACGTGCCTTTTGTTCTGCGAACCTGCGTGTATACACAGTTTGGTCAAGGGGAGCCTGCGCATACCTCTTTTTCCTTCATTCTGTGATCTTGAACTGTGATCTGTCATTTGAGTGAGTTGCCATCAAGGACAACACCTATGTCATAGCGCCAAAACTGTGTCATAATTCCAACAAGAAAATGATACAAAAGGGCTCTAATGTTCCTGGGATGGCCAAGCCCAAGGAAACTTAGAGACCTATGGAGGAGAACAAGATTTAGAAGCTAAACATGACACCAATCTTCATTATTTTCATCAATAGAATTACATCCCTACAAGAAAATACAATGGAGCTACAAGAATACAAGCTCTCTCCACAATAACACTAATGAAAATCTCTCCCTAGAGGAAAATTCGACTTGGTACTTATAAAAAATGATTAGGAATCATTCCCCATGAATGGAGGAAGCTTTCCCCACCAAAATCCCTTGATTAGTGGATATAGTCCCCAGTACTAGGAATTTTCATTAAATGGCAGGGAACACATTCCTAGATTTTCTTAATCATTAACTAGAGGCAAATTTGACTTGGTACTTATACAAAATGATTAAGAATCATTTCCCATGAATGGAGGAAGCTTTCCCCACCGAAATCCCTTGATTAGTGGATTTGATCCCTTGATTAGTGGAACACATTCCTAGATTTTCTCAATCATTGGAGTTCCAGAATTTGTACCATAATTCCATAATATATTGTTGACTTATTATTTATTATTGATCCTCTAGTAGTAGGGAACAAGTCCCTAAATTATCTCCTCCTGCAACTCTTCAAAATATGCCCAATATTCTCATAATATTCCTCAAAAAATAAATATATTAGGCACAAATATTCAATTATTCATAAACCTTCCTAATAAATATATTAAAGTTAAAAATAAACTATCTAATACAAAAAGAGAGGTTTAATGCACTGAAGGATGGTCATAGGCCTTAATTTATGTTTTGAATTAAAGGCATGGTCCTTAATTTATGTCTAATTTATAGGCCCATCATACCCCCTGCTAAAAGTGTTGCTCATCCTCTAAGCAACTTAGTGACCTCATTTTGCCTCATCCATGGCCCTAGTGGCCTCTCTCTTGTGCATTAACAATCTTGGCTGTAAGTTCTACAAGGACAAGCCAAAAAACATATTTGTGCAAAGAAAAATCCTTGTTTCTTGAGACCATTAGTTTGCCTTCTTCCCCTTATTCAAGATGGTTCTTGATTATTTTTTCAGTTTGGAAAGGTCTTCCACACCCTTATCAACATTCTACTACCTTGTTCTTCTGTTTATTTGCCTTCGGACTTCCTCCTGTAGGATTTTTGTGTCACTGTAATTCCTACAAGATCATCCGGTAGAAAACACAGTCTCTTTGTAAATTGAAGTAAAGGAGTGGAAAACAATGACAGAAATGGTGGAGGAATGAATGGTAATGAGTGGTAAAATAAAAATGTGAGTGACAGGGGTCTCTTTGTGATCCTCTTTTTCTCTTTGACTGTCCTTCTTGCTGACCTGCAAATTAAAATTTCATGAAAATGGAGAGGATGCTCTTTTTTTTTTCTTTTTTCAAGAATGAAATGGGATGGATGAATGATGAATAGATAGTGAATATGAAGTGGATGGAGGGCTTGGAGTGGTGTGGTGACCTTGGCCTTTGCAAAAATTTCTTCTTTTAACTGCTGTCCTCTTTCCCTGAAATCATCACCCTTCATATTTTGACTTTTCAACATTGCATGAGTGAAGGAGTGAGCTGAAATCAGCTAGTTGAAGGCGGTTGAGACTGCTGACCCATCCTTAGCTTATAAAACCTTATCTCTCATGCATTGACAACAAATTTTTAACTATAATATGCTTAAGAGAAGAGGTCAAGAATATTGCATACCTGTACCTACCTGATGGTTATTGGAGAGACATGCATGTTGCTGCTGAGTTGATGTTAATGTGCAAGTTGGGTGGTGATGTTGATGATCCTGATGCTACTGCTAAGCTCTGGAGGAGCTTCTTTGACCTTTGGATCTCCTTTAAAACTGCTCACTGCCAATCCTGTGGGTGTTGTTCTGTATCGTATAGGTTTACAGGACAATGACTTGTTTTGTCCATATCTCCCAAACCATAGACTGGATTGAGATGAAACTTTTTGAGAATGTTGTCATCATCATTATGCACCTCCCCATAAAAAAAATTGGTCAATGGATGCACGAATATCGAGAAAAACAAAAAAATTGTTGAAGGTGATGGACGCTGATGTCTTGGAAACTGTGCACTGGAATTTGCTGCAATTGCTTGGACAAGTTACCATCATCCATATGCATCTCCCCATCAAACAAATTTTTAAATGGATGCACAGATATTGCGAAAGTGTAAAAATGACTAAAGGTGATGGAGGCCAATTTCTTGGAAAATGTGCATTGGAATTTGCTAAAATTTCTTGAGCATGTTACCATCATCCATATGCATCTCCCCCTAAAACATCTTTGCAAATGGATGCATGGTTTTCAAGTTATGGGAAAAACAAATTTTTGCTATATGTATTTTTGTATCCTGTAGTAAAACAGAGCATCCTGTAGTTTTTTAGGACAGTAAGGAAAATGAGCGGTAGAAGCTTGAGAATGATGGGTAGATTGTGAAAATAGATGAGGGTGATGGATTGGCATGGCCTTGGCCTTGTTGGATCATTTGAGCGAAGTGGGAGAAAGTCAAATTTTGATTTCTTTTGACTAGGCTTGACCAATTTTCCTTTTGGTACCAACTTGTTCTTGTTGCTTGCTGATGTTGGAGAGTACATGCATGCATGGAGCAAGGATTCTTTTATTTTTTTTTCTCTCTTTTTTTGTTTAAGCCTACTAGCCGCCTCAGTGAGGTTTTCAACTAGTAGGTCTACCTAGGCGCTTCAAAGGAGGTTTTCACCTAGGATCTTCTTCTTTTTTCTTTTTCTTTTTTCAACCCATTGACCGGCTCATGGAGGTTTTCAATCAATGATCCAATCTAAGGCGCCTCCAAGGAAGTTTTCACCTTATATATAGATATATATCTATATATATATATATATATATAATATATATATATATATATATATATATATATATATAATTTTTTTTTTTTTTTTTCTACCCTACCCTACTTGAAAAACAAATTCACTTTCAAGTATAAGAATACTTCCAATGGAGCCATGTGCACATCAAGATGACAGACAAAATGATGTGGAGGCTTGAAATGTATGCGTTGACATGTACGTGGATTTCAGAGACCAAATGATTTGACTTTGAAAGGATCAAGCATAGTTGAGGAAGAGAGTGATGCTGCAACTTATTGAATGTGTGGAACCATATTTCAATATAGTTGTGATGTCCTTGGTCCTTTTGCTGATCTGGATCATTCTTCATGTCTTCTTCTACCGTGACCTTCAAATCTTCCTCTTTTTGCTAGTTGCTCTCTTGAATACATGGAGGATTTGATGGTAACCATGAGGGAGTTCTCTTGATCTCTGATTTTGATGTCTGCTCTTCATCAATCGCAGCCCATGGTTATGTGGTCTTCTTATTTGAATCTTCTTCTTTTGGATGTGGTCCTTCAATGATATCAAGATGATCTCTTTTTTGCAATACTCTTCTTGAGCTATGGTGAATACCATTGATCTCAAGAGGAGATGTTTGGAAGTGTTGTACCTCAGCATTGTAAGTGGGCTGAGCTACTTCAATGTGTGGGTTTGGGAATGGTGGTACAGGTAGTTGAGTGGGAGTGTATATTTGAGGTGGATGTGGATGGGGTTATGGTTGTGGTGGAGGCGAATGGTAAGGATAACATGGAGTTTAGTATGGAGGATATTGAGGAAAATACTAAGGATATTGTGGATGGCTCCCATAAGTTCCTTGCCAACCTTGTTGCCAAGATTGGTTTTGGGGTTGAGATGGCCAATGTTGCCAAGGAAAGGGTGTGTTCCAATTACTTTGAGGTGGATATTCATAACCTTGAAATTGTAAATTAGTCTCTTGCATCATATTAGGCTGAATAGGCTACCATGGTCCTCTTGGAGCTATATAACATTGTTGCATTGGCAATTGACATGCTCCATTGTCCTCCTGGTGAACTTCCTTCAACCTTGGTAATGATGAGAAACATTTAACATCACATGATTTTGCATGGACAACACAAACATCTTATTTTTTATCATTTTGTATTCTTAACATTTCTACTTGTTTGGTTAGATTGCTAAGAATTTATGCTTTAAAATTCTCAAACAAATTTCCAAGTTTAGCTTGACTTACCGACCTTGATGCTGATTTACTTACTCTTACCTTTCCTCTTGATATGTGTTTGCATGTTTCACAAATTTCTTCAAATGATAATTGATATACATCACCTCTACTCATAAGATTAAGGAGATCAATCCATTCATCCCTAATTGTTCTAAGTAAGAGGGTTTTTAGTGTGTCAGATCCTAAATGATGTAGTGATGTAGTTTTGCCCTCTTAACATTATACATGAACCTCTCTATTAGATCCTTAAGGCTCTCATCTTCTCTTTGATTCATTCTAAATATTTCTTCTTTAAGATCATGATCTTTGTATTTGTTTAGGAATATATTTTGCATATCATTCCATGATATTATTGAATTAGTCCCTAAAGTCATGAACCATCTAAGAGCTCTATCCTTCAATGTTTCCGGAAACAATCATAGTTTTTGAGTTTTTAATAAGTAACCATAAGATATATAAACAATCTCAAATTCAAAGAGAAAGTTTTTCGGATCCTCTGACCTTAGACCATGAAAATTTGGAAGAAAATATGGAGGGATGTTCTTCACGTGCACACTACCATCAGTATCTTGAATGGGAAATCTGAGAGGATCTTCCTCATTGTCATCATCTCCATCAATTTCTTCTACATTCTTTGCCATATTCTTCTTCTACCTGCAAAAGTGAGTGGTGACATGGCTCTTACTTCACCATGTGATCAAATGGGGGGTGGGTTGGTGTTGGAGAATTTTTGTTTTTGTTTTTATGATTGAATGAAAACTATGCAATGCAATTTTCTACTTTTGAAATTAAATATGCCTAATGCAAATATTTTTTATTTTTGCAAAAAGTAAAAAGAAATGAATCAACTAGGGAAAAAAAAATGCATACTTTGACACCTCCCCAGAAACGGCGTCAAAAAGTGATGAGCCTTGATATTGCAACAAGAATGCTACAAGTCTGAAAGCTATCGACTTTAATTATCAACCCGGGGTTCATACAAACTTAAGAGGTGTCAGAACTATATGTGCGTCATACAATGTGTCCTTCCTTTGCTTTCATGATGTAATGGAATGCATGTACTGAAGTCAAATCCTAAACTAATTGCAAAAAATGAAATGTTCGAAATGGAACCTTAACCTATTGCAAGAAAGAAAGTACAAGGAAAGAGATGGAAATTCAATGCTAAATCACACCATTTCCTAATTAACTGCCAAGAAACTATGCTTTGCAATAATGCTAAATTATCTTGAACCAAATGATACTATCTAAACATGGAAGTAAGAAGCATAAAACATCACTAATGTGCAAGTAAAGGGACTGAAATAAATTTGTTTTTGTCTTTTTGTCTTTTCATGCAAAATCAAGTATGCAAACTAATTTCCTTTGGTGATGTGGCAGGTGAATTAAGGATGTTGGAGGTTGGATGGAAGGGTTAGGAGATGGTTGGATGGTGTGGGATACCCTTAGGATTCTTTTGGTGACTTCCTAGAGGTTTTCTCTCAATTCAGCCTCAAAACAGGCCATTTCAGGAAAACCTACAGGATGTACTAGAAACCTACAGGATGATCTTGTAGGAATTACAATGAACCTACAGAATACAACCGAGAGAAAAATGGAAGGTTTTGGAGGTGATGGAAGGCTTAGGGAAGGTGGTAGATGGGTGGAATGGAGTGAGAAAATTCCTAGGATCACTCAGAACTCAAAACAAAAGTTGGGAGATGGATGGATTTGCTCAAAAAGCTTGGAGAAGTTTCCTTGTGAAATGATGAAATTGGTGAGGGTTTAATGACCAAGAAAATCAAATCCAAATTGGATGGGACAATTTTTTTTTAAATAAGATGTCTTAGGTATCTATTCCAATTGGAATCACTCAAAAATACCTCTTTTAACCCATTCTAAAAAAATAAAAAACATTACTAGTCGAAAATCTAGAAATTCGAGAACTAGTGAGCTAGTAAATCTAAAAAATGCCTAACCAAATCAAGTGAAAATGCAATGTGATAATTTTTGTTATGAACTAGAGTGTTTTTGTGATCTAATGCAAGTAGAATCAAGTCGATTGAAGCTCGTTAGCATGCTCTAAAAAATAGCAGAGATTTACTATTCTTTGCTAAAAAGGAGGTCTAACAATCTAGATTTGGGAGTAAGAAGATTAATCCAAGCAACTCAATGATTATTATGAACTTCAAAAGCTTTCAAAAAGATGAAATAATGCTTGTGATCCTGCAAAATAACTTACATCAACCATTTAACTCAATCCTACAACAAGAAATCATTAATACTAAATGCAGAAATAGAAAGAAATAAAAACTAGAGATGCATGTGAATAAGCAATGAAAATAAGGAAAGAAAATGATACAAAAGGGCTATGAGGTTCTTGGGATGGCCAAGCCCAAGGAAACTTAGAGACCTATGGAGGAGAACAAGATTTAGAAGCTAAAGATGACACCAATCTTCATTATTTTCATCAATAGAATTACGTCCCTGTAAGAAAATACAATGGAGCTGCAAGAATACAAGCTCTCTCCACAATAACACTAATGAAAATCTCAGCCTAGAGGAAAATTCAACTTGGTACTTATAAAAAATGATTAGAAATCATTCCCCATGAATGGAGGAATCTTTCCCTGTTGAAAATAGCAACAAGAAATGCTAAAAATAGAAATGCTATAAATAACATTGTTATAGATAACATTTCAGGATATATTCCAATTTTAATTTGTCCTTGAATTAAAGTTGATAATTAAAATTCGAATTTAGTCTCACTAGCTGTTTGAAAAATAATTAATTAATTCATCTTGAGTTAATTAGTTGGAGAAATTCAAACATGAAGTCTTTGTGAAGTCATGCAATAGTAGTTATCCCTTTGATTGAGGAAGTTATCCCTTACTTAAGGAGATAAGGATGAGTTGTATTCGAGTTTAATTAGTTAGCTCAGTTAACTGAGTTAAGTCTAGTTAGATTAGCTCCAAACAATTTGTGGAACTAATTGTGAGTTCAGTCAGTTAATGCATGCATGCATGAAACTAGTGTACTCTAGATAACTAAATATTCTCTCATAAATAACTCATGCATGTCAGTTCAGACAAAGACCCAGTTGAGATTAAAGACAGGGACAATGTACTATCAGTTGGAGGAATTTTCCTATAAAGGAAACTCATCCATGCAGAAGGAACAAGGTTCCTTGAGGATTGTGCAGTTTTACAAGGTGTGAGATCAGTGTGAGTGATCAGTGTTACACTTGGTAACAGTAGGATCACCCAGGAGAAACAACGCAAGGAAATAGGAGGCTTGGAGGGCAGAGGAGAAGGTTTGTGAGAAGCCTTGTTTGCCTGTGAACATCCAGGAGGATTGTACTAAGAGCTGGCTAGCTGTGAGAGTTAAGGCTTTGTGTAATTCTGATGTATTTCCACCTTGTATGATAATACAGATAGTGGGGTTTTTAGCTGAGGCTTTCCCCTGAGTATTTTCTGTGTTTCATGTGTATTTGTTCTTCTTCTCTGTTATATGTGTTCTGTTTGATCTTGCTCAAATCGATTAAGCTTCTGCAAGTTTGATTGTAGAAGTAGATTAAGTATTTTTCTTTAGTTATATTGCATAAGCAGGTTAATCTACAATGAGAATTTCTACATTCCCCACCAAAATCCCTTGATTAGTGGATCTAGTCCCCAATACTAGGAATTTGCATTAAATGGCGGGGAACACATTCCTAGAATTTCTTAATCATTACCTAGAGGAAAATTTGACTTGGTACTTATACAAAATTATTAAGAATCATTCCCCATGAATGGAGGAAGATTTCCCCAACGAAATCCCTTGATTAGTGGAACACATTCCTAGATTTTCTCAATCATTGATGTTCCACAATTTGTGCCATAATTCCATAATATCTTGTTGACTTATTATTTATTATTGATCCTCCAGTAGTAGGGAACACATCCCTAAATTATCTCCTCCTCCAACTCTTCATAATCTGCCCAATATTCTCATAATATTCCTCAAAAAACAAATAATATTAGGCACAAATATTCAATTATTCATAAACTTTCCTAATGAATATATAAAGTTAAAAATAAATTATCTAATGCAAAAGAGAGGTTTAATGTGCTGAAGCATGGTCATAGGCCTTAATTTATGTTTTAAATTAGAGGCATGGTCCTTAATTTATGTCCATTTAGAGGCCCATCACATCGTAAACCATGTTTATTTTAGAGTTTATAATATTTATCTTAGGGTTTATAATATTAATCCCTTAGGTTTATTTTTCCCTTGGGTCTATAATATAAATATCTTGGGTTTATTAATCTAAGGGTTCACATTCCTAAGAAAAAATAATATTCATAGGGTTTACAATATTAATCCTAGGGTTTAAAATAATTCCCTTGGGTTTATAATCACAGTCAAACATCATCCAACATCACATTGTGACAAAGATTGTCTCAATATGAAAATCAACCATGTTCAACCATTGTGAACCATGGTCAACCATGGTCCAATGTCACATTGTGAGAAAGATTGTCTCAATATGAAAATCAACTATGGTCAAGCATGGTCCAACATCGCATTGTGGCAAAGATTGTCTCAATATGAAAGTAAACCATGGTTAACCATGATCAACCATGGTTGAATGTCACATTTTGACAAAAATTGTCTCAATATATAAAAATCAACCATAGTGAACCCATCATGGTCAACCATGTCTATTTTAGAGTTTATAATATTTATTGTAGGGTTTATATACCTTTGGTTTATAATATTAATCCCGTGGGTTTAATATTATTCCCTTGGGTGACAAAGATTGTCTCAATATGAAAATAAACCATGGTTAACCATGGTCCAACGTCGCATTTTGACAAAGATTGTCTCGATATGAAAATCAATCATGGTCAACCATTCTTATTTTAGAGTTTATAATACTTATCTTAGGGTTTATATACCATGGGTTTATAAATCATTGGGTTTAATATGTTTCCCTTGGCTTTATAATCCGTTTGGGTTTTAATATTAATTCCTTGGGTTTATAATATTAATCCTATGGGCTTATTAATCTAAGGGTTCATATTCCTAGGGTATAATATTTTTTTATTTTTATTTTTATTTTTTTATTTTTTTTATTTATTTATTTATTTATTTTTATTTTTATTTTATTTTTATTTTTTTATTTTATTTTATCTATTTTATTTATTTTTATTTTAATTTTTTATTTTTATTTTTATTTTTATTTTTTTCTGAGTAAAGGCTAAATCTATTAAAATAAAAAAGAGTATTTACAATGAGGTTGAGACCTCAGAGGGGGTTTAGACCAGCCCTCGGCAACAGAAACTGGAATTGTTACAAAAATTTGAAGGTTATACAGTAACCCACAGGAGAGGAATTGAGCATGGACTGTAATCGTTGCTGCCTTAAGCCTAAGAGACACTGCTAGATAACATAATATCCTTACAACTTGACTTCATAAAAAGACCAGAGCTAGCCAAATACATAATGGGTTCTGCTGAAGTGACTGCGACATAATTAAACAAAAGTGGCTATTCTTGAGACTTAGCAAAACTGTGAAAACCAGATACATAAGAGGTTCTGCTGAGATGACTGCTGCGGAATTAACCAAAAGTTGGCTAGTCTTGAGACTTAGTAAAAAGTGAACTTGCTCGTAAACAGAGTTGTAGAAAAGACTTTGACAGAGGATCCGAGAAACAGAAATGGCATTCTGTAATCTACACATGTGTCGAGAGATCACCCGCCTCCGGGTGAACTGCATGATGATGAGGCCGGTCGCTCTCGACTATATTCTGGAATTCAGTGAGTTGGTCCTCAGTAGCTATACTGAATAGAGATCCTGAATAAATATCCACCTCCATTTCCGCTCCCACATTGGCTAGAAAGACCGCAAGTCTGTTTCCTTCCCTTACAGAGTGTTTGAAAGAAGTTGCCTGATATTGAGATAGCCATTGTCTTACTAGTTCCAGTCTTTGAGCCATCCTCCAGCTGTTGCTTATCTTGTGGATGGGGGCTCCCTGCAGAAGTTTTGTGGCCATATTAATAATGATTTGAGAGTCCCCTTCTATGATTAGAGGAAAGAATCTGTTATCCTGAGCGAGAGTAAGACCTTGCCAGAGTCCTTCCAATTCTGCAGAATTGTTAGTATCCCACCCTTTGGAGCCTAGGTAAATTAGTTGAGGAGTACCAAAGTGATCCCTGAATACACCACCATAACCTGTTTTTCCGGGATTAACTTTAGAAGCCCCATCAAAGTTGAGCTGGTACATGTTGCTGGGCGGAGGAGTCCATTTTGCTAACTTTTTTTGCCTCTTGGTAGGCTTGTTTTGAGGGTTAGGCTTTGATTTAGATTAATTTGCCAATTGTCCCATACTGATTTTTCTTTATGTGCTGTTGGAAAGTCTTCTGGTGACCAGTGTTTGATAGATAGAGATTCCTTGATATTCTGATGCACTGTAGTCCATATCTGTTCCAACGACAGGGATTGGCCTTTGAAGATTCTTCTGTTGCGCTCCTTCCAGATGTTCCACATTAAGAGACCAGGGATCAGCTGCCAGAGCGAATTGAGAAGCCTACTTTGATAGGGTGCTTGCTTCCAGTTGCGTATTGTTGCTTTGAGATCCCCTTGCACTCGACCATCTTTTTGGCAACGAAAGGCAACCTTTTCCCATAGCTTCCTTCCTATGTGGCATGTTTGCATTAGATGAATGGCTGATTCCTCTTCTTGTTTACAGTTTGGACAGATAGATGGTCCTGAGAAACTTCTTTTCCTGAGGTTATCCCATGTAAGAATTCTATTGTGACAAAGGAGCCATAAGAAGGTGGACACCTTCGGCCAATTGGAGGAGTTCCATATCTTATCCCATAAAGTGTCCTTGATGATCCTTTCTTTGATGATGATTTTATATGCCTCCCTAGTAGTAAATGTTCCTGTCTCTTCTATTTATAATCATGGTCAACCATGGTCCAACGTCACATTGTGACAAAGAATGTCTGAATATGAAAATCAACCATGCTCAACCATTGTAAACAATCGTTAACCATGGTCAATCATGTCAACCATGGTCAACCATGATCCAATGTCACATATTGACAAAGATTATCTCAATATGAAAATGAACTATGGTTAAGCATGGTCAAACATGGTCCAATGTCACATTGTGACAAAGATTGTATCAATATGAAAATGATTCATGGTCAACCATGGTCCAACGTTACATTACAACAAAGATTATATCAATATAAAAATTAACCATGGTCAATCAATCACGGTAAACCATGTTTATTTTAGAATTTATAATATGTATCTTAGTGTTTATATACCTTGGGTTTATAATATTAATCCCTTCGGTTTAATATTATTCCCTTGTGTTTATAATCCCTTGGGGTTTTGGTATTAATTCCTTGGGTTTGTAATATCAGTACCATGGGTTTATTAATCTAAAGATTCATATCCCTAGGAAATAATATTATTCATAGGTTTTATAATATTAATCCTAATGTTCAATATAAATCTTTTGGGTTTATAATCATGGTCAACCATGGTCCAACATCACATTGTGACAAAGATTATCTCAATGTGAAAATAAACATTAATCAACCATTCTCAACCATGGTCAACCATGGTCCAATGTAAAAACGTGATAGATATTGTGTCAACATGAAAATCAACCATGGTCAAGCATGGTCCAACATCACATTGTGAAAAAGTTTGTCTCAATATCAAAATAAACCATGGTCAACCAGTCATGGTCAACCACATTTATTTTGGAGTTTATAATATTTATAATATGGTTTATATATGTTTGGTTTATAATATTAATCCCTTGGGTTTAATATTATTTCCTTGGGTTTATAATCCCTTAGGGTTTTAGTATTAATTCCTTGGGTTTATAATATCAATCACTTAGATTTGTTAATTTAAATCGTAGGGTTTAATATAAATCCCTTTGTGTTTATAATCATGCTCAACCATGTTCCAATGTCACATTATCACAAAGATTTTCTTAATATGAAAATCAACCATGCAAAGTTATTGTCAACAATCGTCAACCATGGTCAATCATGGTAAACCATAGTCCAATGTCACATTGTGACATAGATTGTCTCAATACGAAAATCAACCATGGCCAACCATAGTCCAACATCACATTGTGACAAAGATTGTTTTAATATGAAATCAATCATGGTCAACCATGGTCTAATGTCACATTATGATGAAGATTGTCTCAATATCAAAATCAACCATGGTCTAATTTCGCATTGTGAGAATGACTATCCCAATATGATAATCAATCATGGTCAACCAAGGTCCAACGTCACATTGTGACAAAGATTATGTCAGTATAAAAATCTATCACGGTCAACCTTATTTATTTAGGGTTTATATTCCCAAGGTTTAATATTAGGCCTAAGGTTTACAATATTAATCCTTTGGGTTTATTAATTTTAGGGTTTATATTCTCCATGGTACAATGTCACATTATGACAAAGATTGTCTCAATATGGAAATCGACCATGGTCTAGGCCAACCATGGGCCAACATCAAATTGTGACAAATATTGTGTCAATATGAAAATCAATGATGGTCAACCATGGTCCAATGTCGCATTATGAGAAATATTGTCTCAATATGAAAATCAACCATGGTCAACAATACTTAACCATGTTTATTTTAGGATTTATAACATGTATCTTAGTGTTCGTATACCTTAGGTTTATAATATTAAACAGTTGGGTTTATAATTGCTTTAGGTTTTTAGTAGTAATCCCTTGTGTTTATTATTCCCTTGGGTTTATAATATTACTCCCTAGCACAACCATCGTAAACCATGGTCATTCATTGTCAAATATGGTCCAACTCCATATTGTGACAAAGATTGTCCCAGTATGAAAATAAACCATGGTCAACCATGGTTAATCATGTTCAGTCATGATCAACCATAGTCAACCTATTGAAATAAGGAATTGTTGCCGGGGGGGTGAATCAATAATGAAGAAACTCTTATTCCTTTTTATTATTATTCTTACAATCCCTTCTTATGTTCTTTAACTTGTGAGAGCATTCATTCATGAAATAGTGAACCAACAATATTTCAAACACACATATTCAAACAATAATCACATGAGAAACACACATTTGATACAGTGTTTTTCACGTGGAAACCCAAAGGGAAAAAACCACCAATTTTTTGTTTTTTTTATGATGTAAATTAAGTACCCACTTAATTACATATGTTTGTTTGTAAGAACCCACTCATAGGAGGCACCAACCCCCTTTGGTTAGCAAGCACCAACCTCTTCAATATGCACACACCAACCTACTCTTACTACTTCTCTACTATTTCATACAATTTTCCAACTAAAAACAGAGGCATACAATTATACAAGTAAAATACCAAACAATGGTTGTTCACAGATTTGACTTCTGCACTCTGACTTTTGTTCTCACGTGTAGCAGATATCCTCTTGATGCTCACAAAAACACTTCCTCTGCGCTTTGTCTTCACTGTCAAGGGCACTTCATTGACTGTTCTTCACCGTTGCAATTCTTTACACCATCCTCACGCTGCTCTTGCCACTGTATTACATTGTGTCCTCTCAGATGCTTCAGCCTCTTTGATTTGGTGCACAGTCTCACAACACTCCTCTCTCACCATATATTCTCATTATCCCCATATTTTCTATTGTTGGTGGTATTTTTGTTCCATTGAGGCATTCTGCAGAAGGGAGACTCTCCACTCTGTCTCGTAGCTGACAATCTATACTTAGGCATGGCTTCACTTGCCACTCTTGCGTCCTCCGATAGTTTCTTGTCACAGTGACCAAAATAGAGATGGTCCTTGCAGTTCTTCGTAGTCTGACTACACAGAGCTCATATACTGAGAAATTAACTCTCAAATGACCTGCACACTCCTCCGAGAGTCCCATGCTTATTTATCATTCCACAAATCTTGAAAATCCATAGAGGTGGTCGTTCTGTTCTTATTTACCAAAACCATTCGTGCACACAAAGTAACTGATTTCTTCCTTCAAGCACTCAAATTCATTCCCCTGTAAATATTGTCCCGGGTTTCTTGTTACATAGTCTTCCACAGGATTAACCCTTTTCAAATACCAACTCCTATGTGCCTTCATTCAATATCATAGTTGCCAACACATGCATTCTTTAAATATTTGTACTTCCTTGTCGGAGCAATTCCATATCACAACAATTCCATATCACAATCTACACAGTGGTAGTGTTTCGATATCCTTAGCCCCTTGGTGGTTA